>CAXIVR010000010.1:101360564-102688064 GCA_964035755.1 Teleogryllus oceanicus | reverse complement strand
AGATCCTGACATATTGGCAGCGTTATCATATGCTTGGCTCAACAATCATTGATATATATATGATATGTGAATCTAAAGTTTCCAAAACAATTTTGCCAAATCTTGAGCTTTCTGACCTGGATTTTCCAAAATGTTAAAACGTTCCACTGGATTACCATCATTTTGAACATACTGTACAATGAGAGACAACTGATCGATGTGTCAACATCAGGAGAAAAGTCAACAATTATAAAAATGATTTGCTAATTTTATCTCTTCAATAATTTTCTTTCCATCTGCAGTCGATATAATCTGTATAAATTCCTCACATATGGTTTTGATAGGTAGGAAACATTACCTTTACCTTTATTACCAAATTTTTCAATGTGCGGAGCTAAAAATGGATCAATTCAGCTATCAATTCCAATGACATAAGAAATTTGCCATTTGAGGTAACCAAATTTCTCGTTTGACTCTCAAAGGAAGGCCTGGAAACAGTAATGATTTAAAAACAGCTTACTCTCTGTAAAACAGATCCAATATCTATTTCTTCATTCAACTGAACTGTTACAATTTTATCTATACGATCTACATCATTTCCTGTATCTTCGAATTTTAACACGCATTCCTTATGTCCATCAATTTTCATCACCACTCAATCATGTACTGTTGCCTGATAAAACAGAATATTAATACGCATTCAGAGGTATTGATACGAGACAATAAGCTGCTTGAAGTTTGAAATTCTATTCTTTTATTGTCTCTGTATTGATATTTTTAAATATGTTTCCTATTCGCTCTATACGTCATTTTTAACAGTGTTTTGAATAATAATAATAATTTTCTAAGTATTTATATATATGTTTATTAAAATTATTTAAGTATTGTATAAACATTTAGTATCCATAAATATCTATAAATAAAAATAGCAGAATTTATTTTACCTGAAATTATGATCAAATTATCATCTAAGTTTAATTCACTTGGGTTCTTTAGTGGATCCACAGTAACATAAGTAGAACTTATCTAATAACAAGGTATACAATAAATAAAGGTTACCCAATTAATAAATTCAAAATAGTATACATGTATATATTATTTTCAAATTCATGCTTGTAATTCTACACCATACTGGATTGCTGTCGATTGGTGTAACATTTTCTTAAAAATGAATCTAATTTGGTAGCTTTTTTAAGTTCTTTTTTCGATTTTCCTTTTCACGAGCACGTTTCGATATTCAGAACCACTGTTCTAATTGTTCCGTCACTCATTTTTATATTTAATAACAAAGGTTATGAAAAGAGCTAAAAATAGAACCACCATAATATTCTCCGATTAATACTTCTTGTACTTGACAGCTGGTGGAAGGGTACGCGGCGTTGCCACACTGATTTTGTAAACTGGCTTTAAGGTGAATCCTAAAATCTGTTATGTGGAAGAACGTAAATAAATGCATATAAAAGTTACTATAAAACATTAAAAAGACTTTCTAAAGTAATTTTGCCGCCCTAGGCACAGCCTATGTTGCCTAGTGGGTAATCCGCCACTGACACTACCACGTATTCCGGAGCTTAGAGCTTGTCCTGGCTGGGGCGGTGCCCGCTAGTGGGACATGGTAACCCGCAAGCGCCCTGGAGGTCGCCGCTGGATCTCACAGTCCATCGGTGGAATAACACCGCCACCTCCCGTGAATTAAAATAATCATGCTGTACACTTCAGGAATAACGACCACAGCTATTAACAAGCTGAACACATAATCAATTCCGTTCATGCTGACAGACATTGTACGCTTCCGAGAATCCATTCCTTCCTCTGAGACGGGCCTCGAACACTTTCGAGGACGGCGCTTTCTGTATTTGATATGCGATTGGCTACTACTCTGTGCTGGCGATTTCACAAGTGCGATGGAGGAAAACAGTCGCGTCTTGTTGTCCATTCAAATTTGAGCCCCCTAACAATTCTTGAGACAGCGTCGCAAAAGAAAAATTCGCTGGTGCTAAAAGGGCGAGATTCCTTTTTCCCTTTATAAGTTGGCTTGAAATTTAAGTTAATCACAAAAAGGTTTCTTTTACAATTTAAAAAAATTCCAGTTATTTAATTTACTTACAATAGTGCATTTTACCTAATAAGGGTTATTTTAATCAAATCAATTCATGAATATTGGACTCGTGTTACAAAATTCTGTACGTGAAAATGTCACCAGGTAGAACAAAAATAATTTTGACTAGAACATAAAAATATTGACCACTTTATGCACTTTGGAAGATTACCATTAAAACCCACAAATTCAATTTTTTTCCGAAAAAAAAAAATTTTTTTTTTATCTGTGTCATCAGTGTCAACTGAATGATATCAAAGAATCTCCATGCAATGATAATTGAATGTCAAATAAATCATTTAAGGGTCAACATGGTTATAAATTATTCAAGTTGTTCCCCTTCAAATGGTTTAAAATTTTAAATCCCAAAATTTTACTGCATGAAGAGATTCTTTATTATATTTTTGTAGGATCCTCTTGCTCCTGTTGGTGGTGCCTAATGCTCAATAAATAAATATCCTTCATTTCCTAAAATAAGTGTATCATATATTTTTTTTATTTCGTAAATCTGGTTGAAACAATTGGGTTTTGGGGTAGATACAATTTATGCAGTTTTTTTTGACAATTTGTGGGGATCACCCTAACGATTTAAAAAGACAATTTCCTCTGGGGCAGCTCTTGAAAGCAAAAAACTCCCTCACTTTAAAAAAGCGTCCTTCGGCGCCTCAAAATACTCAAATGTGAAAGTCCCCAACGGAATAAAATATTCCATACTTTTAAAGGAACTTTCCCTCAAAAGTGAGTGCAAAAATTAATTCCAGTTTTCCCAAGCTTTTGGGAAACTTTTTTTCCTGAAGACTAGCGCTCATCCCCCCATGGACATTAATTAAAACTTTTTTCCCCTTTCTTTTCTTTTTTTGTATTTTTCACTATTTTTAATGCTCTGAAATACCTGTGGGGGCCCTTTTAAAATTTTGAAAAAAATTTTCAAATATTTTTAAAAAAGAAAATTTAAAAATTTTGGGCTACTAGAAGGACGGTTGTAAAGGGGGAATTAATTAAAACCGTTGAATGTATTTTGCAAACACCCAATGGACTGAACGTTAATGCGCGTGTAATCCTTTGGGGCCGGACATGGAACGTATTGGGGTGGGGTCAACATATGCTCACAAATACAATAAAAATTAATACATTAAAATTTTTTCATCTCATCTTAAACAGCATTGATACGTTAAAAAGCTAAAAAAAAAAATTTGGAGCCTTTTAAGAAAACAACTTTTTATTTTTCTTAATGGTAATTTGAGCTTTTTTTCCGGCTCTTTTAAAAATTTTTAAATTTATTTGGGAAAATTCACCCCCAAAATCAAAAATATGAAAATCGCTAAAATGCCCATATTAAATAAGATAGTTAAAAAAATTACATTTGTGAAATTTTTTTGAAAACAAATACAAAAAAATTATTTCTATGTCTTCTTAAACAGGCTTTTAAAAGTATCCTCGAAATATTTGAAGAAAAATGTGGGGGGTTTTTTTTTGGAAATGGCGTTTGAACTTTCTAATCGAAATTTTGGGCTCGATTTCAAAAATATTGTTTTTAAAAAACATTTATAACTTATTGTTAAATGTATCAAATCTGATGAACAAACCCCCTAACTAAATATTAAGGACGTGGGGGTTATTCAAAAACTACTTTTTAATTTCTGCAAAATCAAAAATGAGCAAAATGGTATGTCTCTTCTCATAGTGTACTTTTCCTATCCCCCCAAAAGGTTAAAAAAAAAATTGCAGCCTTTGGAGAAAATTTTTCGTTATTTTTTTAAATTAAAAGAAGCAGTTTTGGGGAAAACTAAGGTTTTTAAAAATTACATGCCCATGAAAAAACTATGGACCCTTTTTTCTTTTTGAAGAAAAATCTCTTTCAATTTTGTAATTGTGGAAAAGGGAAAAAATTTTGTCAAAACAAATATTTGGAATTATGGAAAATTCATTTGGACATACCACCATAATGTTTTTCATCTATTCCTACCAGAAAAAAAAGGTTATTTTTTGAGAAAATATAAGTCCCCCCAAGAAAGTAAAGTCCCCCCAAAGTTGAAAAAGGGGTTTTAAAAATCTAAAAAATTTGACTCAACCATAATTTTTTTTTCTTTGGAAAAAATTTTAATATTTTGGTGCTAGTGTGTTCACAGACTGAAGTTTTGGAAATCAATTGACGTTTCGATACAAGGACCCAAAAACTGTTTCAAAATTAGCACGTGTTGGAGAATTTTTCTTAATAATATTTTTTGCGAAAATCCCCTTTTTTTCCTTTTGGTTTACAAACATTCCCATCTACGCATTACTCGATTTATACGTATATTAATTTAATTATAAAGTTTAGAATACAATGTGATTAATTGAACTAATTTTAATTTCCCTTATACCCGGGTTTTGTTGCGTGGTATAAATTCTCAAAAGGATGGGAATAGGAACAAACTGCAATTGAATTTATTTTTTGTACAAAAACCCGGGGTACGAAAGATACTAAAGTAAAAAGGACACCGACAAATCATTATCTATTCAAATCTGCCAGTAGAATGAAACAGTGCTAGGGTTTAATATCGTTTCTTTGTTATATTATCATTGGAGTGTAGTTTCTTAGGGGATTTTAAAACATTGTTTGTGATTAAAATTCGTGAAAAAAAGAATTGTTTGTGAAGAGTGGGGGGAAATAGGTTTTTTCCGTTGATCCATGGCCCAACCTCGGTCAGATGGTAAACATCGAACTGTTTTTTTTTGCTCTAACATATTAATAAGCTTCTGTAGAATGTCGCATCCCAAAAATTGAAAAAATTTTTTTTCTCTATCCATGACTTACGTTCCGATATGATTGATATTTTCCCGATGCGTTGCAATCAGTTCAACCATTGAAAGATTGCAAGAGGGGCTAAGTTACATGACTGCGCTGTGTATGTGTGTGTGTCTATTATTCGGTAAAAATTTTCATTGAAAGAAAACACTCCCGAAACAAAATTTTATTTTATCAAAAGAATATTTGTTTAAAAAAAAAAAATTAAGGTAAATAAAGATCGAATTTATAAATTGGGGGCTGTATATATATTGTGTATCAATTTCATTTAAAACCGTTCAAGTCAAACAATTCAAATGAAGCCATTTTTAAATTCTATCTGTCTCAAAGGATCATTTTTTGTTTTTTGGGGTTTTTCGCCCCGTGTCAATGTTCCCTGGGGTTGAATTCGAAACCTCCCATGGTGGTGTTTTTCATAAATAAAGTCAACGGGGGGAATTATTCCCTAGAATCATTGTATTAATTTTTCAATAATTTTTCTATTTTAAAGTATAGGGTGGATCATGAAATTTTCCTGCTTCAATGTCGTTAACTCTAATTTTTAAAATGTGTATTTTTTAAATTTTCTGAATAATTAAACAAAATACTAATTAAAAAAAGTTCTTTCATCCCCTTGGAACAGTGCAAAACTTTCCTTTCCCGATGTTGCAGTTGTTGCATGTTTTATTGTCATCGTGTTTCATTTCCAGAATCCACATTTTGTTTAATCTGCCTCTTAAATTTTTCCTCAAAATTTCTTTTTTGGTAGGTGAAGGGGGTTTTTCTAAGAACACCCCTCAATCCAGATACAACAGGTGCCTGGATTGTGTTAGTAAAAAACATACTGACATGGGTGCATCACCAACTATGACCAGACCATGCACCCACGGACGTGTTCCCAATCGTTCACAGGGGAAAACATTTTTAATTTCCCTTTGCAATGGATTTGGAAGAAAAAAATCTTGTATAGTCACATCGCACCCACCTGAAAAACCCTTTTCACTGTTCAATCTGTGAATGACCTTTACTGAAAGGCTTGAATAAAACATGCACCCAAAGGGAAAAAACCTTTCCATTGTCCCCTCAGAAAACCAGTCCAAAAAACACGTTAATCCTGTCCCCACCGGTGAGAAACCTTTCCCAAATTTTCCCTCTCCCAAAATTCCTCATAAAGAACGATAGCCCTCCCACCTAGCAATAAACCCTTATTTCTATCTGTGAAAACCTTACTCACATAAAGCGAAAAAACGGATCCATACTTTTAGAGACCCCGGTGTTCAATCTGTGGGGAAAACCTTTGAAAAATATTTTAATAACATTCTCACCCCACTGGTAAAACCCTTTCCCGTGTTCCCTTTGTGAAGTCCCTTTTCTGAAAAAAACTTTAATAAAACATGCACTTCCCACTGGTGAAACCTTTCAGTGTTCCATCTGTGGGAAAACCTTTACTGATAAAGGAACGTGAATGAACCCTGCATTCACCTGGTGGAAACCTTTTTAGTGTTCCCTCTGTGAAAAAGGGCCCTTCACAAAAGACCTTGGGTCTTCATCGCACCCCTGGGTTTAAAAGCCTTTGTCCTATCTGGAAGACCTTCAGTCAAAGGACACTTGGATAATCATGCCCCACAGGTAGAAACCTTTCCCAAATTTTCCCTCTCGAAGACCTTCACTCAAAAGGAAGATTGAATGAGCCCTTTCACCCCCAGGGAATAAACCGTTTCAGTGTTCTATCTGGAAAACCTTATTCGGATGGAGCTTAATCGCCCGCGATCCCCTACTGGGGAGGCCCCCAGTGTTCAATCTGTGGGAAAACCTTCACTGTAAAAAATTGCGAAAGGCACCTTCTCACCCACACTGGGGAAACCTTTCAGTGTTCTATTTGTAGAATCCCTTCGAAAGGAAACGATAAACACATGCACACCCCCCACTGGTGGTACATTTCACATTCTCTCTTGAAAAGACCTTCTCAAAAAAAGAGCTTTAATGAAAACATCTGCACCCCCTGGCAATAAATTTTTTTATCTCTGAAACCTTCACTTAAAAAGGAAAACTTGAATAACATATATTCCCCCCGCTGTCTGTTTTAGTGTTCTTCTGGAATTTTAAAAAAGGGAAAAAGGGTAAGTGCATGTGCACTCACACTAGTAAAAAATAATTCTGTTTTTCCCTCTGGAAGACTCTCTAAAATGGACAATTTTGGGTATAATTACATTACATTTTTTTTTTACAACTACTCCCGATGATTAATATAAATGTTTTATTGGTGGTTGCATCTAATATTCTGATGATTTTTTTTGGTGTATTACCTTTTTGAATATTATTATGTTTCTTATAAAGTATGGGCAAAAGTATATGGGGATATGGCAAAAATTTATATCAAGTAACACTCAAATTAATAATTTAGGTTTTACTTGCCCTTTTTCTTTAATTTTTTTGATATGTAGGGTTTTTATATATTTATATTTTTTTTATATCCTCAGAATCCTTTTAAAACCCCTTTTCCTTTACAAAAAACAAACCCCTTAATATTTTAAATTTTTATCTTCTAAATCACAGTTTGACCCATTCAATAATTTTTGGTTTGGCAGGGGTTGATTCTGTAAAAAATAAAAATAAAAATTATTACTGCTTTGGGAAAAGGTATAAAAATTTTAAATTTCTTCATATTTCTGGATTTCATCTAAAATAATAAATCCATAAAATTTCTATTATGAAATCAAAAAAAAGTATTTATTCCTTATTTCTTTGGTTGTTTGCATTTGATGTTGGCGAAACTTTCTTCGCTAGTCATAACATCAACTATATACATACAAAACAAAACAAATACATATATAATACCCTATTATTAACATTTTCCCAAAAAACCTCCTTCTACATTCATACAATTAAATTTTTTAACATCCATTAGTGCACTTTCCCCCTTGATTAAAAAAAAATGAAAAATTATTCATAAATGCCCATGGGCATTCTTTTTTTATCTTAAAAAAAAGAACATTCTTGGCTTTTTGTAAATTTTTAATGATTGAAAATGAATAAAAGTTTTTTGGTTCCTTTTTCTGTTTTGAATTCCGATCCTGCAATTCATGTTCAATGTTACGAAACAAAAAATACATCTTCCCCTCATTTTTAAAAAATTTCAACATTCTTTAAATTTTAAAAACATTCGTTCTTATCAACTTACACCCGTGTTTGGCAGGCTCTTGATCCCCCCTGAATTCCCTATTTTTAATGGCATGGGTTTAAACAAAGGCGACTTTTTTACTATATTGTTTCTTGATTTTCGCTTTCTTCTTACATTAATTTCATTTAATAGATCTTGTGACATTGCCATAATTCCCAAAAAATGTTCCAGAATATTTGCACTGTTCATCAGTAAATATCAGCAGTTTTTGTTCGTTACCTTCAGAAATCATTTCTCAATATAGAAATGTTTTACCCCAACTTTTTTAATTTTTAAAAGACAATTCCCGGCTCGGGGAACAACATCAAAAGATGGCGAGACCGCGGGTTCGACTTAGAAAATCCGCCGACCTACCACGGGGCCTGGAAAAACGCCACCCGGGCGCGGCGAGGCTCGATCGCCGGGGAGCGAACCCGCCCCGAAATAAATCATGGCCGGGGTTTCTCCCATTATAGGGGCCAGGTGGTTCTGAGCGCTCTGCCGGAGACTAAGTCTGGCGCGCCTCTGCCTGAGGAGTGGAAACTTGAAAAACGCAGTCCGGAGCGTTCCCCGGGCCTATCTCGGCTCTCGGGGAACAAATATGAATAAAAGATGCGAGACTGTTTTCGGGCCTGACTAGAAAAATTCGCCGCGGGCGGGACCTGGAAAATTCCGCCCGGAGCGGCGTCGTGCGGGCGGCGTCGAGACGCTCTCGGCAGGCGACCTGTTGCGGAGGAACTCCCGACGTCCCCGGAAAGGCATTCGAAAATTTTTCACGGATCAGCGTCTCGAAGGCCGGCGAGGCAGATGCCGGTCGGTAAGGCGAGACCGACCACTTTACCAAGAAGCCAGGTGACTGAGAGCCCCAAAAGTTAGGGGCACAGAACGAAAAGTTGGTGAAAACGAGCATCGCCCCGACGTGAGCTGAGACCTGTGGCGTGCCTGGAAACGGCGGAGAGCCCGAAACGCCAAGTGCGGGAGCTCGAGACAGAGCTGCGGTGGTGGCCGAGGAAGGAGCGCGCCGAGCCCCGTAAAAGATTGAATGTTTACGGGCGCTTCGGAGCCGTTTATCCGCGGAAGGCGCCAATGGTCGGGCGAAGAGGAGCTTTTTGGCCCGGAATTAAAATATGCCGAGGTTTCTCCCATTACAGGGGGCCAGATGGTTCTGAGTGCGCGGCCCTGCCGGAGACCGTTGGCGCGCGCCTCGTTCCGAGGAACGGAAACTTGGAGACCTGTGGCGGTGCCTGAAACGGCGGAGAGCCCGAAACTAAGTGCGGGAGCTCGAGGACAGAGCCGTGGTGGCCGAGAAGCGGGCGGAGCCCGGAAAGGCATTCGGTGCTTTCACGGACTTTGCGTCCGAACGCCGGCGAGGTGGGCGCCGGCGGACTTGAAAATCCCGTAAAGGCATCGCCCGGGACTTGAGATGAGGACCTGTGATGTGCCTGAGAAGCGAGGCTGAGCCTCGTAGCGCACCGCCCGACGTGAGCAGACCTGTGGCGGTGGCCGAGAAGAGGGGCGGGAGGCCCGGAAAGGTATCTGAAAAGTTTTCACGGACTTTGTAGTCCGAACGCCGGCGAGGGCGGGCGCCGGCGGACTTGGAAAAATCCCGTAAAGGCATCGCCCGGGACTTGAGATGAGACCTGTGATGGTGCCCGAGAAGCGAGGGCCGAGCCCCGTAAAGGCATGCACCGCCCGGGTCGTGAGCTGAGACCTGTGGCGGTGGCCGAGAAGCGAGGGCGGAGGCCCGGAAAGGCATTCGAAAAGTTTTCACGGACTTTGCGTCCGAACGCCGGCGAGGTGGGCGGTGACTTGAAAAACTCTGCAAAGGCACGCCCAAATTTGAGATGAGACCTGTGATGGTGCCCGGAGAAGGAGGGCCGACTGTAAAGGCATGCACCGCCCGGGACGTGATGAGGACCCGTGGCGGTAATGAGAAGCGAGGGCGGAGGCCCGGAAAGGTATCTGAAAAGTTTTCACGGACTTTGCGTCCGAACGCCGGCGAGGTGGGCGCCGGCGGACCTGGAAATCCCGCAAAGGCATCGCCCGACTTGAGATGACCTGCGATGGTGCCCAGAAGCGAGGGCCGAGCTCAGCGCATGCACCGCCCGGGAGCTGGAGACCCGTGGCGGTGGCCGAGAAGCGAGAGGGCGGAGGCCCGGAAAGGCATTCGAAAGTTTTCACGACTTTAGGTCCGAACGCCGGCGAGGTGGGCGCCGGCGGATCGGAAAATCCCGCAAAGGCATCGCCTGGGACTTGAGATGAGACCCGTGGATGGTGCCTGATAGCGAGGCCGAGCCTCGGAAGGCATGCACCGCCCGGGACGTGAGCTGAGACCGTGGCGGTGGCCGAGAAGCGAGGCGGAGGCCCGAAAGGCATTCGAAAAGTTTTCACGGACTTCAGGTCTGGAACGCCGGCGAGGTGGGCGCCGGTGATTCTGAAAATCCTGCAGCGACCGCCCTGAGATGAGACCTGTATGGTGCCTGAGAAGGAGGCCGAGCCTGTAAAGGTACGCACCGCCCGGGACGTGAGCTGAGACCCGTGGCGGTGGCCGAGAAGCGAGGGCGGGAGGCCCGGAAAGGCATTTGAAAGTTTTCACGGACTTGTGAACCGAACGCCGGCGAGGTGGGCGCCGGCGGACTTGGAAAAATCCTGCAAAGGCACGCCCGGGACTGATGAGACCTGTGCCCGAGAAGCGAGGCCGAGCCCCGTAAAGGCACATGCACCGCCCGGGACGTGAGCTGAGACCTGGCGGCCGAGGCGAGGGCGGAGGCCCGGAAAGCATTCGAAAGTTTTCACGACTTTAGAACCGAACGCCGGCGAGGTGGGCGCCGGCGGATCTGGAAAATCCCGTAAAGGCATCGCCCGGGACTTGAGATGAGACCTGTGATGGTGCCTGAGGCGAGGCCGAGCCCTGTAAAGGCATGCACCGCCCGGGACGTGAGCTGAGACCTCGTGGCGGTGGCCGAGAAGCGAGGCGGAGGCCCGGAAAGCATTCGAAAAGTTTCTACGGACTTTAGGTCCGGAACGCCGGCGAGGTGGGCGCCGGCGGACTTGGAAAAATCCTGCAAAGGCATCGCCCGGGACTTGAGATGAGACCCGTGATGGTGCCCGAGAAGCGAGGGCCGGAGTCCCGTGGCGCGCTTGCACCGCCCGGACGTGAGCTGAGACCCGTGGCGGTGGCCGAGAAGCGAGGCGGAGGCCCGGAAAGGCATTCGAAAAGTTTTCACGGACTTTGTAGTCCGGAACGCCGGCGAGGTGGGCGCCGGCGACGGAAAATCCTGCAAAGGCATCGCCCGGGACTTGAGATGAGTTCCGTGATGGTGCTCGAGAAGCGAGGGTCGAGCCTCGTAGCGCATGCACCGCCCGGGACGTAGCCGAGACCGTGGCGGTGGCCGAGAAGGAGGGCGGAGGCCCGGAGCATTCAGGTGCTTCACGGACTTGCGTCCGAACGCCGGCGAGGCGGGCGCTGGCGGACTTGGAAAATCCTGCAAAGGCATCGCCTGGGGACTTGAGATGAGACCTGTGATGGTGCCCGAGAAGCGAGGCCGAGCCCTGTAGCGTACGCACCGCCCGACGTGAGCTGAGACCTGTGGCGGTGGCCGAGAAGCAGGCGGAGGCTCCGGAAAGGCATTCGAGTTTTCACGACTTTGCGTCCGAACGCCGGCGAGGGTGCGGCGACTTGGAAATCCCAAAGGCATCGCCCGGGACTTGAGATGAGACCTGTGATGGTGCCTGAGAAGTGAGGGCCGAGCCCTGTAAGGCATGCACCGCCCGACGAGCTGAGACCTCGTGGCCGAGAAGCGAGGGCGGAGGCCCGGAAAGTATCTGAAAGTTTTCAATGGACTTTAGGTCCGAACGCCGATAGAGGTGGCGCGATGGATTCTGGAAAATCCTGCAAAGGCATCGCCCGGGACTTGAGATGAGACCTGTGATGGTGCCCGAGAAGCGAGGGCTGAGCCCTGTAAAGGCACAACCGCCCGGACGTGAGCTGAGACCTGTGGCGGTGGCCGAGAAGCGAGGGCGGAGGCCCGGAAAGGCATTCCGAAAAGTTTTCACGGACTTGCGTCCGAACGCCGGCGAGGTGGGCGCCGGCGGACTTGGAAAAATCCTGCAAAGGCATCGCCCGGGACTTGAGATGAGACCCGTGATGGTGCCTGAGAAGCGAGGGTCAAGCCCTGTAAAGGCATGCACCGCCCGGGACGTGGAGCTGAGACCCGTGGCGGTGCTCGAGAAACGGGTTGAAGAGCCTGAAATCCGCCTCCCGCCGGGCGCGGAGCCTGGTTAGAGCTGTGGGAATGACTGAGGCGAGGGCAGAGACCCGTAAAAAGCAGGCACCGCCCGGGACTTGAGCTGGGACTCGTGGTGGTGGCCGAGAAGCGAGGCCGATGACCGTAAAGGCATGCGTCGCCCGGGACTTGAGCTGAGACCCGTTATGGTGTCGAGAAGC
The DNA here is from genome assembly GCA_964035755.1 of Teleogryllus oceanicus. Taxonomy (NCBI): domain Eukaryota; kingdom Metazoa; phylum Arthropoda; class Insecta; order Orthoptera; family Gryllidae; genus Teleogryllus; species Teleogryllus oceanicus. Next base: position 102,675,613 of record CAXIVR010000010.1, on the reverse strand, counting down.
GAGGGTTGAGCCTCTGTAAAGGCATGCACCGTCAACGAGCCGGCCTGTGGCGGTGCTCGAGGCGAGGGCCGAGCCCGTAAAGGCATGCGTCGCCCGGGACTTGAGCTGAGACCTGTTATGGTGCCCGAGAAAATCTATGCCAGAGGCCCGTAAAGGCATGCGTCGCCCGGGACTTGAGCTGAGACCTGTTATGGTGCCTGAGAAGGGAACGCCGAGGCCTGCAGCGCATGCGTCGCCCGGGACTTGAGCTGAGACCTGTGGCGGTGGCCGAGAAGCGATGCCGAGCCCCGTAAAAGCATTCGAATGTTTTTACGGCGCTTCGGAGCCGTTTATTCGCGAGCAGCGCTGCCGGCCGGCGAAGAGGAGCTTTGGCCGGGGTTAAAATATGACGGGGTTTCTCCTATTATAGGGGATGGGTATATCCGGGAGCCATGCCCACAGGCTGAAATTCCCGGCGTTCAGTACAGACCTGTTACGCTGCCTGAGAAACAGGGCGAGAGCCCCGGGAAGAGTGTTTCATGAACCGCATTCTGGAGCAGAGCTGTGGTTGCACGAGCCGAGCGGTCGGCGGCGCGCGGAGGAGGACGCGGGCGCTTACGGGCGTTTCGGAACCCTTTATCCGCGTATATGCCGTCGGCCGGGCGAAGACGAGCTTTGGCCGGAATTCAATTATGGCCGGGTTTCTCCCATTATAGGCTGGTGGTCCTGAGCCACGCCTACAGGCTGAAATTCCTCGGGGCGTTCAGTACAGACCTGTTACGCTGCCTGAGAAACAGGGCGAGAGCCCCGGAAGAGTATTTTGCATGGTCCGGGAGCCCTGAGCAGAGCTGTGGTGGATGGTGGTAACGAGCCGAGCGGTCGGCGGCGCGCGGAAGAGGACGCGGGTGCTTACGGGCATTTCGGAACCCTTTATCCGCGTATGGCGCCGTCGGCCGGGCGAAGAGGAGCTTTTGGCCGGAATTCAATTATACGGGGTTTCCTCCCATTATAGGGGATGGGTGGTCCTGGAGCCAGCCCACAGGCCGAAATTCCCGGCGTTCAGTACAGACCTGTTATGCTGCCTGAGAAACAAAGGAGAGCCCGAAGTATTTTGCATGGTCTGGGAGCCCTGAGCAGAGCTGTGGTGATGGTGGTAACGAGCCGAGCGGTCGGCGGCGCGCGTGGAGGAGGACGCGGTGCTTACGGGCATTTTCAACCCTTATCCGCGCATGGCGCCGTCGGCCGGGCGAAGAGGAGCTTTGCTGAATTCACCATGGGCTGAGGTTTCCCATTATAGGGGATGGGGTGGTCTCGAGCCATGCCTACAGGCTGGAAATTCCCCGGCGTTCAGTACAGACCTGTTACGCTGCCTGAGTGAAACAGGCGAGAGCCCTGAAGAGTATTTTGCATTGGGTCCGGGAGCCCTGAGCAGAGCTGTGTGGTGGATGGTGGTAACGAGCCGAGCGGTCGGCGGCGCGCGGAGGAGGACGCAGCTTACGGGCATTTCGAACCCTTTATCCGCGCATGGCGCCGTCGGCCGGGCGAAGAGGAGCTTTTGGCCGGACCAATTATGGCCGAGGTTTCCTCCCATTATAGGGGATGGGTGGTCCTGAGCCATGCCCACAGGCTGAAATTCCCGGCGTTCAGTACAGACCTGTTACGCTGCCTGAGAAACAGGGCGAGCCCTGGAAGAGTATTTTGCATGGTCCGGGAGCCCTGAGCAGAGCTGTGGTGGTTGGTGGTAACGGAGCCGAGCGGTCGGCGGCGCGCGGAGGACGCGGCGCTACGGCATTTCGAACTTTATCCGCGTATGGCGCCGTCGGCCGGGCGAAAAGGAGCTTTTGGCCCGAATTCAATTATGTACGAGGTTTCTCCCATTATAGGGATGGGTGTGGTCCGGAGCTGTGCCTACAGCTGAAATTCCCGGCGTTCAAGTACAGACCTGTTGCTGCCTGAGAAACAGGGCGAGAGCCCCGAAACATCCTTTTGGCTGGTACGGAGCCCGAAAGGTCCAAGTGGTGGCGACCGAATAGCGCGACGGGCCTCGGAGCATGCTTTGTTGGTCAGGCAATTCACGTGGAAGGCGGTGGCCTGAGGTGGCGAGAAACAGGGCGAAGCTCCCGGAAGAGTATTTCGCATGGTCCGGGGAGCCCCGAGCAGAGCTGTGGTGATGGTGCAACGAGCCGAGCGTGGTCGGCGGCGCGCGAGGTGGACGCGGGCGCTTACGGGCGTTTCGGAACCCTTTATCCGCGTATCGCGTCGTCGGTCGGGCGAAAAGGAGCTTGGTTCGAATTAAATTAGTGCTTGAGGCTTCCATTATAGGGATGGGGTGGTCCTGAGCCATGCTCCATAGCTGAAATTCCCCGGCGTTCAGCACAGACCTGTTACGCTGCCTGGAGAAACAGGAAGAGAGCCCTGGAAGAGTATTTCGCATGGTCCGGGAGCCCTGAGCAGAGCTGTGGTGGTTGGTGTGGTAATGAGCCGAGCGGTCGGCGGCGCGCGGAGGACGCGGCGCTTACGGGCGTTTCTGAACCCTTTATCCGCGTATGCGCCGTCGGCCGGGCGAAAAGGAGCTGGGCCCGAATTAAATTATGGCTGAGGTTTCTCCCATTATAGGGATGGGTGGTCCTGAGCCATGCCCACAGGCTGAAATTCCCGGCGTTCAGTACAGACCTGTTACGCGCTGCCTGGAGAAACAGGGCGAGAGCCCCGAAGAGTATTTCGCATGGTCCGGGAGCCCTGGAGCAGAGCTGTGGTGGTTGGTGGTGCAATCGAGCTGAGTGGTTTGGCGGCGCGGCGGAGGAGGACGCGGGCGCTTACGGGCATTTGGTACCCTTTATCCGCGTATGGCGCCGTCGGCCGGGCGAAAAGGAGCTGGCCGAATTCAATTATACGAGGTTTCTCCTAATATAGGGATGGGTGTGGTCCGAGCCGTGCCCACAGGCTGAAATTCCCGGCGTTCAGTACAGACTCCGTTACGCTGCCTGAGTAGCAGGGCGAGAGCCCCGAAACATCCTTTGGCTGGTACGGGAGCCCGAAAGGTTCGCGGTGGCGACCGAATACGCGACGTGGGCCCCGGAGCATACGCTTGCGGCGTTCCCGGCTTCGGGCAATTCACGTGGAAGTTCGGCAGGGCCGAGGGTTGCGAGAACAGGGCGAGAGCCCGGAAGAGTATTTCGCATGGTCCGGGAGCCCTGAGCAGAGCTGTGGTGGATGGTGGTAACGAGCCGAGCGGTCGGCGGCGCGCGGAGGAGGACGCGGCGGCTTACGGGCGTTTCGAACCGTTTATCCGCGGATGGCGCCGTCGGTCGGGCGAATAGGAGCTTTGGCCGAATTCATTTATGGCCGAGGTTTCTCCATTATAGGGGGATAGGTGGTCCTGAGCCATGCCCACAGGCTGAAATTCCCGGCGTTCGGTACAGACCTGGTTACGCTGCCTGGAGAAGCAGGGCGAGAGCCCGAAGAGTGTTTCTGCAGTGTCCACGCCTGAGCAGAGGTGGCGACCGAATACGCGACGGGCTCCCGGAGCATGCTTGCGGCGTTCCTGGCTTCGGGGCGATTCACGGAAGCTGCGTGGTGGGCCTGAGGCGGCGAGTGTGATCCCAACCCGGGAGCAAGTGGGCCCGGCGATTTTTGACGGCTTTTTTCCTGGCTTCGGGGCGGAGACCGCGAAGGAGCATCCTTTGGCTCGTACGGAACCCGAGAGGGTCTCCGCGGTGGCGACTGTATACGCTATGCCCCGAAAGCACGCCGCAGGGCCTTCCTGGCTTCGGGGCTATAGGACGTGGAAGCTGCGCAGGCCCGAGGGCCGGCGAGGTGGATCCCAACCCGGGAGTGCGGGCCTGAAGCGATTTTTGACGGCGTTCCTGGTCAAGTGAGACCGCGAAGGAAGCCGCATCCTTTTGGCTCGTACGCCGGGAATCCCGAGAGGTCCGGCGGTGGCGACCGAATACGCTAAGTGCCCTGAAAGCACGCTTGCGGCCTTCCTGGCTTCGCCATTGACGTGGAAGCCGCGGTGGCCCCGAGGGGCGGCGAGTGCGGGCCCCGGAAGCGTTTTGACGGCGTTCCTGGCTTCGGGGCGGAGATCGCGAAGGAAGCCGCTAGCAAATACTTCTAACGAGCCGCCTCGGGCGCGGCAGGGCCCGGCGGTCGGCGCGTCTTCTCGGCGTAGGCGCTGGCCGTCGGTTTCGGCTTGCCGGTGGGGCCTTGCCCGGTCCTGTATTCCGGCTTCCGTCACAGCTACGCGCGGCCTCTGCACATGCAATGACCCTATGCGCGACCTTTTCGTCGTTCTTCGCCTTTCCTGGTACGCTCGGCATCCGGCGATGAACGCGAAAGCCCCCGGCGCCTCGCGATGTCGGCGGGGGCGCAGTACGGCACCACGGGCGAGAGCGAGGAGAAAGAGCGGGCGTGGTCGAACGGCCGCCGCTGGGCGGCGGCTTGCGGCGCGGAGAGAGCCTGGCTCCCTGGTTGATCCTGCCAGTAGTGATATGCTTGTCTTAAAGATTAAGCCATGCATGCCCAGTACAAACTGTTGTAGAGTGAAACCGCGAATGGCTCATTAAATCGGTTATGGTTCCTTGACCTAAAATTTTACTTGATAACTGTGGTAATTTCTAGAGCTAATACATGCATTTCAGTCGTGACCCAAAGGGAAAGGACGCTTTTATTAGATCAAAGCCAATCGGCTGGCTCGCCTGGTCGTTCCGTTTTGGTGACTCTGATAACCTTGATCGCACATCTCCGCACCGGCGACGTGTCCTTCAAATGTCTGCCTTATCAACTGACGATGGTAGGTTTTGGCGCCTACCATGGTTAAAATGGGTGACGGGGAATCAGGGTTCGATTCCGGAGAGGAGCCTGAGAAACGGCTACCACACTAAGGGAAGCAGCAGGCGCGCAATTACCCACTCCCGGCACGGGGAGTAGAGGATGAAAATACCGATACGGGACTCATCCGAGGGGTCCCGTAATCGGAATGAGAACATTTTAAATCTTTAACGATTACCCATTAGAGGGCCAGTCTGGTGCCAGTAGCCGCGTAATTCCAGCTCTAATAGCGTATAATAAAATTGCTGCGGTTAAAAGCTCGTAGTTTGATTCCGTGCCCGCGCCGCCGGTTCACCGCTCGTCGGTGTCCAACCGGCATGCGTGCGGGGCGTCCTGCTGGTGGGCGCGAGCCGACCGCGGCGGCAGGCGCCTTTCGGGCCGGCCCGCGGTGAGCAATCGCAGCCAGCCTGGTTCGGGGGCGTTGCGGCCCCGTGGAAGGCGGACCCTGATCTCACCCGCCGCGCAGGTGCCTTAACTGAGTCAGGCGGGCCGGCACGTTTTGAACAAATCTAACGTGTTTAACGTGCAGGCCTTTGTCTGCCCGGAATACTCTTGCATGGAATAAATGGAATAGGACCCGGTTCCTATTTTTAGTTGGTTTTCGGAAGTTGCGTAATGATTAATGGATTGCCGGGCATCCGTACGCTGCGACGTTAGAGGTGAAATTCCTGGATCGTCGCAAGACGAACTGGATGAAAGCGTTTGCCAAGCATGTTTTAATCGTAATCCATGCGAGGTCTGAAGGCGATCAGATACCGCCCTAGTTCTAACCATAAACTATGCCAACTAGCGATCCGCTGTGTGTCTTAGATGTCACGGCGGGCAGCCCCGAAACCAAAGTCTTGGGTTCCGGGGGAAGTATGGTTGCAAAGCTGAAACTTAAAGGAATTGACGGAAGGGCACCACCAGACGTGGAGCCTTGGGCTTAATTTCCTCCAACGCGGGAACCCCACTGTGGCCAGGACACCGGAAGGATTGACAGATTGAGAGCTCTTTCTGATTCGTGGGTGGTGGTGCATGGCCGTTCTTAGTTCGGAGTGATTTGTCTGCTTAATTGCGATAACGAACGAGATCCTACCCAACTAGTCGAAACCGGCATCCCCAGCAGCCGGCGACCAACACTCTTCTTTAGGACAGGTACTTCCAGCTGCAGGGGAAGTGGGTAACAACAGGTCTGTAATGCCCTTAGATGTTTGGGCAGTACGCGCGCCATAATTTGAAGGTATCAATGTGTGTTTTCCTTGCTCGAGAGGGCCGGGTAACTCAAGTTGAAACTCCTGTGCTAGGGATTAGCTTGCAATTCTTCCCCACTAACGAGGAGTTCTTAGTAAGGGAATCATTACTTCGCTGATTAAGTCCCTGCCCTTGTACACACTGCCTGTCGCTACTACTGGATTGAATATTTTAGCAGGTTCGACTAGCCTGCGGACCTTCCCAGGGGCCGTGAGCCGAAAGATGACCGAACTTGAATATTTAGAGGAAGTAAAAGTCGTAACAAGGTTTCCGTGGTAGAACCTTCGAAGGATCATTAACGTAAAGTCAACGATGGGGCCCGGGTGGAGGCCCTGAAACAAAACCCCGAGAGGCCCGCTCTGAACTCTTTCGCTTTTTCGCTTGAGCGTTGCGCGCCTGCGTCGGGTCGACACCCGGAACACGAACGCGAGTGCCTTTCTTTCGAGGTTCGCGCTCTTCGGCGTCTGGCTCCCTGCTGCGATAGCGCGCGCGGACTGCCCGCAAACCGTCTTTCTTCTTTCATAGAGCATCTGTGAAGCTGTCGACGGACGAAGGACTCGGCTGTAGCTTGTTGCGACGTCTTTGTGAGGTTCGGTACACCATCATCTGAAACTGGTGGGTGCTGCCAGACTCGCTGGCGGTGCTGTCTGACGGCACACCGCAAGATTCGGGACGAGTAATAGTCCTGAACTCTGGCTTCCATCTCTGCTTGCTCCTACACGCCCGCGCCGCGTCTGGCGGCCGGGCGGGCACTCGTTGAGGGCGAGTCCAACGCCCTCGCACACTCTCCGAGTCGGTCGGGCGGAACCACCATCGTTTGTCTCGAGAAGCCGAATCGAAAGAGGCGCGAGAGCTTCGGGCCTCGGCACCTGGCGGCGGCGCCGGCGAGCGCGGGCGGCGAGCGGGGCGGTCTAGTCAACCGTCCCGCGAGCGAACTTGCGCGGAGCGCACGCGCGGCTCTTTTTGGGGGAAGCGGAGGGCTGGTGCGGCGCTTCGCTGGTCAACCCAGCGCTCGGTCCTGGCGCTTGCCGTGAGCGCGGGCGTCGCAACGCCTTTCTCCGCGGGGCGTAGAGCGGGGGTGGGAGGGAAAAGACCTAAAGCTCGGCGACGGGCGGCGGGGAGACCAACGGGCTGAACAAGGTGCCGCCCGAAAATACACGCGGGCGGCGCCGAACGGCACCCAGCCAGCCGTGCGCGGAGGTGTGCTCCTGCCGCGGCGCCTCGACGAACAAACCGGGGAATAGCCCCAGCCGTCAGTGCATGACGGAGGCGGAAAAGCCTCGCCGGAGCGTCGATAACAAAACACGGAGAGGCTGCGCCGCGTTTCCTAAGACTCGCGTCGAGCCGGTAATCTCGGTCGCGAGTGTCGGTCTCCATCAGCGGAGGCGCTCTGGCGGTAGGCGAGCCTTCGCTACGACGATGAAACCCGCCCGGGCCGATTTTCGTTTTCCAATCTCGTATATATCGTCGAGAAAGCGACGGCCGCGGCTCGTGCAGGCGGGGTTTCGCGGGGCCGTCGCCGTCTGAAGCGGTTCTCTGTCCGAGAGGTGTCTGGTGGCGCGTCCGTCGGATCTGGTCGGCGAAGCGCGCCTGCGCGCGCCTCACCGGCCGCCGACGGGCAAGCCGCACACCCCACCGTTCCCGAAAGTTCTTTGCTGGGAGAGATCCTCGAAAAGCATGTGAATTACTACCTGAAGCGCGAGTGGTACATTCTCTTTTTCTTTCTCGAGCACCGAGTCCGTTTCGGCGTTCCGGTCACAAACGTTCACTTTTCTTTCATAGAGCATCTGGGTGGCTGTGTCGACGGACGAAGGACTCCGGCTGTAGCTTGTTGCGACGTCTTTGGTGAGGTTCGGTACACCATCATCTGAAACTGGCAGCCGCTGACCGCTGGTGCCGTCTGACGGCACACCGCAAGATTCGGACGAGTAATAGTCCTGTAAACTCTGGCTTCCATCTCTGCTTGCCCTACACGGCTCGCGCCGCGTCTGGCGGGCCGGGTGGGTGCTCGCGAGGAAATCCAACGCCCCGGCACACTCCGGAGTCGGTCGGGCGAACGGGGCCGGACTCGAGCGTTTTTTCTCGGAGGAGGCCCTGCGGAAAGAGTCTCCGCCGAGAGCCGCGCGCGCCGAGAAGCGACGAAGAGCGAAAACGCTATCACTGTTTCCGAAAGATGGCATTCGAGTCTGGGGCCCCCGCGAGGGGGCCCGGCGGGCCTCGAGGAGTCCCGAGAGCGTTGAGCGCGCCTCGAATCTCTTCGCGAAACGCGAGTGGCGCACAGAAGCTTTTTCTTCTCGAGCACCGAGTCTGCCTGGGCGTTCCGGCTACAAACGTCTTACTCTTTCTTTTCATAGAGCATCTGGGGTGGAAGCTGTGTCGACGGGATTTGAAGGACTCGGCTGTAGCTTGTCGCGACGTCTTTGGTGAGGTTCGGTACACCATCATCTGAAACTGGTGGGTGCCGGGCTGTGACCCGCTGGCGGTGCCGTCTGACGGCACACCGCAAGATTCGGGACGAGTAATAGTCCTAAACTCTGGCTTCCATCTCTAAGCTTGCCTTTACACGCTCGGCGCCGCGTCTGGCGGCCGGTGGTACCGCGAGGGCGAAACCAACGCCCCGGCACACTCCGAGTCGGTCGGGGCGGAATGGGGCCGATCTGAGCGTATTTTCTCGAGGAGGCCCTGCGAAAAAGAGTCTCGCCGAGCCGCGCGCGCCGAGTGGAAGGCAGAGGACTTCGTAACGCACCCTCTAAGAAATGCCTAGAGATGTTTCGGCGGGTTCACGCACGCGCGGGAGTCCCAGCTGATTTTGAGAGGACTTAACGCACCTCTCGGAGCCAAGAAAGCTCCATTTTTCGCGGGGCTGAGCACGGCAGTCCGGCTGCCGAAAACCGAGGGTTTCATCACTTTCGAAGAGCGCTGGTTCTACCCGGGAGTCCCAGCCGATTTTGAGAGGTCTTGAACTTTCCGGAGAGCTTAGTGTCTATAAAACAACGAGGGTTGCCATCTTCTAATACTGAGGACTTGATGGACTGGAAGAGCGGAAAGTGAATTGATTTCGCGCTTTCGTCCGCGGTGGAGAGCTAAAGGAGAGCCGCGGACGTTATACTTTATTCGGCGGCTGAGCCCAACCAGTCCCAGCCGAATAGGGCGATAGATCAACATGTGCTCAAAGAGCTAATACGGCGGGCTGAGGTAGGCAGTCCCGGCCGAATAGGGGTGAAAGAGACTAACATGCTCGCTAGATTAATACACTGAGGGAATTCTATTTCCGAGACGGAGTACGGCCCGTCCGCGGTGTCTGGGGCCGCGGACGTAAAACTTTTATTCGGCGGGCTGAGAGCCGGGCAGTCCCGGCCGAATAGGGTGAAAGACTAACATGTGCTCAAAAGAGCTGATACGGCGGGCTGAGCCCAGCAGTCCCAGCCGAATAGGGCGAAAGATCAACATGTACTCAAAAGAGCTAATACGGCGGGCTGAAACTACAGTCCAAGCAGTCGTTTCGCAAAAGCCAACTTGGAAAAGGGAAGGCTCTGCGCCGAGGCGTGCGCGAAAGCGGTCGCCGACGATGCACCGACGGCCCGACTTCCCCAGAGACGCCGCGCGAGGTTTTGACGATGGGGGTGCTTTCTTCGAAGTTTCGAGGATCGCTCTCAGCTCATGGTTCGTACTTCTGCCCGACGATTTCGCTGGCACCGTCCAGATCCGACGACGGGAGAGGGGACCCGCCGAGCGAGGGTGCTTTACTCAAAGTTTCGAGGACGGGGCTCTTCCTCAAGGTTCGCACTTCTGCCCGGACGATTTGGGCTGGCACCGTCCCAGATCCGACGACGATAGGGGACCTCTGATCTGCCGCGTCGTTCCAACGGTCTTCGCGTCACGCAATGGCAATCCCCCGCTCGCGAGACGCAGAGTCGGCGTGTTCGGCCGGCAGCGTCCCATACCGCGGCCGCGCGCGCCGAGGAGCGAGCTGACCCGAGAAAGACTGGCGTTCAGAGCCAATACATCTGGAGAAACCGGCGAAGGAATTTATTTCGAGACGAATGTGGTGCAGGGCCGTACTGCGGCTCAGGTGCCGCGTAATGCAAAACTTCTAAACCCCACTGGATAAAGGAAGGCCTGCGCCGAGGCGCGCGAAAGCGGTCGACGATGCACTGGACGAGCCCGACTCGCGAGACGCCGCGCGCGAGGTTTTGACGATGGGGTGCTTTCGAAGTTTCGGAGACGGTGCCTGCTCATGGTTCGCACTTCTGCCTGGACGATTTCGGCTGGCACCGTCCCAGATCCGACGACGGGAGCAGGGGACGGCTGAGCGAGGGTGCTTTACCTGTGCCTGAGGACGGGGCCTTCCGGCGTTCGCACTTGCCCGGACGATTTCGCTGGCACCGTCCCAGATCCGACGACGGGAGCAGGGGGACCTTCTGAGCGACCGTGAGCCGCGTCGAGACCTAACGGTCTTCGGCGCGTCACGCAATGGGCAAACTCTTTCGCTCGCGACGCAGGAGTCGTATGGTTCGGCCGGCAGCGTCCCGCGCGTTCGCGGTCGCGCGCCGAGGAGCGGAGCCGACCCGGGAGAAAGATTATGTCTAGAGCCAATACATCTGAGGAAACCGCGAAGGAATTCTATTTCCCGAGACGAATGTGGTGTAGGCCGTAACGTCCGCGGTTTGTGGGTGCCGCGTACGCAAACTCTAAAACCCTTAATTGATAAAGGCGGCTTTGCGCTGAGGCGTGCGCGAAAGCGGTCGCCGACGATGGCCGGACGAGCCTGACTTCGTGAGACGCCGCGCGATTTTGACGATGGGGGTGCTTTCCTCGAAGTTTCGAGGACGGTGCTCTCGTTTGTCTGCACCTCTGCCTGACGATTTCGGCTGGCACCGTCCCAGATCCGACGACGGAGCAGGGGGACCCGCTGAGCGAGGGTGTTTACTCAAAGTTTCTGAGGACGGGGCTCTTCCCGTTGCCTGCACTTGCCCGGACGATTTCGGCTGGCACCGTCCCAGATCCGACGACGGGAGCAGGGGGACCTCTGAGCGACCTCGTAGCGTCGAGACCTAACGGTCTTCGGCGCGTCGCAATGGGCAAACTTCGCTCGCGAGACGCAGGAGCCGGCGTGTTCGGCCGGCAGCGCCCGCGCCCGCGGCCGCGCGCGCCGAGGAGCGGAGCTGACCTGAGAAAGACTCATGTCTAGAGCAACGCCATCTGAGGAAACCGCGAAGGAATTTATTTCCGAGACGAATGTGGTGGTACGTAACGTCCGCGTTTCCAGGGTGCCGGCGTACAAAACTCTAAAACCCCACGGATAAAGGGGAGGCTTGCGCCGAGGCGCGCGAAAGCGGTCGCCGACGATGCACTGACGAGCCTGACTCTGTGACGCCGCGCTGAGGTTTTGATTGATGGGGTGCTTCGAAGTTTCGAGGACGGTGCTTTCGCTCATGGTTCGCAATTTGCCCGGACGATTTCGCTGGCACCGTCCCAGATCCGACGACGGAGCAGGGGACCCGCCGGAGCGAGGGTGCTTTACCCAAAGCTCTCGAGGACGGGGCTCTTCCTCGTTGCCCGCACTTCTGCCCGGATTTCGGCTGGCACCGTCCCAGATCCGACGACGGGAGCAGGGGACCTCTGAGCGACCTCTTCGTACGCGTCGAGACTCCGGATGAATTTCGGCGCGTCACGCAATGGGCAACCTTCGCCTCAAGACGCAGAGTCGGCGGCCTGGCCGGCAGCGTCCCGGCCCGGCGGCCGCGCGCGCTGATGAGCGGCGCGACCCGAGAAAGAGAGCCAATACATATGAGGAATTTATTTCCGAGACGAACGTGGTACGGCCGTGCAACGTCCGGTGGTTTGTGGGTGCTGCGTACGCTGAACTTCTAAAAATCCATCGCCAGGCGCGCAGAGGCGCCGGATGAGGAGCCGACCCGAGAAAGACTAAGTGTCTAGAGCTAATACATCTGAGGAATTTATTTCCGAGACGAACGTGGTGCATGGCCTAACGTCCGCGGTTTGTGGTGCCGCGTACGCCGAATCCTAAAAATCCCACTTTGTAGCCAAATGCCTCTTGCAAGCATGATGTGGGATTAAATGCAAGCGTTGAACGGATTTCTGCGCCCGTGGTCCGGAGCGGTCGAAGGGAGGACCACTTCCATCGATTCATGCCCAGTGCGACCTCGAGACTCGTGGCGGATGAAAAAGATGGTACATATATTTTTCTCTCGGGAGCGAGCCACCCGAGAAAGAGAGCTAATACATACGGGAGGAATTTATTTCGAGACGAACGTGGTGCATGGCCGTGCAACGTCCGCGGTTTCCAGGGTGCCGCGTACGCCGAACTCTAAAAATCCCATCATGGCTTATGCCGAGGCGCGCAGAGGCGCGCCGATGAGCGGAGCCGACCTGAGAAAGACTGCGTCTAGAGCTAAAACGTGCGAGGAAAATAACGGATGAGCCCGGGAAAGATGGTATAATTTTACGGCGGTCTCACGGGAGTCCCAGCCGATTTCGGTAGCCAAATGCTCTTGCAAGTATGATGATTAACAATGCAAGCGTACGAATGGATTTCTGCGCTCGCTGGTCCGCGCCCTCGAGACCGCGGCCGCGACGACCCGTCCGCGGTGGGGAGTTAAAGGCAACGCTCCGACGCATTTTTTCTTCCTGACCTCTGTCCCGAGTCGGCTGTGCCGTACGCATTAAAGTGTCCGTCATTGCCGGGCCGCTCGGAAATGGCGGCCCACGTCCTGGCGATTCTAACATCCCTTGACTATCGAGGCTGGCCATTTCTGCCCCGGGGCGGCAATGGCGGGGACGGTCTCTGAACGCTTCTAGCGAAACGCAAAGGTACAACCTGGGCGGTGGATCACTCGGCTCGTGGGGTCGATGAAGAACGCAGCAAATTGCGCGTCGAGAAAACTGCAGGACACATGGAACATCGACGCCTGATCGCACATTGCGCCCGCGGATTGTTCCGGGGCTACGCCTGTCTGAGGGTCGGTCGTACCTGGAGCCATGGCTCGATGTTGGGGTTAACCGGCTTAACCGTCGCTCCGTCGCTTTCGCATTTCAAACGCGAGTCGCATGAAGCGAGGCGGGTCCCTGGCGGTTTTCCCCAAATGCGTCGTTTAATCCCCGATCGCCCTGATGAGTTTCCGGCTGCTTCAGCCTGCGGTCGGCCGAAGAGTCGACAGGCCGAGGACCGCGGCGTCTGACAGAGGTGGAGCGGCGAGACCACCTGACGAGCGTGAAGGGCGCCTGAGCGGCGACGGGCTGCGCCCGGCGGCCGGAAGAGATTCGGAGGAGCGCACCTGTCGCGTCGAGCCCCGAAAGGCTCCGCGCGACGATTACAATGTCTCCCGCGAGGAGAGGGGGCGTTCTGGCACGGCGACTTTGCGACGGGAACGGCGTTGCCGGAGCGCAGCGATGCGCCCGACGCGACTCATCGGCGACGGCGCGCGTAGGCGCGCCCTGCCGGGCCCGCACCCATTCCGGTGAGTGCGCTGAGCTCGGCGCGGGCGCGCGCAGCCGCCGCCAGATGCGTTGGTTCCGCGCTCGGGCGTAGGAGGACGGGCGCGACCTCGCGGCCAGCCTGATTTTTTACATCATTTACGACCTCAGCTCAGGCGTGAGTACCCCAATTTAAGCATATTAATAAGGAGGAAAAGAAACTAACCAGGATTCCTTAGTAGCGGCGAGTGAACAGGAGAAGCTCAGCACCGAATCTCCCGGCCGATCGGTCGGCGAGAAATGTGGTGTTAGGGAGCGGCCGTTACCCGGCGCGCTGGCTCGTTCCGTCCTGAAAGGGGCCACGGCCCGCAGAGGTGCCAGACTGTGTGGACGACGTGCGCCTGGGAGGCTCGTCTCTCAGAGTCGGAGCACATGCACCGAAATCCAGCGGCTACCGAGCGCTACGTATTGTTCGACTCTGAGGAGACGAGCCTCCCGGGCGCGCACGTCGTCCACTACGGGCCTGGCACCCTGCGGGCCGTGGCCCTTTCAAGAGGACTTGGAACGAGCCAGCGCGCGCGCCGGGTAACGGCTGCTCCCTAACACCACATTTCGCCGACCGATCGGCCGAGATTCGGCAGCCGGGCTTCTCCCCGTTCACTCGCCGCTACTAAGGGAATCCTGGTTAGTTTCTTTTCCTCCCCATTAATATGCTTAAATTTAGGGGTACTCACGCCTGAGCTGGTCGTAAATGATGTAAAATCGGGCGCGGCCGCGAGGGTCCGCGCCTGTCCCTCTGCGCCCGAGCGCGAAACCTGCGCATCTGGCGGTGCTGCGGCGCGCCTGCCGAGCTCGGCGCACTCACCGGAATGGGTGCGCGGCCCGGCGGCGCGCGCCTACGCGCGCCGTCGCCGATGGTCGCGTCGGAGCGCATCGCCGCGCCTCCGCTTGCGCTGGTTCCTGTCACGCAGTCGCCGTGCCAGAACGCCCTCCGCGGAGACATTGTAATCGTCATTTGCGGAGCCCTTCGGGGCTCGACGCGACAGGTGCGCTCCTCCGAATCTCTCTTCCGCCGCCGGCTGGCCCGTCGCCGCTCGTGCCCCTTCACGCTCGTCAGGTGGTCTCGCACGCCTCCACCTCCGTCGGAGCGCCGCGGTCCTCGGCCTGTCGGACTTTCGGCCGACCGCGAGCTGGCTTTAGCCGGAAACTCATCAAAGCGATCGGGGACAAACGACGCATTTAAGGAAAACCGCCAGGGGACCCGCCTCCGCTTCGCCCGACTCGCGCTCTGAAATGCGAAAGCGACGGAGCGACGAGTTTCGGCGGGTGTGTTTGTTAATCCCCAACATCGAAGCCGCAGGCTCCAGTACTAACGACCGACTCTCGTGACAGGCGTAGCCCGGGAGACAACCGCGGCCGCAATATGCGTTCAAATCGTCGATGTTCGCGTCCAGTTCACATGTCGACGCGCAATTTGTTGCGTTCTTCATCGACCCACGAGCCGAGTGATCCACCGCCCAAGGTTGTACTCTTGCGTTTCGCTAGAAGCGATTCAGAGACTGTCTCGCCGACCTCTGCCTGCTCCTGGGCGAAGCCGGTCGGGCTCCTGATGGTCAAGGGGATGTTTAGAGATCGCCGTGACGTGGGCCGCCATTTCGAGGCGGCTCCGGCACCGGTATGACACTTTATCGCGTACGCGCAACCACGACTCGGGACAGAGGTCAGAAGGAAAATCCGTCCGGGCGTTGCCTTTAACTCCCACCGCGATGGAAATGTCGCGGCTGCGGTCTCGAGGGCGCGGACCGTGGCATGCAGAAATCCATTCGTAGTCGCTTCTGCATTGTTAATCCACATCATACTTGCAAGAGGTATCATTACCGAAATCGGTTGACCTGTGAGACTGCCGTAAAAAATTATATATACCATCTTTCGGGCCTTATCCGTTATTTCCTCGCACGTTTTAGCTCTAGACATAGTCTTTCTGGTCGGTCTGCTCATCGGCGCGCCTCTGCGCGCCTCGGCGCAAGCCGCCCAGTGGGATTTTTTAGAAGTTCGGCGTACGCGGCACCCACAAACCGCGGACGTTGCACGGCCATGCACCACGTTCGTCTCGGAAATAAATTCCTCAGATGTATTAGCTCTTCTTTTCTCAAGGGTCGGCTCCTGCCCCCGGAGAGAAAACATATGTACCATCTTTTCACGTCCGCCGCGGTCTCGGAGGGTCGCACTGGGCATGAATCGATGGAGGTGGTCCTCCCTTCGACCGCCCGACCGCGGGCGCAGAAATCCGTTCAACGCTTGCATTGTTAATCCACATCATGCTTGCAAGAGGCACGGCTACAAAAGTGGGATTTTAGAAGTTCGGCGTACGCGGCACCCACAAACCGCGGACGTTAGGCCATGCACTACGTTCGTCTCGGAAATAAATTCAGATGGCTTAGCTCTAGATATGTCTTTCGGTCGTATTTCATCGGCGCGCCTGCGCGCCTGGCAGTGGGATTTTTAGAAGTTCGGCGTACGCGGCACCCACAAACCGCGGACGCTGTACGCCAAATACGTCTGTCTCGGAAATAAATTCTCATGTATTAGCCTTTCGGGTCGGCTCCGTCACGATAGCGAGGCGGCCGCGGGTCGTACGCTGTTGGCCGAACACGCCCGACTCCCAGAGGCCCCCGCGAGCGAAAAGAGTTTGCCGCAGACAGGTGACGCGCCGAAGACCGTCAGGTCTCGACGCGTACGAGGGTCGCTCAGAGGGTCCCCCGTTCCTGTCGTCGAACGGGACGGTGCTAGCTGTTCGTCCGGGCAGAAGTGCGAACCTTGGAGGAAGAGCCCTGTCCTCGAAACTTTTGAGTAAAGCACCCGCCCAGCGGGTCCCCTGCTCCCGTCGTTTGGATCTGGGACGGTGCCAGCCGAAATCGTCTCGGGCAGAAGCGCGAACCATGAGCGAGAGCACCGTCCTCGAAACTTCGAGTGAGCACCATCGTCAAAACCTCGCGCGGCGTCTCACAGAGTCGGGCTCGTCCAGGCATCGTCGGCGACCGCTTTCGCGCAATGTGCCTTCGCGCGCCGCCCTTTATCCAGTGGGGTTTTTTGTAGTTTTGCGGCGGTCGCGCACCTGACAAAACCGCGATGCCATGGCCTGCACTACATCTGTCTCTGGAAATAAATCTTCGCGGTTTCTGTATGGCTTAGTCTAGACATAGTCTTTCTCGGGTCGGCTCCGCCTTTCGAACGCGGCCGGCGGGCCGCGGACTATACGAACACGCCCGACTCCCAGCGTCTCGCGAGCGAAAAGAGTTTGCCCATTGCGACGCGCCGAAGACCGTTAGGTCTCGACGCGTACGAGGGTCGCTCAGAGGGCCTCTGCTCCCGTCGTCGGATCTGGACGGTAAAGCAGCTGAAATCGTCCGGCAGAAGTGGCGAACCTTGAGGAAGAGCCCTGTCCTCGAAACTTTGAGTAAAGCACTCGCTCAGCGGGTCCCCTGCTCCTGTCGTCGGATCTGACGGTGCCAGCCGAAATCGTCCGCAGAAGTGCGAACTCATGAGCGAGAGCACCGTCCTCGAAACTGGAGGAAAGCACCCCATCGTCAAAACTCGCGCGGCGTTCGAGTCGGGCCTGTCCTGGCACGTTTGGCGACCGCTTGCGCGCACGCCTCGGCGCAAGCCGCCCTTTATCCAGTGGGGCCAGAAGTTTTGCGCATGCGGCACCTACAAACCGCGGACGCTGATGGCCGGCACTACATTCGTCTCGGAAATAAATTCCTTCGCGGTTTCCTCAGATGCATTAGCCCAGACATAGTCTTCCGCCGGCCCGGCTCTCGGCGCGCGCGGTCGCGGGCCGCGGACGCTGCCGGCCGAACACGCCTGACTCCTGCGTCTCGCGAGCGAAAAGAGTTTGCTCATTGCGTGACGCGCGCCGAAGACCGTTAGGTCTCGACGCGTACGAGGGTCGCTCAGAGGTCCCCTGCCCCGTCGTCGGATCTGGGACGGTGCCACGAAATCGTCCGCAGAAGTGCGAACCTTGGAGGAAGAGCCCCGTCCTCGAAATCCTTTGAGTAAAGCACTCGCTCAGCGGGTCCCCGTTCTGTCGTCGGATCTGGGACGGTGCCAGCCGAAATCGTCCGGGCAGAAGTGCGAACCATGAGCGAGAGCACCGTCCTCGAAACTTCGAGGAAAGCACCCCATCGTCAACACCTCGCGCGGCGTCTCACAGAGTCGGGCTCGTCCGGTGCATCGTCGGCGACCGCTTTCGCGCACGCCTCGGCGCAAGCCGCCCTTTATCCAGTGGGGTTTTTTAGAAGTTTTGCGTACGCGGCACCTACAAACCGCGGACGTTACGGCTCAATTACATATCTGTCTCGAAATAAATTCTTCGCGGGTTTCCTCAGATGGCCAGCTCTAGACATAGTCTTTCTCGGGTCGGCTCCGCTCGGCGCGATGCGGCCGCGTGGCCGCGGACGCTGCCGGCCGAACACGCCTGACTCCTGCGTCTCGCGAGCGAAAAGAGTTTGCCTGACAGGTGACGCGCCGAAGACCGTTAGTCTCGACGCGTACGAGGGTCGCTCAGAGGTCCTGCTCCCGTCGTCGGATCTGGGACGGTGCCAGCCGAAATCGTCCGGGCAGAAGTGCGAACTCTTGGAGGAAGAGCCCTGTCCGAAACTTGAGTAAAGCACTTTCGCTCAGCGGTCCCCTGCTCCCGTCGTCGATCTGGGACGGTGCCAGCCGAAATCGTCCGCAGAAGCAAGTGAACCATGATGAGAGCTCCGTCCTCGAAACTTCGAAGAAAGCAATCATCGTCAAAACTCGCGCGGCGTCTCACAGAGTCGGGCCTGTCCGGTGCATCGTCGCGACCGCTTCGCGCACGCCTCGCGCAGAGCCTCCCTTTTCAAGTTAGCTTTTGAAGCTCTTCTTGGCTTGCTTCTTGGACTGCCTGGTTTCAGCCCGCCGTATTAGCTCTTTGAGCACATGTTGGGTCTTCGGGCCCCTATTCGGCTAAATTGCTGGGCCCAGCCTGCCGTAATAGCTCTTGAGCACATGTTGTTCACCCCTATTCGGCCGGGACTGCCAGCTCTCAGCCCATTGAATAAAAAGTTTTACGTCCGCGGCCCCAGACACCGCGGACGGGCTGCACCACTCCTGTCTCGGAAATAAATTTCAGATGTAATATTCTAGCGAGCATATGCTAGTCTTCTTTCACTTATTCGGCCGGGACCGCCTACCTCAGCCCGCCGTAATAGCTCTTTGAGCACATGTTAGTCTATCGCCCCTATTCGGCTGGGACTGGCTGGGTCAGCCTGCCGAATAAAAGTATAACGTCCGCGGCTCTCCTTGCTTCTCCAACGCGGACGAAAGCGCAGAAATCCATTCATTTTCCATTCTTCGAGGGTGCATCAAGTCCTCGGTATTCAAAGAGGGTACAGCCCTCTGCGTTGTTTATGAGCTTTCTTAGCCTCGGAGAGAGTTCAAGACCTCTCAAAATCGGTCGACTCCTGGGTGGGGCCACTGAGGTGGTAAAACCTTGCTCGGCTCGACCGCCGTGCTCAGCCCGCCGAAAAATGGAGCTTCTTGGCTCTCGAGAGGCGCGCTGGTCCTTCAAATCGGCTGACTCTATGGGAGCTTCCGCCGAAACATGTATTAGCTCTAGGCATTTCTAGAGGGTGCGTTAAGTCCTCTGGGTTCTTCACTTCCGGAGGCAAGTGCGCGGCGGTCGGCGAGACTTTTTCGCAGGGCCTCCTCGAGAAAATACGCTCGAGTCCGCTCCTGTTCCGCCCCGACCGACTCCGGAGAGTGCCGGGCGTTGGTTTCGTCTCTGGCACTCCACCAGGCCGCCAGACGCGGCGCGAGCGTGTAGGAGCAAGCTTAGAGATGAAGCCAGAGCTGCTAGGACTATTACTCGTCCTGAATCTTGCGGTGTGCCGTCGACGCACCGGCCAGCGGTCGCTGTTCGGCACCCAATTGGTTTCAGATGATGCACCGAACCTCACTAAAGACGTCGCAACAAGCCACAGCCGAGTCCTTCGTCCGTCGACACAGCTTCCACCCCAGATGCTCTATGAAAGAAGAGTAAGATTGCTTTAGCGGCCGGAGACGCCTGAGCGGACTCGGTGCCCTGAGAAAGAAAAGCTTCTGCTTCGCCACCGCGTCATGAAGAAATTCGAGGCGCGCTCGGCGCTCCGGACTCCTCGAGGCTCACAGGCACCGAGGGGCCCCGGGCCCACTCACCATCTTCGGAAACAGAAGTAGCGTTTTCGCTCTTCGTCGCTTTCCTCGGCGCGCGCGGCTCATGACTCTTTCCGCGTACCTCCTCGGAGAAAAACGGGTTATCTGGTCTCGTTCCGCCTGACCGACTCGGAGTGTGCCGGGCGTTGGTTTCGTTCTCGTGGCACCCACCTGGCCGCCAGACGCGGCGCGCGAGCGTGTAGGGAGCAAGCTTAGGAGATGGGGCCAGGAGTTTAGGACTATTACTCGTCCCGAATCTTGCGGTGTGCCGTCAGGACGGCACCGCCAGCGGGATCACAGCCCGGCACCCACCAGTTTGTGATGATGGTGTACCGAACTCCACCAAAGACGTCGCAACAAGTTACAGCCGAGTCCTTCGTCCGTCGACACAGCTTCCACTTTGTATTGCTCTATGAAAGAAGAGTAAGACGCGCCTAGCGGCCGGAGACGCCTGGAGTGACTCCGGTGCTCCGAGAAAGAAAAAGAGAATGCTTCGCCACCGCGCTTCGAGAAGCAGTAGTAATTCCACATGCTTTCGGGATCTCCCAGCAAGAGACTTCGGGAACGGTGGAGTGGCGGCCCTGCCGGCGCCGGTGAGGCGCGCGCGAGGCGCGCTTCGCCGACCAGACCTGACGGACGCGCCACCGACACACCTTCGACGAGAGAACCCTTCGGAGCGGCGACCCCGCGCGAAACCCCGCCTGTACGAGCTGCGGCTGCCGCTTTCTCGACGATATATACGAACGGAAAACGAGAGCCCTGGCCCGCCCGGAGGCGGTTTCATCGTCGAAGAAGGTTCGCCACGCCAGGGGGGGCGCCTCCGCTGATGGAGACCGACACCGCGACCGAGATTGCAAGCTCGACGCGAGCGCCCAGGAGCTGGCGGCGCAGCCGCCTCCGTGTGTTTTGTTATCGACGCTCCGGCGGGGGCGCTTCGCCTCGTCGTGCACTGACCTCGGCTGGGAGCTATTCCTGAAGAAATTATCGATATGCCGCGGCAGAGAACACACCGCGCACGGCTGGCTGAGTCGTTGTTCGGCGCCGCTCGGCGTGTATTTTCCGGAGCGGCGCCTTATTCCGGCCCGTTCGGCCTCCGGCCGCCCGTCGCCGAGCTTGGGCTCCTTTCCCCACCCCGCCCTACGCCCCGCGGAGGAAAGAGCGCTGCGACGCCGCGCCACGGCAAGCGCCCGACCACTGGAGCGCTTCCCAGAACGACAGCGGCGCCACGCGGCCCGCCTCCGCTTCCCCGTGGCTGCGCGTGCGCGGCTCCGCGCGAGCTCGCTCTGCGGACGGTTGACTAGACTGCCCCGCTCGCCGCCCGCGCGCCTGCCGGCGCCTGCTGCCAGGGGTGCCGGAGGTTCCCGAAGCCTTCGCGCTCTCTTTCTGATCTGGCTCGAGACAAACGATAGGCTGGTCTCGCCTGACCGACTCCGGAGTGTGCTGGCGTTGGTTTCGCCTCAGGGCACCTCCGCCCGCCGCCAGACGCGGCGCGAGCGTGTAGGAGCGTTAGGAGATGGAAGCCAGAGTTTAGGACTATTACTCATTCCGACCTTGCGGTGTGCCGTCAGACGGCACCGCCAGCGGGTCGCCAGCCCGGGTACCCACCAGTTTCAGATGATGAAACGAACTCACCAAAGACGTCGCAACAAGCTACAGCCGAGTCCTTCGTCCGTCGACACAGCTTCCACCCCAGATGCCTATGAAAGAAGAGAAGATTGCCTGCGGAGGCAGTCCTGCGCGCGCGCAGCGAAGGGAGCGCCCGAACGCCGAGCGCGAACCCGAAAGGCACTCGCGTTCGTGTTCGGGTGTCGACTCGACGTAGCAGATACAGCGCGGCGCCTCCAAGAGTAAGAAAGGAAGAGTTCGAGAGCCCCGGGCCCCTCTCGTTGTTTCGGGGCCTCCTGCGGCCCCGTCAGTGAGCTTACGCACGATCCTTCCGAAGGTTCACCTACGGAAACCTTGTTACGACTTTCATTTCCTCTAACATCCCAAGCTCGGCCATCTTTTCCGGCTCTACGGCCCTGGGAAGGGTCCGCGGGCTGGTCCGAAGACCTCACTAAAATATTCAATCGGTAGTAGCGACGGGCGGTGTGTACAAAGGGCAGGATTCTAATCATGGGAAGTAATGATTCCGCTTACTAGGCATTCTCGTTGGTGGGGGAAGAATTGCAAGCCCTAATCCCTAGCACGAAGGAGTTTCAACGGGTTACCCGCCCTCTCGAGCAAGGAAAACACACGTTGATACCTTCAGTAGCGCGTGCTGGCCCAGAACATCTAAGGGCATTACAGACCTGTTATTGCCCCATCTCCTGCGGCTGGAAGCCGCTCAACCTCTCTAAGAAGAGTGTTGGTCGCCGGCTGCACAGGGATGCCGGTTTCGACTAGTTAGTAGGGTGATCCTTCGTTCGTTATCGCAATTTAAGCAGACAAATCACCTTACCGAACCAAGAACGGCCATGCACCACCACCCACCGAATCAAGAAAGAGCTCTCAATCTGTCAATCCTTCCGTGTCCTGGCCTGATGAGGTTCCCGCGTTGAGTCAAAATTCGCTTTCGCAGGTCTCCACGTCTGGTGGTGCTCTTCCGTCAATTCCCTTTAAGTTTCAGCTTTGTAAATTATATTTCCTGAACTCCCAAAGACTTTGGTTTCCCGGAGTACGCCCGCCGTGACATCTAAGACACACAGCGGATCGCTAGTTGGCATAGTTTATGGTTAGAACTAGGCGGTATCTGGATCGCCTTCGAACTCCTCTAACTTTCGTTCTGATTAAAGAAAATATTACGGCAAACGTTCGCTCCAGGCCCGTCTCTGCGACGATCCAAGAATTTCACCTCTAACGTCGCAATTACGGATGCCCCGGCAATCCCCATTAATCATTACCTCGACTTCCGAAAACCAACAAAATAGAACCGAGGTCCTATTCCATTATTCCATGCAAGAGTATTCGGGCAGACAAAGGTCGCGTTGGCTAATGCTAATTTGTTCAGCAACGCCGGCCCGCACGACACTAAAGTTAAGAGCACCGCGGCGGGGTGAGATCGGGGTCCGCGCTTCATTGGGCCGCCAACGTTCCCTGAGAACTGTGGGCCCGGCTGCGATTGCTCACCGCCGAGCCCGGCCCGAGAGCGTTTGCCGCTGCGGTCGGCTCGCGCCTACCGGCAGGACGCCCCGCACGCATGCCAGTTGACACCGACGAGCGGTGAACTTCGGCAGCGGGGCACAGGTCAAACTACAGCTTTTTAACCGCAGCAATTTTAATATACGCTATTAGAGCTGGAATTACTCGCGGCTATTGCTGGCACTGTGACTGGCTCCCTCTAATGGGTAATCGTTAAGAGATTTGCGTTCTCATTCCGACTACGGGCCCTCGGATGATCCTGCATCGTTATTTTTCGTCACTACCTCCTCGCGTGCCGGGAGGCACTTTATGCCGCCCAATGCCTTCCTTGGATGTGGTAGCTGCTCAGGCTCCTCTCCGGAATCGAACCCTGATTCCCGTCACCTGCAGTCATGTCCATGGTAGGCGCAAAACCTACCATCGCCAGTTGATAAGGCAGACATTTGAAGGACACGTCGCCGGTGCGGAGACCGTGCGATCAGCCCAAGGTTATCCAGAGTCACCAAACCGGAACGACCGGGCGAGCCGGCCGATTGGCTTTGATCTAATAAAAGCGTCCTTTCCCTTTCGGGTCACGACTGAAATGCATGTATTAGCTCTAGAATTACCACAGTTATCCAAGTAAAATTTTAGGTCCAAGGAACCATAACCGATTTAATGAGCCATTCGCGGTTTCACTCTACAACAGTTTGCAGGTACTTCGAGGCATGCATGGCTTGAATCTTTATGACAAGTATATCACTACTGGCAGGATCAACCAGGAGCCAGGCTCTCTGCGTTTCGCAAGCCGCCGCCCGAAAGCGGCGGCCCGTTCGAACTGCGCCCGCTCTTTCTCTCCTCTCGCCTCGCCCTGCGAGTGTCAGGCCCCGCCGACGCTCGCGAGGAGCGCTGAAGCTGCGTTCATCGCCGGATGCCGAGCGTACCTGGGAAAGGCGCGAAGAACGACGAAAAAGGGTCGCGCATAGGGTCGCATGTGCAGAGGCCGCGCGTAGCCGTGACGGAAGCTGAATACAGGACCGGCAGGCCTCACTGGCGTGCTGAAAACCGACGGCCGAAAGCGCCTACGCCGAGGGAAGACGCGCCGACCGTTGGCCCCTGCCGCGCGAGGCGGCTCGTTGAGTATTTGCAGCGGTTTCCTCTGCAGTCTCCGCCCTGAAGCCAGGAACGCCGTCAAACGCTTGGGCCCAGACTCGCCGCCCTCGGGGCCACTCGCGGCTTCCACGTCAATAGCCCCGAAGCCAGGAAGGCCGCAAGCGTGCTCCGGGGCATAGCGTATTCGGTCGCCACCGCGGGACCCTCTCGGGTTCCCGTACGAGCCAAAGGGATGCGGCTTCCTTCGCGGTCTCCGCCCCGAAGCCAGGAACGCCGTCAAAAATCGCTTCGGGGCCCGCACTCCCGGGTTGGGATCCACATTGCCGGCCTCGGGCCCACCGCGCGGTTTCCACGCCCATAGCCCGAAGCCAGGAAGGCCGCAAGCGCGTTCCGGGGCATAGCGTATACGGTTGCCACCGCGGGACCTCTCTCGGGTTCCCGTACGAGCCAAAAGGATGCTCCTTCGCGTCTCCGCCCAGCCAGAAAGCTGTCAAAAATCGCTTCGCCCGCACTCCGGGTTGGGGATCCACACTCGCCGCCCTCGGGCCCACTGCGGCTTCCACGTGAATCCGCCCCGAAGCCAGGAACGCCGCAAGCATGCTCCGGGGCCCACGCGTCGCGTATTCGGTCGCCACCACAGCTCTGCCCAGGGCCCCGGACACCGCGAAACACTCTTCCGGCTCTCGCCCGCTTCTCAGGCAGCGTAACAGGTCTGTACCGAACGCCGGGGAATTTCAGCCTGTGGGCATGGCTCAGACCACCCTATCCCCATAATGGGGAGAAACTCGGCCATAAATGCATCCCGGCCAGCCCTATTCGCCCGCCGACGGCGCCATCCGCGGATAAACGGTTCCGAACGCCCGTAAGCGCCTGCGTCCTCCTCCGCGCGCCGCCGACCGCTCGGCTCGTTACCACCATCCACCACAGCTCTGCCCAGGCTCCCGGACTGGCGCGAAATACTCCGGGCTCGCCCTGTTTCGCGCCGCCCTCGCTCACTCGTTTCCGATGCGAATTGCCCCGAAGCCAGGAACGCAAGCATGCTCCGCCCACGTCGCGTATTCGGTCGCCACCGCGGGACTTTTCGCCTCGTACCAGCCAAAAGATGTCTCTGGGGCTCGCCCCGTTTCTCAGGCAGCGTAACAGGTCTGTACTGAACGCCGGGGAATTTCAGCCCAGGCACGGCTCCGGACCACACCCATCCCCTGGCACGGGAGAAACCTCGGCTATAATTGAATTCGGGCCAAAAGCCCTTTCGCCTGGCTGACGGCGCCATACGCGGATAAAGGGTACCAAAATGCCCGTAAGCGCCTGGGCGTCCTCTCCGCGCGCCGCCGACCGCTCGGCTCGTTACCACCAACCACCACAGCTCGCTCAGGGCTCCCGGACCATGCGAAATACTCTTCCGGGGCTCTCGCCCTGTTTCTCAGGCAGCGTAACGCGTCCGTACTCGAACGCCGGGACTTCAGCCTGTGGGCATGGCTCAGGACCACCCCATCCCCTATAATGGGAGAACCTCGGCCATAATTTAATCTGGGCCAAAGCCTTTTTCGCCCGCCGACGGCGCCATACGCGGATAAAAGGGTTCCGAAACGCCCGTAAGCGCCCGCGTCCTCTCCGCGCGCTGCCGACCGCTCGGCCTGTTACCACCAACCACCACAGCTCTGCTCAGGCTCCTGACCATGAACATTTTCCGGGGCTCAACTCTGTTTCTCAGGCAGCGTAACAGGTCTGTACTGAACGCCGGGGAATTTCAGCCTGTGGGCATGGCTCAGGACCACCCCATCCCTATAATGGGAGAAACCTCGGCCATAATTTAATTCCGGGCTAAAGCCTTTCGCCTGGCCGACGGCGCGATACGCGATGCCCCCGAGTCACAGCATGCGCCAACGCACGCATGCAGGCGCTTTGCAGTGCTGCTAAAAAGCGTTGGCGCTGATGCCGTGGAACGCCTGTAAGCGCCCACGTCCACTCCGCGCGCCGCCGACCGCTCCGGCCTGTTACCACCATCCAATTACAGCTCTGCTCAGGGCTCCTGACCATGCGAAATACTTCGCTCTCGCCCTGTTTCTCGCCGCCCTCGGGCCCACCGCGGCTTCCACGTGAATTGCCCTGAAGCCGGAACGCCGCAAGCATGCTCCGGGGCCCACGTCGCGTATCTACGCCACCGCGGGACTTTCGGCTCCCGTACCAGCCAAAAGGATGTTTCGGGGCTCTCGCCTCGTTTCTCAGGCAGCGTAACAGGCCTCGTACTGAACGCCGGGGAATTTTCAGCCTGTGGGCACGGCCTGACCACACCCATCCCCATAATGGGAGAAACCTCGGCCATAATTGAATTCGGGCCAAAGTCTTTCGCCCGGGCTGACGGCGCCATACGCGGATAAAGGGTTCCGAAATGCCCGTAAGCGCCCTGTCCTCCGCGCGCCGCCGACCGCTCGGCTCGTTACCACCAACCACCACAGCTCTGCTCAGGCTCCCGGACCATGCAAAATACCTTCCGGGGCTCTCGCCCTGTTTCAGGCAGCGTAACGCGGTCCGTACTGAACGCCGGGGAATTTCCTGCAGCCTGTGGGCATGGCTCAGGACCACCCCCATCCCCTAATGGGAGAAACCTCGGCCATAATTCGAATTCCGCCAAAGCTCCTCTTCGCCCGGCCGACGGCGCCATACACGCGGATAGCGTTCCGAAATGCCCGTAAGCACCCGCGTCCTCCTCCGCGCGCGCCGCCGACCGCTCGGCTCGTTACCACCATCCACCAGCTCTGCTCAGGTTCCCGGACCATGCAAAATACTCTTCCGGCTCTCGCCCTGTTTCTCAGCAGCGTAACAGGTCTGTACTGAACGCCGGGGAATTTCAGCCTGTGGGCATGGCCCGACCACCCCATCCCCATAATGGGAGAAACCTCGGCACCAACTCCGCCAAAAGCCCTTCGCCCGCCATTGACGGCGCCATACGCGGATAAAGGGTTCCGAAATGCCCGTAAGCACCCGCGTCCTCCTCTGGCGCGCCGCCGACCGTCGCCCGTTACCACCATCCACCACAGCCTGGCTCAGGCTCCTGGACCATGCAAAATACTCTTCCGCTCGCCCTGTTTCTCAGGCAGCGTAACAGGTCTGTACTGAACGCCGGGGAATTTCAGCCTGTGGGCATGGCTCAGGACCACCCCACTCTATGGTCGGGAGAAACCCTGGCCATAATTGAATTCCGGCCAAAAGCCCTCTTTCGCCTGGCCGACGGCGCCATACGTGATAAAGGTTCCGAAATGCCCGTAAGTACCCGCGTCCTCTTCCGCGCGCCGCCGACCGCTCGGCTCGTTACCACCATCCACCACAGCTCTGCTCAGGCCCTGGACCATGCAAAATACTCTTCCGGGGCTCGCCCTGTTTCTCAGGCAGCGTACAGGTCTGTACTGAATGCCGGGGGAATTTTGCGCCCTGTGGGCATGGCTCAGACCACCCCATCCCCTATAATGGGGAGAACCCTGGCCATAATTGACCCGGCCAAAAGCCTGTCTTCGCCCGGCCGACGGCGCCATACGCGGATAAAGCGGTTCCGAACGCCCGTAAGCGCCCGCG
The DNA here is from genome assembly GCA_964035755.1 of Teleogryllus oceanicus. Classification (NCBI taxonomy): domain Eukaryota; kingdom Metazoa; phylum Arthropoda; class Insecta; order Orthoptera; family Gryllidae; genus Teleogryllus; species Teleogryllus oceanicus. The sequence continues at coordinate 102,648,130 of CAXIVR010000010.1, read as the reverse complement.
TCTCTCCCGCGCGCCGCCGACCGCTCGGCCTGTTACCACCAACCACCACAGCTCTGCTCAGGGCTCCCGGACTATGCGAACACTCTTCCGGGGGCCTCGCCCTGTTTCTCAGGCAGCGTAACAGGTCTGTACTGAACGCCGGGGAATTTCAGCCTGTGGGCATGGCCTGGACCATACTCCATCCCCTATAATGGGAGAAACCCTGTCCATATTTTAACCCCGGCCAAAAGCTCCTTCGCCTGGCCGGACGGCGCTCTTTCGCGTGGATAAAATCTCCGCTCCGGAAGCGCCCGTAAGAAATACCCGAATGCTTCTACGGGGCCTCGGCGCCTGCTTCTCGGCCACTGCCACAGGTCTCAGCTCGTCCTGGGCGACGCATGCCTTTACGGGCCTCGGGCGTTCGCTTCCGGCACCAACAGGTCTCAGCTCAAGTCCTGGCGACGCATGCCTTTACGGGCCCGGCACTCGTTTCTCGGGCACCACAGGTCTCAGCTCAAGTCCTGGGCGACGCATGCCTTTGCGCCTCGGCCCCGCGCCCGGCACCGCCACAGGCCCCAGCTCAAGTCCCGGCGGTGCATGCCTTTACGGGGCCTGGCCTCGCTTCTCAGGCACCATAACAGGTCTCAGCTCAAGTCCCGGGCGCGACGCATGCCTTTACGGGCCTCGGCCCTCGCTTCTCGGCCACCACCACAGGTCCCAGCTCACGTCCCGGGCGGTGCCTGCTTACGGGCCCCCGCCCTCGCTCGGTCATTCCTACAGCTCTAACTCGAGCCCCGCACTTGGCGGAGCGAGTTTCCGGGCTCTTCGCCCAGCCCGGGCACCGCCACAGGTCTCAGCCTACGTCCCGGCGGTGCATGCCTTTACGGCCCGCCCCGCTCTCGGGCACCATCACAGGTCTCATCTCAAGTCCCGGGCGATGCCTTTACGGGATTTTTCTGTCCGCCGGCGCCCAATTCGCCGGGCGTTCGACGCAAAGTCCGTGCAATCCGAATGTCTTTCCGGGCCTCCGCCTGCTTTCCCGGCCACCGCCACAGGTCTCAGCTCACGTCCCGGGCGGTGCATGCCTTTATGGGGCTCGGCCCCGCTCGGGCACCACTGGTGTCTCATCTCAAGTCCCGGGCGATGCCTACGGGATTTTTCCAAGTCCGCCGGCGCCCACCTCGCCGGCGTTCACGCAAAGTCCGTGAAAACTTTTCGAACGCCTTCCGGCCCCGCCTCGTTTTCTTCCGGCCACCGCCACAGGCCTCAGCTCACGTCCCGGGCGGTGCATGCCTTACGGGCTCGGCCTCGCCCCGGCACCATCATATCCTCATCTCAAGTCCCAGCGATGCCTTTACGGGATTTTTTCAAGTCCGCCGGCGCCCACTCGCCGGCGTTCGGACGCGCAAAGTCCGTGAAAACTTTTCGAATGCCTTTCCGGGCCTCCGCCCTCGCTTCCCGGCCACCGCCACAGGTCTCAGCTCACGTCCCGGGCGGTGCATGCCTTTACGGGGCTCGGCCCTCGCTTCTCGGGCACCATCACAGGTCTGACCAAGTCCTGGGCGATGCCTTTACGGGATTTTTCCAAGTCCGCCGGCGCCCACCTCGCCGGCGTTCGGACGCAAAGTCCGTGAAAATCCGAATGCCTTTCCGCCTCCGCCTCGTTTCTCGGCCACCGCCACAGGTCTCAGCCTACGTCCTGGCGGTGCATGCCTTTACGGGGCCTTGGCCTCGCTTCTCGGGCACCATCACAGGTCCCATCTCAAGTCCCGGGCGATGCCTTGATTTTTTTCCGCCCGCCGGCGCCCACCTGCCGGCGTTCGGACGCAAAGTCCGTGAAACTTTTCGAATGCCTTTCCGCCTCCGCCCGTTTCTCGGCCACCGCCACAGGTCTCAGCTCACGTCCCGGTGGTGCAAGCCTTACGGGCCTGGCCCTCGCTTCCGGGCACCATCACAGGTCTCATCTCAAGTCCCGGGCGATGCCTCGGATTTTTGTCCGCCGGCGCCCAATTCGCTGGCGTCTGACGCAAAGTCCGTGAAAAACTTTTCGAATGCCTTTCCGGGCCTCCGCCTGCTTTCTCGGCCACCGCCAGGTCTCAGCTCACGTCCCGGGCGGTGCATGCCTCAGCGGCCTCGGCCCGCTCGGGCACCATCACAGGTCTCATCTCAAGTCCTGGCGATGCCTTTACGGATTTTTCCGTCCGCCGGCGCCCACTCCGCCGGCGTTCGGACGCAAAAGTCCGTGAAAAACTTTTCGAATGCCTTTTCCGGGCCCTCCGCCCTCGCTTCTCGGCCACAATACCGCCACAGGTCTCAGCCTGGCGTCCTGGCGGTATTGCCTTTACGGGCTCGGCCCGCTTCGGGCACCATCACAGTCTCATCTCAAGTCCGGCATGCCTTTACGGGATTTTTCCAAGTCCGCCGGCGCCCACTCGCCGGCGTTCGGACGCAAAGTCCGTGAAAACTTTTCGAATGCCTTCCGCCTCCGCCTCGCTCTCGGCCACCGCCACAGGTCTCAGCTCACGTCCCGGGCGGTGCATGCCTTGATGGGGCTCGGCCTCGCTTCGGGCACCATCACAGGTCTCATCTCAAGTCCCGCGATGCCTTTACGGATTTTTTCTGTCCGCCGGCGCCCCACTCAAGCCGGCGTTCGGACGCGCAAGTCCGTGAAAACTTTTCACGCTTCCGCCTCCGCCCTGCTTCTCGGCCACCGCCACAGGTCTCAGCTCACGTCCCGGGCGGTGCACGCCTCAGGGGCTCGGCCTCGCTTCGGGCACCATCACAGGTCTCATCTCAACCCGGGCGATGCTCTACGGATTTTTCCGCCGCCGGCGCCCACCTGCCGGCGTTCGACGCAAAGTCCGTGAAAACTTTCGAATGCTGCCTTCCGGGCCTCCGCTCCTCGCTTCTCGGCCACCGCCACAGGTCTCAGCTCACGTCCCGGGCGGTGCATGCCTGCGTGGGGCTCGGCCTCGCTTCGGGCACCATCACAGGTCTCATCTCAAGTCCCGGGCGATGCCTTTACGGGATTTTTTCCGTCCGCCGGCGCCTACTCTGCCGGCGTTCGGACGCAAAGTCCGGTGAAAACTTTTCGCGAATGCCTTTCCGGGCCTCCGCTCGCTTTCTCGGCCACCGCCGGCCCCAGCTCACGTCCCGGCGGTGCATGCCTTATGTGGCTCGGCCTCGCTTCGGGCACCATCACAGGTCTCATCTCGTCCCGGCGATGCCTTACGGGATTTTTCCGTCCGCCGGCGCCCACCTCGCCGGCGTTCGGACGCAAAGTCCGTGAAACTTTTCGAATGCCTTCCGGGCCTCCGCCCCGTTTCTCGGCCACCGCCACAGGTCTCAGCTCACGTCCCGGGCGGTGCATGCCTTTACGGGGCCTGGCCCTCGCTTCCTCGGGCACCATCACAGGTCTCATCTCAAGTCCTGGGCGATGCCTACGGATTTTCTGTCCGCCGGCGCCCACCTCGCCGGCGTTCGGACGCAGTCCGTGAAAATCCGAATGTGCCTTCCGCCTCCGCCTCGCTTCGGCCACCGCCACAGGTCTCAGCTCACGTCCCGGCGGTGGTGCATGCCTCATATTGGCTCAGCCCGCTTCCTCGGGCACCATCACAGGTCTCGGACCAAGTCCTGGCGATGCCTTTACGGGATTTTTCCAAGTCCGCCGGCGCCCAATTGCCGGCGTTCGGACGCAAAGTCCGTGAAACTTTTCGAATGCCTTCCGGCCTCCGCCCGCTTCTCGGCCACCGCCACAGCCTGTCTCGAGCTCCCGCACTTGGCGTTTCGCTCTCCGCCCATTTCGGGCACCGCCACAGGTTCTGCTTCCGTTCCTCGAACGGGGCGCGCCGGATTCTGGTTCCCGGCAGGGGCCGCGCACCAGGAACCATCTGGCCCCAGGCAATGGGAGAAACTCGGCTACTTTAATTCGGGCCAAAGCTCCTTCTTCGTTCGGCCGACGGCGCTTCCGCGGATAAACGGCTCCGGAAGCGCCCGTAAGAAACATCTGAATGCTTTTACGGGGCTCGGCGCTCGCTTCGGCCACCACCACAGCTCTGTCCTCTGAGCTCCTGCACTTGGCGTTTCCGCTCCGCCCGTTTCCCGGCACCGCCACAGGTCTCAGCTCACGTCCCGGGCGCGATGCTCGTTTTCACCAACTTTCGTTCCTGTGCCCCTAACTTTGGGGCTCTCAGTCACACGAGCTCTGGTAAGGAGGTGGCCGGTCTCCTTACCGACCGGCGTCCGCCTCGCCGGCCTTCGGACGCACAGTCCGTGAAAATTTTTCGAATGTTCTTTCCGGGGACGTCGAGGTTCTCTCCCGCCGGCGACGGTCGCCTGCCGGGGAGCGTCCGATGCCGCCCGCACGACGCCGCTCGGGCGGAATTTTTCCAAGTCCTGCCCGCGGCGGATTTTTCTAAGTCCGAACCCGAAAAAACGGTCTCGCCATCTTTGATATGTTGCCCCCGAGCGAGATAGGCTCCGGGGAACACGGGTTCGACTGCGCTTTTTTTTCCAAGTTTCCACCCTCGGAGCGGGGCGCGCCGGACTTGGTTCTTCGGCAGGGGCTGCTCAGAACCACCTGGCTCTATAATGGAGAAACCTGGCCATGATTTATTTCGGGCGGGGTTGCCTAACTCCCCCGGGCATCGAGGCCTCGCCGCCCGGGTGGCGTTTCTTCAGCCCTGCATGCGGGTCGGCGGATTTTTCAAGTCCGAACCCGAAAACGGTCTCGCCATCTTTTGATTATGTTGTTCCCGAGCCGAGATAGGCCCGGGGAACACGGTTCGGACTGCGTTTTTTCCGCTTCCACTCCTCGGAGCGGGGCGCGCCGGACTTGGTTCTGGCAGGGGCCGCGCCAGGAACCACCTGGCCCCTATATCGGAGAAACCCCGGCCATGATGCATTCGCGGGTTGCCTAACCCCCGGCGATCGAGGCTCGCCGCCCGGGTGGCGCTTTTTCGGGCCCCGTAAAGTGCGGGTCGGCGGATTTTTCTAAGTCCGAAACCCGAAACGGTCTCGCCATCTTTTGATATGTTGTTCCCCCGAGCCGAGATAGGCCCGGGGAACACGGGTTCGACCGCGCTTTTTTCCAAGTTTCCACTCGGAGCGGGGCGCGGACTGGTCTTCCGCAGGCCGCGCTCAGAACCACCTGGCCCCTATACCGGGAGCAAACCCCGTCATGATGCATTTCGGGGCGGGCTGCCTAACTCCCGGCGATCGAGGCCTCGCCGCCCGGGTGGCGTTTTTCGGGCCCCGTGAAGTGCGGGTCGGCGGATTTTTTCAAGTCCGAACCCGGAAAACGGTCTCGCCATCTTTTGATAGCGTTGTTCCTCGAGCCGAGATAGGCCCGGGTGTCCGGTCTGGAGGCCTTTTTTCCGAACTGCACTTTCAAATTCGCGTGTGCTCTTTTTTCCGAGGCGCATGTGTTCTGTGCCCCTAATCTCGGCGCCTCAGTCACACGAGCCTTTGTAAGGAGGTTGTCAGGCTCCCTTACCGACCGGCGCCTCGCCTGCCGGCCTTGGCCGCAGAGTCCGTGAAAATCCTTTGAGTCCGGGCGAACTTTTCAAAGTCCTTCGCGTGCGTTCTTTCACAGACTCGGCCCAACTTTTCAAAGTCCTTCGCGTGTGCTCTTCACTTTTCTCGGCCCGACTTCTTTCAAAGTCCTTCGCGTGTGCCTTCACCGCCTCAGCCGAACTCTTTTCAAGCGTTTCGCGTGTGCCTTTCACTGCCTCGGCCCGATTTCGCCAAAGTCTTTCGCGTGTGCTCTTTCACTGCCTCGGCCTGACTTTTTCAAAGTCTTCGCGTGTGCTCTTTCACTGCCTCGGCCCGACTTTTTCAGCAAAGTCTTTCGCGTGTTTTTCACTGCCTCGGCTGAACTTTTTTCAAAGTGTTTCCTGCGTGCTCTTTCAGGCTCGGCCTAACTTTTTCAAAGTCCTTCGCGTGTGCTCTTTCACTGTCTTCACCCGACTTTTTTCAAAGTCTTTCGCGTGCTCTTTCACTGCTCGTCTGACTTTTTCAAAGCCCTTCGCGTGTGCTCTTTCACTGCCTCGGCCGAACTTTTCAAAGTGTTTCGCGTGCTCTTCACAGGCTCGCCCAGGTGTGGAGAGTCTATAGCTTCTGGTAAAGGTTTTTAAATTCCTTGATGAAGGCTTCTCACAAATAGAACACTGGAAAGGTTTCTCACCAGTGTGGGTGAGAAGGTGCTCATTCAAGCAACTTTTTACAGTGAAGGTCTTCCCACAGATTGAACACTGGAAAGGTCTCTCACCAGTATGGGATCGCTTGTGCGTATTCAAGCTTCCTATCCGAATGAAGGTTTTCTCACAGATAGAACACTGAAACGGTTTATTGCCAGTGTGGGTGCACATGTGCTCATTCAATTTCCTTTATGAGTGAAGGTCTTCTCCAGATGGAACATTGGAAAGGTTTTCACCTGTGGGGCATGATTATCCAAGTGTCCTTTTTGACTGAAGGTAATGGAAAGGTTTTCACCATGTGTGCGCATGTGTCTATTCACGGTTCCTTTATCAGTAAAGGTCTTCTCACAGATGGAACACTGAAAAGGTTTCTCACCAGTGTGGGAGGCATGTGCGAGAGAAGGACTTCTCACAAATGGAACACTGGAAAGGTTTCTCACCAGTGTGGGTGAGAAGGTGCTTATTCAAACTATTTTTTACAGTGAAGGTCTTCTCACAGATTGAACAGTGCAAAGGTTTCTCACCAGTGTGGGTGCGCATGTGACTATACAATGATTCCTTTTCTTCGGAAAGGTCATCTCACAGATTGAACAGTGCAAAGGTTTCTCACCGGTGTGGGTGCGCATGTGACTATACAATGATTCTTTTCTTCCGAACATCTCATTGCAAATGGAACACTTAAAATGCTTTCCCCTGTGAATCCTCGTGATTGGGAACACGTCCGTGTGGTGCATGGTCTGGTCATAGTTGGTGATGCGATCCATGTCAGTACTGTTGTTGTACCAACACAATCCAGTGCAGCACTGTTGTATCTGGATTGTATCGGTGTTCTTTGATGTAAAACTCCCTTCACCTACCAACAAAGAAAGTTTGTATGAGAAATTAAGAGGCAGACTTCCAAACAACAATGTGTGATTCTTGACAATGAAACACGATGACACAATAAAACATGCAATGCGACTGCAAACATCTGGAAAGGATACAGTTTGCACTGTTCCAAGAGAGATGAAAAGAACTTCTTCTAATTAGTATTTTAGTTTTCAATTATTCAGAAAAGTTAAAAATACACAATATTTAGTAAAAAATTAGGTAGTTAATCTGACATTGAAGCAGGGATAATTCTTTATGATCCACCCTATACTTTAAAATAGAAAAAATTATTGAAAAATATTAACTACCGAATGATTCTATGTGAATAATTCAGCCCGTTGACGGCTTGGGCTATGCAAAACACCACCTATGGGAGGTTTCGGAACTTCAATCCCAGGGTGAACATTGACACGGGGCGAAAAAAAAACACCAAAAACAACAAACATGTATACCTTTGAGACAGATAGAATTTGAAAATGGCTTCATTTGAATTGTTTGACTTGAACGGTTTTAAATGAAATTCGGATACACACATATATATACAGCACCCAATTTATACAATTCGACTGCTTTATTTACCTTAATTCTTCTTTGTTAACAAATATATTCATTTCTTTTGATAAAAATAAATAATTGTCATGTTTCTGGAGTGTTTCTTTCACTTCAATGAAAATTTTTACCTAGAATAATAGACACACACACATACACAGCGTCAGTCATGTAACTTTAGCACCTCTTGCAATCTTTCAATGGTTGAACTGATTGCAACGCATCAGTTGCAATACTGCATTTATCATATCGCGAACGTAAGTCATGGACAGAGAAACAAAATTGTATTCAATTTGTGATGCGACATTCTACAGAAGCTTATTAATATGTTAGAGCAAAACAAACAGTTCGATGCTTCCTCTCTGACCCGAGTGTGGGCCATGGATCAATTTCGGAAATAAAGTCCTTCATTTACACCATCTTCATCATCATTACACAAACTAATTCTTTTTGTCACGAATTGTTAATCACAAAACAATGTTGAATAAAATACCACTACAGAAACTACACTCCAATGATAATATAACAAAGAAACGATATTAAACTCCTAGCACTGTTTCATTCTACTGGCAGATTTGTTACTAGATAATAGATTTCGTCGGTGTCCTTTGGACTTCAGTATCGTTACGTACCCGCGTTTCTGTGCACAAAAAACTTAAATTTCTAATTAAGCGTAGTTTCGTTCCTATTGCCTCCATCCTTCTGAGAATTTATACCACGCAATTCAAACCAGGATATAAGGAACTTAAAAATTCAGTTCAATTAATCACAATATTGTATTCTAAACTTTATAATTAATTCGAATATACGTACGTATAATCGGAGTAATACGCGTAGTATAGAGAATGTTATGTAATGCTGCGCGAAAAAAATGGGGGATTTTCAGCAAAAAAAATATTCATTAAGAAAAAAATTCTCCAACACGTGCTATATGCTAGAAACAGTTTTGCGGGTCCTTGGTATCGAAACGTCAATTGATGCCAAAAACTTCAGTCTGTGAACATCACTAGCACCCAAACTATGCGTAAGATTTTTTCCAAATAGAAAAAAAAGAGTCGGTATGGTTCGAGTCGAAGCTTTTGAGATTTTGAAAAACCATTCTTACAACTTTGGGGGTACTTTACTTACTTGGGGGTACTTATATTTTCTCAAAAACAGCTCAACTTTTTGTTCTGGTAGGAATAGAGTGAAATACACTTATAAAGGTGGTATGTGTCCGAAACTGAATTTTCCATAATTCCAAATATTTGTTTTGACAAAATTTTTTTTGCCATTTTCCTACAATTACAAAATTGAAGAGAGATTTTTCTTTCAAATGAAATGTGCTGTCCATAGTTTTTTCATTACGGTCATGTACATTTTTTAAAACCTTTTAGAAGTTTTCACGCAATACTGCTTGCAATTTGTGCAATTTAAAAAAAATAACGAAAACAATACTTTCTCCAATACGGCTGCAAATTTTTTCTTTAACCCTTTGGTAGGGATAGTGCTAAATGTACACTATGAGAAGAGACATACATGCCATTTTGCTCTATTCTTTTGATTTTGCAGAAATTAAAAAAGTAGTTGCTTGAATAACCTCTCACGTCCTTAATATTTACGTTAGCGGCGATTTGTTCACATCGTAGTATTTGTGAGTACATGTACATCAATAAGTTATAAAATGTTTCTTGAAAATCAATAGTTTTCTGTGAAATCGAGCTCCAAATTACGCATTCAGAAACGTTCAAACGCCATTTCCTAAAAAACCGCCCTACATTTTTTCTTCAAATATTTCGTACGGATACTTGCTAATAGCGCTGTTTAAGAAGACATAGAAATAATTTTGCTGTACTCTTGTTTTCTAAAAAATTACACAAATGTAATTTTTTTTAACTATCTTTTACGCCTTTAATATGGACATTTCTAGCGATTTTCATATATTATTGCATTTGTGAGTGAATTCTTCAAATAACTTCATACAAAGTTTTTCAAAAAGGTAAAAGATTGCTGTGAAAAAGAGCTTCAAATTACGCATTCACAGTAACACTTAAACGTTGTTTTCTTCAATTCGGCTCCAAATTTTTTTCTCTAGCTTTTTGAACGTATCAATGTGCTGTTTAAGATGAGATGAAAAAATTTTAATGTATTAATTTGTATTGTATTATGATGTATTGCATATCGTTGACCCGCACCCCAATACGTTCCATGTCCGGCCCAAGGCATTGCATATCACTGCCGCATTACACGTTCAGTCCATTGGATGTTTGCACAAATACATTCAACGGTTATGGAATTAATTCCCCCTTCACAACCGTCCTTCTAGTAGCCCAGTAATTTTAATTATCTTTTTAAATATATTTGAAAATTTTAATCAAAAATTCTTAAATAGTGTCCCTGCTTACAGGTATTTCACGCACCATTCAAAAATAGTGAGAAAATATACAAAAAGGGAGAAACAGAAAGGGAAATAAAGTTTTCCAATTCAATGCTCCACGTGGAGCTGATGACGCGCTCAGTCTTCAGGAAAGAGCAAACCTGTTTCCAATAGCTTCGGAAAGCTGGCAAATTAATTTTGTGCACTCTCACTTTGCGAGGAATGTTCCCTAACAAGTATGGAATATGTGATTCCGTTGGGTACTTGCACATTTGAGTACTTTAGAGGCGCCGAAGGACGCTTTTTAATCGTGAGGGAGCTATCGGCTGCTTTCAAGAGCTGCTAAGCCTAGAGGACAGCTGTGTCTTTATAAATCGTTAGAGCGATCTCGCCACAATATTGTCAACAAATACTGCATAAATTGTATCATGTACCCACCATCCCAATTGTTTCGTAACCTAGATTCACGAAATAATTAAAAAATATATGATACACTTACCTGAGGAACATGAAGCGATATCTTGATTTATTGTAGCATTAGAAGCACTACCACAGCAGGACGCAAGAGGATCCTACAAAAAATATAAATAAAGAATCTCTTCATGCAGTAAAATTTTGGGATTGTAAATTTGAAACTTCATTTAGAAGGGTAACTGTAACTTTGAATAATTCTAGTAATCCATGTTGACCTTAAATGATTGGCATTCCTGCACATTCAATTATCATTGCATGGAGATTCTTTGATATCATTCAGTTGACACCGATGACACAGATAAAAAAAATTTTTTTCTGTTTCGTGAATTAAATGATTGAATTTGTGGATTTTCAATGGTAATCTTCCAAATGTGCATAAAGTGGTCACATATGGTTTTATGTTCTAGTCAAAATTACCTTCTGTTCTACCTGGTGACATTTCTCACGTACAGAATTTTGTAACACGAGTCCGAATATTCATGAATTGATTTGATGTAAAATAGCCACGCACTCTGGCTGAAGTGATACTAAAATGCACTATTGTAATTGTAAAATGTATAATAACAATGGAATTTTTGTTTACAATTAGTAATGAGAATACCTTAAATTTGTGAGTTAACTCTGAAATTTATTTCACAGCCTACGAGCTGGTATAAATGGAGCGAATACAAGTGAACTACTTCTTTGTCCCTTTAGATGCACACACAACCGAATTGGTTTCATTCGCGACGCTGTCTCTAAGAATTGCTAATAGGGACTCTTGAAGTTTAGAATGGCATCAACAAGACGCGACTGTTTTCCTCCATCGCACTTGTGAAATCGCCAGCACAGAGTAGTAGCCAATCGCATATCAAACACAGAAAGCGCCGTCCTCGAAAGTGTTCGGAGGCCCGTCTCAGAGGAAGGAATGGATTTCTCGGAAGCGTACAATGTCTGTCAGCATGAACGGAATTGATTATGTGTTCCCAGGCTTGTTAATAGCTGTGGTCGTTATTCCTGTAAGTGTACAGCATGATTATTTTAATTCACGGGAGGTGGCGGTGTTATTCCACCGATGGACTGTGAGATCCAGCGGCGACCTCCAGGGCGGCTTGCGGGGTTACCTCATGTCCCACCAGCGGGGCACCGCCCCAGCCAGGACAAGCTCTAAGCTCCCGGAATAAGTGGTAGTGTCAGTGGCGGATTACCCACTAGGCAACATAGGCTGTAGCCTAGGGCGGCAAAATTTACTTTAGAAAGTCTTTTTTAATGTTTTATAGTAACTTTTTATATGCATTTATTTAAGTTCTTCTCACATAACAGATTTTTTTGGATTCACCTGAAAGCCAGTTTACAAAAATCAGTTTGGCAACGCCGCGTACCCCTTCCACCAGCTGTCAAGTACACAGAAGTATTAATCGGAGAATATTATGGTGGATTCTATTTTAGCCCTTTTTTCATAACCTTTAGTTATTAAATATAAAAAGGAGTGACGGAACAATTAGACACAGTGGTTCTGAATATCGGAAACGTGCTCGTGAAAAGCAAGATCGAGAAGAAGTTAAAAAAGCACCAAAATTAGAATCATTTTTTAAGAAAAATGTTACACCAATCGACAGCAATCCGGTATAGTAGTAGAATTACAAGCATGAATTTGAAAAATAATATATACATGTATACTATTTTTGAATTTATTAATTGGCTAACCTTTTATTTATTGTATACCTTGTTATTAGATAAGTTCTACTTGTTACTGTGGATCCACTAAAGAACCCAAGTGAATTAAACTTAGATGATAATTCTGACATAATTTCAGGTAAAATAAATTCTGCTATTTTTTATTTATAGATATTTATGGATACTAAATGTTTATACAATACTTAAATAATTTTAATAAACATATATATAACACATTAGAAAATTATTATTATTATTCAAAACACTGTTAAAAATGACGTATAGAGCGAATAGGAACATATTTAAAAATATCAATACAGAGACAATAAAAGAATAGAATTTCAAACTTCAAGCAGCTTATTGTCTCCGTATCAATACCTCTGAATGCGTATTAATATTCTGTTTTTATCAGGCAACAGTACGATTGAGTGGTGATGAAAATTCGGATGGACATAAGGCATGCGTGTTAAAATTCGAAGATACAGGAAATGATGTAGGTCGCATAGATAAAATTGTAACAGTTCAGTTGAATGAAGAAATAGCATATTGGCGATCTGTTTTACAGAGAGTAGTAGCTGCTGCTTTTAAATCATTAACGTTTTGAGGTCTTCCTTTGAGAGGTCAAAACGAGAAATTTGGTTACCTCAAAATGGCAATTTTCTTATGTCATTGGAATTGATAGCTGAATTCGATCCATTTTTAGCTCCGCACATTGAAAAATTTGGTAATAAAGGTAAAGGTAATGTTTCCTACCTATCAAAAACCATATGTGAGGAATTTATACAGATTATATCGACTGCAGATGGAAAGAAAATTATTGAAGAGATAAAATTAGCAAATCATTTTGTTATAATTGTTGACTTTTCTCCTGATGTTGCACACATCGATCAGTTGTCTCTCATTGTACAGTATGTTCAAAATGATGGTAATCCAGTGGAACGTTTTTTAACATTTTTGGAAAATCCAGGTCAGAAAGCTCAAGATTTGGCAAAAATTGTTTTGGAAACTTTAGATTCACATTCTATATATATCAATGATTGTTGACGCCAAGCATATGATAACGCTGCCAATATGTCAGGATCTTATGCAGGATTACAAGCACCAATAAAGGAAGTCACCTCTCTTGCAGAATACACACCTTGCTCAGCTCACTCTCGTAATTTAGTTGGCACATGTGCAGCAGCAAGCTGCAGAAAATGTTTCATTTTTTAATCTAATTCAACATTTATATACATTCTCCACAGCATTAACTCATCGATGGGAAATAATACTATCTTTTCAAAAGCCCAACTCACACACTCTGAAACAGCTATCTGCTAATAGATGGTCCCCACATAGTGATGCTGTCTTTACATTAACAGAATCTTGGAAGGAAATTATAAATCCACTAAATGCAATAGAAAATATTCATTCTGAAAAACAAAATACTAGATGCGAAGCACCGAGTTTATTAAGACAGCTCGAGAAACTCAAAACAGCCTTCATGCTATGTCTCCGGAGCTTTTTACTGGAACGAATAAATTCTGTTAGTAAAACATTACAGAAAGTAGATAACGATATAAGCAAAGTTATTGAGCTCTACGAATCATTGATTGGTCTTGTTGATAAAATTTGTAATGAGTTGATTTGTACAAAAGAAGGCATTAGAATTTTCAGAAATTCAAGAAATTGGTGCAGATATCAAGAAAAACAAAGGCAAAACCAATAAAGAGAAAAATATCAACATGCAGATCAATTCAGAATACAACATTTAATGAAATATTAGATGATTTGGTTTCTAAATTGAGGAAAAGAAACCCGTCTTACAAGAATATTTACAACAAATTCGACATTATAATCGATATAGAAAGTTTAAGCACATTAGTTCACCTGAAATCAGAAAAGTTGAGAAGTTTGTATCCAATGGACCTGGAAGCAACATTTGAAAATGAGTGTTTACATTTTCAAGCCCATTGCAACTCTTCAAAGGTTAAGCCAAAGGATTTCCTTAAGTCTCTACGAAAATCAGAACTACATAATATATATCTCCAAATATCGATATTGCTTGGCGTATATTTCTTATCCTCCAGTTAAAATTGTTCTGCGGAGCGCTCATTTTCTTGTTTAAAAAGAATCAAAAATGATTTGCCTTCAGTTATGTCAGAAGATAGATTAAATAATCTTGCCGTTTTATGTATTGAATCCAATTTAACGTTGTCTTTAGATTACAACACTTTAATTGAAAACTTTGCTAGTAAGAAATGTAGACGTAAGCTTCTGTAAACAATCTTATAATGAAATTTGATAAAATTAAATTTATATTCTAGATAAAAATAACTATTTATGTAAAATAATTTTAATGTTCATTCACCCACATGGAATTGGTACTAAATAGCTTTTTGATTTTTATGTAAATATTGTTTCACAAGGGGTCAGGAAGGGCGGCATTTTGGCTTCAGCCTATAGTCAGCAATCAAGTTAATCCCCCACTGGGTAGTGTAGTGCATGTAAGTGGGTCAGGATAGAACAAGGAAGAGGAAGGAAAGATCGCACGCGGTACATGGCCCATTTGTTGGCGAACATGATCTAGAAAGTTACCAATGGTGATATTCTCTCCTAAAGACACAATCATGAAAGCATTAGGAATCAGTGGAGAGGGCCAAAGAGTATCTCAGAGAACAAAATTGAAACTGTTAATGTAATTAACATAATGAAACTTCGAAACTGTTATTCTTACCTCCTCTTCGTCACTACATGTTTCCTGCTTCACCGGTGGCCCAATAAACACAGCCATTGGAGGCTGCAACTCGTCCTGTAGAAACAAAAATATGACAAAACAAAACTAGTGGTGCTACAACAGCATACTGTAACGTATTGTATTAACAAACAGGAAGACCGGCGACTTGCAGGCGCCGCCTCGCAGGATTAGCGCAGCCTGAGATTGCTGGTTGGAGGCACCCCGAGATATTTTGGGAACTTCCAAAACATGAAAGGGATGCCCAAAATGCGTGGCGGCGCGACAGCCACGTGGCATGAAGTGGCGCGCGAAAGCAAGATGACGTTGCGTGCCACGTGGCTTGAAAGGTATATAAGGGAGAGCGCAAATCGTGGGGGTGGCTTTTGAGCTGAGTGAAAACCTCGTGCGATCGCAGAAAACTTGCGCCCAGGGCGGTGCGGAGGCAAGCTATGTCATGGCCACCTTCAGTTCAGGCCGGAATGTGAAAATTTGGCAACGCTGTCCTTCAGTCCGATGCGAAACCGAATGAGTCTACTGCAGCACCGGGCAGCGCCGGCGAGTTATTCGAGTAGTGTTTGTTCAGTGTTGGGTTTGTTTTGCCGTTTTGCAACAAGCAATTGTAGTTTCCTTGTGTTATTTAGAATTTGCTGTTGTGTTGTTCACAGAAATCTTTCAGGTAGGCATGTGCGATTGCGTTTGTTTAACTTTATGTGCACGTGGTGATGCGTGTAGTTGTGAACTGTCGCTCGCAAGGATTGGAAGAAACTTATCTTTGCATACGTTTTATAAGTGGAAGTGAATGTAATAATGTTTTCATAATGTCTAATTTCTGTGTTTATATCATTCATAACATAAGCTTATTAACTTCATAACCTTCTAAACCCAGCTCACGTTCCCTGTTAGTGGGTGAACAATCCAACGCTTGGCGAATTCTGCTTCGCAATGATAGGAAGAGCCGACAGCGAAGGATCAAAAAGCGACGTCGCTATGAACGCTTGGCCGCCACAAGCCAGTTATCCCTGTGGTAACTTTTCTGACACCTCTTGCCGAAAACTCTTCGAGCCAAAAGGATCGATAGACCTGCTTCGCAGCCCGTGCGCGTACTGAACGCCCGGTCAGCCAGCTTTGCTCTTTTACTCTACGCGAGGTTTCTGTCCTCGCTGAGCTACCTTAGGACACCTGCGTTATCTTTTGACAGATGTACCGCCCCAGTCAAACTCCGGCCTGAATGTGTCCTCGGATCTGATCACGCGAGGGTTTGCAAGGCGGAGCCCCGGGCGGGACCACCGGAGACTCCCTCACCGGCGCGCGCGAAAAGAGCGGCGAGCCGCGACCGCGCGCGCCCCCCCGACACACGCGCGAGCGACACCGGTCGAGAGGCGGTGGGTGCCACACTATAGTTGTGAACTCGAAGGTTTTGTTTTATAATTACAGATTTAATACCTGTTGCTCACAAGGATTGGAAGTGTCTTTGCGCATGTATTAGAAATAGTAGTGAAGGTAATTATATTTAGATAACGTAGAATTTCAATATTTATGTCGGTATATATATATATATATATATAGTATAATATTAATATATATATATATATATATATATATATATATATATGTAGTTATATGTCAGTTAGCAATTTTCTGAGAAATCCAAGATAGATTGTTGTATTTGTATTTCTAACTTGGAATCAGATTCTACCAATGACTCTTATGTGAATGAACTTAATCGTGGTGGTCTTACTCTGCCATACAGATTTGTATAGATATTGGAGAGACATGTTTTGTGTATTGGTACAGAATTAGTATCGCAAAAATATGAGGAAGAATTTTTAAGTAATGGTCAGCAGAAAGAAGTTCTGCGATTATTAAGCAAGGAGAGTTTGCTCAGAGATGAAGAGACTAAGAAACTTTCTGTTTCGTATTTGTTTGTGTGGGAATGTAAATACAATTGTGTGTGACCTGCTTCCTATATTTTGTAATATGCAAAAGAAAAAATGACTTACATATGTTTGAAAAGTATGAGCAAAAAAGAGAAAACTTCACACATTAACCCAATAAAGAATTTATAACAAAAAGTCTTTTTTGCCTTATCTATGAAAGATTTGTACATACATTTAGGTTTGTAGAGAAGGTTGAATTGTTTTTAAAAGAATAGTGTAAGAAATTTAATTATAATACTATGTGAAGGAGTGTAATATGCAATTTTTTGAATTTTTTTTCTGAAATTGATTTGCATTATTATTTACTAAAATAGTTTATACTAGTTCTATCGTGTTTGGTAACATTGCAAGCCGTAGGGTTGAAGAAAGAGTTGAAATTCATTCAACTAAGATTTGAGAAAGAAAGAATCAGAATTTTCTTAGTTCTCTCTGGTCGCATAATGCTTTCGCTAGAATACAAAATCGAATTTTTCATTGTACTAGATAAAAAACCGAAAATAAGATTTTTTTTTTGATTTGGTAAGTAGAAAATTTGCATTTTCACGAAATTTGTATTACCGGCTCCCGGGGCTCCACGCTCCATCGGAGTGAAGCGTATGGCGTTTACAGTGTTGCCGGTTTATTCCGGCCTGAACTGAAGGTGGCAACCCGTGTTGGGACGCGGGTGTGGAACATTTTTTTCCAGGGGTGACTGCGGTCACCGCGGCTCTACGCTGCGTGCGTAAGCTCGCTGCGGAGTGGCGAGGGCCACGAGTCATCTTTTGAGGATCGCTCCCGGGTTTATCAGAGCTGTGAAGAACTGATCCAACTATTTATTTGTAAATACTTATTAATAAATCTGTAAATATCTGAAGCGTGTGCGTGTGATTGCTGTTGTGCTCCCACGACGTCACAATACTTTTTACACAATACTAGACTCGAACTCAGATCCTGAGTTAACGCGCCGCGCACTTCACTGTTACAGAACGCAGTAACTCTTACGAACTCACTTCTACAACTACCATTTTGCAATTTCCGAAAATTCAGAGAGTACAACAAAATTGTGACCTACCCATTCTTTTACGTGACACTTCATCAGTGGGTAAATGTTGCGTTTTTTTATTTTAACAGAAATTATTTTCTTATCAATTGCATTCATAACAAGCAGAAATAAAGCAAAATAACATACTTAAAAAAAAATATTGTATCGGAGCTTGCTTCAAAGAGTAATTTTTACTTTCCCGTGTACGTACGAATATATGGAGTAATCCACGTTGTATAGAGGAAATGCTGCGAAAAAACTATCTTTTTGCATGAAACAGGAATTTCTATTTTGTTTTCTCAAAAACGGCTACAATTTTATTCTATAAAATATTTACCTCGTGTGTGGGAAAGAACGATAAAGAAAGTGGTGGTAGTCACATTTTCATTGAATTGTTTTATTTTTTTATTTCGAAAATTGCAAATTGTTTTTAAATGTTGGTTTTCTACGTCCACAATATTAAAGACCAAAATTTTTCTGTTCGTCAAAAACATCTTGAACTCAGGTCCTGTTCAGTTTTTGGAATATATGAGTAGTCTTCCCGTAATTTTTCGCGAAACAGGCTATTTTGAAACAACTTCAAATAACTATTTTCTAACAAAATTTAACCACATTTTTTACTTTTTACCATTGTACCTACCAAAGAAGCTGTGCTGCTCCCATTTTCGACAAACGTTTTTGAAAATCGCAATAAACATAAAAAAATTGACGTTATAATAGCACAAAATTGATTTTTAACGAAATTCTAAAAATGCAGTTCTTAAAATAAGGTCATGTACTGTTTTTTATTATGCGCAACATTTTCGACATTCCAATGACAGATGTGTAATAGTATTCTAAGTCATTAAAAAATGTTTGTCTTGATAGTTATTATTCAGCCTGTCACAATTGATATTCATTACAAGAAAATAATCCCGTCAGGCAAAGAAGTCAAGTGTCCTTCTCAAGCCCAGAAATTAATCAGTCGTGCATTACAAAATGAGAGGTGCAATACTAATTATCTGTAATATGACAATTCTACCACAGATATGAGAGCAAAGCTTATATAACACATAATGAAAAAAGGTCTGAATATATAGGGCACAAATATTAGTATTGGATTAATTCATCTTCACTCTCTAATTGTCGATCTGGCATTAAGTCCAAATTAAAAAAACATTCTAACACTCGGTTCATAATCTACACACCATTTTTTGATGAATAGGTCAATGCCACATAAATGTTACTATTGACTCCAGCAGTTCATGCGAATTAAAACAAAGTTTTAAAAAAATTAAGTCTTTTGTCTAGAAAGAAAGTAATCATAAACGATACTCATATGAAACTATTATAGCTCTCGTTTATCTCTCCAGCAACTAGGGTTTCTAAGAATGAAAGAACTTCACTACTAAATATAAATTGTATTATTTGTATTGCCCACCTTTTTATTTACAATCATCTATTATACACGAACAGACTTGAATTTAGTTTATTCACGCCCTACCATACCCTGCTCCAAACTCCCATGATTTGCTCACCCCATGTCATCACCCCGCTCTTGCATCATTCACCCTATCGCCTCCGCCCACACATCTGTCCCCACAACACCACTTCTTTGTTTTGCTGCACTTTGTTGTTATTGGCAGTTGTAACACATTCATTGCTGATTGGATTCCAGCAAACTCCAGTAATTCATCGCCCTTACTCAAAGCTTCACCAAGTTGGTCTGAATGACAAATGCATTTGAGCATGGCGAATTTCATGTGTTTTCTGTGAACACTGAATTATCTCATTAGATATACTTACAAGTTGTAGAACTACTTAAGTAAAAATATTTTGTTTTTAGAGGAAAAAAAAAAATAGATGAATGACGCTTATGATATTTCACAGATATAACATTCGCCTTGTTTTAATGGGCAGGTGTACTATAAAATTTCAATAATGTGGTAACAAGATTCTCTTGTATCAGAAATGATATAATGGTCTCTCAAACCTGCATGTTTTTTAAATTAAAAAAAATATATAATATTTATTTTTAATTAAAAATATATTTTTTTTAATAAGGAATGTTTGAAGCTTGTGTGAAATTCTGTTTCATATATTTCTTTGGGATAATTTTTTGTCAATCATTATTATCATTATGGTCACTGGACGAATTCAGGGCTCCACATGAAAGTATCAATTACAATTTCTTCTGCCATCTACACAACTTTTTGGAACACATCAAGCAATTCAGTTCTGAACCAACAGCAGACTTCAGCAAGACAAATTTATAGGCTTGTTCTCTTTTGACATTTTCAACTGAACTAAAAAAATCAAATAATCATACCATTATACTTTCTTTCTAAGAGAATTAAACGTGAAATGAAACATGCAAGAAAACGTCTTATTTGAAAAGAACTTCCAATGTAAATTAAAATATATACTTACACTTACACTAACACAAGTCTTACAGCTTTCTTGGCAAATGTACAACAATGAGGAACAAAAATTAGAGAATATGATATCAGATCAATGAGTGACTCTTGAATGATACATCGTTTGATGTTGCAACATAACCAGTGAGCAAATGAGCAAAAGGAAATAGACATGGGGTCTGAAAGACCACTGTTACCACTATGGGTTAAGATTAGTAAACTATAGTTTCATATACATTCATACATACTCCACACACACACACACAATAAATAAACCTTTGTTTTTTTACATAATAGAAATTTAAAAATCTAAAAATTAGCTTATCCCATTTTATTCTTTTCCAAAGTACACTGTTTCAGGAACAGCTTCAATGTACCAATTAAACTGGCTTTACCATAACATCTGATAAACTGACCGAAATCATTAAAAACCAATTGAAAAGTTTTTTTATAACCTGTAATTCTAGACATATGAAAAATGCTGATGCCATAATTCCTATGATCAACATTCAACTATATTTGGAAGAATTTAATAAAAAAAGAAATTAATTATTTAATTAGAATTTACAGCAATATAACCAAAATAATCTTAAAGATTTCTTTATTATCTAAAAACAAAATTAACAAACACTTGACATTTCATTTATGTTTACTAATTTGTGAATGATTCAACATGATTAGTTCAGAAGACTACAGATTTTATTGCTAAAATATTTCGGACCAGTATTGATGTGATTTATTTATCACATTGTAAATAAAAGATGTTGAAATTCAATTTTTTTTGTTTTTGTTTTTAATTTATTTTTTGCTACAAGTTGTAATGATCTTGTTATTTCGGCGGCCAAAAGGTGTTAGACCAGAGGTGCACAAGCACCCCATTTGAGCCCTTCTTGGAACCAGGAAAGTTGGCATAATCTCTGCACTTTAGATTTTTCTTTCAGAAATAGTCAGTCGCGAAGTTGAACTGATGGAGCACGCCATGGCAGGTTCCACACTAAATTGAGTAGTGAATCGTCAGTAATTACATGGGTATTATTAAAGGTCTCCACTTGTATTTCAGAGCAGTTTTTTCCAGCTTCAATTTACAAAATACCAAGTCCAGAGGCTGCACACTTACATCTGCAGCTTCCATAATCTGGAGTGGTGGTGTACAAAAATCTCGCCAAACATTGAATCTATCATATCTTTAAAAATGCGACCTTAATGTGATTTTTGTTTAATAAAAACGATGATTGTGTTTTTCAAAATACTTTGTTGTTATTGTTGTTATTATTATTATTACAATTATTAATATTTCAAAAAATGTTTATTTTCTTCCTTATATAAATAAAATTACCAGCATTGGAACATTTAGAAAAGTATGGTCAAGTGTATTACAACCAGATATTCCTGAATTAAATTTATGAAGTGCGTGTAATTATTAACAATGATAGATCATTAAAGATTCTGTTCTTGTTATTTAAATTACAAATAGTTTCAAAATCAGTTGCAACACTAAAGATTGGCCATGCAATTTGTGGGAGTTGTTGAGCAATTTAATCTGAAAATAATAGTATACGAAATGAAACCTTCCCTCCCAGAATATGCACACATCGCCTTAGTTGTCATTCAACATGATTCAATGTATTCTTTGTCTTAAAGAGTCGGAGGTGTTCTTTCACAGAGGGTTCGAAAGAGCGGTCACTTGCCTCAAAAGTGTAAGTTAGTAGAAGCTATGGCGCGAAGGGTTGCTCTTCTACTGTGTGATGTTTCGCTAAGCCCTTTGTACAAGCCTCTGTTAGCCTCATTCTGATAGATCTGGTAAACATGACTGATTTTAAAATAAATTGGAGGACAATAAGAAAAGAAGTTTCTTCAAGAGTAGCAGATCTTACAAATACCATTCGAATCAGAGAAATGCTGATTGACAAAAAGAACCTTGAAGAATATTTTCCCTACTAGTTGCTTCTTAATATACAGATGAATGCAATTAAATTTAACACAGCAAAATGCAGAATTTCCCATGTGGCTTGTGCAATTGCAAATCTAATAAAGTTTTCACTTTAGAAATAGAAGTTAATGGTGCTATGAATTGCAAATGATGTTGCATTTCTCCAGTGATGGTAAATACCTTTCCTATCTTTTTAATCTCCACATTCCAAGATTGGCATTATGTAAATGACAACTTAAAGCGCAGTAAGGTAAATAGCTATTTCTACAAAGCTATCATTTGCAAAAGCTCATCCAGAAACACATTCCAAATCATAAACGCCATTAAATAATATAGAATAATAATTATAATTAAGAAAATGTAGATAATATCAGTATAAAAATAAAGGATAAGAATATAGACCAAATTGAATGTCACAAGTACCTTGGAATTCATATTGATCAGAACTTAACATACAGTAAACATATAGAAGCAGTTTGTAATAAACTAAGTTCGAACATTTTTTTATTAAGAAATCTTAAAAGACATATGACAATTGATATGCTTATGACTATATATTATGGAATAATTCACTCGCACATACAATATGGTATCAAATATGGGGAGCAACATACAATAGGAATATTGACAGACTTATGATACTTCAGAAAAGAGCGATCAGATGCAGCTTTAATCTAAAGCCTAAACAAACATGCAAAAATATTTACAAATAATATAAAATAATGACTGTAGCTTGTATGTATACAGAGTAACACTCTAATGAGAAACAATACCAATGTACACTTTGCACAAAATAGTGAAATACACAATCATAACACTCGGGGACAAAGGAACTCCACAAACAAAGATCCCTACATAAAAGGAATATTATTGTATAATAAACTTCCAAATAATATTAAAACAAATGAAAGCAACTTCAAAAAACTGTTAAAAGCCCACCTAATTGAGATTTGCCCTTATAGATTAAATGAATTAGAATAAGCATAAATGTATAAGTTTTCTATGTGAAATTATTGATTAAATATGTTTTGAAGTTATATTCTTTAAATAAGTTTCATATGTGAAATTATTGTTTATTATAAATTGAAATGTATTGTAAAAAGGGTATTGCTCATTATATATAATGAAGGAACAAAGAAATTATTAATGTAATGCTAACTATAATTATTAGTGATATAAAATATTATTATATAATAATAAAGAAAGAAGGTTCGCCCGAGTGGGCATTGAATATTATTATATAATGATAGGGTTAATGCTAACAACATTTGAATTTAACACTTTATGTAAAATATTGTAATGTAAACAATAATGTAAAATATTGACTATGGTTTAAATTGTATGTCACAATCAAATGACCATAAATAAACATTATTATTATTATTAAATGAGATTCCACCATTAAATCTTACATTCTCCTTTTTGCACAAAACAAATTAATGTGATTTATGGAACCTTGATTTTTCTCCTGCTGCAATCAGAAATTCAACCTGAGTGCTTGAGCACTGAAACTTAACACACCATCACCCATCTCTCAGTACGCTTCAATGCTCAAAAAAATATGCACTTTCATAATGGTGATTACTTCTTCAAAACTCCAATAATATATCAAATCATCAATTACTTTCCATTTTAGCACAAAAAATACTGTTATGAGATTATGCCACATAATGCCAATATTACTCTCACAAAGGCATTCCAGCTATTATCTCTATTCAAAGCAACCAGTCTTTCTTAACCTAGAGGTAACACAAAAACTATCATTTAAATGTAAGCATACCATTAACATATCCTGCACTTAGAATATATATTACAACTGGGTTTCAGCTTCACTGATTTAGTGTTCATAACTAGGGTGCGGATTTTGCATTTTTGCATGTTTCTTTCCTAAAACGTAATGATTCGTATATAAGGCAGATACTCAACAAATTCATTTCTTATTGTTTAATCATTATAGAAGTTCTTATAGTGCATAAATATGATGGTTGAGAATATTTTCATTTTAAGAGCATATATCAGCACATTTTAAGAATGCTTAATTTTTTGTATTCATATTTGTGGAACTTTGAAATGGTTTTCAAGTTTGTATCATAACTGTGTGACTAGTGCAGTTCATCAAGAAGTCGATCCAAACATGCCCATGGAACAAAACATTATAATAACCAAAGAAATTGAAATTTTCAAGCATTCTCCCCTAAACCCAAATAAAGTTGAAAGAATTTTGTCTGCATAAGAACACTGTTGCGGTAAAAAAAGATTCATTTGTGAAAATTTGAGAAAGTATTATAACCTTGCAATTGAAATTAAATTCAGTGTGTATCATTAAACATTTACATTGAGCTACCTTGAAGACTAAAACACGCATTTTCCTCTCTGTGCATATTTTCCTTGGAGTAAATGAACTCCCCGCTGCCTATGAACTAAATACAGCTATACACAGCCATGCAACTTCTGTATAATCAGAGGATTGAAACAGATAGGAAATAAAGCTGTTAATTTTCTATTATTTTCTTTCAAGTATATTTACCTATTTTTTAAAGCATATGTGCATGCATATTTTGAGGATTTTCATTGCAAGAGTCCAATTCTATTAATAACATATCACCCTACATCATAGACTTCTTAATTTTGACAAATCATTCTCAACATTCTGTCAAATATATAGAAAATGCTTACCGCTTCTCTTTTTAATAATGCTTTCCACAAAACATTTTTCTCTTTCCATCACTACCACAGCTAATCACAAACCACAAGTGATCACAAGTTCCCCGCACGCTCGTGCACCCTGCTGTGATTTTATTGCGCTGCGTTTTAAGTAAATCAGCTGTTTTCGCCATCCAATCTGAAGATTGAACTCGTTACAGTGACGTTGGACGGCAGTATAACAGCAGCAAAAATTTTGAAACGCAGCAGATAAAAAGCAGTATATACTTATGATTTTTTACCGTGTCATCCAGAGAGTATACTTGAGATGGCACTCAATGCTAATCCTATCAAGTCTGTATGTTTTTTTTACCGTGTCATCTGAAAGTATTACCTTCAAGTTAAAACGATTTTCCTAAGGATGAGCCAGAGAATAAGTATAGTGGGATGAGCCAAAGTGACATTTCGCGAAACAAGGAACATCATATGTATTTCAGAGAAGTATCCCTTCCCGCGACAGCTGTTTAGTCACGCTCGTAAAGTGCTTATGCACTCTGAATATAGGCAATTGAAATATGCGGGAGTAATTGCACATTTCTTCTGCTCCAGAAGCTCTACATTCCCTTTACCACACACTATTGGAAAAAAGTAGAAAGGAGACTTTTAATATTTGATTAATGTTCACACCTATGTAATAGAACTCATATTGAAATGATCCAGATTTGATTTGAATATGTACCGATAAATAACCAACTCTCCACTCTCTAATACCTAGCAAAAAGAGCTCAGAAACATATGCAAAATAAAGCTACATTTAGTGTCCTAAAGTAAAGCAGGGCCATCACTTTAGAAGCATTTGAAATAATTAAAAAAATTATCATTAATTAACTAAAAATTAATTTAGAATATGAATAAGAAATCTTGAACCATGAAAAAGAAGTTTGATTGTGCCATAATCTGCATTTTTGCAAAGGTGGTTTGGCAAAAGGATTCTCATTAGTATAATATATTTTAAGATAATTTCATATTTTAAAGTATTTAAAACATGCAGCTTCAGTAATAAATGTTGTGACAAAAACAAACTAGTAAATGTTAATTTAAATTAGCATTTTTCTTATTCATTTCTTGATATGCCAAGTTGAGTTGGATTTTATCTGCAATGCTTTGCGTCCACCATTTGGGGCCATCTCTTGTCTCTTATCTTGTTGGCCTAGAGCCTCATAAGCTGCTTGTTGAATGCAATATTTTATAGCTTGATAGACGCATTCTGAATTCCTTCCTCTAAAAATTTGATTTATTTGCCAATCTCAATTTGTACGGGAAACCCTGTATCTTCCTGCTCTGCTATTTAAATTATATTTCTTGTATTCAGCTAATGTAGATGTTCATGCTCTGGCATTGTAATTTCCCCCTTTGGTTGGATTACGGCCTTTGCCCCCAAAAAAAAGTGGCCCGAGCCAATTCGGGCCCCCAAATACTCTTACGTCATTTACTCTTACGCTGGAATTTCTGTTCTGTATTATGTAGTCTATTATTGTTCTAATTTTCCTTAAAGCACTTTCCATGATATTTATTAATCCTTTTGTGGGGAAAGAAACCATTTAGAATTTTCAATACAATGTTTCTTATCTGATCAATCTTTCACCATTGTCATTCAACGTGGTCTCACCATATCTACCTACAATTTCACTATTTGTTGCCGTATCAGTTCTTCCATTAAAATCTCCCATTAAGATTATCTCCTTACGAACATTTTTCAAGCACTCTTGTCAAGTTTTCATAAAATCTTCTTTGATTTTTCTGTCACGTCTTCAGTAGGTCATAGGTTGACAGTAAAATTTTTCCTGTCCATCAAAAATTTTCAACTGTCATAATTCTCTCATCTATCCTTCCCAACTTCTAATGCTGTTTCTGTATTTTTTGTGGACGGCAATCGATACACCTCTTTGCCCTTTCTTCTTTTTTTTCTCCACTATAAAGTGAATATAATCCCCCAAAATTTTCTCATTTCCCCTTCCTTTCCTTTTTTTTTCATTTTAAAAGCACATATCAACCTTTAGTTTTAAGTTCTTGAAATACTTCCTTTACCTTGTACTATACTGTACATTCCCGGTAGCCATTATCTGTCCTTTTCCAGCAATATTTGTCTTCTAGATCCGTTCGAGGCCTCGATCAGGTTTCTTTAGCAGAGTTTGTTTTACGAATGCTGGAGCTGGCCCAACGATTCAACCCCCCTCTGGAGGGCCGGGGAATATTTCGGTTGCCTTTCCCCTAGGCAGATTGCCTACCTGAGCTAAGAGTTCTGCCTACCCTCTGAAAAAGAAGAGATAAAGAGGATAGAAGAGGAGAGAGGATAAGAGTAAAAGCAAATGAAAGATGAAAAGAAAGAAATGACTCTAGCCCTCGAAACTAATAGCTTCAGGGTCGAAAAAACATAAGGGATAAAGAGAGATCAAATAGGAAATATAGAAGAAGTGTGGCATAAGTAAGTGAAACAAGCCACACTAGACCCTCCTCCTTTCTCCGGGCGGGGCCGGCAGTACCCCTTGTCCGCCGTTCCACGGCATCCTTTTCCCGCAATTACGCGACAGGCATTACTCAGCGGCCTAGGCACGCTCCAACGAGCAAAGGCGGAGTTAATATATTTATTAGCGATATAATATTTATTTTCCCAAACATAAAACAATTCTTTTTCGAAATATCTCATTCGAAAAATACAGGTAGTCCCTGTATTCACAGATAAATTATAGTATTCGGAATCTATGACTTTACATTGGCTTCCAAAGCCAAGAAACTCGACCACTGACGTAACAATAAGCTTTAAAGGCGGCAAAAACTATTACCGGCGCAACTTTTCTTGAACCACGCCGGCGGGGATGGCCGAATTCGTTTACTACGCTCCGTGAAGTCACGAAGGTTAAGCGAATTCGAGACTCGCGGGTTCTTGGTTGGGTGACCGGCCAGGAACCCCGGGATCTAACGTCTTCGAGCCCCTGGCCGAAGGGATAAAAGTCACTGACTGACTGCGACATGACGAGACTTGACTTAGTAATTAACGGAGGATTACTCCAAAGAATGCGCTCAACGCCCCTTAAGGGGCTTGGAGACGCGTTGCGTCAAGATGTGGACGCAACAAATTAAAAAAAAATGCTTCCCTCTCCCTGGAGCAACATCAGTTGAAGACCAAAGCCCGAAGCGAGCTCTTATGACAACATTCCAAACACATCTGGCGCCTAAGAAAATACATTTACTGTTAAAAAAGAAAACCCCTAGTCGCATTTTTCTAAACAATATCTAAAGAGATGATCAAACCAGATACAGATCCAACGCAGGAGATACCTCGTACTCTTCGAAAAATTAGTACTCAATTTATTGAGAAATTTGCGAAGGCATTACTGATATTCCAAATTGGCATTGTTTCATAAAATCTGGTGGCCGATGTCGTAACTAATACCCCCAACCCACCCGCATTTCTCCAAGCCATCGTTCAAGAAACGTTGCGAGATTAATACACACACATGGACGATTCATGGACTATGCTGTGCAGATGTTGCATCCTCCGCAGTTTGCCTGGTGATTCAGCCCTCATTATTGAACGAACTTTCCAAAAAGACGCTCAAAGAAATTGCATTGTAACGCAACACATAACCTCGAGAGTTTGTTACACAATTTTAAGAGGGCGTGTGGACTCGGTTCGATGCCTAGCGAATGCTAATCAAAAACCCACTTGATATTAAGTAAGCATCAAAAAAAACAAAATCACAAACACCCGTGTATATAGTTTTGCAATTTCAAGAACGAAGCCTCAGATAAAAAAAATAATCTTCACCAATGTAATCGCCATTAAATTTCGAGTTAGGACGCTACTTTTCCAGAAGAATCGGCGTCCGGTCGAAATTTGAAAAATTCAACTGCGGGGGGGGGTCGATTAAATTTTACCATTTTCACACGAAAATGGGGATTGGCTTTAAATGATCATATCTCCTAAACTATTGCGATAGAAAAATGATCTTTACCATTGTAATCGCGATTAAAGCCAATCCATTTTTCTGGTTAGAATCGTAAAATTAAATCGCCCCTCCCCCCGTTGAGTTTTTTAAATTTCGACCGGACGCCGATTGCTCTGAAAAGTAGCCTCCTAACTCGAAATTTAATGGCGATTACAATGGTGAAGATCATTTTTCTATCTTAAGCTTTGTTTTCTAGAAATTCGCGAAAACGTTTATAAAATTCCCCATTTGAGACCAAAATGCAATATATATTGTCGCCGTTCTTTCTACGTTTCCCGAGCTCAAAATACCAGGCGTTAATAGCAAAACAAAGCGAAGAGTACTCTTTATCTGCCGTGCAGGTTTTAGCGTAATAGGGCGAATAGTTTAGGATATACAGCAAGTCAAAGATGACTGTATTTTAAAAATATTAAAAATAGACTAAAATGGAAAAAAACATTTGGATGCCGTAGTTTTTACCTAACGGACTAATTGTCTAGACGGCAATAGACGGCCGCAAAACATCAACGCGGACGCCGGGCTCAACCTTAACCCGGCCTGGAAATCGCTGCTCCCGCCAATCCGCGACTGCGAGGGAGCTGCCACACCGTCGACTTGAGGGCGCCGGCACAGGCGCGGTTGGCCAGACCGCCAGCCAATCAGAGCCCCCCTCCGCCAATCCGGCGCACCCACACCACCCGGCCGCCCAGGCGGAATATTATACGACGCACAACATCGCGATGTCAATGCCCTGATGAAGCCTGCGACATGTCAGGCGAAACGTCGGCCTCTCAACCCACTACGCGGCGTCACCCGGACAGCGAAGAAGTAATCTTAGTGTAGGGATCACAGAATTTTGAAAATGTGCACACAATTCACTTTTCCCCATAGCACGTCATACGCAGTTTTTATCTGTTTTTTGACGTAAAATAAATAAATCAAATGGCATTAGTCCATTCGGTTCTGTTTGGTCCATTTAATGCTTCGCTAATGTTGATCTCCGATGCAAGCATTGGGATATTTACGTCGTGGAATTCGCCGTCATCTTCGCTTCTAGGGTTGACCTCCACTGGAGCCAATTGGTGAGGTGTCGATTCCCGAGGGTCCTGGATTGTTGTTCTCGAGCATCGTCGTGTGTGCGATGTTTCGTCAGTTTGAACATTGTTAACTTATAAAGTTTAGTAGGGCGACCTCTTTCCTGTTCTGAAAATTTTTTGGTCGCCAGGTCCTCGTTTCTCTTGATTTGCGACTCCTTGACAGCTTCTGGAAACATTGCATTTTCATGGGCAGGTACCTCAGCAATTACGTTTTCAATCCTAGAATGGTTCGTTCGTCGTCATCATCAGGGATTCTTGCCCCGGTGGTGCTCGGATCAATCTCAGCTGATTGCAGGGATGTTCTTCCGTGTGACACGTTCAATCGTTGTCTGGTGAAACGATTTCTCTTCAGGGGCGTAATCGCTGCCGGAAGGTCCCGTATCAAACTCGTCGAGGAATTTTTACGTCCCTGGAAACGCGAACTTTCCGTTCCTCAGGCGCCTTGGAGACCTGGGGGTATCCCACGAATATTCCGGGTACGCCTTTTGGGTCCAATTTGCCATGGTTTGACGACTTGTCGAGGAAGAAAACGTTGCTCCAAACACTCTCAAATGTTGAAGGTCTGGTTTTTTCCCGGTCCATTTCTCGTACGGGTTCCCCCGGGTGATCCTTTCGAACAACGACTTGGGTTAATTGGCTGTCGCGATCCTGGCCAAAAACGTGTGGTAACCTGATTCATGAATCCATCGAGCAGCTACGACGGGGGGTTCGATTTTGCGTTCTGCAATGCCGTTTTGTTGCGGCGTGACGTGCTGTCAATCGTTGCTGGATTCTGCATTCTTAGAATTGATGTCTTTTTGTCGTTACAAATTCCTTACCGTTATCTGACTGGAGAATTTTTATCTTTCGACCAGTTTGTTTTTCAGCAAAATTCTTAGATTCGACAAATGTTTCGACAAGCTTCTCCTTTGTTGCGCAGAGTAGACCTCGCACCACGGCCGTGCTCATCGATGAATGTCATGAAATATCGTGCGCCTCCAAGACGCTTCTCTCATTTTGGGCCACAAAGGTCACTGTGAACTACTTCCAGTAATTCTTTCGAAGTGCTTTCTCGTTTGCTGAATGGAGTACTTGTTATTTTACAGACCAGACACTGTTGCATTTTGTCAATCCACAGTATCGTTGAATTCCAATCCGGTGGCAATCTTGTTCTGCATCATATGTATCAAGTCTCTGGAGTTCAAATGACCGAGCCGAGCGTGCCAGTCCTTCATTCCGGTCTTCATAACCTTAGATTCGAGGCGGCGCATGCCATATGATTTTCCTCGTGCAAGTAAAATAAAATTTCCTATCCTTTCTTCAAAACTTTAATCTCGCTTTATTATCTTTTAGACCGCGTCGTTTCTTGAAAAGTCACCTCATGATCTTTGTCGACGATTTTGCAATAGAAATAAGATTATTGCGTAAATCGAACATATAACGTGTCCTGCAACGTAACGGTGTCACTTGCGTTGTTTGAAGCTGA
Organism: Teleogryllus oceanicus; assembly: GCA_964035755.1. Lineage (NCBI taxonomy): Eukaryota > Metazoa > Arthropoda > Insecta > Orthoptera > Gryllidae > Teleogryllus > Teleogryllus oceanicus. Next base: position 102,616,855 of record CAXIVR010000010.1, on the reverse strand, counting down.
TTCTAACCTCACCTTTTGCTTTCACTTCCGTCACCGAATTGTTTGCGAGTTTTAAGTCACCTTACAATTCCTTCGCGCGCGTAAATGCATTTTTGTCACCACATTAATGAGTTGTGCACCCGCTGTCGAGACACCAACGTATGTTTGAATCACGTAATTTTGGAGTTTCGTGACCGATGGAGAATGAAGTATAAACCTCGTCTTCTGCCAGATTTGCCGATTTTTCACTTCATTTCTTTTTAAAGAAACAATCGGGTTCTTTGTGTCCCTTTTTGTAGCAACGGTTGTACACTCGAATGTTTTGGTTTTTTTTAATTTCCGGATTTCACAAACATCCGGCACTCGCGTTACCATCGTTTTTCTGCCCTCGCTTGTTATTTTCTTCGAGAATTTTCACTTTCAAAAACTTTCTGCGTTTGGTAGGTTATCTCGGGACTCAATCGCGCACCGAAAATTCTCAAAACTACTGGGGAGACTATAGAGCAACATAATTGTCAATAACTCGCCATTAATGTCCACATCCATAGCTTGAAGTTTGTCCATGGTATCGAAAATACGGCAAGATGTTCCGTGATGTCATCCTTTCTTGCATCTTTTGTTGTATGAGCCGTTTAGTAGCGTTGTTTGGGGCTGGTCCTTTGGAAGCATAAATCGATTCAATTTGTTCCAAATGTCGCGTGAAGTGACGCATCCGCGGATATGTCAAGTTCGGAGGTTTGATTGAAAAAATCGTGGGCCTTTTCTTTCCGATCTGCCGCCAACCAGCTTTATGCGCTTTTTTCCACTGCGAGGATCTACCTTCGCCAATAACCTCGGTTCTGAATTTCCCCGGGAAACGAAATCAAAATTTCTCGGGACACATGTCGTAGTTGCCCGGGGACCATTTCGAGTCAGGGTTTCGTCGCATTCGCGCTCCTTTTTTGGACTATGGGGTACGATTTTTTCGTTCCTCTCGATTGTTTTATTGCGTTTGTTTGACTTTCCTCACGTTTTCGTTTTTACCACTGTCCACGTACCTCGCGTATTCCTGCGGCCCATAACCTGTTGATGCAGGATGTAGCACAACACAAAACCCTTGTCTTAAAACGGGTTAATAAATTGAACCAAATACTTATTGGCGTAATAATTGAATACCAAGTTACTTTTCAGAAGAATCGATGTCCGGTCAAAATTTGGAAAAATCAAGGAGGGACGATAAAATTTTACGATTTTGACACGAAAATGGGGATTGGTTTTAAATACTCATATCTCCTAAACTATTGCGAATTTTGTAATTCTGGTTGCACTGCCGTGTTCTGGACATTCTGACTTTTGAGAAAAAAAAATGATTTGCTTCATTCAAATAAAAGAGTTCCATATCATTTCCCATATAAGTATATTTTCTGTATTTTATTAATGTTTTTGCTTATTCCGGGAAAACAAAGCCTCAGAGAGCAAAATGATCTTTACCATTGTAACCGCCATTAAATTTTGAGTTAGGACGCTACTTTTCAGAAGAATCGATGTCGGTCAAATTTTAAAAATTTTGGGGGTCATTAAATTTTGATTTTTACCTAAAATGGGGATTGGTTTTAAATACTCATATATCCTAAACTATTGAGAATTTTGTAATTCTGGTTGCACTGGCGTGTTCAGGACATTCAGAACTTTCAGAAACTTATCTCATTTGCCTCTTTCGGACAATTACTACGTCTTGCAGACGCTCTTTCGTCTTTAAGTATATTCTCCGTATTTTATAAACGTTTTCGATTATTCCAAGAAAACGGAGCCTCAGAAAAAATGATCCTTACCATTGTAATCACCATTAAATTTTTAGTTGGGACGCTACTTTTCAAAAGAATCGATGTCCGGTCGAAATTTGAAAAAATCAAAAGGGGTCATTAAATTTGATTTTGGAAAAAAGGGGGTTGGGTTTAAATACAAACTCTAAACTATTGCGAATTTTACAATTCTGGTTGCACTGCCGTGTTCAGGACATTCAGAACTTTCAGAAACTAATCTCAATTGCCTCATTCGCACGCAAAGTACGGCATGCAAACGCTCTTTCTTTTTTCAGTATATTTTCAGTTTTTTATAAAAATTTTTATTTTCAAAAAACAGAGCCTCAAAAAAAAATTCTCTTTATCATTTAAACCCATTAAATTTTTTAGTTGGGCCTACTTTCAGAAGAATGGATGTCGTCGAAAATTTTAAAATTTTTTTGGGGTGGAAAGTCGTTAAATTTTGATTTTGACCCCAAAATGGGGTTTTCTTTTAAAAGCCCTTCCTAAACTATTGCAATTTTGCAGTTCTTTTTGCACTGCCGTGTTCAGGACATTCTAACTTTTGAGAAACGTACCTCATTTGCCTCATTTGGACGAAAAGTACGGCTTGCAGACGTTTACTCCCGTTTCAGTCTATTTTCCGTATTGTATTAACGTTTTCGCTTATTCCGTAAAAAAAAATTTTGGGAAAATGATCTTTACCATTTAATTTCCATTAAAATTTTGGGGTTTGGATGCTCTTTTTAAAAATCGATGTCCCGTCAATTTTTAAAATTTCAACACGGAGGATCGATTAATTTTCCATTTTCTTACAAAAAAAGGGGGGGTTTTAAAAGCTCTATCTCTAAACTTTGCGAATTTTGCAAATATATTTTCACTGCCGTGTTCAGGACATTCTATCCTTTCAGAAACATACCTCGTTTGCATTATTCGAATTAAAAATTCGGCTTGCAGACACTTTCTCCCTTAAATTTTTGGTTTTAAGAATGGATGTCCGGTCAAAATTTGAAAAATTCAATTTCGATTAAATTTTACAATTTTTACACGAAAATGGGGATTCGATTTAAATGCTCATGTCTCCTAAACTATTGCGAATTTTGCATTTCAGTTTGCTCTGCCGTGTTCGGAACGTTCTGACCTTTCAGAAACATATCTGATCTGCCTCATTTGTACAAAAAAACTGCTTGCAGACGCTTAATCCAGTTTCAGTCTATTTTCCGTATTATATAAACGTTTCGCTTATTCCGCAAAAACGATGCCTCATGGAGAAAAATGATCTTTGCCATTGTAATCGCCATTATATTTGATAAAAACGCTACCGAAAAATCGATGTCCCCTCGTTTTTAAATTTCCCGGGGGTCGATTTATTTTTGTTTTCCCAAAAAAAGGGGCGGTTCAAATGCTCATCTCTAAACGATTGCGAATTTTTAAAACTTTTTCCCGCCCGTTGGAAATTTTACCCTTTTAAAACCTTTTTGCCTCATTTGGTCGAAAAACACTCTTGCAACGCTTCCCCTTCAAACTATTTTTCCGTTTTAAACGTTTTTCCCTTTTCCGCAAAAAGGGGTTTCCCCGGGGGAAAAAAAGATCCACCTCAAACCATTAAAAATTGTTAGGACCCACTTTTGAAAATCGATTCGGGCAAAATTTAAAAATTCTTCAGGATAGTCGATTAAATTTTTCCATTTTTACGAAAATGGGATTTAAAACTCTTTCTCTAAACTTTGCAATTTTGCAAATATGTTTGCTCTGTCGGGGTTCAGGACATTCTGACTTTTCAGACACATACCTCATTTATCTCATTTGGACGAAAAATACGGCTTGCAGACGCTTCCTCCAGTTTGTCTATTTTTTTGTATTTTGGACTTTCGCTGAAACCCGGAAAACAAAACCCCAGGAGAAAAAGTCTTTAGCATGGTAATCGCCATTATATTTCGAGTTAAAACGCTACTATCCAAAAGAATGGAAGCCGGTCGATATTTGAAAAATTCAACAGGGGGGAGTTTATTAAATTTTACCTCTCCTAAACTCTTGCGAATTTCGCAATTCTGTTTGCTCTGCCGTGTTCAGGACGTTCTGACCTTTCAGAAACTTACGTGATTTGCCTCATTCGGACGAAAAAACGGCTTGCAGACGCTTAATCCAGTTTTAGTCAATTTTTCGTGTTTTATAAACATTTCGCTTATTCCGCAAAAACGATGCCTCAGGGAGAAAATGATCTTTACCATTGTAATCGCCATTATATTTCGTGTTATGGCGCTACTTTTCAGAAGAATGGATGTCGGTCGAAAATTTTAAAAAATTTAATGGGGGAAAGTCGTTTTTTACTTTTTCACAAAAAGAGGATTAAAATCTGCTCTTAAACTTTTCCAATTTGCAATTCTGTTTTCTGTGCTGTGTTAAAGGGCGTCGACATTTCAAACATCCTGATTTGCCTCATTCTACAAAAAATACGACTTAGACCAATCAATTTCAGTCTATTTTCCGTATTACATAAACGTTTCACTTATTCCGCAAAAACGATGCCTCATGGAGAAAAATGATCTTTGCCATTCTAATCGCCATTATATTTCGAGTTAGGACCCCACTTTTCAGAAAAATGGATGTCCCGGGCGAAAATTTTAAAAATCCGTGGAAGGTCGATTAAATTTTCATTTCACACGAAAATAAATTTGTTTTAAAAGCCCCCATCTCTAAACTTCAAATTTTTCAATTTTTTCTCTATGTTCAGGACAGTCTGACCATTCAGAAACATCTTTTTTTTCATTTGGACAAAAAACGGCTTCAGACCTTCTTCCATTTCATCAATTTTCCATTTTGTCACGTTTTTTCCTAATCGGGAAAAAAAAATCCCAGAAAAAAAATGTCTTTACCATTGTAATCGCCATTAAATTTCGAGATAAGACGCTACTTTTCAGAAGAATCGAAGTCCGGTCGAAATTGGAAAAATTTAACAGGGGGAGTTGATTAAATTTTACCATTTTCACACGAAAATAGAGATGAGATTTAAATGCTCTTATCTCCTGAACTATTGCGAATTTTGCAAATCTGTTTGCTCTGCCGTGTTCAGGACAATCTGATCATTCAGAAACATACGTTATTTATCTCATTTGGACGAAAAAAACCGCGCCTTCTTATTTCAGTCAATTTTTCCCTATTTTTGCCCTTTTCCTAACTCCGGAAAAACAAATCCTCAGAAAGAAAAATGATCTTTACCATTGTAATCGCCATTAAATTTCGAGATAAGACGCTACTTTTCAGAACAATCGAAGTCCGGTCGAAATTTGAAAAATTCAACTAAACTATTGCGAATTTTGCAATTCTGTTTGCAATGCCGTGTTCAGGACGATTTGACCTTTTAGAGACATACCTGATTTGCCTCATTCGGACGAAAATATGGCTTGCACTCGCATTCTTCAGTTAAGATATTTTTTCTTTTTTATGACTATTTAGAACAACTTTTAAGAAGAATCGATGTCCGGTAGAAATTTGGAAAATTCAAAGAAAGGGGTTCGATTCAATTTAACCATTTTTACACATCCTCGTTTAGGATAATCTAAACTTACCGAAAATACCGTCATTTGAGAAATTAGGACAAAAACTACGGCATACAAATGTTTTTTTCCATTTTAGTCTATTTTTAATATTTTAAAAATACAGTCATCTTTCACTGGCTGTATCTCCTAAACTATCCGTCCTATGACGCTAAAACCTGCACGGCAGAAAAGAGTACTCTTCGCTTTGTTTTGCTATTAACGCCTGGTATTTTGAGCTCGGGAAACGTAGAAAGAACGGCGACAATATATATTGCATTTTGGTCTAAAATAGAGTATTTTATAAACGTTTTCGCGAATTTCTAGAAAACAAAGCTTAAGATAGAAAAACGATCTTCACCATTGTAATCACCATTAAATTTCGAGTTAGGAGGCTACTTTTCAGAGCAATCGGCGTCCGGTCGAAATTTAAAAAACTCAACGGGGGGAGGGGCGATTTCATTTTACGATTCTAACCAGAAAAATGGTTTGGCTTTAATCGCGATTACAATGGTAAAGATCATTTTTCTATCGCAATAGTTTAGGAGATATGATCATTTAAAGCCAATCCCCATTTTCGTGTGAAAATGGTAAAATTTAATCGACCCCCCCCCGCAGTTGAATTTTTCAAATTTCGACCGGACGCCGATTCTTCTGAAAAGTAGCGTCCTAACTCGAAATTTAATGGCGATTACATTGGTGAAGATTATTTTTTTATCTGAGGCTTCGTTCTCCTGAAATTCGCAAAAACTATATACCCGAGATGTTTGTGTTATTTTGTATTTGTCGGATGCTTACTTCTAATATCAAAGTGATTTTTTGATTAGCATTCGCTAGGCATCGAACCGAGTCCACACGCCCTCTTAAAATTGTGTAACAAACTCTCGAGGTTATGTGTTGCGTTACAATGCAATTTCTTTGAGCGTCTTTTTGAAAAGTTCGTTCAATAATGAGGGCTGAATCACCAGGCAAACTGCGAGGATGCAACATCTGCACACCATAGTCCATGAATCGTCCATGTGTGTGTATTAATCTCGCAACGTTTCTTGAACGATGGCTTGGAGAAATGCGGGTGGGTTGGGGGTATTAGTTACGACATCGGCCACCAGATTTTATGAAACAATGCCAATTTGGAATATCAGTAATGCCTTCGCAAATTTCTCAATAAATTGAGTACTAATTTTTCGAAGAGTACGAGGTATCTCCTGCGTTGGATCTGTATCAGGTTTGATCATCTCTTTAGATATTGTTTAGAAAAATGCGACTAGGGGTTTTCTTTTTTAACAGTAAATGTATTTTCTTAGGCGCCAGATGTGTTTGGAATGTTGTCATAAGAGCTCGCGTCGAGCTTTGGTCTTCAACTGATGTTGCTCCAGGGAGAGGGAAGCATTTTTTTTTAAATTTGTTGGGTCCACATCTTGACGCAACGCGTCTCCAAGCCCGTTAAGGGGCGTTGAGCGCATTCTTTGGAGTAATCCTCCGTTAATTACTAAGTCAGATCTCGTCATGTCGCAGTCAGTCAGTGACTTTTATCCCTTCGGCCAGGGGCTCGAAGACGTTAGATCCGGGTTCCTGGCCGGTCCAGACCAGAACCCGCGAATCTCGAATTCGCAACCTTCGTGACTTCACGGGCGTAGTAAACAATTCGGCCAGCCCCCCGGCGTGGTTCAAGAAAAGTTGCGCCGGTAATAGTTTTTGCCGCCTTTAAAGCTTATTGTTACGTCAGTGGTCGAGTTTCTTGGTTTCGGAAACCAATGTAAAGTCATAGATTCCAAATACTATAATTTATCTGTGAATACAGGGACTACCTGTATTTTTCGAATGAAATATTTCGAAAAAGAATTGTTTTATATTTGGGAAAATAAATATTATGTCTTCTCAATGAAAATCGATATTTTATTTATTATTTTACTTGAAATCTATTACCCTTCATTGTTTAATTTCTTGGCATATCAAGAAATGAATAAGAAAAATGCTAATTTAAATTAACATTTACTAAAGGGTTTGTTTTTTTTGTCACAACATTTATTACTGAAGCTGCATGTTTTAAATACTTTAAAATATGTAAATTATCTTTAAAAATATATTATACTAATGAGAATCCTTTTGCAAACCACCTTTGCAAAAATGCAAGGATTCTGTGGCACAGATAAACTTCTTTTTCATGGTTCAAGATTTCTTATTCATATTCTAAATTAATTTTTAGTTAATTAATGATAATTTTTTTAGTATTTCAAATGCTTGGCCCCTGCTTTACTTAGGACACTAAATGTAACTTTATTTTCTGCATATGTTTTCCTGAGCTCTTTTTTGCTAGGTATTAGAGGAGTGGAGAGTTGGTTATTTATCAGTACCATATTCAAATCAAATCTGATCATTCAGCCATACAGTTCTATTACATGGGTGTGAACATTAATCAAATATTAAAAGTCTCCTTTCTACTTTTTTCAATAATAGTGTGTGGTAAAAGAGAGTGTAGAGCTTCTGGAGCAGAAGAAATGTGCAATTGCACTCACCCCGCATATTTCAATTGCCTATATTCTAGAGTGCATAAGCACTTTACGAAGGAGCGTGACTAAACAGCTGTCGCGGGGAAGGGATACTTCTCTGAAATACATATGATGTTCACTTGTTTTCGCGAAATGTCACTTTGGCTCATCCCACTATACTTATTCTCTGGCTCATCCTTAGGAAAATCGTTTTTAACTTGAAGGTAATACTTTCAGATGACACGGTAAAAAAACATACAGACGCGATAGGATTAGCATTGAGTGCCGTCTCTATTAGTATACTCTCTGGATGACACGGTAAAAAATCATAGTATATACTGCGCTTTTTATCTGCTGCGTTTCAAAATTTTTGCTGCTGTTATACTGCCGTCCAACGTCACTGTAACGGAGTTCAATCTTCAGATTGGATGACAAAGAAACAGCTGATTTACTTAAAACGCAGCGCAATAAAAATCACAGCAGAGATTGCACGAGCGTGCGGGAACTTGTGATCGCTTGTGGTTTGTGATTAGCTGTGGTAGTGATGGAAGAGAAAAATGTTTTAGCGGAAAGCATTATTAAAAGAGAAGCGGTAAGCATTTTCTATATATTTGACAGAATGTTGAGAATGATTGTCAAATTAAGTCCTATGATGTAGGGTGATGTGTTATTAATAGAATGCGGACTCTTGCAATGAAAATCCTCAAAATATACATGCACATATGCTTTAAAAAATAGGTAAATATGCTTGAAAGAAAATATCACAGAGAAAATTAACAGCTTTATTTTCTATCTGTTCAATCCTCTGATTATACAGAGATTTGCATGACTTATTATTATAACTGTGTTAGTTCATGGCAGGGGGGAGTCATTTACTCAAAGGAAAATATGCACAGAGGAAAATGCGTGTTTTAGTCTTCAAGGTAGCTCAATGTAAATGTTTAATGATACATACTGAATTTAATTTCAATTGCAAGAGGATTATAATACTTTTCTCAAATTTTCTGAAATGAATCTTTTTTTTTTACCCGCAACAGTGTTCTTATACAGAGAAAATTCTTTCAACTTTATTTGGGTTTAGGGGAGAATGCTTGAAAATTTCAATTTTTTAGTTGTGTAATGTTTTGTTCCCATGGGCATGTTTGGATCGACTTCTTGATGAACTGCACTAGTCACACAGTTATGATACAAACTTGAAAGCCATTTCAAAGTTCCACCAAATATGAAGATACAAAAAATTAAACGTGTAAAATATGCAAATATATGCTCTTAAAATGAAAATATTCTCTATCATCATAAATATGCACTATAAGAACTTATATAATGATCCCAAACAATAAGAAATGAATTTGTTTGGTATCTGCCTTATGAGATCATTAGTTTTAGGAAAAAACATGCAAAAATGCAAAATCCCACCCTAGTTATGAACACTAAATCAGTGAAGCTGAAACCCAGTTGTAATATATATTCTAAGTGCGGATATGTTAATGGTATGCTTACATTAAATGATAGTTTTTGTGTTACCTCTAGGTTAAAGAAGAACTGGTTGCTTTGAATGAAGATAATAGCTGGAATGCCTTTGTGAGTAATATTGGCATTATGTGGCATAATCTCATAACAATGTTTTGTGCTAAATGGAAAGTAATTGATGATTTGACATATTATTGGAGTTTAGAAGAAGTAATCACCATTATGAAAGTGCATATTTTTTTGAGCATTGAAGCGTACTGAGAGATGGGTGATGGTGTGTTAAGTTTCAGTGCTCAAGCACTCAGGTTGAATTTCTGATTGCAGCAGGAGAAAAATCAAGGTTCCATAAATACGTGTAATTTGTTTTTGTGCCAAAAGGAGAATGTGAATTTAATGGTGAATCTCATTTAATAATAATAATAATGTTTATTTATGGTCATTTGATTGTGACATACAATTTAAACCATAGTCAATATTTTACATTATTGTTTACATTACAATATTTTACATAAAGTGTTAAATTCAAATGTTGTTAGCATTAACCCTATCATTATATAATAAACCTTTTTCTTTATTTTATATAATAATATTTTATATCACTAATAATTATAGTTAACGTACATTAATAATTTCATTCTTTGTTCCTTTTAATACAATCCCTTTTTACAATAATTTCAATTTATAATAAACAATAATTTCACATATGAAACTTATTTAAAGAATATAACAACAAAACATATTTAATCAATAATTTCACATAGAAAACTTATACATTTATGCTTATTCAGGGAAATCTCAATTAGGTGGGCTTTTAAAGTTTTTTCATTTGTTTTAATATTATTTGGAAGTTTATTATACAATAATATTCCTTTTATGTAGGGATCTTTGTTTGTGGAGTTCCTTTGTCCCCGAGTGTTATGATTGTGTATTTCACTATTTTGTGCAAAGTGTACATTGGTATTGTTTCTCATTAGGAGTGTTACTCTGTATACATACAAAGCTACTACAGTCATTATTTTATATTATTTGTAAATATTTTTGCATGTTTTTTAGGCTTTAGATTAAAGCTGCATCTGATCTCTTTTCTGAAGTATCATAAGTCTGTCAATATTCCTATTGTATGTTGCTCCCCATATTTGATACCATATTGTATGTGCGAGTGAATTATTCCATAATATATAGTCATAAGCATATCAATTGTCATATGTCTTTTAAGATTTCTTAATAAAAAAATGTTCGAACTTAGTTTATTACAAACTGCTTCTATACGTTTACTGTATGTTAAGTTCTGATCAATATGAATTCCAAGGTACTTGTGACATTCAATTTGGTCTATATTCTTATCCTTTCTTTATTTTTATACTGATATTATCTACATTTTCTTAATTATAATTATTATTCTATATTATTTAATGGCGTTTATGATTTGGAATGTGTTTCTGGATGGGCTTTTGCAAATGATAGCTTTGTAAGGAAACCAAACGCTGTTTACCTTACTGCCTTTAAGTTGTCATTTACATAATGCCAATCTTGGGTGTGGAGATTAAAAAAGATAGGAAAGGTGTTACCATCACTGGAGAAATGCAACATCATTTGCAATTCATAGCACCATTAACTATTTCTAAAGTGAAAACTTTATTAGATTTGCAATTGCACAAACTTACATGGGAAATTCTGCATTTTGCTGTGTTAAATTTAATTGCATTCTCTGTATATTAAGAAGCAACTAGTAGGAAAATATTCTTCAAGGTTCTTTTTGTCAATCAGCATTTCTGTGATTCGAATGGTATTTGTAAGATCTGCTACTGCGAAGAAACTTCTTTTCTTATTATCCTCAATTTATTTTAAAATCGAGCCATGTTTACAGATCTATCAGAATAGAGGCTAACAGAGGCTTGTACAAGGGCCCTAGCGAAACATCACACAGTGGCGAAGGCAACCCTTCCACGCGCCACCAGCTTCTACTAACTTACACTTTTGAGGCAAGTGACCGCTGCTCGAACCCTCTGTGAAAGAAACACCTCCGACTCTTTAAGACAAGAATACATTGAATCATGTTGAATATGACAACTAAAGACTTGAAATAATGGCTGTATATTCTGGGGAGGGGAGGATTCATTTTGAATACTATGATTTCAGATTAAATTGCTCAACAACTCCCACACATTTCATAGTCAATCTTAGTGTTAAAACTGATTTTGAAACTATTTTTAATTTAAATAACAAGAACAGAATCTTTAATGGTTTATCATTGTTAATAAGTACAAACACTTCATAAAATTTGATTCAGGAATATCTGGTTGTAATACACTTGACCATACTTTTCTAAATGTTCCAATGCTGGTAATTTTATTTATATAAGGAAGAAAATAAACATTTTTTGAAATATTAATAATTGTAATAATAATAATAACAACAATAACAACAAAGTATTTTGAAAAACACAATCATCGTTTTTATTAAACAAAAATCACATTAAGGTCCGCATTTTTTAAAGATGTGATAGATTCAATGTTTGGCGAGATTTTTTATGCCACCACCACTCAGATTGTCGACTGCAGATATGAGAGTGTCATTTGGCCTCTGGACTTGGTATTTTGTAAATTGAAGCTGGAAAAAAACTGCTCACAAATACAAGTGGAACCCAACACTGACAATACCCATGTAATTGCGACGATTCACTACTACTCAATTTAGTGTGGAACCTGCCATGGCGTGCTCCATCAGTTCAACCTCGCGACTGACTATTTCTGAAAGAAAAATCTAAAGTGCAGAGATTATGCCAACTTTCCTGGTTCCAAGAAGGACTCAAATGGGGTGCGTGTGCAACTCTGGTCTAACACTTATTGGCCGCTGAAATAACTTAAGATCATTACAACTTGTAGCAAAAAATAAATTAAAAAAAAAAAATAGAATTTCAACATCTTTTGTTACAATGTTGAGTAAATAATCCATCAATACCGGTCCGAAATATTTTATAAAATTTTTTGAACTAAAAAAGGAATTTTAAAAAAAAAAAAGTTTTTAAAATCTTTAAGATTATTTTGGTTATATTGCTGTAAATTCTAATTAAATAATTAATTTCTTTTTATTAAATTTTTTAAATTGATCATGGGAATTATGGCATCAGCATTTTTCATATGTACAAGTTACAGGTTATAAAAAAACTTTTCAATTGGTTTAATGATTTCGGTCAGTTTATCAGATGTTATGATAAAGCCAGTTTAATTGATTTTGATAGGCTGTTCCTGAAACAGTGTACTTTGGAAAGAATAAAATGGGATAAGCTAATTTTTTTTAGATTTTTAAATTTTCTATTATGTAAAAAACAAGGTTTATTTGTGTGTGTGTGTGTGTGGGTATGTATGAATGTATATGAAACTATAGTTTTGTACTAATCTTAACCCTTAAGTGGTAACAGTGGTCTTTCAGACCCCATGTCTATTTCCTTTTGCTCATTTGCTCACTGGTTATGTTGCAACATCAACGATGTATCATTCAAGAGTCACTCATTGATTGATACATATTCTCTAATTTTCTTCCTCATTGTTGTACATTTGCCAAGAAAGCTGTAAAGACTTGTGTTAGTGTAAGTGTAAGTATATTTTTCGTGCTACCATTGGGAAGTTCTTTTTCAGAATAAGACGTTTTCTTGCATGTTTCATTTCACGTTTAATTCTCTTAGAAAGAAAGTATAATGGTATGATTATTTGATTTTTTTAGTTCAGTTGAAAATGTCAAAAGAGAACAAGCCTATAAATTTGTCTTGCTGAAGTCTGCTGTTGGTTCAGAACTGAATTGCTCAATTTGTTCCAAGAAGTTGTGTAATGAATGTGTGAAGAAATTGTAATTACTTTCATGTGGGCCTAGTTACGTCCAGTGACCATATTGATAATAATGATTGACAAAAAAGTATCCCAAAGAAATATATGAAACAGAATTTCACACAAGCTTCAAACATTCCTTATTAAAAAAATATATTTTTTTTAATTAAAAAGAAATATGTATATATTTTTTTTAATTTAAAAAACATGCAGGGTTTGAGAGACCATTATATCTTTCTGAAATGCAAGAATCTTGTTACCACATTAATGAAATTTTATAGTACACCTGCCCATTAAAACAAGACGAATGTTATATCTACATGAAATATCATAAAACGTCATTCATCTATTTTTTTTTTTTTCCTCTAAAAACAAAATATTTTTCGCAAGTAGTTCTACAACAGCAAGTATATCTAATGAAAGTAATTCAGTGTTTACGAAAACACATGGAATTCGCCATGTAAATGCATTTTGTCATTCGAATAGCTTGTTGAAGCTTTGAGTAAGGACGATGAAGATTGTTACTGGGAGTTTGCTGGAATCAATCAGCAATGAATGTGTTTACAGCTGCCAATAGCAACAAAATTGTAGCAAAACAAAGAAGTGGTGTTGTGGGGGTAGGGTGGAATGATGCAAGATTGATGACATGGGGGAGCAAAACATGGTGTTTGGAGCAGGGTATGGTAGGGCGTGAATAAACTAAATTCAAGTCTGTTCGTGTATAATAGATGATTGTAATTAAAAAGGTGGGCAATACAAATAATACAATTTATATTTAGTAGTAAGTTCTTTCATTTTAGAAACCCTAGTTGCTGGAGAGATAAGCAGAGAGCTATAATAGTTTCATATGGGCTTGTACGTTTATGATTACTTTCTTTCTAAGACAAAAGACTTAATTTTTTTTAAAACTTTGTTTTTGGTCGCATGAACTGCTGGGTCAATAGTAACCATTTATGTGGCATTGACCTATTCATCAAAAAATGGTGTGTAGATTATGAACCCGAGTGTTAAGAATGTTTTTTTTTAATTTGGACTCCAATGCCAGATCGACAATTAGAGAGTGAACCATCTGTATCATTTGTATGTATTCTTTGTATTGATTTTGTAGTTTGTTGAATTGGGATCGATATACAATATTGTTATTGTGTATGATGCAAAGGGTTGAAATTTTTATTTATTTTCTGTAATGGGTCATGCCATGGAGGGTGGAGTATGAGACAAGTAGATTTTCAAAGAGAGAATATAAAGTTCTTGGAGAAAAGTATCCAATATCTACTACAGTGGTTTAGGAAAATTCTTCTTGTTCGTATTTGTATTAAAAAATGTATTAGTAAATATATTGTTGAAGGTTGGGTTATTTGCATTAAATGAAATTTTACTTGTATACCCGTGTAAAGTAATTTTCTTCTTTGGCGTTCCAAAGCTTCACTGTTACTCTGCACATATACTATAGACAGGGCTAGTTTGAATAGCATTCAATGCCTTCCATATGACCTGAAAGTTTTTAGTAGATAAAGTAGCTAACTAGTTTGTAATAGATCGTTTGTCCAATTTTGATTGTATTAAGGCATCTGAGAAAAGTAATTATTATTATTGGCAGTTCCAGTTCAGGGTAATAGATGAAAAGATTTGACATTCAATTTCTAAGTTGGTGAAATGATATTTGCAGGTTAATTTATTGTCAACAATGAAGATGTTGCAATTTTCAAGAGAGGTAGACTAGTTCATTAAAGTTATTCTTGAATTGAAGATATATTCAGAAGTTGAGGGTAAATTTTGAATCATGAGTTTGAGTGCAATCAACAAGTTTGTTAGGAGTGATTGTAGTAATTGTTGAGTGATGCAGTTGTTATTGCCCCTGATTTTTATAGTGGCATCATCTGCAAATAAATATAGTTGTAGGGGTCGAGGGACTTGCGAAGTCATGTTGTTGATTGCAATTAAAAACAGTAATAAGTAGTTTGCGATTAATAACAGTAATATAAAGTAATTAATTTTCTTTATAGATTCTTCTTGCTTCGGAGCCAAGGATGTTTGTATTCAGTGATGTTAGAAATTGTGGGATGTCTCTTGAACCTAGAGAAAGCAAGTCTGTAAAGTGGATTAGCTATTTGGCACTTGTTGTTCCATCAGGGGAGCTTTTTCCTTCGCATTTTCTTCATATACTTAGGGATTGTGCGTTTACCGGTTTGATGAATGGTTGAAATAAAACTAATTATTGTTGGGGAGATGAAAGAAAGTGTATCATTAGCAATAATTTAATCTGTTATTGCAGTTAACTGTTTAATCTGTTAACGTTATGTTTTTGGGGGCAATTTTTAGCCTAATATCCAACTTTTCATCATGAAACATGATGATACACTTGAAGGATAGATCCAAAAGGAAGTATCATCATAGTCAATCTTTAAAATGATATATATTCTATTGATGTCTTCAGAATGTACATTTATTTGTCAACAAAATCTGAGGTTGTGAGTGAATTCACGTTCAGACATCTCAGCTCGAATTAACATAAGTTTTAATCCAAGGCTTACTATTAATTTTTTTAAAAATTTTTTTGAAAGCTTTGTGGGGTGTAATAGGACAGATGTTGGACAATGTTAATATTTTGAAAGTGATGAGCGGTCTGATTTGTAGTTGCACACTTCGCGACTGACTTGTGGAGCTATGCCTTCTTTGTTGCCCAATTATCCTGTTTATTTGAATCGCCCAAGTACTTCCTCCTGAGAAAGTTCTTAAGAAAACAAATTGCGTTTAGAAAACGAGGATCTTGCTTGCTGCTATTGAAGAAAGTGTACATTGCAAGATTTAATGAAAATCTTTTAGAATTTTGGTGGACTAAAAAGCAAACTGGGGTTTGTTTTGGATTATTATTGGTTAATAAGGAAGACAGTATTTTTTTCAAATAGTGATTGTAATTCTGCCCCTAAAATTATAAATTTACTTGTGGAGGACAAGGAATTGAAACTTTTTATTGTTGAAAAAATGTATTAAAACATTTAGATAGCATTACAATATTAGAGACGTTTGTAATAAGTGTTGGTTTAGAAAAGTTAAGTTAGAGCTATGTTTTAATATAAGCACTAGTAACAGTCTTCTTGAATTTTTTGTTTAATTTTAGACCTCTTACTTCAAATCGATACCACAAATTCAGAATTTGACAAACCCATTGCTTTTATGCTGGAACAATAAAATTCCTTACTAAAAAAAAGAAGTGGATATCCATAGTTCATGGTTTTTCATATTGTCTTGAATGCCATTTACCATATTCTTATAAATATTTCGAGCATTAAGGTTTCACAATATTTGGTCTTCCTAGTTAAATTAGGAGATTGGTTCTTCATTTGATTTAGAACCTCAAATGATACAAAGGGAAAACAATTTTTTTAAGTAAACGAGAAACAAATACTTTCATACATTAAGTGATAGTGATAAATTAGTAACACATAATAGATGAGATACATTTAAATGGATAATTTTTAAAGCTGATAACATTTATGATACAGATTTTATAATCTGTGTTTACAACAATTGCTATTCATAGTATAGACATTATTCATATCGAAGAGATAGTAAAAATAGTTTCTGTAAATAAAATGTGTCCACAGGTCTTGCAAGATATTCTGAGGAAAAAAAAATATTGGGATGAGAACAGGTAGGATTTTATCTACTGTGTTAAACATGATAACAGTATTAATAGAAAGTGTATGCTTTTTTTGCCTGAAAAACAAGTTAAATTTATGTACAATCTTCCAGATAAAGAAAGAAAACGCTTTCTGACACTTGGTAATGTGATTTATTATACAATTTCATTAAGTAACTTTAATTTTACTAGGCATTTCAGATTATAAGGCCCCCTTGGCGCTATCTGGAATGACTATAAGGCCTTGTGGTTGAGTCAGATTCAGCTGTACGGACAATCAAGGCTAACCTGAAGCACTAAATTTGGACAAACAGCGGCTACACATCACACCGTGCAGTTAATTCTCCCCTTGCACCCAATCGATTCCGTGCGATTGTCATTCATATCTAGGACCCTGTTGGGGCTGTTTCTTGTCCGGAAACCGGATGCCAGAATGATTTAAGATATTTCTGAAAACAATGATTTCGCGCCGCGATCATGGTGCGGTTGACGGAGAATTAAACCAACGCCTAAAGAGGTCGAAGAAGGGCAGTTAAAAAAACTATTTTCGGCCTGGCGCCTTGTTCCTTGTACGAGGATGAGCATATCTGGAACGTGACGCGACAGAACTGCGAATTTTTGACAGCTGCTGCTGTGCAACCAACGCGCAGCATTTTTGTCGGATGGTGGAAAATGCGGGTGGAGTGGGGTTATTGGTTTGGCGGCGATGTTGTAACAGTTGTATCAGGTTATTATATGGTGCCCCAGTTCACGGCTGTTGATCAGACCGTGGAATTTTAAGGGCGAAAAATCCTTCGTACGTCTTTCTTAGAGGAGATGTCAGACCAGCTGTCCCATGTTGAAGTAGATTTACTGGCCGTGAAGATCCTCCAGCCCTAAATGAAGCCTTTGAGCTAATTTAAATTGCCTGTTTGTCGCCCAAGTAATATGCGGTGACCGCAGTCGCGTGGAAAAAATGTTCAGACCGGCGTCAACGGTTTGCCCTGAGCATAGCTCGCCTCCGCACCGCCCCGGTTGCGCTCTCCATATGCCTTTCAAGCCACGTGGCACGCAACGTCATCTTGCTTTCGCGCCACTTCATACCACGTGGCTGTCGCGCCGCCACGCGTTTTAGGCACCTTTCCGTATTGTTTTAGGTTCCAAAATACCTCAGTTACCTCAGCCAGCGATCAGGCTGCGCTAATCCTGCGACGCAGCCTGCAGTCCTTGATCTTCTGTTTGTAATACAATACATTTACAGTATGCTGTTGTAGCACCACTAGTTTTGTTTTGTCCTTTTTTGTTTCTGGATGAGTTGCAGCCTCCAATAGCTATGTTTATTGAGCCACCAGTGAAGCAGAAACATCATGTAGTGACAGAAGAAGAGGTAGCAAACACAGTTTCAATTTGTCCTCTGAGATACTCTTTGTTTGGTTTATAGTCTGCTTTCCACTGATTTCTAAATGCTCTCACGATTGTGTCTGTAGGAGTATATCTGTTGGTAACTTTCTAGATCATATTTCGCTAACAAACGGGCCATGGACCGCGTGCGATCTTCCTTCCTCTTCCCTTGTTCTATCCTCACCCTTACATGCAATACACTACCAGTGGCGGATTAAGTTATAGACTATAGGCTGAGCCAAATGCCGCCCTTCTGTTGTGAAACATGTTCACATAAAAATCAAAGCTATTTAGTACCAATGATTCCGTGTGGGTGAATGAACATTGAATTATTTTACAAAATAGTTTTTATCAAATAAAATTTTAATTTTATCCATTCATTATAAGATAGTTTACAGTTTGCGTGTACATTTCTTGCCTTAAGTTTTCAATTAAGTGTTATAATCTGGGACAATGTTAAATTGGATTCCAATGCAGCAAAACGACAAGATAGTTTAATCTATCTTCTGACATAACAATTACAAATCATTTTTGATTCTTTTAAACAGAAATGGTATCCGCAGAACAATTTTAACTGGATGACTAAGAAATATACTTAAACAATATCGATATTTGGATATATATTATAGTTCTGATTTTCGGAGAGACAGAAATCCTTTGGCTTAACCTTTGAAGAGTTGCAATGTGCTTGAAATATAGACTATCATTTTCCATTCTTGCTTCAGGTCTATTGGATACAAACTACTCAGCTTTTCGTTTCTGGTATTCATGTGTAGTTTTTTATATCGATTATAATGTGGAATTTGTTGTAAATATTTTTGTAAGTCGTATTTCTTTTCCTTAATTCAGAAACCGAATCATCTAATATTACATTAAATGTAAATCTGAATTGATCTTTATTTGATTGATTATATTGATTACTAACAGAATTTATTCGTTCCAGTAAAAAGCTACGGAGACATAGCATGAAGGCTGTTTTGAGTTTCTCGAGCTGTCTTAATAAACTCAGAGCTTCGCATCTAGTATTTTGTTTTCAGAATGAATATTTTCTATTGCATTTAATTGCATTTATAATTTCCTTCCAAGATTCTATTAATGTAAAGACAGCATCATTACGTGACGACCATCTATTAGCAGATAGCTGTTTCAGAGTGTGTGAGTTGGACTTTTGAAAAGATAGTAGTATTTTACATCGGTGAGTTGATGCTGTGAAGAGTGTATATAAATGTTGAATTAGATTAAAATGAAGCATTTTCTGCAGCTTCTTTGCTGCATGTCTCAACTAAATTTGAATTGAGCTAGGGAAGGTGTGTTCTGAGAGTTTTACTTCTTTATTAGTGCTTGTAATCCTGCATATAATCCTGACATGTGTGGGTGTATATATAGCCGCAACAAGTCCATTTAGTATTTATAGATTGTGAATTTGAAGTTTCCAAAACAATTTTTCCCAAAACTTGAACGTTATGTCCTGGATTTTCCAAAAGTGTTCAAAACCGTTCCACTGGATTACTGTCATTTTGAACATACCGTAGAAAAGGAGATAACTGATCGATGTGTACATCAGAAAGTCAATTGTAAAATGTTTTGCTAATTTCTCTCTTCAATCATTTGTTTCAGCTGCAGTCACCATAATCTGTATAAATTCCTCATATTGTTTTGATAGGTAAGGCTGTACCTTTACCTTTATACAAATTTTCAATGTACACTTAAACATGGATTCTGAATTCAGCTATAATTCAATGACCTTAAGAAATTGCCATTTGAATAACAATTTCTCGTTTGACCTCTCAGAAGACCTCAAAACGTTAATGATTTAAAAACAACTTCTACTATCTGTAAACAATCCCTTAATGCTGTTCTCATTAACTGAACTATTCACAGTTATCTTTATTCTCATCCCATTTCCTATATCTTTAATTTAACACATATATGTCCATCCGAATATTCATCACT
This sequence comes from Teleogryllus oceanicus, assembly GCA_964035755.1. Taxonomy (NCBI): domain Eukaryota; kingdom Metazoa; phylum Arthropoda; class Insecta; order Orthoptera; family Gryllidae; genus Teleogryllus; species Teleogryllus oceanicus. The sequence continues at coordinate 102,596,800 of CAXIVR010000010.1, read as the reverse complement.
CAATCCCCATTGCTGTGCATTCTTCCAATCATTGATCCACATTTTGGAAAAACGAAGTCACCTTTAAAAATGGCTTGTGGTCCGCAAAATGCACCAGCACTTTCTGAATAGATAACCTTGATCGAGTTTGTGTTTCTCGTTAAGTAACTTTCTTTCAAATAAAACCGTTGAATATTGTCTATAATCGTTATAATCGTTTCAACTTGAAAAGTCTCCATTCTTGTTTTGCTCATAACCATGCACTGCTAAATAGTCCTGAGTAAATTCATCGATTAACTATAGCTGGATCTTCCAGTTCTTGAAATTTAAATTATTAAGATACTTTTAAGGGATTGTCTTTTTCAAGCGATTCGTGACCCTATAGACAATTTAAATATAGTACGTTAAAAACAGGAAAATATAATAATTACTCTAACAATGATAAATGTAAATATTAATCACAGTACTTTCAATAATATAATAATATATTTTGCAAAAATTTTATAGAGTATTTTTAGTAATAATATACATATTCTTTTATTTATTTTAAACATTACATAAATGGTACATTTCATTAATAAATTGTAATCTGATTTTAACATTTATTACATAATACCCTGATGAACATAATAATATTACGCATTCTGATGTATTGATGCGGAGCAATAAACGATTGACGTTTCTGATTCTATTCTTTATTGTCTCTTGAGTATACATAAATATCTATAAATAAATGTAAATTTATTTTACCTGTGAAATTATGTCAAATTATCATCTTAAGTTTAATTCTTGGGTCTATAGAGTCCACAGACACATAAGTAGAACACACTAACATAAATAGAGCACAGTAACTCAGTAGCATAACACAGGAACACAGTAACATAAGGAGAACGTATACATTAAATAAAAGGTAAGCCAATTAATAAATTTCAAAAATAGATATACATATGTCTGACACCAAATTCCTTACGTGTAATTCTACTACTATGCCGAATTGCTGTCGATTAGTGTAACATTTTCATAAGTGATTCTAATTTTAGTACTTTTTTAAACTTCTTTCTTCTCGATTTTCCTTTCTGACACATTTCAAATATTCAGAACTACTGTCTAATTGTTTAATCACTCCTTTTATATTTAATAACTAAGGTTATGAAAAGAGGCTAAATAGAATCCACCATAATATTCTCCGATTAATACTTCTGCTTGACGTGGTGGAAGGGGTACGCGGCGTTGCCAAACTGATTTTGTAAACTGAAACTCAGTGAATCAAAAAAATCTGGTATGTGAAGAACTTAAATAAATGCATAAAAGTTTTATAGACGATAAAAGACTTTCTAAAATCGTTTTGCCGCCCTGGAAATACACAGCTATATTTGCCTAGTGGGTAATCCGCCACTGACATACCACGTTTTCCCGGAGCTTAGGCTTGTCTTGGGGGTCCCCCGCTTGGGACATGAGGAAACCCGGCAAGCCGCCCTAGGTCGCCGCTGGATCTGCCCTGGTGGAATAACACCGCCACCCCCCGTAATTAAACTCTCTGACTTACAGGAATAACCCCAAATTTTAACACGCACGGGAATACGATCTAATCAATTTCCCGTTCATGCGACTTTACGTTTCCCCGAAAACCCAGTCCTTCCTCGGACGGGCCCCCAACATTTCGGGAGGGCGCTTTCTCACAGTTTCGATGCCTATTTGTGTGGCGTTTTCCCCAAAGTGCGATGGGAAAACGTTCTTTTCTTTGTTGCCTTTCTAAACCAAGAGCCCCATTCCATTTCTGGGGGACAGCGTCAATAAACCAATTTTTTTTAAATCAAAAGTGACAAAGTATTTCCCTTTTTCCCTCCATTTAACCAGCAGTTTTTCTAGGTGTGAAAAAATTTGGTTAACTCAAAATTTAAAATCTTTTTCTTTTTAAATTTTAAAACAAAAATTCATTGTTTTAAAATTTTACAATTCAAATGCTTTTTAGTATCACTTTAGCCAGATGCGGGGCTTTTTTAGATCAAATCAATTCATTTTTTCGGACTCGTGTTACAAATTCTGTCGTGAAAGTTACCAGGTAGAATGAAAAATTTTGACAGAAGAAAAACCATAGGCCCATTTATGCACATTTTGAAGATTCCCATTAAAACCCCAAAAATCAATTATTTTATTTTCAAAAGGAATTTTTTTTTATCTTTTCAACGAATTATATCTAATAACTCCATAATGATAATTAATTAGAGATGCAATCATTTAAAAAAAGGATTACTAGAATTTTAAAATTTTTAGTTAACCTTCTAAATGAATTTTCAAATTTACAATTTAAAATTTTACTCAAAAGATTCTTTTTTATTTTTTTGGGACCCTTTGCCCTCTGTGGTAGTCTTCTATTTAAAAATAAAAAAAGTATCCCCTGTTCCTGGTTTATCATTTTTTAATTATTTCGTGAATCTACGTTAAAAACCATTGGGTTGGGCAGGAAATGATACAATTTATATTTTGAAAATATTGTAGATCGCTCTAAGATTTTAAAGCCCGCGTCCTCGGGGCAGGCCTTGAAAGCCGCCGATAGCTCCCTCACGATTAAAAGCCCCCGGCCTCTAAAATCTCAAATGTGCAAGTATCAACGGAATAAATATTATACTTTTTGGGAACACCCCCAAAGTGGGGTGCACAAAATTAATGTATTTTCCAGCTTTTGGGAAACAGGTTTGCTCCCGGAAGACAGCGTAAACAGCCCCCGTAGCATTGAATTAAATCTTTATTTACCTTTCATTTTCCTTTTCTCTTTTTTGAAAATATTTTTGTATCTCAAAATAAGCTCAATCTGATTATCTCTGCTGCGTTTTCAGATTTCTACCAAATCGTAAATTTTTCGTTTTCAAATATTACATTTATTATTTTTGAAAAATTTGGGAAAAAAAAATAAATTTAAAAAAGGTTTTTTCCCATCTCTTTTTGGAACAGTCCCGATTTTTCCCATTCGGAATTTTTACTCATTCATGTTTTGTCCCAAATGTTAGATTTTTTAACTATCAGACCCTTGTTTACCCTTTCCCTCTGAATTTGTTTAATCAAACGTTATTTTGTTGGTAGATGAAGGGGTTCTGATCAGAAAGAACACAATCCGGGCCCAAGACCCAAAATACAGACTTGGATTTTGTCTTGAGTAGCTTCAGCAAGGACCGACCACGCACCACAAGGACGTGCTCCCAAACCGACATCAGACAGGAAAAAATTTTAAGTGTTCCGTTTGCAATAAGATGTTCAGTAACAAGAGAATTGTGGCACGTGCCACCCCACCGGGGGAAACCTTTTGTTCCCCCTGTGGGGAAAACTTTCACTGAAAAAAGGGCATTGGGTAAGCACTCCCAGGGGAAACGTTCCCAAAGTTCCATCTGTGGGAAAACTTTTACTGAAAAAGGCTTGTTTTCCCCCCTCCTGGTGAGAAACCTTTTTGTTCCCTCTGTGAAGATTTTAATAAAAAGTACACTTGGGTTAAACATTCCCCCAAAACTGGTAGAAACCTTTTCCCGTGTTCCATCTGTGGGAAAACTTTTACTGAAAAAAGGCTTGGTTTTCCACACACATCCCACTGGTGAAACCCCAATGTTCCATCTGTGGGAAAACTTTTTAAAAAGTAAATTGGGTTTAAACCCTTCCCCCCTGGTAGAAAACCTTCCAGTGTTCCCTCGGGGAAAACTTTCCTCGGCAGCTCACGGGTGGAAAATGGGACCCCCCCTGGTGAGCCCAATGTTCCATCTGTGAAAATTTTCCGTGATAAAAAACCTTGATGAGCCAAAAGCATCCCCACTGGTGGGAAAACCTTTTCCCAAAGTCCTTCTTTAGAAGACCTTTTTTCAAAATGGAACGAAAAAAAAAAACGAAACCCCATGGTGATAAACCTTTTCCCTGTTCTATCTGTGAGAAGCTTTTAATGATAAAGGATTTTGGGTTTACCACATGCTACTCACTGGGAAAGCCTTTCCAGTGTTCTCCTGTGGAAGTCTTTCGGGGTAAAAGGGTCCTTGAATGTCAAGGCCCCCCCACTGGTGATAAACCTTTTCCCGTGTTCTATCTGGGGAAAACTTTTAATGATAAAAAGGGTTTGGGTTTTCCACATGGGACCACATGGTGAAAAACCTTTCCGTGTTTCTTGGGAATCTTTCGTGAAAAGGAAACCCTTAATAGACAAACCTCCACACTGGTGAGGAAACCTTTCAATTTCTATCTGGAAAACCTTTAATCAAATGGGAACCTTGACTTCCAGCGCCCACTTGAAAATTTAAACTTCCATCTTGGGAAAACCTTTAAACAATTGGAACCTTGGTTAAGCAATAACTCTCACTGGAAAAAACCTTTCCCGTGTTCCAACTTTAAAAAACCCTTTTTTGAGAAAGGGCTTTGGATACGCACTTGCCCTAAGCACTGATGATAAATAATTTCAGTTTTCGACTACTAAATCGTTTCATTTTTATATTGTCTCCCTTAGATCTTTGATGTTGATCTAAAAAATTTTTTTATTAATTATTTGAATAAAAAATATTTGGAATAATGATCTTATTCTTTTGGGAGATTACCAATTTGGAATGTTTTGTTTTCGCCGACAAGGTATTTAGGTCCACGTTCTGTATTTTAAAATTCAAGTTACACTTTTAATACACCTTTATTAATAAGTTAGATTTGTCTTGTTATTTCCCCACAATTGTTTTGCTAGATAATACTATATACATTCTATAAAATTAATAAAAAACTAAATACTGAGAAAAAAAATTTTAAGAAACTTCTGATTTTAAAAATTCTGATTGGGAAAGGTGTTTGGGGGATAAAACCCGGGTGCTGTTGTGTGTCTTTTCATAAAAAAATTTAAATGCAATCAAAAATCTAAAATTTAAAAAATTTCAATGAAAAAATTTGGGGAAATTGGGTTGAGGACTGCAAAATTATGTAAAATTTAAAAAAACGGGTCCAACAGTCTTGGGGGACCGTCCGGGGGGGAACACGTCCCTTGGGGTCCAGGGTGGCAGCAGGTAGTTTCTTTTTCAGGTAGCCACCTTTTAGCTTTCGCAGTCAACGATCCTGCAAACCCGAAAGATAATTTTTTTGCTGTACACCATTCAAAATTTTAATTTCATCTTTCTTCTTGAGTTTCTTTTGTTTTCTTACTTATCTTATTTATTGATCTGAGATCCCTCTCTTTTCTTTTTTTTCCTTACCACCTAAAAGTTCTCCCCTGTTTTTTTTCTATCTGTCTTTCTGTTTAAATTACTTCTCTTGACAGAAAACTAAAACCCATCTAGTCCAATATTGATCTTGAAAAAAATTACGGGGGGAATGAATGAGGCACTGGAAAAGGGGCAGAAACTTCCCTCTTTCTTACCTTTTTGGCATCTGTACTAACTGAACTGGTAGAAACAATTAAGACTCAAGAATTTCAATGCTAATCTTGTGGGGTTTGGAAAAAAAACTTGAATGCCCGTGGTTTCCCTTCAAATCTCAGTTAGAAGAAAGACAGACCAGCTGGGAGTACCGCCAAACTTCTTGGGGATATTCGAGGGAAAGAAATGATAGTAAAGACACCGACGTGGTCATCGAAAAGCCCAAAAAAGATGTGTTAACAACCTAAGATATTATAGTAGCCATGGATAGGTCGAAGTCCCCGGAAAAAACAGGCCAATTATTTTAAATTTATTAGTTATAAAAACGGGTAAAATGTTTCCCCTCAAACGGCTGCTGAAAATTCTGTATCACGATTTGAGGACCCACGAAATCGCCCCGGTTTTTAAAGCGCCATCGACCGCTCCTCAAGAACGTGTGGACGAAGACGGCCCACGTCATCAAACGGGGTTGTTTTGCCCGGGTGCAAACCAGGTACCACTGGAGGCAGTTCGCGCGTGGCCCCCCCACCATCCACCCCCCCCCACCCCTTTTTCACAGCCACCGGATTTTCCGAAATTCCCCTTCCTCTCGTCTTCCAACCCCTTTAAAAACCCTCAGTTAATGCCCTACTTTTTCCCCTCACATCCTGTCCTTTACCTGTGGGTGACCAAAACCTTTCTCCGAGGGACAAGCGTCTGATGCCAAAAAAACTAATTTCGCTTTTTCTGTCACCCGTTGCCCTTTCTCAGTCTCTCCCCTCCCATTTCATAAGTAACGAATTTTAAACACCATTTTCATGCGCGTCTTGCGAAACCTGGTTAAAAAATTCTTCAATTCCGCTAGTAGCAATTAGGGCCTTGATAAACTGTCAAGGATCGCCGCACATGGTGGAGGTGTCGGTATATCTTCGACGATCAGACAAAACTTGTCTCTTAAACAAATACGGTTGCCAAGAAGTGAATATCTTTTATCAAAGTCGGTTTGGAAAAATGTCTCTTGGCTGTCATATATTTCCCCCTATCAGGCAGCATAGATATTTGGACAAACCTTCCATCTGTGACCTTTCTTATGAACATATTATTGTAATGGGTGACTTTAATCAAATTTTAAAAAGCCTCTCCTTCTGGGGCAGTTTTCGCGTTTTTCCCCGCATGCCTCAATTTTTACCTCTAGCACCTACACACCACTGAAGGACGGAAATTTGGGACGATCATATAAAGTGTCAAATAAAAAAAGTTCGAAACCCGGTAAATTTCCCAGTTCAGGGTTTAAAAAACACGTTTTAATTTACCCCGTTTACAATCGAAAGTCCTAAATAAAACCCATAATCAAATCCGCGTTTTTTAAAAAATTGATAAACAAGCATTTAATGTAGATGGATTGACATTTCCCATGGCACCTTGTCCATGAAGAATCGTCGAATAAAGTGGCATTTCCTCTAAATAATCAATTATGCCCGGGCCCGCCCCTTTTAAAAAATATCAGGGTCTCGTTCTCCTGCACCGGTTAACTGATGAATTCAAAATTTAAATAAAAGATCGAGATGGTCTGCTTTTTTCCGAATATAAAGGGAACTTTTTTAAAAAACAGTACAAATGCTCAAAATTTGTGCAAAATGCCGCAACGCAAAAATAAAAATTTTACACCACCTTTGGGAGCCCCGGACTCGAAACGTTTTGGAAAAAATTTGAAAAATCTAGGAATAGAAAAAGTCCCCCCAAATTGAAATAAATTTTCCCCCTAGAATTCTAAATCTAATTTTCAAACTTCCTTCATTTGCTGAACAAAATCAACCCCTCCCTTCCAAAACTAAAACAAATTAAATGAAATTTTTCTTTTCACCCTGGAACAGAGGATATAAAAAAAAATAGTTCAAAGTCTCAAATCTAATTTGGTCCCATGATATAAATCCCAAACTGCAAAAAAATGCCTGGATGGGGACCTATCAATCAAAACCGAAATAGTAAATTTCTCTCAATGAGGAAATCCATCTTGGTGGCTGTGCATCCCATTATTCCATCAACCCCGAAACCCCTTTTTAAAACCCCCAATTAAACCTCCCGACTTTTCTAAAGTACTCGAAATGTCTCCGTAAGCAAACTGAACTGATCTCCAAAAACCCAAACACTTTTAAACGATCACAATCAGGTTTCCGTTCCGGCAGGAATACTGGTACTGGCTACGAATTTTTGAAGATGGAACAGCTATAGATCACAGTAATATAACGATAATTCTTCGATTTACAAAGCGTTCGACCAGTAGATCCAATCTTACTCAAAACTAAAAAACAGGGGTTTTAGCCTACGGAATGGTTTTTTAACTTTTCTTAGCCCCAAAAAGTGGTGTCCCGGACCAGCTCGGGCCTTAAACTTAACCATGGGGGCCCAAGGCCCCTTTTTAGGACCACTAGTATTTTAATGTATTTAAAAGATGGGAAATGCCAAAAAATTGATATCTGTACGGGATGATCTTCAGATATATCTTCCCCCCGTCAATTTCTTCCGGGATAAAATTAACAAATTTGATAAACTTAAACAAATGGGGCGTTATTGGGGCCCCAATTAAACCCCAAAAAAATCAAGTGCATGATTATGTTCAAAAAACCTTGGGAAAAAATATCATCTTCTACCCTGCCTAAAATTATTAAATGACACCGTTCTTTGGGGTTCAAGTCAAAAACCTAGGGTGTTTTACAACACCCTCCCGCTGGGAATAAGTAGATTCAACCTGCCGTAAAGTTTTGCCCAATCATTCCCAAACTGAACGCTTTTTCCAATTAGTACGTGAGAACTCATTAAATCCTTTTATGTTTTTTACTATTGCATTTCTTCTAACAAACATGACATCTAAATTACAACGTAAACTGGTAACAGAACGCTGCTCGGTTTATTTTTTTATCTAAGAAAAAAACACCATGTATCGCCCTTTTTTACTCACTTCATCTTATTGACAAAGACGGGTTTCTTCACTTCTACTTCTTCCTATAAAATTTTGGGTTTTATGTAACACGTTTAATAAATAATTTAATCCTCTGAAATTAAACCAGGGTTGTTAGCTCTGCTCTGTGTAAAGTCACAGGGCTTCTTTCAAAATCTTTCCCAATTACATTCCACCTGGAATAAACTACCACAGTCTAAACATTCAATACTTTTTAAACAAAAAAATTAAATACTTGGGTAGGTATAACGACATATGAATGGTAATTTTTCCCTTCATCCTCCCAATTTTCCCCCTACCAAAACCCTCACCCCCCCAAACGCCTCACTTTCCCCACTCTTTAAATTAAAAAACAACCCCCAACCCCATTTCTATTCTCATTTTTTTTTCCCCCCTCCATCAAATTATTAACAACCCCATATTTTCGTCTTAATAAAATTTTTAAATAAATATTTAAAAGGGTTGCCAACCCCCAAAAAATGCTAAAATACTTCAGCTATTTTTTTACTGTTTATTGTCTATCTACAATATTAAGGGCTTAATAATAATTACAATTGATGTTTTATATCCTTTGTACTTTTACATTGTTTCTTAATACTGTCAATTTTTTATAAATTATGGGACTAACCCAGAGCCTATTTGCCTCTGCTGTTACAAATTTTTTATATTTTGAAAGTGCTAAAGTTCCAAACATCTTTCTGTACCACTTCTGGATAAATTTTTTTTTTCCACCTTTCTTCCCCCTTTTCTTCCCTTTTCTTCCTTCCTTTTCCTTCACAGTCTTCCCATTTATGTCTTTGACCATTTCCCCCGACGCCCCATCCCACCTTTTTTTACTATCCTCCATATTCTTCATATTAATGTTTTAAAAACCCATCCTGATTGAGGGTTTTTTGGTTTACTAATTGCAAAGGGGTACGCCGGGGTGGTTTTCTTTCACTCCAGTCATAAATGTACAGTTTCTCCCCTATAGCCTCTCCTTTCTTCTTTTTCGCTATTTTCTATTTATTTTCATTTATGTTCCCTTCTCTCATTTTCTCTTTCTTCCATTTCTTTCCATTGCTGTTCGGCCCCCAGCCCCCCATCCTGATAGGTTTTCGGGGTTTTCTAATCCTTAAGGCATGCCGGAGGAATTTTGCACCCCAGAGTAAATGCAGATTTCCCCCCCCCTTTGTGTTCACCCTGTACGAAAGAGCTCAGTGGTTGGGGGGAAAAGAGGGCCCAGGCCTGAGCCTGCCATTAATAAAAAACAAAAATTTTTTTTTTTTTTTTTTAAATTAACTAAAAATTTCTTCACAATCATTTTTTAAATTTAAAAACAAAGGTTTAAAACATTTTTTTATTAATAAAACAAACTGAATATGATGAAAATAATGAACTTGTGGATATCTGGTAATGTTAAAAAACTTTCAGAATGTATTAACCTTCATGTGAGCAATGATTAAAAAAACCTACACAAACTGAATATGATGAAAATAATGAACTTGTGGATATCTGGTAATGTTAAAAAACTTTCAGAATGTATTAACCTTCATGTGAGCAATGATAAAAAATCCTAAACAAACGATATATGATGAAAATAATGACCTGGATATGAACTCGTATAAAACTGTTTTCAATCAATTCTGTGTAAACATTGGTCCAACCATGGCACAGGGATTTTATCACTGAATTATCCACTTCCATATCGTGTTCAGTCTCTGTTGGTTCTGTTTGTGGCACCTACCTCTGAAAAGGAAATGATAGGTATCACTTAGCATGTATACTAAAAGGTATGCTTGAGTGGATGGTATCGTGATTGTAATTATGAATCCCTTTTTGTTAATTTTAAGTTTAGTATTATTTCTAAATGTGTGTAATTTTTGTGTTTAAAGTGTTATACTTTATTGTAAAAATTAGAATTGCGTTAATTCATTTCTTGCCCGTAGGGCTTTGCCCTAGTGAGGAGCAAGGAAGTGATATTTTTAACTTGTGTATATGTATTCTTGTATCAGGTAATATTAAATAAATAAATTGAAAATGATATGACTCCTTACTTTGCCTATACAACCGTGAATTTTAGAAGTCAGATGATACGAAGTGATCTGAACATACGTTAAGATGCAAGGGATCTTTATTATTATAAATAGCATGCAAGTCACTGGTACATTTGAAAAACCATATATCACACTGTAACGGTACGTCCTCCGCGAAATTAGAATAATTAAAAATAAATGAAATATTGGTCACAAACGGAGACCGCGTGCCGCCGCACAACTCGACCCGCCCAGCCGCCCGCGTCCGTTAACGCCCGCCCCACAGCGAGGCCAGGCCCTCCGTCGCCGCGTGCCGTCCCGCTGCAGAACCGTTTTCTAAAGAATCTCTTGTTTACGACCGTCGGGCCCTACACGAGCTTCCCCCAGCTCCGCCCGCGTACTCATTAGCCTCTCCACGCTAAACGGCAATTACCGACGCCTGTTCTGACACCGGCCCCTGCCCAACCCGTACATTTCAATCCGCCGGCGCGGACTCCATACCCCCCGGAAAAACACATTTACGACCGCAAGGGCGCTTTGTGCTATTGAGACGCCCCGGCGCGTGCCACGCCGGAGACACCCGTACATTTCAATCCGCGGGCGCGGAGCATCAGAATTAGTCTCGCACAAGTGGTCACCCGGGGAAGAACAGGCCAACCGTCGCCCGGCACCCGAAAAAAGGAGTAAAACGCTGTGACCGGAGCGCGGAGGCGGGGAAATGCACGTGTCACTGACGCGGACGTGCCGCGTGGGTACGACCACCCTTTCGTTACGCGCTAGTGTTCATTCATGGGGTACGCGGCCTATTTTCGCACATTGTCTGATCGAACGCGCGAGCAAAGGGCTCAAGCGTCGCCCCGATAGCAAAGGGCGAGCGAATCAGGAAGAGGCCTGCCGATTCGGGAGGGGAGAGGGAAGGCTTGCCTTCGTCCGTGGGCGCGTGTGACCCAAGAGTCACTTCACTTGAGCACGTACTGGAGAACTTCACTTAGTTACTTGCTTGCTTTCGAGAATGACTATTAGAACTTTGTCGGAGTGACTACTTTTCGACACTCGTAAGACTCACGGCTAGAACTCGTCAGAAATAATAATTTTTCCGAAACAAGTGTCGAGACAATTGGTCTCAAGACATGTGTTTGGTGATTTGGCACTTCAGCCTAAACTTCGGCTCCGCATGATTTTACATGCTCCGAGAACTGTTTAAAAGACTCGATACCGGAAACAGCTTCCTATCCGGTGACCGCTAGCCAGGTACGGTACCAACCTTTCTGATTGGCAACGAGGCGTGAATCGAGGAATATGTGCGACGACGAAGCAGCAGTGGACCCAGAGGGAGCGTGGTGTCCCTGGTTTTCCGCCTGTGAGTACGCCAAGCCGCCCGACCCCAGCTCCCGGTTACATTTCCCGCCACCGCTGACATCACGCTGCAGAAGACTGCAAGATAAGTAATTTTGCGCACTTAGCTACGCTCAGCCCGATAACCGTTAAAGGGCGGACGGACTCTTACGGAGCTGTAGCGGACGTGCCGGACCCCAGGCACGAGAGTAGCGGCCAAGTGCTTGTCATTTGTATTTTAATCTGTTTAAGAAATTCAAAGGTGGCAGTAAGCAAACAAGTATGTTAAATTCCCTTGTAAGTAACCATTGTTGCATGTAAACATCCTCATAAATTTTGATTAAGTAAATGTCTTTTTTAAATTGTATCCATTGACTATTTATTGAATATTCTGACCCCGATTCCTTAGCCGCGTTACAACACGAACTTGAAATAAAGATTAACTTTAAGCAATTGATAAAATTTAATTCTATATATTTTTAATATAAATATAAAGGTTCAATAATGAATGTCTACTGATCTGACCGCTGTGCTATTTAAGGATGTTAAGTGGCCTCAAGTTTTATGAGTCGTGCAAAACAGTCTAAAGCCCTAAGAAAATTCATATGGGCATTACTCAGGTAATGCAGAACTGGGGCATCCTCAAATTGTATATCAGATGCAGACACCTTTTTTAAAAATTTGTTGCTTCTACAATTAATGCAACGCGTCTCCAAACCCCTTGGGCTTTTAGGAGTAATCCTCCATTAATTAGAGTTTTTAATTTTGGAGTAATCCTCGGTTAATATTATGTCCATCACGTCTCGTCGCAGTCAGTTGTCAAGAGGACCGCTAGGTAGCAGCTCTGCGTACGCGCCTAAGGCTATGCATTCCTGCGTCACTACCCCACGGCCAGAATTAGAAAGGAATAAGGATAACGGTAGGGTTAACCTACTTCACAGCGGTTGGACTAGCCCTTGTGGAGCAGCCAAACTCGATTTGTTGGAACAAAGTTCACAAAAGATTCGACGGGAAACAAACCCGGACCTCCTTGCTAAAAGGCGAACAAATTTGCTCTGCTCAAAGAGATAGCTTTAAATTATTTGCATGGCAATACGATTATTCTTAAGCACATCAGGTCACCGGCACAATTATATAATGTAGTTATGAGGTGATAAGGTTACACTCAGAATACAATTCACTCGGACCAAGTGACACTCGCTGTGAAGCATTAAAATAAACTGCAATACTCGCTTTGAGACATGAAAATACGCTGCAATGCTCGCTGTGAGGCATTAAAAATAGACTGCAATGCTGCTGTGAGGCATTGAAATAGACTGCAATGCTCGCTGTGAGGCATTGAAAATAGACTGCAATGTTCGCTGTGAGGCATTAAAATAAACTGCAATGCTCGCTTTGAGGAATGAAAATAGACTGCAATGTTTGCTGTGAAAAATTAGAAATAGACTGCAATGCTCGCTGTGAGGCATTAAAATAAACTGCAATGCTCGCTTTGAGGCATAAAAATACACTGCAATGCTTGCTGTGAGGCATTAAAATAGACTGCAATGCTCGCTGTGATGCATTAAAATAGACTGCAATGCTCGCTGTGAGGCATTAAAATTAACTGCAATACTCGCTGTCAGGCATATAAATAGACTGCTATTCTCGCTTTGAGGCATTAAATATACTGCAATGCTCGCTGTGAGACATTAAAATACACTGCAATGCCCGCTGTGAGGCATTAAAATAACTGCAATAGTCGCTGTGAGGCAATAAAATAGAATGCAATGCTCGTTGTGAGGCATTAAAATAGACTGCCATGCTCGCTGTGAGGCATTAAAATAGACTGCAATGCTCGCTGTGAGGCATTAAAATAGACTGCAATGCTCGCTGTGAGGCATTGGCATATACTGCAATGCTCGCTGTGAGGAATTAAAATACAGTGCAATGCTCGCTGTGAGGCACTGAAATAGACTGCAATGCTCGCTGTGAGGGATTAAAATAGAATGCAATGCTCGCTGTGATGCAATAAAAGAGACTGCAATGCTCGCTGTGAGGCATTGAAATAGACTGCTATTCTCGCTATGAGGCATTGAAATTGACTGCAATGCTCCCTGTCAGGCATTGAAATTGACTGCAATGCTCGCTGTGAGGCATTGAAATTGACTGCAATGCTCCTGTCAGGCATTGAAATTGACTGCAATGCTCGCTGTGAGGCATTGAATTGACTGCAATGCTCGCTGTGAGACATTGAAATTGACTGCAATGCTCGCTGTGAGGCATTAAAATAGACTGCAATGCTCGCTGTTAGGCATTGAAATAGACTGCAATACCCGCTATGCGGCATTGAAATTGACTGCCATGCTCGCTGTGAGGCATTAAAATGACTGCAATGCTCGCTTGAAGAATGATCGCTGTGAGGCATAAAATGGACTGCAATGTTCTTGTAAGGCATAAAATAGGCTGCCATGCTCGTTTTGAGGTGAAGAATTGTTTGTATGGAAGCATACCGTACGCGTCCTCACGGAGTTGGAGTGAGAACACACAAGTTCTATCGCGTGGCTTCTGAAGCTGAACTCAATTTTCTTCAACGGGCAGGAGCGTACCAGCAGATTCACCGCGCATGTCGCGCTGGTTGGGCAGAGAATAATCGTATCAGGAACGAGCATTCGATTTTGTTTCGGAATAGTTCTATAGATTTGTACTGTTAGAAACGGATGCAAGAATCGCTGAGAATTGGCGTGACTTATTACTCGCAAAGTGCACACGTGTGGCAGAGATCAGATATCGCTGTCAACACAAAATTAAATGCCAAATATCCCGTATGCATGTTCGTCCGAACATGTACTTTAATTGAGGATTATTGGTATTTATATAATAAGTACAACAACTTCTAATCAGGAAGGATTGTGAAATAAACGAATTTTCCGTTCTTATGTATTTCATAATTTGTGCTACAAAATGCAGCACTCTCCTTGCCAATCATTAACTAGAGGTGCTACGGAATGGCACAGACTTTCTCATATCAATGTTTACTAATTTCCTCGCTGTGGACTGCCGAGTTTTGAAAAAAAATTTGGGAAATTAATTTTTACAAATCGAAATTTAAAAAAAAATTACATTTGTGTAATTTTTGAAAACAAAAGAATACACCAAAATGAACTTGATGTCATTATAAAGAGTGATTATTAACTACCCTATGGTAAAGTTTAAGAACAAATTTGGAGCCATTTTTGAGAGAATGGCGTTTGAGTGTTTCTGAAAATACGGAATTTTGAGCTAATTTTAAGGAAAGTTTTTAAAAAAATTCCGCTATTGTAAATATCAACGTTGTTAATACAAGTAAAAAATACATCTTTGTAATTTTGCTTTAGCATTATGACAACCAAAAGTTTAAGGAAAAATCGTGGACCATTATTGCGAACTATTAAGTGTGTCCCAAGAATTTAATGTAAAGTACCCCCAAAAATTAATGTAAGTGAATCAAAATCTCAGAGTTTCGACTCAGCTAAATCGACAGAGATTTATTCAGTTTGGACAAAATCGTGCGCGTAATTTAGGCGCTAGTGTTATTCACATTCACCAGACGGACAGAATTTTTGAAAAAACAACTTTTTTCTGTATCAATGGCCATTGAACGTGTATTTGCGTGGATTTCACGATATAGATTTTCCGCAGCATTACGTAACTTTCTCTATACTACGTATACTACTCCTGTATTTACGTGTGTATACGAGAAAGTAAAAATGATGTATAGCAAAACCAATGTAAAAGAATAGGCGCCTCTCGATCAAAAGAAGCATGGAAAACGCTCAAAACCAGGAACAACAAGTGTAACGAAAAATATCATTTACAAATTACACAAGCGAAGGAATGGAAGAAATGTTATATACAGATATTCGGAGGCGGTCGGATGGATTTCTTGAATACACCAGAAACGGGTGTACGTAGGTACGGATGAAATCAGTGAAAAAGAACTCTACGAGGCTTTAAGGTTGATGAAAAATGGACAATCTGCTGGAGCTGATTTTATACCAATGGAATTAATAACTAGTGGTGCTACAGAATGGCAAAGACTTTCTCGGAATTTTTTTGGTCTGGGCGAGCTTTGTTAAATAATCTCAATATTTCGGTTTCCTAGTAATAGAAATATTACTTTAAGAATATTAAAGAAGGGTAAAACGTCGTCCTGAATGGCCATTATTAAAACATTTGGAGCTTTTTTTTTTTTTTTTAGAAAATGACGTTTGGGCCTTACTGTAAATGCGAAATTGGAAGCTCTTCGAAAAACTTCTTTGAAGCACTATTACAAATTGAATGGTGTCGCTGGAAATATGCATATTAACGGCGTGAGAAATATTTCAAAAAAAAGTTACATTTATGTGATTTTTGAAAAAACAAATGAAAACCCCAAAATGATCTTCATGTATTAAATAGTGCAATTAAGACTATCCGTTGGAAGTTTGAAGAAAATATGTGGAGCCGCTTTTGAGTAAATAGCGTATGAGCGTTTGTCAAAATGCGGAAATTTGGGCTTATTTTCACAGAATGCATTGAGAGTGAATTTAGCACTATCCTACCAATAGTTTAAAGAAACAAATTGGAGCCGTGTGCGAGAGAAGCTTATTATTTTTTTTTTTATTCCACATATCTATTTATTTATTTACTCAAAAGCTGTATGTGACGTATGAGGGAGAAATTCATTGCAATGTTACATGCAATATTGCGCGAAAACTACTAAAAGTTTGAGAAAATGTGCTTGACCGTACCGAAAGAAAGAATGAAGGACAACGCATTTCAATTGAAGGAAAAATCAATGCGTTTGGGCATGAATGGTGAATGCGCTGCCCAATCAGTCGAGCAGATAGTCACCGCTGAGCGTTCTGGCCGGGCAATCCACTGACGAAGTAATTTATTTACAGGTGTGTTTTGTCAGAAAAGGTAACTAAACGAGGGAGGAATCCACAGACACACTGTAACTAATATTCCAGATTCATAATTATGTCCAGGGGGGTTAACGACACAATATAGGAGTATTTTTTTGCTTAGCCATATAACTAAAACTCAATATATAGCTTTGACCAATTTCTACGGAAAGAAATGATCCAAATCCAATGAATATAGTCCATTGTAAGTTAATTTTGGATTCTTTTATTTATTTATTTATTTTACGTCAAAAACAGTTAAAAACTGCGTATGACGTGCTATGGGGAAAAGTGAATTGTGTGCACAGTTTCAAAATTCTGTGATCCCTACACTAAGTCATATACTACTTAAATTTTGAATTTTTGAAAGGGAGAAAAAAAGAAAAACTCCCATGTAATAAAATCTATTTTCAAGGATAAACAAACAATAAATTTTGAATTTTTGAAAGGGAGAAAAAAAAATAAAAAAACTCCCATGTAATAAAATCTATTTTCAAGGATAAATAAGCAATAAATTTTGAATTTTGAAAGGGAGAAAAAAAAACAAAAAAAACTCCCATATAATAAAATCTATTTTCAAAGATAAATAAGCAAAAAAATTTGGCTCTTATTACTTCCTGCCGCGACAACATGGAAACGATAATTTGAATAATTGTATTTCCCACTGAATTCTAGAAGACGTGCACAGAAAATGAATTTACATTTATGTCCAGAAGCAAAACAAGGGGCCATCTCAGCACTTGCTCAATGGATCAGGGAAACTGGACGAAAAACCTGATCGAGATGGGGTCATTGACCCGGAAGCTGTAGTACAATAGTTGTTACAGGAAGTTTATACACATTTATACAGTTCAAATGGTAAATAATGCATTACGTATCATTGTTAAAATACTTACTTTTCTTGTGATGCTCAGTATAGTCTCTAATTGTATAGAAACAGTTATGCAGCAGAAACGATTTCACTTGGAATTTAAACTTTTCTATTGAATTTAATCGTTTAATGTCATCTGACAAAGTGTTGTAAAATAATGTACATGTATTGTATGTGAATGTTTTGTAATGAGTTGTTGATACTGTCACCTGATGAATATGATTTCTACGCCGAGTGTTATAGTAATAGACTTCGGCATTTTCTGAAAAAATATCCCGCCCTTGAGCAAGTCATTTTTTACAAAAACCACTGATTCGTAAATAAAAAGACACGGTAATGGTAGAATTCCCTAGATTAATGAAGAGAGGCTTACATGAATCCCGTAGGTGGGATTTGGTTATTATTCGTACAATTCGTTTTTGTAATCTAAAAGTCTGGGAGCTATAAGATGTATTTCCCCAGAATATTATGCCATATCTCAGGCGGGAATGAACATTCGCGAAGTATACACAACGAGCAGTATGAAGGCTGACTGAATTTGCAAGAATTCTGAACGCGTAGCATAATGAACTTAATTTTGTGTTCAATTCATTTAAATGGACGTTCCATTTAAGGTTTGAATTGAGAGACCTAAAAATGTTGTTGCCTTAACATCAGTCAATGGTACACTGTTCATTTTCAAATGAGCACAGAATTGTTTATTTGAAATGGAAAACTGCATTAAAAGCGTTTTCTTTTCGTTTACTATTAATTTGTTATTTCGGAACCAATTTGAAACATCTGATATTGTACTATTTACGGTTTCTTTATAGCAAAGGATGTTTGTATCATCCGCAAAGAGAACCGTTCTTCCGTTTCGAATCGTCAAGGGCATATCGTTTACGTAATGTAGGAACAGAATAGGGCCTAAAATCGATCCTTGAGGAACTCCACATGCAACGGGCAAAGAGTCGGAAAGGTGCGTACGTAATGTTCCATCATTCCAGTAAGGTATTTCAGCTCTCTGAGATCGTTGTTTAAGGTACGAACATAACCAATCTAGAGCAATACCACGAATTCCATATGAAGGTAATTTGGAAAGTAAAATGTCATGATCAATGACGTCAAAAGCTTTGGAGAGATCTAAAAATAATCCAATAGGTTCCTCGTTTTGATCCAATGATGAGGCGACATCTTTAAGAAAAGAAAATATAGCTGTTTCCGTTGATTTTGATTTTCTAAATCCATGTTGGCAACCTGAAAGGGCGTCGTGTTTACTGAGAAAGGTTTCCATTCGTACGAAATAAGTTTTTTTTTTTTTTTGAAAAGCGTCTTAATTTCAGCTGTTTTGAAAATATCTGGAAACGTTCCAGTGCATAAAGATGCATTAAATATGTGACTTAACGGGTGTATAATGGCATACGCACAAGTCTTTAACAAAGAATCCGGGAATTCATCTAAACCGGACGAATATTTATTTTTTAGTTTACCGATTATTTTGAGAATTTCATTGGAAGAAGTTTCGAAACGAACACTGTGTCTAAAATGTTGAGTGAACTGTCTGTTTTTGAATTGTGTGCCTGAAGACCCTTAGTGAGATCGGCAGCAATTCTCGAAAATTTTAAATTCCACTTCCTTACATTTATATCGTTATATTTTAAAAAAACGGGTTTTCTAGTTGATTTGGAGTATTTTTTATTATATTCCACATTCCTTTAGTTTTATTATTTGAGTTCAAAATATCCTGATCGTTTTTCATGATTTTAGCCTGGCTTATGACTTTTCGTAACAATGTTTTGTATTTTTGAAAGTAGATAAGGAAATCTTGAGATACGTCATGACGTTTAGAAATAAAGTAGAGAGTACGTTTATTTTTACACGATGTTCTAATTCCTTTTTTGATCCAAGTATTACTTTTTCGTGAAATGTTTAATTTTCTCTTTTTAATAGGAAAGCATGCGTTAAAGAGAAATGAAAGCTTCGAGAAAAATAAATTATATTTTTCATTTGTGTCAATAGCGTTATAAACTGCCTCCCATGATTCTTTCAGCAAGTAGTCCGTAAATAACTTTATGTTAACTGTAGTAAATGCTCTGCACATGCGTGTTTTATTTATTGTGTCAGTATTCATGTTATTAGTAATTGTAAGAATTTGTGCATCATGGTCACTGTGACCTAGATTATTCGTTATAATTTCATATCTAGTTGTGGTTTTGTTAATTATAATTTGATCTATTGCTGTTTGTGATTTAAGAGTATTCCGTGTAGGTACGTTCACTGTAATATCTAAATTAAAAAATGAATTAAATTGAGAAACTGCTCTTTTTCGTCGGATTCGCTCAGAAAATCAATATTGAAATCTCCACATACAACAATGGATTTAAAAGAGAGATTATTAATTTTGTTCAGAGTTATCTCTAGATTTTCTACGAAATTGAAATAATCTAAAGCTTGCTTTGTTGGAGGTCTATAGATGCAAAGTAAGATAATTTTGAGCGTAGTAAGATGTACAACTGTTATTTCAAAAACTTTTTCTTGATAAAGAACCAGTATTTCTATACTTTAAATGAAAATATCTAGAAATGTAAGTAATCTAAGCGGTTAATAAGGGTGTATGGATGGTAATATTTCTTTTAGGAGATAATAAATGTTCGTCCTTCCTTTCTACGTCTATTGGGCAAGAAAAAAACAACGTAACTCGTTCTTTACTGCATTATTGTTGCATTTAATTGCGGAAAAGTGCGCCCCCTTTCGACACACGCATTATTATTATTATTATTATTATTATTATTATTATTATTATTATTATTATTATTATTATTATTAATGTGTTAACTGGAAAAATATAATAATTCAGTGTGGGCATAACGAATATGTTTCGATACATGTCAATAGTAGAGTTAGTTTTATGTTATTTTACGTGTTATATAATAATTTTCCCATGAAATCCTAGGAATATAAAACGACGAGTGCAAGAAAAGACACGAATTATTTTTTAACCTTTTAACCAGCTCGTAGGAAACGCAATTTGCTACACAAAAATCCGTATTCAGCAGCCGCTATCCATTGTTTTCCTCTACCTCCACCAGGATCGCTAGCTGTAGGCACGCTGCCCTAAGAAGCCAAAAATGGACTGAGCTGCGCCGCTATTGATGCGTACACTGTGGTACAAGTTCTTAGATTAAAAAAGAAAAAACTCAGAAACTCTCCCTGATAGGTAATATCTTAATACTGATCTGAATTTACCGTAAACATGACACAACAAATCACATTTCATCCAGAAAAAAATATTTGTGTAACACAATGTACTCTAACACAATTCAATTGTAGCTCTGAATTACGTTAAAAAATGACTGTAAGAATCGCACATTTTATCCAGAAAAAATATTTTTTAACAAAATGTAATAAATGTTAATGTAGCAGCATGTTAGAACTTGCACATAAGACCTGTGTGAAAACCATTGACATATAATGTGATAAGCCAAATGATCCACGAATTGTATTAATAAGACGGTATAATAATAATATTTTTATTTTAAATCACGTGAACAAGGTTATTAGCTACTTCAACTATACATGATAAATGCAATATAACAAAAAATACGACCAAATCAACTAGAAACTTTGTAGAGAATGTTTTAAAATATAACGATATAAATGTGCACTATCCGGCAAAAGTGACTAGTCTCTTTAACCAATACTATTCGAGAATTGCTGCCGATGTCACTCAGGGTCTTCAGCCACAGAATTCAAAAACAGACAGTTCACTTAAAATTTTAGACACGATGTTCGTTTCCGAAACTTCTTCCTGTGAAATTCTCAAAATAATCCGTAAACTAAAAAAATAAATATTCGTCCGCTTTAGATGAATTCCCGATTTCCTTATTAAAGACTTGTGCGTATGCCATTATACATCCGTTAACTCACATATTTAATTCGTTATGCACCGGAACGTTTCCAGATATTTTCATAACAGCTAAAATTAAGCCGCTCTTCAAAAAAGGCAACAAAAATTAAATTCAAAATTATCCGCCCATTTCTCTTCTATCAGTTTTTTTTTCTAAAATATTAGAGAGATTTTTTTACGTACGAATGGAAACTAGGGATGGGTCCTCGATACTCAGGTGGTATCGATAGCGATCGATAATTTTGGAAAATTATTAGATACTTTCAGTTTTTTATGCCAATCCCCATCTCTTCTGATTTTACAGAATAATTTCTTAACATTCTTCTCTCTCCATTCTCTCTATTTCTTGTCAACCACAAGGAAGTGTCCGTCTGTTCGGATTCACTTACAGTCGTTGAAATTAGCCAACGTTGCAGCGTCCGGGCGCCGTGTCCCGTTTTATGCCTAGCGTGTCCATCTCTTGAGATAGTCCGCAATACGCGACCAATTTAGCATTGGGAAACTCTTGCTTGTAGGCTCCCAGGCAATCTAGTAGCGACAGGCATGATAAGCAATGTGCTCGATGACTGCATTTCGTCCGGGGATACTCCCCTTCCTCAGCCCACCGTGGACGCATCTGACGGAGCTCGTGAGTTCAGTTCAGTTCTGCCTTTTAAAGTGACGGAAGAAGACTATTACTCTCCCACTCTCAAAAAAACCTTCCACTGCGCATGCCCGAACGTTTCCTCTCCCTCCAAAGCTCCTAATATTTCCCCGCCTGCCTGCGCTCTTTGTCATAGCTCTCCCTCTGTCTTTCTCTCGTGGGTCGCGCGGTAATTCAACACGCGAGTTTGGTGATAACAAACTGATGAGTGAGAAGGATCAGACGGAAGGCAGCTTACGTGTTTCTACAGTAGGGGTTGTCTAAACGATCAACAGAAAATAAGCCGTGTCTTGAAGAGTTTCGGTTTCCAGTCGCTGTTTGGCCGTGGCTAATGAGCAGTGACAGTGTGCTTTACATAGTAGCTGCTGTTATTCACCAAAACCCAATTATTACAAATAATTCCAAGTATATCCACTGAAAAACGTTAGGTCGTTGATCAAACAATGATTAAACATGGCCACACTCCTCTCCGTGTTCCACCGTGCCATCCAGATCTAAATCCAATAGCACTGGTTTGGGGATTTATAAAACGGCAGCAAAAACAATTGGAATCCTTATGCATCCTTAAAAGAAAAGGAAACGTTTTGCAGAGAAGCGTTTGCACAATACAGAACTAAACAATGGAAGAAATCCTGCGAGCATGTGTAAGGAATAGAGGCGACATAATAATTCAGATAATGTGATGGACCAACAAACGATGTATTTATTTCTTTGGACACTCCTGGGAATGCGAGTTCCTCTTTTGACGAAGAAGGCCGTAATGACGAGTGACGGTCAGCGCGATCGCTGTGTCTTGCAGTCGCCTGTCCTTGTCGCCTATGCGCTTCCTTATCGCCGAGAGGGGAAGTCTCAGATGCCACAGGGTGGGGGCAGCCTCCGAGATTTTACCAAAGGTACGTCCGCCATGATGTTTTGTTGTTTTTTTTGCGAGCGGTTCAGCTATAGGTTAGTACATTCAATAGACAAAATGAGTTATTGTGTGGAATTATTTTTAAGTGGTCTCGAAAGATGACAATCGTTTTATTGTAGAATATGTAAAAAAAAAAAAACATTTTCGCGTGGTGGAAAATCACAATATTAGTAAGAAAGAGCGTAGGCTTCCGCACCGGAGTCCTGTGCCCTGGACGCGGCGTCTCCCGGATAGCCAAGTTAATCATAACAATATTAGTAATTAAAAAAAAAACATGTTACATCGATACACCGGGTAGTGTTCAGCCCCACAGAACACAAGAGGGCCAAGCCAACTAATGCTGCACGGGAAGTTGGAAACGTCGCAGATCGTACGAGTGAAGTAGTAGAAGTTGATGACCCATGGCCAGTCCTCTCAAGATCCTCAAGTTTCAACACTCGGTGATTTTTTGGACACAAAAAACCAATTTAAACCAGGAGACAACCGTGCCAAAGCAATAACAAGAACAATTGCCTACATGATATGCAAAATAATCAACCGTTCAGTATTGTTGAAGACAATGGATTCAAGGAATTAATTAAACATCTTGAACCTAGATACACCATGCCCACAAGAAAATATTTGGCGAATCACTATGTCCCCCAGTTATTCGAAGAAGTGGAGAACAAGGTCAGGGATAAAATCCAGGAAGCCGAGACGGTTGCAATCACCACTGATTTATGGACTTCAACAGCCTGTGATGATTAGATGAGTATTACAATGCATTTCATAGACAAAAATTTTCAACTTCATCACATCTGCATCGAAGTAATACCTTTTGAAGAAATCTGTCACACAGGAGCAGATATTGCAAATTTTCTTCGAAACGCTTTGAAATTATGGAGTCTGCAAGATAAGTTAGTAGCCGTAATTCACGACAATGCTCGTAATGTAGTAAGAGCAATGATCGAAGGACATTTTCCGCATATTTCATGTTTAGCTCATACTTTGCAACTCGTCCTGAAAGAGGGACTGGTGAGCAATACCAAAATTTAGAAAATTACTGCTTTGTGCGGAAAACATGTGGGGAGTTTTAAACATTCCTCTAAATCCACCAATGTGCTGAAAACGGCCCAGAAACATCTTTCTGTACCTCCACATCGTTTAATTCAAGACGAGCCGACGCGATGGAACTCAACTCTCCACATGCTTCAAAGACTTCAGGAACAGAAGAAGGCTATTGTTTATGCTTCTGTCGACTTAAAATTGCCAGTTCATCTCTCAACTGAGCAGTGGGAACTTAGTGTTCAACTCATTAAGACTAAACATTTTTGACCAAGCAACACTAACGGTCAGTTCGCCTAATGTGTCAGCATCTGAAGTTATTCCTATTGTAAATAGTATAATTTGTGAACTAGAAAAGCCAATGAAGTTGATTCAGGACTGCTCTGCGAGAAATTTAAAAAATTAAAGATAAAGAACTAAATGAATATGTCCATTCTACATTGTTGGATCCTAGACTGAAATGTCGAGTATTCCGCGAGAGTGCTGCGTTCGAGACTGCCCGAAAGAGAATATTGGATCTTGTAAGTCAGGAAGCAGATAAAGTGGTTTCAAAAGAAGAGGTAAGAGTTTCTAATTTTAATTTTAAACGACCCTATTTTTTCATCGCGATTTCAATTCTCCGATATTTCAATAGTTTAAAAAAATTAAAGTCACTCTGTATAATTCCGAATAACTCATTTTCAGTATCAGCAAGATTAATTTCAAATTAAAGACATGCTTTATTTTAATACATTTAATTCATTTTATAGGCATCCTCAACTACTGAATTCCCGAAAATGCATGGCATGTGGTCTCTTTATAGGAATATTTTAAAGAGAGACCACGAAACATCATGCTGTGTAAAGTTCTCGCTTTAGCCGCTACTGGTTCATAGCGCTATTCCTCTCCCCGTGTGCGTTTATTGTGAAGCGCACGTACCCAGTGGAACGTCACGTAAATGGGAGATTCACTTCAAGACTCTTTTTGGATATTTTCAAAATTTTAATGCTAAATTCTTTGGCAATGAAAATACTAGTTAAGAAAGGTACTGTTTTATACAACAATATTGCCCTACTCACAGATTTGCTGAACTCCAAATCTGCCAGTAGTGAGCATGTTCATTCACTGGAAACTTTATTGAGGGAGGGACATTCTTCAACTTCTTTAGCTTCACTTTGTTCAGTGAGCGAGGAGGTTGAAGCTTGCACTGATTGGTTGAATAAACTCTGTAATGAAACCACAAAAGGGTTATATGGTTCTGCCCAAAATTTACTGATTTCTTTCCTTCGAAAACGTTCGAATTACCATTTCTTCTCTTCTTGTTTTCAATGTTTCCAAATTATTTACCTTTGTACCCATTCAGAACCCTCCTTGAACAACACGACGTGTGGAAAGTGTACCACTTTAAATTCTACTTTGGCTTCGGTAATGTTTAAAATTTTTCTTTCGATACTGTAATGTAACTTCGATAATGTAACTTCATTTTCTGTGCACGTCTTCTAGAATTCAGTGGGAAATACAATTATTCAAATTATCGTTTCTATGTTGTCGCGGCAGGAAGTAATAAGAGCCAAAATTTACTGCTTATTTATCCTTGAAAATAGATTTTATTACATGGGAGTTTTTTTGTTTTTTCTCTGCCTTTCAAAATTTATTGCTTATTTATCCTTGAAAATAGGTTTCATTACATGGGAGTTTTTGTTTGTTTTTTCTCTCTTTCAAAATTCAAAATTTAAGTAGTATATGACTTAGTGTAGGGATCACAGAATTTTGAAAATGTGCACACAATTCACTTTTCCCCATAGCACGTCATACGCAGTTTTAACTGTTTTTTTTACGAAAATAAATATATAAATAAATACTTCAGCAATTATAGAAGAATGGAGACAAGCCACACTTGTCTGAGGAGTTGAAGGCTTATGCCAAGGCTATTCCCCGTCAAGATCTTTCTTGCAACATATGTAAAGATGAATTATATGAAGCAATTTTAAATTGTATCATTTATTTTGCAATTCAGAAACTTGATTCTTATATTAAACAATGCAAGAACCTCTTATCCAGTTAATGACAGTAGTGTCATCAAGAGAATGTTATATTCAGAGTTGAAACATGTTGAAAAGCTTGACATATTGGCCTACATAATATTTATTTTCCTGATTGTTTCCTGCAACTTTTGTGTTCTTTGATAAATTCATGCAGATACATGGGGCCTGCAAAATATTCAGAAAAATTGAGACTTATTTCTTCTTAAATAACTTTCAAAATGTTACCAATTAGGTTCAAAAGCATTTTCAATGAGTGTGTTAATTATTGATATAAATTGTTGTCTCCTTTTATTATTGTTATATATATTATTTTTTTTTTTTAAAAATTTTATTTTCTGCAATTTTGAGTTGTCTTGTTTAAATTTTTTTCAAATTTTTTTAAAAATTTTTATTTTGTAGTGGAGGAGAAAAAAATAAATATTTTTTTTTCGTTTTTAAAAATGTCTTAATTTACAAGTTACCCTTGTCCTTCCCGAAAGCAATATATGAATAATAATTATTAATTTCCTACGAAGCATATGCAAGGAACGGTCTACCTCAATGGCAAAGAGCAATGCGCTTTCCGTATGCGGCTACCGCGACACGTACGAACATCACTGCAACTACTTGGAAGAAGTTCGCTACACGACGTTCCGTTACCCCTGCACGTACCTCCTGCTCCGGGTCGCGGGCTATTGTGCAGCGGCCTCAACTGCAGACGCATAGGCCGAAGACGTGGTAATATGCTCAGAGAAAAAGCCACTGGCCTCTGAGCTGCGAGATGAAATGCTCACACCAACTTCGCAACAAGCCATTCAGGAAATACAAAAATGGCACAAAACCCCAAATTTCCAGATTAACACTAACAAGACAAAATCCATGATCCTTTTATTAGGGGCTGCTGATCCTGCAGCCGTTACTATAGCTGAACCGCTCGCAAAAAAACCATCATGGCGGACGTACCTTTGGTAAAGTCTCGGAGGCTGCCCCCACCCTGTGGCATCTGAGACTTCCCCTCTCGGCGATAAGGAAGCGCGTAGGCGAGAAGGAGAGGCGACTGCGAGACGCAGCGATCGCGCTGACCGCCAATAATATATCCCACCAACTGTGCGCCAAATTCAAATTATCTACGCAGGCGCGGACATTTGAAAATGATTTAAAAGAACGATTTTTTTTTAAAAAATAACTCATTTAATTTAGTCAAGAACTTAACTATTAGTATATTGGTGTTATTTATGAAATGTTTGCAGTTTAAATATTTCAGTTATATACACAAAATGTGAACAAATACAATGACCTGATCTAACGTACAGTACAGTTTGGCCACATTGTTATAATTATTTTCAATTTCTTTTCTTTTGAATTTATGTTTTCTATTATTTTGGGGAATGTGTTTCATATGTTTGTTACTTCTGTTAATGTTTTTTTGAAAATATTTGTCTCTGAGTAAGTACTGAGCAAATAATGTGTTTGTGGTTTTCAAGTTACAGAATATGAGGCCAGGTACTGTAAACACTCAATTCAACTTTTATTTGTATTTTTATTATTTCTGTTCATAGTTTCATATTCTTTGAATGCAAAAGATCTGAAGAATGAAAACTTGAATTTTAATGGATAGGAATTACTCAAAAAAATATTAATAGAAAAACAACCCCATTATAAAGTAACATTAAAAAATTTTAAAATTGATGATATTTATGTAGTTCACAAATTTTTATAAATATTTGAACCATCTAGAGAAAATGTAGACAAATGTAAAAATTTAATCCACTGGGGAACTATGTATGATTAACTACACATAAAATTTCACCTCCTTTTAACTCACCTATTTAAAGCATTAGGACCAGAAATGAAAGTGAACCTTAGTGGGTTAAGAGGAATGAATCAAATACAAATAATTTTATAACCATAAAAAAATGTTTATTTTAAAAATGTAAGTTACATTTACAAAATACAAGTCATATTTAAAAGTTTCATTGGGTGCAGATAATGTATACACGAAATATCAAATACAAAAGATTCCTTTTACTGCAATAATTTTGTTCTTTTCTGGAATCTTTTTTTCTAATAATTCATTAGCCCTTTCTACCTCCATTATTTTATTATGGAGGCAATTCACGCTATCTCTACATATTTTGCTTTCATAGATTTCGTCTTCTTCCCTAAAATAAAAAATAGTCATGTTTGTTATTAAGGCTGTCATATTGGTCATTGTCTCAAAAAGAAAAAACACAATAAGTGTTAATAATAATAGTAAATTTTAAAAAATTTACACTTACTTGCTGACTGATGAAATATCGGAATTACTGCGTAAAGATGATATGAGCTCTTTGCATGCATAAAGAGGTATCCTCTCACTGCAATATAATAAAATTAATTTATCTATTATCGTAACTTCTCTATTACATAAGCTCTTTAATATTTCAATTATTATGTATAATAATCACAAGTTTCAGCACATAATATCTAATACTCTTCACTTACCCAGGTTTTTCAATGGATTTTCTCTTCAACATTAACCATTTCGTAGATATAGATCCAGGAACAAGATTCAAAATTTTCTTGCCAGATGTGTTTGGTGAATCCTTTGATTGAAAGCACACATTGTCAAAGTGCTGTTGGCACACACTACCTGCAAAGTTTACATTACATATTTTTGAGTTGATTAATTACATACATACATAATTACATTATATACACATATTAAAAATATACATTCTACATTATTACATTCATACTATAATATACTTGATACATTTCATCTCATTAAAATATGAAATTTAAAATAGGTTTTTATAAATTAAATTCTTTTCTTTTTTACTCGTAAATTGCTTTATGGATTTCTTTGGTGTTTTTAAGAGACAATCAAATATCAAATTATTGGATGGCTAAGATTTAGCAAAATAAAAAGGTTTATGTACAATAATTTAAAACAATAAAAATGTCCAGCAGTTTTGCTAATTGAAACTATGTAAGTTATGTAAAATAGTTTGGAAACTTCTTTACAAGTTACAATTTATTTCTGTAAATTCCTTAATCTTCATTCCTTAAGGCCATTTACAATTAAATATTTCACATATTTATTTTCTTCATAAACCATACAAATTTATCTCCAACATACAAAGTATAAAAGAATATACTGTCACTGCCCAGATTATATTCACAAATATATTCAATAAAGCTATTACATATTTAACAGCTGAAGCCACTAGATTTTTATGCACTATACATACACAAAAATAATTATAATTTTCTTTGTTTTACAGAAAATGTTTGGTAGTAAATATTATCAAATATAATGCATCGTATGAACTGATTGATGTATGCTTCTGTAATAATTAAAGGCAAATCACATAAAATACATAATTTTAATAGCTTATAGTAAAAATCCACAACATACCTTTCCCACGCCAGCAAAATCACAAAAAAGCCTCCACCGTTGTCGCACTGCCTTACAAAACAGGTCTTCGCTCCTTCGCAAACGGGAAGCAAACGAACACATGCGCCAGCCATTTTCGCTTCATCCCTGGGTTCAAACGTGATTGGCTGCTACTGCGCATCCTCCGGAGCGCTACACCATGTTATTTCCACCATGGTTGTGACAAAGAGCGCAGGCAGGCGGGGAAATATTAGGAGCTTTGGAGGGAGAGGCCACGTTCGGGCATGCGCAGTGGAAGGTTTTTTTGAGAGTGGTAGAGCAATAGTTTGGCAACTAGTCCTACTACAATTGTGTACACGAAACCCAAACTCAAGAGGATGAATTAAATGTGTATTTAAGCGAGGACTTGCTTCCTCCTGATGCAAATGTACTAGCTTACTGGAAAAACAAAGTGACTCTCCCCAATTTAAGAAAAAGTGCTGTTCGATACTTGTGCATTCCACCAGCTACAGTGTTTTCGGAGAGACTTTTCAGTACAGCTGGATTGATGTGACAAAAAAAGGAATAGCATGGGCCCAGAAAGAGTTAGAATGTTAGTTTTCCTTAATACGAATCTTTAAAAATTTAAAAATGTATGTTCACCTCACTAGTTTTAAATATTAAAATAGTAAATCCATGTATGTATAAAGAACGAAATATATCCTTGCAATTCTGATTAAACCATTTTTGTTGTTGAGTCTTAAAAGTAGTACGGTATAGAGTGTCGAAGCTCTCAGACAGGTAGCGGTATCGACACAATTAATGGAAACCTTTCTCAGTAAACATGACGCGCTTTCAATTGCCAACTTGGATTTAGAAAATCAAAATCAACAGAAACAGCTATATATTCTTTTCGTAAAGATGTCGCCTCATCATTGGATCAAAATGAGGCACCTATTGGATTATTTTTAGATCTCTCAAAAGCTTTTGACGTCATTGATCATGACATTTTACTTTCCAAATTACCTTCATATGGAATCCGTGGTATTACTCTGGATTGGTTATGTTCGTACCTTAAACAACGATCTCAGAGAGTGGAAATACCTTACTGGAATGATGAAATATTACATACGCACCTTTCCGACTCTGCCCATTGCACGTGGAGTTCCTCAAGGATCGACTTTAGGCCCTATTCTGTTCCTACTTTACGTAAACGATATGCCCTCGACGATTCGAAACACAAGAACGGTTTTCTTTGCAGATGATACGAACGTCCTATGCAATAAATAAACCGTAAATAGTACAATATTAATGTTTCAAATTGGTTCCGAAATAACAAATTAATAGTAAACGAAAATGCTCATAAATATCCAAATTTCGAAATTTACGGGAAAAATTAGTACATTTTAAACAGTTTTATTACTTACCTTTAGTACTTTCTGTGTAAATAAAAGAGTTCTGATACATTTAACAAGGTGGGGTGCATCTGAGAAAACAAATACTTTATTTTCTGTCAATGGGTGTTCAAAAAAGTGTTTGGTTTCACGTAACTTTCCTGAAACTCCCAAGATATCCCACATTACAAATCCCGCAATACAAAAAATTGATTTCATTGTTGCTCACGTCATTTTATTGCAAAGAATGTAAGTATATTTTATATAATTAATATAAATTTATAAATAATACCTACTGTTCTGGAAGATTTTGTTGCGTCTACTTCGACGCAACGCGTCTCCAAGCCCCTTGGGGGGCGTTGAGCGGTTTGCGCTTCTGGGAGTAATCCTCCCATTACTGCGCTTGTTTTTTTATGGAGTAATACGAATTACCTACAAATTAATAAAAAGAATGAGGTATATAAATCAATTAATTATTTATTTCAATATTAATAATGGTCAATATATACATTATTTTCTGAAATAAAATTACAAAATGTTACAAAAAATACAATAACAATAAAAGTACAAAATATGATTGACAATTCTTAACATTACAGATTTATAAATATATAAATTACATACACTTAACATTCAGTTTACTTTTAAACTTTATTCTCAATATATAATGCATATATAATTTCAGATTCATATATAATATATAATGCATGTTACTTGTATTGCAAACATTAACATACAGTCATTTGCCCGTATCTCAATTTCAAGACAGTTGGATATGTGCTTATTACAATAGCTTAATTGTAAAATTGCTTCGACTACAACGAATTTACGTAATTTGTTTTTGAATAGCCTTTTATGTTGTTATTGTATTTTTTTAGGTCATCTGGTATCAGTATATCTTAATTCTGTATACGCAAGTCAATATGGTATTATGAGTTATTGATCTGTATTATCTATTACTAGTGTACTTCCTCACTTCTGATTACAAGTGGGCAGTTTTGTGTATCAATAGATAACATTGTTTTTTTCTGTGGACAATCAAGGAAAGGTTAGAATTGTAAATTCCTTTAAGAATCTTTTACGTGACACTTGTAGGCTCAATAATAACGCTAATAATAATAATATTTGAATAATTATAATAATAAAAATAATAGCGATAATATTAAAATTTAGTGTAGGTAAATGAAGTTCAGTATTAATAGTAATAAACATGTAATACATAGAATTAGTATACTTTGAAAATTAGTAAAAGGAAAACTGGAAAATAATTGTTAAATCATGTTCATTTTACAATATTTATGCACAGTACTTACTTACCTGTAAAGAAATAACATCAATGGCCTTTTTATAATTATGTCTTTGCAACAATTTGTGAAAAATAATCAAATTGTCTTGTTCATGTTTCACCATCCTGTCCCCAGATTATCGAGGAAGATTAATGATTTGTTTATTTAAAACCATTTTTTCAAAGATTAATAACTCTTGACAGACATTCAGAGATTTTTCAGGAATTCCTGAGGCTCCTCTCAACATATTTTCCTTGTCTTTTGAAAATTTAATAAAATTAAAAGTAAAATTTTTCAATTCAATTAGTTGGTAATTTATACTGTTAAAAGCCTGTAATTCGTTATAATTAGAAGAAAAAAATTATTAAAAAATAATATGCAAGAAGACATCCTATTGCTAAAATTTTGAACATTTTTAACAGTGGCTGTTGCTTCCAACATTTTCTCATTATCAGCTTCTGAAAAGAGAATGTTATTAAAATAATACAATTTTTGTTTAATGATATAGTAATTTTCATTTTTCAGATGTATCATTACTTGTAACTCTTTATAATTAGACGGAAAAAAATTATTAAAAGTAATATGCAAGTACACATACCTTTGCAAAAATCGAGAACATTATGAACACTTTCAGCTGGTACGAACATTTTTTCTTTATCATCTACTGAAAATACACAAGTATTAAAATAGTTTTAAATAGATTCTTACGAGTGTCGAAAAGTAGTCACTCCGACACAGTTCTAAAAGTCATTCTCGAAAGCAAGCAAGTAACTAAGTGAAGTTCTCCAGTAACTGCTCAAGTGAAGTGACTCTTGGGCCACACGCGCCCACGGACGAAGGCAAGCCTTCCCTCTCCCCTCCCGAATCGGCAGGCCTCTTCCTGATTCGCTCGCCCTTTGCTAACGGGGCGACGCTTGAGCCCTTTGCTCGCGCGTTCGATCAGACAATGTGCAGCATGTGCGAAAATAGGCCGCGTACCCCATGAATGAACACTAGCGCGTAACGAAAGGGTGGTCGTACCCACGCGGCACGTCCGCGTCAGTGACACGTGCATTTCCCCGCCTCCGCGCTCCGGTCACAGCGTTTTACTCCTTTTTTCGGGTGCCGGGCGACGGTTGGCCGTTCTTCCCCGGGTGACCACTTGTGCGAGACTAATTCTGATGCTCCGCGCCCGCGGATTGAAATGTACGGGTGTCTCCGGCGTGGCACGCGCCGGGGCGTCTCAATAGCACAAAGCGCCCTTGCGGTCGTAAATGTGTCTACGAGTTTTGCCGGGGGAGTGAGCCGAAGGTTGGGCAGGGGCCGGTGTCAGAACAGGCGTCGATAATTGCCGTTTAGCGTGGAGAGGCTAATGAGTACGCGGGCGGAGCTGGGGGAAGCTCGTGTAGGGCCCGACGGTCGTAAACAAGAGATTCTTTAGAAAACGGTTCTGCAGCGGGGACGGCACGCGGCGACGGAGGGCCTGGCCTCGTTGTGGGGCGTTAACGGACGCGGGCGGCTGGGCGGGGTCGAGTTGTGCGGGCGGCACGCGGGTCTCCGTTTTGTGACCAATATTTCATTTATTTTTAATTATTCTAATTTCGCGGAGGACGTACCGTTACAGTTAATATATGGTTTTTCAAATGTACCAGTGACTTGCATGCTATTTATAATAATAAAGATCCCTTGCATCTTAACGTATGTTCAGATCACTTCGTATCATCTGACTTCTAAAATTCACGGTTGTATAGGCAAAGTAAGGAGTCATATCATTTTCAATTTATTTATTTAATATTACCTGATACAAGAATACATATACACAAGTTAAAAATATACTTCCTTGCTCCTCACTAGGGCAAAAATGAATTAAAATTCTAATTTTTACAATAAAGTATAACACTTTAAACACAAAAATTACACACATTTAGAAATAATACTAAACTTAAAATTAACAAAAAGGGATTCATAATTACAATCACGATACCATCCACTCAAGCATACCTTTTAGTATACATGCTAAGTGATACCTATCATTTCCTTTTCAGAGGTAGGTGTCACAAACAGAACCAACAGGAGACTGAACACGATATGGAAGTGGATAATTCAGTGATAAAATCCCTGTGCCATGGTTGGACCAATGTTTACACAGAATTGATTGAAAACAGTTTTATACGAGTTCATATCCAGGTCATTATTTTCATCATATATCGTTTGTTTAGGATTTTTTATCATTGCTCACATGATGGTTAATACATTCTGAAAGATTTTTAACATTACCAGATATCCACAAGTTCATTATTTTCATCATATATAGTTTGTGTAGGTTTTTTTTACCATCGCTCACATGAAGGTTCATACATTCCCAAAAGATTTTAACAATAGATATCTTACAGAAATATTTCATGGTAAGAATATTAGTGTTTTTATTAATGACTAACAGTTTTTTAAACCTTTGTATTTGAATTAAAATTGTCTTTTTTTAAATTTACATAATTTTTCAGCTCCCTCGTTATCCAATTTTACGCCACATATTTTCATTGGAGAATTTAATTTTAAATTTAGATATGTTGATTGCATCCTTGAATTTTTTATGAAAGGACACACAACAGCATCCATGTTATCTTTCTAAATACCATTCCAATCAGCAATTTTCAAATCTTCAGATGTTTTTAAAAATTTATTTTCCCAGTAAATAGTTTTCTTTTAATGTTATAGGTTGTTCTACGAGTATTATCTAGCAAAACCATTGTTGGAAATAGCAAGTCAAATCTAAATTATTAATAAAGGTGTACTAAAAGTGTATCATTGCAGAATATGCCAATACAGAACGTGTGACCTCACATACTCTTGTCGGCGAAATACAACCAACATTCCGGAAATTGGTAATCTACCAAAGAATAAGATCATTATTCCTGAGAATATCTTTATTCAAATAATTAATAAAATAATTTTTAGATCAACATCTGAAGATTAATGGAGTACAATATCAAAATGAAAGATTTAGTGAGTCTTGGAAAACTGAAATTATTTATCATCAGTGCTTATGTGCAAGTGCGTATCCAAAGCTCCTTTCTGAGAAAAGGTCTTTTCACAGTTGGAACACTGGAAAGGTTTCTCTCCAGTGAGAGTTCGCATTTGTATCTCCAGTGAGACTTTTCACAAGTGGGCGCGCATGTGACGAGTCAAGGTTCTATTTTGATTAAAGGTCTTCTCACAGATAGAACATTGAAAAGGTTTCTCACCAGTGTGGTGCGCTTGTGCTTATTCAAGGTTCCTTTATCACTGAAAGACTTCTCACAGATAGAACATGGAAAGGCTTTTCACCAGTGTGAGTACGCATGTGCTGAACCAAGTACCCTTTATCAGTGAAAGTCTTCTCACAGATAGAACACTGGAAAGGTTTATCACCTGTGTGGTGCGCTTGTGTATCAAAGTTCCTTTATCACGAAAGACTTTTCACAGATGGAACATTGGAAAGGTTTATCACCAGTGTGGGTGAGCATGTGCCCATCCAAGTGAGCTGTTTGAGTGAAAGTCTTCGCACAGATAGAACACTGGAAAGGTTTCTCACCAGTGTGGTCGTGTGGTTAACAAGTGTCTTTTTATAAAGTTAAGGTTTCTCACCGGCCTGTCTGGATGCTCGTGTTTGGGAGCACGTCCTTGTGGTGCGTGGTCTGGTCATCGTTGCTGAAGCTACTCTTGAAGACAAAATCCAAGTCTGTACTTTGGCTCTGTTGTGCTAGGATTGTGTTGGCTTTCTCTGATGCAGAACCCCCTTCATCTACCAACAAAATAACGTTTGATTCAAACAAATTCAGAGGAAGGGTAGCAACAAGGATCTGATAGTTAACAACAATCTAACATTTGGTGACACAAACATGCAATGCGAGTGCAATATTCCGGAATGGGAAAGATCGCGCACTGTTCCAAAAGAGATGAAAGAAACCTTTTTAAATTATTATTTTCGTTTCGCAATTATTCAAAAAGCTAATAAATGTAATATTTAGAAAACGTATAGAATGTTACGATTTCCAGGTAGTAAATCTGAAATCGCAGCAGAGAATCCTTTATGATTCGAGCTATATTTTGAGATAGAGAAACTATTTTCAAAATAGTTTATTTATTTATTTATTTTACGTAAAAAGTTAAAACTGCGTATGACGTGCTATGGGGAAAAGTGAATTGTGTGCACAGTTTCAAAATTCTGTGAACCGTACACTAAGTCATATACTACTTAAATTTTGAATTTTGAAAGGGGGGAAAAAAAACAAAAATTCCATGTAATAAAATCTATTATCAAGGATAAATAAACAATAAATTTTGAATTTTGAAAGAGAAAAAATTCCATGTAATAAAATCTATTTTGAAGGATAAATTAAGCAATAAACTTTGAATTTTGAAAGGGAGAAAAAACTCCCATGTAATAAAATCTATTTTCAAGGATAAATAAGCTATAAATTTTGCTCTTATTACTTCCTGCCGCGACAACATGGAAACGATAATTTGAATAATTGTATTTCCCACTGAATTCTAGAAGACGTGCACAGAAAATGAAGTTACATTTATGTCCAGAAGCAAAACAAGGGCCATCTCAGCATTTGCTCAATGGATCACGGAAACTGGACGAAAAACCTGATCGAGATGGGTCATTGGCCCGGAAGCTGTAGTACAATAGTTGTTACAGGTTGTTTATACTCATTTATACAGTCCAAATGGTAAATAATGCATTATGTATCATTGTTAAAATTTATGTTACTTTTCTTGTGATGCTCAGTTTAGTCTCTAATTGTATAGAAACAGTTATGCAGCAGAAGCGATTTCACTTGGGATTTAAACTTTCTAATGAATTTAATCGTTTAATGTCATCTGGCAAAGTGTTGTAAAATAATGTACATGTATTGTATGTGAATTTTTGTAATGAGCTGTTGATACTGTCACCTGATGAATATGATTTCTACGTCGAGTGTTATAGTAATAGACTTCAACATTTTCTGAAAATATATTCCCGCCCTTGAGCCAGTCATTTTTACAAAGCCACTGATTCGTAAATAAGAAGACACGGTAATGGTAGAAATCCTAGATTAATGAAGAGAGGCTTACATGAATCACGTGGGTGGGATTTGGTTATTATTCGTACAATTTGTTTTGTAATCTAAAAGTCTGGGAGCTATAGATGTATTTCCCAGAATATTATGCCATCTCAGGCGGGAATTATACACTTTGCGAAGTATACACAACGAGCAGTATGAAGGCTGACTGAATTTGCAAGAACTCCGAACGCGTAGCATAATGAACTTCATTTTGTGTTCAATTCATTTAAATGGAGGTTCCATTTAAGGTTTGACTGAATTGAGAGACCTAAAATTGTGTTGCCTTAACGTCAGTCAATGGTACACTCTTCATTTTCAATGGAACACAGAATTGTTTATTTGAAATGGAAAACTGCATTAAAACCTGTTTCTTTTCGTTTACTTTTAATTTGTTATTTCGGAATCAATTTGAAACATCTGATATTGTACTATTTACTGTCTCTTTATTGCAAAGGATGTTCGTATAATCCGCAAAGAGAACCGTTCTTCCGTTTCGAATCGTCGAGGGCATATCGTTTACGTAAAGTAGGAACAGAATAGGGCCTAAAATCGATCCTTGAGGAACTCCACATGCAACGGGCAAAGAGTCGGAAAGGTGCGTACGTAATGAAGTCGTAGGCTTCCGCGGCCAGAGACATGTAAATGACCTTGGCTGTCCAGGTGACGCCGCGTCGAAGGCTTTGTTGCCGACGTTTCGACCAGCTTATCGTGGTCTTCCTCAGGCACAACAGCCGTGGGGAATTCATCTAAACAGGACGAATATTTATTTTATAGTTTACCGATTATTTTGAGAATTTCATGGGAAGAACTTTCGGAAACGAACATTGTGTCTAAAATTTTGGGTGAACTGTCTGTTTATGAATTTTGTGCCTGAAGACCGTTAGTGAGATCGGTGGCAATTCTCGAAAAGTATTGGTTAAAGAGACTAGCCACTGTTGCCGGATCGTTCAAATTATTTCGGTATATTTTAAAACAACATTCTCTACGGGTTTTCTAGTTGATTTGGTAGTATTTTTTATTATATTCACATTGCTTTTGTTTTATTATTTGAGTTCAAAATATCCTGATCGTTTTTCATGATTTTAGCCTGCCTTATGACTTTTCGTATCAATTTTTGTATTTTTAAAGTAGATACGGAAATCTTGAGATACGTCATGATGCTTAGAAATGAAAGAAAGAATTCGCTTGTTTTACAAGATGTCCTAATCCTTGTGTTATCCAAGAATTGCTTTTCCGTGAAATTTTAATTTTCGTTTTTGAAAAGGAAAGCAAATGTTAAAA
The DNA here is from genome assembly GCA_964035755.1 of Teleogryllus oceanicus. Classification (NCBI taxonomy): domain Eukaryota; kingdom Metazoa; phylum Arthropoda; class Insecta; order Orthoptera; family Gryllidae; genus Teleogryllus; species Teleogryllus oceanicus. The sequence continues at coordinate 102,558,518 of CAXIVR010000010.1, read as the reverse complement.
TGAAATGAAAGAGTTGAAAAAAAGAATTATATTTGTCGTTTGTATCAGCAGTATAAACCGTTTCCCATGACTCCTGCATCAAGTAATCAATGAATAATTTAATTTTACTTTTAGTATACAATCTAGTCTTACGTGTATTATTTATTGTGTCAGTGATCGCATTTCTTATAATGGTAAGAATTTGTGCATCGTGGTCACTGTATCCTAAATCTATTGTTTCAACTTCATATCGAGTAGTAGTTTTGTTAATTATAATTTGATCAATTGCCTTCATCGAATGTTGTGTGATCCGTGTAGGTACATTAATTGTAATGTCTAAATTGAAGGAATTAATCAAATTGAGAAACTTTTCTTTCTGCAAGATTCGACCAGAGAATCAGTGTTAAAATCTCCGCATACAACAATGGATTCAAAAGAGCGATTTCTGACTTTGTGAAGTGTTATCTCCAGGTTTTCTAAGAACAAAATATAATCTGCAGTTCTCCTTGTTGGAGGTCTGTAAATGCAAAGTTGTATCACTTTTAGTGAAGTAAGATGTACAACAGAAACTTCGAAAATATTTTCAATGGAGTATACATTTAATTCCGCCAAGGGATAGAATCAATATTATTTCTAACAATTCAGGAACCCCCATACGTAGGACCTTTATGGGATTGTCTCTCTCTGCAATAAAAGCCTGGAGGTAAAAGTTTGGAATTTGGAAAATGCTAAGTTCATTAGGAGATAACCAATGTTCTGTAAAGCAAAGAACGTCCGTTTGATTTAGATCGCTCTGTAGAGCTGCCTCGATAAACTCAGTTTTATTTGAAAGGGATTGAACATTATGGTGGAGAATGTTTATTTTTGCAAGTACCTACACGAATGTTTTTCTGCTGCATCTGACTGTAGTTGCTATATATTTACTCCATTTTTACCTCGAGTGCGTGGTCGAAGGTTGTTGTGTCTTCCGGCATTGACAGTTTGTGAGGAAGATGGGGCATCGGATGTAGACGAATTGGTAGTGGGAATGGGAGAAACGAGAGTAGGTTCAGAGGAAGAGGCAACAGGGTTCTGAAATAAGGGTGGGGGTGGAGAACGTAAGGAAGGTGAAAGGATAGATTTTTGGCAGGAGACCGTACGACTGGGGTTGATGATGTGTTGTGCAAGCTTGTTACCGATTTCATGTTTTCCAGCAAGGTTCATGTGAAGACCATGCCGGGTGAAGTGTTTTGCTGAGGAGGAAATTAATTTCAAAAAGTGTGACATTTGTTTCTCTCAGCTGCAGTTTCAATTGTTGGTTTGCGTGCTTAATCTCGCTGCATAGTGTTGGTCTGTTGTACCAGAAGGGCAGAGTCGAGACTACAATGTTAGTATTTTGGGCGGCACATTGTAACTTGTTTACATGTTGTTCAGGTGTAAAGTTACCGCCAAGTTAATGTCATTCTGCCCTCCTATGATAATGACAGTGTCCTGATTGTTCAGGGTTTTCGTGTGGGTGTCCAATTCTGCAGTCACGTCTGCAAACCTCCCGTTAGGTTTAAAAATAGACGAGACTGAGATATTGGAGGGTAACTTGCTACTGAGAATGGAGGAAAGATGGCGGCCATGACTGTGTGCTAAAATAAGTACCTGTTTTTAGGCTCAGTAGGAATGTCTTTGTTTTCGAGTGAGCTAGGATGCGCAGTTTTACGTGTTTTGGTTTGACGCGCTTCCTAGCCTGTTTGCGTTGGTTTGTGATGTACTTGTCGATGGTAGAGAAGGGTGGTGAGGATCAGGAAGGCGAGGAAAATCTGTTTCATAATCTAAAACACTAAATTTGTTTTCAGTTGTGACTGGATGCGGTGTCTGTGTCTTTGGTACAGTCACGGGTGTACGGTTGGTATTATTCGCAGTGTTGCCGACTTGTACCCAACCGTCTGTGTTGAGAACGACCTCTTCCAACCTTCGGATATGTTGATCTAAATTATTGCTTACGTGTGAAGGCTTTCAGACGGTCGGCTTTGAGAGTGTAGAGAGTAAAAGAGTAGACCGAGCAGTCGCCATGTCACGAATGCGTTTTAATGTACGTGATAAAATTGAAATAAATACAAGAAAACCCAAATAAGAGCAACAAAACCTAGCTTTGTATTTTAAAAGTGTTAAATTGATGTGTACTAAATAAATTAAAAAGCAAGATTGAATACAAAACTAGAAGGTATGCTACACACAAAATCTAATGGAGCTAGTACTTACGAAATTTGGCAATGTGGCTACTAGAATTTCGTCAACTTAAGCTGCAACTGTTTAATACAATCAGTAGATTATACTTTACCGTAATTAGATAAAAGATAATATCTGAAAGTATGCCTTCGATATATAGAATAAGATTTGAAACAAATTCACATTGAAACAACGTCCTCGTAACGTTGAAACAACGGAATCGTCACTTGTCACGGAAATAGAATAAATCTTTCAGAAAATTAATTAGCACGGTGATTTAATATTGGAAATAAATTGAACTGTGAACAGATTTAGATACTTATCACCACCTCGTAAATCTGAAGTTCGTTGAGGTTTGAATGTCCGTTTAAAATTCGTAATCTGTGTGTCTTGGTTATAGCAAAAATCAGTTGAAATTATATTCTCAGCTAACCTGCAACAAGTAATAAAAGCACTTAAAACACACTAGGCACAGTCAAATCGCAAAAGTAGTAGATATTCACAGAATGTGAAGAGCACAACCAGATGCGTCCGTCTCGTAAGATGGCGTCAACCAGTATAGTACGAAGAGGAAACTGAAAGGTAAATAAAAGATTTCCAATTCAATGCTCCACGTGGAGCTGTTGACGCGCTGTCTTCCGGAAAGAGCAAACCTGTTTCCAATAGCTTCGGAAAGCTGGCAATTAATTTTGTGCACTCTCACTTTGCGAGGAATGTTCCCTAACAAGGACGGAATTTGTGATTCCGTGGGGTATTTGCACATTTGAGTGCTTTAGAGGCGTGGGACCCTTTATCGTGGGAGCTATCGCTGCTTTCAAGAGCTGCTAAGCCTAGAGGACAGCTGTGTCTTTATAAATCGTTAGAGCGATCTCGCCACAATATTGTCAACAAATACTGCATAGATTGTATCATGTACTGTACCCACCATCCCAATTGTTTCGTAACCTAGATTCACGAAATAATTAAAAAATATATGATACACTTACCTGAGGAACATGAAGCGATATCTTGATTTATTGTAGCATTAGAAGCACTACCACAGCAGGACGCAAGAGGATCCTACAAAAAATATAAATAAAGAATCTCTTCATGCAGTAAAATTTTGGGATTGTAAATTTGAAACTTCATTTATAAGGGTAACTGTAACTTTGAGTAATTCTAGTAATTCATGTTGACCTTAAATGATTTGCATCTCTGCACATTCAATTATCATTGCATGGAGATTATTAGATATAATTCAGTTGACACAGATAAAAATAAATTCCGCTTCGAAAATAAAATAATTGATTTTGTGGATTTTGAAGTGGTAATCTTCAAAATGTGCATAAAATGGTCACATATGGTTTTATCTTCTAGTCAAAATTACCTTCTATTCTACCTGGTAAATTCTCACGTACAGAATTTTGTAACACGAGTCCGAATATTCATGAATTGATTTGATCTGAAATAGCCCTGCACTCTGGCTAAAGTGATACTAAAATGCATTATTGTAATTGTAAAATGTATAATAACAATGGAATTTTTGTTTACAATTAGTAATGAAAATGATTTAAATTTGTGAGTTAACTCTGAAATTTATTTCACAGCCTAGAAAAGCTGCTGGTATAAATGGAGCGGATACAAGTGAACTATTTCTTTGTCACTTTAGATGCACACACAGCCGAATTGGTTTCATTCGCGACGCTGTCCCTAAGAAATGGTAATAGGGACTCTTGAAGTTTAGAAAGGCACCAACAAAAACGCAACTGTTTTCCTTCATCGCACTTGTGAAATCGCCAGCACAGAGTAGTAGCGCATCGCATACCAAACACAGAAAGCGCCGTCCTCGAAAGTGTTCGGAGGCCCGTCTCAGAGGAAGGACTGGATTTCTCGGAAGCGTACAACGTCTGTCAGCATGAACGGAATTGATTATGATCGTATTCCCGTGCGTGTTAACAGCTATGGTCGTTATTCCTGTAAGTGTAGAGCATGTTTAAATCACGGGTGGTGGCGGTGTTATTCCGCCGATGGACTCTGAGATTCAGCGCCGACCTCCATTGCGTCTTGCGGGGTTACCTCATGTCCCACCAGCGGGGCACCGCCCCAGCCAGGACAAGCTCTAAGCTCCCGGAATACGTGGTAGTGTCAGTGGCGGATTACCCACTAGGCAACATAGGCTGTAGCCTAGGGCGGCAAAATTTATTTTAGAAAGTCGTTTTTTAATGTTTTATAGTAACTTTTTACATGCATTTATTTAAGTTCTTCTCACATAATAGATTTTTTTGGATGCACCTGAAAGCCAGTTTACAAAAATCAGTTTGGCAACGCTGCGTACCCCTTCCACCAGCTGTCAAGTACACAGAAGTATTAATCGGAGAATATTATGGTGGTTTCTATTTTAGCCCTTTTTTCATAACCTTTAGTTATTAAATATAAAAATGAGTGACGGAACAATTAGACACAGTGGTTCTGAATATCGGAAACGTGCTCGTTTCCGATATTCAGCACCAAAATTAGATTCATTTTTTAAGAAAAATGTTACTCCAATTGACAGCAATCCGCTATAGTAGTAGAATTACAAGCATGAATTTGAAAAATAATATATACAAGTATATTGTTTTTAAATTTATTAATAGGGTAACCTTTTATTTATTGTATACGTCCTACTTATGTTACTGTGTTCCTGTGTTGTGCTACTGAGTTACTGTGCTCTACTTATGTTAGTGTGTTCTACTTATGTGTCTGTGGATCCCCTATAGACCCCAAGCGAATTAAACTTAGATGATAATTCTGACATAATTCCAGGTAAAATAAATTCTGCTATTTTTATTTTATAGGTATTTATGATACTAAACGTTTATAAAATACTTAAATAATTTTAATAAATATAACAGATTAAATTTTTTTATTCAAAACCCTGTTTAAAATGACGTATAGAGCGAATAGAAACATATTTTAAAATATCAATACAGAGACAATAAAAGAATAGAATTTCAAACTTGAATTTGAGACTTTGATTATTGCTTATTTATCCTTGAAAATATATTTTCTTTAATGGGAGTTTTTTTTTGTTTTTTTTTTTCTCCCTTTCAAAATTAAAAATTTATTGCTTGTTTATCCTTGAAAATAGATTTTATTACATGGGAGTTTTTTTTTTTTTTTTTTAAAAAAAAAAAAAAAAAATCAGGGTATATTATGTAATAAATGTTAAAATCAGATTACAATTATTAATGAAATTACCATTTATTAATGTTAAAAATAAAAAAGAATTCAAAAATATATTATTATATTATTGGAAAGTAATTTCGTGATTAATATTTACATTTATTTATTGTTAGAGAAATTATTATATTTTCCTTGCTTTTTAACGTACATATATTTAAATTGTCTACAGGGTTCACGAATTCGCTTGAAAAAGACAATCCCTTAAAAGTATCTTAAATAACTTAGCCTCAAGAACTGAATAAAGATCCAGCTATATAGTTAATTGATGAATTTACTCGTGACTATTTAGCAGTGCATGGTTATGAGCAAAACAAGAATGGAGACTTTTCAAAGTTGAAACGACATTATAACGATTATAGTGGACAATTTTCACCCGTTTTATTTGAAAGAAAGTTACTTAATGGTGAAACACAAACTCGATCATGGTTAGTCTATTCAGAAAGTGCTGGTGCAGTATTTTGCGGACCATGTTTACTTTTTAAAGGTGACTCTCAGTTTTCTTCCAAATGTGGATTCAACGATTGGAAGAATGCAACAGCACGATTGAGTGGACATGAATTGCACATTTGCTCCGCACATTGAAAAATTTGGTAATAAAGGTAAAGGTAATGTTTCCTATTTATCAAAAACCATATGTGAGGAATTTATACAGATTATATCGACTGCAGATGGAAAGAAAATTATTGAAGAGATAAAATTAGCAAAATATTTTGTTATAATTGTTGACTTTTCTCCTGATGTTGCACACATCGATCAGTCTCTCATTGTACAGTATGTTCAAAATGATGGTAATCCAGTGGAACGTTTTTTAACATTTTTGGAAAATCCAGGTCAGAAAGCTCAACATTTGGCAAAAATTGTTTTGGAAACTTCAAATTCACATTCTATATATATCAATGATTGTTGACGCCAAGCATATGATAACGCTGCCAATATGTCAGGATCTTATGCAGGATTACAAGCACCAATAAAGGAAGTCACCTCTCTTGCAGAATACACACCTTGCTCAGCTCACACTCATAATTTAGTTGGCACATGTGCAGCAGCAAGCTGCAGAAAATGTTTCATTTTTTAATCTAATTCAACATTTATATACATTCTCCACAGCATTAACTCATCGATGGGAAATAATACTATCTTTTCAAAAGCCCAACTCACACACTCTGAAACAGCTATCTGCTAATAGATGGTCCCACATAGTGATGCTGTCTTTACATTAACAGAATCTTGGAAAGTTTTAAATGCACTAAATGCAATGAAAATATTCATTCTGAAAAACAAAATACTAGATGCAAAGCACAGAGTTTATTAAGACAGCTCGAGAAACTCAAAACAGCCGTCATGCTATGTCTCGGAGCTTTTTTCTGAACGATAAATTCTTTAGTAGAACATTACATGGAAAAAAAGAGCAAAAGACAACATGACAGGATCAATCAGAATTAAGAACATTACAGAAAGTAGATAAAGCAAAGTTATTGAGCTCTACGAATCATTGATTGGTCTTGTTGATAAAATGTGTAATGAGTTGATTTGTACAAAAAGAAGGCATTAGGATTTTCAGAAATTCAAGAATATTAGGTGCAGAAAAAAAAGAGCAAAAGACCATTTGACGAGAGTAAAGAGAAAAATATCAACATGACAGAGATCAATTCAGAATTACAACATTTAATGTAACATTAGATGATTTGGTTTCTGAATTGAGGAAAAGAAATACGTCTTACAAGAATATTTACAACAAATTCGACTTTATAATTGATATAAAAAATTTAAGCACATTAGAAGTTCACCAGATATCAAAAAAGTTGAGAAGTTTGTATCCAATAGACCTGGAAGAAACATTTGAAAATGAGAGTTCACATTTTCAAGCACATTGCAACTCTTCAAAGGTTAAGCCAAAGGATTTCCTTAAGTCTCTCCGAAAATCAGAACTACATAATATATATCCAAATATCGATATTGCTTGGCGTATATTTCTTAGTCATCCAGTTAAAATTGTTCTGCGGAGCGCTCATTTTCTTGTTTAAAAAGAATCAAAAATGATTTGCAATCTGTTATGTCAGAAGATAGATTAAATTATCTTGCCGTTTTATGTATTGAATCCAATTTAACATTGTCCTTAGATTACAACACTTTAATTGAAAACTTTGCTAGCAACAAATGTACACGTAAACTTCTGTAAACAAACTTATAATGAAATTTGATAAAATTAAAATTTTATTCTAGATAAAAAAAACTATTTTTGTAAAATAATTTTTAATGTTCATTCACCCACATGGAATTGGTACTAAATAGCTTTTTGATTTTATGTAAATATTGTGTTTCACAAGGGGTCAGGAAGGGCGGCATTTTGGCTTCAGCCTATAGTCGGCAATCAACTTAATCCGCCACTGGGTAGTGTATGCATGTAAGTGGGTGAGGATAGAACAAGGAAGAGGAAGGAAAGATCGCACGCGGTCCATGGCCCGTTTGTTAGCGAACATGATCTAGAAAGTTACCAATGGTGATATACTCTCCTACAGACACAATCGTGAGAGCATTAGGAATCAGTGGAAAGCATGGACTATAAACCAAACAAAGAGTATCTCAGAGGACAAAATTGAAACTGTGTTTGTTACCTCTTCTTCGTCACTACATGATGTTTCCTGCTTCACCGGTGGCTCAATAAACACAGCCATTGGAGGCTGCAACTCGTCCTGTACAAAGAAAAATATGACAAAACAAAACTAGTGGTGCTACAACAGCATACTGTAACGTATTGTATTACAAACAGGAAGACCGGCGACTTGCAGGCGCCGCGTCGGATTAGCGCAGCCTGAGACTGCTGGTTGGAGGCACCCCGAGGTATTTTGGGAACTTCCAAAAAAAACATGGAAAGGGATGCCCAAAATGCGTGGCGGCGCCACAGCAACGTGGCATGAAGTGGCGCGCGAAAACAAGATGACGTTGCGTGCCACGTGGCTTGAAAGGTATATAAGGGAGAGCGCAAACCGGGGGGGTGGGTTTGGAGCTGAGTGAAAACCTCGTGCGATCGGAGAAAACTTGCGCTCAGGGCGGTGCGGAGCTACGAGTAGCTGCTGGTATAAATGGAGCAGATACAAGCGAACTATTTCTTTGTCACTTTTGATGCACACACAGCCGAATTGGTTTCATTCACGACGCTGTCTCTAAAGCTGGCTTTACACTTGCAAGAAAATGGCTAGCAATATTATTTCGCAAGGAAAGCTGCCAATGTAAGCACTGCGGCAATAAATATTTCTGATGTTGGCAATGCTTCTTGCTAGTTGTTGCGGGCGTAGTGTAAACACTTGTGTTTTCGTCTTGGGAAATATATTGCCGGTTGTTGCTGAGAGTAGAATTGAACTGAAGTCCGAGCAAGATATTCATGGAAGAAGCCAATGATGAGGGATACTCCCACGTGCGCGGGAAGCACAAAGCTAAGGTTAAAGTAGGTACATACACATTATTCTGCATTGAGATATGCGTCTTTTTCATAAAAGGGATGTGTGGTAAAGGTTTAATGCAATAATAGATGCAGTAGGAAAATGTTTGTTTGTTATATTATTGAAATTGGAAATTGTTTATTACATTATGTACCTGTATTCACAAAAAGTATTGTGAGGAACAACATTTCAGACCAATGTGTCTGCTTCTTCAGGTATATCAGTTAAAATAAATGGTAACAATAAAATTCTATGTGAGAAAATTGTATTCTATCTTTCTATTGAGTCCACACGTGTCTTTCTTCATGTTCATATGCTCGAGAATCTGTTGTTATAAATGTCTCTTTGGCCGACTAATTTAAAAAAAACCTTGCAGTGTAGACAAAATATACTACACACTTGATGCACTACACAACTATTTTAATTTTAGCCAATGTACATGAAGAAGCAAACTCAGCAGTCTGTGAAACATTGTTCTGAAATACTATGTCATACTTTTTGTAAATATAAATGTTTAATATAATAAACATATTACCCCTACCTTTTACAGTATGTACTAATTGATTATAAAGTGTACTGTAAGTGCTGATATGGTAATGATATTTAAATAGTTAATGAACTACCACAAAATTGACAATTCATATTTGTTCTTAAAACTAAATTGAAAATGCATTTTTATATGTTTCTTTTGTAAATTTCATGAAGGATAATTTTTATCCTATTGGTAATCGAATCACCATGTTATGTTCTTTTTTGAATTAGTTGAGGATGTTAATGTGCAAATAATTTGATAATAGATATAAAAAGTGATTGAATATATGTAAATCGATATTGTTTATTTGATTTAGGAAAGTGAAAATAATTTCACTTCATGAATACCTTTTACAGATGGAGAACTGGAGTATGGAGAGGATTCTGGAGTTCATAGCAGAAGTGAAGGGCCACAGATGTCTGTGGGATGTTAATTCCCCAGACTACAAAAATAAATTATTAAAAACAAATTCATGGAATAGTTTCAAACTTTGTTACTCCACCAGAAGCAGCAACAAAGTTGACGAACTTGAGGACTCAATTCAGCCATGAGCTGAAAAGAATGCAGAAACCTGGGCCAAGTGGTTGAGGCTATTTTAAAGCAAGTAAATGGGCCAATTTTGAGCCCATGAAATTTATGGAAGGGTCCATTATGAAGAGGCCATCCTTGAACACAACTGTAAGTTCTGATTTTATCGCATCAATCTTTTTGTTTTTAATTTTCTTTCACATCTATTGCAATGATGTATCAAACATTGACATTGCTATGTGGATATGAAAAAAAGTACATGCATAGGTGCTAAGGAACACAGAGGACATGGTAATATGAAAAAATAACTATTCACAATAATGATTGTTATTATATTAATCTTATAGCTTACACAAAAATACAAATATTTGAGTAAATATAACTTTCTCATATGAATTTGTACTGCCAAGGGACTTCCCCTTCACTAGAAATAAAATATTCTTTGAACTCGTCCCTGATCTCTCGTGGAGTTCTGGCACTATTATTATTTAGTCCCCTCTGAAGAGGAAAATATGTTCCTTCAATAACCTCCTCACATGTCCATGAACCACCTCTTAATTCATGCGTATCACTATCTTCAGTGATCAGTGCATGAACTTCTTTCCCGCAAAAAGTTGTGGAGAACACAGGTTGCAGTTACTATGTAGTCTGCAGTGTGTGGTCCCACCATCAGAGGTTTCCTTAAAACCCTAAATCTTTGCGCTATGTGCCCAAAGAAATTTTCCACAATTCAATGAGCTCTGCAAATTCTATAATTAAAAATTCTTTGGGCACCAGACACGCCGGGTGCTGGATATGGCTTCATTAGTATTTCACTTAATGCAAACGCATCATCTGCAACCATAATAAATAGTGTTTCTCTCTGTTGCCCTGCTAGTGGTGAAGCCCTTGGTAGATTCAAAATTGCGTTTTGTATCTGTTCATGAAGTGAACACTGTCTAAAGATTCCTCCATCTGAAATTCTTCCATTGGCACCCACATCAGCATATATAACTCTGTATTTTGCATCTACAAGTGCCATCAGCACTATGCTGTGTGTATGTTTATAATTGAAATAGAAACTTCCGCTGTTGGAAAGGGCTTGCATAACTATATGCTTGCCATCTAAATCACCTATGCAATGGGGAAACTTCCATAGTTTGCTGAAATCATCAGCTACAAGCTTTCATTCTTCAGGTGTAGCTGGTAGCTGAAAATGAAAGAAGTAATTTTTAACCATGCACACATACATGTTTGCAGCTAATTACATATTTTTGTGTTTTTCATTACAGGGACAATCAACTGTTGATGTTGCAGAAGTGTCAGATAATCCAACCCCAACCCCAACCACCACCCCCACTGTTAAAAGAAAGAGAGGGCCAACTCAAGAAATGATTGAAAAGGCCCAGGCAATATTAAACTCAGGCAATGATGAATGCCAAATTTTTGGTGATTACATTGCCATGGAGTTGAGGAAATTGGAAGAGAAACACAGAACTGAACTGAAGCGGAGGGTCCTGATAAATTTATTAGAGGTTCAAGAACTACAAAAAAAGGATTCCGAACACGGTAAAATTTGTTTCACGGTCTACATCTAGTTATGATTTAAAATGCATAGTGATTATTTTCAACACCACTAATAACTCATGTTTATATTCCAGGTTCTCTGAAAGTATAATAATTGAACGTGATCAGGAGATCTTGGCAACATTGTCAGATGAATAAATTATTTTCTTTATTATAAATTATTGAAATTAAGTATTATTGCATTTATTTCATCAAAAAACCGTTCCTTGATGGCAAGAACATTTCCATTCCAGTTACCATTACCTTCCAAATTTTAATACATTAAGTGCTATCCACTACAGGTGACTAGGAAAGATGAGGGTTTAATGTCATAAGTAAATGAAATGTGAAGGGATGCCAGCCTACAACTTCACAAATGTGGATCTATGTGCCAATGTATGCATTGTATCCACACTTAATTGCCACAGCATAGTTAAAAGATGCTATTAAAGGAGTAGCTTCCCGTAGTTACTACCTTTATGAATTGATTCCTCAGTCCAGCAATAGCTTTGCACACTTCCGGAATCAAAAGTGACAAAGTACTGTCTGCAATTCGAAATTCATACATCAGGGATCTGTAACTGTCTCCTGAAAAAAAAAAAAAAAAAAAATGCATGATTTAGAAAAGTACTAGCCCTTAAATAAATAGCATCCACGTACAGCAAATACATATGATTGAACTATCTGAATAAACGATCAGTGGAAGTATAGAATAGGAAGTGAGGAATTATCATGCTTTTATTACTGATATAAAGTAACAACACACAAACTTTTATTTAGCCAGACGAAATGTGAAAAGACGGCAAGTTTTTTAATTTTTTTTAAGTATTGCTTATTAGGTACACAAATGAAAATATATAATTTTAAAAATTCTTACCTGTTGCCAAAAAGCAAAGAGTGACAATCAAACGTTCTTTAGCCGATATAGCGTCCCTGAATTTTGTGTTGTTTTTGGTGATCTGTGGGCCAATTAAATTCAACAATGTCTCACATTCTGTGACAGTGAGTCGACAGTAATTTTGGAAACCCGGTGGGTCTTCTGCAATCAACTCCTGGATCAAAGGCGCAAAAGCACCCTTTTCCTTCCTTCTCAGTATCCAGTCACGCGCCCACAAAGATCGTCGGCGTTTCTTCTGTTCTTCATTTAGTACAATAAGTGTGGCTGCGACTCGCATCTTTTGCCTTCTGCTCGCCATGTCGGATCGGAAAGTCAGCTCTAACCTCACTAATTCGCGCGCATTTACATCGTGACGTCACCAGACATAACAACGGAAAGAGTGTAAAACGATCGGCAATATCTTGCCGGAAATATGTTGCTCAGATCTTTCTGGCAACAAATTGCCCTGTCTTGCTCTTGCTAACGTAAAGATGACAGCAAGAAACAGCAACACATTGCTAAAAGATATTGCGGAAACCTATTGCTTGTGTAAAGCCAGCATAAGAAATGCTATTATGAATTTTAGAAAGGCACCAACGTAAACGCGACTGTTTTCGTTCATCGCACTTATGTAATCGCCAGCACAGAGTAGTAGCGCATCGCATATCAAACACAGAGAGCGCCGTCCTCGAAAGGGTTCGGAGGCCCTTCTCAGAGGAAGGAATGGATTTCTCGGAAGCGTACAATGTCAGCATGAACGGAATTGATTAAGATCGTATTCCCGGGCGTGTTAACACCTATGGTCGTTATTCCTGTAAGTGTAGAGCATGTTTAAATCACGGGAGGTGGCGGTGTTATTCCGCCGATGGACTGTTAGATCCAGCGCCGACCTCCAGGGCGGCTTGCGGAGTTGCTTCATGTTCTTCCAGCGGGACACCGCCCCAGACTGGACAAGCTCTAAGCTCCCGGAATAGGTGGTAGTGTAGTGCATGTAAGTGGGTGAGGATAGAACAAGGAAGAGGAAGGAAAGATCGCACGCGGTCCATGGCCCGTTTATTAGCGTACTGCTCCGGCATTCACCCGGTATGGTTAGGGGAAACCAATGTAAACTAGGGATCAATTCTGGCGACAGCTGCAAGTCTCCTCCGGACCCTGCCCCAGTCGGGACTCGAACTGCAGAAACTCTCGGTCAGAGGATCCGCGGAACGCGCTGACGAATCCTGCGCTCTGATTCACATTTCTCTCAATCGAAATGAAAGACTATACTGGGATTAAGAGGCTACTAAATTGTTTTTTCTTAATTTTGGGAGGGAGCGAACAAGTAGTGTCTCGCTATTTTAAGGGAACGTGTAACAAAATATATTGTTCCAATTTGCCCCCTTGGATAATGTTTGCTTAAATTTCTTTGGAGCAAACATACACGAATGCATTAACAACTACTAATTCCAAGTGGAATTATCAAAGGTAAAGGTACATACGTCTTCGTTTAATTTGGTCCGAATAGAAATTGTGGAAATTCTGTTGTGATTTTATTGACGTAATTACATCAAGAAATAGAAGATGTCATCTCCGTCCTGTTTATTTACAGAGCCGGCTTTGCCGTCATTAGAAGCCTACAAATATAAACAAAAGTAAATATAAAAAATATACCAAGTAAATATGAAATAAGACAAAGCGAAGCGGGTTAATATAAATACTAGATACATTTAAGAGTATAATACTTCGCCCAAGCATTTCATTTTTTGTAATTTAATTCGCTAATTACTATCATTTTAAATGTATCTTGTACTATGTCCAGACGAGGTGAATGAGGAACATGATCTAGAATGTTACAAATGGTGATATACTCTCCTACAGACACAATCGTGAGAGCATTAGGAATCAGTTGAGAACATGGACTAGAAACCAAACAGAGAGTATATCACAGGATAAAATTGAAACTGCGAAAATAAACTGTTATTCTTACCTCTTCATCGTCACTATATGATGTTTCCTGCTTAACAGGTTGCCCAATAAACAAAGCCATTGAAGGCTGCTGCAACTCGTCCTGTACAAAGAAAAATATGACAAAACAAAACTAGTGGTGCTACAACAGCATACTGTAACGTATTGTATTACAAACAGGAAGACCGGCGACTTGCAGGCGCCGCGTCGCAGGATTAGGGCCGCCTGAGACTGCTGGTTGGAGGCACCCCGAGGTATTTTGGGAACTTCCAAAACAACATGGAAAGGGATGCCCAAAATGCGTGGCGGCGCGACAGTCACGTGGCATGAAGTGGCGCGCGAAAGCAAGATGACGTTGCGTGCCACGTGGCTTGAAAGGTATATAAGGGAGAGCGCAAACCGTGGGGGCGGTGCGGAGGCGAGCTATGCTCGTAGGGCAACCGTGTCGGGACGCCGGTCTGGAACATTTTTTTCCACGGGTGACTGCGGTCACCGCGGCTCTACGCTGCGTGCGTAAGCTCGCTGCGGAGTGGCGAGGGCCACGAGTCATCTTTTGAGGATCGCTACCGGGTCTCTCAGAGCTGTAAAGAACTGATCCAACTATTTATTTGTAAATACTTATTAATAAATCTGTAAATATCTGAAGCGTGTGCGTGTGATTGCTGTTGTGCTCCCACGACGTCACAATACTTTTTACACAATACTAGACTCGAACTCAGATCCTGAGTTAACGCGCCGCGCACTTCACTGTTACAGAACGCAGTAACTCTTACGAACTCACTTCTACAACTACCATTTTGCAATTTCCGAAAATTCAGAGAGTACAACGAAATTGTGACCTACCCATTCTTTTACGGAACACTTCATCAGTGGGAAAAGTTGCGTTTTTTTATTTTAACAGAAATTATTTTATCGATTGCATTCATAACAAGCAGAAATAAAGCAAAATAACATACATTTTTTACAAATAGTGTATCGGAGCTTGCTTCAAAGAGTAATTTTTACTTTCCCGTCTACGTACGAATATATGGAGTAATCCACGTTGTATAGAGGAAATGCTGCGAAAAAACGATCTTTTTGCTTGAAACAGAAGATTTCTATTTTGTTTTCTCAAAAACGGCTCCAACTTTATTCTATATAATATTTACCTCGTGTGTGGGAAAGAACGATAAAGAAAGTGGTGGGAGTCACATTTTCGTTTTGTTTTTTGTTTCGAAAATTGCAAATTGTTTTTAAATTGTTTTCTACATCCACAATATTAAAGACGAAAATTTTTTCTCTCTTTGAATTCTGTTCGTCAAAAACATCTTGAACTCAGGTCCTGTTCAGTTTTTTGAATATGAGTAGTCTTCCCGTAATTTTTCGCGAAACAGGCTATTTTGAAACAACTTCAAATAACTATTTTCTAACAAAATTTAATCACATTTTTTTACTTTTTACCATTGTAACTACCAAAGAAGCTGTGCTGCTCCCATTTTCGGCAAACGTTTTTGAAAATTTCAATAAACATAAAAAATTGACGTTATAATAGCACAAAATTGATTTTTAACGAAATTCTCCTAAAAATTAAGTCAGGTACTTTTTTTTATTATGCGCAACATTCTCCACATTCCAATGACAGATGGGTAATAGTATTCTAAGTCATTAAAAAATGTTTGTCTTGATAGTTATTATTCAGCCTGTCACAATTGATATTCATTACAAGAAAATAATCCCGTCAGGCAAAGAAGTCAAGTGTCCTTCTCAAGCCAAGAAATTAATCAGTCGTGCATTACAAAATGAGAGGTGCAATACTAATTATCTGTAATATGACAATTCTACCACAGATATGAGAGCAAAGCTTATATAACACATAATGAAAAAAGGTCTGAATATATAGGGCACAAATATTAGTATTGGATTAATTTCCATCCTGACTGCGCAAGTAGCCGACTTGACTTTCATTTTCCACTGGTTGGCGTAACTTCAGAAACTCTAGTGAACGACTTTGTAACGAATGAATGAATGCCTTATTTTACGTGGCGAGACTCAGACCATGAGGTATGCTCTTCCGTCTGACCATGCAAATTTCGTTGCGCTCCTTTCACCTACTAGGGGAGAAAGAAGGTATTACTTGGGCGACAAAACAGGCAATTTAAATTTAGCTCAAAGGCTTCATTTAGGCTGGAGGATCTTTTACGGGCAGTAAATCTACTAACATGGGACAGCCGGCTTGACTTCGCCTCCTAAGAAAGGCGTACGAAGGATTTTTTCGCCCTTAAAAATCCACGGGTTCGATCGGGTTTGAAGCCGCGAACTGGGGTACCACATAATAAGCCCGATACGCTAACCGTTACACTATCGCCGCCGCCAAACTAATAACCCCACTCCACCCGCATTTCTTCAATTCATCCGACAAAAAACGTTGCGCGGTTATTGCACAGCAGCAGCCGTCAAAAATTGGCAGTTCTGTCGCGTGTCACGTGTTCCAGAGCAGTGTCGCCATCCTCGTACAAGGAAATTAAGGCGCCAAGGGCCGAAAATAGTTTTTTTTTTTTAACCAACCCCTTCTACTTTGACCTCTTTAGGTGGCGTTGGTTTAATTCTCCGTCAACCCACCACGATCGCGGCGCGAAATCACGTTTTCAGAAATTTCTTAAAATATTCTGGCCGGATAGGGAAACAAATTACCAGTTCCTTACCAGGAGTCCCAGACGCATAGAATGACAACTCATACGAATCGATTGGTGCAAGGGGAGTGGTCTAACTGCACGGTGTGAGATGTGTAGCCGCTGTTTGTCCAAATTTCCATAGGCAAGTTTCAGGCTAGCCTCGATTGTCCACAGCCGAAACCACCCGAACCACTACACCTAGATAAACAAGGCCTTAGCAGTCTTTCAAGATAGCCGCCTAGGGGCCTACAATCTGAAATGCCTAGTAAAATTAAAGTTACTACCGAAATTGTATAATAAATCACATTATCAAGTAAGAAGAAAAGGTGTTTTCTTTCTTTATCTGGAAGATTGTACATAAATTTAACTTGTTTTTCAGGCAAAAAAAGCATACACTTTCTATTAATACTGTTATCATGTTTAACACAGTAGATAAAATCCTACCTGTTTAATCCCAATATATTTTTTTCCCAAAATATCTTGCAAGACCTGTGCACACATTTTATTTACAGAAAATTTGTACTATCTCTTTCAGATATGAAATACGGTTCATATCATGAATGTAGGGGCAATTGTTGCAATAATAGATTAAAAATTCAGTACTTACAATGTTATCGCTTTAAAATTATCCATTTAAATGTATCTCATCTATTATGAGTTACAATTTATCACTATCACTTAATGTATAAAAGTATTTGTTTCTCGTTGACTTAAAAAAATTGTTTTCCCTTTGTATCATTTGAGGTTCTGAATCAAATGAAGAACCAATCTCCTAATTACACTACGATGACCAAATATTGTAAAACCTTAATGATCGAAATATTTATAAGAATATGGTAAATGGCATACAAGACAATATGAAAAACCATGAACTATGGATATCCACTTCTCTTTTTAGTAAGGAATTTTATTGTTCCAGCATAAAAGCAATGGTTTTTTCAAATTCTGAATTTGATGTATCGATTTGAAGTAAGAGGTCTGAAATTAAAGCAAAAACATCAAGAAGTCTGTTACTATAGCTTTTATCTCGAACTTTACTTTTCTAAACCAACACATATTACAAACCTCTCTAATATTGTAATGCTGTTTAATACATTTTCAACAATAAACAGTTTCAAACGTGTGCAACTTCAAATCAGACCGCGCATCCCTTTCGAAAGATTAACATTGTCCAACATCTGTCCTATTACACCTCACTGAGTCATCGAAAACAATTTTTTAAAAAAATAATAGTATGACTTGGATTAAAACTTACGTTAATTCGAGCTAAAATGTCTGAACGTGAATTTACTCACATCCTCAGTTTTTGTTGACAAATTAATATACATTTTGAAGACATCAATAGAATACCTATAATTTTAAAGATTGACTATGATGATACTTCTTTTTGGATCTATCCTCCAAGTGTATCATCATGATTCATGATGAAAAATTGGACATTAGGCCAAAAATTGCCCCCCAAAACATAACGTTAATACAAGAAGAATCAACAGTACAGTAAACATTACCTGTAACTCAAGACAAATACTCCTCATCACCAAGAACAAAATACTACATTTCCTCCTCTTCAAACATCCAATAAATTTTCTTCTAACCTTGTCTCAGCTTCTATGAAGAAAAGACCTAACCTCTCACTCTCTCCCTCCTACAGTTCAATTTCTAACATGATTACAAACCCTCGACAGAACAAGGTAATAATAATAATAATAATAATAATAATAATAATAATAATAATAAAGGCTGAAAATTAACCAATGTTTATCTCCCCAATAACTACAATTTCCCTAAAAGAGAAATAAAAACTATTCTTTCTTTACCTCCACCATTGTTTTTATTAATGTTGGTGATTTTAATAGTTATATTTTCTTATTGGCTTCATATCAAGAAGACTCGCAAGGAAAAATCATCAACAATATTCTAGAAGATCCAACATTATCATTATGATTAAAACCAAGCCTTCTCATTTGAATCCAACATATAGATTTAGTTCCATTGACCTTATTTTATGTTCTTCATCTATAGGCATCCACTGGGTCTCGTCTAATGAAGATTCTCTGTTTGGAAGTGATCACATCAGTATCACTAACAATTGTCAGTATCACTAACAATTCACTACAATACAGTCGCCTTAATACAAACCCTAAATGGAACTTCTCGGTAGCAAATTTTTTAAATAAAGAGAATTCACCTCTGGATTAACAGATTAAATTATTGCTAATGATACACTTTCTTTCATCTCCCCAACAATAATTAGTTTTATTTCAACCATCATCAACCGCTAATCGCACAATCCCTAAGATATAATAAAATGCGAGGAAAAAGCTCCCCTGGTGGAACAACAAGTGCCAAATAGCTAATCCACTTTACAGACTTGCTTTCTCTAGGTTCAAGAGACATCCCACAATTTCTAACATCACTGAATACAAACATCCTTGGTCCGAAGCAAGAAGAATCTATAAAGAAAATTAATTATTTTTTTATTACCGTTATTAATCGCAAACTACTTATTACTGTTTTTAATCGCAATCAAAACATGACTTCGCAAGTCCTCGACCCCTACAACTATATTTATTTGCAGATGATGCCACTATAAAAATCAGGGGCAATAACAATTGCATCACTCAACAATTACTACAATACACCTCCTAACAAACTTGTTGATTGCACTCAAACTCATGATTCAAAATTTCCCCTCAACTTCTGAATATATCTTCAATTCAAGAATAACTTTATGAACTAGTCTACCTCTCTCGAAAATTGCAACATCTTCATTGTTGACAATAAATTAACCTGCAAATATCATTTCACCAACTTAAAAATAGAATGTCCAATCTTTTCATCTATTACCCTGAACTGGAACTGCCAATAATAATAATTACTTTTCTCAGATGCCTTAATACAATCAAAATTGGACAAAGGATCTAATACAAACTAGTTAGCTACTTTATCTACTAAAAATTTTCAGGTCATATGGAAGAAAAATTTACTTGTTTGATACTGCACCCTCCATGGCATGACCCATAACAGAAAATAAATAAAAATTTCAACCCTTTGCATCATAGACAATAACAATATTGTATATCGATCCCAATTAACGAACTATTAAATCAATACAAAGACTACATACAAATTTATACAGATGGTTCACTCTCTAATTGTTGATCTGGCATTGGAGTCAAGAAAAAAAAAAAAAAAATTCTTAACATTCGGTTTCATAATCTACACGCCATTTAATATTGTGATGTTTATGTAATCATTGCTGCACTCAAACACATTGAAGAAAAAGAAAACAACAAATGCATTATATTAACTGATTCATGAGTCCTAATTGTCTGAGTAATTGAAATAAAATTAAGGAATTATACATGACTCATCAATATTTACAATCATTTGGCATGTAAGAAAATTGACGTAATTCTTTGGTGAATTTCATCCCATAAAGGAATCCGAGGCAATATCCTGGTGGATTCAGCTGCTCAGCAAGCAACTAAACTCACCTCCAAGATAAAACAGCTTCACTTAACGACATAAAGAACTCCATAAAAGTATTAAGCTTCATTGGAACACTACATGTTATGACATTCTAGTCCCTTCACCAAATCAGAAGAAGTATTTTTCAAAATGACACCCCTTCCTTCAAACAAGAAAAGAAGAAACTACTCTCGCAAAACCTTTCATAGGACATAGCCGTCATACACATTCACATCTGTTGATAAAAGAATCTCTTTCACTTTGTACATCATGTAATATTCAAATAACTATACATCACATCTTAATAGATTGTCCAATGTATTCAGAGCTACGAAACATATTCACTTCCAAATTGTCCTTTAATTATTCTGAAATATCTCACTTTTAAATGTCTTCAAATTAATAAGGTAGAAAATTTAAAAAAAAAAAGAATTTCTCAAAGGTAGTACGAAAAATATACTTACATTCACACTTCCACAAGTCTCTAAAGCTTTCTTGGCAAATGTACAACAATGAGGAACAAAATAAGAGAATATGTTATCATATCAAGGAGTGACTCTCAATGATACATCGTTTGATGTTGCAACATAACCTGTATAGACAAATGAGAAAAAGGAAAAGACATGGGGTCTGAAAGACCACTGTTACCACTTAAGGGTTAAGATTAGTACAAAACTATAGTTTTATATACATTCATACATACCCACACACACAAACAAATAAACCTTGTTTTTTACATAATAGAAAATTTAAAAATCTAAAAAAAATTAGCTTATCCCATTTTATTCCTTCCAAAGTACACTGTTTCAGGAACAGCCTATCAAAATCAATTTAATTGGCTTTATCAAAACATCTAATAAAGTGACCGGAATCATACAACAAATGAAATGTTATTTTAAAACCATGTAAAAAATTCTCTCGATGAACATTTTTCAACTATATTTGAAAAATAATAAAAAGAAATTAATTATTTATTAGAATTTACAGAATATAACAAAATAATCTTAAAGATTTCTTTATTATTCAAAACAAAATTAACAAACACTTGACATTTATTGATTTATACTAATTTGTGAAAATATTCCAATTAAGATTAGTTCAGAAAACTACAGATTTTATTGCTATAATATTTAGGACCAGCATTGATGGATTTACTCAACATTGTAACACAGGATTTTAGGCCAAGCTGTCCCTTCACTTTTCTGCACTTTAGATTTTTCTTTCAGAAATAGTCAGTCGTGAGGCTGAACTGACGGAGCACACCATGGCAGGTCCCGCACAACATTGATTAGTAGTGAATCGTCGCAATTACATGGGTATTGTCAGTGTTCGGTTCCACTTGTGAGCAGTTTTTTTCCCACATGATCTTACAAAAAACCAAGTCAGAGGCTGAATGACACTGTCATTCCTGCAGTCAACATTGCGAGCGGTAGTTGCATAAACACTCGCAAATATTGATTCTATCATTTCTTTAAAAAACGTGGAACTTAATGTGTTTTTGTTTAATAAAAACGACATATTGTGTTTCTCGAAATACTTTGTTTTCTATATTATTATTAATATTATTATCATTATTATTATTATAATCATCATCATTATTGTTGTTGTTTTGTTGTTCTTCTTCTTCTTCTTCTTCTTCTTATTATTATTATTTCAAAAAATGTTTAGTTTCTTCCTTGTATAAATAAAATTACCAGCATTCGAACATTTAGAAAAGTATAGTAAGGTATTACAACCAGATATTCCTGAATTAAATTTATGAAGTGCATATAATTATTAATAATGAAGACCGTTAAAGATTCTGTTCTTATTATTTAAATACAAATAGTTCAAATCAGTTGCAACACTAAGATGATCATGAAATTTGTGGGAGTTGTTGAGCAATTTAATCTGAAATCATAGTATTGAAAATGAATTCTCCCCTCTCCAGAATCTACAACCATTATTTCAAGTCTTTAGATGTCATATTCAACATGACTCAATGTATTCTCGCCTTAAGAGCTGCTGGTCTTTCCTCCCACTGAGGGTTCCAGCAGTGGTCACTTGCCCCAAATCTGAAAATCAGTAGAAGCCGGTGGAGCACAGAAAGGCTGCCACCGCCATCTTGGACACTTCGCTGGAACCCTTGTGCAAGTCTCTATTAGACAGTGCTATAGTGATAGATCTGTAAACATGCATCAATTTTAAAATAAATTGAGAATAATAAGAAAAGAAGTTTCTTCGCAGTAGCAGATTTTACAACTACCATTCGAATCACAGAAATGCTAAATGCAAATTCACTAAAAGGAACATTGAAGAATATTTTCTCTATTAGTTGCTTCTTAACATACAGATGAATACTGTTAAATTTAACACAGCAAAAAGCAGAACTTCCGATTCAAGTTCGTGAAATTGGAAACAAAAACACCATTAAATGAGATTTACCATAACATTCACATTCTCCTTTTGGCACAAAAACAAATTACACATATCTATGGAACCTTGAATTTTCTCCTGCTGCAATCAGAAATTCAACCCATGTGCTTGAGCACCGAAACTTAACACACCATCACCCATCACCATCTCTCAGTACGCTTCAATGCTGAAAAAATCTCCACTTTCATAATGGTGATTACTTCTTCTAAACTCCAATAATATATCAAATCATTAATTACTTTCCATTTACAAAACACAGTTATGATATTATGCCACGAATGCAAATATTACTCACAAAGGCATTCCAGCAATTATCTTCATTCGCAGCAACCAGTTCTTCTTTAACCTAGAGGAAACAAAAAACTATCATTTAAACGTAAGCATACCATTAACCTATGCTGCACTTAGAATATACATTACAATTAGGTTTGAGCTTCATTGAATTAGTGTTCATAACTAGACTGCGCATTTTGCATACTGGCATGTTTTTTCCCTAAAGCGTAATGATCTGCATAAAGAACACAAATTCATTTCTTATTGTTTGGGATCAATATACAAGTTCTTATAATGCATATTTTTACATATTTATGATTGGGAATATATTATTTTTAAGAGCATATATTTGCATATTTTACATTTTTGTTCCTTCATAATATTTGGAGGAACATATAGGTGGCTTTTGAGTTTGTATCGTAACTGTGTGACTGGAGCAGTTCATCAGAAAGTCAAGAATGTCTATGGGAATGAAACTACACAACTAAAGAAATTGAAGTTTTTAAGCATTCTCCCCTACACCCAAGCAAAGTTCAAAGAATTTTTGTCTGTATCAGAACATTGTTGCAGGTAACAAAAAATTATTCATTCGAGAAAATTAGGAAAAAGTATTATAACCTCTTCGAATTGAAATTAAATTCGGTATCATTAAACATTTAAATTGAACTACCTTGCAGACTAAAACACGCATTTTCCTCTGTGCACATTTTCCTTCGAATAAATGAACTCCCCGCCTGCTTATGACCTATCACAGTTATAGTAATAAGTCATGCAAATCTCTGTATAATAAAGTATTGAACAGATAGAAAATAAAGCTGTTAATTTTTCTCTGTGCATATTTTTCTTTTCAAGTGTATATTTTCCTATTTTGCAAAGCATATGTGCATGCATATTTTGAGGATTTGCATTGCATTGCATTCAGTCCGCACCCTATTAACAACACATAACCCTGCATCATAGGACTTTTTAATTTTGACAAATCTCATTTCAACATTCTGTCAACTATATAGAAAATGCTTACCGCTTCTATTTTAATAATGCTTTCTGTTAAAACATTAATCTCTTCCATCACTACCACACCTAATCAAAAATCACAAGCGATCACAACTTCCCGCAAGCTCGTGCAATCCAGCTAGTGCGGGGCTAGTGTCCGGTGGTTCGGCACTGTACTTGGAAAAAGTTCGTTACACGACGATCCGTCCACGGTGTAAGATATACATCTTCCTTCCGAAATCGACGAAATATTCTGTGTAGAACTAGTGCTTAATATATTTCGTTCATAACATGAACCCAACAGAAATAGTGTCGGAAAGTGTGATTAAAATAGAAAACGTAAGTTTTATTTCTTAATCAATTATTTTTTAAAGGTAAATTATTAAGGAGTGAAAGTATACTTCTGTTTTGAGGTTTTTAACTTCCAAATCGTTATAATAATAGCCAAGAAAGACCATAAGCAATATATACATTTTTATAAAGAGTTTTATTAGCTCTCACAAACAACATGTAATTATTGTAATGTTTATAGTTATGCAATATGTAGACCTACTAACATATTACATTGTTAAAGTAAAGATTATGTGATTCAAGGGTAGATGCGGCATGCAGTGAAGGTTTACTAAAAATGTCTGCCTCTCTTTCAGGTAAAACAGGAACCTGATGATTATTCTGAAGAGGAAACTTACAATTTCACAGTGAGTTGATTGTTAATTCTCCTTGTATTTGCTATATATGAGAAGTTGAGACTGAAGTTATTTTTGCTTTCTTTTTAACCCAAAAAGTTTGGCAGACACAATTTTAAGTTAATAATAAACTCTTTTCTGCTGCATAACTGTTTCTGTGCAATTAATGATGAGACTGATCATCAAAAAGAAAAATAATATTAATTTTAACAAAACAAAGATATATATGATGCTTTAGTTTGTTTGTATTCTATAATTTTAAAATGGACTTAATATGCTTGTAACAAGGAATGTATACTTCAACGCCCAGGTCCATGGCCCACATTTGACACATTTCGGTCTAGTTTCCCTGATCCATTCAGCAAATGCTGAGATGGCCCCTTGTTTTGCTTCTAACATAAACGTAGTTCTACTATATGCACAATTTGTTGAGCTCTATTTTTGCTTATAGAGGTACGAGTAGAACTGGGGGTGAGTTACTATTTTGTTAACAATGCAGCAAAATCAAATCTGCCGTCCCTTTGCCAATGCAAATAAATTTTATTATTTCTTTAGTTTGTTTTAATTTTTAAACTTTTATTAATCTTTGCACTGTTTGTCGTTAAAATGTGTGAAAGGGATTATGGAGCTGAAGAAAACGTGCACTGACGATTTTCTCGCTCATATATCACATTCAGATTTTACTGGTTTTTGACTATATAAATCAACTGATATGGGGATTTTGAAGAACGAATAAATCATAGTATTTTTGTATTTAATAAGATGTAATACTTGTTGTTTCTACCAAGATTTTGTATTAAAAACAGATGGCCTAGATAAACAGTATTTGCAGTAATTATGAGGGAGTAAATTGATTTTCTTAGAGTACTTCTCAAATTTGTTTGTTCCTCTCATCTAAGAGGTAATGCTTGAAGTGTTGAATCCAATTGGATTGAAATATAAATTTTTACATCTTGAAATTTGGTTTTTTCTTTTGCTTTCAATAAGCGATCTTATTTTGAAATGTCCACAACTGCATTTCCTGTGGCAGGTGTAATGTCTTATGGTGGTAACATTATGGATTATGGTTAGGATACATTGTATTATTAAGAGTTTCTAAATTTTAAACTTGACTGAATGCGATATGTACATACTATAATAGTTGGATAATGCAATATCATAATTAGTGCTGCTAAGTGATAGTTGTCTGTGTAAATATTGTTTGATTCAATAGAGATTTTTGCTCGTAGACTTACACAATTTTAAATTGGCATTTACAGGTTTTATGGATTAAGAAATTAATAAACCCCATTGAGTTAAAACATAATATAATTGAAGAAAAATGTATGAAAACTTCTTAATTTTTACTTTATGAGATGTATAATAAAATTGATACTGTTAATAATATGAAGTTTGTGAATTGGGCTACTTTACATTATGTATTAATGCAAATTGAAGTTCCATTATAATGCTGTGTTTATTTAATTATAATTAGTTGGACCCTTGAGTGACCCTTTGTAGTGACAGGAAGGTTCTGAACTGTGTGTTACAGAATTGTGGACTGTGAAAGAAACTTGTTTTGTGGAGAGTTGGGATTGAATTGCACAATCAACCTGCTCTTCTAATTTTAGTATGAAAGATTGCTTCTGTCATTTCCATAAGTTTGAAATAGATTTCTGGCTTCTGCATTTTTCTGATTACTCATGCTGTCAGCAAATTACATATATACCAGCATTTCAGTAACCAGGATAAATGATTCCTCTATTTCCTGATGCAACGGCATCAAGACTGTAGGATTTGATGGAAAAAACACACTTCACTAAACTATGCAAGTAGGTAAGATTCGCCAAAATGTCTCCTCAGCCATTCATTCTCTAAAATACATATGAGAAGTACTACCTATTAACACACACATAATTTAAATCTATTCACTTGTCATGCCTCATTCGATTTTCGTGTTTTAGTTCTCATTG
The DNA here is from genome assembly GCA_964035755.1 of Teleogryllus oceanicus. Taxonomy (NCBI): domain Eukaryota; kingdom Metazoa; phylum Arthropoda; class Insecta; order Orthoptera; family Gryllidae; genus Teleogryllus; species Teleogryllus oceanicus. The sequence goes on along the minus strand of CAXIVR010000010.1, from coordinate 102,531,829 downwards.
GCTTAAAAGATTACCAGGGGATGGATTTTGATGACCTAAAACATCCATATTTAAGAAATTTAGTTAGTATTTTTGGTCATTCATTTATCTATGTGTACTTAGCCCATCAGTGGTCCTGGAATATTCACTGTCTTGAATCTTTTCCTTACAGACAATTTTGAACACAGTGTGTATATTTTCTAGGTTGTATAATCAGCCAACCAGAATTATGAAAATGAAATATTAAATAGCAATTGATGCTAGTTTCATGTTAATTTTACAGGTTTCATATTTCAGTTAGCCAATGTTGAATTGTCAAAAATTGTTGAACAATAGTATTTAAATATTATGACCATAATTTTAAAATTAAAAAATTCAATAAAGTGGACCAAAAATAAATATACTTATACGAGAAAGTAAAATGTTGTGAGACTGTAAGACTTGACACGTGTTTATCTAGGTATGTCCACATGCTGAATCTGAATGTGAAGCCAGAACTGTGCAACGTATTACAGTTACATGTAGTTTGTGCAATTCTGGCTTTGGTTTCAGGTTCAACGCATTGACATACATAGAGAAACATGTGTCAAGTCTTCAGTTTTGACAACACTCAAAATCAAAAATACAATTCCACAATGGTATTTTGTGATTGAAAAAAAAACAGGAGAGCAGTGGCTGAATTCTGGGCTAAGATGTGGATTGAGGATGTTGAAATACACAGACAACTTTTTGTGCGTGCGTGGGTGGCCGTGTGCGTATGTAGTTGTTCCACTGGCTATGTCAGGGCCATAGCCAGTTACCAGTAATGATAATATGAAGTTGAAATCTTAAAACTGGTGGGATGCGGTGATGAGCTTCACCTATATATTGGTACATTGAATATTCAACACCAATCAACTAATTTTGTTAAGGTCGTGAGCATGCGCATCGATCCTATACAAGAAATCGAAAGAAAAATTATAACTGCTTCGGGAAGAGGTGTAAAATTTAATTACTCCATATTTTCTAGGATATTACTATCTAAAATAATAACTCCATAAAATTTCTATTACGAAACTGAATAAATTTGGTTGGATTTATTCCTTATTGTCTCAGATGTTGGCGAAATTTTCTCCGCTAGTCATAACATCAACTATACATATAAACAAAACAACAAATACATAGAATACCCTATTATTAACATTTACAACACATACTTCCTTCTACATTCATACAATCAATTTCCTTAACATCCATACAAGTGCACTTTACCCAATTGATTAAAAAGAAATAAATAAGGTATGAATAAATGCATGCATGGCCATGTCTTTCTCAATCTCTTAAAAATTAGAACATTCTTGGCCTTGTTATAAATTTTGAATAATTGAAAATAAATAAAATGTTTTTCGGAACTTCCCTTTCTGGTGCTCTGCAATTCTGTGATCACCGCAAATCCTGTACAATATTCCACACAAAAAATAAAAGAATACATCTTCCCATCACTTAAAACATTTCATCATTTTTAATCATAAACACTATCAGTCCTCAGCGACTCGACTACACAATGTGTCTTGCACAGCGTCTCGGCCCCCTTTGACGTTCCCTTCGATTTTCACACTGCGTGGTTTGAAGACAAAAGACGACTTTCCACTATATTGTTCCTTTATTCTGGCTTTCTTTTTATGTTAATTTCTTTCAATAGACCTTGTGGCATTGTCATAATTCCCAAAAAATGTTCCGAAATAGTTGCACTGATCGTAATCTCCTTTTAAACAAATAAATATCAGCCGTTTTTGTTCGTCACTTTCCAAGAACATTTGACTGTCTTCTTTTAATATGGAAATGTTTTTTTACCATTATGAACTTTATTTAATTTTGAACGACATGTTATCTTTATTAGAATATGCCGAATTTTTTTGTCGATATTCCCATAGTCAATTTTGAGCCTCGCTCTTGAGAATGCAATTAAATAAACGAAAATAAGATTCCATTAATGCACTTTCAATAGTTCATCCATGTTTATATAAGAAAACCATTGAAAACATTTCAAAAACCCAACCCCCGGCACGCACTAGAAGGTTATGTAATGCTGCTAGAAAAAATGGCGAATTTTCGACAGAAAACTCTAATTGCCGGACTCATAACAGAAAAAGGATAAATTTAGTTGCTAAATTTAGAAAAAAATCCTCTCACACGAGGTGTAGCCAGAATTCCTGTTTTGTTGGCCCTTGATGCTGAAATATCGATTGACAGTAGAACGTTCTTCCATTCTGTGTGTGTGAACAACACTAGCGCCTATACTAGGTGTACAGATTTATCCAAACCAAATGAAACAGTCTCTATCTGGCTTGAGTGGAAGCTCTCCGATTTTGAGGAACATTGATTAATTTTTTGGGAGTACTTTACATGAAGCCCTTGGGATATTTTCAATTTTTTTCTCAAAAAAGCCTCCTAATTGTTTCTTTCAGATTTCTTGTAAGAATAGAGTAAAATACATTTATAAAGGTGGCATACGTCCTATTTTCAGAGTTAACTCGAATTTTCAAAATTTAAGAGTTAAAATTTTCCTGCGTCGTCCTACAACTACAAAATTGAAGATAATATTTTTCCTTCAGTACATTTTTTTCTTTCCTTGTTAGTTCTTTCATTAAGGTTATGTACATTTTTTAAAAACTTTTAGTAGTTTTCGTGCTATATTGCCTGCAATTTGTTTGTCGTGCACGCAAACAATGCATGTCATTGTTTCATATGACCTGAAATTCACTTTTCTGTATTCGTGTGTTATTTCCAAAATACACACAAATGTAATTGTGTGAAAAATATCCCAGAGGGCGTAAGCTGGGTAAATAACCTGATTGCAGACAATGATTCAAAACATGATGTAAAAATATAGGAGTACCGGAATGGACGCGGACGCTCAGAAGTATATTTTCAAAAAATCCAACACAACCTGGATAATGGAGGAGTAAGTAATCCAAAAAAGGTACCAACACTCTTCAACCAACACTTTTTTAGAATTGCGGTTGATTTCACGAAGGGACTAAAACCACAAAATTCAATCATCGCTTTCCAAAAATTTCAGCATATGTTTATTTCCGAAACTTCAACAAATCTTCAGAATAGTCAGTAAACTAAAAAATAAATATTCATCTGGTTTAGATGAATTTCCGAATTGTTTATTACAAACGTGTTCACATGCCTTTATACACCTATTAACTCATTTTCAATGCTTCCTTTTGCACAGCAATATTTCCAGATATTTTCAAAACAGCAAAAATTAAGCCACTTTATAAAAAAGAGAACAAAAATGATATTCAAAATCACCAGCCAATTTCTCTTTTGTCAGTTTTCTCAAAAATATTAGAGAGGATTTTCTATACGCGAATGGAACCTTTTCTCAAGAAAAACGAACCGTTTACAGACTCCCAACACGGTTTTAGAAAATCAAAATGTACAGAAACTGCAATATTTTCTTTTCTTAAAGATGTTGCTTCATCAGTGGACCAAACTGAAGAACCGATTGGGATATTTTTAGATCTTTCGGAAGCTTTTGATGTTATTAACCATATTATCTTTCTCCCAAAATTACCTTCATTTGGAATTCGTAGTATAGCCCTAGATTGGAAAACCTCGTACCTTAAACATCGATCTCAAAGAGTAGAAACACCGTAAGCACACGAAAGGACATTATTTACTCATCTTTCCAATTCTGTGCCAATTGAACATGGTCACTCAAGGTTCGATCTTAGGTCCTATCCTCTTTCTGTTGTACGTAAATAAGCCCCATCTATTAAAAATGGAAGAACAGTTCTTTTTGCCGATGACATGAATGTTCTTTGCAAAAAGGAAACAATAAATAGAACAATTTCAGAAGTTTCAAATTGGTTTTGTTAAAACAAATTAATAGTTAACGAAGGAAAAACTGTCTCAATGCAATTTTGCGTTTCAAATCGGCAATCGTACCATCTCGACATTCAGTAACAATGAACTTCTCAAATATCGATTTCGGTATTGTTGCGGATCAGGGAGTGTTCTATGCGGATTGCTTGAAAGAAATACTTGAATACAGCCAGACGGACGGATCAACCGGCGGACTGGACGTTTTACCTTCAGTGGATTTTTCGGTATCAAGGACGCACAAATCATGGAATCTGTCTATGCCACGTGTTAAAAGATCTTCCCTATATATTTAGCAAATGGATTTGTGCACTTTTTCGTAACTAGACATGGCAATAACAGTTTGTGTCGAAAATGCGCCGTTTTCCTTTAAACTTTCTCTTCTTACGAAGTAAGGACAAGAAAGTATAAAGGCTGAGAGCATGAATTGACATCACTGCAATGCCTCTGACTGGGTGATCGTAGGTTCGAGTCCCGACGGTGGCAGGATTTTCGACTCACGCGTTTCAGCTAGGTGGAATTCAGTCGCTGTCTGGAGGAGAATTGTAGCGGCCGGCTGCTCTGATGGGAAGTCCATGGTGCCTGGAAAGCCGGAGCAGTACCATAACAAACGGACCACTGACCGCACGCGATTATTTTTGTTAGGATTTCAACGAGAAGATAAACAATGAATGAGTATAAATCTAAATATGTAGTTATTTCGTACGATAAATATAAACCTGAAAATAATGGAACTTCATTAGTCATGCACGTCTTCTAGAATTCAATGGGAAATTCAATATTCAAATTATCGTTCTCTCAGAGAGTATTATTCCTTTACGAAGGAGATGATGAGGGATAAGAACCCAAATGTATAGCTTATTTACCCTTGAAAAAAGATTTTGTTACATCGGAGCGAATATTTCTTGTTAACAATTGTGTTATTGTTTGTTCTGTTTTCAAAATTCAAGTAGTATGGCTTAGGGTAGGGATCACTGAATTATAAAAAAGGTGCACAGAATTCACTTCTGGCCATAGCACGTCACACACGGGTTTTAACTGTTTTTGGCGTAAAATAAAAAAAAAAAGTTCAACAAAACCACTTTCTGAAACGGCTTCATTTTTGTTCATTACGTACGGTTGTAGCCCCACAAGTGTGTGTGTGTATATCTCTTGATGGAAACGTATTTTGAATATGTGCGACTAACTGTCCGCTTTGTATTGTGATCAAAGGAAGAAAATATTTGAGAACGAGAGTTTTGATTTTCTTGCAGGAGCTCAAACCGCCAATCAGAGTTTTTGTGGATCCTGAGGAGGTGCCCTGTGCGGAGGAGAACCAGGAAGACGAGGTAAGAACAACGCCCTCTAACCTCACTTTCAGTTTAAGCCGTGTCACACACATTTGTTTTCTCTGAAAGTCGTTTGTAAAATCAGTTGCTACAATAGGAGGGATGTTGGTGGCATTCACGAAGCCAGAACACTCGACAAGTTTCCACTAAAATATCTGGCAGAGATCATTTCATGAACAACTACAGTCATGTAGAATAACACAATTATTTTCTTGCCGTAGAGATCAATGAAAGGTCGAAAAAAAGAAAAAGTGGCTGACATACGACCATGTTGCATTGACCTGACGGTAGGGCCGCCCATAAGTGTTGCGGGGGACATTCCGACAAATGTCTGAGGGTCAAGACTAGTTGGGCCTGTGGAAATCAAAGTAAAACTGTATTTTCTTGTGTATTCAGTTGTGAGGAGTTTGCAATTGAAAATAGTATATTACGCAATTAGTTTATAATGTTTCCTTTTTACGAATAACAAAATATTACCGAACGAACGACGTTAGGAGTGAGTTCAGTAATAATTTATGAGTGCAAAAAAGTAACATTATAAACGTGTTGCATACGCAATTTTTTTTTGTATAACAGTATTATAAAATTGTAAGGAAGCGAAGTCAATTTGAATGTAAAGTTGTAACCTCGGTTTCATGTTATGACGTCATGAGTGCTACCTAAGCAAATAATTTGTTTACAAATGGCAATTAGGTTGAGAGTTACGTTTAAAACATTATGGATTCTTTGCCAAAAGACATTTTGGAAGCAGCTGCAAAAGCAGAAAATGAATGGTGGATGGATGAAAAAATATGCAAGTTTTGTATGCCAGGCTGTTCTTTCCTATGTGTCCGAGTGGGTTGGTTAAGGTACTACAATGCACATACTAGAATAAAAACGATAGTTATGATGCATGATTCTTTAAACATTGAAGACCCCAGTGTGTAAAGCGTCTACCTTTTGGTGCACATTAAAGGTAATGTGTAAATGTGTTTGTTTAAGAGGACATCCGCGACGTTTTTCGCCGATAATGGTCGTGATATTTCTGCACTTACGTGTCACGGAGGGTGGCGATCTTCAAATGTAGCTGAATCTTACATTGAAGAATCAGTGAATAATAAGAATTACATTGCAACAAGCTATTGGTTAGTGCAGAAAATAAAGAAAAAATAAGCACTTTGGAATTAAATACATCTTCTGGAGAGTCTTTGACAAATTTATCCCACTATTAATACTCATATTCATAAAAACTAATTAGATGTTCTTTGTTATTATTTTTGTTAAATATTACCGAATAACAGCAAGATGTAATTTTAAAGTAGTAATAAGTTAACAAATTAGATTTTAAAAGTGCAATTTTTTCACAATATATTTGATTTTGCTGTGAACACAAAATCTATTTACATGGTACTACTGTCTTCTTTATAAGCCATAACTGATGATAAATGGGGGCTGTGACTATTACGTAAGTGATGACTCACATTTCGTGCAGAAATAGCGATGACGTAATGATTCGTGCCATAATATGCGATATAAACGATTTTGCTAATGGAAAACGGCTGTTTATAATGCTGGTATACAAAAAAAGCATTATTAGTAATAATTAAAGTCTTCTGTGCTGGGAACGGTTTTTTTTCGGTGGAAGGGCTCTCAAAATATTTTCTGTAGACCCTGAAATGTATGGGCGCCCCTACTGGCGGGAATGCTCTTAAGATGTCAGTTATCCCTTTTTTAAAACATATTACCCTGTTAGTAAGTTGAGAAGTAGAACCTGCACAGCGAAATTCCTGGGACGAAGTGGACTTTACCCATCAGAGGGTGGCTAGAGTAAGTGAAGAATGTTTCGGATATAGTGCAGTCGATGAGAAGCTAAAAACCACCTTGCAAAAGGTGAGGTAGAAGATTTTATTATTTTTATTTGCTTTATGTATTTATTGGTAAGAAAATTCCAAGTTTTCTATCCCGAAATACATTGAGATTAGTTTTGGTAGCCGAAAAACGTCTTTTTTTTGCGTAATAACTATTTAATGTTTTCACTTAGCGCCAAAATAGTCATGTACAATTTTAAAGGTCTTGTGAACGCACCTCTATATGTGAGAATAACACTTCTAACACAGTTGTCAATGCATTCATGCATGCTTGCTCCATTGATAATAAATAAACTGTATTCTAATCGACGAATTGGACCCAATGCTGTTTGTTACAAGTTCTATTAAAATAGTGAGGCTCTAGTTATTTGCCCGTCGAGGTGGGTTGGTCCACGTCCTGACGGGGGGATACAGAAGGTATTCCTTTCCTTCACAAGTCATTTTTCTTCTCCCCATTGTACATTCTCATTCTTCTATACCATCCTGTCTCTTTTCTTCTCCCTCTTCTATTTCACTGGCTCCCTCTGTATGCTGAACGCCTACCCATGTGTGCCGTGCATAGCGACCCGTGTCGGAGGGGATGTATGTCCTGGCGGTTGAGGGGCCTGTCTGTTTCCCAATTACTCTCGTGCTATATTTTTCTTGGCATCCAGGGATACGTGCTCTTACGTATTTTGGGGAACATTCCTTGTAGGTCTCAATACACTTGCTTTGGCTACGGACTCTTCTAGACGGGCGGTCGAGAGCTAACCCACTCCCGATCAACCGGCTTGGACTAGGTCTTGTACTGAACTCCAGGGTGAGTGGGGGGATTCACGGCGGTGCAGCGCTGTGGTAACCCCGCACTATATCCCCGTGGCAAGCCTGGCACTCCAATGGAGTGTCCCCTTGTTGGGCTCCGTGGTTGGTGGGAACCACGGGGATGAATCTGATATCCTCTTAATGGATAAAAAACCTAACCCCGCCCTCTTCCATAAGGAAGAGATTTGTTGGTGAAACAGTAAATCATGAGATTTTTTTGTAGTGAATCTGACAGACCTACTCAGCCCCGCATTCTCGTCATCTCATGTGAAAGAGATAATGAAACAATGAAGAGTGTCAGCCCGAACAAACTTGCCTGAGAAATCGAAAAGTTTGGCAAATTTCAGTCGGCGGTTCGTCGAAGAAACGGCACAATCCTTTTCGAATGTCGCTTTAACGAACAGATCAGCAAAATCACTGACCTAAAAGAAATAGCCGTCCTCCAGGTACATGTGTCCGCCCATCCGACTCTAAACCTCTGCAAGGGTGTGGTAAATCATGAAGACTTCTCAACCGAATCTATAGAAAACTTGAAAGCTTTCTTCGAACCATATGGTGTGTCAGAGATTTACAGGATTTAGCGCAGAGTAAATGCGGTACTCACTCCTACGTCAACCTGATGCTGACATTTGACCGTCCATTTCTACCAGAAAAGATATCTTGTAGTTTCTATAATCTCCGTGTCAGGCAGTATGTTCCAAACCCTCTGCGCAGTTTTAAATGCCAGAGGTTTGGCCATACGCTACCTAGCTGCATGAGCGCTGCAGTCTGCGTGCACTGTGGAAGGGAGGTTTGTAACGACACTAACTGCTCCGCAGAGGCAAAGTGCGTGAACTGTTGTGAAAAACATCCATCAAATTCTAATCAGTGCCCTATTTTGATAAGAGAAAGAGAGATCCAGAAGATCAGCGTCTCTGAGAAAGTTTCCTTTCCGGAGGCACGACGCCGTTACCAGACGCGAAACCCTGTGAACATGGCCCGAAGTTTCGCTGATACCGTGTGTCAACATAAGAAAGTTAATTCTGAAACCCAAACGCCTAATCCTCCTCTTAGCGCGATGCTGCCTGCCAGATGTCCTTTTGATGACATCGGCGGAGATGTCTATCTCAAATCTCTTGTCCTGTCTGAAACCAAAACCAAAACCATAAATATTTCAACAAACACTCAAACGCGTCCAGAGAAGCCGAGGCCGACAGGCCCTATTGCTAGATCTAGGTCGTCTGTCTCAAGGGACCGTGGTGTCCGAATACATGCGACCCTCTCTAGGAGTAGTCAAGATGACTGCTGGGAATGAGGAACTCCGCTTGAATCAACCCATTACTCTCCAACAGAGAAGGAATAAGAAAAAAAAAAACGACTCATAACCCACCCTAGAATCAAACAAACATAAGAACTAGAAACTATGGCTCTCCACTCATGGAACTTAAATGGCTTTCGTACCCGTTTGGACGAATTGAAGTTAATAATGTCTATACATAGACCCGTAATTATCTGCCAGCAGAAATCACATCTCTGAGCACTCCCTCTCTCTACGCGGTTTTTGTTGCTACAGGCAAGACGTTGACGATAGCCTCCGCGCCCATGGCAGAGTCGCTACTTTTATCAGACTCTCTGGTATCTAAAGAAATATCCAAATATCTTGCGTTCGTGTCAATTTCCGAACTATGTGTTACCATTTGCAACGTCTATATCGCGCCTGGACAAGTCGTGTCACAGAAAGAACTGGAAGATGTGCTCTCTCAGATGCCCGCACCTTTCTTATTGTGGGGGACTTCAACGCCCACAACCCTGCCTGGGGTGGCACAAGGTCGTGCACGAGAGGCAGGTTACTTGAAAATATTATAGATAACCAAAACTTAAATCTCATAAATTAGACTTCTCGAGTCGCGTGGAGGAAGATTACAATGCCTTTTCTCCATGGACGAAGTGTCCTGTGCCCTCGCTTGTGCGAATGATTCTGCTTCATGACCAGAGCAGATTCATAACCAAATGTTGAAAGTTACCTGAAAACGCTCGTTCCTTTCTCCTTTGCATTTTCAACAAGATTTGGGCTGAACACGCACGAACACATGAATTTGGCGTGAGGCCATTGTTCTCCCAATCCCTAAAGAAGGAAAGGACAGAAAACCCCCCTCATGTTACCGCCCAATCTCGCTCACAAGCTGTGTGTGCAAGCTTTTAGAGCGAATGGTAAATACGCGTCTGGTCTGGCTCCTGGAACAAAAGAACCTATTTACACCTCTCCAATGTGGCTTCAGGAAGCACAGTTTAACCATGGACCGCCTAGTCACCCTTGCTACGCAGATTTCCACTTCTTTCGTGCTACGTTAGCACCTGGTAGCATTTTCTTCAATATAGAAAGCGTATGACACAACTTGGAGGTACGGTATTCTTCGCACCTTGCATTCTTGGGGCTTTAGGGGACGGCTCCCTTTGTTTCTAGTAGGTTTTCTTTCATCAAGATCTTTTCCGCGTCCGCCTGGCGACGTGTTATCCTCTAGTCACTAGTTAGAAAACGGTGTTCCCCAGGGATCGATTTTGAGCGTCACTCTGTTTGCCATTGCTATCAATAGCATTGCATCAGTTATCCGGGAGCCTGTGAAGGCATCACTGTTCGTTGACGACTTTGCAATGTTTTGCTCCTCCAAGAGCGTGCAAGTTATTGAGAGGCAACTAAACTTGTGCTCAACAAACTGCAGGATGGAGCGAAGAAACAGGATTCAAGTTCTCTGCCTCAAAAACCACTTGCATGCACTTTTGCAGAATCCATCACCTCCATAATCACCCCGACCTTTTTCTTGGAGGACAGCAGCTTCCATTCGTTGAATCACCAAACTTCCTTGGACTCACATTCGAGAAGGGCCTAACCTGGCGAAAACACATCCTATATTTTAGTCTTTTGTTGGGTCCCTGGACACGGAGGAAATGAAATAGCTGACCAGGCGGCAAAATCTGCCACGAAGAAAAGAGAATTAGACATCTTCACAGTCCCCACGGAAGACACTAAGCTCTCTATAAAACGCTCTATCCTCAGTGAATCGCAGAGTGGCATAACTCCGATTTTAAACTCACGAGAATCTAGGATTCCTTAAATCCTTGGTCTTCCTCATCTCGTGATGCTCGGCGCGAGGAGATCATTTTAACACGCCTGCGGATCGGTCACTGCCATTTCTCCCACGGTTATCTCCTCCACGGGGACCCACCCCCTATACGCGAATACTGCAAAATAGATCTTACCGTGGAGCATGTTCTCTTACACTATCTTTAAATAAGGGAGAGCCGTCGAAGGCATGATCTTGCTAGCTCCCTAGTGGAAATTCTTAAAAACGACTAATCTTCTCAGCACGCTTTTTGGCTTTTTGCGAGAGACTGGCTTGTACAGCCTTATCTGAGAGAAGATGATAATGCCAATTATTGGCTTTTAGCCCGAGATTTAAAAAACCGGCGCGAGATATAATTTTTTTTTCTGTCAAACCCTTTTATTAGGATACTTTCTTTTTCAGTTTTACTTTTCTTTCTATTTAAAGATTTTAATTTTTTTGTTAGCTTGGCACTGCAATATTGTGCACTGGTGATAAAATAATTTGACACGGGCGCAAATGACCTTAACCGTTGAAGCGCCCTTAAACTCAATCATTCAATCTAGTTATTTGCTTGCTCACAAAATGCCGAGACGTGAAGCTATTTAGTCGTCTCTAATTCCAGTATGCCATTCACGCCGTGTGAATGACGTGTTTTATTTCGATTGAGAGAAATGTGAATCAGAGTGCAGGATTCGTCAGCGCGTTCCGCGGATCCTCTGACCGAGAGTTTCTGCAGTTCGAGTCCCGACTGGGGCAGGGTCTGGAGGAGACTTGTAGCGGTCGGCAGAATTGATCCCTAGTTTACATTGGTTTCCCGTAACCATACCGGGTGAATGCCGGAGCAGTACGCTAATAAACGGGCCAAGGACCGCGTGAGATCTTTCCTTACTCTTCCTTGTTCTATCCTCACCCACTTACATGCACTACACTAAACTCCAGGCCGTGTATTAGGCCGCACTAAATTCGCAATATGGCAGCTTGAAAGATTTCCTGTCGGAATAGCCAACTTATGAAACTATAACTCTGATCAAGGCTCTCACTTTTGTTTTGTTTGTGTTCTCATTCACAATCCTCGCGCGGTCTCGAGTCTTGTCCACTGTTCAATAATACTACATGTTTCGTTTTTCGGTAGAATTAAAAAGAGATGTTCATCTATAAACGAATATTAACTCTGTGAATAATTATTAAGTTAATTAAGAATTATCATTATCAACTATTGCGAGCTTAAGAAGTGTTAAAAAGTGTCAAGTGCAAATGAAAAATACAACCTCAAAAGTTATCTGCGGTCATACTTCTATGTTATTAATGCTTTTGAGATGTGTGTCAACAGTTTCTTCACGTGTTGAAGTGGTAGTAATGAGTTTTATTGAACGCAAATAAATACCACAATTATTGAAGTTAATTAACGTGATATACATGGTAGTTTTTAAGTGATCTAATGAATTGTTCCTAACAGTCCAGTTATGTCAATATCAATGCAAATGCATCCATTTAATTTATCTGTTCAATTATTCATTCGCTTTTAAAAGTAAGTTAAAAATAAATAATGAAAATCATCATTAGTGTAAGTAAGTCTTCAATAACTTATCCATTGTTACCAGTGACAGTCTTTGAATACGTGTTACCGTCAAAGGTTCAATATTAAGTATAGACCCAGATGTTGTTGAGCTATCCATTATTTTCCAGTTATAATTAAAATGAATTCAGAAAAAATAATAAATATAATATAATTAATTTAAAACAAGAAATACTAAGGGACACTTAATAACAACAAATAATGAACTACTGTAACTATTTCAATTAACTTTATTATTATTACTAAAGAAAACAATTGGAAAATAATAAATAAAACTCAAAAACGCCTAGTACTACTAAATAAATAAATTGAACGATAAAACGCAAAGAACGAAGAGCACCAAAACGCAAAATGCAAATCTTTAGCAACACTCGTAAACTACTTCACTTGGATGGCTTTGAATGTTGGCGGTATCTAGTAGTCATATATCTAAGTAGTCATTGTTTCATTGCAAACTTAAATTTTAAAAAATGTCCCTACTTCTTGAAAGTAATATATTCAGGGTATTTGTGAGACGGTTGGCAACAACTTTTGCCAACATAATACGAAACGAAACTACCCTAAATCGAGTATAAATGTATGTTCTTATTCGACAGTGACATTTTTCAAAAGTTGTCCCGTTAGTTCGGCTTTTTAGCTGGCCAGCAGTCTACCACATTCCGGGAGCTAGATCTTCACCCGGTGGTGAAGTTCACAGCTGGTGGAAGGGGTACGCGGCGTTGCCACACTGATTTTTGTAAACTGGCTTTAAGGTGAATCCTAAAAAATCTGTTATGTGAGAAGAACGTAAATAAATGCATATAAAAAGTTACTATAAAACATTAAAAAAGACTTTCTAAAGTAAATTTTGCCGCCCTAGGCTACAGCCTATGTTGCCTAGTGGGTAATCCGCCACTGACACTACCACGTATTCCGGGAGCTTAGAGCTTGTCCTGGCTGGGGCGGTGCCCCGCTGGTGGGACATGAGGTAACCCCGCAAGCCGCCCTGGAGGTCGCCGCTGGATCTCACAGTCCATCGGTGGAATAACACCGCCACCACCCGTGAATTAAACATGCTCTACACTTACAGGAATAACGACCATAGCTGTTAACACGCACGGGAATACGATCATAATCAATTCCGTTCATGCTGACAGACATTGTACGCTTCGAGAAATCCAGTCCTTCCTCTGAGACGGGCCTCCGAACACTTTCGAGGACGGCGCTTTCTGTGTTGATATGCGATGCGCTACTACTCTGTGCTGGCGATTTCACAAGTGCGATGAAGGAAAACAGTTGCGTTTTCGTTGGTGCCTTTCTAAACTTCAAGAGTCCCTATTACCATTTCTTAGGGACAGCGTCGCGAATGAAACCAATTCGGCTGTGTGTGCATTAAAGTGACAAAGAAATATTCACTTGTATCCGCTCCATTTATACCAGCAGCTTTTCTAGGCTGTGAAATAAATTTCAGAGTAACTCACAAATTTAAATTGTAAACAAAAATTCCATTGTTATTATACATTTTACAATTACAATAATGCATTTTAGTATCACTTTAGCCAGAGTGCAGGGCTATTTTAGATCAAATCAATTCATGAATTTTCGGACTCGTGTTACAAAATTCTGTACGTGAGAAGTTACCAGGTAGAACAGAAGGTAATTTTGACTAGAAGATAAAACCATATGTGACCATTTTATGCACATTTTGAAGATTACCACTTCAAAATCCACAAAATCAATTATTTTATTTTCGAAGCGGAATTTATTTTTATCTGTGTCAACTGAATTATATCTAATAATCTCCATGCAATGATAATTGAATGTGCAGAGATGCAAATCATTTAAGGTCAACATGGATTACTAGAATTATTCAAAGTTACAGTTAACCTTCTAAATGAAGTTTCAAATTTACAATTCCAAAATTTTACTGCATGAAGAGATTCTTTATTCATATTTTTTGTAGGATCCTCTTGCGTCCTGCTGTGGTAGTGCTTCTATTGCTAAAATAAAACAAGATATCGCTTCATGTTCCTCAGGTAAGTGTATCATATATTTTTTAATTATTTCGTGAATCTAGGTTACAAAACCATTGGGTTGGTGGGCACAGTACATGATACAATTTATGCAGTATTTGTTGACAATATTGTGGCGAGATCGCTCTAACGATTTATAAAGACACAGCTGTCCTCTAGGCTTAGCAGCTCTTGAAAGCAGCCGATAGCTCCCTCACGATTAAAAAGCGTCCTTCGGCGCCTCTAAAGTACTCAAATGTGCAAGTATCCAACGGAATCACATATTCCATACTTGTTAGGGAACATTCCTCGCAAAGTGAGAGTGCACAAAATTAATTGCCAGCTTTCCGAAGCTATTGGAAACAGGTTTGCTCTTTCCGGAAGACAGCGCGTCATCAGCTCCACGTGGAGCATTGAATTGGAAATCTTTTATTTACAAATCAGTTTCTCTTTGTACTATTTTGAAAATAGCTTCTCCATCTCTAAATATAGCGCGAATCATAAAGTATTATCTCTGCTGCACTTTCAGATTTACTACCTGGAAATCGTAACATTCTATACGTTTTCTAAATATTACACTATTAGCTTTTTGAATAATTGCAAAACGAAAATAATAATTTAAAAAGGTTTCTACAATCTCTTTTGGAACAGTGCGCGATCTTTCCCATTCCGGAATATTGCACTCGCATTGCATGTTTGTGTCACCAAATGTTAGATTGTTGTTAACTATCAGATCCTTGTTGCTAGCCTTCCTCTGAATTTGTTTGAATCAAACGTTATTTTGTTGGTAGATGAAGGGGGTTCTGCATCAGAGAAAGCCAACACAATCCTAGCACAACAGAGCCAAAGTACAGACTTGGATTTTGTCTTCAAGAGTAGCTTCAGCAACGATGACCAGACCACGCACCACAAGGACGTGCTCCCAAACACGAGCATCCAGACAGGAAAAAGTTTTAAGTGTTCCATTTGCAATAAGATGTTCAGTAGCAAGGGGAAGTTGCATAGGCACGTGCGCACCCACACCGGTGAGAAACCTTTCCAATGTTCCACCTGTGGGAAGACTTTCACTGAAAAAGGAACTTGGATAACACTCGCACCCACACTGGTGAGAAACTTTCCAATGTTCCACTGTGGAAGACTTTCACTGAAAAAGGAAACTTGGTTAACCACATACGCATCCACACTGGTGAGAAACCTTTCCAGTGTTCCATCTGTGCGAAGACCTTCACTCAAAAAGGAATCTTGGGTAAGTACATGCACCCACTCTGGTGTAAATCCTTTCCCATGTTTTATCTGTGAGAAGACCAGCATTTAGAAAGGAGCTTTGGATACGCACTTGCACATGAGCACTGATGATAAATAATTTCAGTTTTCCAAGACTCACTAAATCATTTCATTTTGATATTATACTCCATTACATCTTGAGATGTTGATCTAAAAATTATTTTATTAATTATTTGAATAAAGATATTTTAAGGAATAATGATCTTATTCTTTGTTAGATTACCAATTTCCGGAATGTTGGTTATATTTCGCCGACAAGAGTATGTGAGGTCACACGTTTTGTTGACATATTCGGCAATGTTACACTTTTACTACACCTTTATTAATAATTTGATTTGACTTGCTATTTCCCCACAATTGATTTGCTAGATAATACTCGTAGAACATCCTATAACATTAATAGAAAACTACATACTGAGAAAATAATTTTTTTAAAACATTTGAAGATTTGAAAATTGATGATTGGAATGGTGTTTATGAAGATAACATGGATGCTGTTGTGTGTCTTTTCAAAAAATTCAAGGATGCAATCAACATATCTAAATTTAAAATTAAATTCTCCAATGAAAATATGTGGCGTAAAATTGGATAACGCGGGAGCTGAAAAATTATGTAAATTTAAAAATTGGTTTCGTAAATTAACTAAAACTATTCTTCTGAAATTAATTTTAATTTAAATACAAAGGTTTAAAAAACTGGTTAGTCATTAATAAAATTACTAAGTATTCTTACCATGAACATATTCTCTGTAAGATATCTATTGTTAAAAACGTTTGGGAATGTATGAACCTGCATGTGAGCAATGATCAAAAACTCTACACAAAATATATATATGAAAATAATGAATTGGGGCATGTGAGCAATGATAAAAAATCCTAAACAAACGATATATGATGAAAATAATGACCTGGATATGAACTCGTATAAAACTGTTTTCAATCAATTCTGTCTAAACATTGGTCCAACCCTGGCACAGGTTTTTTATCACTGAATTATCCACTTCCATATCGTGTTCAGTGTTCTGTTGGTTCTGTTTGTGACACCTACCTCTGAAAAGGAAATGCTAGGTATTATTGTTAGCATGTATACTAAAAAGTATGCTTGAGTGGATGGCATCGTGATTGTAATTATGAATCCCTTTTCGTTAATTTTAAGTTTAGTATTATTTCTAAATGTGTGTAATTTTTGTGTTTAAAGTGTTATACTTTATTGTAAAAATTGGAATTGCGTAAATTCATTTCTTGCCCGTGGGGCGTTGGCCTAGTGAGGTGCAAGGATGTGATATTTTACTTTTGTATATGTATTTATTCTTGTATCAATATGTAATAAATAAATTGAAACTGATATGACTCCTTACTTCGATTATACAACCGTGAATTTCAGAAGTCAGATCATACGAAGTGATCTGAACATGTGTTAAGACGCAAGGGATCTTTATTATTATAAATAGCATGCAAGTCGCTCCTACATTTGAAAAACCATATATCACACGTCGAAATTTAAATAAAGATTAACTTCAAACAATTGGTAAAATTTAATTTTATATGTAGAGTCGTAGGTTTCCGCGGCCGAGTCGTTGAATTCTTGGCTGTCCGGGATTAGCCGCGTCATGGTCGATGGTGCTGACGTTTCGGCCATCTTGCTGTGGCTCCTTCAGAGCTGTTTAGCAGAACAGCTCTGAAGAAGCCACACAAGATCCAAACTCAGCTCCATCGACATGACCACTAATCCGACAGCCAAATCATTTAATTTTATATATTTTTAATATAAATATAAATATAAAGGTTCAATAATGAATGTCTACTGGTCTGTCTGCTGTGCCCTTCAAGGCTGATAAGTAGCCTCAAGTTTTATGAGTCGAGCAAAACAGTCTAAAGCCCTAAGATAACTAATATGGGCATTACTCAGGTAATGCAGAACTGGGGCATCCTCAAATTGTATATCAGATGCAGACACCTTTTTTAAAAATTTGTTGCGTCTACAATAAACGCAACGCGTCTCCAAACCCCCTGGGCTTTTAGGAGTAATCCTCCATTAATTAGAGTTTTTAATTTTGGAGTAATCCTCGGTTAACATTATGTTCATCACGTCTCGTCGCAGTCAGTTGTCAAGAGGACCGCTAGGTAGCAGCTCTGCGTACGCGCCTTAGGCTATGCATTCCTGCGTCACTACCCCACGGCCAGAATTAGAAAGGAATAAGGATAACGGTAGGGTTAACCTACTTCACAGCGGTTGGACTAGCCCTTGTGGAGCAGCCAAACTCGAATTGTTGGAACTAATTTCACATAAGATTCGACGGTAAACTAACCCGGACCTCCTTGCTAAAAGGCGAACAAATTTGCTCTGCTCAAAGAGATAGCCTTAAATTTATTTGCATGCCAATTCGTTTATTCTTAAGCACATAAAGTCACCAGCACAATTATATAATGTAGTTATGTGGTGATTAGGTTACATTCAGAGTACATTTCACTTGGAACAAGTGACACTCGCTGTGAGGCATTGAAATGCATGTCGTAACAAAGCTTGCAGTACGCTTCCTACAAAATTGAAAGGATTTGAAAGTATTGTTCGCTGTGAGGTATTGAAATAGACTGCAATGCTCACTGTAAGGCAATGCAGGCTGTGGAGCATTGAAATAACTGCAATGCAGGCTGTCAGGCATTGAAATAACTGCAATGCTCGATGCGAAGTATTAAATTAAAATGCAATGCTCGCTTTGAGGCATTAAATAGACTGCAATGCTCGCTTTGAGGCATTGAAATAGACTGCAATGTTCGCTCTGAGGCATTAAAATAGACTGCAATGCTCGCTTTGAGGCATTGAAATAGACTGCAATGCTCGCTGTGAGGCATTGAAATAGACTGCAATGCTCGCTGTGAGGCATAAAACAGACTGCAATTCTCGCTGTGAGGCATTAAAATAGAATGCAATGCTCGCTGTGAGGCATTAAAATAGACTGCCATGCTCGCTGTGAGGTATTGAAGTAGACTGCAATGATCGCTGTGAGGCATTAAAATAGAATGCAATGCTCGCTGTGAGGCATTGAAATAGACTGCAATGATCGCTGTGAGGTATTAAAATAGACTGCAATGCTCGCTGTGAGGCATTAGAATAGAATGCAATGCTCGCTGTGAGGTATTAAAATAGACTGCAATGCTCGCTGTCAGGCATTAAAATAGACTGCAATGCTCGCTGTGAGGCATTGAAATAGACTGCAATGATCGCTGTGAGGCATAAAATGGACTGCAATGTTCGCTGTAAGGCATAAAATAGACTGCCATGCTCGCTGTGAGGTGAAGAATTGTTTGTATGGAAGCATACCGTACGCGTCCTCACGGAGTTGGAGTGAGAACACACATGCTATCGCGTGGCTTCTGAAGCTGAACTCAATTTTCTTCAACGGGCAGGCGCGTACCAGCTAATTCACCGCGCATGTCGCGCAGAGAATAAACGAATCAGGAACGAGCATTATATTTTTCGGAACAATTTTAAAGGTTTGTACTGTTAGGAACGGATGCAAGAATCGCTGAGAATTGGCGTGACTTCTCATCACTCGCAAAGTGCACATTTATGGCAGAGATCAGATATCGCTCTCAACACAAAATTAAATGTCAAATATCCTGTGTGCCTGTTGGTCCGAACATGTGCATTTAATTGAGAATTATTGGTATTTACAAAATAAGTACTACAACTTCTAATCAGGAAGGATTGTGAAATAAACGAATTTTCCGTTCTTATGTATTTCATAATTTGTGCTACAAAATGCAGCACTCTCCTTGCCAATCATTAACTAGAGGTGCTGGAATGGTTCAATGGAATTTCTTGTATGATACAGCGACGATATAATATTGTGATGAACCCGACATGCCGCTTACAGCAACCACACATGTGCGCAATGCGCGTAGCTCGTGGTCTGAGTACCTCACAAAGGGGGAACACCGTCACACCGAAGTGTGTCGGTAATCAGCTGACAGGTGTGCGCGTTAAATTTATCAATGAAGGGCGCCAAACGGGCACTTACCTGTCACCTGCACCGGCATACGAGAACCTCAGGGTGAGCACTCTTGAATGAGGGCATGCACTGGGTTTGCTACTACTACTACTACTACTTTACAATAATTACAAAGTTTTGTTACATTAAGTGTCAATCGCCTGAATGGCAAGAACACATTTATTGCTTTTGTTTTTATAATACAGTTTGGTAAGGAAGTCTCTTAAACTAAATTCTATGTTATTTCCTTACATTAAATGACTCTGTTCCTTCTTAATGCCTTTGGAATTAGTACAAAAATGAAAGCCGTTGGTTCATCTCTTTCGACGATTGCACATCCGTTGTCGTCCTCGAAGCAGTCGCTGTCGCGAGCCGCATCACGGCAAGGTGCAGCCAACCGGAAGCAGCAATGCGTGCGGTGCTAGCGCTCCTGGTTCCGATCGGTGGTTATTGGAGGAAGCCGTCTGACGCCACCCACTCCTTACCAGGCCAGCCGCAATGACTCGGCTGCACAACCAATCCTTACGGATCAACGCCGGCCCGTTGAAATCGGAATAAATTCCTGTTTGTGCTTTTACACTGGGCGGCCTGCACTCCGTTGGTCGACCAATCCGTCTTCTGCCAAAATCCGTCTCTCTCGAGCTTCCTGCGTCACATCCCCACTCTCTTTTCTAGTTTCGCCCATCGCTCCTTCACGTGATTGGAATTTTGAATGTTATTGGCCGAAATCTGTTTCCAGAATATTCGACGCGAGTCGGAAGCCGATAGGGCATTTTCGAATTAACCTCTTTTTCTGGGCGCCTGATTGGTGGTCTTTGTTGTGCGTGTGTTTTGGCCAGTACACCGGAGATGTACAAAGCAGTCCTTTCTGCTGTCTTCGTGATGCTTATATGAGTCCTACGGGATAACTTAAACAGTAGCCGGGATCTCTATAATTTACTTGTTCTGGTGCCTAGCCGTACACGTGTGCGGGCAGCTGGCCGCTCTTTGCCTGAAGGGCTGTACCCGGGAGACAATCGCACCCTAGTCGTAAATCTTTTGAATAGAGCTCCTTGCACGCGTTCGCGCGTCTTGCGCTGAGCCGTGTCAAATCAGGGACCGTCCTAATCGGCGTGACAGAGGGGGAAGTTTCGGGTCCGGCGACCAGCAATGACCTCATTGCAACGTTCAATGGCCATTGATACAAAAAAGTGTTTTTTTTTTCAAAAATTAAGTCCGTCTGGTGAATGTGAATAAGTTTGGTTCAAAATGAAATGTACATTTTATAAAACATAGTCGCTATCATTTATTTTACAATGGAAAACAGGTATTGGAAACATGCAAATGAGCCAAATATCATTAACCTCAAAGACAGAAGGCTGAACATAAAACACCATGGGAATGTCCCTATTATACAGTATGGGGATCAAAGGAATGGATAGAAAAACGTGCGCATTCTTATTTCAATAACAACTTCACGTGATCTTTCTAAAATATACCAGTTTCGAAATCGGAACATTTAAACAAAGTATGCTCTTCGTATTAAACACTACACAGCAATAGTATTTACACTTACCAGCAAACTTTTCAATCAAATGGGGAAGCTTCTGGTTTGTTAGTACTTCTCTGCACTTAAGAGTCCATTCTTTACTGCTTAAACACTAACACGCACTTCTCTATAACACAGTGCGACACAACGCACAGCCGAAAGCATTCACGAATGCGGGAACTCCCGCGTTTCCTCGCGGGAAGGGTCTTCCCGCCGAAGCACGTGTGGGCAGTGTTCCCAACACCGTGGACTGAAATACCTTGCGCTCAAGCTGCAACCACTTAGAACGTAATGGGAATTAATTGGTGGTTGCAGTCACCTCGTACTTTTCAACCTCCATGGCTTGGAAGTATGAACAATCAACCACCGTCACGTCATCTGTGATGATTATTGTCAGAATGTATAAATCGATTGCCACAACTGGAAGACACGTAACCATAGGTATATGGTTGTGAGTGAGACAGTAATTGTTTTCAGTGTAGGGATAGGTCCTCTATTCTCAGGTGGTATCGATAGCGATCGATACTTTTAGAGAATTACTCGATACTTTTCGTATAATTTATGCCAATCCCCATCTCTTCTGATTTTACAGAATAATTTCTTAACATTCTTCTCTCTCCATTCTCTCTATTTCTTCTGTCAACAACAAGGAAGTGTCCGTCTTTCGGATTCTCTTACAGTCGTTGAAATTAGCCAACGTTGCAGCGTCCGGGCGCCGTGTCCCGTTGTTTATCGCCTAGCGATTGTCCATCTCTTGAGATAGTCCGCAATACGCGACCAATTTAGCATTGGGAAACTCTTGCTTGTAGGCTCCCAGGCAATCTAGTAGCGACAGGCATGATAAGCAATGTGCTCGATGACAGCATTTCGTCCGGGGATACTCCCCCTCCCTCAGCCCAACGTGGAGGCCATGTCAAGCTGGCACAACCACCATAGCACAATCACTGGTCAAAATATGCATGAGATTCGAGTTAACAAATAGAGAGAAACCACGAGCACAATCGCATTAAACTAAACACATCATTTAAGATGCGTATTACAGTGTTATTTAAAGCTAACTAGAAATTTATTACTCCGGTTGTTAACGAAATAAATAATTTTAGAAATAGATATACATACGCAATAACGCACGGTTTTCATGAGTAATTTTAGAGTATAGTAAGCCACAAGTAAATGAAACCAATCCTGTACAAAAGTAGACATTATCTTCTGTTATTTAACACCCAGTAGAAAATTATTAACGCGGGAACGCATTTAAGAAATATTGTGTAAACTCAAACAGAATGGTCAAAATATGCAAGAGATTTAAAAAAAGAGAGAGAACTAACTAGCACAATCGCATTAAACTAAAAAATCATTCAACAGTCGTATCACACTGTTATATAACAATTATCAGAAGTTTATTACTCCTGTTGTTTACGAAATAAATGATTTCATAGAAGGACATACCTATCTAACTGCTCACGATATACATGAAGTAATATATAGAGTATAGTATGCCACAAGCAAATAAAACCTATTCAGTACAAAATTAGATATTCACTTATAATTTTTAAGACCAGGGAACAAAATATATACGTGGAATTTTATGAAATAAATGTTGTATAAACTCAATTGTAATGGTCAAAACAAGCAAAATATTCAAATTCAAAAATAGAGAGAACCAAAGAGCACAATCGCTAAAAACCAAACAACATTATTGAACAGACATATCATACTATTACTAAACACTAAACAGAAATTTATTACTCCTGTTGTTTACGAAATAACTAGTTTTAAATACGACTTTCGTATGCAACCGCGCACAATATTCTAGTAGTAACTTTTTCAGAGGTGTAATAGATGCAAGACCGACAGATGATACGGAAATTAGAGCTCTTATTGGAATCATTTTTCTGATTGGATCACATGGAAGTTGAAGAAAAATTTGCCGCAAAGTATGGGACAATTCCAGAGGCTCAGGTATAGAAGCATGCTTTTTGTCAATGAGCCTTAAGAGATTTAGATTTTTATTGAGAATTTTAAGATTTGACGATGTGAGGGACAGAAGTGTCAGAATATCGTTCGACAAGTTAGCCGCAATTAGAAAGTTATTTGACGAAATGGTTGCAATTTATCAATGACATTTCGTGCAAGTGAGTACCTTACTGTGAACGAATACCTAGTGGCTTTCCGGGGAAACGGTTCCCTCCGTCAATTCATACCTAGCAAACCAGCCAAATATGGCATCAAGGTGTATGACCCAGTTCATGTAAAGACTGCTTGTACTTACAATCTCGAGATATATGTTGAAAAACAACCCAGCGGGCCATTTTGTGTCTGTAATTCGCCGGAAGATATAGAGTTGCGGCTGGTGAAACAAGTAGAAGAAACAAACAGAAAAATCACAGCCGACAACTGGTTTTCTAGCATCCCCTTGGCAGCAAACTTCTGATAGAAAAGAAGCTCACCTTTGTTGGCAAATTACGCAAAAAGTTGTTGCGTTGGGTCTCAAATAACAGAAGATAATGTCTACTTTTGTACAGGATTGGTTTCATTTACTTGTGGCCTACTATACTCTAAAATTACTTCATGAAAACCGTGCGTTATTGCGTATGTATATCGATTTTTAAAAATATTTATTTCGTTAACAACCGGAGTAATATATTTCTAGTTTGTTTTAAATAACAGTGTAATACGTCTCTTAAATGATGTGTTTGGTTTAATGCGATTGTGCTCGCTGGTTTGTGTATTTTGTAATTTGAATCTTTTGCATATTTTGACCATTGCGTTTGAGTTTCCACAATATTTCTTAAATGCTTTTCCGCGTTCATAATTTTCTACTGGGTGTTAAATAACAGTAGATAATGTCTACTTTTGTACAGGATTGGTTTCATTTACTTGTGGCTTACTATACTCTAAAATTACTTAATGAATACAGTGCGTTTTGCGTATGTATTTGGTTTTTAAAAATTAATTATTCCGTAAAATTGCGGAGTAATAAATTTCTAGTTAGTTCTAAATAACAGTGTAATACGTCTCCTAAATGATGTGTTTGGTTTAATGCGATTGTGCTAGTTGGTTCTGTCTATTTTTTTAATTTGAATCTCATGCATATTTTGACCATTGCGTTTGAGTTTACACAATATTTCTTAAATGCGTTTCCGCGTTAATAAGTTTCTACTGGGTGTTAAATAACAGAAGCTAATGTCTACTTTTGTACAGGATTGGTTTCATTTACTTGTGGCTTCCTATACTTTCAAATAAATTCATGAATACCGTTCGTTTTGCGTATATATGTGGTATTTTCAAAATTAATTATTCCGTAAAAATTCGGAGTAATAAATTACTAGTTAGTTCTAAATAATAGTGTAATACGTCTCCTAAATGCTGTGTTTTGTTTAATGCGATTCTGCTCGTTGGTTCTGTCTATTTTGTAGTTTGAATCTCATGCATATTTTGACCTTTGCGTTTGAGTTTACACTATATTTCCTTAATGCGTTTCCGCGTTAATAATTGTCTACTGCGTGCCAAATAACAGTAGATAATGTCTACTTTTGTACAGGATTGGGTTTATTTACTTGTGGCTTCCTATACTCTAAAAGTACTTCATGAATACCGTGCGTTTTGCGTATGTATGTGGTTTTTTCAAAATTAATTATTCCGTAAAATTGCGGAGTAATAAATTTCTAGTTAGTTTTAAATAACAGTGTATTCGCCTCTTAAATGATGTGTTTGGTTTAATGCGATTGTGCTCGTTGGTTCTGTCTATTTTTTAGATTGAATCTCATGCATATTTTGACCATTTCGTTGGAGTTTACACAATATTTCTTTCATGCGTTTCCGCGTTCAGATTTTTCTACTGGGAGGCAAATAACAGTAGATAATGTCTTCTTTTGTATAGGATTGGTTTCATTTACTTGTCCTATACTCTAAAATTACTGCATGAACACCGTGCGTTTTGCGTTGTTTGTGGTTTTTTTTAAAAATTGTTTATTCCGTAAAATTGCGGAGTAATAAATTTCTAGTTAGTTTTAAATAACAGTGTAATACGTCTCTTAAATGCTGTGTTTGGTTTCATGCGATTGTGCTCGTTGGTTCTGTCAAATTTTTAAATTGAATCTCTTGCATTCTTTGACCGTATCGTTTGAGTTTACACAAAGTTTCTTTCATGAGTTTCCACGTTCATAATTTGCTACATGGTGGTAGATAACGGAACATAATGTCTTCTTTTGTACAGAATAGGATTCATTTGCTTGTGGCTTACTATGCTCTAAAAGTATATCATCAATACCGTTCGTTATTGCTTAAGTATGTCGTCTATTAAAATTAACTATTTCGTGAATATTAGGAATAATAAATTTCTGTTTAGTGTTAAGTAATAGTGTGGTACATCTGTTCAATGATGTGTTTGTTTAATGCGATTGTGCTCGTTAGTTCTTTCAATTTGTGAATTTGATGCTTTTGCATGTTTTGACCATTAGGATTTAGTTTTTTACAATATTTCTTAAATTCGTTTTCACATTCAAAATTTTTTTCTTGGTGTTAAATATTAGAACTGACTGTGTACTATTGATTGTATATGTATTTTTGTAATTGGTTGTAGTGTTTTGAGGTAGTAGGTACTCTTTAATAATATACGTGAATGTCGTGCGGGTTGCATAACTACTTGTGTTTGACTTTTTTTTTCGTAAACCGCATGAGTAGTGAATTTCATTTTTGGGTAATAAATTAGTAATAAATGAGTACTAAATATTCCACTTGGTTTGATGTGATTGTGCTATGGTGGTTGTGCCAGCTTGACATGGCCCACCGTGAACGCATCTGACGGAGCTCGTGAGTTCAGTTCAGTTCTGCCTTTTAAAGTGACGGAAGAAGACTGGGTTAGTACATTCCATAGACAAAATGAGTGAAATGTGGAATAATTTTTAAGTGGACTCGAAATATGACAATCGTGCTATTTGTAGAATATGTAAAATAAAAAAAATGTTGGCGTGGTGGAAAATCACACAATATTAGAAATTTAAAAAAAACATATTACATCGATACACCGGGTAGTGTTCAGCTCCACCGAACAAAGAGGGCCAAGCCAACTAAAGCTGCACGGGAAGTTGGAAACGTCGCAGATCGTACGAGTGAAGTGGTAGAAGTTGATGACCCATGGTCAGTCCTCTCAAGATCCTCAAGTTTCAACACTCGGTGATTTTTTGGACACATAAAACCAATTTAAACGGAACAACCGTGCCAAGCAATACAAGAACAATTGCTACATGATATGCAAAGATAATCAACCGTTCAGTATTAGTTTGAAGACAATGGATTCAAGGTAATAAACACTTGAATATGATACCCATGCCACGAAAATCTTGGCGATACTATGTCCCCAGTTATTCGAGAAGTGGAGAACAAGGTCAGGATAAATCCAGAAACAGAGGTTGCAATCAACTGATTATGGACTTCAACAGTGTGATGATTTATAGTATTACAAGCATTTTTAGACAAGATTTCAACCTCATCACATCTGCATCGAAGTAATACCTTTGAAGAAGTCAGTCACACAGGAGCAGGTATTTATTTTCAGTATCAGCAAGATTAATTTCAAATTAAAGATATGCATTTATTGTTCAAAATTTTAATACATTTAATTTATTTTATAGGCATCCTCAACTACTGAATTCCCGAAAATGCATGGCATGTGGTCTCTTTATAGGAATATTTTAAAGAGAGACCACGAAACATCATGCTGTGTAAAGTTCTCGCTTTAGCCGCTACTGGTTCATAGCGCTATTCCTCTCCCCGTTGGCGTTTATTGTGAAGCGCACGTACCCAGTGGGGCGTCACGTAACTGGGGGATTCACTTCAAGACTCTTAAAGGAAGATATTTTCAAAATTTTAATGCTAAATTCTTTTGCAATTAATATACCAATTAAGGAAGGTAATGTTTTACACAACAATACTGCCCTACTCACAGATTTGCTGAACTCCAAATCTGCCAGTAGTGAGCCTGTTCATTCACTGGAAACTTTATTGAGGGAGGGACATTCTTCAACTTCTTTAGCTTCACTTTGTTCAGTGAGCGAGGAGGTTGAAGCTTGCACTGATTGGTTGAATAAACTCTGTAATGAAACCACAAAAGGGTTATATGGTTCTGCCCAAAATTTACTGATTTCTTTCCTTCGAAAACGTTCGAATTACCATTTCTTCTCTTCTTGTTTTCAATGTTTCCAAATTATTTACCTTTGTACCCATTCAGAACCCTCCTTGAACAACACGACGTGTGGAAAGTGTACCACTTTAAATTCTACTTTGGTCAATTGCTGTAATGTCAATTTTATTTCGACTCCCTGATGTTCAAAATTTTTCTTTCGATACTCAGCAATTACAGAAGAACGGGGACAAGCTACACTTGTCTGAGGAGTAGAAGGCTTATGCCAAGGCTATTCCCCATCAAGATCTTTCTTGCAGCATGTATAAAGATGAATTTTATGAAGCAATTTTAAATTTTATCATTGATTTTGCAATTCAGAAATTTGATTCCTATACCAAACAATGCAGAACCTCTTATCCAGTTAATCAGTAGTGTCATCAAGAGAATGTTATATTTAGAGTTGAAACATGTTGAAAAGCATGACACTATTGGCCTACAAAATAATTATTTTCCTGATTGTTTTCTGCAACTTTTGTGTTCTTTGATAAATTTATGCAGATACATGGGGCCTGCAAAATATTCAGAAAAATTTAGACTTATTTCTTTTTTAATGTCATAATGCAATGACAACTTTCAAAATGTTACCAATTAGGTTCATTTCATTGAAAGCATTTTCAATGAGTGTGTTAATTATTGATATTAATTTTGTCTCCTTTTATTATTGTTATATATATATATATATATATATATATATATATATATTACATACCCTCACTGCTACTTATTGGGCGATTCGTCGTACGATAATATTTAAACTATTATTACTCTGATAAAAACGGAATATTATCCCGCTAGCTTGGTCGATGGGTCACGTCAGAAATAATCCTTCTTCCAATAATCTTCCAGATTCTTACAAATTCTTACAATTACAAATAACATGAATACTGACACAATAAATAAAACACGCATGTGCAGAGCATAACAGTTAACGTAAAGCTATTTACGGACTACTTGCTGAACGAATCATGGGAGGCAGTTTATAACGCTATTGACACAAATGAAAAATATAATTTATTTTTCTCAGAGCTTTCATTTCTCTTTAACGCATGTTTTCCTATTAAAAGATAAAATTTAACTTTTCAGGAAAAAGTAATACTTGGATCACACAAGGAATTAGAACATCGTGTAAAAATAAACGTACTCTCTACTTTATTTCTAAACATCATAACGTGTCACCCGGTTTCTACGTCTACATCCGAGAATATAAAATAATCTTAAGGAAAATAATACTTGAGGCAAAAATAGTGAAAAATAATGAGGATATTTTAAACGCTAAAAGCAAAACTAAAGCAATGTGGAATATCGTTAAAAATTCGACCACGTCATCACATTTCGTAGAAAATGTTGTTTTAAAGGATAATGAAAGAGTAACAAGAAATCCACAAAAAGTTGAAAATCTCTTCAACCAACACTTTTCTAAATTGCGGTTGATCTCACGAAGGACTAAAACCACAAAATTCAACATCATATGCTTCCCAAAAACTAAGGCGCGATGTTTATTTACGAAACTTCTAACGAAATCCTCAGAATAGTCAGTAAATTAAAAATAAATATTCATCAGGTGTAGATGAATTTCCGGATTGTTTATTAAAACGTGTGCACCTGCCATTATACTCCTCACATTTTCAATGCTTCCTTATGCACAGGAATATTTCCAGATACTTTCAAAACAGCAAAAATTAAGCCATTTTTTAAAAGGAACAAAATGAAATTGAAAATTACCGACCAATTTCTCTTTTGTCAGATTTCTCAAAAATATTAGAGAGCTTTTCTATACGCGAATGGAAACCTTTCTCAGGAAAAACGAAGCGTTTTATGACTCACAACACGGTTTCAGGAAATCAAAATCTACAGGAACTGCCATTTTTCTTTCCTTAAAGATGTTGCTTCATCAATGGACCAAAATGAAGAGCCCATTGGGATATTTTTAGATCTTTCGAAAGCTTTTGACGTTATTAACCATAACATCTTGCTCTCAAAATTACCTTCTTATGGAATTCGTAGTATTGCCCTAGATTGGATAACCTCGTACCTTAAACATCGATCTCAACGAGTAGAAATAACGTACTGGCACGAGAGGACATTATTTACTTATCTTTCCAATTCTTTGCCAATTGAACATGGTGTCCCAAGGTTCGATCTTAGGTCCTATCCTCTTTCTGTTGTACGTAAACGATATGCCCTCATCTACTAAAAATAGAAGAACAGTTCTGTTTGCCGATGACCGAATGTTCTTTGCAAAGAGAAACAATAAATAGTACAATTTCAGAAGTTTCAAATTGGTATTGTAATAATAAATTAATAGTTAACGAAGGAAAAACTGTCTCAATGCAATTTTGCGCTTCAAATCGGCAGTCGTATGCTCCATTGAAAATGAACAATATGCAATTAGCTGATGTTAAGGTAACAAAATTTCTAGATCTCTCAATTCAATCAAACCTCAAATGCAATGTACATATAACAGAATTAAACAGTAAATTAAACTCATTATGTTATGCATTCAGAATTCTTTCTAATTCCGTCAGCCTTCATGCAGCTCGTTGCGTGTATTTTGCAAATGTCGTACATTCCCGCCTGAGATATGGCATAATATTCTGGGGAAGCTCATCCTTTAGTTCCCAGACATTTAGATTGCAAAGAAAATTATCCGAATAATCAAAAATCCCATCCACGTGATCCGTGCAAGCCTCTTTCCATTGAGCTTGGAATTTTACCATTGCCTTGCCTATTTATTTATGAGTCTGTAGTATTTGTCAAAACTAACTTACTTAACGGTGGGAACTTATTTTCATGTAATACTGATATTTATACTTACAACACTCGACGTAGAAATCATGTTCATCAAGTGTCAGTATCAACAGCTTACTACAAGAAATCCACATACAATACATGTACATCACTTTACAACGCATTGCCAGATGAAATTAAACAATTAAAATTGGTACACAAATTTAAGTTCAAAGTAAAATCTTTTCTGCTGCAAAACTGTTTCTATACAATTAGAGACTATACTGATCGTCAAAAGAAAAGAATGTTTACTTTAACAAAAACAAGATTAAGTATAATGAATTAGTCTACATTTGCATTATATAATTTACAAATAACTCAAAACAATATGCCTGTAACAAATAATGTACGTCCGGGTCAATGACGCCCATCTCGATCGGTTTTTGTCCCGTTTCCTGATCCATTGAGCAAATGCTGAGATGGCCCCTTGCTTTGCTTCTGGACGTAAATGTAGCTTCACTAAGCGCACGGTTTGTTGAACTTTTTTTGCTTGTAGTGGTAGTAGAGCTTAGTGTGAGTTTCTATTTTGTTAACAATACATAAAAATCAAATCTGTGTGTTCCTTTACTGTTAAAAATAAGTTTTCTGTATTTTGCAACGAAAATATCTAGTTTTTGAAATGTTAATCCCTCGCTTTTAATTTTTTATTGTTATTGTTATTATTATTATTATTATTATTATTATTATTATTATTAT
Source organism: Teleogryllus oceanicus (assembly GCA_964035755.1). Taxonomy (NCBI): domain Eukaryota; kingdom Metazoa; phylum Arthropoda; class Insecta; order Orthoptera; family Gryllidae; genus Teleogryllus; species Teleogryllus oceanicus. The sequence goes on along the minus strand of CAXIVR010000010.1, from coordinate 102,500,875 downwards.
TATTACTAGGAACGGATTTTTATGTAAATACATATTTTTACAGGAACAAGATACCTGCATTCGCCAATATTTTTACACTTAACATGACATTCTGAACTAATTGAAACCATTTTTATTTTTATATTTTTACATATTTTGGTATGATTACATATTTTTACATATTTTATCTGTAGCTACATATTTCGTTACATTTTAATATATTTATAGGTCGAAAATGAACATTTCACTTGTGATGTTCGAAATATATGTTACTTGAAAACTAACTTAGTTGCTAAAATACTTAAAAATACGCAATGCACTTGTATTAACGCCGGACAATCGCTATTAATTGCCAAACGTATCTTCCCTGCCCACTGCTTCTTGGAAACAGTGTAGTCGGGATCAAAGATGAGAGGATGTAGTATGTGAAGCAGAAGGAACTTCAACCACGTGCTTACTCGTGTTTCATAGACCCCATAAAAAATCAGATCATTGTCTTATCGCTTTTCTGGAGTTAGGGTGGGAGTATGCTCCTTTACCCCCTCCCCTCTATCACAGGCTACAGTCATACGCAATTTTTAACTGTTTTTTTGACGTAAAATAAATAAAAAATAAATAAATACACGGTACTATTCACCTTGAGCTCCGGTTCCTCGTAAACAACACTGTATATAATACGAAAGTATTATATGTTTCGGATGAAACTAGCGAATAATTGCTTCTGTAGATGTAAAACTTTCATTCAGCCTCTCTGAATCCATGTAAAGTTCTGATCGGCAACGTACTCGCTCGGAAAACGCTTGAAGAATGGAAGTGTAAACATTATAACGAATATTTATTTCACATATTTCCTATTTTTCTTACATATTTTTGAAAAAATAAGTACATATATATTACATATTTTGCTTTTTATTACTATAAAGTCCGTTCCTAATTATTACTATGATTTTCATCTTTCAACTATTAATAGTTAAATTGTTGGGAAGGGATTTTGAAACTCAAGAAAGCGTGTCACAATGATTTTCTCCTCTATACGTCACATACAGTTTTTGACGAAATAAATAAATATTATTTATTTATTTATCGTATGGTAATACACATGGTGATATATATAAACGCCTTATCTGCAGAAATGTAAGATATTGTACCAAAACCAAAACAAACAGAATACAATTCATAAGATACAAGTTTAAAGGCAAACATTTAAATTTTTAATGTATTCAATTGCAGCACTAGTTGCCGTCAGGAAATCTTCAAATGGTCCGTCATACGCTCTATCAGGGCATTCCGTTATGATGTGGCGTACGGTTTGTTTAGTTGCTCCACAATCGCAGTTTGGCGTCAAGACCTTACCCCATTTATGTAGGAGTCCGCGCATCTTCCATTATTAGTCCGTATTCTATTGATGGTTGTCCAAATTTTGCGTGGTTGATCAAAGGCAGGGGGTTTCGTTCTTATGCAGGAAAGTTGCAGCAGTGTGGTGGTCGGATCTTTGTCCAGGCGCGTTCCCAGGTGTCTATCAAGTTGAACTGTGATGTATGTAACTCCTGGGCGGTTTTCAAGGTTGGGTTTCTGGATCTCAGCCTATTTCTTCCAAGAGTGTTGACATCTTGATGAATTGGGAGGTTGCGATTATCCTGTATACGATCGAATTCTCTGCTAAGAGCGGCTTTGCGTCGTAGATCGGGGGGTGGAATGTGACTTAATATGGGCAGCCATTCAACTGGGGTTGATCTTAGTGCTCCACTTATGATTCTCATGGTGTTGTTTAGTTGTGCGTCAAGTTTCTTTGTATGTGCACTATTAAGCCATACCGGAGCTCCGTACTCCGCAGTAGAATATACTAGTCCGAGTGCTCCGTTACATAGATGAAAGCAGGTTATCTCTTAATTTGTGTATAATGTTGTTTCTAGTGCGTATCTTCGCGGCTGTGTTCTCCAGATGTTGTTTATAGGAAAGTGTTCGGTCCAGAGTGACTCCTAAGTATTTGGGTTGCTTATTATGTTGGAGCAATCTGCCTTCAAAGTGAACTTGAAGTTGTCTATTTGCTTCTCCGTTACATAGATGAAAGCAGGTTATCTCTGTCTTATTAGGATTTGGTTTCAATCTCCATTTCCGAAAGTAAGCTCCTATTGTTGCAAGATCATTTGTTAAGGTGGCTTCAGTTTCCTCGAATGTTCTATGTCCTACTGCCAGAACCCAATCATCCGCATATCCAAACTTTCGAGATCTAGTATCAGGCATGTCAGAGATATACAAGCTAAACAGTAGTGGTGCGAGCACGGATCCTTGTGGAAGTCCTTCGTTTAGCGTCTTTGTTGAGCTTTTCCTATTACCCATGATGACCTGGAAGGTTCTGTCAGCTAGCATGCTATTGACAAGTTGGAGAGTTTTTCTGCATGGTATTATCTTGTAGAATTTATATAAGAGGCCGTGCCTCCAAACGGTATCATAAGCCGCTGTAAGGTCTATAAAAGCAGCTGATGTTTTTAAATTCCTCTGATAGCCTGCTTCTATGTATGTCGTAAGCGCCATGATCTGGTCCGTGCAGCTTCGCCCTGGTCGAAATCCAGCCTGTTCTATTGGTATTTTTCAAGTATGCTAGTCCCAATTCTGTTGTAGATGAGTCTCTCGAGCAGTTTGTATAGTGAGCTCAGAAGGGCTATTGGTCGGTAGCTCTTTGGATCGTTACCTGGTTTCCTGGTTTGAGAATAGCAATGATGTTAGATTTTTTCATTTCGCTAGGTAATCTACCTCTCATCATGGCATCGGAGAAGAACTGGGCTAGCCATTTCCTTGCATATTTGCCGCAGTTTAAGAGGAATTCCGAATGGATTCCATCAGGTCCTGGTGCTTTGCCCTTTTTTACATCTATAAGAGCTCTCGTTATGTCATCTATATCAAATGGTTTCGAATAATCAGTGTGTTCCGGTCCGCGGTTCTTCTTCAATCCATTTCCCCTTCGTGCCTCGTCAAGTTTTTTTTTTTAATGACAAGCCTCTCTACTGATCTTGTGAAGTCCAGATAGGTTACTGTTTCCATCCATTTCTCCCTTCGTGCCTCGTCAAGTTTATGTAATAAGTCATCTGCTATTTCTCGGTCTCCTTGTTCAAGGAACTTTTTATATAGTTCTTCACAGCTGTCGTTCCATCCTGGTATATACTCCTTGCGGTATCCTCTAGGGATGGTTTTTTTTGCTATTTCGAAGACCGCGTTTTTGAACCTTTGGTAGTTTTCAATGATAGGTGGTATCCACCCTAGGCACTTGTCAAGATTAACGGAGAAGTTTTTCCAGTCTGCCTTTTTAAAATTCCACCTTGAGCGGGGGAAGGATCTAATGAGTGGTATTTTTATTCCTATTTCAATTATGGCCGGTCGGTGTTGGCTATGTGGAAGTCTTTAATATTTTGCGGGTCACTTGCAACGGTATGTTGTTGTCATCTTTACTTACAAAGCATAGATCAGGATTATATTCTTGATTCCAGGCCGCCGATTTAAAAGATCCTTTCTCTTTGGCATCAAACACCAAGTGCACTTCATTTTGCTCTGCCCAGTCCACCAGTATTTCCCCATTGGTATCATTGGTTCTATATTTCCATAGTGTGTGGTGGCTATTAAAGTCCCCAACATATACTGCTGGATGAGGCAGGAGGGGTAGTGTATGTGGCGTCCATTCAGTAGCTGGGGTTTATATATATTACTAATGGTTATATCCCCTACTTTAATAACCACTTCATGGATATTATTATCTTGGGATGTTTTCATAAGGTGAGTATTTTCTATGGTAGTTTGGACATAGGTAGCAACACCATACTTGGGATGGTGTGTGGCTCCAACCAGATCATATCCTGGTATCTTTCCTCTTTTGTTTATTTGATCAGCGTTTTCAGTATGAGTTTCCTGCATAGCTAACACTGCAATGTCATTTTCTCTTAGAATTTTATGAAGGACCTGGCTCTTGGCCCAGCTTATTCCCTCTATGTTAAGTTGACAAATCTTAAGGCATGTCCCAAGATTTCTAGTCAGAGAGTCCTGAAGAGGACTAGTTAAGTTCGCATTCATATCATTCATCATGTGGTTTAGCCAGGAGATCCAAGGATTATTTGGCTACCAATGTTGTTAGCTCTTTAGCGTAACCCAGGGTGCACCACGTGGAGGCGAGCTAACTTTACACCCCAATAAATAAATAAAAATCGCCATTATCTATTAATAGCCGATTACCCGATCTGCCATCTACACACAATGGCGATGAATCTGAAAACAGAGATTTGATGTAGCTACTTATTAGCTTGAATTGGCCAATGAAAATATTTTTATCTTTCTTTCAAGAGAAACTTAATGTTTATTTCTATTACTGTAGCAAATTAAAATGTGAAATTTACATTGATAACTTTCTTAGTCATATCCTGGTTCGAACCTTATACGGCGATTCTGGTCTTCGCGTGCTCTTGATTGGTGGTACCTCGAAGAAACGCCTTCCCTCCTTTTGAAGCTCCGAGTTACGAAATCCAATTACCACGAATCTCAGCTTTTCTTTAAAACGAACACCGCCGATTCACCGCTTCGCACCACTCAAATATTTGTTCCAGCTCCACTATATTATGTGTGGCGTCATACAGTCGCCATATACAATAAATATTGGCTACGTGCATTTCATGCACAAGGAAGTAGGCTGCGACAGCGGGCAGCATGCAAGGGACGCCTCCCTGAACAAAGGGAGGCTATATCGGGACGGGAAACCCGGCTCTCGCATAGGGCGAAAGGCAGAAAACCCCAGGGCTGCCGTGACGTTGTGTTGCCACGGGGCCAGAATTGTGAACCCCGAAGTTCGGCTGTCGGGTAAACGCGGCTGGCGGAAGCGGCGAGATGACGCAGTTCCGTCAGCCGGCCCAGAGGGTATAAAAGCGCACTCGCACACGACTCTTTCTTCTGATTCTCGAGCTCTGCGTGGGATGTCGTGTGAGGGTGCGCGGCGCGTGGCACGTCGGGTAGGCTACGGGGGCAAAGGGTCTGGAGCCGGCGTGAATTCGTCGTGATTTAGAGAAAAGGGGTGCATCGCACCGCGGGAGTAATTCTTATCTGGCAAGCGGTTGTGGTGACCAGGTGAAGTTCCTCTTAGTAATAGGCTGTAGATATTGTAAATAATAGATTCGGGTGTCGGAGGATATCTGTAATAAATATTAATATCACACTGTTTCACGTCTGTTATTCATTGTTGCGGCTATGACGCTACATATGTCCATTGCCCGTTCTCACCGTATAAATATCCAGTGCTTTTATGATTACACCGCAAAACAAATCTTTTAGTTCTATCTTCCGTTTATAGCAAGAAAATAGGCAAAGTCCCGTATCGTTTGTGAACCGCATACATTTATCAGTTCAAGAATGATTAAGAGTTCACTCAGAAAAAACTCCAAGTCTTATTTTGATGCACATCAAAATATTCGAACTCGACACGTTCCCAAATCTTAGAAGTATCACAAGTTCATTTCTGGTTCTGCTACGAAAATATTCAGAGTCCGAATATGTCCCTCAAGTCCGATTCTTGCTCTACCCACGAAAATATTTCAAAGTCCCAACATGCACAAATTAATCTATTCACGAGCGAACTGCTCACCGTCACGACATGCGACCGAATGAATTTTTCCTCCCTTTTAAAACCCACAATGCCTCGCCTTTCTTTTATTTCGACAAAAATGCCCAAACTTCCGTTTTAATAATCCGTCACCTCCACGGTCAGATGAATGTTTGTTTATCCTGACAACAACCACGACGTCGCTGCTAAGGCGCCATATTGCCTAATATTTGCCCTAACCATTTCGCCCATTTACGACAAATATTCTGTAATTATATATATATATATATATATATATATATATATATATATATATATATATATATATATATATAAAATATATGGAACTTTCACCTATTTTAGGACGCTGTCCCGCGGTTAAACCACCGATGTCCCCCCTTGACTGGTTCGATGTCCCGCGGTTACACCACTTCCTTCGCTCGATCTCAGAATGCCGCCACACGTCCAAATTCCAAACCTTTCTCTCGATCTCGGGCTCGTACCATCCACGTATGTGGTCCAAGTCCTTCTCGCCTACGCTTGAGTCTTCACTGGAGTCGTCCTTCAGCCGCCTGCCGCGTACCCGTTGCTCGCGCTACCAGTTTTAAATAACTAACGTACTTGAATTGAATATTTCTAGCACTCGGCCGACATACCACACTTTGAGCGTGCGTGGTCGTGGCGTACAAAATTAAATACTGGATTTCGTTTAGAGTCCTTCTGCGCGAATTTATTGCAATTATGAAACTATTTCAGGTTCAAGCAGTCACATCGCTTGCTTACTCGCGTAATGTTAGTGCTAACACTGTACATGCACTTCACTTCTGAATTCTATCACTTATTACCGCGTTTCTTAAATCAGCTTTAACTAAGCAAGTAAAATTATACTCCTGCACTAATCAATGACGATCGCCGAAGAATTAAGTTGAGTCGCCGTCGCCGTCGCTGTCGAAGTTGTAAGAGCTCTTCCGAAGTGCGTCGCGGTATTTATGCGTCTCCGCCTGGGGAAATTTCTGGAGGGGTGAATTTTCTCCTCCTTCGCGCCCTCTCAAGAAAATATTATCCGCTAACTTTGGACATCGGAGTGCGAAAACCTGCGGGTAGATGTCGCCTTCTCGGACCATCGCTCCGCCGCGTACCCTATTCCTCGGTGTTCTGGTCTTTTCTTGTGGCTTATGGTGGCGTTACGGGTTCGTATAATCCCGTGACGTCACAATATATATATATATATATATATATATATATATATATATATATAAGTAATGTCGGTGTCTCTCTTGGGTTCATGCATGTTCAATAATTACTCTAGGAAAGCATTTTTACAAATTAACCTTTAATTAATCAAAACAAAAAATGAATATGATGGATGATGGTGATGATAGCATGCAACAGTAGCTCTTACAATGGAGTGTACAATGTTGCTTACTGCGGCCTTTGATTATATTAACTGCTTAACAATCACAAAAGTGGCAAACACTTTGCCGCTACCCTCGTGCCTAGTTACGGGCACGTCCGCTGCAGCTCCGTGAATTAAAGTCTGTCCGCACTTACGCGGCAATCGGGCTGAGCGTCGCTTAGTGCGCAAATTTTACTCATCTTATGCTTCTGCGGCGTTGTGTCAGCGGTTGCGGGATGGTACCCGGAGCTGGCGTCGGGCGGCTTGGCGCTTTCACGGACGGGAACCCCGCAACAGCGCGCTCCTCTGTGCCCACTGCTGCTCGTCGTCGAACACATGCCTCGACACGCGTCCCCCGGTCACAACAGCTCGCGATCAATTAGACAGGGAACTCCTTCCAGCATCGAACCTTAATAGTTCTCGTAATATGAAATGTTCTGCGGAGCCGAATTCTAGGCTGACGCACCAAGTTCCCGAACACATGTCTTGAGTGACATGGTGAACTCGTCGGGCCTCAAAACCAAGTGCACTAGTTGAGAGACAAATGTCAAGTCAAGTAGTCGGCTGCCAAATGCCAAGTGAGTTGCTCGAGTGTCAAAGATCAAGTCATCTCTTGGGCCACACGCGCCCACGGACGAAGGCACGCCTTCCTCTCCCGGATCGGCGGGCCTCTTCCTCATTCGCTGGCCCTTTGCTTACGTGGCAACGCTTGAGCCAATTGCCCGCGAGTTTGATATTACAATAAGTAAGTTGTTCGAAGGTAAGCCGCGCCCTCCGCGGATGCACACTTGTGCGTAACGAATTTTGTAGCCTATTTAGCACGTACGCGGATTGAAATTTACGGGGTCTCCGGCAGTCGCGGGCGTGGCACGCTCCGGGCGTCTCAATAACACAAGCGCCCTGGCGGTCGTAAATGTTCCGCGAGTTTGCCGTGGAGGGAGCCGAAGGTTGGATGTAGCCGGTGTCATAACTGGCGTCACATGCCGCGCAGCGTGAAGAGGCTTGAGTACTCGAGCGGAGCTTTGTTAGAGCCGGGCGGTCGCAAGCAAGGGACTCCCTTTAGAAAACGAGTTCCGCTGCGGGGTGGCGTGTGGTGACGTCGTCCCGAAGGTGGAGGGACCTGGCCTCGTTGTGGGTGGGGAACGTTAACGGACGCGCGCGGCTGGGCGCGGTCGCGTTGTGGGGCGGCACGCGGTCTCCCAATTGTGACCAATATTTTTTAAAATTTTTTTATTATTTTCTCGGAGGACGTACCTTTACAATATATAAAGACAGACACACACACACACACACACACACACACACACACACACACACATATATATATATATATATATATATATATATATATATACACATATACATACATACATATACATATACATACATTATATTGTGTGCATTCTTTATAAAAACATTTTGTTGTTATTTAATTTTCTGCAATTTTGAGTTCAGTCGTGTTTAATTGTCTTTAAGATTTCAAGTTTGTCAATAATTTAATTTTTTTAGGTTTTGAAGTAATTTTGTTAACTTTGTAATGTAAATATAAAGATGTTGGTTAGTTATATGATATTTATTTTATATTATATTTTCAAGTTTTTAATTTTCAGAGTTTAAAGTTGTAAGTTTATTATTTGTGTTTAGAATCATCTTATACTGTATGATTTAAACTATAACTTCCGTATTTAATTGTGTAGTGGAAAAGAAAAAAATTTTTTTTTCGTTTCTAAGAAAATCTTTAATTTACAAGTTACCTTTGCCCTTCCCAAAACAATATATTGTATAAATAATAATTATTTATTACCTACGATGCATATGCATGGGACGTTTTAACACAATGGCAAAGAGTAATACGCTCTCCGTATGCGACTACCGCGACACATACGAAAGTCACTGCAACTACTTGGAAGACGATCCGTCCGCGGTGTAAAAGATACACATCTTCCGTCCGAAATCGACGAAATATTCTGTGTTGAACTAGTGCTCAATATATTTCGTTCATAACATGAACCCAATAGAAATATTGTCAGAAAGTGTAATTAAAATAGAAAACGTAAGTTTTATTTCTTAATCAATTATCATTTTTAAAGGTAAATTATTAAGGAGTGAAAAGTATACTTCTTTTTGAGGTTTTCAACTTCCAAATCGTAATAATAATAGCCAAGAAAGACTATTAGCAATATATACATTTTTACAAAGAGTTTTATTAGCTCTCACAAACAACATGTAATTGTATGTAATTATTGTAATGTTTGTAGTTATGCAATATGCAGACCTACTAACATGTTAAAGTAAAGATTATGAGATTCAAGGGTAGATGTGGCATGCAGTGAAGGTTTACTAAAAATGTCTGCCTCTCTTTCAGGTAAAACAGGAACCTGATGATTATTCTGAAGAGGAAACTTACAATTTCACAGTGAGTTGATTGTTAATTCTCCTTGTATTTGCTATATATGAGAAGTTGAGACTGAACTTTGCTTTCTTTTAACCCAAAAGTTTGCAGACACAATTTTAAGTTAATAATAAACTCTTTCCTGCTGCATAACTGTTTCAGTGCAATAAATGATGAGACTTATCATCAAGAAGGAAAATAATGTTAATTTTAACAAAACAAAGATATATAGGATGCTTTAGTTTGTTTGTATTGTATAATTTCAGTCCCTGATCCATTCAGCAAATGCTGAGATGGCCCTTGTTTTGCTTCTAACATAAAGTAGTTCACTATAGCACAATTTGTTGAGCTCTATTTTTGCTTATAGAGGTACGAGTAGAACTGGGGGTGAGTTACTATTTTGTTAACAATGCAGCAAAATCAAATCTGCAGTCCCTTTGGCAATGCAAATAAATTTTATTATTTCTTTTGTTTGTTTTAATTTTTAAACTTTTATTCACCTCTGCACTGTTTGTCGTTAAAATGTGTGGAAGGGATTATGGAGCTGAAGAAAACGTGACACTGACTATTTTCTCCTCATATATCACATTCAGTGTTTACTGGTTTTGTCTATATAAATCAAGTGATATGGGGATTTTGAAGAACAAATAAATCATAGTATTTTTGTATTTAATAAGATGTAATACTTGTGTCTACCAAGATTTTGTACCAAAAACAGATGGCCTAGATAAACAGTATTTGCTATAATTATGAGGGAGTAAATTGATTTTCTTGGAGTACTCAAATTTGTTTGATCCTCTCATCTAAGAGGTAATGCTTGAAGTGTTGAATCCAATTGGATAGAAATATCAAATTATTTACATCATTGAGGGAAAGAACATCTTTGAGCAGGTTTTGTGAGAATATTGCATTGTGAACTCTTTTTTTTTTTTAAACATTTCCTGTGGCAGGCGTAATGTCTTATGGTGGTTACATTATGGATTATGGTTAGGATACATTGTATTATTAAGAGGTTCTAAATTTTGAACTTGACTGAATGCGATATGTACATACTATAATGGTTGGATAATGCAATATGATAATTGGTGCTGCTTAGTGATAGTTGTCTGTGTAAGTATTGTTTAATTCAATAGAGATTTTTGCTCCTAGACTTACACAATTTTAAATTGGCATTTACAGGTTTTATGGATTAAGAAATTAATAAACCCCATTGAGTTACATGATAATATAATTGAAGGAAAAACTCTGAAAACTTCTTAATTTTTACTTCATGATAAGTATAATAAAATTGATACTGTTATTAATATGAAGTTTGTGAATTGTGCTACTTTACATTATGTATTAATGTAAATTGAAGTTCCATTACAATGCTGTGTATATTTAATTATAATTAGTTGGACCCTTGAGTGACCCTTTGTAGTGACAGGAAGGTTCTGAACTGTGTGTTACAGAATTGTGAACTGTGAAAGAAACTTGTTTTGTGGAGAGTTGCGATTGAATTGCACAATCAACCTGCTCTTCTAATTTTAGTATGAAAGATTGCTTCTGTCATTTTCCATAAATTTGAAATAGATTTCAGGTTTCTGCATTTTCCTGATCACTCATGCTGTCAGCAAATTACATATATACCAGCATTCCCGTAACCAGGATAAATTGTTCCTCTATTTCCTGATGCAACGGCATAAAGACTGTAGGATTTGATGTAGAAAACACACTTCACTAAACTATGCAAGTAGGTAAGATTTGCCAAAATGTCTCCTCAGCCATTCATTCTCTAAAATACATATAACTACTACGTACACATAATTCAAATCAATTCACTTGTCGTGCCTCATTCAATTTCTGTGTTTTTGTTCTCATTGGCTTAGAAGATTACTAGGGGACAGATTTTGATGACCTAAAACATCCATATTTAAGAAATTTAGTTGGTATTTTTGGTCATTCGTTTATCTATGTGTACTTAGCCAATTAGTGGTTCTGGAATATTCACTGTCTTGAATCTTTTCCTTTCAGACGCTTTTGAACACAGTGTGTATATTTTCTAGGTTGTATAATCAGCCAACCAGAATTATGAAATATTAAATAGCAATTGAAGCTAGTTTCATGTTAATATTACAGGTTTCATATTTCAATTAGCCAATGTTGAATTGTCAAAAATTGTTGAACAATAGTATTTAAGTATTATGACCATAATTTCAAAATTATCTAACAAAATCTGTATGACAGTGAACAATAACAGTGGCACTCAAAAATAAATATGCACTTATACGAGAAAGTAAAATGTTGTGAGACTGTAAGACTTGACACGTGTTTATCTAGGTATGTCCACATGCTGAATCTGAATGTGAAGCCAGAACTGTGCAACGTATTGCAATTACATGTAGTTTGTGCAATTCTGGCTTTGGTTTCAGGTTCAACGCATTGACATACATAGAGAAACGTGTGTCAAGTCTTCAGATTTGACAACACTCGAAAACAAAAATACAATTCCACAATGGTATTTTGTGATTGAAAAAAGAACAGGAGAGCAGTGGCTGAATTCTGGCCTAAGGTTTGGATTGAGGATGTTGAAATACACAGACAACTTTTTGTGCGTGCGTGGGTGGCCGTGTGCGTATGTAGTTGTTACACTGGCTATGTCAGGGCCATAACCAGTTACCAGTAATGATTATATAAAGTTGAAATCTTAAAACTGGTGGGATGTGATGAGTTCACCTATATATTGCATTTTATTTCCAATAATCCTGTCAAGATACACATTAAGAGGATATGAGTTTTTTTAATGCAACACACTTATTAATATTCTTGCCAAGTTGACGGTGATTCTAGATTGTAGCAATTGTGAAGTAGTATCCTATTTCTGTTTGAAGGAAGGAGGCGAACTGTGCCTGTTGAAGAGCGAATTGGAGGAGGAAGGAGAGGAAGAGGTGAGTGGGTGAAAAATGTTACTCCTCCCTGTCATTTACATAGCAGATATATAATTATTGTATTTATAATATAGTATAGTAGTATGATAAAGAATTGCTTATAGACTTAAATAAGAATCAAGCAAAGTTTGTTGAGCAATTAATTTAAATTAGAATTATTACAATTTTTAAACTATATTAACTTTTTTTTTCAATCATGGATAAATGTTTAGATTGGTTCTGGTCTCTAGAGTGCAAGGGCACAAATATGGTGCACTAATATACGAAAAATCTGTATAATTAGCTATAATAGCAATATTAATAAGATAGAAATGAACCTACTCCATTTCTTATTTAAATTGGTAGAAGAATAGCAATGAACAGAAAATGTATTTTTAATATGGTTATGCTTGTTTGAAGCTGTGTAATCCTTTAATATTTCTTAAGTGTTGTAGAAATTTATTGTAGGCCCTTATCTTCACTTACGCAAGTTTTTACTTTCTGGCTATTGCTCGCACAAGTTTTCTTGATAGATGAGCTCCCTAGTGGTCACCCAGCACTTAATAGCGCGGCCCGTTGAGATACTTAGGTTCAAGTCGGAACGGTACGTACCAATTTACAATGCTGGCATTAACCACCTCATACCTTCAAAATAATTGTAGCATTTCTTGAGGCACTCTTTGGGGTGTTAATGCCCACTATTGGTACGCAGTTTGGCTGTGATGTAGCCAGAACCCTCCTCTCCCCACAACTCCCGCTGTGGAATATTGAGAAAACTTGCGCCTTTAGATAGGTGTTTCCATGTAAGAAAAGACCTAAAAATTCAACATAGCGGGTTTCAACGCTTCCACCCTCATCGAAATTAAACACTAAACTGCATTGAGGATTCCGATGCGGTGTGTTTAAATGTACGTAGTGTTCTTCAAAAATGCAGATTTGCTGAGATCATTTTATTAATGTTGTTTTATGACTTATAAATCGCAACGGTATCATAATTTAATTTATGATTTATACACGAAAATAAAATTTTCAAAATAATAATTTTCTTAAAATGAAGAATATAATGAAAATTTATATAAATCATGGCTCAAAAAATTTTAATTTTACATAGTGTTATGAAATAAAATTATACTTCACTGAACTAGAAATATCTGTATCATAATGATTTTATACATATAACATCAACCCATAACTATGATAAGAATGTATCGAAGGAATGAATATATTGAACTAAATTGACAAATGTTTGAAATGTAGTGAAGATCAAATTAACCGGATGTATGAATTCATTCAACTTAAAGATTTCGTAAAGAATAAATTTATGCACCACAGGGGGGTACATTTTAACTACAAATTGCGAGGAGCAGTCTTTAAAATTTCTTATACAATGGTTCATAACAATTATATTCACATTATTGAATTTTACCAGACTTTTAGTGCCTAATTGCCAGGGCTTATAAACATACATTTCATTCTTGCATGTATCTGAAGTGACGGGGAGGAAACCAGGGTAAACAAAAAAGGAAGTACGGAGGTGGTCCCAGAAGTACCTGACCCAACAAAGAAAAAACAAAAATTTTGGGAAAAAAATGTTTATTTTTCAACGTAATCTCCTTTTAGCTCTATACACTTTTCCCAGTGATGTTCAATAAGTTCGATACCCTTTTTATAATAAGAACTGTCTTGCTCCTCAAAATAGCCATTAACTACCGACATCACTTCTTCATTGTTGGAAATTCTTTGACCACTGAGCCATTTTTTCAAGTTTGGGAACAGAAAATAATCAGAGGGGGCTAAATCTGGTGAATAGGGAGCATGAGGTAGCAATTCAAATTTTAATTCATTAATTTTGGCCATTGCAATAACGGATTTGTGAGCTGGTGCATTGTCCTGATGAAACAACACTTTCTTCTTAGCCAAGTGTGGCGGTTTTTCTTGATTTCTTCGCTCAAACGTTGCAATAAGTTCGCATTATACTCGCCGTTGATAGTTTTTTTCTTTTTCAAGGTAGTCAATGAAAATTATCCCACGCGCATCCCAAAAAGAAGACAAAAGACGACTTTCCACAGTATTGTTACTTTATTTTGGCTTTCTTCTTATGTTAATTTCTTTCAATAGACCTTGTGGCATTGCCATAATTCCCAAAAAATGTTCTGAAATATTTGCACTGTTCGTAATCTCCTTTTAAACACTAGTTTCCTTTATTTCAATAAATATCAGCAGTTTTTGTTCATCACTTTCCAAGAACATCTGACTGTCTTCTTTTAATATGGAAATGTTTTTTTACCATTATGAACTTTATTTAATTTTGAACAACATGTTATCTTTATTAGAATATGCCGAAATTTTTTTTGTTGATATTCCCATAGTCCATTTTGAGCCTTGCTCTTGAGAATGCGATTAAATTAATGAAAATAAAATTCCACTAATGCAGTTTCAATAGTTCGTTCATGTTTATATAAGAAAAATATTGAAAACATTTGAAAAACCCAACCCCCTGTATGCACTAGAAGGTTATGTAATGCTGCTAGAAAAAATTGCGAATTTTCGTCAGAAAACTCTTATTGCCGGACTCTGATAACAAAAAGTGGATAAATTCAGTTGCTAAATTTAGAAAAAAATCCTCTCACATGAGGTGTAGCCAGAATCCCAGTTTTGTGGGTCCTTGATACTGAAATATCAATTGACAGTAGAACATTCTTCTGTTCGGTGTGTGTGAACAACCTGTACAGTTTTTTTCCAAACCGAATGAAACCGTCTCAATCTGGCCTTAGTGGAAGCACTGCAATTTTGAGGGACATTGATTAATTTTTGGGAGTACTTTACATGAAGCCCTTGAGATATTTTCTATTTTTTTCTCCAAAAAGCCTCCTAATTATTCTTTAGATTTCTTGTAAGAATAGAGTAAAATACATTTATAAAGGTGGCATACGTCCTATTTTCAGAGTTAACTCTGAATTTTCAAAAATTTCAAGAGCTAAAATTTTTCCTGCGTCGTCCTACAACTACAATATTGAAGATATATATTTTCCTTCAAGTACATTTTTCTTTCCTTGTTATTCTTTCATTAAGGTTATGTACATTTTTAAAAACTTTTAGTAGTTTTAGTATATATTGCCTGCAATTTGTTTGTCGTGCATAAACAATGCATGTCATTGTTTCATATGACCTGAAATTCACTTTTCTGTATTCGTGTGTTATTTCCAAAATACACACAAATGTAATTGTGTGAAAAATATACCCGAGAGCGTAAGCAGGGTAAATAACCTGATTGAATGTTATTTGACAAAGATTTAAAACATGATATAAAATTTGGGAGTATGGAATGGATGCGATGCTCAGAAGTATATCTTCAAAAATCCAACACGACCTGGATAATGGAGGAGTAAGTAATCCAGAAAAGGTACCAACACTCTTCAACCAACACTTTTCTAGAATTGCTTGATCTCGTGGACTAAAACAAAAATTCACATATCGTTTCAAAATGTTCAGCATGATTTTATTCAAACTTTAAAAATTTCAGAATAGTCATAAACTAAAATCAAATATTCATCTGGTTCAGATGAATTTCGGAGTTTATTAAAACGTGTTTATGCATTATACACCCATTAACTCCATTTTCAATGCTTCTTGTCACCAACAAATTTCAGATATTTCAAAACAGCAAAAATTAAGCCACTTTTTAAAGAAGACAAAATCAATTCAAAATTAGGCCCTTTTATTTTGTCAGTTTTTTCAGTTTTGCAAGTATTTAGAACTTTTCTATACATGAATGGAAACTTTTCCTAAGAAAACAACTGTTTACAGACTCAAAAACAGTTCTGGAAAATCAAAATCTACAGAAAGCATTTTTCTTTTGCGTTTCAAATCGGCAATCATATGCTCCATTGAAAATGAACTATATGCAATTAGCTGATGTTAAGGTAACAAAATTTCTAGGTCTCTCAATTCAGTCAAACCTCAGTTGGAATGAACATATATCAGAATTAAAACCTAAATTAAGTTTATTATGTTACGCATTCAGAATACTTTCAAATTCTGTCAGCCTTCATGCAGCTCAATGCGTGTATTTTGCAGAAGTATGTTCCCGCCTGAGATAAGGCATAATATTATGGGGGAAGCTCATTTATTTCCCAGACGTATAGAATGAAAAAAAAGTCCGAATAATGAAAAAAATGCCATTCACGTGATACCTGCAAGCTTCTGTTCATTGAGCTTGGAATCTTTTTTTAAAATTTATTTATTTAAGGTCACTGTTCAACAACTTGATCATAAGCGACCCTACTATCAATAAAGAGTTTACACAAGTTTTACACTTATTTCATTACACATTAATATACAGTTCATACAAACATGAAATTGTAATAGTGTCAGTTTTTTGGGTACATTTACATAATTGGGATGGATACACATGTTAATTTAATTACAATACAATGGCTTTGATATTCATAACACGTTTGAAGTCTTGTACTGGGTGAGATGTAGGTAAAGGATGGATTTATATTAGGTATCAATTCTTGAGATTTTAAAAAGTTGTAAGATTTTCATACATTGTTCTGGGGAGGAGAAGGAATTAAATAAAGAATCTTTATTTAAGCTTATTTAAGTTTAAGGACTGTCTTACACGGGCTAATTCAGGGCACTCTAGAATAATATGGGATGTAGATACTTGCGCTCCACATTTAGGACAGGGTAATGGGTCAGGTATTTTTTTATTAGGTGAATGTGGGAGAGATTAAAGTGGCCAATACATAGTTTGGTAATTTTAACTTGCTGAAACCTAGTGAGTTGGAGGTTAGGGAGAGCGGGTTCGATAACGGATTTCCTTACGAGCTGAAGTTTGAAGAAGGTAGTCAACCATTTTTCATTCCACTGTTTCCTAACCTTATTTTTAAAGTAAAATTTCATATCGGAGAGAACTCCCTTCACACTGTTGTCCGTTGTTGGTAATGAAGTACAGGAGCGTGTAGCAGGAGGGGCATAAGTGGAGATGGTACCTTGACAACTGACTGCTACGTGACGTGACATGTTTTATTAGTAACCATAGCAATGCAGGATTACTCCCGTGCAAATTAATGGAGGATTACTCCCAGTGCAAAGCGCTCAATGCCCCGTAAGGGCTTGAACGCGATCCATTGACAACAAAATAAAAAAAACATTCCTTCTTTGACCGCTTTATCTGCTTTTTCATTCCCTACTATACTTCTATGTGCTGGAATCCAAGCAATAGAAGGTGCCGTGGTTTATTTGGGTAGATAAAAGTTCTTGTATTCTGCAGATTATGGGGTTTTTAGATAATCTGTTGGCATTTGCTTTCAAGGTAGCCATAGAGTCTGAGGGAATCACCATTTTCTGTTTTCTTCATTTTGGAAGAATCTTACCATTGCCTTGCCTATTTATTTACAAATCTGTAGTATTTGTCAAAACTGACTTACTTAATGGCGGGAACATATTTTCATGTAATACTGATGTTTATAGTTACAACATACGGCGTAGAAATCGTGTTCATCAAGTGTCAGTATCAACAGCTCACTACAAGAAATCCACATTCAATACATGTACGTTAGTTAACAACGCATTGCCAGATGAAATTAAATAATTAAAATTGTTACACAAATTTAAGTTAAAAGTAAAATATTTTCTGCTGCATAACTGTTTCTATACAATTAGAGACTATCCTGATCATCAAAAAGAAAAATAATGTTTATTTTAACAAAACAATGATATAGTATAATGAATTAGTTTCCATTTGCATTGTATAATTTTTAAAAAAGACATAATATGCCTGTAACAAGTAATGTACTTCAGCTTCTGGGTCAATGACCCCCATCTCAATCGGGTTTTTTGTCCAGTTTCCCTGATGATGGTTGACCCCTTGATTTGCTTGTGGAGGTAAATGTAGCTTCACTATGCGCTCGTTTTGTTGAACTGTTCTTTTGCTTGTAGTGGTAGTAGAGCTTATGGTGAGTTACAATCTTTTTAGCAATGCAGAAAAATCAAATCTGCAGTTCGTTTACCGTTTTCTGTAACTTGGGAACAAAAATATCTAGTTTTTAAAATGTTAATTTTGCGCTTTTTAACATTATTATTATTATTATTATTATTATTATTATTATTATTATTATTATTATTTTATATGTCTGTACTTTTCTCAGTAAGCATTGAGAACCATTCATCTATTTAAACGACTTGGGCTCTGGCAAATGCGACTGGTAGTGACAGATCTGAGGAAAGACAGAAGAAATTCATCTTTGTCAGTCATTCAATTTAAGAATTTTCCAATATGGCAAGTCTATAGGATTAATGCTTTTTGGATGGTTATGCAGTTTTTTTGTAAGACCTGAAGCAAATCGGTCCGTCACCACTCTTGTGGCTGAGATGATTATTGGCACTATTTCAACCTTACTCAGTTGCCAGACATGTTGGATTTCTGCTGCCAAATTCTGGTATTTTGAAATCTTCTCTGATTCTGTCTTATTGAGATTTTTTTTTCAGTGGACAGCCTACATCTATGATTGTATCATACTTTTGTATTTTATTGGTAACTACTATGTCTGGGCGATTATAATCCACAGTTTTTTCAGTGACAATAGTCATATCCCAGTAGAGTACTATTTCACTATCTTCTATAACCGGTGAAGGTGAATATTTTTTTAAAATGGTGGAGGGTTCTCAATTAGTCTATAATTTGATGCCAATTATCTATGAATTATTTTGGCTACTTCATTGTGCCTCCGTAGATATGCAGTGTTGGCAAGAACTGGGCAACCTGCAATCACATGGTCAATGGTCTCATTAGGTTGATTACATTCTACAGACATTTGTGAATACAAATAAAAAGACATTGTTTTATGATTACACTGTCCACAGTCAACTGTTCATTGCATCCAAAGGTACTTCTGATGCATCCTTTCTGTTCCATGCTGATGATATTGTTCTGATCACAATGCATGTATATCTTTTCGTGTAAAACTGATGTTAATAACTTATATAGAACAGAGACATGTTACTGGCCTGTAATTTTTGGGATCTGATTTAGGAACACTTTTGGGTAGTAAGTAAGTAATACCTTACGTTAAGAATTTTGGGCACTGATCAGGCTTCTGAAGTATCTCATTAAAACTATTTGAAGTATAGTAAGTGTAGGGAAACAAAATGCTTCAACCAAAAGTTTTGAATTTGTCAGATCCTGCTGATATCCAATTTTGGCATTTCTTAAGACTTCCTTCAATATCTTCAGTGGTAATATGGACTTCAGACATTTCTGGAATGTTGCCCATCTTTTCCTAGAGTTCAGAGAGCCATGATGCATCATGATTGCAGCTTGAAGGCTTGGTCCAGATTTCCTGCCAGTATGACTTGAACTTTCTCCTGGCTATCAGCTTGGTGTTCCAAGTTCTGATAGAATACTTTCTGGTTCCTCTCAAATAACATATTTTGTTGTTTCCACTTTGAGCATTCATTGTATCTTCGCAATATAGCACTTTTAGCTTTGAGCTTTTGTCTAGCTTCATCGTGGTACAGGGTTAGTTTTTGTCTTAACTCGGAGTCGTTTATGTTGATTTGCATTTTAGGTAGGATTCTATTAATTTTATGCTTTACTCTTCTACTTTTGTTGTTTGAAAGAAATTCATGAATTATATTAATCTCTGTTCTCAGTTTAACAATACATTCTTCCAGTCTAAATTGCCATGCAGGTTTTCTCGCTTTCTTTGTGTCCCGCCCGAGATCGGCCGTTTAAGCGCAGATAATCGCGATTATCAGCTATCCATCCTCGTTTCGACACATTATGGTCTCGTTGTAGTATAATAAAAGACTGTCGTATGCACAATTTTGAATGACAATGAACTTGAGCAAAACCTGATATTGGGAACATTTGTGGGCCTAGATTTGATCGATAGTCGTGGTCATTTTGATGAATGAAGGCCCGTGGTGTAAGGTTATTTGAGGTTCATGTTTCTTGATCAATAGAATAAATGTTAATTATTTGTTTGACCATATTTCTAAAAATGTATTACTATCATATAAGTATATCAACATATAGTACATAAAATCAAAAAGCAATGTTTAAAAAAGTCAATTTTATTTACACACATACATTATAAACAATACACTAAAATAACAATCAGTTTGAAAAAACTATTATAAATGGATGATACACTAAATAACAATAGAGCTGATTGATACTGATTGCTGATACTGATGATGATTGATAACGAGAAGTAATTAATGGCTCTTCTATGATGGTATCTCACAGCACCCAAACCATGTCTACAATTAGCAGTGTTCAAAAGAAAAGGAAATTGACCAAGAATGTACTAGTTGAAACAAAATATACTTCTGGTAACAGTCTATTCCAAACAATGCTCAGTTCTGGTTAACAAAAAAAATGAATCTCTGGTGGTTATTATTACAGAGAATGTTAGCCAACTCATTGCTTGTATCACTCATAAATATTGTACTATGTTCATCTAGACAAAGGCCTATATCAGAGCAGTAAATATGAAAAGCATAAATACAAGTATAAAATAATTAAAAATAAACAAAGAAAATATATAAGAATGTTAATAAATGTACCTACATACATATACAAAAATAATACATACAAATCATGTACATATACAAATTGCAATATACACAACTCAGGAATATTGGATTCTTGAGTGAAAAGATAATAGAAAGTACAAACTAATACAACAGTTGTTACTAATCATGTACTTACATTTATGTCAATCAGAATATAGCTATAGAAGGAAGAGAAGATAAAAGAAAAGAAAAAAAACTCAAACCATTTCAAGTTGTGTTGGCAATATCAATTTTGTTACAATGCCTTGAAATAAAAATATTGATGAGTGTAACAAGAAATAAGGTGACCTAACATTGCATGTAGTAACTATTATCATAGCTTCAATATTAATTTTTGTTAACCTTGTCTGAACATTGTTTTATCTTTATTGTAATTGAAGGTTTCACCTTTACAATTGTTTTTGTTAGCAGAAATATGTGTCATATGTGTCATGCTTGGCTAGCTTCCTTTCTTTTCAACATTCAGTTAATCGTAAATATGGTGAGGTGTGAGGTGATGCCATGACAATAGGCCACACACTACATCTGCTTACCAATCAACATGTGTATTTACCTCCATTGTATGTTGTTGTGTGGAAAGTATTCTCAATTTATTTTTTAAATTCCGAGAGTTAATTTTGGGTCACTTGAAATGTATAGTATATGTAAGTAAAATTATGTTTATGTATGTTTTTAATGCTTTCTAGTCTTACGAATGTACTATATCCGTCAAATAAGCTTTCATAAAAAACTGGAAACAAATAATTCAAACTTGCCAAAGTCTCATGAAGAAGCTGCTTTCATTATTAGATTTATGATCAGGAACTGTTTTTAAAAACATTATTTCTCTGATGGGAAAAATGTGGACTAAGAAGAAGCAGCTTGAATTTCATTTTTTTAATTCAAAATAATATTTAAATAATTTCTTTGTACTTATCACAAACCCCTCTATTAATCGTCATGATCAAGTTGCTTTGTCAAGAATTCCATCAAACCATTCTAAATTATCTCATAAATTTTTAATTGAAAAAGTTCCACATCCTACTTGTACCATCTGCAATAGAATTCTATCAATAGAGCACATCCTTCTGGAATGCCCCGTACACATCAAAGACAAAAAATGTCTAGGAAATAAAAATTTCAATGAAATTTTATCACCACCAAGTTTCCAAGAAAAAGTGTTACAATTTTGTAAAACTATTGTTATTTTCTCAGAATTTTAATTGTATTACTGTACTAGTCGCTCATGACCTATGCAGTTTATGCAACTTAAAATAAAAATAATTTAAAAGAAATATTTGTTAAACATTATAATATCTGGAACGAAATGAATATTTCACTTGTTGCAATAAATAAATTATTATTTTCGTTCAAATATTAATTTATGTTTATATTATTGTGTTAATATTAATGTTTATATTAGCAAATGCTGTATTTTTTATACATTACATATAACTTAACAAGTAATTTTATTACATTACATATTTTATTTCTGCAACTAGCAGCTCAGAGGACCATGGAGGATAAAATACATCGTTACTAACACAAAACATAGATTAACATGTTGGTGTTAATGTTCATTAACACCTATATTCATCCATGTACGAAGTCTGTATGAACTTCGTGGTTTCTAACCTCTTTGCTCAGAATATTATACAATTTCGCGCTTGCAAAGAGTATACGACAGAACATTTTAGGCCCACATGCTCCAGGCCAGTACCAACCTCAGGGTTTTAGCATGAAAACTCGTTTAACTTAATCGAGTTCATATATTCAGCAACGAACTAGTAAACCAATATTGCGAGTTTAATTTAATAGCGTTTACTTTAAACACGATTAACGAGATAGTTGAACGAGTTTGGTGAAACCGGCCCAAATGTTTCGAATGTCGTTTGATTCAGCAACGAACTAGTAAACCACAAAGTTTTGTATGCACCACGGGCGTTACTAGATGTTTCTGCCCCTCAGGCGGGTTCCATCACCTCGAGCCAGAGGCCCTCGGGATTGGAAGTCGCCGTCGGGGCATAAATCTACGTAACGCCCTAGATACATAAATAACTATTAAACAATTATATTTTTCTAAAACGGCTCCATTTTTGTTTATTACGTACGGTTGTAGCCCCACAAGTGTGTGTGTATATCTCATGATGGAAACGTATTTTGAATATGTGCGACTAACTGTCCTCTTTTTATTGTGATCAAAGGAAGAAAATATTTGAGAACGAGAGTTTTGATTTTCTTGCAGGAGCTCAAACCGCCAATCAGAGTTTTTGTGGATCCTGAGGAGGTGCCCTGTGCGGAGGAGAACCAGGAAGACGAGGTAAGAACAACGCCCTCTAACCTCAGTTTCAGCTTAAGCCGTGTCACACACGTTTATTTTTTCTGAAAGTCGTTTGTAAAATCAGTTGCTACAATAGGAGGGATGTTGGTGGCATTCACGAAGCCAGAACACTCGACAAGTTTCCACTAAAGTATCTGGCAGAGATCATTTCATGAACAACTACAGTCATGTAAGAATAACACAATTATTTTCTTGCCGTAGAGATCAATGAAAGGTAAAAAACAAAATGGCTGACATACGACCATGTTGCATTGACCTGACGGTAGGGCCGCCCATAAGTGTTGCGGGGGACACTCCGACAAATGTCTGAGGGTCAAGACTAGTTGGGCCTGTGGAAATCAAAGTAAAACTGTATTTTTCTTGTGTATTCAGTTGTGAGGAGTTTGCAGTTGAAAATAGTATATTACGCAATTAGTTTATAATGTTGTCCTTTTTGCACGAATAACAAAATATTAGCGAACGAACGACGTTAGAAGTTAGCTCGGTAATAATTTCTTATGAGTGCAAAAATGTAACATTATAAACGAGTGTCATACGCAATTTTTTTGTATAACAGTATTATAAAAATGTAAGGAAGCGAAGTCAATTTGAATGTTAAGTTGTAACCTCGGATTCATGTTATGACGTCATGAGTGCTACATAAGCAACTAATTTCTTTACAAATGGTAATTAGGTTGAAAGTTACGTTTCAAACATTATGGATTCTTTGCCAAAAGAAATTTTGGAAGCAGCTGCAAAAGCAGAAAATGAATGCTGGATGGATGAAAAATATGCAAATTTTGTAAGCCAGGCTGTTCTTACTTATCTGCCGGAGTAGGTTGGTTAAGTTACTACAATGCACATCTAGAATAAAAACGGTA
This sequence comes from Teleogryllus oceanicus, assembly GCA_964035755.1. Lineage (NCBI taxonomy): Eukaryota > Metazoa > Arthropoda > Insecta > Orthoptera > Gryllidae > Teleogryllus > Teleogryllus oceanicus. Next base: position 102,476,861 of record CAXIVR010000010.1, on the reverse strand, counting down.
GTTATGATGCATGATTCTTTAAACATTGAAGTCCCCAGTGTGTAAAGCGTCTACCTTGTGGTGCACATTAAAGGCAATGTGTAAATGTGTTAAAGAGGATATCCGCGACGTTTTTCGCCGATAACGGTCGTGATATTTCTGCTCTTACATGTCACGGAGGGTGGCGATCTTCCAATGTAGCTGAATCTTACATTGAAGAATCTGTGAATAATAATTATATTGCAACAAGATATTGGTTAGTGCAGAAAATAAAGAAAAAATAAGCACTTTGGAATTAAATACATCTTCTGGAATGTCTGTGACAAATTTATCCCACTATTAATATTCATATTCATAAAAACGAATGAGATGTTCTTTGTTATTATTGTTAAATATTACCGAATAACAGCAACATGTGATTTTAAAGTAGTAATAAGTAACATTGACAAGGCGATTGGAATGATAGAGAGGCTTGACGATTGGGATGCGAGAGACGGCCGCAGGAGCTGTAGACAACTCGCAAGAAGAAGAAAGAATAAGTTAACAAATTAGATTTTAAAACTGCAAGTTTTTTCACTATATTTGATTTTACTGTGAACACAAAATATATTTACATGGTACCACTGCCTTCTTCATACGCCATAACTGATGATAAATGGGGGCTGTGACTATTACGTCAGTGATGGCTCACATTTGGTGCAGATAACGATGACGTAATGATTCGTGCCATAATGTGCCATATTATAAACGATTTTGCTAACGGAAAACGGTTGTTTATAATGCTGGTATACAAAAAATCATAATTAGTAATAATTAAAGTCTTTGGTGCTGGGAACTTTTTTTTTTTCGGTGGAAGGGCTTTCAAAATATTTTCTGTAGACCCTGAAATCTATGGGCGGCCCTACTGGCGGAAATGCTCTTAAGATGTCAGTTATCCCTTTCAAGCATATTACCCTATTAGTAGGTTAAGTAGAACCTGCACAGCGAAATTCCTCGGACGAAGTGGACTTCACCCATCAGAGGGTGGCTAGAGTAAGTGAAGAATGTTACGGAAATAGTGCAGTCGATGGGGAGGTAAAAACCACCTTCAAAGGTGAAGTGGAAGATTTTATTATTTTTATTTGCTTTATGTATTTATTGGTAAGAAAATCCCAAGTTCTCTATCCCGAAATACATTGAGATTAGTTTTGGTAGCCAAAAAACGTTGTCTTTTTTTGCGTAATAACTATTTAATGTTTTCACTTAGCGCCAAAATAGTCATGTACAATTTTCTCAATCTCCCAATCCCTAAAGAAGGAAAGGACGGAACAACCCCCTCAAGTTATCGCCCAATCTCGCTCACAAGCTGTGTGTGCAAGCTTTTAGAGCGAATAGTAAATACACGTCTGGTCTGGCTCCTGGAACAAAAGAACCTATTTACACTTTTCCAATGTGGCTTCAGGAAGCACAGGTCAACCATGGACCACTTAGTCACACTCGCTTCGCAGATTTCCACTTCTTTCGTGCTACGTCACCACCTGGTAGCAATTCGATATAGAGAAAGCGTATGACACCACTTGGAGGTACGGTATTCTTCGCACCTTGCATACTTGGGGCCTTAGGGGACGGCTCCCTTTGTTTCTAGTAGGTTTTCTTTCATAAAGATCTCTCCGCGTCCGCCTTGGCGACGTGTTATCCTCTAGTCACCAGTTAGAAAACAGTGTTCCCCAGGGATCGATTTTGAGCGTCACTCTGTTTGCCATTGCTATCAATAGTATTGCATTAGTTATCCGGAAGCCTGTGAAAGCATCACTGTTCGTTGACGATTTTGCAGTTTTTTGCTCCTCCAAGAGCTTGCAAGTTATTGAGAGGCAACTAAACTTGTGCTCAACAAACTGCAGGAATGGTGTGAAGAAACAGGATTCAAGTTCTCTGCCTCGAAAAACACTTGCATGCACTTTTGCAGAATCCATCACCTCCATAATCACCCCGACCTTTTTCTCGGAGGACAGCAGCTTCCATTCGTTGAATCTGCAACCTTCCTTGGACTCACATTCGACAAGAGCCTAACCTGGCGAAAACACATTCGTAAACTACAGGGCCGATGTGTATCACCTATGAATCTCCTTCGCACTCATACTGTTAGCTCTTGGGGCGCAGACCGTGTTGGTCTTTTGCGTTTGTATAGAACTCTCATCCGCCCTATCTTGGATTACGGATGCATAGTGTATGGGTCAGCGTCTCCATCAACCCTCCGGCCATTAAATACCATACACAATGCTGACATAAGGATTAGTACAGGCGCCTACCGCACGAGTCGCATCGAACGCCTTTTGGCCGAGGCTGGAGAACCATCCCTGAGCCGAAGGCGGGATATTCTGATTACCTCGTATGGCGCGAAATTATCCAATGTTGATACTCCCTCGCGTCAAACAGTCCTCCATCCAACCCACTTGACTTCATATGCGCTTAGACCGTCATTACCCCATCCCCTGGGGGTCCGTCTCCGTATGCTCTTACAGAAGCTTCATATAAAACTACCCAGCCCTGTGAAACCCCCCGAAACCTTGTTTCTCCTTGGAAACTACACCGGCCGATAATAGATCTTAGACTGTCTAACCTTCCTAAACTCTTATCTCCCCCCAGTACATTCTTATCGGAATTTGAGGCGATAAAATCTACGTATCCTGGCCATTACTTTATTTACACCGAAGGCTCCTCTCAAAACGGCAAAGTCGCATGTGCCTTCTACTGCAGAAGAGCCACGCAAGGTTTTCGATTAGACTCTTTGTGCAGCGTCTATACCGCAGAGAAGTATGCGCTCTTGGAGGCACTTAAATTTGCTGGATCGATGTCACTAAAGAAAGTAGTGATCAGCAGTTATTCCAAAAGCTCTCTTGAATCCATCTCCTCCTCCTCGTCTTGTGATCCACTGACAATGACCATCCAACACCAAATCCATCATCTATTGGTCCGCCACTATATTTTAGTCTTTTGTTGGGTCCCTGGTTGAACCTGGATTTGCCAGACCTATTTTACTGTATCTTGAAACACCGACCGAGGCATGAAAAAGTCTTAAAACTTCATCTCACAATACTTGTCAATTTTTTCAATTTTTTAAAAAATTCCTGGGACATTGTATCAAAAAAGACTTTTGTAGTCGAGTACTAGGCTTTCCGGTAGGCGCCGCGTCCTAGGACCTGGGACCGTCCTCCGGGAGGAAGGTCACAGAATGGCGTCTGAAACGTTGGTAACTGTACCTAGGACGCGGCAGCTTTCGGACAGCTAAATACTTACTGACACCGGCAGCGGGAGCCTAGGCTCTCGCATCTGTAGAAGTTTCAGACTAGGGAAAAAGTTCTTTTCCCTTACCTAAGTATTTATTCTTGTACCCGTATAAATGAGAATATACAATCCGGACTCTGCAAAAAATCTGTTCTTTGTAAATAACAATTGTATAAAAACTGAAAACTGATTTAATGTAGCAACCCAACTGGCAACACCCACCCTGAAATGTGATTTACAGAATCCGGTACTGTGCGAGAAATTCCTTTCCATTATCGAGAGCATTGAAATTCGCAGAAAATAAAATAGTTCCTTTAATTTTATTGTGAAAGATCATTTGGTATTTTCTTTCGATTTAATTTTACATTTATTTCATCTTCTCTTTTCTATCTATCTATGCCATGGGAAGGGGGTCCCCAAAAGAACTGAATATGCAAAATCCTAAAAAAGAACGTATCCTAAAAGTCGTATTTTTTATAATACTTCCTTTGAACATAATCCGAATCCAACTTTTCCCCATTGATTTCCACAATATCGCCTATATATATTTATCCTGCACCCAAACTGCGTCATTTCCCCATTTGTCATCTACCCGTCCTCCAAAACAAGTTTTCTGAATTTACTTGTTCTTAAAAAAAGTCGTGTCCCCATGTGACACGCAAACCTGGTGTAAAAGGCCTAGGCGCTTCCGAGTTATTCACGATTTTAATGTGTGTGGCAATCATCCTTTTTTGTATGACATCAAACTTTTATTTTTTTCATCTAAAATCTTTCCAGTGTAGGACGGCGTAATTCTCTATCCACAAGTATCACACTTTCAAGGTGCGCCTTCGTCATAGCTTAATGCGTCTCGTAACATTTTGTGTCGATGGTTTCTTAAAAAACGCCAAAAAACTATCGTCTCTCCTTAGCGTAGTCATACAAAGGATTAGAAAGATTAAAAAAATGATAATTTTAACTTAATTCCAAAATCAAAATTTTACTGGGTACTACAAGAAAATACTAATGTACGAGTATAATAAGCATTAAATAAATGCACAGAGCTGTTGCAGTCATTTTTAAAGTATATTAAAGTGAATGTGATTAAAAGGCGGGAAAATGGTTTTTATTTTCTTTACTGCAGCCCAGCTGTCGAAAAAAACGAAACAAAAAAAATACAACTATCTGTCTTAATAGGAACGTGAGATTTGTTCAAGCCTCTTCCATGGTTCTAAGACAAGAATTATTGTCTGTAATTTTTTTTAAACATTACTTTGTGTTTGAATTTCGGTCTGAGAAAATATCAAAAACTATTTCTGTGGTAATATAAATTGTTTTCTTATTTATCAACCTTTTTCTGTCAGGTAAAATGGTGGTAAGTTGCTGAATAAAATTAGAAATAAAAAACGTGTTGTAGGGTGTGGGTGGTGGACGAGTGCTAAGGAACCTTTCAATGTTAGAATTATAATGTAACCACTCAGGTCAGTTGGTGTAGAGGAACTTTTCACCATGTTATCCGGGGATACCCTTTTCAATCTCAATATTTTACTGCATGAAGAGATCGTTTATTATTTTTTTTCTTTTGTAGGATCCTCTGGCATCCTGCTGTGGTAGTGCGTCAATTACTACAATAAAACAAGAGACCACTTCATGCTCCCGAGGTAGGTGTATGATACTTTTTCAATATTTGCTGAACCTAGGTTACAAACTGTGGGACTGGTGAGTTCAGCACTTGGTAAACATTGTGCCTTAGTTATTCACAAAACAATGTGGCGAGATCGCCCTATCGATTTAAAAAGATACAGCCGTTCTTGGGGTTGTGCCGATAGCTCTCCCACGATGGAATGGGTCTGACGGTGCCCCTAAAGCACCCAAGTGCGCAAAACCCCAACGGAATCACAAATTCTCAACGTGTTAGGGATCACATTCCACATAGCGAGTGTGCACTTAATTATTCTGCCAGATTTCCGAAGCTATTGGAACCACCTGTTCCATTTGCTCCTTGAAACCTGAGAGTCATCAGCTTCACCTGGAGCTTTGGATTGGAATACTTTTATTTCTCTTTGTTTCCCCCTCTTCGTTTATTTTCTCACTTGTCTTTGAATGTTTGCGTGAAATGCCTGTAAGTAGGGACACTAATTTTGAAGGATTGAATAGCAATTTCAACTATGTTTGGAAAGAAAGCCGGCGGCGCTAGCCGAATGCGTTTACTACGCTTCGTGAAGTCACGAAGGTTAAGCGCATTCGAGACTCGCGGGTTCGTGGTTGGGTGACAGGCCAGCAACCCCGGGATCTAACGGCGTCGAGCCCCTGGCCGAAGGGATAAAAGGCACTGACTGACTGCGACGTGACGAGACTGGACTAATATTAACAATAATAATGCCCATTAATGGAGGATTACTCCCAAGGGCAAAAGCGCTCAACGCCCCTTAAGGGGCTTGGAAACGCGTTGTGTCAAGAAGTGGACGCAACAAATTATAAAAAAAAAAAAAGTTAAAAGAACAACTTGGTGAATTCCAAAACCGTAAATGTATTTGTGCAAACATCCGATGGACTGGATGTGCAATGCTCTGGACCGGAGGTGAAACGTTTTGTGGTGCGGGTCAAGGAACAAAAGAAAAGAAATGTATTAGAGCAACTTCGTTTGAAATTAAAAAAATTTCAAATATTCTTCTTTGAACTGCACAGTAATAATTCTCAAAAGCAAAGATGCCAACAGAAACGAAACTATGCGATATTAGACATTTCGTTCGTTTCTTGTACTCAGAAATTAAAAGTACGCAACGAAACTGAAGTCTGAAGCACACCGAAGAAATCTATTGCCTAGTGACAAATCTGCCTCCGGAACAAATCTTTACTGGTGGTGGAAATTTAGTTTCGATCCTTCTTAAAATTATCACGGGGATTTTGTTTCTGGACTGGTATTTTATTCAACATTGTTTGGTTGTTTACATTTCGTAAGCCCACAACTGTAGTGCTTACATTATTCAGAGGATTGTGTCCAAAATGAATATTTCCAGCTCGATATGACCTGACTTAAAGTCCAGATATTTTCAAAATAATTCCTTAATTTTTGTCCTGACATAAAGCCGCTGGAACATTACTGTTAATGCTCAAGATTTGAAAATCGCCGTTGAACATTTCTTTAACATCTTGTACAAGCAAATAGAGATTTTTTTCCTCATGTGAACTTTGTTCTCCACAATTATTACCCGAGTTGAAACGTATTATGTAAATATATCTTGACATATAAAGTTTACTGAATCCAATACATTTTGGTTTAACAAGCTACAACCCAGGGCTAGTAATTTAAAAACTGTTAATGTCTAGAAACGCCGAGAATTGCGCACGGCTTTAAACAAAAATAATGCCCACCGTTTGTGAACAACTTACAATAGAAATGTTTGTAATCGTTTTTGAACAACCAAAACTTCAGGAAATTGTATCCAAATTATGTTTTTTTGAAATGGTGAGGGACTAATTTATTTAGTACTTGATCACATTAAAGAGAATGGAACAATATCAAGATCAAGAAATTTTTTTTTATCGCTGCTCCAGTTCATCTGCTCAATATTTCTTGTTTTAGATATTTCTTTGTTACTTTACTCAATGTCATTCTTTAATCGACATACCATCTACAGAAGTGAGATTGGCGTTTCAAAAGAGAGGATGAATTGGTCACCCTGGCAGAGGGCTTTTCTCGCTGCTCCCAGAAGGATGAGAATCGAGAGACCAAGTCCCTCGTCCCCTTATTCGAGTTATTTCCCCTGTAATCCTTTCGAAACAAAAGTTGGTAACATTTCATGTCATTCCGAATATCCAGCACGGTGTGTTTCGAGTAATGATTGAGAGCCAGGAATATTTGAAGAGTAATGGAATTAATAGATAAAAGATGGATGAAGAGATACAGACTATCACTGGTGTGTAGAAAAATCTGTAACCAAACAGAACAGTACAGTTCAATATTTTCTCTTTCTCTTAATTTATTTCATCTTCGTTGCCTGGTTTGTGCAATCTATTTCTTAAATATCTAGTTCACTTCCACGTATTTACTTAATTTCGTTGCCCGACTGATGTTACTTTCATCAGTGTTGTAATTTATTTTATTTACGTTGCTGTGCTCATAAATTGTCCCAATATTAAATCATTAATTTTATGATCCTACTTTTATTTTTGATCGTAGGTCTCGACATACTTCCTTTTACCTTTTTACCTGTCTTATAGTGGAGTGCAATAATATACAGAATTGCGTTTCCTGGAATTTCTATTGACAGAATCCAATTATTAAATTGACGGCAGCCACCTACAAATTATCAACCTTTTCCTTTTCAATAATAAGAATTTATTTTTATGACTAGGGGCGGATTTTAATGAAATGTCTTTTTTTTCACTTTTGAACAATTTTGTTTAGTATAGAAATTCATTTTATGTTATGACCAAAGGAATTGACTCATTTTTATAGGTCATTATTTTGCATTTTTTGTCGATTTCAACGAATAAGTTTTTTTCGACGCAACGCGTCGTTCTACTTCGACGCAACGCGTCTCAAAGCCCCTTGGGGGGCGTTGAAGGTTTTGCGCTTTTAGGAGTAATCCTCCCATTACTGCGCTTGTTTTATGGAGTAATCCTCCGTTAACATTGTCTGTCGCGTCTCGTAGTCGGTTGTCAAGAGGACCGCCAGGTAGCATCTCCGCGTACGCGCCTCCTACCGCGCGCTCCTGCGTCACTACCCAGCGGCCAGAATTACGAAGGAATAAGGGTAGGGGGAGGGTTTAGGACACTTCACAGGGGTTGGACTAGCCCTTGTGAAGCAGCCGAACTCGTTTTGTTGGAACAAATTTCACATGAGATTCAACGGGAATCGAACCCGGATCTCAGTGGTGAAAGGCTTGCGACTTTGCTATGAGCCACGAATACGAGATATGTTTGCTCAGAAAATGCTTTGGCAGCCGTTGTAATGTTTTTCTTGTGACGTATATCAGTGCCATTGCCAGGTCGGCCGATTTTGGGATAACTAAAGACAAAAATTTCCTGGTAAAGAACAGCCCAAACCAAAAGTTTGCAAGCTGAGTTGACTCGAACGAATGGAAGAAGCCTCGATTACAACAGTAACGTATCCAACAACTTGAGTTGTTCATCCGAACTGGTTATGATAAGACTTTTTACGTCATTATCCTTGGGTTTTAGGGCATTTTAAGAGCAGTTTATTGATCATTTTTGGTGACGTTTTAGGTCATCAAAATCCGCCCTCTAGTTATGACACAATTTATATTGACCTCATCAATGATGCAATCTAATTTTCCAATGTACAATAATTATATTTCGTGCAGTTGATAAGTCATCTTGCCTTGCAAAAAGTGAGGTACAAGATTTTAATTTTTCATTGTGTTAATATTGCTGTTCGTAAGAAAACCCTAAATTTTGCACCTCGAAATACTTCGGGAAACGTTTTGGTAGCCCCACCTCCAAAAAAAATTAAGGAATTTTTTGTTTGAGGGTAATAAATTTTTAATTGTTGATCTCGGCGCAAAAATATTTATGTACAATTTTAACGGTCATATAATTCGCTTCTAATTTACTTTATAAATTATTTGTCCCAAACAAATAGTAACAGCTACAAGATTTTAATTTTTCCTATTTATTTATTTATTTTACGTCAAAAACAGTTAAAACTGCGTATGACGTGCTATGGGGAAAAGTGAATTGTGTGCACATTTTCAAAATTCTGTGATCCCTACACTAAGTCATATACTACTTAAATTTTGAAAGGGAGAAAAAAACGAGAAAAAAACTCCCATGTAATAAAATCTGTTTTCAAAGATAAAAAGGCAATACATTTTGGCTCTTACCAAGTTGTCCTTCAGAATAATACTCCCTGGCGCGACAACATGGAAACGATAATTTGAATAATTGTATTTCCCACTGAATTCTAGAAGACGTGCACAGAAAATGAAGTTACATTTATGTCCAGAAGCAAAACAAGGGGCCATCTCAGCATTTGCTCAATGGATCAGGGAAACTGGACGAAAAACGTGCTCGAGATGGGGGTCATTGACCCGGAAGCTGTAGTACAATAGTTGTTACAGGTTGTTTATACTCATTTATACAGTTCAAATGGTAAATAATGCATTATGTATCATTGTTAAAATTAATGTTACTTTTCTTGTGAAGCTCAGTATAGTTCTAATTGTAAAATTTATTGAATTTAATCGTATAATGTCATCTGGCAAAGTGTTGTAAAATAATGTACATGTATTGTATGTGAATTTTTTGTAATGAGCTGTTGATACTGTCACCTGATGAATATGATTTCTACGTCGTGTGTTATGGTAATAGACTTCGGCATTTTCTGAAAATATATTCCCGCCCTTGAGCAAGTCATTTTTTACAAAAACCACTGATTCGTAAATAAAAAGACACGGTAATGGTAGAATTCCTAGATTAATGAAGAGAGCTTACATGAATCACGTGGGTGGGATTTGGTTATTATTCGTACAATTCGTTTTGTAATCTAAAAGTCTGGGAGCTATAAGATGTATTTCCCCAGAATATTATGCCATATCTCAGGCGGGAATGAACATTCGCGAAGTATACACAACGAGCAGTATGAAGGCTGATTGAATTTGCAAGAATTCTGAACGCGTAGCATAATGAACTTAATTTTGTGTTCAATTCATTTAAATGCACGTTCCATTTAAGGTTTGACTGAATTGAGAGACCTAAAAATGTTGTTGCCTTAACATCAGTCAATGGTACACTGTTCATTTTCAATGGGGCACAGAATTGTTTATTTGAAATGGAAAAGTGCATTAAAACCGTTTTCTTTTCGTTTACTATTAATTTGTTATTTCGGAACCAATTTGAAATATCTGATATTGTACTATTTACTGTTTCTTTATTGCAAAGGATGTTCGTATCATCCGCAAAGAGAACCGTTCTTCCGTTTCGAATCGACGAGGGCATATCGTTTACGTAAAGTAGGAACAGAATAGGCCTAAAATCGATCCTTGAGGAACTCCAAATGCAACGGGCAAAGAGTCGGAAAGGTGCGTACGTAATGTTCCATCATTCCAGTAAGGTATTTCAACTCTCTGAGATCGTTGTTTAAGGTACGAACATAACCAATCTAGAGCAATACCACGAATTCCATATGAAGGTAATTTGGAAAGTAAAATGTCATGATCAATGACGTCAAAAGCTTTTGTGAGATTTCAACTAAAAGAAGACTCGTGCCTTTCGGCTGCTAGCAACAGAGTGAATATTTGGAGATTTGCACAAAACCACAACTTCCACTGCCACGTCCACACATCCCCCGAGGGCTCCCCGAAGGAATCACCCTAACACACATTCACATCGTACCTTTAATGGTTTTCTGGCTTAGCACAGGACATTAGGTGCAAATATTCTCATTGGACATCTCCGGACTGAAGTTACTTGTCCTTCAACAAATAGTCATTACTAAGCTATGAGGAAATAACGTTTCTTACCAAATGCAAGGAAATTCACTCTCGTTTAGTTTCAGTGAAGAAACGAAACTGACTTAAACGATCTGTTCCTTCGGTAACTAAACTAAATGGGCGCAGACTCGTTTCGTTACTTGAAAGAAACGAACTTCGTGAGTGAAACAATTTGTTTCAGCCGCACAGAAACAAAAGGCTTCGTTACGTTTCGGCTACCATTGTTGCTAGAAGTGATGCTAAACGCTCATCTCTCAGTCTGTTACTAGTGGAATTCTTCCTTAGGTTTGTGGTAGAAAACACTTGTTCACGTACGCAAGTTCAATGTAACATCGTAAATATTGAAGCTCCACATTCAGCCTAACTCAGTACCTACATCGAAGACAGAAAACATCCAGTTGTTTCAGTGGTATTTGGAATCTCGATATTGCACTCAAATCCGAAGTGCTATTTTCTCAGCTCATTTTCATAACTCAAGATTGTAATCATTTACTCCAGCTTGCAATCATGAGCTCATGTGCTGCGGCAGATTAAGTTTTACTTGAAAATCTTTGATATCAACCCAAAGAAATAAAAAAATTTAAAAAAAAATATCGTCAAGAAAATAATATTTTTCCTTCCATTTTCAGGTTCACTTTGCGACAGAGATGATCTGTGAAATTGCGAATTTCGAAAGCCAGGCAATGTTTTCAAAGAGAGGTTTGTTAAGGAAGCAGTACACAGCGATTTAAGGGAGAGGGACTCCAGGCACAATCCCTTCCTGCTGCCATTCTCACTCGAAAACACATGCCCTAACCCACCTTACGCTTGTATAATACAGCACTTCAGAGTATTCAGATTGCATGTGCATTGTTATACGCACTATAAAAGTTGACAGCCCTTGCAGAAATTCTCGAAAAATAAATTCCCTTTATACGTCCTTCAAAAGTCGCGTGTATTGAGGTTCTGATTCAAATGTCACATCAACACCCGTTCAGATTATTACCTGAGCTGTATGAGTCATAACAGTGATCCATAGCTATGAACGTCTCAGTCATAATTTTCTGTAGAACGTATTAATCGTAGAACACTTGGTACAAAAACTAAATATTTTCAAGCAAATCTCAACACAAATTTGACATTTATAACTGGTTTTTATAAATGTAAATCATGTCCCAACACCCCATGTTCATGTCCCAACAACCAAAAGACGTGATTCGCAGAAATTAGCTCACGAGTTATTATTGCCTAGCCATGATTGCATTTGTAATTTGATATTCCCTGAAGGCTAGCAACTTTTATTTCATATATTTCAATTAGGTTTTAAATAATTTGTAAGATATTATCTTGTAAATGCATAACAAAATGAAAAGAACTAACGGATAAAATGTAAGAAACGAACAAATATGAAATAATATACAAAATCTAACTTCCGAAGTATCCAACTGCTAACATTAGGATCACGAAGCGCCGCAAATTCGAAGCAGATGATTTATTTTTTATTTTACGTCAAAAAACAGTTAAAAACTGCGTATGACGTGCTATGGGGAAAAGTGAATTGTGTGCACATTTTCAAAATTCCCCTCTGATCCCCTACACTAAGTCATATACTACTTTAAATTTTGAATTTTGAAAGGAGAAAAACAAAACAAAAACTCCCATGAGTAAAAAATCTATTTTCAAGGATAAACAAGCAATAAATTTTGAATTTTGAAAGGGAGAAAAACAAAAACTCCCATGTAATAAAATCTATATTCAAAGATAAAATAAGCAATAAATTTTGGCTCTTATTACTTCCTACGCAGAAATGTCGATTTATTTATTTATTTTACGTCAAAAACAGTTAAAAACTGCGTTAGACGTCCTATGGGGAAAAGTGAATTGTGTGCACATTTTCAAAATTCTGTGATCCCTACCAAGTCATATACTACTTAAATTTTGAATTTTGAAAGGGAGAAAAACAAACAAAAACTCCCATGTAGTAAAATCTATTTTCAAAAGAAATAAGCAATACATTTTGAATTTTGAAAGGGAGAAAAACAAAAACCCCATGTAATAAAATCTATTTTCAAGGATAAATAAGCAATAAATTTCCTTGAATTTGAAAGGAGAAACAACAAAAATACTCCCATGTAATAAAAATCTATTTTCAGATAAATACAATAAATTTTGGCTCTTATTACTTCCTGCCGCGACAACATGGAAAAACGATAATTTGAATAATTGTATTTCCCACTGAATTTAGAAGACACAGAAAAATGCAAGTTACATTTATGTCCAGAAGGAAACGAGGGGCCATTCAGCATTTGCTCAATGGATCAGGGAAACTGGACGAAAAACCTGATCGAGATGGGGGTCATTGACCCGGAAGCTGTAGTACAATAGTTGTTACAGGTTGTTTATACTCATTTATACAGTTCAAATTATTTTCCCCAAATTACACAATTGTCCCCAAATTACACAAAATATACTCATACTTTCGAAAAACTCAAAATGACCTTATTTGAAGATCTCTTTATGATGAACACATTTAGTTAAAAGTAATAACTAGTGGTGCTGCAGAATTGCACAGACTTTCTTGTAGTAAAGTTTTCTAAATTCCGTGGCGTGGACTGGCTTTACGTTCTTGCCACATCCTCTTACCATTTGCAATCTATCGCCGCCATATGTACATTTTTTTGCTATTTTCTCAATTTTTTGGTTTCCTAACAGTAAAATCAAAATATTATTTCGAGACTATTAAAGAAGAGTAAAACCTCGTCATAGAAGGCAAAGGCTGTAACCGGATAAGGGGGGGGGGTCCGACCTCGGTTTGCAATTCGACTGATTTTTCTCACTTGTTTGGATGTACAAAATATTATTATTTTCAAAATATGAGGCTAAAGTAACCACATAAGTACTTAAAGGGAAAAACAGTTTTTTGGCGTTTTAATTAAGAAAATAATCGTTTTATGGGATTTTGTTGCTTTTGATATGGGCCTTGCTGTAATAATTGGTTCAAAAAATTGACTTGAGATTTCTTGCAATTCATAAATAGAGTAATAAATTGATTATTTTTTCTATAACCCAATTTTTTTATAAAAAAAAATAACATAGTTAATAAACTTCCTCAATGTGTTTTAGATTGTGCTACTGATGCAATTTCATATGCTTTTGAGTGCTCAAACCGGCAAATATCTAGAATTTGATTTGTCCTTGCTGGCCGATGTCGCAACCATGCTTTTTACGAATTCCGTACCTTAAATAATGTTTTAATATGTTTACAAAATATGTAACATTGTCTAAATTGATAAAAAATATAATAAAGAATAATATAAAATGTCTTTGTATTGGAAATATTTATTATGCATCGATTTTTTTTTTCAAAACGAAAATGCTGTATGTCATAAAATGCACGTACAAAGTAACAATATTTTTGTCATCACTATCTTCGTTCATTACAGGTTCAATATTTCCATCATTAAAAATTCTAGATAAAATTGCAGCGTCCATCACGTTCAGGGTTTTCCGCCAGTTTCCGTAATCCTTCAAGCAAATGGTGAGATGGCCGCTAGTTTTGAGTCTGGACATAAATGTAACTTCATTGTCTGTGCACATCTTCTAGAATTCAGTAGGAAATAGAGTTATTCAAATTATCGTTTCCATGTCGCGGCAGGACGTATTATTCCTTTGTGAAGGAGGGATGAGGAATAAGACAAAAAAAAATGCTGATTTAGCCTTGATCATATTTTTTTTACATTGGAGCGAATATTTTTCTTAACAATCCTTTGGAAAAACACTCATTTTTTTCTGTATTCAAAATTCAAGTAGTACATGGCTTAAAAAGGACTACAGAATTTTGAAGAAGGTGCACAGAATTCACTTCTCCCCATAGCACTTCTCACAGTTTTTAACTGTTTTGAGGTAAAATAAATAAATAAATGAAAAAGTTGCAAAAAACACATTCTGTAATGTACCCCCAAATCTTAAAGAATGATTTTCAAAATTTCAAAGATTCAACTATAGTCAAATGCACAGGTTTTTCTTCAAATTGGAAAAATTCCGACGTGTATTTAGGCGCTACTAGTGTTCACAGACCGACGGACGGACGTTTTTCTTTCTATTGTTTTTCTTTTTGGCTTTGAGGGCCCACAAAACAAGTGATTCTGTTTACAGCACGTCTTAGAGGATTGCTTTCTTAATTTAACAACTGCGTGGATCCACTTTTTCGTTGTCAGGGTCCGGGAATGATTTTTTTTCCTGCCGAAAATCTCCCGTTTTCGCGCAGCATTACAAAACTTTCTTTAAACTACGTATATTACTCTATACATACTGGACAAGAAACTAATATTTATACCTACACAGCAGTAGTATAATCACGATTTTTTCTCGAAAAATAGGCATTTCAACGAACATGAGACCCGCACCATTCTTTTCGGCGTCCTTTTAGGTAAATAAGATTCAGATTTAAGCAGAAATTTCTGTGCTATTTTTATAAAAAAAATAATGTAAAGAAAATATAAGTTACCCATGTTTTATTTAATATTCCTTGTCAACAACGTTCTTGGAAATTTGAACATGACTTTTTTAGATCTGTTTTCAGGAACACATTTTATTTAAAAAAATGTATCTTCTAACAGTTGTAGGAAGATGGTGGTAAAATTTTGAATGTTTCTAATTTTCGAAAAATCAGGAATTTCAACGAACGTGCGACCTCCATCGGCCTGTTAAACGTCCTTCAGACTATCCAACGACAAAATTCCATTATAACATGGAGACGTGAAAAAAAAGTAAACAAAGTTAAAAATTGCGTATATTTCACGTTGAAATAAATTTAAAATGCTCAAAATTTCGAAAAATCGTACATGAATTTATTTCGAATTATATTCTCAAGAAACGGAATACTCTTAAATCACAAACAGCAATAGATCAAATTATAATTAACAAAACCACAACTAGATATGAAATTATAACGAATAATCTTGGTTACAGTGACCACGATGCACAAATTCTTACAATTACTAATAACACGGGAAACTTGTTATTAAGAAAATGACTTGCTGAAAGCATCATGGGAGGCAGTTTATAACGCTATTGACACAAATGAAAAATATAATTTATTTTTCTCAAAGCTTTCATTTCTCTTTAACGCGTGCTTTCCTATTAAAAAGAGAAAATTAAACATTTCACGAAAAAGTAATACTTGCATCACATGAGGAATTAGAACATCGTGTAAAAATAAACGTACGCTCTACTTTATTTCTAAACATCATAACGTATCACCCGGTTTCCATGTCTACTTCCAAGAATAAAAAAGAATTTCGAGGAAAATAATAGTTCAGGCAAAAATAATGAGGATATTTTGAACGCTAGAACAGAACTAAAAGCAATGTGGAACATCGTAAAAAATACGACCACGTCATCACATTTCGTAGAGAATGTTGTTTTAAAGGATAATGAAAGAGAAACAAGTAATCCAGAAAAAGTTCATATCTACAACCAACTAGATTTTTCTAGACTTGCGGTTGATCTCGCGAAGGGACTAAAACCACAAAATTCTACATCATATGCTTCCCAAAAAAATTTCGGCACGATGTTTGTTTACGAAACTTCTAACGAAATCCTCAGAATAGTCAGTAAACTAAATAGTAAATATTCATCTAGTTTAGATGAATTTCCGTATTGTTTATTAAAAACGTGTGCACCTGCCATTATACACTCATTAACTCACATTTTCAATGTTTCCTTGTGCACAGGAATACTTAGATATTTTCAAAACAGTAAATTAAGCCACTTTTTAAAAAGAGGAACAAAATTAAATTCAAATTACCTGCCAATTTCTCTTTTGTCAGTTTTCTCAAAAATATTAGAGAGGCTTTTCTATACGCGAATGGATTTTTTCTCAGGAAAAACGAAGCGTTTTCAGACCCTCAACACGGTTTCAGGAAATCAAAATCTACGGAAAGTGCAATTTTTTCCTTAAAGGTGTTGCTTCATCAATGGAACAAAATTAAGAACCCATTTGAATATATTTAGAAAAGCGAAAAAAATAAAATGTTTCTTTAATCTCTTTTCGGACAGTGCGTCATCTATTCCGTCCCGGACTATTGCACTCGCATTGGATGTTTATTGTTACCGAATGTTTGATTGTTGAGAAGCATCAGACGTATCTTGATGCTAGTCTACCTCTGAATTTGTCTGATACAATTGTTTTTTGTTGGTAGGTGAAGATACTTTTGCATCAGAGAAAGCCAACACAGTCTCGACACAACAGAGCCGAAGCAAAGACCTGGGTTACATCCCTAAGAGTAGCTTCAACTACGACCGCACCACGCACCATAAGGACGTGCTCCCAAACACGAGCATGCACACGGTGAAACGTTTTAAGTGTTCCTTTTGCAATAAGATGTTCAGTAGAAAGGAGGACTTGTTTAGGCACATACGCATCCACACTGGTGAGAAACCTTTCCAGTGTTCCATCTGTGAGAAGACGTTCAAGCTCAAGGGTACTTTAGTTGGTCACATGCGCACACACACTGGTGAGAGACCTTTTCGGTGTTCCATCTGTGAGAAGACCTTCACCGTGGAAGATACATGAATGTGCACATGCGCGCCCATACTGGTGAAAATCTTTCGTGTTCCATTCTATGAGAAGACTTTCTTTCAAAGGACACTTAGATACTCACATGCGCACCCACACTGGTGAGAAACCTTTCCAGTGTTCCGTCTGTGAGAAGAGCTTCAATCGTGGAGGATACTTAAATGTTCACATGCGCACCCATACTGGTGAAAAATCTTTTCGGTGTTCCATCTGTGAAAAGAGCTTCTTTCAAAAAGGACACTTAGATAATCACATGCGATTCCACACTGGTGAGAAACCTTTCCAGTGTTCCGTCTGTGAGAAGAGCTTCACTGAAAAAACAACCATGAATAGGCACATGCGCATTCACACTGGTGAAACACCTTTCCAGTGTTCTGTTTGTAAGAAGACTTTCATTGAAACAGGAAACTTGAATAAGCACATGCGCACCCACACTGGTGAAAGGCCTTTCCAGTGTTCCATTTGTGAGAAGACGTTCAAGCTGAAGGGTACATTAGTTAGTCACATGCACATCCACACTGGTAAGAAACCTTTTCAGTGTTCCATCTGTGAGAAGACCTTCACTGGAAAAGCAACCTTGGATAGGCACATGCAAACCCACTCTGATGAAAGGCCTTTCCAGTGTTCAATCTGTGAGAAGACCTTTCTTCGAAAAGAACACTTGATGAAACATATTCGCACCCACACTGGTGAAAAACCTTTCCACTTATCCATCTGTGAAAAAACGTCCATTCAGAAACGTTCTTTGGATAAGCACATGCACATTCATACTAATGATAAACCATTTCAGTTTTCCATCTAAGGAGACCCCCCAAAACGCACCAGTTGGCTATTATCCTCCATGATATCTACTGCAGATGAACATATAATCATTTTGTTGTAGGAAGAATGCGGTAGCGAAAGACGCCATCTGGTATTCGTCGACGACAACTCCTCACAACTATTGTGGTACGCGCGAAGGGGTCCTGAAGGCGTGTTGCCTCCTCCACGAAAGTGCTGTTGCTTAAATACGGCTGACCTGTTTTTTTCTTGGTCGAGTCGCCGGCGATGTCATCGTAGTGCGGAACCTGTGAGGAGGAGGCCATTTTGAAATGCTTTAGAAGATGATCTGCATAGTGAAACACACGAGGGAAAGATGTGAGATCCGGCGTTGGGAACCGGCCTCTGAAGCATTCAGCAGGGAAGTTGAAGGTTAGTAAAACGCTCTAAGTTTTGGGAAGTGTGTTGCTGTAGCCAAAAGTAACATCTGAAAATCGAGAGTGAAATTTTATGTGTTGAAGCGGCGGTGAGAAGTTTCGTATCATTGGTATAATTGGGAAACGCAGGCGTTGGGCGCGCTGTAATCACCTGGAAGGAGTGTATGGAAGAAAGAGGAAGAGGGGAAAGTGGATCGGAGGTGGGGGCGGGAGGAGGTCAGGGGAGCACTGGACCGGAAGTTGGAGTGCGTTGTCCGGCGACAGCCCCGCTGCCAACTCCTTGGCGGACAGTTAGAGGGGCGGGTATCGTAGCCCGTGAAGCAAATGAGAGGGCCGCAACAAGACAAGGCACTTCGTGACACGTGTAATTCAATCCTGTGGAATTTGTATTTATTATTTGCTGAATAATTTATTCATGGGTGATGTTAATTATGAAATTCAAACGGGCCACTTTGAATGTGTGTGAAAATTAATGAGTACTTGAGTATATGGTAATTCCACTTGTCTTTTAAATCAGGCAATTGCATATTGTAATTTGATATTGACGTGCACGGTATGAGTAAATTGGATGTTCAGTTTTTAAAAAAGGGATCGGTTCATTTCTGTGAGAAGATTTTGAGTGATTCTAAAGAATTTTTAACTACTTTGTAGTGTCAGAGCTCTGAGGTATTCTTTGTAGATGCAAGTCAATGAAGTCTAGTGTATTTCTTTCTGTGTGTGTTGATTTTGTGTAGGATTTTCTTTTTGTGTGTGTTGTGTTCAAAGTTGGTTCTAGAAAATAAACACCAAGTTTTCATTCATTTGTGTGTTTTTGGGTTTCCTTTCTAAACCTGAAAGATCCTGCCACCGTGAGGTGGCAACCGTGAGGAGGAACATAAACCTCGTATACAACATTCGTCGACTATCCCCCAGTAGGTTCTTGCTGCATACATTAGACAGGGGTGGCGTTGGTATATACATCAAGACCTTGGCAATAAGATGCTATGCGACAAGACGCCAATTTTGGAGAAAACAGAGAAAGTTTTAGCTCCTTAATTTTCTACGCATTGGGATAAAGAGTTTAATGAATGAAATACAATCGCGATGTTGCGGCGAATCTGTGAAATTAAAACACAACATCGAGATTCATCTACGGCGCATCGAAAAACACGATTATCTCAATATCACCAGAAATGTGGCATTGCACGTTATTGCCACAAGGTATATATTGCTAGCTCAGGAAGCGGTGAGAGCCTGAAAGAGGGGCGGTGAATGAACGTTGCTACTTTACGAAATGAGAAGAAATTGTTCTAAGAGAATGTAATAAGAAAATTAGAAATACGCAAATGATGAAAAAGTATTGCAAATACTGCGCATGAGCTCAGCGGTATTATGTTCCTTTCCCTAATCTTTAATTCTAATGCAAAAAATCAACACAATAAAATCTTAAAAAATATGATTACAACAGAAAAATTGAAATAAAATGTAATTCAATAGAAGCCAATGCGCGCTGTGTTTTCGAGAATTATTCCACCCCCTCTTTATTAAAAGTACCTGAGGGGCAGTGCGGAGGCCGTTGCGCGGGGCTCCACTAACATCACCATTGAGTTGTGGGCAAACACGCCTCCAGCTGTAAAGAAGTCACTTTCTTTGGTCACTGTCCTCTTTCGCCTCGGATAGGGGCAAGCCAGACGTCCCCGCCGGCCGGATCCTTTTGTTGGCGAGGAGCAGTGGGTGACGCAACGACAGCTCAGCTCCAGTAGAATTAAAATCACGCCGCGTAACTAAAAGAGACGCGAACTGGTGTGGGTGAAATATAAAATATAACTGCGGGCCCTCGCCCGAAGCAAGATCTAACTCTCCAGCGGACATTCGCCCAAAACCAAATCCTCGCTCGTCTCTCCGATGATCATCTGTCTAGCGAGCGCTCGCCCGAACGAGTCTGATGCCGGCTGGCGCTCGCGAGCTGGCACCGGCTCTCTGCCCTCCCCTCCATTCACCTAGAAGGTTGTGCGATTGGCCGGAGCGACGTAAGAAATTCTCGTCCAATCACTGAGAACATTTTACAACAGTTAATTCAAGTTGACGTTTCCGTCATCGGCGCTCTCACTTGCACTGGATGAAAATAAGTTCCTGGGTGGGCCGTGGCGCCACTCATTGGCTGCGTATCTTGAAATTCCAAGGGGAGGTTGCCCCGGAAGTGTGCGCTCGCTAAACAAACCTCCCTTCGGGCGCCGCCGTGGCGCGGTCACTCAGAAATCGCTGCACGGAATTAGCCATCCGCCCCGGACCCCGGACACAAACAAGCACGAACTGGTATTCTACGACGCAGATTTTAGAAGGAAATTCAATTTATTTAATAATATATTCGGACTCCTCACAATATATATATATATATATATATATATATATATATATATATATATATATATATATATACACACATACATATACACACACACATACATACATACATACATACATACAGGATGTGTAACGTAACTTTAGCACCTCCGGTAACTTTTGAACGGTTAGAGCTATTGCAATGCAGGTTTTACGAAAGTGAATGAGGAATGGGGCTAATAGACACATGTAATCACATTTTGTAAATTCTATTACGAGATATTTGAGGTAACTTTGTTTTTTCAAATGGAACTAAACATTCTTACAGTGTATCATAGCGAGTGTAAAAACATAAATTCATTAATATATGTGTACATATTGTCATGTGTTAGTTGTCGCAGTCCGCCACACAGTCACGCAGCGCATCACCAACAGAGGCGGGGAAGGGAAGGGATCTTAGTATTTGAAGATACGAAACATATTACAAATATTTACTAAACTGTTGCAGTTATTTCCTGGACTATAGTAATACCTTATGAAAAGAAAAAATGCAGGAAGACAATGATAATAACTATCCCAATGTTTCTATCCCTAAGTTATTATATGCCTATTAATAAAATAACTCAAAATGTGGAATATTATTTGCACAATCTTAATTATCTATTCTTTTTTGTTTCGTTTCAAGATCCCATTAATATCATGTGCTATAACATCCTATTAATTGGAGTTGAAGTAAACTCGCGGTTCGCTCGTTGCTCTTAGCGAAGTCGCTCGTCTTTTAACTCTGAGATCCGCGTTCGATTCCCGGACAATTGCATGTGAACTTTTTCCAACAAAACAAGTTTGGTTGCTTCTCAAGGGCTAATCCAATACCTGTGAAGTGTCCTAATTCCTTCCTAATTCTGGCCGCTGGGTAGTGACGCAGGAGGCGCGTACGCCGAGATCCTACCTGGCGGTCCTCTTGAACACTGACGAGGCGTGACATTCTATGACTATAAATGGTGGATTACTCCAAAAGCGCTCAACGCACCCAAGAGGCTGGGAGATACGTTGCGTCAATTTAGACGCAACAAATGTTAAAAAAAACTTTCTTGATAAGATTTATATCGGGAGAATTTCCTTGCCAGTCGAGACAGGTAATTTGCTTTTCCGCAAAAATTTTTTTTCATTTTGGCTCTTTTGAATGGTGCATGCATCATGCATGAAAATAGGTTTTTCTCGTTTTTTGAACCACTTATTTGAGGAAGTAGCTCTGCTTTTAACACTTCCTCGTACTTTTCAGCATTCATCGTATCATCTACAATGTGCAATGGCACTGGAGCCTTAAAACTGATTACAGACCATACCATGAAGGAGGGAGTTTGATGGTTGGAACAATGCGCTCTGGTTTGTAGTTCTTATTGGATCTTCGCCTGACAAACTTAGATTTTCCGACCGTTACTTGGAAAAATCCCCTCTGTAAAATTCATCCTGTAAAATACCAAATATATTTAGATTAACTATAAATAAAATTTAAATATAAACTTAAAGACCCTATGTATCATTCAATTACCTTTTTGACACTCATCGGTCGTGAAATTGTATTTTTGTGTCCATTGATAACGTTTTGTAATGTGCCTGGTCTCTGCGTACAGGTCGTCGATCGATTAGGCATTCAGCTAGTATTCTCCTCTGAAATTTTTTGATACTAGAATGCTTGCTTCAAATACTTCTTTTGCTAGGAATTTTATTTGTATGGCATATTTCGATTTTTAACGCAAATATATAAAATATAAAAGGTATATAAAAAAGTATAAATAGTATATAAAAAACACACCGTTCAAATTCTCAGCCATCTTTTGCAAACACAATAACACAAAGAAACCTTCCGCAAGTAGGAACAAAGACTCAGCACGCACCGCTCAAGAAGATTCGTTCTGTCGTTTTCCAGTTCCGAGCGGGTGAACGAATCGGACCGCTAACTACATTTCAGCCCTGTTGTCTCCTGTTGGTTGTGTTTGTTACACCTACCTCTGAAAAGGAAATACTAGATATTATTGATGGCAAGTATACCAAAAAGTCGGTGCGAGTGAATACCTCGATTCTACTAATTAAAAATATATTTTTTGTTAATTTTAAATTTCGCGTTTTTTTTTTTTTTTCAAAAGTTTGTATTTTTTGTAATTTTGTGTTCAAAACTTGATACCATCTTTATTGTAAAAATTAGAATTGCGTTAATCATTTTCTACTTCCATTGTATAATTCTGTCATTTGATGATTGCAACCCGTTGCATAATGATACTCATTACGATTTATCAGATTTCATTATGATACAGATTCTTGACCATTCACAGAGAAGTTTACAAACCTTGTATTTACACTTAATTAATCATGGAGAATCTTTCTAGTAAAGGTTTCGTTCGATTTTGTACATTAAAATTACATTTAACATAGTATTATGCTTGTCAGTTTTAATTTGTTTTATTATTAGTCACTTTTACGTGGAATATTGTTTAAAGTAAATTGGACCGTAATTTTACTTAAGTCCTATTTGACTAGCGTAGTGATAGTTATTGGATGGAACATGTGACTGACGTCAAGATATGAACGCAAGTGATTTTGTGTTATATGTGGCTGCCGTGTGTTTACCTTTAAAAGGCGACCAACTTTTTAGTTTAAAATGTGTAGTGAATCAGAAGTGGTGTTGGCTCCGCCGGAAATAAGAGAAAAGGCGAAAATGGTGAGTCGGAATTATTCCTGCAACTTCTGTACTCTCTCGCATGTTAACTGGAACACCAAAGCCATCTGAGGCAAGGGTAGCGAGCTGTCCGCTAGGTGGCCTCGGCTGAATCCTGCATGTCAACTGCTACGAAACGATTGAACGTAAAATTTTAACTTATAAAAGTTAGCATGTCGTAGAAAAAGTACTGTATGAAACTCGATGTAATGAGTATTAATATACTCGTGAGAAGTTTACGATACTCGCTACAATACCCACACGGCATTACCCTAAGTGAGGTGCAAGGATATGATGTTTTGAGCTTTTTTGTTATTTAACGTCGCATCAACATCTAGGTCATTAGCGACCACTATTGGAGTTAACGTTATGGTAACTGTGAAGATAAAACGATATGGTGCGGGTAAAGGGTAACCGACGAGCACAAATACAACCATGCCCGAGGCGGGACACGAATCCTGGCCAGAATCGCTACGACACTATTGCCTTAGCGATCTTGGCCCCCGGATCGGCAAGGGACCTTTTGTTAATGTAAATGGCATCTATTTCTCTCCGACATTTTAAAAACCAGTCATGAAACCTAGAACATACGAAGTAACGAGTAACTTCAAACAATTAGTAAGCTTAAATTTTATATTTTTTAAATATAAACATTAAAGTAGAATACTAAAAGATCCAAAAGATTTTTTAAATAATTTAATGTCTACATTTAATTAGAAAATTGTAGGCATGTATACATTATAGTACTTAACACTTCTCATCAGGAGACAATTTAAAAAAAACGATTTTGCGTCCTTATGTATTTCATAATTTGTGCTGGCAAATCCAAGATTCTCCTTCTCAGCCTTTACAAAGGTTACGCACTTGAGTTGCAACAGATCAGGCCACTAGGGGCCTGACTTAAGAATTTCTCCATTATTTCGCAGTGAGTCGGGTATTGTCTGTATTAAATTTAGTTGTAGAGACTTGATCAGTATTCCGGTCTTGATCCAGATTGTAGGATCGTGATTATTTCTGTAATTTCTGAGGGATGCATTGAATATGTCTATTCTCTCTTTTATTATTTGTAATGAAGCGAATTTGCAGGAAGAGTCTATGATTATGTAGATACATTCTACGAGGTTGGGGCATTGCAACAACTCTCCAGAACCATTACATACTCTCTATTTTTGCGAGTAAATGATTATTATTATTATTATTATTAGCCCATAACGTCCCGTAAAGGGCAAAGGCCTCCTGCTTTAGCAGAGCATTCAATTTCACTGAAGTTCACTCAATTTCACTCAAATCGATTAATAGCACTGTGGATCATCTTTTTGCTGTTCATATCCCAGTTGCCTCCATGTTGTTCTCTCTTGGGCCAGTCTCGTCCAGGTGGGACCAGCTGCTTTGCATAGCTCGTCTGTCCATCTTCTCCTCTGCCTCCCTTGGAGATTTCTAGCGCCCGGTGGTTTCTAGTGATCGGTAGTTTTCCGTGGTTTCTCCGATCAACGCCAGGCGAATGCCGGAGCAGTACCCTACCAAACGGGCCACGGACCGCGCGCGATCTTTCCTTCCTCTTCCTTGTCCTATCCTTTCCCCCTTACACTCACACTTACACTAACATGCACTACACTATCGCATATTCCGGGAGACCGGTCGGGAATATAGAACTTGTCCCGCTGGGGCGGTTCCCTGCTAGCGGGGGAAAACACCGCTAGACGACGGTAGGTCGGCACCGGATCTCGTCATCTAATGGGGGGAGTTTACTGCCACCCCTCGATGAAAACAGTCAGTACACTTACGGGACTAATGACCTCGGTAGTTGATGCGCCCAGAATCACTAACAATCAATTAATAACTAGAAAAAGAGATATATTTGTTCTGCACAATATAGAGAAAGGTAAGTCTTTGTCAGGAAGCCAGCAAGTAACAGTTGTATTCATAACTGATGGTCTCTCGTGAAGGAGGTATCCAATTTTCACTAAGGCTGACCATATTCTATTTCATCATCTTATGATATAATTAAATATTTGGCAATGGCGAACTGATATCACAACTAATATATTCTATTAATCTGAGAATCACACGTCTATGTTGTAGTATGTAGGCCTACATCATCAGGGGAGTCATTAGTTGAGTCTTGTGTAAATCTGCAATTTATATTTCCAATAATTTAAAAAAATTGTAAGAGTAATTATTAGTGATCATAATTGACGATATACAAGTAAGTAGTGTCAAAAATTGAGTTTATGGCAGTGCAATAAATATATTATTCTATATTTTGTGAGTATTTTATTGATTATTTGCATTAAATATTTATTCCAGTGACATAACCTATAACGGGGTTCCATACAAACATTTCTTCAGCATAATAGAGCAAATCTCCTATTGTTAGGGCGCCTTCTTCTTTAGGCCCGTATACTTATGTTTCGTTTTACCCCATCTCGATCAGGTTTTTCGTCCAGTTTCCCTGATCCATTGAGCAAATGCTGAGATGGCCCCTTGTTTTGCTTCTGGTCTTAAATGTAACTTCATTACCGGCGTCGGTAGCCGAATTCGTTTACTACGCTCCGTGAAGTCATGAAGGTTAAGCGAATTCGAGACTCGCGGGTTCGTGGTTGCACCGGGCCAGGAACCCTGGATCTAACGGCGTCGAGCCCCTGGCCGAAGGGATGAAAGGCACTGACTGACTGCGACGTGACGAGACTTGACAATTATTAAAAAGTAAAAATTAATGGAGGATTACTCCCAAGGGCAAAGCGCTCAACGCCCCTTCAGGGGCTTGGAGACGCGTTGCGGCAAGGAGTAGACGCAACAAATTAAAAAAAAAAAAAAATTATCTGTGCACGTCTTCTAGAATTCAGTGGGAAATACAATTATTCAAATTGTCGCTATTCCATGTTGTCGCGGCAGGAAGTAATAAGAGCCAAAATTTATTGCTTATTTATCCTTTAAAATAGATTTTATTACATGGGAGTTTATTTGTTTGTTTTTTTCCCCTTTCAAAATTCAAAATTTATTGCTTGTTTATCCTTGAAAATAGATTTTATTACATGGGAGTTTTTGTTTTTTTTCTCCCTTTCAAAAATTCCAAATTTAAGTAGTATATGACTTAGTGTAGGGATCACAGAATTTTGAAAATGTGCACACAATTCACTTTTCCCCATAGCACGTCATACGTAGTTTTTAACTGCTTTTTGACGTAAAATAAATAAATAAAGTGGTACGAGTTGGCGCTTGCGTTGTGGCCGTGGATTGAACACTCTCAGTCTGGTCAATCTTGTCCGCTTTGGACATTGTTTCTTTTTAAGAGCAATCGATTCTATTTATGTTATCTGATGGTGGTGAAATATATTTCTTCCTGTATTTTAAAATAAAATACTTTTTTCATTTCTAGAAATGATTCTTTTATTTTTACTTCCCCAAACCACTTTGAAAAATATGAAAAACTCTTTCTTTTTTTTTATTTAGACGCGGCGCGTATTTCTACTCGGCTGGAGACCACCCAGAATTCTCTGAACTAGCGATTATCTTTTCGAATTAACACGTCTCGGTCATATATATAATTTTTCTTTTGTGAAACGTATTAATCGTAGAACATTAGGTACAAAACTCAATGTTTTCAAGCACGTATCAACACAAATTTGACATTTATAAATGGTATTATACTGGTAAATCATGTCCCAACACTAACACTTAATTCACAGAAATTAGCACAGGAGTCATTGTTGCCGAGCTATGGTTAGATTCCAATCTGATATTCCCCGAAGACTAGAATTTTTTGTTTCATGTATTTCAAATAAGATTTAAATAATTTCTAAAAGATTATCTTGTAAATGTGTAACAAAAGATCGAATGTAAGAAACGAACAAATATGAAAAAATATACAAATTCCAACTTGAGAAGCATCCTTCTGCTGGGATTTAGGATCACGAAGCGCAGTAAATTAGGACTTGCTTTACGGTCGTGTCCCATCTTCTTGCCAGCTGCCTTCTATCGCACTTTTTTTTTTTTTTTTTTTTTTTCGTTTTGTCAATATTTCGGTTTCTTGATCGTAGAACCGAAATATTTAAGAAATATTAAAGAAGAGTAAAACCTCGACATAAATGGCAAATTTCATTCTATAATTTGGAGCCGTTTTTAAGAAAATGGCGTTTAAGCGTTACTGTAAATGCGAAATTTGAAGCTCACTTTCGAAGAAAATTTTTGAGTTTTCGAAAAATTTCTTTTGCGGTCCTTTGAAGCTTTTTTCTTCACAAATACAAGAGTATTTACAAATCAATGGAAAGGAGCTTTGGAGACTACAAAAATATTAGATTTGTGTAATTTTTTTTTTAAAAAAAACGAAAGAATACAGCACAATATACTTTGCTATTTTAACAGTCGAATTCAACAATACCTGTCGGAAAAGTTTCAAGAAAAATTTAATATTTTTGAGAAAATGACATTTGACCGTTTCTGATGATGCGGAATTTTGATCTCATTTGCTAAAAAAAATTGAATGTTTGAGAAACTGTATATGCCATTAATTAAAGCACGTGTAATGTACACAATAAGTACAATAATGCAAACAAATTGCCGGTAACGTGAATGTAAACGATGTGAGGAACAAGTCACAAATTGAATTTTTTGTATAAAGAAAAGAAGAGAGCAAAATGGCGTCTATTCCATATTAAAGAGTTCATTTAACAGTATCCCTATCAAAAAGTTTAAAGAAAAATTTTGGAGCCGTTTTTGAGAAAAACATGTTTTTGTATTTATTTTTTTTTAATTTCAAATATTCCACGCAATATTGCGCAAAACCTACTGAAATTTTCAAAAAGATTTACATGACTTTAATGAACGAACTAATTATGGACAACATATTGCATTTGAAAGAAATCTATACCTTAAATTTTGTAGTTGTAGAAAGATACCGAAAACAATTGGAACTTTTGAATTTTTCGAAAATTTTGAGTGAACCTCTTAGGCCATCTTTATAAGTGTATTTCACTCTATTCTTACAAGAAATTTAAAGAAAAAATTTGGAGACGATTTTCAGAAAACTTTGAACATGTCCGAAAGGGGTTCATGTAAATTACCACCAAATTTTAAAAAATGTTTTTCAAAATCTCACAGCTCCAACTAGAGCCAGAGGGACAGATGTTTTCTTCAATTTGGAAAAACTCATGCGTATGGTTTAGGCGCTGGTAGTGTTCAGACGGACGGATTCGAAAAAAATCACATTTTCAGTATCAGGGGACCCCAAAACGTGTATTTCCGTTGAAATCTCGAAACTGATCTTCCGCAGCATTACATCACTTTCTCTATACTACGTATATTATTGCGTATATTCGTATGTATACCAGAAAGTAACTAGTACTACAGAATGGCACAAATCTTTTCGTAGTAAAGTTTTCTCATTTCTTTGATATGGTATGCCTTTGCGGTTTTGTCCCATCGTCTTGCAAGCTGCGATCTATCGCCACCAAAATACATTTTTTTGACATGTTCTCAATTTTTCGGTTTTCTGATTGGAGAAACAAATTATTACTTCAAGAAAATTAAAGAATGGTAAAGCCTCGTCCCCAATGGCAATTTTCATTGACAAACTTAGAGCCTTTTGTAACAAAATAGCATGTAAGCGTTACTGTAAATACGAAATTTGAAGCACTTTTCGCAGGAAACTATTGAGTTTTCGAAAAACTTCATTTAAAGTCATTTGAAGCACATCCACACAAATGAAATATTGTATATGAATCGCGGAACGGGTAAGATATTCAAAAAATAACATGTTTGTAATTTTTTTAAAAGCAAAACAGTAAGACTATCCTTTGGAAAAATGCAAAGAATGTGCAGAGAATGTGCAAAGAACATGCAAAGAATGCATGTTTTAGTAAATAGCATTTGAGCGTTTCTCAAAATGCGGAATTTTGAGTTCATTTCCCCAGAATTTGCCCCGTTGAGTTTTCAAGAAACGTTTTATGACATTGTTTAAAGCACATATAGTCAGAAATGGAATAATGTGAATTAAACGTTTATAATATAAATATTACCGACGTAAGAGAGAAATCTTTTTTTTTTTGTAATTTTTTAAAAAGAAAAGAATTGAGCAGTATGGCGTGTGTATCGTGTTAGAGTGAATTTAGCACAATTTGTACTAAAAGTTTAAAGAAAAATAATCGAAGTGGTTTTTGAGAAAATCTTGATTTGGAAGTTTTTAAATTGCAAATATTACACGCCATATTGTGAGAAATCTAAAATTTTCAAAAAAGTATTCATGACCTTAATGAAAGAAGTAATTATTGCCAAAAGTTTTATTTAAAGAAAAATCTCCACTTTCAATTTTGTAGTTGTAGGAAGACGCAGAAAAAAAATCACACTGTTGAAATTTTCGAAAATATGGAGTTAATCGTGAAAAAAGGACCTATGCCATCTTTATAAGTGTATTTTTCTCTATTTGTACAAGAAATTTAAAGAAAAATTTTGGAGCAGATTTTGAGAACACTTGGAACATGGCCCGAGGGCTTCAAGAAAATTATCTCCAAATATTAAAGAATGTTTTTCGAAATTTGAAAGCTTTAATTAAAGTAAGATAGACAGGGGTATTTCTGTAATTTGAAAAAAAATCCTAGTCGCTAGTAGTGTCCACAGACAGAAGAACGGACGGACATCTTGCATTCATTTGCGATTTGAGCATCAAGGACCCACAAAACAGTGATTCTGGCTGCAGCACGTGTAAGAGGATATTTTCTCATAATTTAGAAACGGGATTTATCCATCTTTTCGTTACCAGGACCCAGAAATGAATTTTTTCTGTCAAAAATCACTGTTTTTCGCACTGCATTACTTAACTTTATACTACCGATATTACGCCGTATGTACGTACCTACCTACATACGAGAAAGTGAAAATTGCAACTTCACAATTGCAGTTTTGGCAGACGCTGAATTTTCTTAAGTTTGGAAAATAGGCATTTCAACGAACCTGCACCATTTTTTCGGCGTCCTATTCGGTAAATGAGGTCTAAATTTAAACAAATGTTTGTGTTATTTTTAAGGAAAATATTTTTATAGAAAATATAAGTTGCCTATGTTTGAGAAAAAATTTCTTGTCAAAAATGTTTTGGGAAATTTGAACATGACATCATTTTTAGATCTGTGTTTCATGAACACATATCGTTAAGAAAAAAGCTTTATCTTTATAAGAGTTGTAGCATGACGCCAAAAATATGTAAATTTTTCCAGTTTCTTAAAATTAGGGTATTCAACCAACGTCAGACCTGCCCTAGTCTCCTAAACGTCCTTTAGACTATCCAACGACAAAATTTCGTCAAAAAGGATGCATCAGTCTTTGAGAAAAAATGTGTAAACATAGTTAAAAATTGTTTATATTTCACGTAGAAATTCGCGAAAAATACTCAAAATTTCGAAAAATCATGCATGACTATTTCAAAATGTATATTTAGGAACAGATATAATTAAGGATAAAACTCTACCTTTAATATTTTATTTGTAGAAAGTCGCCGATAAAGTTTTGAATTTTTGCAATTTGCAAAAAATCAGGAAATTAATTGAACATTAGATCTGTATCATTCTTATAACCGTCCTTCACACTACTAACAACAAAATATAATCAAAAACGATGAAGCCATTACTTTGAGAGGTTGAAAATGGGTCAGGGGCTTCATGTAAAGTACTCCCCGAAATTAAAATATCTGTTTAAAAATCAAGGAGCCGCGACATTAACCTATCCAATTGGGGATGTATCAATTTTGGAGAATATCGGCTAAACGATATAGCCGCTATCGTTGTTCACGCACGGACAGACGATTTGCCGTCAATGGATTTTTCAGTATCAAGGTGTCGCAAAACATGGATTCTGGCTATACCACCTTTTAGAGGATATTTTTTCTAAAGTTAGCCACTAAATTTATCCACTTTTTTGTTACCATGGCCTAGTAAATAATATGCGTTTTTCTTTGGAAAATTCGCCGTGTTTTCGTGTATTCCATAACTTTATTTTGCATGAGCGTTCGCGAGAAAGTAAAAAGTTTTCTTTAATCTCTTTTCGGACAGTGCGTCCTCTATCTCGTCTGACCATTGCACCTTCGCATTATATTTATTGTGTTACCGAATGACTGATTATTGTGAAGTATCACACGTTTCTTGATGCTAGCCTTCCGCTGACTTGTCTGATACAATCGTTTTTTGTTGGTAGGTGAAGGGAGTTTTGCATCCGAGAAAGACAAGATGGTCACGATACAAAAGAGCCAAAGTACAGACGTGGATTGCATCCGTAAGAGAAGCATCTCTAACTATTACCAGACCACGCACCATAAAGACGTGCTCCGAAACACAAGCATCCACAGGGGAAAAGGTTTTAAGTGTTCCATTTGCAATAAGATCTTCAGTATAAAGAAGGTGTTGTTTAGGCACATTCGCACCCACACTGGTGATAAACATTGTCAGTGTTCCATCTGTGAGAAGACCTTCAGTAGAAAGGACATGTTAGCTTGTCACATGCGTACCCACACTGGTGAGAAACCTTTCCAGTGTTCCATCTGTGAAAAGACCTTCAGTAGAAAAGACAGTTTAGCTCGTCACATGCGTACCCACACTGGTGAGAAACCTTTCCGGTGCGCCGTCTGTGAGAAGACCTTCACAGAAAAAGGAACCTTGAATAAGCACATGCATATCCACACTGGTGATACAACAACGTGCATTGTTCGTGCCATGCCCACTCGCACAGGTGATACAACATTTGAGTTTTCCATCTAAGGAGACTCCCGTAAGGGGCGTTTCACGTAGAGACAAATTCCCCCAACTTTTATGAAGTTAGGAGATAAACTCTCTTAGATGGCTTTACACGATTTGAAATATCACCCAAAATGCGAGTCTCCTTACTCCCGGGAGAGTCGTTTCCAGAGATCTCTACGAAAAAGTATCTCCTTGCAGTTTGCGCTCGATACAAAAGTCTGTATGTTCTTTACCGCAGCCATGTTGAATAAGCAGCGGCGAGAAGTTTGAGGTTAATAATGTCTACGGTGCCAACTGATGCCGCTGGTTTGGTTTTTTATTGGAAAAAATAGCCCACACCATTGAAAAGCAAGATGTAGTGCGCAAAAGTGTTTCTTGCGGAGAGAGACTGGCTTTGACGTTACGGGTTTTGGCCACAGGAGATGCATACAGTTCGCTATCGAATTTGTTTAGAATTCCCCAATGTACAGTTTCCCACATCATCTCTCAAGTTTGCAGTACCATATTGGAAGGTTTAAAGGATTATTTGAAGGTATGTAATATTTATTTATTTATATATAATTATTAAATTAATACATATAATTAAAATTAAGTATGTTGAAACAGGTCGGGACACTAAGTGGTATTAAATTTAATTATGCCTCATTATTTGCCCATTTTTTGGGGTGTAACATATTTTTCACATTTAAGGAAAACGTATATTTGCGTTTTTCAAAATTTGAGTTGCGTATTATGGTCTTACAAATCATTCTTGGAAGATAAATCACAACTTTAATTTCCAGAGAAAGTGGTGAATTTGGAGTATTGTTTGATGTGTATGGAACTTCAATGTACAGCTGAAACTTTTGTTTGTCCTATTGAACTTAAATCTTTTGGCTAACATTCTGAATTGGAATGATTGAAGGCGTTCAACATTTTGAAGGTATAACATTGAAGTAGCTGTCACCAAAATGATGAAAATATTGAAGTTTCGGACCTTTTCCATTTTACGTATACCAGTTCACTAGGCGAGAGATTCAGTTCCTTTGACACGAGACCTTTTGGAATCGATTCTCGGCAACGTGATCACATGAATGTTTTGATACTAATCAATCAACATTTACGCGGTAGATTTAAATGTTAGTTTTACATAAAGCAGTATTATTACAATTTAATAGTAATTCTATTACTGTATTACTAATTTATTAGTGCTCTATTGGCTACTGCTGCTCCGATCCTCGCAAACCCACAATTCGACTAATTTTATATCGGGTGATCAGTATAAACGCAACCCTGCTGTTCAAGACACTGAGAGAAAAGTGAAAGCTTTGCAACACTGCTTCTGGGACAGCTCCTTCGACTGCATTTCAACGACACTCCATTCACCCCCCTCCCCCTTGTTTCACTCACCCCCTTCCTGTGGTTTGGGTCATACCTGCTCAAAACAAAACAGGCCGCGTCTTCATTCCTAGCTTCCTTCTTTTACAGTTAACTTACGATGCACCTCAGCATTGAGCATCGCAGTTTTGTGTTGGGGTATTTCCGAACGCAATCTTTCAAAGAGTGCCGGTCCACTTTCGAAGAAAAATTAATTTTATTTTAAAAGTAACATTATTTCAATAAAAAATAATAATTAATAATAATAGTAATAATATTTGTTCTGCGGATCTGAATTAATAATTTTAATTTCTGTGTATTGTAAGGCATAAACATCTGTACATTTCGAGCACATTTGTTGTCACCAAAACACAATGCTCAGCGAAAATAGATGAAAATTGGGATGTTCTTTAACTTCTCCGAAAAAATTATTCAGGAAGCTCTAGCAGCACTAATTTCAGATGAAGTGCACACGCACAAAACATTGAAAATGTGCGTATTCAAAGAGCGGACTTCAAGAGCTTAAGGTTCCCGATCGGGCTGCTCGCATGAATGACTGTATGACTGACATGAATGACTGGCCACGGCGAAGCGTTAGCCAAGGTCTTGATGCACGTGATAAAGTGTATTTCAGTGATGAGACTTGGCTTCATCTGGATGGAGATGTTAACCAGCGAAACAGTCTCTCGAGGTATCGGGCAATTGTTTTTATGTCTGAACATTGTTTTATCTTTCATTGTAATTGAAGGTTTCACCTTTACAATTGTTTTTGTTCGCAGAAATATGTGTCATATGTGTCATATGTGTCATGCTTGGCTAGCTTCCTTTCTTTTCAACATTCAGTTAATCGTAAATATGGTGAGGTGTGAGGTGATGCCGTCACAATAGGCCACACACTACATCTGCTTACCAATCAACAGGGCATTTACCTCCATTGTATGTTGTTGTGTGGAAAGTATTCTCAATTTATTTTTTAAATTCCAAGAGTTAATTTTGAGTCACTTGAAATGTATAGTATATGTAAGTAAAATTATGTTTATGTATGTTTTTAATGCTTTCTGGTCTTACTAATCTACTATATCCCTCAAATAAGTTTAAAAACGGAAACAAATAATTCAAACTTCAAAGTCCATGAAGAAGCTGCTTTCATTATTAGATTTATGATCAGGAACTGTTTTTAAAAACATTATTTCTCTGATGGGAAAAATGTGGACTAAGAAGAAGCAGCTTGAATTTCATTTTTTTTAATTCAAAATAATATTTAAATAATTTCTTTGTACTTATCACAAACCCCTCATATTAATCGTCATGATCAAGTTGCTTTGCCAAGAATTCTATCAAACCATTCTAAATTATCTCATAAATTTTTAATTGAGAAAGTTCCACATCCTACTTGTACCATCTGCAATAGAATTCTATCAATAGAGCACATCCTTCTGGAATGCCCCGTACACATCAAAGACAAAAAATGTCTAGGAAATGAAAATTTCAATGAAATTTTATCACCATCAAGTTTCAAAGAAAAAGTGTTACAATTTTGTAAAACTATTGTTATTTTCTCAGAATTGTAATTGTATTACTGTACTAGTCGCTCATGACCTATGCAGTTTATGCAACTTAAAATAAAAATAATTTAAAAGAAATATTTGTTTTACAAAAAACATTTTATAAATAATTCATAGGAGACATAAATAGAATATTTCACTTGTTGCAAATAAAAATTGGAAATTATTATTTTTCGTTCAAATATTAATTTATGTTTATATTATTATGTTAATATTAATGTTTATATTAGCAAATGCTGTATTTTTTCTTTTATACATTACAAATATAACTTAACGAAAAGTAACTCAATTGTTATTACATTACAATATTTTATTTCTGCAACTTAGCAGCTGAGAGGACCATGGAGGATAAAATACATCGTTACTAACACGAAACATAGATTAACATGTTGGTGTTAATGTTCATTAACACCAATATTCATCCATGTACGAAGTCTGTATGAACTTCGTGGTTTCTAACCTCTTTGCTCAGAATATTATACAATTACATTGCAAAGAGATATACAGAACATTTTAGGCCCACAATGCTCCGCGGCCAGTACCAACCTCAGGGTTTTAGCATGAAACTCGTTTAACTTAATCGAGTTCATATATTCAGCGGTGAACAGATGCACATATAAACGCGATTATATTGAGTTTAATTTTAATAGCGTTTACTTTAAACACGATTAACGAGATAGTTGAACGAGTTTGGTGAAACCGGCCCTAAATGTTTCGAAATGTCGTTTGATTCAGCAACGAACTAGTAAACCACAAAGTTTTGTATGCACCACGGGCGTTACTAGATGTTTCTGCCCCTCAGGCGGGTTCCATCACCTCGAGCCAGAGGCCCTCGGGATTGGAAGTCGCCGTCGGAGCATAAAATCTACTTAAGCCCTACTAATTATATTTTTCTAAAACGGCTCCATTTTTGTTTATTACGTACGGTTGTAGCCCCACAAGTGTGTGTGTATATCTCAGGATGGAAACGTATTTTGAATATGTGCGACTAACTGTCCTCTTTGTATTGTGATCAAAGGAAGAAAATATTTGAGAACGAGAGTTTTGATTTTCTTGCAGGAGCTCAAACCGCCAATCAGAGTTTTTCTGGATCCTGAGGAGGTGCCCTGTGCGGAGGAGAACCAGGAAGACGAGGTAAGAACAACGCCCTCTAACCTCAGTTTCAGCTTAAGCCGTGTCACACACGTTTGTTTTCTCTGAAAGTCGTTTGTAAAAAGAGTTGCTACAGTAGGAGGGATGTTAGTGGCATTCACGAAGCCAGAACACTCGACAAGTTTCCACTAAAATATCTGGCAGAGATCATTTCATGAACAACTACAGTCATTAAGAGTAACAATTATTTTCTTGCCGTAGAGATCAATGATAGGTCAAAAAAAAAAGTGGCTGACATACGACCATGTTGCATTGACCTGACAGTAGGGCCGCGCATAAGTGTTGCGGGGGACACTCCGACAAATGTCTGAGGGTCAAGACTAGTTGGGCCTGTGGAAATCAAAGTAAAACTGTATTTTTCTTGTGTATTCAGTTGTGAGGAGTTTGCAGTTGAAAATAGTATATTACGCAATTAGTTTATAATGTTGTCCTTTTTGCACAAATAGCATTATATTACCGAACGAACGACGTTAGAAGTTAGCTCGGTAATAATTTCTTATGAGTGCAAAATAGTAACATTATAAACGAGTTGCATACGCAATTTTTTTGTATAACAGTATTATAAAAATGTAAGGAAGCGAAGTCAATTTGAATGTTAAGTTGTAACCTCGGATTCATGTTATGACGTCATGAGTGCTACTAAGCAACTAATTTGTTTACAAATGGCAATTAGGTTGAAAGTTACGTTTCAAACATTATGGATTCTTTGCCAAAAGAAATTTTGGAAGCAGCTGCAAAAGCAGAAAATGAATGCTGGATGGATGAAAAATATGCAAATTTTGTATGCCAGGCTGTTCTTACTTATCTGTCGGAGTAGGTTGGTAAAGTTACTACAATGCACATACTAGAATAAAAACGGTAGTTATGATGCATGATTCTTTAAACATTGAAGTCCCCAGTGTGTAAAGCGTCTACCTTGTGGTGCACATTAAAGGCAATGTGTAAATGTGTTTAAGAGGACATCCGCGACGTTTTTCGCCGATAACGGTCGTGATATTTCCGCTCTTACATGTCACGGAGGGTGGCGATCTTCCAATGTAGCTGAATCTTACATTGAAGAATCAGTGAATAATAAGAATTACATTGCAACAAGATATTGGTTAGTGCAGAAAATAAAGAAAAAATTAGCACTTTGGAATTAAATACATCTTCTGGAATGTCTGTGACAAATTTATCCCACTATTAATATTCATATTCATAAAAACGAATGAGATGTTCTTTGTTATTATTGTTAAATATTACCGAATAACAGCAACATGTAATTTTAAAGTAGTAATAAGTAACATTGACAAGGCGATTGGAATGATAGATAGGCTTGACGATTGGGATGCGAGAGACGGCCGCAAAAGCTGTAGACAACTCGCAAGAAGAAGAAAGAATAAGTTAACAAATTAGATTTTAAAACTGCAAGTTTTTTCACTATATTTGATTTTACTGTGAACACAAAATATATTTACATGGTACCACTGCCTTCTTCATACGCCATAACTGATGATAAATGGGGGCTGTGACTATTACGTCAGTGATGACTCACATTTCGTGCAGATAACGATGACGTAATGATTCGTGCCATAATGTGCCATATTATAAACGATTTTGCTAACGGAAAACGGTTGTTTATAATGCTGGTATACAAAAAATTATAATTAGTAATAATTAAAGTCTTTTGTGCTGGGAACTTTTTTTTTTTTTTTCGGTGGAAGGGCTCTCAAAATATTTTCTGTAGACCCTGAAATCTATGGGCGGCCCTACTGGCGGAAATGCTCTTAAGATGTCAGTTATCCCTTTCAAGCATATTACCCTATTAGTACGTTAAGTAGAACCTGCACAGCGAAATTCCTCGGACGAACTGGAATTCACCCATCAGAGGGTGGCTAGAGTAAGTGAAGAATGTTACGGAAATAGTGCAGTCGATGGGGAGGTAGAAACCACCTTCAAAGGTGAAGTGGAAGATTTTATTATTTTTATTTGCTTTATGTATTTATTGGTAAGAAAATCCCAAGTTTTCTATCCCGTAATACATTGAGATTAGTTTTGGTAGCCAAAAAACGTTGTCTTTTTTTGCGTAATAACTATTTAATGTTTTCACTTAGCGCCAAAATAGTCATGTACAATTTTCTCAATCTCCCAATCCCTAAAGAAGAAAAGGACGGAACAACCCTCTCAAGTTACCGCCCAATCTCGCTCACAAGCTGTGTGTGCAAGCTTTTAGAGCGAATAGTAAATACACGTCTGGTCTGGCTCCTGGAACAAAAGAACCTATTTACACTTTTCCAATGTGGCTTCAGGAAGCACAGGTCAACCATGGACCACTTAATCACACTCGCTTCGCAGATTTCCACTTCTTTCGTGCTACGTCACCACCTGGTAGCAATTCGATATAGAGAAAGCGTATGACACCACTTGGAGGTACGGTATTCTTCGCACCTTGCATACGTGGTACCTTAGGGGACGGCTCCCTTTGTTTCTAGTAGGTTTTCTTTCATAAAGATCTCTCCGCGTCCGCCTTGGCGACGTGTTATCCTCTAGTCACCAGTTAGGAAACAGTGTTCCCCAGGGATCGATTTTGAGCGTCACTGTTTGCCATTGCTATCAATAGTATTGCATCAGTTATCCGGAAGCCTGTGAAAGCATCACTGTTCGTTGACGATTTTGCAGTTTTTTGCTCCTCCAAGAGCGTGCAAGTTATTGAGAGGCAACTAAACTTGTGCTCAACAAACTGCAGGAATGGTGCGAAGAAACAGGATTCAAGTTCTCTGCCTCAAAAAACACTTGCATGCACTTTTGCAGAATCCATCATCTCCATAATCACCCCGACCTTTTTCTCGGAGGACAGCAGCTTCCATTCGTTGAATCTGCAACCTTCCTTGGACTCACATTCGACAAGAGCCTAACCTGGCGAAAACACATTCGTAAACTACAGGGCCGATGTGTATCACCTATGAATCTCCTTCGCACTCATACTGGTAGCTCTTGGGGCGCAGACCGTGTTTGTCTTCTGCGTTTGTATAGAACTCTCATCCGCCCTATCTTGGATTACGGATGCATAGTGTATGGGTCAGCGTCTCCATCAACCTCTCCGGCCATTAAATACCATACACAATGCTGACATAAGGTTTAGTACAGGCGCCTACCGCACGAGTCGCATCGAACGCCTTTTGGCCGAGGCTGGAGAACCATCCCTGAGCCGAAGGCGGGATATTCTGATTACCTCGTATGGCGCGAAATTATCCAATGTTGATACTCCCTCGCGTCAAACAGTCCTCCATCCAACCCACTTGACTTCATATGCGCTTAGAACGTCATAACCCCATCCCCTGGGTCCGTCTCCGATGCTCTTACAGAAGCTTCATATAAAACTACCCAACCCTGTGAAACCCCCCGAAACCTTGTTTCTCCTTGGAAACTACACCGGCCGATAATAGATCTTAGACCTACTAACCTTCCTAAATCCTTATCTCCCCCAGTACATTCTTATCGGAATTTGAGGCGATAAA
This sequence comes from Teleogryllus oceanicus, assembly GCA_964035755.1. Classification (NCBI taxonomy): domain Eukaryota; kingdom Metazoa; phylum Arthropoda; class Insecta; order Orthoptera; family Gryllidae; genus Teleogryllus; species Teleogryllus oceanicus. The sequence goes on along the minus strand of CAXIVR010000010.1, from coordinate 102,437,099 downwards.
ATCTACGTATCCCGGCCATTACTTTATTTACACCGAAGGCTCCTCTCAAAACGGCAAGTCGAGGGGCCTTCTCTGCGTAGAGCCACGCAAGGTTTTCGATTAGACTCTTTGTGCAGCGTCTATACCGCAGAGAAGTATGCGCTCTTGGAGGCACTTAAAATTTGCTGGATCGATGTCACTAAAGAAAGTAGTGATCAGCAGTGATTCCAAACGCTCTCTTGAATCCATCTCCTCCTCCTCGTCTTGTGACCCACTGACAATGACCATCCAACACCAAATCCATCATCTATTGGTCCGCCACTATATTTTAGTCTTTTGTTGGGTCCCTGGTTGAACCTGGATTTGCCAGACCTATTTTACTGTATCTTGGAACACCGACCGAGGCATGAAAAAGTCTTAAAACTTCATCTCAGAATACTTGTCAATTTTTTAAAAAATTCCTGGGACATTGAATCAAGAAAAGACTTTTGTAGTCGAGTACTTGGCTTTCCGGTAGGCGCCGCGTCCTAGGACCTGGGACCGTCCTCCGGGAGGAAGGTCACAGAATGGCGTCTGAAACGTTGGTAACTGTACCTAGGACGCGGCAGCTTTCGGACAGCTAAATACTTACTGACACCGGCAGCGGGAGCCTAGGCTCTCGCATCTGTAGAAGTTTCAGACTAGGGAAAAAGTTCTTTTCCCTTACCTAAGTATTTACTCTTGTACCCGTATAAATGAGAATATACAATCCGGACTCTGCAAAAAATCTGTTCTTTGTAAATAACAATTGTATAAAAACTGAAAACTGATTTAATGTAGCAACCCAACTGGCAACACCCATCCCCTGAAATGTGATTTACAGAATCCGGTACTGTGCGAGAAATTCCTTTCCATTATCGAGAGCATTGAAATTCGCAGAAAATAAAATAGTTCCTTTAATTTTATTGTGAAAGATCATTTGGTATTTTCTTTCGATTTAATTTTACATTTATTTCATCTTCTCTTTTCTATCTATCTATGCCATGGGAAGGGGGTCCCCAAAAGAACTGAATATGCAAAATCCTAAAAAAGAACGTATCCTAAAAGTCGTATTTTTTATAATACTTCCTTTGAACATAATCCGAATCCAACTTTTCCCCATTGATTTCCACAATATCGCCTATATATATTTATCCTGCACCCAAACTGCGTCATTTCCCCATTTGTCATCTACCCGTCCTCCAAAACAAGTTTTCTGAATTTACTTGTTCTTAAAAAAAGTCGTGTCCCCATGTGACACGCAAACCTGGTGTAAAAGGCCTAGGCGCTTCCGAGTTATTCACGATTTTAATGTGTGTGGCAATCATCCTTTTTTGTATGACATCAAACTTTTATTTTTTTCATCTAAAATCTTTCCAGTGTAGGACGGCGTAATTCTCTATCCACAAGTATCACACTTTCAAGGTGCGCCTTCGTCATAGCTTAATGCGTCTCGTAACATTTGTGTCGATGGTTTCTTAAAAAACGCCAAAAAACTATCGTCTCTCCTTAGCGTAGTCATACAAAGGATTAGAAAGATTAAAAAAATGATAATTTTAACTTAATTCCAAAATCAAAATTTTACTGGGTACTACAAGAAAATACTAATGTACGAGTATAATAAGCATTAAATAAATGCACAGAGCTGTTGCAGTCATTTTTAAAGTATATGTAAAGTGAATGTGATTAAAAGGCGGGAAAATGGTTTTTATTTTCTTTACTGCAGCCCAGCTGTCGAAAAAAACGAAACAAAAAAAATACAACTATCTGTCTTAATAGGAACGTGAGATTTGTCTCAAGCCTCTTCCATGGTTCTAAGACAAGAATTATTGTCTGTAATTTTTTTTAAACATTACTTTGTGTTTGAATTTCGGTCTGAGAAAATATCAAAAACTATTTCTGTGGTAATATAAATTGTTTTCTTATTTATCAACCTTTTTCTGTCAGGTAAAATGGTGGTAAGTTGCTGAATAAAATTAGAAATAAAAAACGTGTTGTAGGGTGTGGGTGGTGGACGAGTGCTAAGGAACCTTTCAATGTTAGAATTATAATGTAACCACTCAGGTCAGTTGGTGTAGAGGAACTTTTCACCATGTTATCCGGGGATACCCTTTTCAATCTCAATATTTTACTGCATGAAGAGATCGTTTATTATTTTTTTTCTTTTGTAGGATCCTCTGGCATCCTGCTGTGGTAGTGCGTCAATTACTACAATAAAACAAGAGACCACTTCATGCTCCCGAGGTAGGTGTATGATACTTTTTCAATATTTGCTGAACCTAGGTTACAAACTGTGGGACTGGTGAGTTCAGCACTTGAGTCAAACATTGTGCCTTAGTTATTCACAAAACAATGTGGCGAGATCGCCCTATCGATTTAAAAAGATACAGCCGTTCTTGGGGTTGTGCCGATAGCTCTCCCACGATGGAATGGGTCTGACGGTGCCCCTAAAGCACCCAAGTGCGCAAAACCCCAACGGAATCACAAATTCTCAACGTGTTAGGGATCACATTCCACATAGCGAGTGTGCACTTAATTATTCTGCCAGATTTCCGAAGCTATTGGAACCACCTGTTCCATTTGCTCCTTGAAACCTGAGAGTCATCAGCTTCACCTGGAGCTTTGGATTGGAATACTTTTATTTCTCTTTGTTTCCCCCTCTTCGTTTATTTTCTCACTTGTCTTTGAATGTTTGCGTGAAATGCCTGTAAGTAGGGACACTAATTTTGAAGGATTGAATAGCAATTTCAACTATGTTTGGAAAGAAAGCCGGCGCTAGCCATGCGTTTACTACGCTCCGTGAAGTCACGAAGGTTAAGCGCATTCGAGACTCGCGGTTCGTGGTTGGGTGACCGGCCAGCAACCCGGGATCTAACGGCGTCGAGCCCTGGCCGAAGGGATAAAGGCACTGACTGACTGCGACGTGACGAGACTGGACTAATTAACAATAATGCCCATTAATGGAGTTACTCCCAAGGGCAAAGCGCTCAACGCCCTTAAGGGGCTTGGAAACGTTGTGCCAAGAAGTGGACGCAACAAATTATAAAAAAAAAAAAAGTTAAAAGAACAACTTGGTGAATTCCAAAACCGTAAATGTATTTGTGCAAACATCCGATGGACTGGATGTGCAATGCTCTGGACCGGAGGTGAAACGTTTTGTGGTGCGGGTCAAGGAACAAAAGAAAAGAAATAGCTGGAGAGTATTTAAAAATTATACTTTAAAAACAAATTGCAAAAACTATAATACAGCCTTGTGATCAATGAAACTGAATTTTTAAAAATTTCAAATATTCTTCTTTGAACTGCACAGTAATAATTCTCAAAAGCAAAGATGCCAACAGAAACGAAACTATGCGATATTAGACATTTCGTTCGTTTCTTGTACTCAGAAATTAAAAGTACGCAACGAAACTGAAGTCTGAAGCACACGGAAATCTTGCCTAGTGACAAATCTGCCTCCGGAACAAATCTTTACTGGTGGTGGAAATTTAGTTTCGATCCTTCTTAAAATTATCACGGGGATTTTGTTTCTGGACTGGTATTTTATTCAACATTGTTTGGTTGTTTACATTTCGTAAGCCCACAACTGTAGTGCTTACATTATTCAGGGGATTTTTCCAAAATGAATATTTCCAGCTCGATATGACCTGACAAAGTCCAGATATTTTCAAAATAATTCCTTAATTTTGTCCTGACATAAAGCCGCTGGAACATTACTTTAATGCTCAAGATTTGAAAATCGCGTTGAACATTTCTTTAACATCTTGTACAAGCAAATAGAGATTTTTTCCTCATTGAACTTGTTCTCCAAATTATTCCCCGAGTTGAAACTATTATGTAAATATATCTTGACATAAAAAGTTTACTGAATCAATACTTTTTGGTTTAACAAGCTACAACCCAGGGCTATAATTTAAAAACTGTTAATGTCTAGAAACGCCGGAATCCCGGCTTTAAACAAAATAATGCCCACCTTTTGTGAACAACTTACAATAAAAATGTTTGTAATCGTTTTTGAACAACCAAAACTTCGAAATTGTACCCAAATTATGTTTTTTGAAATGGTGAGGGACTAATTTATTTAGTACTTGATCACATTAAAGAGAATGGAACAATATCAAGATCAAGAAATTTTTTTTTATCGCTGCTCCAGTTCATCTGCTCAATATTTCTTGTTTTAGATATTTCTTTGTTACTTTACTCAATGTCATTCTTTAATCGACATACCATCTACAGAAGTGGATTGGCGTTTCAAAGAGAGGATGAATTGGTCACCTGGCAGAGGGCTTTTCTCGCTGCTCCCAGAAAGGGTGAGAATCGAGAGACCAAGTCCCTCGTCCCCCTTTTTCGAGTTATTTCCCTGTAATCCTTCCCAACAAAGTTGGTAACATTTCATGTCATTCCCAATATCCAGCACGGTGTGTTTGAGTAATGATTGAGAGCCAGGGAAAATTTGAAGAGTAATGGAATTAATAGATAAAAGATGGATGAAGAGATACAGACTATCACTGGTGTGTAGACAAATCTGTAACCAAACAGAACAGTACAGTTCAATATTTTCTCTTTCTCTTAATTTATTTCATCTTCGTTGCCTGGTTTGTGCAATCTATTTCTTAAATATCTAGTTCACTTCACATTTACTTAATTTCGTTGCCGACTGATGTTACTTTCATCAGTGTTGTAATTTATTTTATTTACGTTGCTGTGCTCATAAATTGTCCCAATATTAAATCATTAATTTTATGATCCTACTTTTATTTTTGATCGTAGGTCTCGACATACTTCCTTTTACCTTTTTACCTGTCTTATAGTGGAGTGCAATAATATACAGAATTGCGTTTCCTGGAATTTCTATTGACAGAATCAATTATTAAATTGACGGCAGCCACCTACAAATTATCAACCTTTTCCTTTTCAATAATAAGAATTTATTTTTATGACTAGGGGCGGATTTTAATGAAATGTCTTTTTTTTCACTTTTGAACAATTTTGTTTAGTATAGAAATTCATTTTATGTTATGACCAAAGGAATTGACTCATTTTTATAGGTCATTATTTTGCATTTTTTGTCGATTTCAACGAATAAGTTTTTTTCGACGCAACGCGTCGTTCTACTTCGACGCAACGCGTCTCAAAGCCCTAGGGGGCGTTGAAGGTTTTGCGCTTTTAGGAGTAATCCTCCATTACTGCGCTTGTTTTATGGAGTAATCCTCCGTTAACATTGTCTGTCGCGTCTCGTAGTCGGTTGTCAAGAGGACCGCCAGGTAGCATCTCGCGTACGCGCCCTCCACCGCGCGCTCCTGCGTCACTGCCAGCGGCCAGAATTACGAAGGAATAAGGGTAGGGGGAGGGTTTAGGACACTTCACAGGGGTTGGACTAGCCCTTGTGAAGCAGCCGAACTCGTTTTGTTGGAACAAATTTCACATGAGATTCAACGGGAATCGAACCCGGATCTCAGTGGTGAAAGGCTTGCGACTTTGCTATGAGCCACGAATACGAGATATGTTTGCTCAGAAAATGCTTTGGCAGCCGTTGTAATGTTTTCTTTGACGTATATCAGTGCCATTGCAGGTCGGCGATTTTGGGATAACTAAAGACAAAAATTTCCTGGTAAAGAACAGCCCAAACCAAAAGTTTGCAAGCTGAGTTGACTCGAACGAATGGAAGAAGCCTCGATTACAACAGTAACGTATCCAACAACTTGAGTTGTTCATCCGAACTGGTTATGATAAGACTTTTTACGTCATTATCCTTGGGTTTTAGGGCATTTTAAGAGCAGTTTATTGATCATTTTTGGTGACGTTTTAGGTCATCAAAATCCGCCCTCTAGTTATGACACAATTTATATTGACCTCATCAATGATGCAATCTAATTTTCCAATGTACAATAATTATATTTCGTGCAGTTGATAAGTCATCTTGCCTTGCAAAAAGTAGAGTACAAGATTTTAATTTTTCATTGTGTTAATATTGCTGTTCGTAAGAAAAACCCCTAAATTGTGCACCTCGAAATACTTCGAGAAACGTTTTGGTAGCCCCACCTCCAAAAAAAATTAAGGAATTTTTGTTTGAGGGTAATAAATTTTAATTGTTGATCTCAGCAAAAAATATTTATGTACAATTTTAACGGTCATATAATTCGCTTCTAATTTACTTTATAAATTATTTGTCCCAAACAAATAGTAACAGCTACAAGATTTTAATTTTTCCTATTTATTTATTTATTTTACGTCAAAAACAGTTAAAACTGCGTATGACGTGCTATGGAAAAGTGAATTGTGTACATTTTCAAATTCTGTGATCCCCACACTAAGTCATATCTACTTAAATTTTGAAAGGGAGAAAAACAGAAAAAAATCCATGTAATAAAATCTGTTTCCCAAAAATAAAAAGGCAATACATTTTGGCTCTTACCAAGTTGTCCTTCAGAATAATACTCCTGGCGCGACAACATGGAAACGATAATTTGAATAATTGTATTTCCACTGAATTCTAGAAGACGCACAGAAAATGAAGTTACATTATGTCCCGAAGCAAAACAAGGGCCATCTCACTTTGCTCAATGGATCAGGAAACTGGACGAAAAACGTGCTCGAGATGAGTCATTGACCCGGAAGCTGTAGTACAATAGTTATTACAGGTTATTTATACTCATTTATACAGTTCAAATGGTAAATAATGCATTATGTATCATTGTTAAAATTAATGTTACTTTTCTTGTGAAGCTCAGTATAGTCTCTAATTGTATAGAACAGTTATGCAGCAGAAACGATTTCACTTGGGATTTAAACTTTCTATTAATTTAATCGTATAATGTCATCTGGCAAAGTGTTGTAAAATAATGTACATGTATTGTATGTGAATTTTTGTAATGAGCTGTTGATACTGTCACCTGATGAATATGATTTCTACGTCGTGTGTTATGGTAATGAGACTTGCATTTTCTGAAAATATATTCCCGCCCTTGAGCAAGTCATTTTTACAAAACCACTGATTCGTAAATAAAAGACACGGTAATGGTAGAATTCCTAGATTAATGAAGAGAGACATGAATCACGTGGGTGGGATTTGGTTATTATTCGTACAATTCGTTTTGTAATCTAAAATGCACGGGGAACATTCCGAAGTATACACAACGAGCAGTATGAAGGCTGATTGAATTTGCAAGAATTCTGAACGCGTAGCATAATGAACTTAATTTTGTGTTCAATTCATTTAAATGCACGTTCCATTTAAGGTTTGACTGAATTGAGAGACCTAAAAATGTTGTTGCCTTAACATCAGTCAATGGTACACTGTTCATTTTCAATGGGGCACAGAATTGTTTATTTGAAATGGAAAAGTGCATTAAAACCGTTTTCTTTTCGTTTACTATTAATTTGTTATTTCGGAACCAATTTGAAATATCTGATATTGTACTATTTACTGTTTCTTTATTGCAAAGGATGTTCGTATCATCCGCAAAGAGAACCGTTCTTCCGTTTCGAATCGACGAGGGCATATCGTTTACGTAAAGTAGGAACAGAATAGGGCCTAAAATCGATCCTTGAGGAACTCCAAATGCAACGGGCAAAGAGTCGGAAAGGTGCGTACGTAATGTTCCATCATTCCAGTAAGGTATTTCAACTCTCTGAGATCGTTGTTTAAGGTACGAACATAACCAATCTAGAGCAATACCACGAATTCCATATGAAGGTAATTTGGAAAGTAAAATGTCATGATCAATGACGTCAAAAGCTTTTGTGAGATTTCAACTAAAAGAAGACTCGTGCCTTTCGGCTGCTAGCAACAGAGTGAATATTTGGAGATTTGCACAAAACCACAACTTCCACTGCCACGTCCACACATCCCCCGAGGGCTCCCCGAAGGAATCACCCTAACACACATTCACATCGTACCTTTAATGGTTTTCTGGCTTAGCACAGGACATTAGGTGCAAATATTCTCATTGGACATCTCCGGACTGAAGTTACTTGTCCTTCAACAAATAGTCATTACTAAGCTATGAGGAAATAACGTTTCTTACCAAATGCAAGGAAATTCACTCTCGTTTAGTTTCAGTGAAGAAACGAAACTGACTTAAACGATCTGTTCCTTCGGTAACTAAACTAAATGGGCGCAGACTCGTTTCGTTACTTGGAAAGAAACGAACTTCAGGAGGAAACAATTTTGTTTCAGCCGCACAGAAACAAAAGGCTTCGTTACGTTTCGGCTACCATTGTTGCTAGAAGTGATGCTAAACGCTCATCTCTCAGTCTGTTACTAGTGGAATTCTTCCTTAGGTTTGTGGTAGAAAACACTTGTTCACGTACGCAAGTTCAATGTAACATCGTAAATATTGAAGCTCCACATTCAGCCTAACTCAGTACCTACATCGAAGACAGAAAACATCCAGTTGTTTCAGTGGTATTTGGAATCTCGATATTGCACTCAAATCCGAAGTGCTATTTTCTCAGCTCATTTTCATAACTCAAGATTGTAATCATTTACTCCAGCTTGCAATCATGAGCTCATGTGCTGCGGCAGATTAAGTTTTACTTGAAAATCTTTGATATCAACCCAAAGAAATAAAAAAATTTAAAAAAAAATATCGTCAAGAAAATAATATTTTTCCTTCCATTTTCAGGTTCACTTTGCGACAGAGATGATCTGTGAAATTGCGAATTTCGAAAGCCAGGCAATGTTTTCAAAGAGAGGTTTGTTAAGGAAGCAGTACACAGCGATTTAAGGGAGAGGGACTCCAGGCACAATCCCTTCCTGCTGCCATTCTCACTCGAAAACACATGCCCTAACCCACCTTACGCTTGTATAATACAGCACTTCAGAGTATTCAGATTGCATGTGCATTGTTATACGCACTATAAAAGTTGACAGCCCTTGCAGAAATTCTCGAAAAATAAATTCCCTTGTACGTCCCTTCAAAAGTCGCGTGTATTTGAGTTCTTCAGGATTCAACGTTCACATCAACACCCGTTCAGATTATTACCTGAGCTGTATGAGTCATAACAGTGATCCATAGCTATGAACGTCTCAGTCATAATTTTCTGTAGAACGTATTAATCGTAGAACATTTGGTACAAAAACTAAATATTTTCAAGCAAATCTCAACACAAATTTGACATTTATAACTGGTTTTTATAAATGTAAATCATGTCCCAACACCCCATGTTCATGTCCCAACAACCAAAAGACGTGATTCGCAGAAATTAGCTCACGAGTTATTATTGCCTAGCCATGATTGCATTTGTAATTTGATATTCCCTGAAGGCTAGCAACTTTTATTTCATATATTTCAATTAGGTTTTAAATAATTTGTAAGATATTATCTTGTAAATGCATAACAAAATGAAAAGAACTAACGGATAAAATGTAAGAAACGAACAAATATGAAATAATATACAAAATCTAACTTCCGAAGTATCCAACTGCTAACATTAGGATCACGAAGCGCCGCAAATTCGAAGCAGATGATTTATTTTTTATTTTACGTCAAAAAACAGTTAAAAACTGCGTATGACGTGCTATGGGGAAAAGTGAATTGTGTGCACATTTTCAAAATTCTCTGATCCCTACACAAAAAGCAATAAATTTTATTTTAAAAAAAAACAAAAAACTCCCATGTAATAAAATCTATATTCAAAAGAAATAAGCAATACATTTTGAATTTTGAAAGGGAGAAAAAAAACAAAAACTCCCATGTAATAAAATCTATTTTCAAGGATAAATAAGCAATAAATTTTGAATTTTGAAAGGGAGAAAAAAACAACAAAAATACTCCCATGTAATAAAATCTATTTTCAAGGATAAATAAGCAATAAATTTTGGCTCTTATTACTTCCTGCCGCGACAACATGGAAACGATAATTTGAATAAGTGTATTTCCCACTGAATTCTAGAAGACGTACAAGAAAATGAAGTTACATTTATGTCCAGAAGCAAAACGAGGGGCCATCTCAGCATTTGCTCAATGGATCAGGGAAACTGGACGAAAAACCTGATCGAGATGGGGGTCATTGACCCGGAAGCTGTAGTACAATAGTTGTTACAGGTTGTTTATACTCATTTATACAGTTCAAATTATTTTCCCCAAATTACACAATTGTCCCCAAATTACACAAAATATACTCATACTTTCGAAAAACTCAAAATGACCTTATTTGAAGATCTCTTTATGATGAACACATTTAGTTAACAAAACTAGTGGTGCTACAGAATTGCACAGACTTTCTTGTAGTAAAGTTTTCTAAATTCCGTGGCGTGGACTGGCTTTACGTTCTTGCCACATCCTCTTACCATTTGCAATCTATCGCCGCCATATGTACATTTTTTTGCTATTTTCTCAATTTTTTGGTTTCCTAACAGTAAAATCAAAATATTATTTCGAGACTATTAAAGAAGAGTAAAACCTCGTCATAGAAGGCAAAGGCTGTAACCGGATAAGGGGGGGGGGTCCGACCTCGGTTTGCAATTCGACTGATTTTTCTCACTTGTTTGGATGTACAAAATATTATTATTTTCAAAATATGAGGCTAAAGTAACCACATAAGTACTTAAAGGGAAAAACAGTTTTTTGGCGTTTTAATTAAGAAAATAATCGTTTTATGGGATTTTGTTGCTTTTGATATGGGCCTTGCTGTAATAATTGGTTCAAAAAATTGACTTGAGATTTCTTGCAATTCATAAATAGAGTAATAAATTGATTATTTTTTCTATAACCCAATTTTTTTATAAAAAAAAATAACATAGTTAATAAACTTCCTCAATGTGTTTTAGATTGTGCTACTGATGCAATTTCATATGCTTTTGAGTGCTCAAACCGGCAAATATCTAGAATTTGATTTACGTCCTGATGGGCCGATTTCGTAACCATGCTTTTTTACGATTTCCGTGTCTGAAATAGGATAATGTTTTAATATGTTTACAAAATATGTAACATTGTCTAAATTGATAAAAAATATAATAAAGAATAATATAAAATGTCTTTGTATTGGAAATATTTATTATGCATCGATTTTTTTTTTCAAAACGAAAATGCTGTATGTCATAAAATGCACGTACAAAGTAACAATATTTTTGTCATCACTATCTTCGTTCATTACAGGTTCAATATTTCCATCATTAAAAATTCTAGATAAAATTGCAGCGTCCATCACGTTCAGGGTTTTCCGCCAGTTTCCGTAATCCTTCAAGCAAATGGTGAGATGGCCGCTAGTTTTGAGTCTGGACATAAATGTAACTTCATTGTCTGTGCACATCTTCTAGAATTCAGTAGGAAATAGAGTTATTCAAATTATCGTTTCCATGTCGCGGCAGGACGTATTATTCCTTTGTGAAGGAGGGATGAGGAATAAGACAAAAAAAAATGCTGATTTAGCCTTGATCATATTTTTTTTACATTGGAGCGAATATTTTTCTTAACAATCCTTTGGAAAAACACTCATTTTTTTCTGTATTCAAAATTCAAGTAGTACATGGCTTAGGGTAAGGACCACAGAATTTTGAAGAAGGTGCACAGAATTCACTTCTCCCCATAGCACTTCTCACAGTTTTTAACTGTTTTGAGGTAAAATAAATAAATAAATGAAAAAGTTGCAAAAAACACATTCTGTAATGTACCCCCAAATCTTAAAGAATGATTTTCAAAATTTCAAAGATTCAACTATAGTCAAATGCACAGGTTTTTCTTCAAATTGGAAAAATTCCGACGTGTATTTAGGCGCTACTAGTGTTCACAGACCGACGGACGGACGTTTTTCTTTCTATTGTTTTTCTTTTTGGCTTTGAGGGCCCACAAAACAAGTGATTCTGTTTACAGCACGTCTTAGAGGATTGCTTTCTTAATTTAACAACTGCGTGGATCCACTTTTTCGTTGTCAGGGTCCGGGAATGATTTTTTTTCCTGCCGAAAATCTCCCGTTTTCGCGCAGCATTACAAAACTTTCTTTAAACTACGTATATTACTCTATACATACTGGACAAGAAACTAATATTTATACCTACACAGCAGTAGTATAATCACGATTTTTTCTCGAAAAATAGGCATTTCAACGAACATGAGACCCGCACCATTCTTTTCGGCGTCCTTTTAGGTAAATAAGATTCAGATTTAAGCAGAAATTTCTGTGCTATTTTTATAAAAAAAATAATGTAAAGAAAATATAAGTTACCCATGTTTTATTTAATATTCCTTGTCAACAACGTTCTTGGAAATTTGAACATGACTTTTTTAGATCTGTTTTCAGGAACACATTTTATTTAAAAAAATGTATCTTCTAACAGTTGTAGGAAGATGGTGGTAAAATTTTGAATGTTTCTAATTTTCGAAAAATCAGGAATTTCAACGAACGTGCGACCTCCATCGGCCTGTTAAACGTCCTTCAGACTATCCAACGACAAAATTCCATTATAACATGGAGACGTGAAAAAAAAGTAAACAAAGTTAAAAATTGCGTATATTTCACGTTGAAATAAATTTAAAATGCTCAAAATTTCGAAAAATCGTACATGAATTTATTTCGAATTATATTCTCAAGAAACGGAATACTCTTAAATCACAAACAGCAATAGATCAAATTATAATTAACAAAACCACAACTAGATATGAAATTAAAGAATAATCTTGGTTACAGGACCACGATGCACAAATTCTTAAATTACTAATAAGGGAAAAGAAAATGACTTGCTGAAAGCATCATGGGAGGCAGTTTATAACGCTATTGACACAAATGAAAAATATAATTTATTTTTCTCAAAGCTTTCATTTCTCTTTAACGCGTGCTTTCCTATTAAAAAGAGAAAATTAAACATTTCACGAAAAAGTAATACTTGCATCACATGAGGAATTAGAACATCGTGTAAAAATAAACGTACGCTCTACTTTATTTCTAACATCATAACTATCACCGGTTTCCATGTCTACTTCCAAGAATAAAAAAGAATTTCGAGGAAAATAATAGTTCAGGCAAAAATAATGAGGATATTTTGAACGCTAGAAACAGAACTAAAGCAATGTGGAACATCGTAAAAAATACGACCACGTCATCACATTTCGTAGAGAATGTTGTTTTAAAGGATAATGAAAGAGAAACAAGTAATCCAGAAAAAGTTCATATCTACAACCAACTAGATTTTTCTAGACTTGCGGTTGATCTCGCGAAGGGACTAAAACCACAAAATTCTACATCATATGCTTCCCAAAAAAATTTCGGCACGATGTTTGTTTACGAAACTTCTAACGAAATCCTCAGAATAGTCAGTAAACTAAATAGTAAATATTCATCTAGTTTAGATGAATTTCCGTATTGTTTATTAAAAACGTGTGCACCTGCCATTATACACTCATTAACTCACATTTTCAATGTTTCCTTGTGCACAGGAATATTTCTAGATATTTTCAAAACAGCAAAAATTAAGCCACTTTTTAAAAAAGGGAACAAAAATTAAATTCAAAATTACCTGCCAATTTCTCTTTTGTCAGTTTTCTCAAAAATATTAGAGAGGCTTTTCTATACGCGAATGGATTTTTTCTCAGGAAAAACGAAGCGTTTTCAGACCCTCAACACGGTTTCAGGAAATCAAAATCTACGGAAAGTGCAATTTTTTCCTTAAAGGTGTTGCTTCATCAATGGAACAAAATTAAGAACCCATTTGAATATATTTAGAAAAGCGAAAAAAATAAAATGTTTCTTTAATCTCTTTTCGGACAGTGCGTCATCTATTCCGTCCCGGACTATTGCACTCGCATTGGATGTTTATTGTTACCGAATGTTTGATTGTTGAGAAGCATCAGACGTATCTTGATGCTAGTCTACCTCTGAATTTGTCTGATACAATTGTTTTTTGTTGGTAGGTGAAGATACTTTTGCATCAGAGAAAGCCAACACAGTCTCGACACAACAGAGCCAAAGAAAAGACGTGGGTTGCGACCCTAGGAGTAGCTTCAACTACGACCGCACCACGCACCATAAGGACGTGCTCCCAAACACGAGCATGCACACGGTGAAACGTTTTAAGTGTTCCTTTTGCAATAAGATTCATAAAAGGAACTTGTTGGCACATCGCACCACACTGGTGAGAAACTTTTTTAGTTGGTCACCACACACTGGTAGAGACCTTTTCGGTGTTCCATCTGTGAGAAGACCTTCACTCGTGGAAGATACATGAATGTGCACATGCGCGCCCATACTGGTGAAAAATCTTTTCGGTGTTCCATCTGCGAGAAGACTTTCTTTCAAAAAGGACACTTAGATACTCACATGCGCACCCACACTGGTGAGAAACCTTTCCAGTGTTCCGTCTGTGAGAAGAGCTTCAATCGTGGAGGATACTTAAATGTTCACATGCGCACCCATACTGGTGAAAAATCTTTTCGGTGTTCCATCTGTGAAAAGAGCTTCTTTCAAAAAGGACACTTAGATAATCACATGCGATTCCACACTGGTGAGAAACCTTTCCAGTGTTCCGTCTGTGAGAAGAGCTTCACTGAAAAAACAACCATGAATAGGCACATGCAAACCCACTCTGATGAAAGGCCTTTCCAGTGTTCAATCTGTGAGAAGACCTTTCTTCGAAAAGAACACTTGATGAAACATATTCGCACCCACACTGGTGAAAAACCTTTCCACTTATCCATCTGTGAAAAAACGTCCATTCAGAAACGTTCTTTGGATAAGCACATGCACATTCATACTAATGATAAACCATTTCAGTTTTCCATCTAAGGAGACCCCCCAAAACGCACCAGTTGGCTATTATCCTCCATGATATCTACTGCAGATGAACATATAATCATTTTGTTGTAGGAAGAATGCGGTAGCGAAAGACGCCATCTGGTATTCGTCGACGACAACTCCTCACAACTATTGTGGTACGCGCGAAGGGGTCCTGAAGGCGTGTTGCCTCCTCCACGAAAGTGCTGTTGCTTAAATACGGCTGACCTGTTTTTTTCTTGGTCGAGTCGCCGGCGATGTCATCGTAGTGCGGAACCTGTGAGGAGGAGGCCATTTTGAAATGCTTTAGAAGATGATCTGCATAGTGAAACACACGAGGGAAAGATGTGAGATCCGGCGTTGGGAACCGGCCTCTGAAGCATTCAGTAGGAAGTTAGAAGTGTTAGTAAAACGCTCTAAGTTTTGGGAAGTGTGTTGGTTGGGAAGCAAAGTAACATCTGAAAATCGAGAGTGAAATTTGCGTGTTGAAGCGGCGGTGAGAAGTTTCGTATCATTGGTATAATTGGGAAACGCAGGTAGGCGTTGGGCGCGCTGTGGATCACCTGAAGGAGCGAGGAAGAAAGAGGAAGAGGGGAAAGTGGATCGGAGGTGGGGGCGGGAGGAGGTCAGGGGAGCACTGGACCGGAAGTTGGAGTGCGTTGTCCGGCGACAGCCCCGCTGCCAACTCCTTGGCGGACAGTTAGAGGGGCGGGTATCGTAGCCCGTGAAGCAAATGAGAGGGCCGCAACAAGACAAGGCACTTCGTGACACGTGTAATTCAATCCTGTGGAATTTGTATTTATTATTTGCTGAATAATTTATTCATGGGTGATGTTAATTATGAAATTCAAACGGGCCACTTTGAATGTGTGTGAAAATTAATGAGTACTTGAGTATATGGTAATTCCACTTGTCTTTTAAATCAGGCAATTGCATATTGTAATTTGATATTGACGTGCACGGTATGAGTAAATTGGATGTTCAGTTTTTAAAAAAGGGATCGGTTCATTTCTGTGAGAAGATTTTGAGTGATTCTAAAGAATTTTTAACTACTTTGTAGTGTCAGAGCTCTGAGGTATTCTTTGTAGATGCAAGTCAATGAAGTCTAGTGTATTTCTTTCTGTGTGTGTTGATTTTGTGTAGGATTTTCTTTTTGTGTGTGTTGTGTTCAAAGTTGGTTCTAGAAAATAAACACCAAGTTTTCATTCATTTGTGTGTTTTTGGGTTTCCTTTCTAAACCTGAAAGATCCTGCCACCGTGAGGTGGCAACCGTGAGGAGGAACATAAACCTCGTATACAACATTCGTCGACTATCCCCCAGTAGGTTCTTGCTGCATACATTAGACAGGGGTGGCGTTGGTATATACATCAAGACCTTGGCAATAAGATGCTATGCGACAAGACGCCACTTTTGAGAAAACAGAGTAAAGTTTTAGTCTTTAATTTTCTACGCATTGGGATAAAGAGCTTTAATGAATGAAATACACCGCGATGTTGCGGCGAATCTGTAGAATTAAAACACAACATCGAGATTCATCTACGGCGCATCGAAAAACACGATTATCTCAATATCACCAGAAATGTGGCATTGCACGTTATTGCCACAAGGTATATATTGCTAGCTCAGGAAGCGGTGAGAGCCTGAAAGAGGGGCGGTGAATGAACGTTGCTACTTTACGAAATGAGAAGAAATTGTTCTAAGAGAATGTAATAAGAAAATTAGAAATACGCAAATGATGAAAAAGTATTGCAAATACTGCGCATGAGCTCAGCGGTATTATGTTCCTTTCCCTAATCTTTAATTCTAATGCAAAAAATCAACACAATAAAATCTTAAAAAATATGATTACAACAGAAAAATTGAAATAAAATGTAATTCAATAGAAGCCAATGCGCGGCCAGTGTTTTCTCGAGAATTATTCCAATTTCCTCTTTTATTAATAGTGCCTGAGGGGCTGTGCGGAAGAAGTTGCCCGGCGCTCCACTAACATCACCATTGAGTTGCGGGCGAACACGCCTCCAGCTGTGGATAATTCGCGTCTTCCGGTCAGTGCCCTCTTTCGCCTCGGAGAGGGGGCGAGCCAGACGTCCCCGGATCCTTTTGTTGGCGAGGAGCAGTGGGTGACGCAACGACAGCTCAGCTCCAGTAGAATTAAAATCACGCCGCGTAACTAAAAGAGACGCGAACTGGTGTGGGTGAAATAAAATATAACTGCGGGCCCTCGCCCGAAGCAAGATCTAACTCTCCAGCGGACATTCGCCCAAAACCAAATCCTCGCTCGTCTCTCCGATGATCATCTGTCTAGCGAGCGCTCGCCCGAACGAGTCTGATGCCGGCTGGCGCTCGCGAGCTGGCACCGGCTCTCTGCCCTCCCCTCCATTCACCTAGAAGGTTGTGCGATTGGCCGGAGCGACGTAAGAAATTCTCGTCCAATCACTGAGAACATTTTACAACAGTTAATTCAAGTTGACGTTTCCGTCATCGGCGCTCTCGCTTGCACTGGATGTAGGTGAAGTGTCTGGGTGGGCCGTGGCGCCACTGTCGATGCGTGTCTTGAAATTCCCAGGGGCGGTTCACCCGGAAGGACGCGTTCGTTCAACAAACCTCCCTTCGGGCGCCGCCGTGGCGCGGTCACTCAGAAATCGCTGCACGGAATTAGCCATCCGCCCCGGACCCCGGACACAAACAAGCACGAACTGGTATTCTACGACGCAGATTTTAGAAGGAAATTCAATTTATTTAAAATATATATATATATATATATATATATACACACATACATATACACACACACATACATACATACATACATACATACAGGATGTGTAACGTAACTTTAGCACCTCCGGTAACTTTTGAACGGTTAGAGCTATTGCAATGCAGGTTTTACGAAAGTGAATGAGGAATGGGGCTAATAGACACATGTAATCACATTTTGTAAATTCTATTACGAGATATTTGAGGTAACTTTGTTTTTTCAAATGGAACTAAACATTCTTACAGTGTATCATAGCGAGTGTAAAAACATAAATTCATTAATATATGTGTACATATTGTCATGTGTTAGTTGTCGCAGTCCGCCACACAGTCACGCAGCGCATCACCAACAGAGGCGGGGAAGGGAAGGGATCTTAGTATTTGAAGATACGAAACATATTACAAATATTTACTAAACTGTTGCAGTTATTTCCTGGACTATAGTAATACCTTATGAAAAGAAAAAATGCAGGAAGACAATGATAATAACTATCCCAATGTTTCTATCCCTAAGTTATTATATGCCTATTAATAAAATAACTCAAAATGTGGAATATTATTTGCACAATCTTAATTATCTATTCTTTTTTGTTTCGTTTCAAGATCCCATTAATATCATGTGCTATAACATCCTATTAATTGGAGTTGAAGTAAACTCGCGGTTCGCTCGTTGCTCTTAGCGAAGTCGCTCGTCTTTTAACTCTGAGATCCGCGTTCGATTCCCGGACAATTGCATGTGAACTTTTTCCAACAAAACAAGTTTGGTTGCTTCTCAAGGGCTAATCCAATACCTGTGAAGTGGCCTAATTCCTTCCTAATTCTGGCCGCTGGGTAGTGACGCAGGAGGCGCGTACGCCGAGATCCTACCTGGCGGTCCTCTTGAACACTGACGAGGCGTGACATTCTATGACTATAAATGGTGGATTACTCCAAAAGCGCTCAACGCACCCAAGAGGCTGGGAGATACGTTGCGTCAATTTAGACGCAACAAATGTTAAAAAAAACTTTCTTGATAAGATTTATATCGGGAGAATTTCCTTGCCAGTCGAGACAGGTAATTTGCTTTTCCGCAAAAAAATTTTTTTTTCATTTGGCTCTTTTGCATGGTGCATGCATCATGCATGAAAATAGGTTTTTCTCGTTTTTTGAACCACTTATTTGAGGAAGTAGCTCTGCTTTTAACACTTCCCGTACTTTTCAGCATTCATCGTATCATCTACAATGTGCAATGGCACTGGAGCCTTAAAACTGATTACAGACCATACCATGAAGGAGCATGTTTGATGGTTGGAACAATGCGCTCTGGTTTGTAGTTCTCATTGGATCTTCGCCTGACAAACTTAGATTTTCCGACCGTTACTTGGAAAAATCCCCTCTGTAAAATTCATCCTGTAAAATACCAAATATATTTAGATTAACTATAAATAAAATTTAAATATAAACTTAAAGACCCTATGTATCATTCAATTACCTTTTTGACACTCATCGGTCGTGAAATTGTATTTTTGTGTCCATTGATAACGTTTTGTAATGTGCCTGGTCTCTGCGTACAGGTCGTCGATCGATTAGGCATTCAGCTAGTATTCTCTGAAATTTTTTTGATACTAGAATGCTTGCTTCAAATACTTCTTTTGCTAGGAATTTTATTTGTATGGCATATTTCGATTTTTAACGCAAATATATAAAATATAAAAGGTATATAAAAAAGTATAAATAGTATATAAAAAACACACCGTTCAAATTCTCAGCCATCTTTTGCAAACACAATAACACAAAGAAACCTTCCGCAAGTAGGAACAAAGACTCAGCACGCACCGCTCAAGAAGATTCGTTCTGTCGTTTTCCAGTTCCGAGCGGGTGAACGAATCGGACCGCTAACTACATTTCAGCCCTGTTGTCTCCTGTTGGTTGTGTTTGTTACACCTACCTCTGAAAAGGAAATACTAGATATTATTGATGGCAAGTATACCAAAAAGTCGGTGCGAGTGAATACCTCGATTCTACTAATTAAAAATATATTTTTTGTTAATTTTAAATTTCGCGTTTTTTTTTAAAAGTTTGTATTTTTTTAATTTTTTTAAAATTTTTAAAAATTAGAATTGCGTTAATCATTTTCTACTTCCATTGTATAATTCTGTCATTTGATGATTGCAACCCGTTGCATAATGATACTCATTACGATTTATCAGATTTCATTATGATACAGATTCTTGACCATTCACAGAAGTTTACAAACCTTGTATTTACACTTAATTAATCATGGAGAATCTTTCTAGTAAAGGTTTCGTTCGATTTTGTACATTAAAATTACATTTAACATAGTATTATGCTTGTCAGTTTTAATTTGTTTTATTATTAGTCACTTTTACGTGGAATATTGTTTAAAGTAAATTGGACCGTAATTTTACTTAAGTCCTATTTGACTAGCGTAGTGATAGTTATTGGATGGAACATGTGACTGACGTCAAGATATGAACGCAAGTGATTTTGTGTTATATGTGGCTGCCGTGTGTTTACCTTTAAAAGGCGACCAACTTTTTAGTTTAAAATGTGTAGTGAATCAGAAGTGGTGTTGGCTCCGCCGGAAATAAGAGAAAAGGCGAAAATGGTGAGTCGGAATTATTCCTGCAACTTCTGTACTCTCTCGCATGTTAACTGGAACACCAAAGCCATCTGAGGCAAGGGTAGCGAGCTGTCCGCTAGGTGGCCTCGGCTGAATCCTGCATGTCAACTGCTACGAAACGATTGAACGTAAAATTTTAACTTATAAAAGTTAGCATGTCGTAGAAAAAGTACTGTATGAAACTCGATGTAATGAGTATTAATATACTCGTGAGAAGTTTACGATACTCGCTACAATACCCACACGGCATTACCCTAAGTGAGGTGCAAGGATATGATGTTTTGAGCTTTTTTGTTATTTAACGTCGCATCAACATCTAGGTCATTAGCGACCACTATTGGAGTTAACGTTATGGTAACTGTGAAGATAAAACGATATGGTGCGGGTAAAGGGTAACCGACGAGCACAAATACAACCATGCCCGAGGCGGGACACGAATCCTGGCCAGAATCGCTACGACACTATTGCCTTAGCGATCTTGGCCCCCGGATCGGCAAGGGACCTTTTGTTAATGTAAATGGCATCTATTTCTCTCCGACATTTTAAAAACCAGTCATGAAACCTAGAACATACGAAGTAACGAGTAACTTCAAACAATTAGTAAGCTTAAATTTTATATTTTTTAAATATAAACATTAAAGTAGAATACTAAAAGATCCAAAAGATTTTTTAAATAATTTAATGTCTACATTTAATTAGAAAATTGTAGGCATGTATACATTATAGTACTTAACACTTCTCATCAGGAGACAATTTAAAAAAAACGATTTTGCGTCCTTATGTATTTCATAATTTGTGCTGGCAAATCCAAGATTCTCCTTCTCAGCCTTTACAAAGGTTACGCACTTGAGTTGCAACAGATCAGGCCACTAGGGGCGCTGACTAAGAATTTCTCCATTATTTCGCAGTGAGTCGGGTATTGTCTGTATTAAATTTAGTTGTAGAGACTTGATCAGTATTCCGGTCTTGATCCAGATTGTAGGATCGTGATTATTTCTGTAATTTCTGAGGGATGCATTGAATATGTCTATTCTCTCTTTTATTATTTGTAATGAAGCGAATTTGCAGGAAGAGTCTATGATTATGTAGATACATTCTACGAGGTTGGGGCATTGCAACAACTCTCCAGAACCATTACATACTCTCTATTTTTGCGAGTAAATGATTATTATTATTATTATTATTAGCCCATAACGTCCCGTAAAGGGCAAAGGCCTCCTGCTTTAGCAGAGCATTCAATTTCACTGAAGTTCACTCAATTTCACTCAAATCGATTAATAGCACTGTGGATCATCTTTTTGCTGTTCATATCCCAGTTGCCTCCATGTTGTTCTCTCTTGGGCCAGTCTCGTCCAGGTGGGACCAGCTGCTTTGCATAGCTCGTCTGTCCATCTTCTCCTCTGCCTCCCTTGGAGATTTCTAGCGCCCGGTGGTTTCTAGTGATCGGTAGTTTTCCGTGGTTTCTCCGATCAACGCCAGGCGAATGCCGGAGCAGTACCCTACCAAACGGGCCACGGCCGCGATCTTTCCTTCCTCTTCCTTGTCCTATCCTTTCCCCCTTACACTCACACTTACACTAACATGCACTACACTATCGCATATTCCGGGAGACCGGTCGGGAATATAGAACTTGTCCCGCTGGGGCGGTTCCCTGCTAGCGGGGGAAAACACCGCTAGACGACGGTAGGTCGGCACCGGATCTCGTCATCTAATGGGGGGAGTTTACTGCCACCCCTCGATGAAAACAGTCAGTACACTTACGGGACTAATGACCTCGGTAGTTGATGCGCCCAGAATCACTAACAATCAATTAATAACTAGAAAAAGAGATATATTTGTTCTGCACAATATAGAGAAAGGTAAGTCTTTGTCAGGAAGCCAGCAAGTAACAGTTGTATTCATAACTGATGGTCTCTCGTGAAGGAGGTATCCAATTTTCACTAAGGCTGACCATATTCTATTTCATCATCTTATGATATAATTAAATATTTTGGCAAATTTATGAACTGATATCACAACTAATATATTCTATTAATCTGAGAATCACACGTCTATGTTGTAGTATGTAGGCCTACATCATCAGGGGAGTCATTAGTTGAGTCTTGTGTAAATCTGCAATTTATATTTCCAATAATTTAAAAAAATTGTAAGAGTAATTATTAGTGATCATAATTGAAGATATACAAGTAAGTAGTGTCAAAAAATTGAGTTTATGGCAGTGCAATAAATATATTATTCTATATTTTGTGAGTATTTTATTGATTATTTGCATTAAATATTTATTCCAGTGACATAACCTATAACGGGGTTCCATACAAACATTTCTTCAGCATAATAGAGCAAATCTCCTATTGTTAGGGCGCCTTCTTCTTTAGGCCCGTATACTTATGTTTCGTTTTACCCCATCTCGATCAGGTTTTTCGTCCAGTTTCCCTGATCCATTGAGCAAATGCTGAGATGGCCCCTTGTTTTGCTTCTGGTCTTAAATGTAACTTCATTACCGGCGTCGGTAGCCGAATTCGTTTACTACGCTCCGTGAAGTCATGAAGGTTAAGCGAATTCGAGACTCGCGGGTTCGTGGTTGGGTGACCGCCAGGAACCCGGATCTAACGGCGTCGAGCCTGAACCGAAGGATGAAAGCACTGACTGACTGCGACGTGACGAGACTTGACAATTATAAAAGTAAAAATTAATGGAGGATTACTCCCAGGGCAAGCGCTCAACGCCCCTTCAGGGGCTTGGAGACGCGTTGCGGCAAGGAGTAGACGCAACAAATTAAAAAAAAAAAAAAATTATCTGTGCACGTCTTCTAGAATTCAGTAGGAAATACAATTATTCAAATTGTCGCTATTCCATGTTGTCATGGCGGGAGTAATAAGAGCCAAAATTTATTGCTTATTTATCCTTTAAAATAGATTTTATTACATGGGAGTTTATTTGTTTGTTTTTTTCCCCTTTCAAAATTCAAAATTTATTGCTTGTTTATCCTTGAAATAGATTTTACTACATGGGAGTTTTGTTGTTTTTCTCCCTTTCAAAATTCAAATTTAAGTAGTATATGACTTAGTGTAGGATCACAGAATTTTGAAAATGTGCACACAATTCACTTTTCCCATAGCACGTCATACGCAGTTTCTAACTGTTTTTTTTTTGACGTAAAATAAATAAAAAAAATAGTATGGTACGAGTTGGCGCTTGCGCTGTGGCCGTGTGCGGATTGAACATCCTCAGCTCCGGTCAATCTGTCCGCCTTGGAGCATTGGTTTCTTTTTAAGAGCAATCGATTCTATTTGGCGTTATTCACGGTGTATGAAATATATTTCTTCCGTATTTTAAAATAAAATACTTTTTTCATTTCTAGAAATGATTCTTTTATTTTTACTTCCCCAAACCACTTTGAAAATATGAAAAACTCTTTCTTTTTTTTTATTTAGACGCGGCGCGTATTTCTACTCGGCTGGAGACCACCCAGAATTCTCTGAACTAGCGATTATCTTTTCGAATTAACACGTCTCGGTCATATATATAATTTTTCTTTTGTGAAACGTATTAATCGTAGAACATTAGGTACAAAACTCAATGTTTTCAAGCACGTATCAACACAAATTTGACATTTATAAATGGTATTATACTGGTAAATCATGTCCCAACACTAACACTTAATTCACAGAAATTAGCACAGGAGTCATTGTTGCCGAGCTATGGTTAGATTCCAATCTGATATTCCCCGAAGACTAGAATTTTTTGTTTCATGTATTTCAAATAAGATTTAAATAATTTCTAAAAGATTATCTTGTAAATGTGTAACAAAAGATCGAATGTAAGAAACGAACAAATATGAAAAAATATACAAATTCCAACTTGAGAAGCATCCTTCTGCTGGGATTTAGGATCACGAAGCGCAGTAAATTAGGACTTGCTTTACGGTCGTGTCCCATCTTCTTGCCAGCTGCCTTCTATCGCACTTTTTTTTTTTTTTTTTTTGTCAATATTTCGGTTTCTTGATCGTAGAACCGAAATATTATTTAAGAAATATTAAAGAAGAGTAAAACCTCGACATAAATGGCAAATTTCATTCTATAATTTGGAGCCGTTTTTAAGAAAATGGCGTTTAAGCGTTACTGTAAATGCGAAATTTGAAGCTCACTTTCGAAGAAAATTTTTGAGTTTTCGAAAAATTTCTTTTGCGGTCCTTTGAAGCTTTTTTCTTCACAAATACAAGAGTATTTACAAATCAATGGAAAGGAGCTTTGGAGACTACAAAAATATTAGATTTGTGTAATTTTTTTTTTAAAAAAAACGAAAGAATACAGCACAATATACTTTGCTATTTTTAACAGTCGAATTAACAATACCTGTCGGAAAAGTTTCAAGAAAAATTTGAAGCCATTTTTGAGAAAATGACATTTGACCGTTTCTGATGATGCGGAATTTTGATCTCATTTGCTAAAAAAAATTGAATGTTTGAGAAACTGTATATGCCATTAATTAAAGCACGTGTAATGTACACAATAAGTACAATAATGCAAACAAATTGCCGGTAACGTGAATGTAAACGATGTGAGGAACAAGTCACAAATTGAATTTTTTGTATAAAGAAAAGAAGAGAGCAAAATGGCGTCTATTCCATATTAAAGAGTTCATTTAACAGTATCCCTATCAAAAAGTTTAAAGAAAAATTTTGGAGCCGTTTTTGAGAAAAACATGTTTTTGTATTTATTTTTTTTTAATTTCAAATATTCCACGCAATATTGCGCAAAACCTACTGAAATTTTCAAAAAGATTTACATGACTTTAATGAACAACTAATTATGGACAACATATTGCATTTGAAAGAAAATACCGAAAACAATTGGAACTTTTGAATTTTTCGAAAATTTTGAGTGAACCTCTTAGGCCATCTTTATAAGTGTATTTCACTTTTCTTACAAGAAATTTAAAGAAAAAATTTGGAGACGATTTTCAGAAAACTTTGAACATGTCCGAAAGGGGTTCATGTAAATTACCACCAAATTTTAAAAAATGTTTTTCAAAATCTCACAGCTCCAACTAGAGCCAGAGGGACAGACGTTACTTCAATTTGGAAAAAATTCTATATATGGCTTAGGCGCTGGTAGTGTTCACAGACGGACGGACGTTTCGAATAAAATCACATTTTCAGTATCAGGGGACCCCAAAACGTGTATTTCCGTTGAAATCTCGAAACTGATCTTCCGCAGCATTACATCACTTTCTCTATACTACGTATATTATTGCGTATATTCGTATGTATACCAGAAAGTAACTAGTACTACAGAATGGCACAAATCTTTTCGTAGTAAAGTTTTCTCATTTCTTTGATATGGTATGCCTTTGCGGTTTTGTCCCATCGTCTTGCAAGCTGCGATCTATCGCCACCAAAATACATTTTTTTGACATGTTCTCAATTTTTCGGTTTTCTGATTGGAGAAACAAATTATTACTTCAAGAAAATTAAAGAATGGTAAAGCCTCGTCCCCAATGGCAATTTTCATTGACAAACTTAGAGCCTTTTGTAACAAAATAGCATGTAAGCGTTACTGTAAATACGAAATTTGAAGCACTTTTCGCAGGAAACTATTGAGTTTTCGAAAACTTCATTTAAAGTCATTTGAAGCACATCCACCCAGAAATGAAATATTGTATATGAATCGCGGGAAACGGGTAAGAGATATTCCAAAAAAATAACATGTTTGTAATTTTTTTAAAAGCAAAACAGTAAGACTATCCTTTGGAAAAATGCAAAGAATGTGCAGAGAATGTGCAAAGAACATGCAAAGAATGCATGTTTTAGTAAATAGCATTTGAGCGTTTCTCAAAATGCGGAATTTTGAGTTCATTTCCCCAGAATTTGCCCCGTTGAGTTTTCAAGAAACGTTTTATGACATTGTTTAAAGCACATATAGTCAGAAATGGAATAATGTGAATTAAACGTTTATAATATAAATATTACCGACGTAAGAGAAATCTTTTTTTTTTTGTAATTTTTTAAAAAGAAAAGAATTGAGCAGTATGGCGTGTGTATCGTGTTAGAGTGAATTTAGCACAATTTGTACTAAAAGTTTAAAGAAAAATAATCGAAGTGGTTTTTGAGAAAATCTTGATTTGGAAGTTTTTAAATTGCAAATATTACACGCCATATTGTGAGAAATCTAAAATTTTCAAAAAAGTATTCATGACCTTAATGAAAAAGTAATTATTCCAAAAGTTTTATTTAAAGAAAAATCTCCACTTTCAATTTTGTAGTTGTAGGAAGACGCAGAAAAAAAATCACACTGTTGAAATTTTCGAAAATATGGAGTTAATCGTGAAAAAAGGACCTATGCCATCTTTATAAGTGTATTTTTCTCTATTTGTACAAGAAATTTAAAGAAAAATTTTGGAGCAGATTTTGAGAACACTTGGAACATGGCCCGAGGGCTTCAAGAAAATTATCTCCAAATATTAAAGAATGTTTTTCGAAATTTGAAAGCTTTAATTAAAGTAAGATAGACAGGGGTATTTCTGTAATTTGAAAAAAAATCCTAGTCGCTAGTAGTGTCCACAGACAGAAGAACGGACGGACATCTTGCATTCATTTGCGATTTGAGCATCAAGGACCCACAAAACAGTGATTCTGGCTGCAGCACGTGTAAGAGGATATTTTCTCATAATTTAGAAACGGGATTTATCCATCTTTTCGTTACCAGGACCCAGAAATGAATTTTTTCTGTCAAAAATCACTGTTTTTCGCACTGCATTACTTAACTTTATACTACCGATATTACGCCGTATGTACGTACCTACAAGTATACGAGAAAGTGAAAATTGCAACTTCCTTGCAGTTTGGGGATAATTTTCTTAAGTTTAAAAAACATTTTACGAAACCCGCCCCTTTTTTTCGAGATCAATCATGGAGTTGTTCTTTTGCCGGATCAATATTGGCCCGGGACCAGAGATCATGCCCATGCCCGTCATGATGCTTTGGATAGCCCAAGCCCTCAACCAGTTGGATCATTCGAGTAGAATCTGTAGTAGTTAATACGTATTTTAAAATCATTTTCTATCTCAAAATATAGGTCGGACTAAAGAATTTCTCCTTCAATTTAATATTCACAACCGGGAAATCGCAACATTCCATAAGTTTTTAAATATTACATCTTAATAACTTTTGAATAATTGGAAAACAAAATACTAATTTAAGAAGGTTTCTTTCATCTCCTTTGGAACAGTGCGCCGTCTTTCCCGTTCCGGAAAATCACTCTTGCATTGCATGTTTGTATTAACAAAAGTTACATTGTTGTTAAGAATCAGACGTTTGTTGTTGCTTGTTAGCCTCAATCAAACTTTTTTGTTGGTAGATGGAGGGAGTTTTGCATCAGAGGAAACCAACACAATCCGGTTGCAACAGAGCCAAAGTACTGGCTTGGATGACATCCCAAAGAGTAGTCAGCACATGGATACATTCCCAAACACGAGCATCCAGAGGGAAAAACGTTTTAAATGTTGCATTTGCAATAAGATGTTCAGTACAAAGGCGAAGTTGCATAGACACGTGCGCATCCACACAGGTAAGAAACCTTTCCAATGTTCCATCTGGTAGAAGACCTTTAATCAAAATAGAACATTGGATAAGCACATGCGCATCCACACTGGGGAAAAACCTTTCCAGTGTTCTATCTGTGGGAAGACCTGCTCTAAAAAAGAAACCTTGGATAAGCATATGCGCACCCACACTGGTGAGAAACCTTTCCAGTGTTCCAGCTGTGAGAAGAGCTTTTCTTTGAAGTGGACCTGGAGAATCAAGATGCGCACCCACACTGGTGAAAACTTACAGTGTTCCATCTGTGGGAAAAACCTTCTCTCATAAAGCAAATTGGTTTCCCACAAACGCACACACACTGGTGAGAACCTTCCAGTGTTCCATTGTGGAAGCCTTCAGTCATAAAGAAATTTGGTAGGCACATGCGCACCCACACTGGGAGAAACTTTCCATGTTCATGTGAGAAGACCTTAAAAGGACACTTAGATAAGCATAAGCGCACTCACACTGGTGAGAAACCTTTTCAGATTTGATCACTTGTGAATTATTCACCACCATATCATGTTCAGTCTCCTGTCGGTTCTGTTTGTTACACCTACTTTAGAAAAGGAAATACTAGGTATTATTGTTAGCATGTACACTAAAATGTCGGCTTGAATGGATGATCGATTGTAGTAATTAATCTCATGTTGTAAATTTTAAATTTCATCCTTTTTCTAAAAGTTTGTATTTTTGTTATTTTGTGTTTAAAAACTTAATACTATCTGTATTGTAAAAATTAGAATAGCGTAAATTCATTTCTCACCACACGGCTTTGCCCTCAGTAAGGTGATGTGAGAGCAGAGATGAGATATTTTGTACTAGTGTGAATGCACATTTTCTTGTATTATGTAACAACATGGCATAAATAAATTGCAATTTGTGTGACTCTTACCTTACTCTGACTATACAACCGTGGATTTCTTAAGTCAGGTGTTAAGAAGGAGTCTGAACGTATGTTGATAAGATGTAAGGGACCTTTATTATTGTAAATAGCATCCAAGCCTCTTCTTCACTTTAAAAACCATTCATCACGCCTAGAACATCTAATAACGATTAACTTCAAACAATTGGTAAACTTAAATTCTATATATTTTTAATGTAAATATAAAGGTTTAATACTACAATAATTGAATGTCTACTGGTCTGACCGCTGAGCACTTCAAGAATGTTAAGTGGACTCCACAAGTTTTATGGGTCGTGCAAAACAGTCTGAAGCCCCAAGATAACTCTTATGGGCATCCCTTACAGAGTGCAGGTCTGGAGCTTCTTTAATTCTACATGAGGTGCAGAAACGTGTTTGTACAACAAGTTTATTCTTTAGCACGTAGTCACTGGCAGAGTTACATAATGTACAGTTATGTGGTGATTGGATTACCTTCAGAATGCACTTCACTTGGCACAAGTGAAGCACGCTGTGATACATCAAAATAATTTGCAATTCGAATAGATTTGGAATATTAATAGTTTTATTGCATAAAATATATATGTTATATATTCAAGTGTTTTTAATTTATCTTTTTTTAAAAGTATCATTGTTTAGAAAAAAGGTTTTATGAGATAGCTCAGCAATGTATTCGGGTGGTCTCTGAAACCCGAGTGCCGTTTAATATGTATCAATTCTTCATTTTGTAACCGTGAGAAATTGCGCGCCCGTATCTTTCCTGATGCTTATTGCCTCTTAAAATTTCGAAGTTATCGCAGCAGGGGCCAGTCGACGGCCCTTGGTTGTAGCCGCTCAGCGAACGTAAGGTTTGGGGTCTATTTTTTTTTTTTTTTCAATCGGATCATATATCCTTTTTCTCAGTCTTCGCCGAACTTGCCAACACGAGAGCTAGTCACATTTGGCTTTACGTCCGGGCACGAAGCTTAGCGACAAACGGCACTGCGTTTCAAATTGAATTTCTCGGAACAGACGTTGCCATACGAGGTACAAGAGAGAAAGAACGCCGTTTCAGGCCGTTTTAGCAGCGTGAACACCGTACGAAAAGCGAGGCTTACCACATAGACGAGTTTACTTTTAGGACAATGTTTTTCTTTTCCGAAACCGCATTATTTGATCGAAATATTTTCTCGAAAATAATTTTAAAATATACATAATCGTAAATTATGTAATTCAAATATTAACTGTAAATTATGCGTAATGATAACATTTAAGAACATTTCTTCTGCACCATAATTTTATTTCACATCTGTGATATTTTTTATATGTTTAATTTTTTTTACTTTTTTATGTGTAATTTAATTTTGTGTGCGAATATTAATTGAATTGTCAAATATGGTTTGTTTAAACAATATATATACAAATTTAATTTAATAATTCACTTGAAATATCGCATTGAAAATACAAAAATACGTTGATAAGAGGATTAACTAGAGTTTTGAGATTACATAACACAGTTTTGCAAAGTCTTGATCTCTTTTTAATGCATATTTTCCACGTTTTCATATTTTTACTGCATGAAAGTCCGGTATTTAATGTTATCAGGTAGACCATCTAGCAGCGTCTTGTGGCGACTCATGCTGAAAATGTGCAGACCGTGTATTCGAGACTTTTGACTTTTATACTTCCAGTTTGCGTTCTTGAAGTTTCTGTACGAAAACGTATGTATGAGAATTTGCACAAAAACTGTGCCATGTAAACCGAGCCTTATAAAGTTTCTCTGAAAACTGAAAAGTTTTTAGAGAAAAGACTTAAAATTTTGCATTTTCAGAAACTCAAAGGCAATTTTCCAAAAACGCCCAATTTTTTCAAACCTTTTGTACAGATATAAAATACACTGAAAAAGATGACATAAAAGCCATTTTGCTGCATTCTTTTGTATTTTTTTCTTCTTCAAAAATTACAGATAATTATTTTTTTTAATGTACCTCCCACCTTTAAGGTGGTTAGGTTAGGTGATATGAAATTACACTGATCTGATCCGTTTTGATCTTTTCACAACACAGGGGAATCATATGATCGCCGCGATACAAACCCATAAATACGTTTCAATCCACGTGTTTCTAAAAATGATCGTGTTTTATTAAATGTTAACACTTTTGCTAGATGTGGAGCAAAATGTGAACATTTTCAATATTACAGACTAATATTGTAGAGATACTTTACATCCATAAGCATTTACCATTATTACAATGAATACAGTAAAAACATAATAAAGGTAGTGAGTTATATATAAATCATAATGTATGTTCAGAAAGTCCAGGCACATTTATTGGGATACATTAACACATATACAAGATTATAAAATTATGAATTATCTAGTCAAATATTTAAACTTTCAGCAATTTTACAAAAGTGTTTGGCCTTTCATCTACTTGATGTTAAAAAAATGTATTCTGCGGTGGCAACGTCAACGTCTTAATTAAGTTATTAATTAAGTAATTACTGAATAAAGTTCACTACGGCAAATACCATCAAAAAGCGCGAATTGGCATGCTTTTTTTTTTTGTTGAAAAAGCAATGTATCTATAATAACTTTGGTGCAAAATTCCACGCTCGAAGTGCAGGGTATTTCAATGTGCGACACTAATCTCTAATTAAACAAATGGTCATGGATGAAACCCAAAAAAAGGCAGCACATATAATTGATGAAGCTAAAATTATTACGTTTTGATGAACATGATTTAGTTAGGTTTTCCAATTAGAAACATCAAATGACTTATTTTCAGTTATCTGCTCTACCACGTGAAGAGTATTATATTCCTGATACATTTTCAGACACACAGTCGTCTTCTGTACAATATTCTTCTAATCGAAAACAACTCTAACGTCTCTGAATTTAAATGATATTTCTTGGAAAATCTCGATTCCTTAATTTCGTCTCAGGAACATTTTTTGTTAAACTAAAATTCAAAACAACACCTACAACTACAGAAAGAGAAATCACTGGATGAGATTTCACACTAGTTTTTCAAAAAGAAACACAATCACCTTTAACAATTGTCTAAACTGGAGACACTGTAACTTTCCCCAAATTATTCATCAAATCTTCCAACGATATTCCCGAAAACTGTTGGTTGCGAAAACTTGCTGCGAAACCACACTGTGATCGACAGTAACCGGCTGGGAATTCTTCAGCCTTCTTTTATTTTCTGATGGAATTTCTCTTCTTTTTCTTTTCTAGAAAGATAGGTAGGCCAATCAAGAAAAGTTTCGCCCGTCGTATCATACATAACTGTTTAACACAAAATCTCTCTCTCTCTCTCCTCTCTCTCTCCTCTCTCTCTCCTCTCTCTCTCTCCCTCTCTCCTCTCTCTCTCTCCTCTCTCTCTCTCCTCTCTCTCTCCTCTCTCTCTCCTCTCTCGTGAAAGTGGAGATGCAAACCTGTAAAATATTGCATAAAATTAGAACATGTTTAATAGTAGTAAATAATGAACAGCAAGAGATTATAAATATCAAGAAGATCATTCTCAAAGTACAATAATAAAACAACCATCGCATTTAGCAATTACGGATTGAAAATTGATTTGAACGGATTGAGAATCTTAATTCTATCCTGCCATCATACATAACCTAAGAATATTTGAAATTATTTAAATGTTCGTTTAAGTAAGCCTTATTATTTGTATGTAATAAAAGAGTAAACTCACTGTAATAACTTGATTTCAAACTTGGTCTTACAAATAGAAAATGAATATTACTCTTTAACTTTATTTCTTTTTATTTTATTTTACGTCAAAAACCAGTTAAAACTGTGTATGACGTGCTATGGGCAAAAGTGAATTGTGTGCACATTTTCAAAATTCTGTAATCCCTACACTAAAACATATACTACTTTAATTTTGAAAGAAAAAAACTCTGGTATGGAACATATTGCAATACATTCTAAAAGGTTTTCCGCGACAAAATGACTACGAATAAAACGAACACTTAACTTACCTTAGATGTTCTTGAAGGGTAGAATTTCCGTCGATGTTCAGAAAGCCATTTCCATCGCATTTCATTATATTTTGGGAAACCAAAAGTATGGACTTTAGGCCCTTCTTGCAATATCCACGGCAGCTCACGCCAGTTTGCTACAGCTATATGGCTTTTTAGAAGAAACATCACTAATATGCTGGTACCAATATTGAAATTAACACTGAAAATCTTCACCGATTAGAATGCTCGTCCTAGAATCCTTCACCGCTTTCGAATTACCCGAACAACTGACCAGGGGCAAATTAAATGTTGTCTAGGACTATTCTGGCGCCATGACACTACTTCACGACCTCACGACGTGTGGTGGCTTTCTATATTCAGGGGGTTTTGGGAGAGGCGGGTCAGCGCCCTCTGGAATATATTCTAGGGGGCGCTGGGCGGGTCCTATCTACGTCTCGGCAGTGCAATGCTGTCAACTTCATCGAAAGAAAACAGCGTAATAGCGCATCTTGGACTGTATAACAATGAGAAACAAAGCAAAAGACGAAAGTCGGCAGCACTGCAAACTTATCCGTAGCGTTCTGAGTGGAGCTAATATTTTTTATCGGGCTGAGCCAGAACAAAGGAGCTGGAGGATCAAGAAAACCTGCGAGCATAATACATAGCCAGGTTACATAGTATTGACCTTACATAAGGCCTACAAAATCAAATACATTTTATTTATTAACAAACAAAATCCATCATTTATTTCATACATTTAAATATTTTGTTTAATACTTGAAATAAATTTAACAGTGCTAATAAAAATTTCTTTGTTATTTATATCTTTAAATGATAAAAAGATGTCACAGAATATGGACCATAACCAATTATCCTACAAAGTACTTTAATTTTTTTTATTTTTAATATATAATACTATAATATCTACAATAATGTATAATTGTTATAGACTTACAGATAGTATGAAGCAAACTTTGTCTAGAAATTATTTAAAATTAATTTTTTTTACTACATTCACTTATAGTAAAAATTTAAAAAAAATTATATTATCTTGACAAATTATATGCTAAAAATGCATGTAATTTTCTTGATAAAATACAAATAGTTTACTTGGTAACTTACAAATAGTTAACTTAGTTTTACGCGTGATAGGGAGATCCTTTCAAAATTTCGCGGCCCATTCATTGTACTTCCGTCGTGTATATTGCTTAGTATTTATTAAATTAGAGTTATTAGAGTTAATTTCTTTTAGTTTAGTTTCTGTTTGCATTAGCATTTGTTAGGTTTTTGGGTTGATCCCGGGTTTAGGGTGGCACGGTTCCTTTTATGATTCATTATTTCTCGCGATTCCTATGTTTATAGTTGCGCGGTTCACTATAACAACTGAATTATTTATGTTCAATGTTAAATGAAAAGAAGTTAGGCCTCATTCACAATGCAAACTTAAACGTAACCGTAACGTAGCCGCAAAACCTAGAAATGGGTTATAAAGCGAGATCATTCACAATGCCTTGACGTAAACGTAGACGTGAAACGTAAACTTAAGGAGCTCGCAAGCTCCAAGCTTCTACGTTTAAGTTTACGTCGAAATTCTACCGAAGACCAATCAGAGGGCAGCATGAAAAAAACAAATGCACAACAAAATCCGCGAGAAGGAATGTCTACTTCAGATCGATTCTTGTTTATGCGTGTGTATTGGTGTGCGTTGGTGTGTATAGTTGAAACGTAGAGCAAAGAAGTTTGTGGAGTTTTGGTACGAGTTGCGAAGTGTTGATTCGAAATGGCAAATAAAGCGCCTCCTTCTTTTTAAATAAAGCGCCCCTAAAATTAATGCTGCAGAAGCTTGCAACAGCACAAGCTGCACGCCCGAATCTCTCTCCATGACAAAATCTGAACGTGGCGTTAAATATATTTGCGGTACACAATTTAAAGTTCACTGCTCGCATATAATCTCAATAGGTAGGGGCGCAACAGCTGCACGCACATGCAAAAGGTGAAATCGATAGGAGATCGAAAAAAGCTAGAAACGCATGGATCAATATGTTGAATTCTGATTGGTTCAGGCAAAACCTACGTTCCAGCTTACGTTTGCCATTGTGAATGCTCGTTTTTACGTGAAAAGTTTACTGCATACGTTTACGGCATACGTTACGTTTAAGTTTGCATTATGAATGAGGCATTACCTGATAATTTGTTGGCGTGGATTTGTGTGTATTTTCACATTTCAAGTCTTCTTCAAATAGGTTTGTGTGTCTACTGAGATGGTAGGTATGAATTTTCCTAAAAGTGAGTGTTCACTTTAAAATAAATTCTCTTAAAAGTGAGCGAGGTATATAAAACAGCGTGAGCGCCGGAGCGACAGCGGAGGCGCGAAACAAGTCTCGAGAGCTAGGGCCGGAAGGCCCTCGCGAACGCACGTTGGATCCGTCGGGTAGCGATGTGCGGTAGCACGTCGTGGACTACTTGGTGAAACGAATGCGTTGGTTAAAGAATTGTGTAAGTTATAAAATTAAATTTGTAGCGTGAAATATACGAATATTGAGTTCACTTAATGAGAGTACGTTGCTACGGAGATCTTAGAAAGTTGGAAATTGCGCACTTTGCTGGGCTGAACCAATCAACGGGTGGAACCAGAGAGTATACTAATAGAGACGGCACTCAATTTTAATCCCAACGCTCTTATTCAAATATCTAATTTTCATGGAGGGGGAAGCAGCCATCTCAGCCCCCGATTGAGCCAATAGCGTCGAAGGGCGTTCTATCAATGGAGGTGGCGCGTATTGACGACCGGGACATTTAAAATGAAGTTGTTTTCAAAATGGCGTCAAATGAATACATTATTTTTATGTAAAATACACTAGGCAATTAAGAAGACTAAAATATTAGGATTTGAATCCTAAGTCACTGAATGGAATTATTGCTCACGGAGTGCAAAATAAAGTTATTTTATTTACACAATATTTACTTCTAAATTATGTAAATAGTCCTACACAATATAAACAATAACACCATTTTCTACAAAATAAATGTGAGCAAGTAATCAGACAAAGATTATTTTACTTTGCCATTGACAAAATATTGAAACCAGGAATTTAGACAATTGTCCAAATATAACTAGTGACCATTACTTCTTTAATATTGCATCATTATTAAAACTAGTGAGAACCCGTCAAAATTTGACGGTGAGATCTGAGATAAATGTAAAATACTGTACTAAGGCTAATGTTTCACAATATGTTGCATTGTTTGGATCTTTATTATAACCTAAAGATATTC
The DNA here is from genome assembly GCA_964035755.1 of Teleogryllus oceanicus. NCBI lineage: Eukaryota > Metazoa > Arthropoda > Insecta > Orthoptera > Gryllidae > Teleogryllus > Teleogryllus oceanicus. The sequence continues at coordinate 102,401,293 of CAXIVR010000010.1, read as the reverse complement.
TGTGATGTGTAGTTCCCAAAATTTTGAACACACGTATGGTCCGCAGTGTGGTTGCCCACATATTCCAATAATACACCAAATGACACAAAAGAAAGAGCACTATTATACTCACAGATATTATTTTTAAAGTTTTTTGATGTGTCATCATCTATAAACAAAGTTGATTACTTCTGGCATATTGCTCGAAGGTAAACTTATTTTCCCATTTAAGCAACAGAGAGTTTGCAGAATTTCTCTCATGAGAAGTACAAAGCAGAACAAAACTGACATTTTCTGCGTTGACTTTCTCATTCTCTGCATCCAGTTAATGTACGTGTGCGTCTTTTGGGGCACATGAGCAACGATTCGGAATTCAGCAAAACCCTGTGAACAATTTCACTACTTCAGAACAAGTGAGCAAAACCCACTGCCCGAATTTCTCTACAAAATACATCAAAAAAAGCAAACACATGCAAACTGTCAACGCCACAATGCAATTATTACACTGAAACAAAACCTTGACGAATTGTAAACAAATCTCAACAATCAAATCAAAACATCAAGCAATGTCAGCCTTTGGAAGAAAACAATTGACTACTTATAAGCGTACTATTAAAGAATGATTTAATTAATTAATTTACACCGTAAATGTTGGTGAATCAACACAAAGAATATCTGATAACACATCAAGGGATTCTTTCATTTAAAGGAAAAAATACTACAATCGATTCAGTAGAAGCTCTAAACGAAGCCATGGCAGAATACCTTATTTTTTTAAATATATGGATGACATTCCAGCTATCAACACCTGTCAAATGTCAGCCTATTATCAAAATTGCAACTAAGGTACAATACAAATTAATATTATTGATACGTTTTATAAATAAACAAGAAACTTGCATCTGCATAAACAGTCCACAAAATCTATCGTTTTTTACTTGCTTTCTTCAAAAATGCAATATTACACATTAAACTGCATTACAAGAAACATGTTTTACCTCCTACCTAGTACAAGGGATGAACTAAGTAAAAAAAATTACGTGATTCTACTTCAACTTCATTTATCTCAAAGCAGAGTTTTTGAACTTAGTAGGTTTCACTAATATTCCGATATCACAGGCCACATATTTGTCCAAAAGCATGGCTAGTTGCTCAATGGATCGTGGATGAAAATCCAAGGCCAGAATACTAATCTAATATAATTATATTACAAACTACTAATATATACAAACAAAAATTAAATATCAACAACAGTTAAAAATGAAGCAAAATATATACAAACATATATACAAACTAATACTAATGATATTCTCTGATGATACTAAGATATCCAAACAAACAAAAATTAAATATATACAACAATGTTAAAAATGCAAAATATATACAAACACTGAACCTCAATAATACTAAACAATTAATCAAATAAATAATAAATTGAAAAAAGGTAAAAAATATGTACAAAAATGCATGCCCTTCCAATAACCGCATATTTACATCACGGCAATACGCCCTGATTACCAATCTAGATATGGTGTCTACCATGATGAATGCCATTTTGCAGCTGTGATCTGGACAATTAATCCAGCTATAGTCCAAATTTGCTGTTAGGAAACTAACAACATCACCCTTTATGCTTCTTGAGTGCAAACTTCGAGTTTCAACAAAATTTGACACAAAAGATTTCGGGCCATTTGGACCGTACTCCACAACTGCTTATTTGCATATATCAAAGCTGGATTATGAGGATCATATTCCAGACTGCGAGTATACATCTGCCCCAGGGATGGCTCATCACTCTTAATCGCAGTTAGGCATATTGAGCAATGTTGGTCCTTCAAAAGGCATTTGCACTCACCAGAACATGTGGGGAGGACATGCAAAATGTCCCCTTCCTCATGTTCTTCACGAACTTCTCCGCCAGGGGTAGAAGGATCTGCAATACAAAGAGACATGGTATTATTGACACACAAAACACAGGGCATACATTTATCTTCAATTAAAAAGGCATTTGTACTCACCAGAACATTCGGGGAATTCGGGAGAAATGTTGTCCACTACATGCAGAGCAGGTAGAGCAGAGCCTGCAAAAGAAATGATGTTTAATTAAATTAAAAAAGAAAGAAATTTTTCTTATTATACCTTCTAGTTGCTTAAAAAAACCTACGCCTTTCTTGTGGTAATCCTTCTAAAAACGACCTGAGTGCTCCCTCCGGCAACTCAGAATGCACATCAGCAAAAATTATGTGCTAGTCTGCCTGCTGCAGTGAACATTTCCGGCGTGAAGTGCTCCATACATACATATCTCAACCTTATGAGAATTTCCCAAGGGCTAGATGCCAAAGTCGGGTCCCCAATTGCCTTTAACCATTTCATACACCTGTAATAAAATTAGTAATGTATTATTGAGCTATTATAGTTATATAGCTTATCAAAATCACCTTAATGTTAATATAGCTATTATAATTTATCAATTACATGATATTAAATTAAAGCAACCAGTGCTTTCATGACTTCAATACATTGGATGTTCATAATAATTGTGTTTACAATATCCTCACATATAATTACATTATTTAAATTAATTTCATGTATTATTTAGTGACATAGTTAATTTACTATGTCACTAAATAGTACATGAAAAAATTGTTATAGAACCATACTAAGCATTTCATAGCGCTTACCTTTCAGGATCTCTTGGAAACTTAAAGAATTGCTGTTCTCTTATTCTATTCTGGTTGTATCGGCAATTGGGAACCCAACAACGCCTAAATTGGGGCATTTCGAGAAACACACAAACGCTCTGGCAAAAACGTTCAGATGAAACCGTTTCGTTTACACACAAAGCATGTTAATAATTGCCGGGTCCGGCCTGTAGATTTCGCGCACCGCGCCTTTGCGCCCTTCGACGCTATTGGCCCACCGAGGGGCCGAGATGGCGGAATTCAAATTCAAATACCATTCAAATAAGAACATGCCACGGCCTATCTAGTGGCAGACCACTGGGTGGAACGGACAGAACCGCAACGGTCGGCAGTAAGATCAGCTCGTAATACTTCCGAAAAGCACCACAATAGCGCTAGAGTCACGAATCGCCGTCGGATTTCTAGCCTTTACTTTAGACGTTGGCGCGCCTGGTGGAAGAGAGTTGCGACTAAAAATCCGACGGCGATTCGTGACACTAGCGCCATTGTGGTGCTTTTGAGAAATATTACGATTCGGCGCTCCCGGTTCTGGCCGTTCCGCGGCGTTCGGTTCTGTTCTGTTCATTCCTCATTGCCAGCATATCGTTTTACGCGTGGTAGGGAGACCCATTCAAAATTTCACGGCCCGTTCATTGTACTTCCGTCGTGTATATTGCTTAGTGTTTATTAAATTAGAGTATTATTAGAGTATTTCGTGTTGTTGCTTTGTTTATAGGTTGGTTTTAATTTAATTGGTAGAAATGGAATCCGTGTGCCTGATATGTGACAAAAGTTTTTGTTTGTTGAGGTTCTTGAGGCCATGACCTGCTGGACTGACTTGTAAAATTGCTGATTGTAACAAATGTATCGTTTTCCTTTAATTAATGTTCTGTGATAAGTAATTCAATTTCTCTATTTAGTAGTAATTTGATGCCAGTCGCTTTCCTTTTGTATTATATTCATTCCTAATTTGCAATTTTATTAATTGATTTTACTTCGATCAAACTGGCCATAGGTTTGCTGATTCAACGTGTGTAATTGCCTAATTTCACAATATTATTTTATGGTCTTGTTATTTGTAATTCAAACATTTGTATTTATTCAGATATAAGTTGATGCCAGTCGCTTTCCTTTTGTAATTTAATAAAACAATTGGCACTGTTCATCTCTAATGTTTCAAAATTTTGATTTTACCCTTTTATTTAATAAAGTATTTTGTAATAAATAATCGTTGTTTTTTTTTTTTTTTTTTTTTTTCTTTCTTTCTCCATCCTGGTTCTTATATAGGTTTACACACATGTGTTGCTGCAATGACTTGCTTAGATTTTCATAGACACTGATAGTTGCCTTGAAACAGCTATTTTTATATTGTTACACGGTCTCCAAAATTCAGTTGTTCTAATTTTTTTTTTTTTTTAATTATATTGCAGTTATTAATGGAAATCTCAAAAGGTAGAAAAACATTTTTGTAGTATGTATTTGTGATGAAAATATGAAATTGAGATTACAAAAATGTGGTTTAATTTGGGTTGGTTGTATTTGTTAGGACGTGATGGTAGAATAGTGAAATGGATTATTGGCAGAAATAATAAATTTTTAAGTTAGGGGGAGAAAAAGAATGTTTGTACATTAGTAATGCAGATAAACATCGCAGATAATGGCTTTGCATATGAATAGATTGGGGAAAGAGATCTCGCGAATTCTTCAGGAAAAGGTCACACTAGGGACTGATACTTGAAAACACCAGCAATTCTTATCAGGGTCAGGGAAACTAATTAAGCCTGCCGTCCATTGGCATAATAATGAGATAACAACAGCCAAAACCATTTTTGAATCTTCCACCAAAATGTTCAGTACATAAATAACAAAACAGAGACATTAGAAACAGTACTAAATGATACTCAGCCACAAATGTTTAATGCAACAGAACATGGTCTGAAAAAAAATGAAATCAAAAATTACGAATTAACAGACTATTTCTGTAGAAAACATCACAAGGATGGAGGTGTAGCAGTGTATTTAAGAAATGCATCAGGGCACTTTAAAGTAGAAAATACTAAGCACTTCTGCATGGAAAAAGATTTTGAGATAGCTGCTGTGAGCAGTATTGGACCAAAAAAAATCATTGTGGTTGGAGTATACCGACCTCCAAACCAGAACTTCATGAATTTCTTTATAAATTTTGAAAAGCTGCTGGTACATTTATTTAAATACACATCACCAACAATAATTATATTGGGAGATTTCAATATAAACATTGCAGATAATGGTTTTGCTACTCGTAGTTTTAAAGATTTAGTAACTTCATTTGGACTACGATTTGTAGTAAAAACACCAACGAGGGAAACATCTCATTCTTCCACTTTAATAGACAACATAATCACAAACTTAGATGAGAAGGAGAGCACAGCAGGTGTATTGAATATGCACATCTCAGATCATTATGCCATATTCATTGGACTTCAAGCAAAACACCTACAACATAGCAACACCACAAAACAAATTACAAGATCAATGACAGATACAAATATACAAAAACTAGGGCAACTTTTAGAAGCACAAGATTGCAAATATATCACATCAAATATAAAGAAAATTAAGAGAAAAATACCATAAACTGTTGCTAAAAGATAAGAAAAGGCAGTATGTAAAAAAGAAAATTCTGATAACATAAATAAATTGTTAACACAAACCAAGAGAAAAAAAAATTGGAATAACACAACCAAATTCCAACAACAGAATAAGAAGAGGAGAAAACACAACACATAGGTGCACACACAAACTCAATCTTCTTGTATCCAGCAACAACTAATGAAATACAAAATATCATAATGAAATTACCCAACAAAAAATCAGCAGGTTGGGATGAGATTTACTGGATTTTTCTTTACAAACATGATAACTTCATAAATAAAAATACGAGGCAGTGGAATTGTGTTAATTTTTTTGAATTGAGGTCTGCAGGACTCTCAAATCAACAAATCTAAGAAAAGGCTGTGTCAAGGAGACAAGGTCAGAAAGGATTGAGAACCTATTCAATGTGGGGGTGCAGTGTGGTTCCTGAGATGTTGGTGGGTGGCTAGGAATGTGTGAGTGTCTGTTTTTTCTAGTAACATGAATCCAACCACCTGAGTTTTGAACGCCCTGTTCAGTCTACTGATCTCATTTTTAATGCAATTTATGTGTTCATAGGCTTTCTTCAGGTTGGTGTTGAGTTTAGCAAGTGCAAACGAGAGAAACTGAGAAAGTTTAGCAAGTGCAAACAAGAGAATCTGAGAAACACGACAGACTTGTACAACTTCAAGAATAAACTCAAACACTTCCTTGGCGAAAATTTTTTTTATAGCTTTCAGGAATACCTCAATGACTAATACGTGCAATGTGACTTCAGGTGCTGCAGTGGGACTAGTTGTAGAAATAGAAAAAAAAACTGGCAATAATCTGCCTCCTCCTCCTCACCATTTGAAGATTTAATCAAGGAATATGCTAATACTATTAAATCATATGTAGCTGTTACTACGATTGTTATCATGTACTGTTATTATAACTATTAGTAGTGTCATTACTTTGTATTATTATTTTATATGTAATGTTATCTATTATTATATTATTATTATTATTATTATCATTATTATTATAATTATTATCATCATCATCATCATCATTATTATTATTATTATTATTATTATTATTATTATTATTATTATTAGTTTACTGAAAATTATGTAAGAATAGTAAGAGTTATAGGGCGGTAGTTTTTTTCAACTAGTGTCTCCTTTTCAGTGTATTGGTCGTGCTAACTATCAAAGCATCTGGAAAGGTACAGTCCTTTAGTAAGCAGTTTATTAAGTAGCATAAAATGATAATCAAAGCTGATTTACACTTTTTTTAGAATGATAGATTTCACATCATCTATATCAGTAGATTTTCTTATTTTGAAAATTATTAAATAGTGTGTCTATTTGAATGACAGTTGTCTGTTCAACTTCTTCTGGTTTGTTTTATTGGTCAATCATTGTTTATGAACTGCATGATGTTGTAGATTCAATGTTAATAGAGATTCGATGTGTTTATTGCCTAGATTGAAATTGTAAAGATTTTTGCTTAGAGTATTTACTTAGCCAGCTCCCTCTCCTTTAAATTTATTCACTGAAATTTGATTTAATAATAGAGTGATTGCCCAGAACACCCATAGAAAATAATAGGCAACTATAGATACAAAGGGGAGCCATATTTCAAACAAAAGTCCCTCTTATTTATTTGTTTGTTTGTTTGTTTGTTTCTTTGTTTGTTTGTTTATTTATTTATTTATTTATTTAGTCAAAAACTGTATGTGACGTATGGGGGAGAAAATCATCTGCGCACGCTTTCTTGAGTTTCAGAATCCCTTCCCAACAATTTAACTATTAATAGTTGAAAGATGAAAAATCATATTAATAATAATAATAAATTAAAAAAAGCGAGGGATTAACATTTCAAAAACTAGATATTTTCGTCTTCCAACACATTAACAGAATTCATTTCTCCTGCGACAGAAATAACTTTAACTTTAAGTGGTTAATTTGTATTAGAAGTAAATAGATTTATTTTAATGAAAAAGAGAAAAAGAAAAAGAGAAATGGGGAAAATATAAAAAGAAGAAGAAGATTTTGAGGATTTAGTCAGGGCCTGTGGCAAATTGCCCCAGTTGCCCCTCCCTCAGGGGCACTGGAGATGATATGCAATTGAATAAGGAAATTTCTACTTTCTTTTATATAATTTTTTGGGGCAACATGTAAATTACACATATTTTCTTATAGTCATCTTCATTTAAATTTACTGGTTCATTTAGTGATTTATTAATACTTATTTTCATGAGAATATGGCATGGTATTTACATTTGATTTCTTTGAATGTTTTAATTTTATAGAGAGACTGTTTCTTTTATTGCATTTAGCTTTATTAGTTTAAATAGAATGTTTATTTCTGATGTCAAAGGAATAGCCTATTATTAAAATATATTAAGATATTAATTATAGTAATTTATTTGCAAAATGTTCTTTGTTGTATTGTTGTGTGATCTATAATTCTAAGTTTTGTAGGACTGAATATATGTGTCAATGAATATGAAATTTTTGAATACATTTTGATTTTTAACTTTAGGTAAGAAGATAAAGAGAAGAGAAATAGAAAACATACACATTCTGAGGCATCATTACTAATTCCATTTTGGTTAATACATAATAATGAATATTCATTTAAATAGTGTTTGTTTAATGATCTACTGTTTTCAACAGCAAAAACACTTCCCTGGATTTTGTGTAACTGCAGCTTATTTTAGTTGCATTTCATGCATTTAGAATTGTGTTTTCACTGTTAATACCACTCAAATGTAATTTTAAATAGCTTTATTTATATTAAAAGTTAACAAACTAAAAATAAGTAATTTTCTCTAGGGCAGAACAAATTGTCATAATTCTAGAAAAAATTTAAAACCTTTTTGCTTTTACAAGTTTCCTAATAGTTTACATCTTAAATAAGATGTTTAAAATATTGTATTAGTCAAGTTTTGAATGAAGAGGCGGATCCAAGGGGATTGGTGAGCCATAGTTCCCCTCCAAAGCAAGCATTTTCGTAATTTCTTGTCAATGAAAAAACAAAAAATATAGATCTCATCCCATGCAAAACATATTCCCATCTAATCTTAATCCCATTACAAATACTTATACATTTTTAATTTCATGCTAACGATATATTATTTCATAAGTTATATTTTGGACTGGGGCCTGAGCAGAATTGCACCCTCCCTCCCGAAATACCTTCTGGATCAGTCAGTTGTTCATGGCCATCTTAGAAAGTTGGATATCGCGCACTTTGCTGGGCTGAACCAATCAACGCGTGGAACGGACAGAACCGCGACGGTCGGCAGTAAGATCAGCTCGTAATAGTTCCCCAAAACACCACAATAGCACTAGAGTCACGAATCGCCGTCGGATTTTTAGCTTCTAGTTTACTCATCCTTTCTTAGTTTGCTTTGTGGTTGTGGCTGATTGCGAATTTCAGAGTAAAAATTGGAATTCGACAAAATATTCTGGAACTGTGTAGAACTAGTGCTCAATAAATTTCCTTCATATGAACCAAATGGAAATATTGTCGGAAAGTGTGATTAAAATAGAAAACGTAAAATTTTCAGAAAGACCATTAGCAATATATACATTTTTAAAAGAGTTTTATTAGCTCTCACGAAGAACATGTAATTGTATGTAATTATTGTAATGTTTATAGTTATGCAATATGCAGACGTACTAACATATTACATTGTTAAAGTAAAGATTATGAGATTCAAGGGTAGATGTGGCATGCAGTGAAGGTTTACTAAAAATGTCTGCCTCTCTTTCAGGTAAAACAGGAACCTGATGATTATTCTGAAGAGGAAACTTACAATTTCACAGTGAGTTGATTGTTAATTCTCCTTGTATTTGCTATATATGAGAAGTTGAGACTGAAGTTATTTTTGCTTTCTTGTTAACCCAAAAAGTTTGCAGACACAATTTTAAGTTCAATGTAAACTCTTTGCTGCTGCATAACTGTTTCTGTGCAATTAATGATGATACTGATCATCAAAAAGAAAAATAATATGCATTTTTACAAAACAAAAATATATATGATGCTTTAGTTTATGTTCGTATTGTATAATTTTAAAATGCACTTAATATGCTTGTAACAAGGAATGTATACTTCAATGTCCAGGTCGATGGCCCACATCTTGATCACATTTCGGTCCAGTTTCCCTGATCCATTCAGCAAATGCTGAGATGGCCCCTTGTTTTGCTTCTGAACGTAAATGTAGTTCCACTATAAGCACAATTTGTTGAGCTCTATTTTTGCTTATAGAGGTACGAGTAGAACTGGGGGTGAGTTACTATTTTGTTAACAATGCAGCAAAATCAAATCTGCAGTCCCTTTGCCAATGCAAATAAATTTTATTATTTCTTTTGTTTGTTTTAATTTTTAAACTTTTATTCACCTTTGCACTGTTTGTCGTTAAAATGTTGGGAAGGGATTATGGAGCTGAAGAAAACGTGCACTGATGATTTTCCCCCCCATATCTCACATTCAGTTTTTACTGGTTTTTGACTACATAAATCAAGTGATATGGGGATTTTCAAGAATGAATAAATCATAGTATTTTTGTCTTTAATAAGATGTAATACTTCTTGTTTCTACCAAGTTTTTGTACTAAAAACAGATGGCCTAGATAAACAGTATTTGCTGTAATTCTGAGGGAGTAAATTGATTTTCTTGGAGTACTTCTCAAATTTTTTTGATCCTCTCATCTAAGAGGTAATGCTTGAAGTATTGAATCCAATTGGATTGAAATATGAAATTCTTTACATCATTGAGGGAAAGAACATCTTTGATCAGGTTTTGTGAGAATATTGCATTGTGAACTCTTCTTGATTGAGTTTAATTTCAAAGGTCATTGTAATTTCTTTTGCTTTCAATAAGCAATCTTATTTTGAAATGTCCACAACTGCATTTCCTGTGGCAGGCGTAATGTCTTATGGTGGTTACATTATGGATTATTGTTAGGATACATTGTATTATTAAGAGTTTCTAAATTTTGAACTTGAGTGAATGCGATATGTACATACTATAATGGTTGGATAATGCAATATGATAATTGGTGCTGCTAAGTGATAGTTGTCTGTGTAAACTTTGTTTCATTCAATAGAGATTTTTGCTCGTAGACTTACACAATTTTAAATTGGCATTTACAGGTTTTATGGATTAAGAAATTAATAAACCTCATTGAATTACAAGATAATATAATTGAAGGAAAAACTATGGAAACTTCTTAATTTTTACTTCATGATAAGTATAATAAAATTGATACTGTTAATAATATGAAGTTGTGAATTGTGCTACTTTACATTATGTATTAATGTAAATTGAAGTTCCATTACAATGCTGTGTTTATTTAATTATAATTAGTTGGACCCTTGAGTGACCCTTTGTAGTGATAGGAAGGTCCTGAACTGTGCGTTACAGAATTGTGAACTGTGAAAGAAACGTGTTTTATGGAGAGTTGCGATTGAATTGCACAATCAACCTGCTCTTCTAATTTTAGTATGAAAGATTGCTTCTGTCATTTTCCATAAATTTGAAATAGATTTCAGGTTTCTGCATTTTTCTGATCACTCGTGCTGTCAACAAATTACATATACCAGCATTCCGGAATAGTTGGTATAATTCCAGGATAAATTGTTCCTCTATTTCGTGATGCACGGTGAAAGACTGTAGGATTTGACTTAGAAAACACACTTCACTAAACTATGCAGAAGTAGGTAAGATTCAGCAACGTCTCCTCAGCCATAATACTAGGGATGGATTTTGATGACCTAAATCATCCATATTTAAGAAATTTAGTTGGTATTTTTGGTCATTTACTATTATGTTTATTTCAATTAATTAAATTTTTTTAATATTTTCCGGTTGATAATCAGCCAACAGAATTATGAGAATGAAATATTAAATAGCAGTTGTTGCTAGTTTCGTGTTAATTTTACAGGTTTCATATTTCAATTAGCCAATGTTGAATTGTCAAAAATTTTAAATTTAAATATTATGACCATAATTTCAAAATTATCTACCAAAATCTGTTTGACAGTGATCAATAACAGTGGTACACAAAAATAAATATCTACTTATACGAGAAAGTAAAATGTTGTGAGACTTGACACGTGTTTATCTAGGTATGTCCACATGCTGAATCTGAATCTGAAGCCAGAACTGTGCAACGTATTGCAATTACATGTAGTTTGTGCAATTCTGGCTTTGGTTTCAGGTTCAACGCATTGACATACATAGAGAAACATGTGTCAAGTCTTCAGTTTTGACAACACTCGAAAACAAAAATAAAATTTTACAATGGTTTTTCGTGATTGAAAAAAGAAGCAGGAGAGCAGTGGCTGAATTCTGGCCTAAGGTTTGGATTGAGGATGTTGAAATACACAGACAACTTTTTGTGCGTGCGTGGGTGGCCGTGTGCGTATGTAGTTGTTACACTGGCTATGTCAGGGCCATAACCAGTTACCAGTAATGATTATAAAAAGTTGAAATCTTAAAACTGGTGGGATGGGGTGATGAGATTCACCTATATATTGGTATATTGAATATTGTTCAATTTGACTTTTGGAATGATGAAAATCAATATTTTCTAGGAACATAATTAAAGAAAATTTAATGAAACCTGTAGTTTTCCAACTGAACATCATTTTATTTCTCAATAAATCCTGTCAAGATACACATTAAGAGGATATGAGTTTTTTTAATGCAACACACTTATTAATATTCTTGCCAAGTTGACGGTGATTCTAGATTGTAGCAATTGTGAAGTAGTATCCTATTTCTGTTTGAAGGAAGGAGGCGAACTGTGCCTGTTGAAGAGCGAATTGGAGGAGGAAGGAGAGGAAGAGGTGAGTGGGTGAAAAATGTTACTCCTCCCTGTCATTTACATAGCAGATATATAATTATTGTATTTATAATATAGTATAGTAGTATGATAAAGAATTGCTTATAGACTTAAATAAGAATCAAGCAAAGTTTGTTGAGCAATTAATTTAAATTAGAATTATTACAATTTTTAAACTAGATTAACTTTTTTTTTTCAATCATGGATAAATGTTTAGATTGGTTCCGGTCTCTGAGTGCAAGGGCACAAATATGGTGCAATAATGTACGAAAAATCTATATAATTAGCTATAATAGCAATATTAATAAGATAGATATGAACCTACTCCATTTCTTACTTAAATTGGTAGAAGAATAGCAATGAACTGAAAATGTATTTTTAATATGGTTATGCTTGTTTGAAGCTGTGTATTCCTTTAATATTTCTTAAGTGTTGTAGAAATTTATTGTAGGCCCTTATCTTCACTTATCCAAGTTTTTACTTTCTGGCTATTGCTCGCACAAGTTTTCTTGATAGACGAGCTCCCTAGTTCTCACCCAGCGCTGAATAGCGCGGCCCGTTGAGATACTTAGGTTCAACTCGGAACGGCACATACCAATTTACAATGCTGGCATTAACCACCTCATACCTTCAAAATAATCGTAGCTATTCTTGAGGCACTCTTTGGGGTGTTAATGCCCACTATTGGTACGCCGTTTGGCTGTGATGTAGCCAGAACCCTCCTCTCCCCACAACTCCCGCTGTGGAATATTGAGAAAACTTGCGCCTTTATATAGGTGTTTCCATGTAAGAAAAGACCCTAAAAATTCAACATAGCGGAGTTTCAACGCTTCCACCCTCATCCAAATTAAACACTAAAGTGCATTGAGGATTCTGATGCGGTGTGTTTAAATGTACGTAGTGTTCTTCAAAAATGCCGATTTGCTGAGATCATTTTATTAATGTTGTTTTATGACTTATAAATATAAGTATTAATCATAAAGGATTTGAATTATTTAAAAAATTTCCATAATCAAAGGTTTATGGAATAAAAAATTAAAAAAATAATTTTAATTTTCAAGCAATACATAGTGTAATGAAATAAAATTATACTTCACTGAACTAGAAATATCTGTATCATAATGATTTTATACATATAACATCAACCCATAACTATGATAAGAAGTATCGAAGGAATGAATATATTGAACTAAATTGACAAATGTTTGAAATGTAGTGAAGATCGAATGAACCAGATGTATGAATTCATTCAACTTAAAGGTTTCGTAAAGGATAAATTTATCACCACAGGGGGGTACATTTTAACTACAAATTGCGAGGAGCAGTCTTTAAAATTTCTTATACAATGGTTCATAACAATTATATTCACATTATTGAATTTTACCAGACTTTTAGTGCCTAATTGCCAGGGCTTATAAACATACATTTCATTCTTGCATGTATCTGAAGTGACGGGGAGGAAACCAGGGTAAACAAAAAAGGAAGTACGGAGGTGGTCCCAGAAGTACCTGACCCAACAAAGAAAAACAAAAATTTTGGGAAAAAATGTTTATTTTTCAACGTAATCTCCTTTTAGCTCTATACACTTTTCCTAGTGATGTTCAATAAGTTCGATACCCTTTTTATAATAAGAACTGTCTTGCTCCTCAAAATAGCCATTAACTACCGACATCACTTCTTCATTGTTGGAAATTCTTTGACCACTGAGCCATTTTTTCAAGTTTGGGAACAGAAAATAATTAGAGGGGGCTAAATCTGGTGAATAGGGAGCATGAGGTAGCAATTCAAATTTTAATTCATTAATTTTGGCCATTGCAATACGGATTTGTGAGCTGGTGCATTGTCCTGATGAAACAACACTTTCTTCTTAGCCAAGTGTGGCGGTTTTTCTTGATTTCTTCGCTCAAACGTTGCAATAAGTTCGCATTATACTCGCCGTTGATAGTTTTTTTCTTTTTCAAGGTAGTCAATGAAAATTATCCCACTCGCATCCCAAAAAGAAGATAAAAGACGACTTTCCACGGTATTGTTACTTTATTTTGGCTTTCTTCTTATGTTAATTTCTTTCAATAGACCTTGTGGCATTGCCATAATTCCCAAAATGTTCTGAAATATTTGCACTGTTCGTAATCTCCTTTTAAACACTAGTTTCCTTTATTTCAATAAATATCAGCAGTTTTTGTTCATCACTTTCCAAGAACATCTGACTGTCTTCTTTTAATATGGAATGTTTTTTTACCATTATGAACTTTATTTAATTTTGAACAACATGTTATCTTTATTAGAATATGCCGAAATTTTTTTTGTTGATATTCCCATAGTCCATTTTGAGCCTTGCTCTTGAGAATGCGATTAAATTAATGAAAATAAAATTCCACTAATGCAGTTTCAATAGTTCGTTCATGTTTATATAAGAAAAATATTGAAAACATTTGAAAAACCCAACCCCTGTACGCACTAGGTTATGTAATGCTGCTAGAAAAAATTGCGAATTTTCGTCAGAAAACTCTTATTGCCGGACTCTGATAACAAAAAGTGGATAAATTCAGTTGCTAAATTTAGAAAAAAATCCTCTCACATGAGGTGTAGCCAGAATCCCAGTTTTGTGGGTCCTTGATACTGAAATATCAATTGACAGTAGAACATTCTTCTGTTCGGTGTGTGTGAACAACCTATACAGTTTTGACATGTACAGTTTTTTCCAAACCGAATGAAACCGTCTCAATCTGGCCTTAGTGGAAGCTCGTTAATTTTGAAGAACATTGATTAATTTTTTGGGAGTGAATCCCATGAAGCCCTTGGGATATTTTCTTTTTTTTTCTCAAAAAAGCCTCCTAATTATTTCTTTAGATTTTTTGTAAGAATAGAGTAAAATACATTTATAAAGGTGGCATACGTCCTATTTTCAGAGTTAACTCAGAATTTTCAAAAATTTCAAGAGTTAAAATGTTTCCTGCGTCGTCCTACAACTACAAAATTGAAGATATATATTTGTCCTTCAAGTACTTTTTTTCTTTCCTTGTTAATTCTTTCATTAAGTTATGTAATTTTTAAAAATATATTTTCCAAAATACACACAAATGTAATTGTGTGAAAAATATACCCGAGAGTGTAAGCAGGGTAAATAACCTGATTGAATGTTATTTGACAAAGATTTAAAACATGATATAAAATTATGGGAGTATGGGAATGGACGCGGACGCTCAGAAGTATATCTTCAAAAAATCCAACACGACCTGGATAATGGAGGAGTAAGTAATCCAGAAAAGGTACCAACACTCTTCAACCAACACTTTTCTAGAAGTGCTTCCTTGTGCACAACAATATTTCCAGATATTTTCAAAACAGCAAAAATTAATCCACTTTTTAAAAAAGGAACAAAAATCAATTCAAAATTACCGGCCACTTTTTATTTTGTCAGTTTTTTCAGTTTTGTCAAACATATTTGAGAGGCTTTTCTATACATGAATGGAAACTTTTCTCAAGAAAAACGAACTGTTTACACTCACAACACAGTTCTGGAAAATCAAAATCTACAGAAACTGCAATTTTTTTCTTTTCTTAAAGATGTTGCTTCATTAGTGGACCAAATTGAAGAACCCATTGGAATATTTTTAGATCTTTCGAAAGCTTTTGATGTTATAACCATAACATCTTTCTCCCAAAATTACCTTCATTTGGAATTTATAGTATAGCCCTAGATTGGAAAACCTCGTACCTTAAATATTGATCTCAAAGAGTAGAAACATCGTAAGCGCACAAAAGGACATTATTTACTTATCTTTCCAATTCTTTGCCAATTGAACATGGGGTCCCACAAGGTTCGATCTTATGTCCTATCCTCTTTCTGTATGCGTAAATGATATTAAATCTTTTAAAATGCAATATGCAATTAGCTGAAAAAGAAGGAAAAACTGTCTCAATGCAATTTTGCGTTTCAAATCGGCAATCATATGCTCCATTGAAAATGACAATATGCAATTAGCTGATGTTAAGGTAACAAAATTTCTAGGTCTCTCAATTCAGTCAAACCTCAATTGGAATGTACATATATCAGAATTAAAACCTAAATTAAGTTTATTATGTTACGCATTCAGAATACTTTCAAATTCTGTCAGCCTTCATGCAGCTCAATGCGTGTATTTTGCAAATGTATGTTCCCGCCTGAGATACACCATAATATTATGGGGGAAGCTCATTTATTTCCGAGACGTATAGAATGAAAAAAAAAAAAATCCGAATAATGAAAAAATGCCATTCACGTGATACCTGCAAGCTTCTGTTCATTGAGCTTGGAATCTTTTTTTTAAATTTATTTATTTAAGGTCGCTCCTCAACAACTTGACTCATAAGCGACCGCTACTATCAATAAAGAGTTTGCACAAGTTTTACACTTATTTCATTACACATTAATATACAGTTCAAACAAACATGAAATTGTAATAGTGTCAGTTTGTTGGGTACATTTACATAATTGGGATGGATACACGTTTATTTAATTACAATACAATGGCTTTGATATTCATAACACGTTTGAAGGCTTGTACTGGGTGAGATGTAGGTAAAGGATGGATTTATATTGAGGTATCAATTCTTGAGATTTTCATACATTGTTCCGGGGAGGAGAAGGAATTAAATAAAGAATCTTTATTTAAGCTTATTTAAGATTAAGGACTGTCTTACACGGGCTAATTCAGGGCACTCTAGAATAATATGGGATGTAGATACCTGCGCTCCACATTTAGGACAGGGTAATG
Source organism: Teleogryllus oceanicus (assembly GCA_964035755.1). NCBI lineage: Eukaryota > Metazoa > Arthropoda > Insecta > Orthoptera > Gryllidae > Teleogryllus > Teleogryllus oceanicus. Next base: position 102,384,422 of record CAXIVR010000010.1, on the reverse strand, counting down.
AGTCAGTTTTTTTTTTTTTTTATTATTAGGTGAATGTGGGAGAGATTAAAGTGGCCAATACATAGTTTGGTAATTTGAACTTGCTGAGACCTAGTGAGTTGGAGGTTAGGGAGAGCGGGTTCGATACGAGTTTCATCTAGCTGAAGTTTGAATGGAAAGCGTGTAGCAGGAGGTGCATAAGTGGAGATGGTACCTTGACATTCCACTGTTTCCTAACCTTATTTTTAAAGTAAAATTTGATATTGGAGAGAACTCCCTTCACACTGTTGTCCGTTGTTGGTAATGAAGTACAGGAGCGTGTAGCAGGAGGTGCATAAGTGGAGATGGTACCTTGACAACTGACTGCTATGTGACGTGACATGGTTTATTAGTAACCAGAGCAATGCAGGATTACTCCCGCGCAAATTAATGGATGATTACTCCCCAGCGCAAAGCGCTCAATGCCCCGTAAGAGGCTTCGAGAAGCGTCGCATCACATTCCTTCTTTGACCGCTTTATCTGCTTTTTCATTCCCTACTATACTTCTATGTGCTGGAATCCAAGCAATAGAAGGTGCCGTGGTTTATTTGGGTAGATAAAAGTTCTTGTATTCTGCAGATTATGGGGTTTTTAGATAATCTGTTGGCATTTGCTTTCAAGGTAGCCATAGAGTCTGAGGGAATCACCATTTTTCTGTTTTCTTCAGTTTGGAAGAATCTTACCATTGCCTTGCCTATTCATTTACAAATCTGTAGTATTTTTCAAAACTGACTTACTTAATGGTGGGAACATATTTTCATGTAATACTGATATTTATAGTTACAACATACGGCGTAGAAATCGTGTTCATCAAGTGTCAGTATCAACAGCTCACTACAAGAAATCCACATTCAATACATGTACGTTAGTTAACAACACATTGCCAGATGAAATTAAATAATTAAAATTGGTACACAAATTTAAGTTAAAAGTAAAATATTTTCTGCTGCATAACTGTTTCTATACAATTAGAGACTATCCGATCATCAAAAGAAAAATAGAGTTTATTTTAACAAAACAATATATATATAATGAATTAGTTTCCATTTGCATTGTATAATTTTTAAAAAGACTTAATATGCCTGTAACAAGTAATGTACTTCAGCTTCTGGGTCAATGACCCCCATCTCAATCGGGTTTTTTGTCCAGTTTCCCTGATAATGGTTGGCCCCTTGATTTGCTTCTGGAGGTAAATGTAGCTTCACTATGCGCTCGTTTTGTTGAGCTGTCCTTTTGCTTGTAGTGGTAGTAGAGCTTATGGTGAGTTACAATTTTTTTTAGCAATGCAGAAAAATCAAATCTGCAGTTCGTTTACCGTTTTCTGTAACTTGGGAACAAAAATATCTAGTTTTTAAAATGTTAATTTTGCGCTTTTTAACATTATTATTATTATTATTATTATTATTATTATTATTATTATTTTATTTTATATTTCTGTACTTTTCTCAGTAAGCATTGAGAACCATTCATCTATTTAAACGACTTGGCCTTTGGCAAATGCGACTGGTAGTGACAGATCTGAGGAAAGACAGAAGAAATTCATCTTTGTCAGTCGTTCAATTTAAGAATTTTCGCACAATATGGCAAGTCTATAGGATTAAAGCTTTTTGGATGGTTATGCAGATTTCTTTTGATAATCCTATTTTTGTAAGACCTGAAGCAAATCGGTCCGTCACCACTCTTGTGGCTGAGATGATTATTGGCACCATTTCAACCTTACTCAGTTGCCAGACATGTTGGATTTCTGCTGCCAAATTCTGGTATTTTGAAATCATCTCTGATTCTGTCTTATGGAGATTTTTTGTCAGTGGACAGCCTACATCTATGATTGTATCATACTTTTGTATTTTATTGGTAACTACTATGTCTGGGCGATTATAATCCACAGTTTTTTCAGTGACAATAGTCATATCCCAGTAGAGTACTATATCACTATCTTCTATAACCGGTGAAGGTGAATATTTTTTTAAAATGGAGGGTTCTCAATTAGTCTATCATTTGATGCCAATTATCTATGAATTATTTTGGCTACTTCATTGTGCCTCCGTAGATATGCAGTGTTGGCAAGAACTGGGCAACCTGCAATCACATGGTCGATGGTCTCATTAGGTTGATTACACATTCTACAGACATTTGTGAATACAAATAAAAAGACATTGTTTTATGATTACACTGTCCACAGTCAACTGTTCATTGCATCCAAAGGTACTTCTGATGCATCCTTTCTGTTCCATGCTGATGATATTGTTCTGATCACAATGCATGTATATCTTTTCGTGTAAAACTGATGTTAATAACTTATATAGAACAGAGACATGTTACTGGCCTGTAATTTTTGGGATCTGATTTAGGAACACTTTTGGGTAGTAAAAGTAATACTATGCTTAAGAATTTTGGGCACTGATCTAAAGAGTGCAGACAGTTTGTTAAAACTATTTGAAGTAAAAATTTAATAGTAAGTGTAGGGAAACAAAATGCTTCAACCAAAAGTTTTGAATTTGTCAGATCCTGCTGATATCCAATTTTGGCATTTCTTAAGACTTCCTTCAATATCTTCAGTGGTAATGTGGACTTCAGACATTTCTGGAATGTTGCCCATCTTTTCCTAGAGTTCAGAAAGCCATGATGCATCATGATTGTAGCTTGACGGCTTGGTCCAGACTTCCTGCCAGTATGACTTGAACTTTCTCCTGGCTATCAGCTTGGTGTTCCAAGTTCTGATAGAATACTTTCTGGTTCCTCTCAAATAACATATTTTGTTGTTTCCACTTTGAGCATTCATTGTATCTTCGCAATATAGCACTTTTAGCTTTGAGCTTTTGTCTAGCTTCATCGTGGTGCAGGGTTAGTTTTTGTCTTAACTCGGAGTCGTTTATGTTGATTTGCATTTTAGGTATGATTCTATTAATTTTATGCTTTACTCTTCTACTTTTGTTGTTTGAAAGAAATTCATGAATTATATTAATCTCTGTTCTCAGTTTAACAATACATTCTTCCAGTCTAAATTGCCATGCAGGTTTTCTCGCTTTCTTTGTCTCCCGCCCGAGATCCGCCGTTTAAGCGCAGATAATCGCGATTATCAGCTATCCATCCTCGTTTCGACACATTATGGTCTCGTTGTAGTATAATAAAAGACTGTCATATGCACAATGCTGAATGACAATGAACTTGAGCAAAACCTGATATTGGGAACATTTGTGGGCCTAGATTTGATCGATAGTCGTGGTCATTTTAATGAATGAAGGCCCGTGGTGTTTGAGGTTATTTGAACACAGTATAGTAGTACGGTAGTAGCAGGTTCATGTTTCTTGATCAATAGAATATAATGTTAATTATTTGTTTGACCATATTTCTAAAAATGTATTTCTATCATATAAGTATATCAACATATAGTACATAAAATCAAAAAGCAATGTTATAAAAACAAGTCAATTTTATTTACACACATACATTATAAACAATTACACTAAAATAACAATCAGTTTGAAAAAACTATTATAAATGGATGATACACTAAATAACAATAGAGCTGATTGATACTGATTGCTGATACTGATGATGATTGATAACGAGAAGTAATTAATGGCTCTTCTATGATGGTATCTCACAGCACCCAAACCATGTCTACAATTAGCAGTGTTCAAAAGAAAAGGAAATTGACCAAGAATGTACTAGTTGAAACAAAATATACTTCTGGTAACAGTCTATACCAAACAATGCTCAGTTCTGGTTAACAAAAAAAATGAATCTCTGGTGGTTATTATTCAGAGAATGTTAGCCAACTTTGCTTGTATACTCATAAATATTGTACTATGTTCATAAAAAAAAATAAACAAAGAAAATATATAAGAATGTTAATAAAATGTACCTACATACATATACAAAAATAATACATACAAATCATGTACATATACAAATTGCAATATGCACAACTCAGGAATATTGGATTCTTGAGTGAAAAGATAATAGAAAGTACAAACTAATACAACAGTTGTTACTAATCATGTACTTACATTTATGTAAAAATAATAATTAAAAAAAAAAAAGAAAAAAAAACCAAACCATTTCAAGTTGTGTTGGCAATATCAATTTTGTTACAATGCCTTGAAATAAAAATATTGATGAGTGTAACAAGAAATAAGGTGACTAACATTGCATGTAGTAACTATTATCATAGCTTCAATATTAATTTTTTGTTAACCATGTCTGAACATTGTTTTATCTTTCATTGTAATTGAAGGTTTCACCTTTACAATTGTTTTTGTTAGCAGAAATATGTGTCATATGTGTCATGCTTGGCTAGCTTCCTTTTCTTTTCAACATTCAGTTAATCGTAAATATGCTGAGGTGTGAGGTGATGCCATGACAATAGGCCACACACTACATCTGCTTACCAATCAACATGTGTATTTACCTCCATTGTATGTTGTTGTGTGGAAAGTATTCTCAATTTATTTTTTAAATTCCAGAGTTAATTTTGAGTCACTTGAAATGTATAGTATATGTAAGTAAAATTATGTTAATGTATGTTTTTAATGCTTTCTGGTCTTACGAATCTACTATATCCCTCAAATTAGTTTTCATAAAAAACTGGAACCAAATAATTCAAACTTGCCATAGTCTCATGAAGAAGCTGCTTTCATTATTAGATTTATGATCAAGAATTGTTTTTAAAAACATTATTTCTCTGATGGGAAAAATGTGGACTAAGAAGAAGCAGCTTGAATTTCATTTTTTTAAATTTAAAATAATATTTAAATAATTTCTTTGTACTTATCACAAACCCCTCTATTAATCGTCATGATCAAGTTGCTTTGTCAAGAATTCCATCAAACCATTCTAAATTATCTCATAAATTTTTAATTGAAAAGTTTCACATCCTCTTGCCCTGCAATAGAATTCTATCAATAGAGCAAATCCTTCTGGAATGCCCCGTACACATCGAAGACAAAAAATGTCTAGGAAATGAAAATTTCAATAAAATTTTATCATCGCCAAGTTTCCAAGAAAAAGTGTTACAATTTTGTAAAACTATTGTTATTTTCTCAGAATTGTAATTGCATTACTGTGCTAGTCGCTCATGACCTATGCAGTTTATGCAACTTAAAATAAAAATAATTTAAAAGAAATTTTTTTTTTTTTTTAAAAAAAAATAAAATATATCGTTACTAACACGAAACATAGATTAACATGTTGGTGTTAATGTTCATTAACACCTATATTCATCCATGTACGAAGTCTGTATGAACTTCGTGGTTTCTAACCTCTTTGCTCAGAATATTATACAATTTCGCGCTTGCAAAGAGTATACGACAGAACATTTTAGGCCCACAATGCTCCGCGGCCAGTACCAACCTCAGGGTTTTAGCATGAAAACTCGTTTAACTTAATCGAGTTCATATATTCAGCGGTGGAACAGATGCACATATAAACGCGATTATATTGCGAGTTTAATTTTAATAGCGTTTACTTTAAACACGATTAACGAGATAGTTGAACGAGTTTGGTGAAACCGGCCCTAAATGTTTCGAAATGTCGTTTGATTCAGCAACGAACTAGTAAACCACAAAGTTTTGTATGCACCACGGGCGTTACTAGATGTTTCTGCCCCTCAGGCGGGTTCCATCACCTCGAGCCAGAGGCCCTCGGGATTGGAAGTCGCCGTCGGAGCCTAAAATCTACTTAACGCCCTAGATACATAAATAACTATTAAACACTTATATTTTTCTAAAACGGCTCCATTTTTGTTTATTACGTACGGTTGTAGCCCCACAAGTGTGTGTGTATATCTCATGATGGAAACGTATTTTGAATATGTGCGACTAACTGTCCTCTTTTTATTGTGATCAAAGGAAGAAAATATTTGAGAACGAGAGTTTTGATTTTCTTGCAGGAGCTCAAACCGCCAATCAGAGTTTTTGTGGATCCTGAGGAGGTGCCCTGTGCGGAGGAGAACCAGGAAGACGAGGTAAGAACAACGCCCTCTAACCTCAGTTTCAGCTTAAGCCGTGTCACACACGTTTGTTTTCTCTGAAAGTCGTTTGTAAAATCAGTTGCTAGAATAGGAGGGATGTTGGTGGCATTCGCGAAGCCAGAACACTCGACAAGTTTCCACTAAAATATCTGGCAGAGATCATTTCATGAACAACTACAGTCATGTAGAATAACACAATTATTTTCTTGCCGTAGAGATCAATGAAAGGTCAAAAAACAAAATGGCTGACATACGACCATGTTGCATTGACCTGACGGTAGGGCCGCCCATAAGTGTTGCGGGGGACATTCCGACAAATGTCTGAGGGTCAAGACTAGTTGGGCCTGTGGAAATCAAAGTAAAACTGTATTTTTCTTGTGTATTCAGTTGTGAGGAGTTTGCAATTGAAAATAGTATATTACGCAATTAGTTTATAATGTTGTCCTGTGAAAATTAATTATTTTGTTTTTTTGTAAACAGATTATAAAAATGTAAGGAAGCGAAGTAATTTGAATGTTAAGTTGTAACCTCGGATTCATGTTATGACGTCATGAGTGCTACCTAAGCAACTAATTTGTTTACAAATGGTAATTAGGTTGAAAGTTACGTTTCAAACATTATGGATTCTTTGCCAAAAGAAATTTTGGAAGCAGCTGCAAAAGCAGAAAATGAATGCTGGATGGATGAAAAATATGCAAATTTTGTATGCCAGGCTGTTCTTTCCTATCTGTCGAAGTAGGTCGGTTAAGTTACTACAATGCACATACTAGAATAAAAACGGTAGTTATGATGCATGATTCTTTAAACATTGAAGTCCCCAGTGTGTAAAGCGTCTACCTTGTGGTGCACATTAAAGGCAATGTGTAAATGTGTTAAAGAGGACATCCGCGACGTTTTTCGCCGATAACGGTCGTGATATTTCTGCTCTTACCTGTCACGGAGGGTGGCGATCTTCCAATGTAGCTGAATCTTACATTGAAGAATCAGTGAATAATAAGAAATACATTGCAACAAGATATTGGTTAGTGCAGAAAATAAAGAAAAAATAAGCACTTTGGAATTAAATACATCTTCTGGAATGTCTGTGACAAATTTATCCCACTATTAATATTAATATTCATATTCATAAAAACGAATGAGATGTTCTTTGTTATTATTGTTAAATATTACCGAATAACAGCAACATGTAATTTTAAAGTAGTAATAAGTAACATTGACAAGGCGATTGGAATGATAGAGAGGCTTGACGATTGGGATGCGAGAGACGGCCGCAGGAGCTGTAGACAACTCGCAAGAAGAAGAAAGAATAAGTTAACAAATTAGATTTTAAAACTGCAAGTTTTTTCACTATATTTGATTTTACTGTGAACACAAAATATATTTACATGGTACCACTGCCTTCTTCATACGCCATAACTGATGATAAATGGGGGCTGTGACTATTACGTCAGTGATGACTCACATCTCGTGCAGATAACGATGACGTAATGATTCGTTCTATAATGTGCCATATTATAAACGATTTTGCTAACGGAAAACGGTTGTTTATAATGCTGGTATACAAAAAATCATAATTAGTAATAATTAAAGTCTTTTGTGCTGGGAACTTTTTTTTTGGTGGAAGGGCTCTCAAAATATTTTCTGTAGACCCTGAAATCTATGGGCGGCCCTACTGGCGGAAATGCTCTTAAGATGTCAGTTATCCCTTTCAAGCATATTACCCTATTAGTAGGTTAAGTAGAACCTGCACAGCGAAATTCCTCGGACGAAGTGGACTTCACCCATCAGAGGGTGGCTAGAGTAAGTGAAGAATGTTACGGAAATAGTGCAGTCGATGGGGAGGTAAAAACCACCTTCAAAAGTGAAGTGGAAGATTTTATTATTTTTATTTGCTTTATGTATTTATTGGTAAGAAAATCGTAAGTTTTCCATCACGAAATACATAGAGATTAGTTTTGGTAGCCAAAAAACGTATTTTTTGCGTAATAACTATTTAATGTTTTCACTTAGCGCCAAAATAGTCATGTACAATTTTAAAGGTTTTGTGAACGCACCTCTATATGTGAGAATAACACTTCTAACTCACAGTTGTCAATGCATTCATGCATGCTTGCTCCATTTCTAATAAATTAACTAATCGTCGAATTGGACCCAATGCTGTTTGTTACAAGTTCTATTAAAATAGTGAGGCTCCTGTTATTTGCCCGTCGAGGTGGGTTGGTCCACGTGCTGACGGGGGGATACAGAAGGTATTCCTTTCCTTCACAAATCATTTTTCTTCTCCCCATTGTACATTCTCATTCTTCTATACCATCCTGTCTCTTTTCTTCTCCCTCTTCTATTTCACTGGCCCCCTCTGTATGCTGAACACCCATCCATGTGTTTGCCGAGCATAGCGACCCGTGTCGGAGGGAATGTATGCCCTGGGGGTTGAGGGGCGTGTCTGTTTCTCAATTACTCTCCTCGTGCTACTTCTTTCTTGGTATCTAGGGATACGTGCTCTTACGTATTTTTGGGAAACATTCCCTGTAGGTCTCAATACACTTGCTTTGGCTACGGACTCTTCTAGACGGGCTCTTGGGTGAGCGGGGTTATTCACGGCGGTGCAGCGCTGTGGGGGTAACCCCCCACTATATCCCCGTGGCAACCCTGGCACTCCGATGGAGTGTCCCCTTGTTGGGCTCCGCGGTGGGTGGAGACCACGGGGATGAATCTGATATCCTCTTTATGGATAAAAATCCTACCCCCCCCGCCCTCTTCCATAAGGAAGAGATATGTTGGTGAAACGGTTAGTCTTTTCTGTAATGAATGAGAGTTTTTTCTGTAATGAATCTGACAGACCTACTAAGCCCCGCTTTCTCATGTCATGTCATGCAAAAGAGAGAATGAAACTATGAAAAGTGTCAGCCCAATCAAACTTGCCAGGGAAATTGAAAACTTTGGCAAATTTCAGTGGCTTGTCCGTCAGTGAAACTGCACAATCCTTTTTGAATGTCGCGCTGAAGAACAGATCAGCAAGATCCTTGACCTCAAAGTAATAGCCGACCTCGTGGTGCATGTGTCCGCCCACCCGAACTTAAACCTCTGCAAGGGTGTGGTAAATCACGAAGACTTCTCTACCGAATCGGAAGAAAATTTGAAAGCCTTCTTTGAGCCATATGGTGTGTCAGATTTACAGGATTCAGCGGAGAGTAAATGGGGTACTCACTCCTACCTCAACTCTAATACTGACTTTCGACCGCCCATCTCTACCAGAGAAGATATCGTGTAGCTTCTACAATCTCCGTATCAGGCAGTATGTTCCAAACCCGCTGCGCTGCTTTAAATGCCAGAGGTTTGGCCATACGCAACCTCGCTGCATGAGCGCCGCAGTCTGCGTGCACTGTGGGAGGCTTGTAACGACTAACTGCTCCGCAGAGGCAAAGTGCGTAAACTGTAGTGAAAATCATCCCTCAAATTCCAACCAGTGCCCCATATTCCTAAGAGAAAGAGAGATCCAGAAGATCAGGGTCTCTGAAAGTTTCCTTGAGGCGACGCTGTTACCAGACGCGAAACCCCGTGGACATGGCCCCAAGTTTCGCTGACACCGTGGATCAACATAAAGTAAATTCTGAAACCCAAACGCCTAAAGCCTCCACTTTGCGGGATGCTGCCTGCCAGGTGTCCTTTGATGGCATCGGAAGAGATACCTATTCCAAATCTCTTGTCCAGCCTGAAACAAAATCGGAAACCAAAACTATAAATAATTCAACAAACACTCACACATCCAGAGAAGCTGAGGCCGACAGGCCCTATTGCTAGATCTAGGTCGCCTGTCTCAAGGGACCGTGGTGTCCCAATACATGCGACCCTCTCCAGCAGTAGTCAAGATGACTCTGCTGGGAACGAGGAACTCCGTGTGAACCAACCCCTTACTCTCCAGCAAAGAAGGAAAAAGAAGAAAAAGAAACCCGATACATAACCCACACTAGAACCAAATACCTAAGAACTCGAAATCATGACTCTCCTCTCATGGAACATAAATGGTTTTCGTACCCGTTTGGTCGAATTAAAGTTAATAATGTCTATACGTAGACCCGTGGTTATCTGCCAGCAGGAAACACATCTCCGTTGTGAGCACTCCCTTTCTCTACGCGGCTTTTGTTGCTATTGGCAAGACGTAGACGATAGCCTCCGCGCCCATGGCGGAGTCGCCACTTTTATCACAGACTCTCTGGTATCGAAAGAAATAGACATACGAACCACTCTCCAGATATCTCGCGTTCGTGTAAATGTCCGAACTATTTCTGTTACCATTTGCAACGTTTATATCTTGCCTGGCCAAGTCGTGTCACAGAAAGAACTCGAAGATGTGCTCTCTCAGGTGCCCGCACCTTTCTTATTGTGGGGGAATTCAACGTCCGCAACCCTGTCTGGGGTGGCACAAGGTCGTGCACGAGAGGCAGGTTACTTGAAAATATCATAGATAACCAAAACTTAATTCTCCTAAATTCTGGCGAAAGCACACACTTTTCCGTAGCTTCTAACACATTCTCGCCCGTGGACCTAGCTCTCTGTAGTCCCTGTTTCTACAATCTTCCAGTGGACTGTCCTTGGCGACCTTCATGTCAGTGACCCTATTCCCATTCGGGTCAACCTCGATATTCCCGATCTGAACGTTGCTCGCCCTCCTCGGTGGCTAATCCACCGAGCTGAGTGGGAAACATTCAAGAAAGATTTACGAATATCGGAAAACTGCCCAAACGACATCGATGCTATGGTTGCCCATTTTAATAACGCCGTCCTTCATGCGGCCTCATTTGCCATCCCGAAGTCGTCGGGCCATGCACGACACCCCCCTGTGCCATGGTGGAATGCTGATTGTGCCACCGCGGTCCGTGATCGGAAGAGGGCATTGGCAAAACTTAGTAGGTTCCCAACCATGGAAAACCTAATAAATTATAAAAGATCCCGAGCCAGAGCTAGATTGACGATACGGGAAAGTAAGGCTGCGTCCTGGAGAGCCTACATCTCGTCACTCTCTTGCCGTTCATCCCCTAAACTTGTGTGGAGAAAAGGTCCGACAGATCGGTGGAAGACTCCCTTCGCCGTCTATTTCAGGGCTTATGGTTAATGGCAATCTCCTAACCTCTCCACAAGAAATTGCTGAAGATATGGCCTCTTATTACGAACAAATCTCCAGCTCCGTACACTATCCTTCTGGCTTTCAAAAAACGAAAACAAAAATGGAAAACTGTAAATTAGACTTCTCGAGTCGCGTGGAGGAAGATTACAATGCCTTTTTCTCCACGGACGAACTCTCCTGTGCCCTCGCTTGCGAAAAATTCTGCTCCAGGATCAGACCAGATACATAACCAAAAGTTGGAACACCTATCTGAAAACGCTCGTTCGTTTCTTCTCGGCATTTTCAACAAGTTGGGCTGAAGATGCTATACCAAGGATTTGGCGTGAGGCCATCGGTCTCCCAATCCCTAAAGAAGGAAATGACGGAACAACCCCCTCAAGTTACCGCCCAATCTCGCTCACAAGCTGTGTGTGCAAGCTTTTAGAGCGAATAGTAAATACACGTCTGGTCTGGCTCCTGGAACAAAAGAACCTATTTACACTTTTCCAATGTGGCTTCAAAAAGCACAGATCAACCATGGACCACTTAGTCACACTCGCTTCGCAGATTTCCACTTCTTTCGTGCTACGTCACCACCTGGTAGCAATTCGATATAGAGAAAGCGTATGACACCACTTGGAGGTACGGTATTCTTCGCAACTTGCATACTTGGGGCCTTAGGGACGGCTCCCTTTGTTTCTAGTAGGTTTCTTTCATAAAGATCTCTCCACGTCCGCCTTGGCGACGTGTTATCCTCTAGTCACCAGTTAGAAAACAGTGTTCCCCAGGGATCGATTTTGAGCGTCACTCTGTTTGCCATTGCTATCAATAGTATTGCATCAGTTATCCGGAAGCCTGTGAAAGCATCACTGTTCGTTGAAGATTTTGCAGTTTTTTGCTCCTCCAAGAGCGTGCAAGTTATTGAGAGGCAACTAAACTTGTGCTCAACAAACTGCAGGAATGGTGCGAAGAAACATGATTCAAGTTCTCTGCCTCAAAAAACACTTGCATGCACTTTTGCAGAATCCATCACCTCCATAATCACCCCGACCTTTTTCTCGGAGGACAGCAGCTTCCATTCGTTGAATCCGCAACCTTCCTTGGACTCACATTCGACAAGAGCCTAACCTGGCGAAAACACATCCGTAAACTTCAGGGCCGATGTGTATCACCTATGAATCTCCTTCGCACTCTTACTGTTAGCTCTTGGGGCGCAGACCGTGTTTGTCTTCTGCGTTTGTATAGAACTCTCATCCGCCCTATCTTGGATTACGGATGCATAGTGTATGGGTCAGCGTCTCCATCAACCCTCCGGCCATTAAATACCATACACAATGCTGACATAAGGATTAGTACAGGCGCCTACCGCACGAGTCGCATCGAACGCCTTTTGGCCGAGGCTGGAGAACCATCCCTGAGCCGAAGGCGGGATATTCTGATTGCCTCGTAAGGCGCGAAATATCCAATGTTGATACTCCTCGCGTCAAACAGTCCTCCATCCAACCCACTTGACTTCATATGCGCTTAGACCGTCATTACCCCATCCCCTGGGGGTCCGTCTCCGTATGCTCTTACAGAAGCTTCATATAAAACTACCCAACCCTGTGAAACCCCCCGAAACCTTGTTTCTCCTTGGAAACTACACCGGCCGATAATAGATCTTAGACTGTCTAACCTTCCTAAATCCTTAACTCCCCCAGTACATTCTTATCGGAATTTGAGGCGATAAAATCTACGTATCCTGGCCATTACTTTATTTACACCGATGGCTCTCTCAAAACGCAAGTCGGATGTGCCTTCTACTGCAGTAGAGCCACGCAAGTTTTCGATTACTCTTTGTGCAGCGTCTATACCGCAGAGAAGTATGCGCTCTTGGAGGCACTTAAATTTGCTGGATCGATGTCACTAAAGAAAGTAGTGATCAGCAGTTATTCCAAAAGCTCTCTTGAATCCATCTCCTCCTCCTCGTCTTGTGATCCACTGACAATGACCATCCAACACCAAATCCATCATCTATTGGTCCGCCACTATATTTTAGTCTTTTGTTGGGTCCCTGGTTGAACCTGGATTTGCCAGACCTATTTTACTGTATCTTGGAACACCGACCGAGTCATGAAAAAGTCTTAAAACTTCATCTCACAATACTTGTCAATTTTTTTAAAAATTCCTGGGACTTTGTATCAAAAAAGACTTTTGTAGTCGAGTACTTGGCTTTCCGGTAGGCGCCGCGTCCTAGGACCTGGGACCGTCCTCCGGGAGGAAGGTCACAGAATGGCGTCTGAAACGTTGGTAACTGTACCTAGGACGCGGCAGCTTTCGGACAGCTAAATACTTACTGACACCGGCAGCGGGAGCCTAGGCTCTCGCATCTGTAGAAGTTTCAGACTAGGGAAAAAGTTCTTTTCCCTTACCTAAGTATTTATTCTTGTACCCGTATAAATGAGTATATACAATCCGGACTCTGCAAAAAATCTGTTCTTTGTAAATAACAATTGTATAAAAACTGAAAACTGATTTAATGTAGCAACCCAACTGGCAACACCCATCCCCTGAAATGTGATTTACAGAATCCGGTACTGTGCGAGAAATTCCTTTCCATTATCGAGAGCATTGAAATTCGCAGAAAATAAAATAGTTCCTTTAATTTTATTGTGAAAGATCATTTGGTATTTTCTTTCGATTTAATTTTACATTTATTTCATCTTCTCTTTTCTATCTATCCATGCCATGGGAAAGGGGTCCCCAAAAGAACTGAATACGCAAAATCCTAAAAAAGAACTATCATAAAAGTCGTATTTTTTATAATACTTCCTTTGAACATAATCCGAATCCAACCTTTCCCCATTGATTTCCACAATATCGCCTATATATATTTAACCTGCACCCAAACTGCGTCATCATTTCCCCATTTGTCATCTACCCGTCCTCCAAAACAAGTTTTCTGAATTTACTTGTTCTTAAAAAATGTCGTGTCCCCATGTGACACGCAAACCTGGTGTAAAAGGCCTAGGCGCTTCCGAGTTATTCACGATTTTAATGTGTGTTGCAATCATCCTTTTTCGTATGACATCAAACTTTTATTTTTTTCATCTAAAATCTTTCCAGTATAGGACAGGGCGTAATTCTCTATCCACAAGTATCACACTTTCAAGGTGCGCCTTCGTCATGGCTTAATGCGTCTCGTAACATTTTGTGTCGATGGTTTCTTAAAAACCGCCAAAAAACTATCGTCTCTCCGTAGCGTAGTCATACAAAGGATTAGAAAGATTAAAAAAATGATAATTTTAACTTAATTCCAAAATCAAAATTTTACTGGGTACTACAAGAAAATACTAATGTACGAGTATAATAAGCATTAAATAAATGCACAGAGCTGTTGCAGTCATTTTTAAAGTATATTTAAAGTGAATGTGATTAAAAGGCGGGAAAATGGTTTTTATTTTCTTTACTGCAGCCCAGCTGTCGAAGAAAACGAAACAACAAAAATACAACTATCTGTCTTAATAGGAACGTGAGATTTGTTTCAAGCCTCTTCCATGGTTATAAGAAGAATTATTGTCTGTAATTTTTTTTAAACTTGGTAATATAAATTGTTTTCTTATTTATCAAAATTTTTCAGTCAGGTAAAATGGTGGTAAGTTGCTGAATAAAATTAGAAATAAAAAACGTGTTGTAGGGTGTGGGTGGTGGACGAGTGCTAGGGAACCTTTCAATGTTAGAATTATAATGTAACCACTCAGGTCAGTTGGTGTAGAGGAACTTTTCACCATGTTATCCGGGGATACCCTTTTCAATCTCAATATTTTACTGCATGAAGAGATCGTTTATTATTTTTTTTCTTTTGTAGGATCCTCTGGCATCCTGCTGTGGTAGTGCGTCAATTACTACAATAAAACAAGAGACCACTTCATGCTCCCGAGGTAGGTGTATGATACTTTTTCAATATTTGCTGAACCTAGGTTACAAACTATGGGAGTGGTGAGTTCAGCACTTGGTAAACATTGTGCCTTAGTTATTCACAAAACAATGTGGCGAGATCGCCCTATCGATTTAAAAAGATACAGCCGTTCTTGGGGTTGTGCCGATAGCTCTCCCACGATGAAATGGGTCTGACGGTGCCCCTAAAGCACCCAAGTGCGCAAAACACCAACGGAATCACAAATTCTCAACGTGTTAGGGATCACATTCCACATAGCGAGTGTGCACTTAATTATTCTGCCAGATTGCCGAAGCTATTGGAACCACCTGTTCCATTTGCTCCTTGAAACCTGAGAGTCATCAGCTTCACCTGGAGCTTTGGATTGGAATACTTTTATTTCTCTTTGTTTCCCCCTCTTCGTTTATTTTCTCACTTGTCTTTGAATGTTTGCGTGAAATGCCTGTAAGTAGGGACACTAATTTTGAAGGATTGAATAGAAATTTCAACTATGTTTGGAAAGATAGTTAAAAGAACAACTTGGTTAATTCCAAAACCGTTAAATGTATTTGTGCAAACATCCGATGGACTGAATGTGCAATGCTCTAGACCGGAGATGAAACGTTTTGTGGTGCGGGCCAACGAACAAAAGAAAAGAAATAGCTGGACAGTTTTTACAAATTGCAAAAACTATAATACAGCCTTGTGATCAATGAAACTGATTTTTTAAAATTTTTTATATATTCTTGTTTGAACTGCACAGTAATAATTCTCAAAAGCAAAGATGGCAACAGAAACGAAACTATGCGGTATTAGACATTTCGTTCGTTTCTTGTGCTCAGAAATTGAAGTACGCAACGAAAAAAGTCTGAAGCACACCGAAGAAATCTATTGCCTAGAAAGTAGAAACGTATTATGTAAATATATCTTGACTTATAAAGTTTACTGAATCCAATACATTTTGGTTTAACAAGCTACAACCCAGGGCTAGTAATTTAAAAACTTTGAATGTCTAGAAACGCCGAGAATTGCGCACGGCTTTAAACAAAAATAATGCCCACCGTTTGTGAACAACTTACAATAGAAATGTTTGTAATCGTTTTTGAACAACCAAAACTTCAGGAAATTGTATCCAAATTATGTTTTTTTGAAATGGTGAGGGACTAATTTATTTAGTACTTGATCACATTAAAGAGAATGGAACAATATCAAGATCAAGAATTTTTTTTTATCGCTGCTCCAGTTCATCTGCTCAATATTTCTTGTTTTAGATATTTCTTTGTTACTTTACTCAATGTCATTCTTTAAACGACATACCATCTACAGAAGTGACATTCGCGTTTCAAAAGAGAGGATGTATTGGTCACCCTGGCAGAGGGCTTTTCTCGCTGCTCCCAGAAGAATGAGAATCGAGAGACCAAGTCCCTCTTCCCCTTATTCGAGTTATTTCCCCTGTAATCCTTTCGAAACAAAAGTTGGTAACATTTCATGTCATTCCGAATATCCAGCACGGTGTGTTTCGAGTAATGAGTGAGAGCCAGGAATATCTGAAGAGTAATGGAATTAATAGGTAAAAGATAGATGAAGAGATACAGACCATCACTGGTGTGTAGACAAATCTGGAACCAAACAGAACAGTACAGTTAAATATTTTCTCTTTCTCTTAATTTATTTCATCTTCGTTGCCTGGTTTGTCAATCATTTCTTAAATATCTAGTTCACTTCCACTTATTTACTTAATTTCGTTGCCCGACGTATGTTACTTTTATCAATGTTATAATTTATTTTATTTTGGAATGGAATGTACATATAACAGAATTAAACACTAAATTAAGCTTATTATGTTATGCATTCAAAATTATTTCTAATTCTCTCAGCCTTCATGCAGCTCCTTGCGTGTATTTTGCAAATGTACATTCCCGCCTGAGATATGACATACTATTCTGGGGAAGCTCATCCTTTAGTGCCCAGACATTTAGGTTGCAAAAGAAAATTATCGGAATAATGAAAAAATGCCATCCACGAGATTGCTGCAAGCCTCTTTTCATTGAGCTTGGAGTCTTACCATTTCCTTGCCTATTTATTTATGAGTCTTTAGTATTTGTCAAAACTGACTTACTTAACGGTGGGAACTAATTTTCATGTAACACTGATATTTATAGTTACAACACTCGACGTAGATGTTCATCAAGTGTCAGTATCAACAGCTCACTACAAGAAATCCACATACAATACATCTACGTTACTTTACAACGCATTGCCAGATGAAATTAAACAATTAAAATTGGTACACAAATTTAAGTTAAAAGTAAAATATTATCTGCTGCAAAACTGTTTCTATACAGTTAGAGACTATACTGATCTCAAAAAGAAAAATAATGTTTACTGTAACAAAACCAAGATACAGTATAATGAATTAGTTTAATTTGCATTGTATAATTTTAAAAAGACTCAGTATGCCTGTAACAAGTAATGTACTTCAGCTTCCGGGTTAATGACCCCTATCTCGATTGGGTTTTGTCCAGTTTCCCTGATCTATTGAGCAAATGCTGAGATGGCCCCTTGATTTACTTCCGGACGTGAATGTAGCTTCACTATGCGCACGTTTTATTGAACTTTCCTTTTGCTTGTAGTGGTAGTAGAGCTTAGGGTGAGTTTCTGTTTTGTTAACTATACAGAAAAATCAAATCTGTTTATATAACGAAAAACGAAAATATCTAGTTTTTGAAATGTTATCTCTCGCTTTTCTAAATTTATTATTTTTATTATTATTAATATTATTTTTTTCATCTTTTAACTATTAATAGTTAAATAGTTGGGAAGGGATTCTGAAACTAAAAAAACCGTGTGCAGATGATTTTCTTCCCCATACGTCACATACAGTTTTTGACTAAATGAAGAAATAAATATTTTTAAGTGCCACGGATTTAATGTAAAGTACCCCCAAATTAAAATATAGATTTCAAATTCAAGGGACCACGACATCAGTCCGACCGATTGAGGCTCAATAAATTTTGGAGAAAATTGGCTGAACGGTTTAGCCGCTAGTATTGTTCACAGACGGACAGACGATTTGCCGTTAATCGATTTTTCGGTATCAATGTCTCACAAAGTATGACTTCTGGCTATACTACATGCTATAAGATTGTTTTTCTAAATTTAGCAACTGAATTTATCCATTTCTCATTGTCGGAGCCCTGTAATACAAGCATTATTTTCGAAAATTCGCCGTTTTTCGCGTATTCCATAACGTTATTCTACGTAAGCGGTAGCGAAAAAAATAAAATGTTTCTTTAATCTCTTTCGTACAGTGTGTCCTCTTTCCCGTCCCGAACTATTCACTCGCATTGCATGTTTATTGTGTTAACGAATGTTTGATTGTTGTGCATCAGACGTTTCTTGTTGCTAATCTACCTCTGAATTTGTCTGATACAATGTGTTTGTAGGAAAGGTTGAAAAGTACACAAGAGTTCACCATAAGGACGTGCTCCCAAACACGAGCATGCACACGGTGAAACGTTTTAAGTGTTCCTTTTGCAATAAGATGTTCAGTAGAAAGGAGGACTTGTTTAGGCACATACGCATCCACACTGGTGAGAAACCTTTCCAGTGTTCTATCTGTGAGAAAGACGTTCAAGCTCAAGGGTACTTTAGTTGGTCACATGCGCACACACACTGGTGAGAACCTTTCCAGTGTTCCATCTGCGAGAAGACCTTCGCTAAAAATGGAACTTTGGTTAGCATATCGCACCCACACAGGTGAAAGGCCTCACCAGTGTTCCATCTGCGAGAAAACCTTCACTCAAAAAATGGGCTTGAATCAGCACATGCGCATCCACACAGGTGAGAAACCTTTCCAGTATTCCGTATGTGAGAAGACCTTCGCTCAAAAGGAAGGGTTGAATGAGCACATGGCACCCACCCAAAACGGTGAGAAACTTTTTCAGTGTTCCGTCTGTGAGAAAACCTTCACTCAAAACGGAGGCTTGAATGAGCACATGTGCACACTCACTTGTGAAAAGACTATCCAGTGTCCTATCTGTGAGAAGACCTTCAGTCAAAATGGAACATTGAATAGGCATTTGCGCATCTACAATAGTGAGAAACCTTTCCAATGTTCCGTCTGTGTGAAGACCCTCACCCGAAAAGGAGGTGTGAATGAGCACATGTGCACTCACGCTGGTGATAAACCTTTCCATTGTTTCATCTGTGAGAAGACCTTTAGTCGAAAAGGGCTCTTGGATAAGCATGTGCGTACCCACACTGATAGAATGCCTTTTCCACGTTCCATCTCGGAGTAGACCTTCACTGAGGAATGAGCTCTGAATAAGCACAGGCGCATATACACAGGTTATAAATCATTTCAGATTTCCATCAAAGGAGACTCCCTAAAACGGACTATTGGGAAATCATTCTTTATTATATCTACTTCAGATGATGAAAATAATATCATTTTGTTGTTGCGTTGAATATAAGTATACTGGAGAATAATGATCTGGTTCTTTGGTATATTACTAATTTTTTTTGAATTTGGTCATATTTTGCTTATAAGATAACCTACAAGAGTATGTGAGGCCCAAGTTATTGTACTGACACCTTTGGCAAATTTGACAAAGACATATTTTCCGTATTATAAGTAATTTATATTTTACTTAACATTTTGCTACAATTGTTTTGCTTGATAGTACTTTTAGAACACTCCCATAACTTCTAATGTAAAACCAGATACAGAGAAAGTAAATTGTAATAGACACCTGAAAATTAAGAAATTTCTCCATTGGAACATTGTTTTCGAAAATCACGTGGATGGGAGTGTCGTCTTGGGAATGTCGCCACACTTTGTATGGAAGAACGCATGCCCCTTTAGTAGTGAAAAATGCCATTGGTATCAGTTTACCGTATCCAATGTAAAAATTGCCAAAGTTTTAATCACACTCAATCAAATTGCCAATTAGATTCTCGATGTGTATGTTGTTTAGATAAACATCAATATACCAATTGTAATAAACATAAACATTCTATTCCCCAATGTGTGAACTGTTTACAATTTCATACTGCTAATAATAGAGGTTGTAAATTTTTTAATTATTAATAAATATTAATAGATCATTATAATAATATTATTAATAAATCAAATAGAACTTCTAATCCTAGGATTTCTTCAAATACAAATAATGCAATACTGAAAAATAAATCTTATCCAGACCCAACACTTCGATTACTTCCACAACAAATCCCGTTTCTTCACCACATAACTTACACAATTTTCCGCCTCTACCATCTCTTTCCAACTGTTTATAAAATGTGCTCCAAAATATCCACGCTTTTTCTCTTATTAATCACATAGACAAATTCAATTCTTCCCATTATCACAAAGAAATAATTAACCTAATTTTTAGGTTTCATTAAATCATGAAGGCGTTATTACCGAAAATATTTAATAATAATTACCATTATCTAAAATTGTTAAACTGGAATGCCAATTGGTCTCGTTCATTCATTACAAGAATTCAAAAATGTTTCACATGTTCATCAAATAGAATTCAGATTCCAAACTATTTATTTTATAGAGAAGATCGTTTCTCATTTAAATAAGGAGGAGAAGTTGCAGTTTTAATGAGAAAGAAAATTAAACATTCACAAATATATGTTCCAACTAATAATAATTTTAAAATCTTAGCTTTGAAAATTAACTTTCTTAATGGTCCTGTAACACTAATGTGTGCTTACAATCCCCCCAATCACAAATTCCCTTCAAATATATTTTCTCAAATACTCCTCAACACAAACTACAAAACATTATTAATAGGTGAGTTAAACACTACCCATCAATCATGGGGTTGTAACTATACTTCACTTCATGGTATATCCTTATTTAAACTAATTTAAAAAAAAAGGATTACACCAACAACCAATTAAAATGTAATAAAAAATTTTATTCTGATCATAATCCAGTATTAATAAAATTTTTCCAAAAATTAAATTTTTTTGGTAATATAAATTAGAAACTTTTTCATTTCAATATGATTAAATTAAATATCAGTCTTCCTTACAAATATACATAATACAGAAAATAAACTTAAAAAAATAATTCCTAATGAAATTTTAAATTCAATTAAACTAAAGCCTATAACTCGTACAAAATAACAAATATCAAGAAACTCTCATACAAAAATTGCCCTTAATCGTTTAATAGATTAAGTTAAAAAAAATCAGATAAACCTTTTTACAATTTCAATAAATTCCTATCTCAGCTTCAACATAACTCCACAGAACTTTGGTCAGTCATTAGAAATATCACTGGTGAAAAATCTTGTATTCTTCCATTAAAATCAGAATTAACTAGCAATTTCCAATTCTGAAAAGGTTGAACTATTAGCCAAACAATTTGTACTTTCCTTTACTAGAAATCCTATTACTAATTTTTGTTTTTATAATGATATTTTTTTAAATTTACTATTCCTATTATACAGTATCTGAAAGAATTAAATTTATTTTCCCATCAGAAGCTAAAGTCATTATTTCTAAGTTAAAATTTATAAAATCCCCCGGTATTATTTATATTCTAAATATAATCGTAGAACATCTTCCAAATTCAAGTATTAATTCGTTAACTGCATTATTTAATGTGTGGTTCAGAATAAACTATTTTCCACAAATTAGGAAAACAGCATTAATATTCCCAATACCAAAACCCAATAAAAATCATTCTATTCCTAAAAATTACCATCCAATAAGTTTACTTTCTAACTTTTCAAAAATGTTTAAAAAATTAATTTTAATTAGAGTAAATACATATTTTACAGATAATAACATTATACCCCTTAGTCAATTTGGTTTCAGACAAAATCATTCACCAGTGCATCAATTTCTACGCCTAACTGATTTTATCACAACTAATTTTCAAAAGAAAAAACATACTTTTGCAATATTCTTTGATATAGAGAAAGCATTCAGCAAAGTTTGGCATGAAGGATTACTATACAGACTACAACAACACAGTTTTCTCTTAAATCGTAATTTAAAGTCAAATAACAGTCATTCATCTGAACATCTTATTAATGCTGGGGTTCCACAAAGTTCTTCTCTCTCTCCCCTTCTTTTTAATATTTTTATCTCTGACATCCCTTAAATAACTTATTCAGATATGACCATTTTTGCAGATGATACTGCAATATTTAGTCGATCTAATACAAGGTCGAGATAACTTACAAAACTATTTAAATACCCTATGTACCTGGTTCACCAATTGAAACATTAAAATCAACACTCAAAAATCTCAACCCAACATTTCTTCATTAAAACATTTACCCTACTTATCCACTAATAATTAATCATAAAGCTATTAATTGGCTCCCAAATTCTACCCCAGTTAAATATTTAGGTTTACTAATAGACACAAAATTAACATGGAAACAACACATTTCATCGATATCTATTAATGCACATATCAAAATTCTCAGATCATACTGGTTCATTAATAAAAAAATCAAAACTTAACTGATTCGGGTACCATAATTTATAAATCTATCATTCGATCCACAATATTATATGCTTGTTCTATATTGGTTGGTACTGCAAAAACACATAAACGCAAATTAGAAGTTATTTAAATTAAGATTTTACGACATTAAAAGCTCCTTGGTTTATTCGTAATGACCAAAATTTAAATGAACTAGCAATAGATTCTACAAGTACATATATTTAAAAATTATCAAATCGTTGTTGTTCTTCTCTTGCATCTTGTCCAGCAACTAATGAATTTAAATTAGGCAAGTCCTGTAATAATTAAGACTCGATATTTAAAAGACCTCTTTCATCCTCCTTAAATTGCAATATGAAATTCACAGTAAAATAAAAATGTTAATTATTAATAAGCAATTATGTAGGACCCTTCCTGGGTAACCTTAGTAACTATATATAAATGTTAATGGTGTTAATTTACTGAATTGTCAAAATATTGAAATTGTACACACCCTTGAAAGACTTTTGTATTTGGAACAAGTAGAATAAATAATATTTTTTAAAAAATAGCTCGTCAGCTAGGCCGAACTCAGTCGCTGTCTGGAGGAGATTTCTAGCTGCTCTGATCGGTAGTTTTACGAGGTTTTTCCGATCAACACCAGGTGAATGCCGACGCAGTACCCTACCAAACGGGCCACGGATCGCGCGCGATCTGTCCTTCCCTCTTCCTTGTCATATCTTCTCCCCCTTACACACACACTTACATTAACATGCATTACACTACCACATTTCGGGAGATCGGTCGGGAGCTTAAGGGCTTGTCCCGGCTGGGGCGGTGCCCCGCTGGTGGGAGTCTGGCTAGGGGGAAACCCCAATAGCCGACTATAGGTCGGCGCTGGATCTCGTCATCCAGCGAGGGAAGACCCTCGCCATCTCCTGAGAGAAAAACATGCACTACACCAACAGGACTAATGACCAAAGCAGTTGACACGCCCGGAATCACTAACAACCAACCGTCAGTGAGAAAAAACTCATGGTTAGGCAGGCTGAAAATTTTGGTAACAACTTGCTTGTGAGTAAAAACGAAAATATGAGTGATGTGGGAGTTTCCAGTCACACGATAACGGACTGGAAATGTTTTAACAGAGAAATACGTGTCAAGGCAGTTGTGGCGGAAAGTGAGAAAATTGGAGGACCTGGAGTTATAGTTGAAATAAACGAGAGCAAATCCAGAAAACGGAAATACGAGCGAGAAAATCGTGTGGTGGGAAAAGGGGTTTTTGGAGGAGTGGAGAGGGGCACAGATCGTTTTTTTTTTTAGTGGTGGAGAACAGAAGTAAAGAGGTTTTATTACAAAAAATAAACGGGTCATGGGCCTCAATATATTGAACCAAATAGTATACTTATTTCTGATTGCTGGAAGTCTTACGACTGCCTCAAAGATAAAGGATACAGACTAACTCTGAACCATTCAATAGAATTGAAAAATACGGAAACGAGTGCACACACAAACTTCACGGAAGGCACATTGAGTGCCATAGAACGAAAACTGCCGTGCCACGCAGCTTCGGAACAATTTTTTTCCGTATTTGTGCGAGTATATGTGAGGAAGAAAACAAGTGAGCCAAACAGGAGAGGGAAAATGGAAGCCTTTCTGCAACGCATTACGAACTCGCCAAATAATTTTAAAGGCTAGTATTCGCATAAAATGCTTTGGACAAACTCAAGGATATCTGTTGATGCGAGGGCCGAGCCTCGGCCTCAACGCACACTGTGGCCAAGCAGCGAGTTACATTCGCGGAACCGAATCCGCGGCGCTAGTGAACGAATCGGATCACTAACTACATTTTCACCGGAATCTCGTTTTATTTAGTTATTTTCCGTCAAATTAGTTAAAAACTGTGTATGACGTGCTATGGTGAGAAGTGAATTCTGGGCACGTTTTCAATATTCTGTGATCCCATTCCTAAGTCATAAAACACTCTCTGATGTAATAAAATATATTTTTCTACAACTGCATAAAAAAGACAACTTCTTTGCATCGCTAGCAGTACGTGAACTTCGTCATTTTTTAATCGCCATTAAAAAAAGATCGTTGTCAAGACAACTATCTTGTTACCGTGAAAAAAAGTATTTTTTGCACGGTTTTAGAATACTTTTTTGCACGTTTGGTTCTGGGCTACGGACTTACAAAATACGAATTTTTTAAATACAAAGTACGAAATATTTCTATATTTTTAAGCACTGGAAAAAAATGTTCATATTTCGCCCTTTTCATGATTTCAAAGTTTCCGCCCTTTTCATGATCTCGATTGAGATTTTTTGCCTCGACCTACGGTCTCCGCAAAAAATCTCAATCTCGACCATGAAAAAAAAACGGAAACTTCACACACTTAATATGAAAATAAATATTTCAAGGATAAATCAGCAATACATTTTGGGGTCTTATCCATCATGTCCTTCGTCAAGTAGTGATACTTCCCGCCGGGAGAAATGGATAATTTGAATAACTACATTTCCCACTGAATTCTAGAAGACGTGCACAGAAAATGAAGTTACATTTATGACAAGCAAAACAAGGGGCCATCTCAGCATTTGCTCAAACGATCAGAGAAACTGGACGAAAAACCTGATCGAGATGGTTCCACAGATTCCCTTCGCAAAATATAAGACCCCTATTCCTGCAAAAATGAAGTCAGGGATCCCAGATGGTGAAAGGATCCGAGGCAGGCGTATATGCAGTGTGCATTTCAGAGCTGAGGATTCCTCGCTGTTGGCCCCAAAATGAGACAGCGATGTGGTTCAGTTCCGTTTTTACGCGAGTATGTTTTCATTTAATCTTTTAAAAATACAGAAAATCACAGGTGACGAAACTAAAAAATCGTTGTCTTTATAATGTAATACCTCAAATCTCTGTCACCGAAGATGTGCTGTGCTCGTGGATGCTTGTTCTCTTATCTTCTGAACTTGAATCCGTGAGAGACGACAGTTCATCCTCGTCGTTCCTCGATAGAATTTCTTCTGTTTTCATCGTGAAAAGACTTGTCTGCCATAGTCGTAAAAAAATGAAAATCTTAGAAAATATCCGTAAAATCAACGTCCAGAAACAATGCAAAAGGTCAATAATAAAATCCGAAATAACCAAAAACCGAAAGAAAAGTCCACAAAACAAGCCAATATTCGTACAGTAACGCGTAAAAACAAGAACACTCACAATCGGAAATCTCAACACTAAGTGAGGATGGTACCTCATACTCGGAAACCACAGAGGTGGTTTTATAATGGGCATTTGGGAAGGGCCTCCTTCAAGATGCGCGGTAATCCTTCAGGAAAGGCAAGACCACCGCGCGCAGGCCGTGCGGCAGCCTACCAGTTTACAAACATTTGTACTCGTAGCGAGAAGAATTGACATACTAGCACACTCTAGGAGAGTTCAAACGAAACTTCAAACCCTTACAAATCGAACAGATACCGCCACATGTCCTTCAGGCCCTCCGCCATTCAGCAGAGAGCGAAAGACAACCGCGCGAAGTACAAGACGCCTATAGGCGTCATTAGCACAGCAGAAGCAAAACCGGGCGTTGTACAGCAAAACAGAGTTGTACTGCATGAAAATCCGGTATTTAATGATCACACTCCTTAACGCACGCGCAGAAATACCTCCACTGAAAGTATCCGGACAGCGCAATTCTGTTGTTATCAGGTAGAGCCTCTAGCAGAGTCTTAGGGCGACTCATGCTGAAAATGTGCAGACCGTGTATTCGAGACTTTTGACTTTTATACTTCCAGTTTGCGTTTCTTGAAGTTTCTGTACAAAAACGTATGTATGAGAATCTGCACAAAAACTGTGCCATGTAAACCGAGCCTTATAAAGATTCTCGAAAACTGAAATGCACGTTTGTCCGTTACTATTTACTTCTTTTCCACTGCTTCGGACAATATAAATCTCTCAGCGTTCCTGTAACAAGTAAACAAGTAAAGAAAACAATTTTAAAACAAAAGGTACGTGAAAGATGTGAGAAAGTAATCCAAATTAGTAAAATATTGGAGCACAGCCCGAGCACGTCAGGCACGCAAGGAAGCAATCAACCAAGCCTTCTTTTCTTTTCTGCTGGAATTTCTCTTCTTGTTTCTTTTCTAGAAAGATAGGTAGGCCAATCAAGAAAAGTTTCGCCCGTCGTATCATACACAACTGTTTCCCACAATGTCTCGTTCTCTCGTGAAAGTGGTGATGGCAAACCTGTCAAATATTGCATAAAATTAGAACATGTTTAATACGAGTAAATAATTAACAGCAAAAGAATATAAATATCAAGAAGATCATTCTCAAAGTACAATAATAAAACAAACATCGAATTTAGCAATTACGGATTGAAAACGGAATTAGAATCTTAATTCTATCCTGCTATAATACATACCAAGAATATTTGAAATTATTTAAATGTTTGTTTAAGTAAGCCTTATTAGTTGAATGTAATGTAAGAGTAAACTCACTGTAATAACTTGATTTCAATCTTGCGCACGCCAGTTTGCTACAGCAATATGGCTTTTAGAAGAAACATCACTAATTTGCTGGCACCAATACTTAAAATTAACGGTGAAAATCTTCACCGGTTAGAATGCTCGTCCTAGAATCTTCACCGCATTCGAATTACAACACACTATTGCTACCCAAGCAACTGGCCATGGGCAAATCAAATGTGTTGTCTAGGACTACTCTGGGCGCCATGACACTACTTCATGACCTCACGACGCGTCGTGACGTCTGGTGGCTTTCTATATTCAGGGGGTGTTTGGAGAGGCGGGTCAGCGCCCTCTGGAATATATTCTAGAGGGCGCTGGGCGGGTCCTATCTACGTCTCGGCAGTGCAATGCTGTCAACTTCATCGACAAAAAACAGCGTAATAGCGCATCTTGGACTGTATAACAATGAGAAACAAAGCAAAAGACGAAGGTCGGCAGCACTGCAAACTTATCCGTAGCGTTCTGAGTGGAGCTCATATTTTTTATCGGGCTGAGCCAGAACAAAGGAGCTGGAGGATCAAGAAAACCTGCGAGCATAATACATAGCCAGGTTACATAGTATTGACTTTACATAAGGCCTACAAAATCAAATACATTTTATTTATTAACGAAGAAAATCCATCATTTATTTCATACATTTAAATATTTTGTTTAATACTTGAAATAAAGGCTGAAATGTAGTTAGCGGTCCGATTCGTTCACCCGCTCGGAACTGGAAAACGACAGAACGAATCTTCTTGACCGGTGCGTGCTGACTCTTTGTTCCTACTTGCGGAAGGTTTCTTTGTGTTATTGTGTTTGCAGAAGATGGCTGAGAATTTGAACGGTGTGTTTTTTGCCGATTTGCGGAAGCAGAATAAGTTAGTACCCCATCACTACACTATTGGGTGCGATGAACTTTTTAATTATATCTAATAGCACCTCTTTGCTTCTGTTCTCTACCACTTTAAAAAAGCAACGATTAGTACCCCATATTTCAAAGATCTACTCCCCAAATGATTTTTAAGGGGAGTATTCGCATAAAATGCGTTGGTAATTATGCGTTGGACCGACTCAAGGATGTTTTATGTTATCGCGAGGGCCGGAGGTCCGAGCCTCGTCCTCAAGTTGGACACGCGTAGCGAAGCGTCAAAGTTCCGCGGGAAAGTGCGTTGGCAGCGCGCACTGTGGCCGAGCCGGGAATTACGTAATCGGAACCGAATCCACGGCGCTAGTGAACGAATCGGACCACTAACTACATTTTTACCGAAATAAATTAAGCAATGCTAATAAATTTTTTTTGTTATCTTTAAATAATAAAAAGGTGTCACAGAATAAGGACCATAACCAATTATCTTACGAAGTACTTTCTACATTATTTTCCTTTTCTTATCATGAATATTGCAATTCCAGACAACATGTTCTATGGAATCAATTCCTTCTCCATAATTACAAATATTTTTAATATATAATACTATAATATATATAATATTTTATTGCTTATAGACTGACAGATAGTATCAAGCAAAGTTTGTCTAGAAATTATTTAAAATTAAAAGAATAATTTTTTAAAAAATTTTTGGAATTTTAAAAAGATCTCACAATAAACATTAATATAATTTACATTTTAATTATACACAGTCACATTATTAAATTAAGAATAACATTAATAATGCATTATATTAAGAAACTAGGAGATTATGATACAGTGAAAAAACAACAACATACAATTTGTGTAATTCACATTATCTTACAGTAATAGTTTAATAAACTTACAAAAACTTATATATGAATATATTAGGTGTTAATAGTAATTGTAAATGCTTAGAATATCCTGATATATAATAAAATATTTACTATAATATTAAATAGTACATTGCCTTATTGATACTGAATGACTGGTACACAGTGGTCACTCTTGTAGCAGTACATGGTTTTTAATTTCAGAAAAGTCAAAGCAGTTCACATATCTTAAACGGACACACACTAATAAGATGGTGTTTAAGCACTGTTTTAAAGTATTTATCATTAGCTAATTTTATAGTGACTGGGAGATTATTAAAAAGCTGAGCTGCAATGCAATAAGGATCTTTATTCGTTGAAGACTTGCTGTTGAATATCCTGTGATAGTCCCTATGTCCTCTAGTATGATAGTTATGTACCTCTTTATTCGTCACAAAATATTGATTCTGATTATTTCTCAATAGTAGTATTACTTTGTAAGAGTAAAGTGCTACAAGTGATTCAGTGATTCATATTTAATAAAGAAATCTTTACAGGACTGTTTTGGATTCAATTTGAAAATGATTCTGATATACTACATTAGTAGAACCATTAATCTATCCAAATTTTTTTGTGTTGTACCTCCCCATATTTCAATACCGTATTGAAGTTGTGAGAAGATTATGCCGTAATAAATTGACAGAAGTGAGTCTGTTCCCAGGTATCTGGAAAAGTATCTCAAGAGGAATACATTGGAGTTTATTGTATTACAAAGTGTAGTAACTTGTTTGTTTTTAGTTAAGTTCTGATCTATGAATATTCCTAAAAACGTATGGCAGTAAGTTTGATTCATTGATTCATTGTCTACTTCCACTCTTATGTTTTGGTGTTGGGTACTGCGATGAAGCTTAAAAATTGATTAATACAATTTTATCAACATTTAATTTCAATTCATTTATGGACAGATAACTTTTAATTGATTTTATTGATTCAGACAGATTAGTTTTTAGATGACAAAGATTTGCCCACTGCTTATTAATGTTGTATCATCTGCATAATAAATTACAGAGAAATCAGAAGAGCTTGGAATATCATTAACATATATTAGAAATAACAAAGGTCCAAGCACAGATACTTGAGGATAACCTGTGGTAATTGTATCAAAATTTGATTTAACTTTGGATTAGAAACTTTCGGATTGCCGGAAGGTCTCTGTACTTTGCTTACGCCCAGTGAGGTATGATCTTTTGAGGTCATTAACTCCACCCCTTCTCGAGTCTTTCCCATGGTATAAATACAATGTGTGATCAAACATTTTAATATTCAAAGAAATAAAAAATACACAGTTAATTTTCATAAAGTTAAAATGTTTTTGAATGGCACAAAATACAGTAGTTTCGGGTTTTCATATCAAAGCTTGAAGAAAGATTAAATTAGCAAGTTGGTGAAATATTGCTAAATAAACAGCTATTTACTAAAAGAAATAAACATTGCGAAATTCTTTGAATCTTAAGCAATTAGCAAACTTATGAAATATATAAAAAAAAGTTTCTTCTGTCCCCAGAAAAATATACTTAATTTATTATTTGCTGATATTAAATAATGATTTAAAATATCACATTTGCATTGTAATGAGAAAGTAACAAGCAGTATAAATACATTTTCTCCTTCCAAACAAAAGGCACCAAAATCCATATAATTGTTTGTGCAGTGTAAAATCAGCCAATCAGGTCTCAATTTTTTAATTTAAATGAATATTCATTATTCACCAAATAATGATGCCCAAAAATTATATATTTTTTTTATCCCCTTTACCTCCACTGAGCCTTCACAAATATTTTGTGCTAGGTGGTCTTGTAGTGTATTGCAGATTTGTTGAGATTCTTCAAATGAAGGAGTCCTATTTAATCAAGTTCAATAAGCAATAAAATATTGAAATTCCAGAATCCAAATATTTTCAACTTCATCCCAAAAAAAAAATCTCTTCATTAACATATGAAGAGTGTCTTTCTCTCAAATGTTTAAAGATGGATGTAGTGCATTATATATAGAGATAAATCTTTCTGGCAGAGGCAGTGTGTTCAACATTTTCAATATAAGAATGAATTATTTTGATTGTTCCTAATTAAAGAAAAACAACTTAAAATTAATATGTTTAACATTGATTAATTAATATTAATGTGTTCAACATTTGCATGAAACAGCTAATCAAAATCAAGGTACTAATTCTTTTAAGTGATTACACAGTAATGGTCAATATGACTAATAATGGTTTTCAATATGGTGATAAATCATGTTGCATTTTATTTTATGATTTCAATTATGTTCAATAATTGATTTACAAACATGTCATAACAGACTTTAAACAAAAGGAAAACATAAAATATATTATTTTTCTAAACATCAAAGTTTCTATTCAATGGTTCTTGACCCGATGTAATTATCTGTGTGCTGGTTCTTGAGATTGGGTCACAAGAAAGAAAACGACATTTTTTACATTGCCGACGTTTCGGCCGTATATTTGGCCTTCATCAGGGCTAGAGAACAGATAAAATTTATATACAAAGATATGTACAGTAGTTACATCACTTAATCTATATTTGCTAAAAATCAGACATCATTGTGTGCACTAGCTAAACATGCTATAAATGAGAAGCACACATTTGATTTTGACAGTGCTTCCATTCTTGATAAAGAGCATCATCTAAAAAAGAGAATTACCAAGGAAATGCTATACACACAGAAATTCAACAATAGAACATGTGATCACAAAACTGACATAGAAGGATTGAGCAGTATTAGTTTAATTTCAACAACAATAGCCTTGCCTCATAATACCAATTGCACCCTCTTATTTAATTATTGATATATTAATTGTTTGTTTGTGTTTTTAATTATATTATTTTAATTTTAATTTATTTTGATTTTATGTCCAAATTATAATTTGACTATGTATTGGGTTTTCCTTTTTGTGTGTGTGTGAATGTGTATACTGTATGTTATACTCATATAGTTCACAATTCATTTTCATAAGTTGGCATCACTACATGCGCCAACAGAAGCGGTCGCACAGCATGCCTATCTCAATTAAAAAAATTTTTTTTATAATGTATAGAATAGTGAAAAAATAGGCAATAAGGATGTTTAGTATGTATAACTAAGAACACTACAGGTAAATTAATACAATAATTATTCTGTTCATAAACAATTGTTCAACTGCAAATATAGATTAAGTGATGTAACTACTGTACATATCTTGTATATAAATTTTATCTGTTCTCTAGCCCTGATGAAGGCCAAATATACGGCCGAAACGTCGGCAATGTAAAAAATGTCGTTTTCTTTCTTGTGACCCAATCTCAAGAACCAGCACACAGATCAAAGTTTCTACATATCACTCATGAAACTTCAGAACGTTGTAACCAATAAGAAGTAAATTTTACAAGAGAGCCATAAAGTTTGATAAACTTTTAGAGTTTCAATTTGGATTTGAGATTTTATGTTGTTAGTTTTGTAAGTTTTATTTTATGTTTCTAGTTTCGGTGCTGGGCGGTCAGACTGTGCGGACGTGTTTTCCGGGATCTCTGGTGAAAGGCGGTGATGGGGTGTTCCCGTGGGCCACGGGTGTTCCTTGGAATGTTACCGGGCGCGCGTGGGGTCTTTTGAGTTGTGGCTAAACCCTCGACGGCGATTCGTGACTCTAGCGCCATTGGGATGCTTGAGCCGGCGCTCCTGGTTCTGTTCGTTCCGCGGCATTCGGTTCGGTTCTGTTCATTCCTCATTGTCAGCGTATCGTTTTACGCGTGGTAGGGAGACCCATTCAAAATTTCACGGCCCGTTCATTGTACTTCCGTCGTGTATATTGCTTAGTGTTTATTAAATTAGAGTATTATTAGAGTTAATTTCTTTTAGTTTAGTTTGTGTTTGCATTAGCACTTATTAGGTTTTTGTTTTAATTGGTGGTTTTGGTGTTTAGTGGTTTAATTGCTGGTTTTAATTTAATTTTTTTTTAATTGGTAGAAATGGAATCCGTGTGCCTGATATGTGACAAAAGTTGTTTTTTTTTTTAATTTGTTGCGTCCACTCCTTGACGCAACGCGTCTCCAAGCCCCTTAAGGGGCGTTGAGCGCTTTTGCCCTTGGGAGTAATCCTCCATTAATGTCCTTTTACTTTTTAATAATTGTCAAGTCTCGTCACGTCGCAGTCAGTCAGTGCCTTTTATCCCTTCGGCCAGGGGCTCGACGCCGTTAGATCCCGGGGTTCCTGGCCGGTCACCCAACCACGAACCCGCGAGTCTCGAATGTGCTTAACCTTCGTGACTTCACGGAGCGTAGTAAACGCATTCGGCTAGCGCCGCCGGCACCGCTGTTTGTTGAGGTTCTTGAGGCCATGACCTGCTGGACTGACTTGTAAAATTGCTGATTGTAACAAATGTATCGTTTTCCTTTAATTAATGTTCTGTGATAAGAATTAATTTTCTATTTGTAGTAATTTGATCCAGTGCTTCTTTTGTATTATATTCATTCCTAATTTGCACTTTTATTAATTGATTTTACTTCGATCAAACTGGCCATAGGTTTGCTGATTCAACGTGTATAATTGCCTAATTTACAATATTATTTTATGGTCTTTAATTTGAATTAAATTTGTCACTATTCAGTTGAATTTTCCAAAAATTTTTTTTTTTTTTTTTCTGTATTACACATATTTCTAAATTTGTACAGTTATTGCTTTTTTTTAAATTTAATAAAACAATTGGCACTGTTCATCTCTAATGTTTCAAAATTTTGATTTTACCCTTTTATTTAATAAAGTATTTTGTAATAAATAATCGTTGTTTTTTTTCTTTCTTTCTCTACCCTGGTTCTTATACCAGGGTTTACAGAAGAGTACACATGTGTTGCTGCAATGACTTGCTTAGATTTTCATAGACACTCATAGTTGCCTCGAAACAGCTATTTTATATAGTGTTACACTGTCTCCAAAATTCAGTGGTTCTAATTTTTTAAAAAAATTATATTGCAGTTATTAATGGAAATCTCAAAAGGTAGAAAAAATTGTTTGCAGTATGTATTTGTGATGAAAACATGAAATTTAGATTACAAAAATGTGGTTTAAGCTATGTTTGGGATTGGTAAGACAGGTAATAATCTTGGGCAAGGCATCGACCATACCAGCAGTGTGTGGCTGTATTTGTTAGGACGTGATGGTAGAATAGTGAAATGAATGGTT
The DNA here is from genome assembly GCA_964035755.1 of Teleogryllus oceanicus. Classification (NCBI taxonomy): domain Eukaryota; kingdom Metazoa; phylum Arthropoda; class Insecta; order Orthoptera; family Gryllidae; genus Teleogryllus; species Teleogryllus oceanicus. Next base: position 102,350,489 of record CAXIVR010000010.1, on the reverse strand, counting down.
GGCAGAAAGAATACATTTTTAAGTTAAGGGGAGAAAAATAATGATTGTACATTAGTAATGCAGATAAACATAGCAGATAATGGTTTTGCATATGAATAGATTGGGGAAAGAGATCTCGCGAATTATTCAGGAAAAGGTCACACTAGAGACTGATACTTGAAAACACCAGCAATTCTTATCAGGGTCAGGGAAACTAATTAAGCCTGCCGTCCATTGGCATAATAATGAGATAACAACAGTCAAAACCATTTTTCGAATCTTCCACCAAAATGTTCAGTACATAAATAACAAAACAGATATTAGAAACAATACTAAATGATACTCAGCCCACGGTGTAGGATATATAGGTGTGTTCACTCCCAGTCCCAAGTTGAAGCTAGTGTGAGGCTAGTTCTCGTAGTTCTCGCATATAAGCGCTGCGATCTGTATGGGTATGACGTATGACAAAATCGGTATAGTGTGAAAATACGATTTGTAAGTAATCATCAGTAATAGGATATAATTTATTATTATGAAACTATCTCATCAGAATGTTCAAAATTATTATTGCAAATGACTATTTCTTATTATAAAATTATTAATTATATTGAAATTGTCTTCACAAATGATCCAGTACACTGCAATTAAGTACAATCCCATTGATTGATTGCTGACATTATAGGTTATAAAGCAACGTGACCGTCACTTGATTAATAGTAAATCACAGTTGATGTGTTTTTCGTAAAAGTAATCCCTGTTTATTATTATATTATTTTGTTTTTCTCTTTAGAATAACCTCACCTCCTGATTTAAAATGCAAATCTTCAATCGGTGGTAAATTTTAAAAAAATCACACCTCCGATGCACATTGTAATACGTCTAAATAGGCTTTAATACATTTACGTTAGCGTTTCTCCGATTGACAAAAATACTACGCTGGAAACGTGAGCGGCACCATGCCGGCCATCACCTGGCCACGACTTATGCCCATACCGATCGTGCGCACCGTACGGACGAGTTAGGAACTAGCCTCAAACTGGCTTCAGAAAATCTGCCCAAAAGGCGGCTAGTTGACACACCTACTATATATCTTACACCGTGACTCAGCCACAAATGTTTATTGCAACAGAACATGGTCTGAAAGAAAATGAAATCAATTAACAGACTATTTCTGTAGAAAACATCACAAGGGTGGAGGTGTAGCAGTGTATTTAATTATATAAGGCATTTCAACAAAAAAACTTCATGAATTTCTTTATAAATTTTGAAAAGCTGCTGGTACATTTATTTAAATCACACACAACAATAATTATATTGGGCGATTTCAATATAAACATTGCAGATAATGGTTTTGCTACTCGTACTTTTAAAGATTTAGTAACTTCATTTGGACTACGATTTGCAGTAAAAACACCAACGAGGGAAACATCTCATTCTTCCACTTTAATAGACAACATAATCACAAACTTAGATGAGAAGGAGAGCACAGCAGGTGTATTGAATATGCACATCTCAGATCATTATGCCATATTCATTGGACTTCAAGCAAAACACCTACAACATAGCAACACCACAAAACAAATTACAAGATCAATGACAGATACAAATATACAAAAACTAGGGCAACTTTTAGAAGCACAAGATTGGATTAAAAAAAAAATTAAAAAGGAATTATGTATTTCTAATGATCTTCAACTCAACTTGCCCAGTGAAATATAAGTATACAAATTGCAAAAATGACAAAGTTAAATTATCCCAACAAACTCAAACTGTTAAGAGGGAAATGATGACGGCATACATTTTATAGAGAAACAAAATTGCAAATATATCGCATCAAATATAAAGAATTAAGAGAAAAATACCATAAACTGTTGCTAAAAGATAAGAAAGAGGCAGTATGTAAAAGATTAGAAAATTCTGATAACATAAATAAAGCAGTGTGGAAAATTGTTAACGAACACAAATCCAGAGATGAAATAAAAAATATTCAACTAAAGAGTAATGAAGACGAAATAGTAACAGATCCATATAAAGTAAATGAAATCTTTAATTGTTACTTTTCATCAATAACAACCAAATTCCAACAACAGAATAAGAAGAGGAGAAAACACAACACATAGTGCACACACAAACTCAATCGTCTTGTATCCAGCAACAACTAAAGAAATAGAAAATATCATAATAAAATTACCCAACAAAAAAAATCAGCAGGTTGGGATGAGGTATCAATTGTAACACTAAAAAAATGTGTGAATTCAGTAATACTTCCATTGGAACATCTAATTAACTCTGTAATGGAAATGGAATATTTCCAGATATCCTTAAATTTTCAATTATTAAACCTCTTTAAAAAAATGGTGAGGCAAATATGGCATCAAATTATAGGCCAATATCACTTGTATCAACATTTTGCAAAATAATAGAAATGATAATTTTAAACAGGTTGATTAGATACTTTGAAGAAAATTCACTACTGTCAGACTATCAACATGGTTTTAGAAAAGGACACTCGACCATAACTGCAATCACAGATTTATACAATACTATACTAACTAAGCTTGAAGATGGATTAAAGGTTAGTGGAATATTTGTGGATATGTCCAAAGCATTCAATAAAGTAAATCACACCATACTCTTAGACAAACTAGAGAAATATGGCATACGGGGAATAGCTCATAACCTTCTGAAATTGTTTCTCACTAACCGCAAACAATCTACAGAAATACTCTACCTAGAAATGAATTCTATAAACAGATGCAGATCAAATACAATCACAACACATGGTGGCATTCCGCAAGGATCAGTGCTAGGCCCATTCTTGTACATAGCATATGTCAATAATTTACAACTAAGAAACAACACAAAACTTACAATGTATGCAGATGAAACAACCCTTCTATGTTGGCACAAACACAAAAATTAACTAAAACCTGCCTATTAGAAACTGTTCAGTCATACAATGAAATTGACCTTAATGTTAATGTTAATAAAACAAATGTAGTGATGTTCACACACAATCCTCGAGACAGGGAATCCGTTACAATAAATATAAATAATAAACCTAGCCCCAATGTACAAATAATTAAATTCCTAGGTGTAGAGATGGACACTACCTTATCCTGGAAGGGTCACATTGACAGAGTATGTAGTAAACTAAGCTCAGGAATTTTTGTCTTACGAAAATTGAGTAAAATACTAGGAGAAAAGGAACTAAAAACAATTTATTATGGAATTATATATCCTCATATTCTGTATGGAATAAATATGTGGGGTGGTACATACAAAACGTACATATCAAGAATACTCACTTTACAGAAACAAGCAATTAGAACCATATACAAAATGAAAAGAACAGAAAAACAGAACTTTACAGAAACACAATATATATATATATATATATATATATATATATATATATATATATATTGTGACGCAACGCTTTATCAAACGGACGGCGGCGGCGTGGGTAGGGGCCGTCCGCGGTTGGTCATCGAGATACAATAATAATAATAATAAAAATAATAATATTGATAATTTAAATTTCCTTAATAGGAAATCGAGGACTAAAGGAGGGTTCTTGCCTGCGTTGCTCCACACCTTTCCCACGAAAAAGAAAAGAAAGTGCAATGTTACGAAAAACAAACAATGACATTTAATGAAAACTGTAGTACACAGACATCTGCAAGTTTCTAAACAAACACAAAAGCAACAGCACAGAAATAATGTCACGACAGTGTATAATTGTCTGGCTGCCTGTACCCAAATACAAGAACAAAAAACAAGCAAATCAACAAAGAAGTACTGTTTCTAGAACTATTCTGAGAATTATAACCATCTAACATCCTTTTAAAAAAATGGAAAATCAAATTATTAACTTTGAACAAATGATTAAGTCCCTTGGAATTAATATTACCATTCCAATTAATTTATACAACACTTATGTTCCTTCACTCCAAAACAATTCAGATTTATACATTCCTCATCACGATTCCCTCATTTCAATAATAAATTCACATCCAATCACGATCAACACACAGCAATAGAACTTTGATTTCCAATGTAAACTCTAGAATAAACATTCCCAAACTATGATCAACACACATTAATAGAAATTTAATTTACAATATAAACTTTAGAATAAACATCCTACACCATTTCTCCAGAAATTGTATAAAAAATATTCATGACTGACAAAGTTTTCTTATACCTTTTGATAAATACTCAAGAAAGTAGGTGTATCATTACCCAAAGTTTTAATGATAATACTAGTTCATTACCATACAAGTAATCATTGCAACATTTTCTTTCTCTTTATCCTGCATGGTCACATAGCATTCCTGCTACATGCTAATTCTACCTGCCATGAAATCACACCATATTAATTATGATCAGAAGGAAATCATGAATAAACATTGTAATGAAACGTTACAGACAGCAGTAAAAATAACTAACTGTCCTCCCACTGAGCTAATATTTTCAGAATCTGTGGTATTAGACAATCTCCACTAAGATACTACATTACCACAGAAATTGCAAAGTCTCACTCCCAAATTGACCAAAATTAACAACTCTTGACATATTCCTTATGTAAATGATAATATTGGTTCATTACCATACAAGTAATCATTGCAACATTTTCCTTCCACTTTATCCTGCATGATCACATAGCAATCCTGTTACATGCTAATTTTACATGCCATGAAATTACACCATACAAATTGTAATCAGAAGAAATTCATGAATAAACATTTTTCTGAGCGTTATGGCAGTAGAAATAGCAGTGTAACTGTCCTCCTTCCTCTCAGCTATTTTTTCACAATCTGTGATATTGGACAATCTTCACTAAAATATTGCACTACCATAGAGAAACTGCAGAATCTCACCCCCCAACTCGACAGAAATTAACAACTCTTGACACATTCCTTATAGTACGTAAATTGCAATATAAGTTACAAATAGAAAGCACATAATTGTCAACAGTACCAGTTAATGAAAGTGAAAGTTCACCTTTCTTCGAGCTCTTTTCGTTTCACAATCCACATATGCATATTGGTGATTGAAAATTGATACATTAATATGCAAAAATTCATTTATCAGTCTCTTTAAGTCCTCAACTTAAAATAATGCAACAGAACATCTTGTATTTAAAAGAATATTACACATCCGGCAAAAGAACAGTCAGGATAAGTCACTTGCCACTTCAAATGCCAGGACTCTCACCTACAATACTTTCACAATTCCAAATTGGACTACTGCAACTCAATTTAAGGAGAGATTGATCCTCTAACCTCACGCCTACACAATTTCACTGTACAACCGTTAATTAAATGCTTTATTAGCACTCACATTAATCAAGTAGGACTCCAGTTCACGTAGATTCCCATTCTCCTATCCAGTTACCTTTGCATGCCTCCGTCCCTTCATCTTCCAACGCACCTCGAACATTATATCATCTCTCTTCGTGCATTAAAAGTTCCACAACAAATTCAAGTACATTAATTTTTCATGATACCTCCTCTCATGTTTTGCGGTGGCGAGCTACATCCCATATACCACCAACACAGCTCTGCTCCACACTCCCGACTCTCCACTCCATTCTCTCCGGTCGCTTGCTCACCTCATAAAGACCGGAGCTTTTCGGGCGCACGCAAAGCACCGACACTGTCCTCTACACCAGCGAACTCTGCTTGGAACCCTCGAAACTTAAGGCCCCCGGCATGGAGCGCGCATTTCAAACTGCCCCGCTGCTCGCCTCCCTCGCAGCCAGGCATCGCTGTAGCCCATACTTGGACGGGGCGTTACAATATATATATATATATACACACACATATATATATATACACACACACACACATATATATATATATATATATATATATATATATATATATATATATATGAATGCTCGTGAAGCGAGATTTGAATTCTCAGGAAGCAGGATCTTTCGGGTATGAGAAAGGTCTGAACCCTTGACACAATGAATTATATAAAATTCTGGTAAAATGAGCATATATTCAGTAAAACAAATTACACAGTGGCACAAATATACAATAAAGTATGTACTTTGCGTAGATGGTCACTGCAAAGAAAACAGAACAAAAAGAACAGAAAGAACACAACCATTAAAGAATGTATAAGCGTCACCTTGACTGCCTGATTACTTCAATAAGCACTATTCACAATACTTTTGCTTCTACCTCTTTCTCAATTATTTCGTGTAACTCATTTAGCTTCTGTTAATCTTAAGTTTTCTCCGTGCACGGCCCTTTAAGTGATTCTCTACAATTATTCTATTATAGACTTCACAGAGGTCAGCCTTGAGCTGCGCATTTATTACAATGCTGTAAACTCTAACACAAGAATAAACGTGACACACATGTTACTAAATTGTACCTTTTACAAAAATTATAGCAACTGATTATCCCTGACATCATACAATGGAAACAAGACTTTCAATAAGATTACTTTTACATTACATGAAAAATTATAGTTTACTTTAGAAAAGTTGTACAAGGTATGGCATTCAAACGAATTTACTGGTGCGTACAGCGAATGAAATCTAAACTGCCGCTCATACGTTCGAAATATTTTTCCCAGTAATTATTTGGAACTTTCACCTATTTTAGGACGCTTCGCCTGGTGTTTAAAGCTATACAGTTTCCCAACAAATTGCCGCATAGAAGTTGCCAGTTCTTTACCTCGACATTTCCTTCCCGCTCGCCGTCAGTTGACCATGGGGTGTTCGGTCGCTCGCAGTCCTCGCCACGTCACTTGACTGGTTCGATGTCCCGCGGTTACACCACTTCCTTCGCTCGATCTCAGGATGCCGCCACACGTCCAAATTCCAAACCTTTCTCTCGATCTCGGGCTCGTACCATCCACGTATGTGGCCCAAGTCCTTCTCACCTACGCTTGAGTCTTCACTCTAGACGTCCTTCAGCCGTCTGCCGCGTACCCGTTGCTCGCGCTACCAATTTTAAATAACTAACGTGCTTGAATTGACTACTTCTAGCACTCGGCCGACATACCACACTTTGAGCGTGCGTGGTCGTGGCGTACAAATTTAAATACTGGATTTCGTTCAGAGTCCTTCTGCGCGAATTTACTTCGATTATGAAACTATTTCAGGTTCAAGCGATCACATCGCTTGATTTCTCGCGTGATGTTAGTGCTAACAATGTACATGCACTTTGCTTCTGAATTCTATCACTTATTACCGCGTTTCTTAAATCAGCTTTACTTAAGCAAGTAAAATTATACTCCTGCACTAACCAATTACTATCGCTGAAGAATTTAGTTGAGTCGCCGTCGCTGTCGAAGTTGTAAGAGACCTCTCCCGAAGTTCGTCGCGGTATTTATGCGACTCCGCCTGGAGAAAAATTTCTGGAGGGGTGAATTTTCTCCTCCTTCGCGCCCTCTCAAGAAAATACTATCCGCTAACTTTGGACATCGGAGGCGAAACCTGCGGTAGATGTCGCTTTCTCGGACCATCGCTCCGCCGCGTACCCTATTTCTCTGTTCTCTGGTCTTTTCTAGTGGCTTATGGTGGCGTTACGGGTTCGTATAATCCCGTGACGTCACTATATATATATATATATATATATATATATATATATATATATATATATATATATATATATATATATATATAATGAAGGGGAACTGAAGAAATACTTAATAAACAAAACATTATATTCCTTAGATGAGTTGTTATAAAAAAAACTAACCAATAAATTCATTATTCTGTAATATGGTAATCTTCCTACTATACAACAAAATGTCCTTGTTATATTAAAATTGTTAAAATTTGTATTAGTCAGTAGTTTGTTAAATTTAATTTCATGACATGGTTTAAAATGGTACCTTGTACTATCAAAGAACCTAAATAAATTATTATTATTATTATTAAATAATAATAATAATAATAATAATAATAATAATAATAATAATAATAATAATAATAATAATAATAATAATAATAAAGTATTGGTAATTTGTTGAAAAATTGTATACCTGAAGAGAATGTACCCTTTTGGTATAATGTGCTTGTGCACATTGGTTGATGAAGGTAACATGATTGCCTTGTGTTATAGGGATGTAAGCTTGAGCTAAATTTGTAAAGTGTGTCATTGTTCACTGGATTTTTCTTTACAAACATGATAACGTCATAAATAAAAATACAAGGCAGTGGAATTGTGTTAATTTTTTTGAATTGAGGTCTGCAGAACTCTCAAATGAACAAATCTAAGAAAAGGCTGTGTCTGCGGATCTATTACCTCAGAAGCCATGTTGTGCATTTGTAAGGATATTATTGGTATTGAGAAAGTGTTTGAGTCTATCATTGAAAAGCTTTTCCAGAATTTTTCTAAATCCTGATAGCAGGGGTCTCTAGTTCATTGGATCATAACTATTACCCTTTTTAAACAATGGTTTAATTTTTGCCATTTTGAATACATCTAGGAACATGCCTGTTTTTAGAGAGTAATTGCAAATATGAGACAGCGATTGCACTATATATGGAGCACTATGTTTGATAAGAAAATCTGGAATGTTGTCCAGGCTTGCTGAGATTTTATTCTCCATTTGTCCAATGATTTTAAAAATTTCAGAGGGGGTGGTTTCATATAAATGTATGGAACTTACAATTTGTGAAACATTAGTGTTTGGCTGGGGTGTTTTATTGTTTAGGGAATGTTGAGATATTAATTTTTTACCAATTTGTGAAAAGTGTTCATTGAATATGTCAGCAATTTCTTGTGGGTCTGTTAAGTTTGGTTTTTGAAATGGAGCTCTATATTTTTTCTGTTATTGTTAGTTGGTGCTGTTGTCTTTTTAATAATGTCCCACATAGCTTTTGTTTTGTTACGTGCATTTGCAATGTACGTAATATCATTTGTAATAATTTTTGCTTGTTTGATTACTTTTTTAGGATTGAATTGTGTCTTGTAGTAGTATGAAATGAAGCTGGGGTTACATTTGTTCTGTGCTAGTTTTTTATACATGTTGAGTTTTCTTTCACAATACACTTTGATGCCTTTAGTAATCCACGTTTTGTTTTGGTTTTATTTTGAATCTTTTTGGGTTTTTGAGGAAACGTGTCATTAAAATGTCTTAAGAATATATTTATGGATGAGTTAAACTTATCATTTGTATCAGTTGCCTTATATACTTCATTACAATTTTGTAATCTGAGTAAATTTTGGAATTTTATTATGTTTCCTTGGAAATAGTTTTGAGTTTCTTGGTAAGTTGTCTGTTCTGTGATTTTTGTTTCTATTTGAAGCAACGAGCTTGAATTACATTTCTATCTCGTTGATTTCTATCTCGTTTTTTCTATCTCGTGATCTCTAGATTTCTATCTCGTTGATTTGAAGTGATAGAAACTGGGCAGTGTGGTTACTGAAGCCGGTAATACGAAGCCGTTTTCGCTTTATCCCTGGGTTCAAACGTGATTGGCTGCTACTGCGCATCCTCCGGAGCGCTACACCTTGTTATTTCCACCATGGGCAGTAAGATCAGCTCGTAATAGTTCCCAAAAGCACCACAATAGCGCTAGAGTCATGAATCGCCGTCGGATTTTATCCTCTAGTGTGGTGTGGATTCCACACTGTGGAAGAGGGCGTCGTTTACTCATCCTTTCTTAGTTTGCTTTGTGGTTGTGGCTGATTGCGAATTTCAGAGTAAAAATTGGAATTCGACAAACTATTCTCGAACTGTGTAGAACTAGTGCTCAATAAATTTCTTCATAACATGAACCAAATGGAAATATTGTCGGAAAGTGTGATTAAAATAGAAAACGTAAGTTTTATTTCTTAATCAATTATCATTTTTAAAGGTAAATTATTAAGAATGAAAAGTATACTTCTGTTTTGAGGTTTTCAACTTTCAAATCGTTATTATAATAATAGCCAAGAAAGACCATTAGCAATATATACATTTTTACAAAGAGTTTTATTAGCTCTCATAAACAACATGTAATTGTATGTAATTATTGTAATGTTTATAGTTATGCAATATGCAGACGTACTAACATATTACATTGTTAAAGTAAAGATTATGAGATTCAAGGGTAGATGTGGCATGCAGTGAAGGTTTACTAAAAATGTCTGCCTCTCTTTCAGGTAAAACAGGAACCTGATGATTATTCTGAAGAGGAAACTTACAATTTCACAGTGAGTTGATTGTTAAATCTCCTTGTATTTGCTATATATGAGAAGTTGAGACTGAAGTTATTTTTGCTTTCTTGTTAACCCAAAAAGTTTGCAGACACAATTTTAAGTTCAAAGTAAACTCTTTGCTGCTGCATAACTGTTTCTGTGCAATTAATGATGATACTGATCATCAAAAAGAAAAATAATATTCATTTTTACAAAACAAAGATATATATGATGCTTTAGTTTATGTTTGTATTCTATAATTTTAAAATGGACTTAATATGCTTGTAACAAGGAATGTATACTTCAACGTCCAGGTCGATGGCCCACATCTTGATCACATTTCGGTCCAGTTTCCCTGATCCATTCAGCAAATGCTGAGATGGCCCCTTGTTTTGCTTCTGAACATAAATGTAGTTCCACTATAAGCACAATTTGTTGAGCTCTATTTTTGCTTATAGAGGTACGAGTAGAACTGGGGGTGAGTTACTATTTTGTTAACAATGCAGCAAAATCAAATCTGCAGTCCCTTTGCCAATGCAAATAAATTTTATTATTTCTTTTGTTTGTTTTAATTTTTAAACTTTTATTCATCTTCGCACTGTTTGTCGTTAAAATGTTGGGAAGGGATTATGGAGCTGAAGAAAACGTGCAGTGATGATTTTCTCCCCCATATCTTACATTCAGTTTTTACTGGTTTTTGACTAATAAATCAAGTGATATGGGGATTTTAAGAATGAATAAATCATAGTATTTTTGTCTTTAATAAATGTAATACTTCTTGTTTCTACCAAGTTTTTGTACTAAAAACAGATGGCCTAGATAAACAGTATTTGCTGTAATTCTGAGGGAGTAAATTGATTTTCTTGGAGTACTTCTCAAATTTTTTTGATCCTCTCATCTAAGAGGTAATGCTTGAAGTATTGAATCAATTGGATGAAATAATTTTTAAATTTTTTTCAAAAAAATTTCCTGTGGCAGGCGTAATGTCTTATGGTGGTTACATTATGGATTATGTTAGGATACATTGTATTATTAACAGTTTCTAAATTTTGAACTTGACTGAATGCGATATGTACATACTATAATGGTTGGATAATGCAATATGATAATTGGTGCTGCTAAGTGATAGTTGTCTGTGTAAACTTTGTTTCATTCAATAGAGATTTTTGCTCGTAGACTTACACAATTTTAAATTGGCATTTACAGGTTTTATGGATTAAGAAATTAATAAACCCATTGAATTACAAGATAATATAATTGAAGGAAAAACTATGGAAACTTCTTAATTTTTACTTCATGATAAGTATAATAAAATTGATACTGTTAATAATATGAAGTTGTGAATTGTGCTACTTTACATTATGTATTAATGTAAATTGAAGTTTCATTACAATGCTGTGTTTATTTAATTATAATTAGTTGGACCCTTGTGTGACCCTTTGTAGTGATAGGAAGGTCCTGAACTGTGTGTTACAGAATTGTGAACTGTGAAAGAAACTTGTTTTTGGAGAGTTGCGATTGAATTGCACAATCAACCTGCTCTTCTAATTTAGTATGAAAGATTGCTTCTGTCATTTTCCATAAATTTGAAATAGATTTCAGGTTTCTGCATTTTTCTGATCACTCGTGCTGTCAACAAATTACATATACCAGCATTCCGGAATAGTTGGTATAATTCCAGGATAAATTGTTCCTCTATTTCGTGATGCCACGGCGTAAAGACTGTAGGATTTGATGTAGAAAACACACTTCACTAAACTATGCAAGTAGGTAAGATTCGCCAAAACGTCTCCTCAGCCATTCATTCTCTAAAATACATATGAGAAGTACTACCTATTAACACACACATAATTTAAATCAATTCACTTGTCATGCCTCATTCAATTTCTGTGTTTTTGTTCTCATTGGCTTAGAAGATTACTAGGGGATGGATTTTGATGACCTAAAACATCCATATTTAAGAAATTTAGTTGGTATTTTTGGTCATTTTTATCTATGTGTACTTAGACAATCAGTGGTCCTGGAACACTCACTGTCTTGAATATTTCCTTACAGACACTTTTGAACACAGTGTGTATATTTTCCTAGGTTGTATAATCAGCCAACCGGAATTATGAGAATGAAATATTAAATAGCAATTGTCGCTAGTTTCGTGTTAATTTTACAGGTTTCATATTTCAATTAGCCAATGTTGAATTGTCAAAAATTATTGAACAATAGTATATAAATATTATGACCATAATTTCAAAATTATCTAACAAAATCTGTATGACAGTGATCAATAAAAGTGGTACACAAAAATAAATATCTACTTATACGAGAAAGTAAATTGTTGTGAGACTGTGAGACTTGACACGTGTTTATCTAGGTATGTCCACATGCTGAATCTGAATGTGAAGCCAGAACTGTCACGTTGAAATTTACTGTAGTTTGTACAATTCTGGTTTTGGTTTCGGGTTCAACGATTGAATAATGAAAACGTTGTCAAATCTTCAAAATTGACAACCTCAAACAAAAATACAACCACAATGGTATTTTGGGTGATTGAAAAAGAACAGGAGGCAGTGGCTGAATTCTGGCCTAAGGTTTGGATTGAGGATGTTGAAATACACAGACAATTTTTTTGTGCGTGCGGGGGGGCCCGTGTGCGTATGTAGTTGTTCCCTCTATGTCAGGCCATAACCAGTTACCAGTAATGATTATATAAAGTTGAAATCTTAAAACTGGTGGGATGGGTGATGAGATTCACTATATATTGGTAAAATTAAGATTTTCAATTTGACTTTTGGAATGATGAAAATCAATTTTTTTCTAGGAAATAATTAAAGAAAATTTAATGAAACCTGTAGTTTTCCAACTGAACATCATTTTATTTCTCAATGAATCCTGTCAAGATACACATTAAGAGGATATGAGTTTTTAATGCAACACACTTATTAATATTCTTGCCAAGTTGACGGTGATTCTAGATTGTAGCAATTGTAAAGTAGTATCCTATTTCTGTTTGAAGAAAGGAGGCGAACCGTGCCTGTTGAAGAGCGAATTGGAGGAGGAAGGAGAGGAAGAGGTGAGTGGGTAAAAAATGTTACTCCTCCCTGTCATTTACATAGCAGATATATAATTATTGTGTTTATAATATAGTATAGTAGTATGATAAAGAATTGCTTATAGACTTAAATAAGAATCAAGCAAAGTTTGTTGAGCAATTAATTTAAATTAGAATTATTACAATTTTTAAACTATATTAACTTTTTTTTTCAATCATGGATAAATGTTTAGATTGGTTCTGGTCTCTAGAGTGCAAGGGCACAAATAGGGTGCACTAATATACGAAAAATCATAATTACCCATAATAGAATATTAATAAGATAGAAATGAACCTACTCCATTTCTTATTTAAATTGGTAGAAGAATAGCAATGAACAGAAAATGTATTTTTAATATGGTTATGCTTGTTTGAAGCTGTGTAATCCTTTAATATTTCTTAAGTGTTGTAGAAATTTATTGCAGGCCCTTATCTTCACTTACGCAAGTTTTTACTTTCTGGCTATTGCTCGCACAAGTTTTCTTGATAGATGAGCTCCCTAGTGGTCACCCAGCACTTAATAGCGCGGCCCGTTGAGATACTTAGGTTCGTCGGGCAGCGTACCAATTTACAATGCTGCATTAACCACCATACCCTTCAAAATAATTGTAGCATTTCTTGAGGCACTTTTTGGGTGTTAATGCCCACTATTGTACCCCAGTTTGCGTATCCCAAAGAACCCCCTTTCCCCCCACAACTCCGCTGTGGAATATTGAGAAAATTTGCCTTTATAGGTGTTTCCAGTAAGAAAAGACCCAAAAAATTCAAATAGCGGAGTTTCAACGCTTCCACCTCATCAAAATTAAACACTAACTGCATTGAGGTTTCCCGATGGTGTGTGTTTAAATGTACGTAGTGTTCTTAAAAAATGCAGATTTGCTGAGATCATTTTATTAATGTTGTTTTATGACTTATAAATCGCAACGGTATCATAATTTAATTTATGATTTATACACGAAAATAAAATTTTCAAAATAATAATTTTCTTTAAAGTGAAGAAATATATGAAATAGGAGAATCTTATTTCATAATAAAACTATTTTAAATGCCATAATCAGAGGATTTATGGAATAAAGATAAAATTAAATGCATGGCTCAAAATAATTTTAATTTTCAAGCAATACATAGTTTTATGAAATAAATTATATTTCACTGAACTAGAAATATCTGTATCATAATGATTTTATACATATAACATCAACCCTAACTATGATAAGAATGTATTCGAAGGAATGAATATATTGAACTAAATTGACAAATGTTTGAAATGTAGTGAAGATCAAATTAAGGGATGTATGAATTCATTCAACAAGATTTCAAAGAATAAATTTATGCACCACAGGGGTACTTTTTAACTAAAAATTTCGAGGAGCAGTCTTTAAAATTTCTTATACAATGGTTCATAACAATTATATTCATTATTGAATTTTACCAGACTTTAGTGCCTAATTGCCAGGGCTTATAAACATAAAATTTCATTCTTGCATGTATCTGAAGTGACGGGGAGGAAACCAGGGTAAAAAAAAAGGGAAAATGGAGGTGGTCCCAGAAGTACCTGACCCAACAAAGAAAAAAAAAATTTTGGGAAAAAAATGTTTATTTTCAACATAATCTCCTTTTAGCTCTATACACTTTTCCCAGTGATGTTCAATAAGTTCGAAAATTTTTTATAATAAGAACTGTCTTGCCCCTCAAAATAGCCATTAACTACCGACATCACTTCTTCATTGTTGGAAATTCTTGACCACTGGGGCCATTTTTCAAGTTTGGAACAGAAAATAATCAGAGGGGCTAAATCTGGTGAATAGGGAGCATGAGGTAGCACAAATTTTAATTCTTTTTGGCCATTGCAATAACGGATTTGTGAGCTGGCATTGTCCTGATGAAACAACACTTTCTTCTTAGCCAAGTGTGGCGGTTTTTCTTGATTTCTTCGCTCAAACGTTGCAATAAGTTCGCATTATACTGTCTTGATAGTTTTTTCTTTTTTCAAGGTAGTCAATGAAAATTACCCCCGCGCATCCCAAAGAAGACAAAAACGACTTTCCACAGTATTGTTACTTTTTTTTGGCTTTCTTCTTATGTTAATTTCTTTCAATAGACCTTGTGGCATTGCCATAATTCCCAAAAATGTTCTGAAATATTTGCATGTTGTAATCTCCTTTTAAACACTAGTTTCCTTTATTTCAATAAATATCAGCAGTTTTTTCATCACTTTATTTAATTTTGAACAACATGTTATCTTTATTAGAATATGCCGAATTTTTTTTGTTGATATTCCCATAGTCCATTTTGAGCCTTGCTCTTGAGAATGCGATTAAATTAATGAAAATAAAATTCCACTAATGCACTTTCAATAGTTCGTTCATGTTTATATAAGAAAAATATTGAAAACATTTGAAAAACCCAACCCCCTGTATGCACTAGAAGGTTATGTAATGCTGCTAGAAAAAATTGCGAATTTTCGTCAGAAAACTCTTATTGCCGGACTCTGATAACAAAAAGTGGATAAATTCAGTTGCTAAATTTAGAAAAAAATCCTCCACTGAGGTGTAGCCAGAATCCCAGTTTTGTGGGTCCTTTGATATTGAAATATCAATTGACAGTAGAACATTCTTCTGTTCGGTGTGTGTGAACAACCTGTACAGTTTTTCCAAACCGAATGAAACCGTCTCAATCTGGCCTTAGTGGAAGCACTGCAATTTTGAGGGACATTGATTAATTTTTTGGGAGTACTTTACATGAAGCCCTTGAGATATTTTCTATTTTTTTCTCCAAAAAGCCTCCTAATTATTCTTTAGATTTCTTGTAAGAATAGAGTAAAATACATTTATAAAGGTGGCATACGTCCTATTTTCAGAGTTAACTCTGAATTTTCAAAAATTTCAAGAGCTAAAATTTTTCCTGCGTCGTCCTACAACTACAATATTGAAGATATATATTTTTCCTTCAAGTACATTTTTTTCTTTCCTTGTTAGTTCTTTCATTAAGGTTATGTACATTTTTTAAAAACTTTAGTATTTTTTGGTTATATTGCCTGCAATTTGTTTATCGTGCACTAAACAATCAATCATTGTTTCATATGACCTGAAATTCACTTTTCTGTATTCGTGTGTTATTTCCAAAATACACACAAATGTAATTGTGTGAAAAATATACCCGAGAGCGTAAGCAGGGTAAATAACCTGATTGAATGTTATTTGACAAAGATTTAAAACATGATATAAAATTCTGGGAGTATGGAATGGCGGGCGCTCAAAGTAATCTTCAAAAATCCAACGACCTGGATAATGGAGGAGTAAGTAATCCAGAAAAGGTACCAACACTCTTCAACCAACACTTTTCTAGAATTGCGGTTGATCTCACGAAGGGACTAAAACCACAAAATTCAACATCATACGCTTTCCAAAAAATGTTCAGCATGATGTTTATTTCCGAAACTTCCAACGAAATCTTCAGAATAGTCAGTAAATAAAAATAAATATTCATCTGGTTCAGATGAATTTCGGATTTTTTATTAAACGTGTTTACCTGCCATTATACACCCCTTAACTCACATTTTCAATGCTTCCTTATAAGTCAGTTTTTTCCCTTTTTAAAAAAGGAACAAAAATCAATTCAAAATTACCGGCCACTTTTTATTTTGTCAGTTTTTTCAGTTTTGTCAAAAGTATTTGAGAGGCTTTTCTATACATGAATGGAAACTTTTCTCAAGAAAAACGAACTGTTTACAGACTCAAAAACAGTTCTGGAAAATCAAAATCTACAGAAACTGCAATTTTTTTCTTTTCTTAAAGATGTTGCTTCATTAGTGGACCAAATTGAAGAACCCATTGGAATATTTTTAGATCTTTGAAGCTTTTTGATTTATTAACCATAACATATTTCTCCAAAATTACCTTCATTTGGAATTTATAGTATAGCCCTAGATTGGAAAACCCGTACCTTAAATATTGATCTCAAAGAGTAAAAAATGCGCGTTTCAAATCGGCAATCATATGCTCCATTGAAAATGAACTATATGCAATTAGCGGATGTTAAGGTAACAAAATTTCTAGGTCTCTCAATTCAGTCAAACCTCAGTTGGAATGAACATATATCAGAATTAAAACCTAAATTAAGTTTATTATGTTACGCATTCAGAATACTTTCAAATTCTGTCAGCCTTCATGCAGCTCAATGCGTGTATTTTGCAGAAGTATGTTCCCGCCTGAGATAAGGCATAATATTATGGGGGAAGCTCATTTATTTCCCAGACGTATAGAATGAAAAAAAAGTCCGAATAATGAAAAAAATGCCATTCACGGGTACCTCAAGCTTCTGTTCATTGAGCTTGGAATCTTTTTTAAAATTTATTTATTTAAGGTCACTGTTCAACAACTGAGTCATAAGCTCCCCTACTATAATAAAGAGTTTACACAAGTTTTAATTTTTTTCATTACATTAATATACAGTTCATACAAACATGAAATTGTAATAGTGTCAGTTTTGGGTACATTTACATAATTGGGATGGATACACATGTTAATTTAATTACAATACAATGGCTTTGATATTCATAACACGTTTGAAGTCTTGTACTGGGTGAGATGTAGGTAAAGGATGGATTTATATTAAGGTATCAATTCTTGAGATTTTAAAAAGTTGTAAGATTTTCATACATTGTTCTGGGGAGGAGAAGGAATTAAATAAAGAATCTTTATTTAAGCTTATTTAAGTTTAAGGACTGTCTTACACGGGCTAATTCAGGGCACTCTAGAATAATATGGGATGTGAAATGCCCACATTTAGGACAGGGTAATGGGTCAGGTATTTTTTATTAGGTGAATGTGGAGAGATTAAAGTGCAATACTAGTTTGGGAATTTTTAAATTGCTGAAACCTAGTAGTTGGAGGTTAGGGAGAGCGGGTTAGAACTTGGATTTCCACGAGCAAAATTTGAAGAAGGTAGTCAACCATTTTTCATTCCACTGTTTCCTAACCTTATTTTTAAGTAAAATTTCATATCGGGGAGAACTCCCTTCACCTGTTTTCCGTTGTTGGTAATGAAGTACAGGGCGGGGAGGGGGGGCATAAGTGGAGATGGATTTTACAACTGACTGCTACGTGACGTGACATGTTTTATTAGTAACCATAGCAATGCAGGATTACTCCCGTGCAAATTAATGGAGGATTACTCCCCAGTGCAAAGCGCTCAATGCCCGTAGGGCCCGAAGCCGTATCACTATAACACAACAAAATTAAAAAAAAAAACATTCCTTCTTTGCCGCTTTATCTGCTTTTTCATTCCTACTATCTTCCCATGTGCTGGAATCCAAGCAATAGAAGGTGCCGTGGTTTATTTGGGTAGATAAAAGTTCTTGTATTCTGCAGATTATGGGGTTTTTAGATAATCTGTTGGCATTTGCTTTCAAGGTAGCCATAGAGTCTGAGGGAATCACCATTTTGCTGTTTTCTTCATTTTGAAGAATCTTACCATTGCCTTGCCATTTATTTACAAATCGTAGATTTGTCCCAAAACGTTTACTAATGGGGGAACATATTTTCATGTAATCGATGTTTATAGTTAAACATACGGAGAAATCGTGTTCATCAAGTGTCAGTATCAACAGCTCACTACAAGAAATCCCATTCCCAAAACATGTACGTTAGTTAACAACGATTGCCGATGAAATTAAATAATTAAAATTGTTACACAAATTTAAGTTAAAAGTAAAATATTTTTTTGCATAACTGTTTCTATACAATTAGAGACTATCCTGATCATCAAAAAGAAAAATAATGTTTATTTTAACAAAACAATGATATAGTATAATGAATTAGTTTCCATTTGCATTGTATAATTTTTAAAAAAGACATAATATGCCTGTAACAAGTAATGTACTTCAGCTTCTGGGTCAATGACCCCCATCTCAATCGGGTTTTTTGTCCAGTTTCCCTGATGATGGTTGACCCCTTGATTTGCTTGTGGAGGTAAATGTAGCTTCACTATGCGCTCGTTTTGTTGAACTGTTCTTTTGCTTGTAGTGGGAGAGCCATGGTGAGTTACAATCTTTTAGCAATGCAGAAAAATCAAATCTGCAGTTCGTTTACCGTTTTCTGTAACTTGGGAACAAAAATATCTAGTTTTTAAAATGTTAATTTTGCGCTTTTTAACATTATTATTATTATTATTATTATTATTATTATTATTATTATTATTATTATTTTATATGTCTGTACTTTTCTCAGTAAGCTTTAGAACCATTCATCTATTTAAACGACTTGGGCTCTGGCAAATGCACTGTAGTGAAGATCTGAGGAAAGACAGAAGAAATTATCTTTGGCGTCATTCAATTTAAAATTTTTGCACAAATGGCAAGTCTATAGGATTAATGCTTTTTTGGGTGGTTGCAGATTTCTTTTATAATCCTATTTTTTAAGACCTGAAAACAAAACGGTCCATCACCACTCTTGTGGCTGAGATGAATTGGCATTTTCAACCTTACTCAGTTGCCAGACATGTTGGATTTTTGCTGCCAAAATTTTGGTATTTTGAAATCTTTTCTGATTCCCGTCTTATTGAGATTTTTTTCAGTGGACAGCCTACATCTATGATTGTATCATACTTTTTTATTTTATTGGTAACTACTATGTCTGGGATTATAATCCACAGTTTTTTCAGTGACAATAGTCATATCCCAGTAGAGTACTATTTCACTATCTTCTATAACCGGTTGAGGTGAATATTTTTTTAAAACGGTGGAGGGTTCTCAATTAGTCTATAATTTGATGCCAATTATCTATGGATTATTTTCTACTCCCTTGTCTCCGTAGATATGCAGTGTTGGCAAGAACTGGGCAACCTGCAATCCATGGTCATGGTCCTTAAGGTTGATTACACATTCTACAGACATTTGTGAATACAAATAAAGACATTGTTTTAAGATTACACTGTCCACAGTCAACGTTCATTGCATCCAAGGTACTTCTGATGCATCCTTTCTTTTCCATGCTGATGGAAAATTGTTCTGATACAATGCATGTATATCTTTCGGTTTAAAAATGATGTTAATAACTTATATAGAACAGAGACATGTTACTGGCCTGTAATTTTGGGATCTGATTTAGGAACACTTTTGGGTAGTAAGTAATACCTACGTTAAGAATTTGGGCACTGATCAGGCTTCTAAGTATCTCATTAAAACTATTTGAAGTATAGTAAGTGTAGGGAAACAAAAGCTTCAACCAAAAGTTTGAATTTGTCGATCCTGCTGATATTCAATTTTGGCATTTCTTAAGACTTCCTTCAATATCTTCAGTGGTAATATGGACTTCAGACATTTCTGGAATGTTGCCCATCTTTTCCTAGAGTTCAGAGAGCCATGATGCATCATGATTGCAGCTTGAAGGCTTGGTCCAGATTTCCTGCCAGTATGACTTGAACTTTCTCCTGGCTATCAGCTTGGTGTTCAAGTTCTGATAGAATACTTCTGGTTCCTCTCAAATAACATATTTGTTGTTTCCTTGAGCATTCATTGTATCTTCGAATTAGCACTTTTAGCTTTGAGCTTTGTCTAGCTTCATCGTGGTACAGGGTTAGTTTTGTCTTAACTCGGAGTCGTTGATGTTGATTTGCAATTTAGGTAGGATTCTATTAATTTTATGCTTTACTCTTCTACTTTTGTTGTTTGAAAGAAATTCAAGAATTATATTAATCTCTGTTCTCAGTTTAACAATACATTCTTCCAGTCTAAATTGCCATGCAGTTTTCCTCCTTTGTCCGCCGAGATCGCGTTTAAGCGCAGATAATCGCGATTATCAGCTATCCATCCTCGTTGCAATATGGTCTCGTAGTATAATAAAAGACTGTCGATGCACAATTTTGAATGACAATGAACTTGGCAAAACCTGATATTGGGAAATACTTGTGGCCTAGATTTGATCGATAGTCGTGGTCATTTTGATGAATGAAGGCCCGTGGTGTGTAAGGTTATTTGAAGGCAGTATAGTAGTACGGTAGTAGCAGGTTCATGTTTCTTGATCAATAGAATAGAATGTTAATTATTTGTTTGACCATATTTCTAAAAATGTATTACTATCATATAAGTATATCAACATATAGTACATAAAATCAAAAAGCAATGTTATAAAAACAAGTCAATTTTATTTACACACATACATTATAAACAAATACACTAAAATAACAATCAGTTTGAAAAAACGATATAAATGGATGATACACTAAATAACAATAGAGCTGATTGATACTGATTGCTGATATGATGATGATTGATAACGAAGTAATTAATGGCTCTTCTATGATGGTATCTCACAGCACCCAAACCATGTCTACAATTAGCAGTGTTCAAAAGAAAAGGAAATTGACCAAGAATGTACTAGTTGAAACAAAATATACTTCTGGTAACAGTCTATTCCAAACAATGCTCAGTTCTGGTTAACAAAAAAAATGAATCTCTGGTGGTTATTATTACAGAGAATGTTAGCCAACTCATTGCTTGTATCACTCATAAATATTGCTACTATTTCATCTAGACAAGGCCTATATCAGAGCAGTAAATATGAAAAGCATAAATACAAGTATAAAATAATTAAAAATAAACAAAGAAAATATATAAGAATGTTAATAAAATGTACCTACATACATATACAAAAATAATACATACAAATCATGTACATATACAAATTGCAATATACACAACTCAGGAATATTGGATTCTTGAGTGAAAAGATAATAGAAAGTACAAACTAATACAACAGTTGTTACTAATCATGTACTTACATTTATGTCAATCAGAATATAGCTATAGAAGGAAGAGAAGATAAAAAAAAGAAAAAAAACTCAAACCATTTCAAGTTGTGTTGGCAATATCAATTTTGTTACAATGCCTTGAAATAAAAATATTGATGAGTGTAACAAGAAATAAGGTGACCTACATTGCATGTAGTAACTATTATCATAGCTTCAATATTAATTATTTGTTAACCTTGTCTGAACATTGTTTTATCTTATATTGTAATTGAAGGTTTCACCTTTACAATTGTCTTTGTTAGCAGAAATATGTGTCATATGTAGTCATGTTGGCTAGCTTCCTTTCTTTTCAACATTCAGTTAATCGTAAATATGGTGAGGTGTGAGGTGATGCCATGACAATAGGCCACACACTACATCTGCTTACCAATCAACATGTGTATTTACCTCCATTGTATGTTGTTGTGTGGAAAGTATTCTCAATTTATTTTTTAAATTCCGAGAGTTAATTTTGGGTCACTTGAAATGTATAGTATATGTAAGTAAAATTATGTTTATGTATGTTTTTAATGCTTTCTAGTCTTACGAATGTACTATATCCGCAAATAAGCTTCATAAAAACTGAAACAAATAATTCAAACTTCAAAGTCTCATGAAGAACCCCTCTATTAATCGTCATGATCAAGTTGCGAAGAAGCTCTTTCATTATTAGATTTATGATCAGGAACTGTTTTTAAAAACATTATTTCTCTGATGGGAAAAATGTGGACTAAGAAGAAGCAGCTTGAATTTCATTTTTTTTTTAATTCAAAATAATATTTAAATAATTTCTTTGTACTTATCACAAACCCCTCTATTAATCGTCATGATCAAGTTGCTTTGTCAAGAATTCCATCAAACCATTCTAAATTATCTCATAAATTTTTAATTGAAAAAGTTCCACATCCTACTTGTACCATCTGCAATAGAATTCTATCAATAGAGCACATCCTTCTGGAATGCCCCGTACACATCAAAGACAAAAAATGTCTAGGAAATAAAAATTTCAATGAAATTTTATCACCACCAAGTTTCCAAGAAAAAGTGTTACAATTTTGTAAAACTATTGTTATTTTCTCAGAATTTTAATTGTATTACTGTACTAGTCGCTCATGACCTATGCAGTTTATGCAACTTAAAATAAAAATAATTTAAAAGAAATATTTGTTTTACAAAAAACATTTTATAAATAATTCATAGGAGACGTAAATAGAATATTTCACTTGTTGCAAATAAAAATTGGAAATTATTATTTTTCGTTCAAATATTAATTTATGTTTATATTATTGTGTTAATATTAATGTTTATATTAGCAAATGCTGTATTTTTTCTTTTATACATTACAAATATAACTTAACGAAAAGTAATTCAATTGTTATTACATTACAATATTTTATTTCTGCAACTTAGCAGCTCAGAGGACCATGGAGGATAAAATACATCGTTACTAACACAAAACATAGATTAACATGTTGGTGTTAATGTTCATTAACACCTATATTCATCCATGTACGAAGTCTGTATGAACTTCGTGGTTTCTAACCTCTTTGCTCAGAATATTATACAATTTCGCGCTTGCAAAGAGATACGATCAGAACATTTTAGGCCCACAATGCTCCGCGGCCAGTACCAACCTCAGGGTTTAGCATGAAAACTGTTTAACTAATCGAGTTCATATATTCAGCGGTGGAACAGATGCACATATAAACGCGATTATATTGCGAGTTTAATTTAATAGCGTTTACTTTAAACACGATTAACGAGATAGTTGAACGAGTTTGGTGAAACCGGCCCAAAATGTTTCGAATTGTCGTTTGATTCAGCAACGAACTAGTAAACCACAAAGTTTTGTATGCACCACGGGCGTTACTAGATGTTTCTGCCCCTCAGGCGGGTTCCATCACCTCGAGCCAGAGGCCCTCGGGATTGAAGTCGCCGTCAGGCATAAATCTACGTAACGCCCTAGATACATAAATAACTATTAAACAATTATATTTTTCTAAAACGGCTCCATTTTTGTTTATTACGTACCGTTGTAGCCCCACAAGTGTGTGTGTATATCTCATGATGGAAACGTATTTTGAATATGTGCGACTAACTGTCCTCTTTATTGTGATCAAAGGAAGAAAATGTTGGGAAGAGAGTTTTGATTTTCTTGCAGGAGCTCAAACCCAATCAGAGTTTTGTGGATCCTGAGAGGTGCCCTGTGGGAGGAGAACCAGGAAGACGAGGTAAGAACAACGCCCTCTAACCTCAGTTTCAGCTTAAGCCGTGTCACACACGTTTATTTTTTCTGAAAGTCGTTTGTAAAATCAGTTGCTACAATAGGAGGGATGTTGGTGGCATTCACGAAGCCAGAACACTCGACAAGTTTCCACTAAAGTATCTGGCAGAGATCATTTCATGAACAACTACAGTCATGTAGAATAACACAATTATTTTCTTGCCGTAGAGATCAATGAAAGGTAAAAAACAAAATGGCTGACATACGACCATGTTGCATTGACCTGACGGTAGGGCCGCCCATAAGTGTTGCGGGGGACACTCCGACAAATGTCTGAGGGTCAAGACTAGTTGGGCCTGTGGAAATCAAAGTAAAACTGTATTTTTCTTGTGTATTCAGTTGTGAGGAGTTTGCATTGAAATAGTATATTACGCAATTAGTTTATAATGTTGTCCTTTTTGCACGAATAACAAAATATTAGCGAACGAACGACGTTAGAAGTTAGCTCGGTAATAATTTCTTATGAGTGCAAAAATGTAACATTATAAACGAGTGTCATACGCAATTTTTTTGTATAACAGTATTATAAAAATGTAAGGAAGCGAAGTCAATTTGAATGTTAAGTTGTAACCTCGGATTCATGTTATGACGTCATGAGTGCTACATAAGCAACTAATTTCTTTACAAATGGTAATTAGGTTGAAAGTTACGTTTCAAACATTATGGATTCTTTGCCAAAAGAAATTTTGGAAGCAGCTGCAAAAGCAGAAAATGAATGCTGGATGGATGAAAAATATGCAAATTTTGTAAGCCAGGCTGTTCTTACTTATCTGCCGGAGTAGGTTGGTTAAGTTACTACAATGCACATCTAGAATAAAAACGGTAGTTATGATGCATGATTCTTTAAACATTGAAGTCCCCAGTGTAATAAAGCGTCTACCTTGTGTGCACATTAAGGCAATGTGTAAATGTGTTAAGAGGATATCCAGCGACGTTTTTCGCTCGATAACGGTCGTGATATTTCTGCTCTTACATGTCACGGAGGGTGGCGATCTTCCAATGTAGCTGAATCTTACATTGAAGAATCTGTGAATAATAATTATATTGCAACAAGATATTGGTTAGTGCAGAAAATAAAGAAAAAATAAGCACTTTGGAATTAAATACATCTTCTGAATGTCTGTGACAAATTTATCCCACTATTAATATTCATATTCATAAGAACGAATGAGATGTTCTTTGTTATTATTGTTAAATATTACCGAATAACAGCAACATGTGATTTCAAAGTAGTAATAAGTAACATTGACAAGCGATTGGAATGATAGAGAGGCTTGACGATTGGGATGCAGAGACGGCCGCAGGAGCTGTGACAACTCGCAAGAAGAAGAAAGAATAAGTTAACAAATTAGATTTTAAAACTGCAAGTTTTTCACTATATTTGATTTTATCTGTGAATACAAAATATATTTACATGGTACCACTCGCTTCTTCATCGCCATAACTGATGATAAATGGGGGCTGTGACTATTACGTCAGTGATGGCTCACATTTGGTGCAGATAACGATGACGTAATGATTCGTGCCATAATGTGCCATATTATAAACGATTTTGCTAACGGAAAACGGTTGTTTATAATGCTGGTATACAAAAATCATAATTAGTAATATTAAAGTCTTGGTGCTGGAACTTTTTTTTTTCGGTGGAAGGGCTTTCAAAATATTTCTGTAGACCCTGAAATCTATGGGCGGCCCTACTGGGGGAAATGCTCTTAAGATGTCAGTTATCCCTTTCAAGCATATTACCTATTAGTAGGTTAATAGAACCTGCACAGCGAAATTCCTCGGACGAAGTGGACTTCACCTATCAGAGGGTGGCTAGAGAAGTGAAGAATGTTACGGAAATAGTGCAGTCGATGGGGGTAAAACCACCTTCAAAGGTGAAGTGGAAGATTTTATTATTTTATTTGCTTTATGTATTTATTGGTAAGAAAATCCCAAGTTCTCTATCCTGAAATACATTGAGATTAGTTTTGGTAGCAAAAACGTTGTCTTTTTTGCGTAATAACTGTTTAATGTTTCACTTAGCGCCAAAATAGTCATGTACAATTTTCTCAATCTCCCAATCCTAAAGAAGGAAAGGACGAACAACCTCAAGTTATCGCTCAATCTCGCTCACAAGCTGTGTGTGCAAGCTTTAGAGCGAATAGTAAATACACGTCTGGTCTGGCTCCTGGAACAAAAGAACCTATTTACACTTTTCCAATGTGGCTTCAGGAAGCACAGGTCAACCATGGACCACTTAGTCACACCTCGCTTCGCAGATTTCCACTTCTTTCAGGGTACGTCACCACCTGGTAGCAATTGATATAGAGAAAGCGTATGACACCACTTGAGGTACGGTATTCTTCGCACCTTGCATACTTGGGGCCTTAGGGACGCTCCTTTGTTTCAGTAGGTTTCTTTCATAAAGATCTCTCCGCGTCCGCCTTGGCGACGTGTTATCCTCTAGTCACCAGTTAGAAAACAGTGTTCCCTAGGATCGATTTTGAGCGTCACTCTGTTTGCCATTGCTATCAATAGTATTGCATTAGTTATCCGAGCCTGTGAAAGCATCACTGTTCGTTGACGATTTTGCAGTTTTTGCTCCTCCAAGAGCTTGCAAGTTATTAGAGGCAACTAAACTTGTGCTCAACAAACTGCAGGAATGGTGTGAAGAAACAGGATTCAAGTTCTCTGCCTCGAAAAACACTTGCATGCACTTTTGCAGAATCCATCACCTCCATAATCACCTGACCTTTTCTCGAGGACAGCAGCTTCCATTCGTTGAATCTGCAACCTTCGACTCACATTCGACAAGAGCCTAACCTGGCGAAACACATTCGTAAACTACAGGGCCGATTGTATCACCTATGAATCTCCTTCTGCACTCATACTGTTAGTCTTGGGGCGCAGACCGTGTTGGTCTTTTGCGTTTGTATAGAATCCTCATCCGCCCTATCTTGATTACGGATGCATAGTGTATGGGTCAGCGTCTCCATCAACCTCCGGCAATTAAATACTACACAATGCTGACATAAGGATTAGTACAGGCGCCTACCGCACGAGTCGCATCGAACGCCTTTTGGCCGAGGCTGGAGAACCATCCCTGAGCCGAAGGCGGGATATTCTGATTACCTCGTATGGCGCGAAATTATCCAATGTTGATACTCGCTGGCGTCAAGCAGTCCTCCATCCAACCCACCTGACTTCATATGCGCTAGACCGTCATTACCCCATCCCTGGGGTCCGTCTCCATGCTCTTACAGAAGCTTCATATAAAACTACCCAGCCCTGTGAAACCCCGAAACCTTGTTTCTCCTTGGAAACTACACCGGCCGATAATAGATCTTAGACTGTCTAACCTTCCTAAACTCTTATCTCCCCCCAGTACATTCTTATCGGAATTTGAGGCGATAAAATCTACGTATCCTGGCCATTACTTTATTTACCCTGAAGGCTCCTCTCAAAACGGCAAAGTCGCATGTGCCTTCTACTGCAGAAGAGCCACGCAAGGTTTTCGATTAGACTCTTGTGCAGCGTCTATACCAGAGAAGTATGCGCTCTTGGAGGCACTTAAATTTGCTGGATCGATGTCACTAAAGAAAGTAGTGATCAGCAGTTATTCCAAAAGCTCTCTTGAATCCATCTCCTCCTCCTCGTCTTGTGATCCACTGACAATGACCATCCAACACCAAATCCATCATCTATTGGTCCGCCACTGTATTTTAGTCTTTTGTTGGGTCCCTGGTTGAACCTGGATTTGCCAGACCTATTTTACTGTATCTTGAAACACCGACCGAGGCATGAAAAAGTCTTAAAACTTCATCTCACAATACTTGTCAATTTTTTCAATTTTTTAAAAAATTCCTGGGACATTGTATCAAAAAAGACTTTTGTAGTCGAGTACTAGGCTTTCCGGTAGGCGCCGCGTCCTAGGACCTGGGACCGTCCTCCGGGAGGAAGGTCACAGAATGGCGTCTGGAAACGTTGGTAACTGTACCTAGGACGCGGCAGCTTTCGGACAGCTAAATACTTACTGACACCGGCAGCGGGAGCCTAGGCTCTCGCATCTGTAGAAGTTTCTGACTAGGGAAAAAGTTCTTTTCCCTTACCTAAGTATTTATTCTTGTACCCGTATAAATGAGAATATACAATCCGGACTCTGCAAAAAATCTGTTCTTTGTAAATAACAATTGTATAAAAACTGAAAACTGATTTAATGTAGCAACCCAACTGGCAACACCCATCCCCTGAAATGTGATTTACAGAATCCGGTACTGTGCGAGAAATTCCTTTCCATTATCGAGAGCATTGAAATTCACAGAAAATAAAATAGTTCCTTTAATTTTATTGTGAAAGATCATTTGGTATTTTCTTTCGATTTAATTTTACATTTATTTCATCTTCTCTTTTCTATCTATCCATGCCATGGGGAGGGGGTCCCCAAAAGAACTGAATACGCAAAATCCTAAAAAATAACTATCATAAAGTCGTATTTTTTATAATACTTCCTTTGAACATAATCCGAATCCAACTTTTCCCCATTCATTTCCACAATATCGCCTATATATATTTAACCTGCACCCAAACTGTGCCTCATCATTTCCCCATTTGTCACCTACCCGTCCTCGAAAACAAGTTTTCTGAATTTACTTGTTCTTAAAAAAAGTCGTGTCCCCATGTGACACGCAAACCTGGTGTGAAAGGCCTAGGCGCTTCCGAGTTATTCACGATTTTAATGTGTGTTGCAATCATCCTTTTTCGTATGACATCATCAAACTTTTATTTTTTTCATCTAAAATCTTTCCAGTATAGGACAGGGCGTAATTCTCTATCCACAAGTATCACACTTTCAAGGTGCGCCTTCGTCATGGCTTAATGCGTCTCGTAACATTTTGTGTCGATGGTTTCTTAAAAAACGCCAAAAAACTATCGTCTCTCCTTAGCGTAGTCATACAAAGGATTAGAAAGATTTAAAAAATGATCATTTTAACTTAATTCCAAAATCAAAATTTTACTGGGTACTACAAGAAAATACTAATGTACGAGTATAATAAGCATTAAATAAATGCACAGAGCTGTTGCAGTCATTTTTAAGGTATATTTAAAGTGAATGTGATTTAAAGGCGGGAAAATGGTTTTTATTTTTATACTGCAGCGCAGCTGTCGAAAAAAAACAACAAAAATTCAATTATCTGTCTTAATAGGAACGTGAGATTTGTTTCAAGCCTCTTCCATGGTTCTAAGACAAGAATTATTGTCTGTAATTTTTTTTAAACATTACTTTGTGTTTGAATTTCGGTCTGAGAAAATATCAAAAACTATTTCTCTGGTAATATAAATTGTTTTCTTATTTATCAAAATTTTTCAGTCAGGTAAAATGGTGGTAAGTTGCTGAATAAAATTAGAAATAAAAAACGTGTTGTAGGGTGTGGGTGGTGGACGAGTGCTAGGGAACCTTTCAATGTTAGAATTATAATGTAACCACTCAGGTCAGTTGGTGTAAATCTACAACAGTCAACTTTTCACCATGTTATCCGGGGATACCCTTTTCAATCTCAATATTTTACTGCATGAAGAGATCGTTTATTATTTTTTTTTCTTTTGTAGGATCCTCTAGCATCCTGCTGTGGTAGTGCGTCAATTACTACAATAAAACAAGAGACCACTTCATGCTCCCGAGGTAGGTGTATGATACTTTTTCAATATTTGCTGAACCTAGGTTACAAACTGTGGGACTGGTGAGTTCAGCACTTGGTAAACATTGTGCCTTAGTTATTCACAAAACAATGTGGCGAAATCGCCCTATCGATTTAAAAGATACAGCCGTTCTTGGGTTGTGCCATAGCTCTCCCACGATAAAAATGGGTCTGACGGTGCCCTAAAGCACCCAAGTGCGCAAAAAACCAACGGAATCACAAATTCTCAACGTGTTAGGGATCACATTCCACATAGCGAGTGTGCACTTAATTATTCTGCCAGATTTCCGAAGCTATTGGAAACACCTGTTCGATTTGCCCCCTGAAACCTGAGAGTCATCAGCTTCACCTGGAGCTTTGGATTGGAATACTTTTATTTCCCTTTCTGTTTCTCCCTCTTCGTTTATTTTCTCACTTGTCTTTGAATGTTTGCGTGAAATGCCTGTATGCAGGGACACTAGTTTTCAAGGATTGAATAGAAATTTCAACTATGTTTGGAAAGATAGTTAAAAGAACAACTTGGTTAATTCCAAAACCGTTAAATGTATTTGTGCAAACATCCGATGGACTGAATGTGCAATGCTCTAGACCGGAGGTGAAACGTTTTGTGGTGCGTGCACACGAACAAAAGAAAATAAATAGCTGGACAGTTTTTACAAATTGCAAAAACTATAATACAGCCTTGTGATCAATGAAACTGAATTTTTAAAAATTTCATATATTCTTCTTTAAACTGCACAGTAATAATTCTCAATAGCAAAGATGGCAACAGAAACGAAACTATGCGATATTAGACATTTCGTTCGTTTCTTGTACTCAGAAATTGAAGTACGCAACGAAAAAAGTCTGAAGCACACCGAAGAAATCTATTGCCTAGAAAGTAGAAACGTATTATGTAAATATATCTTGACTTATAGAGTTTACTGAATCCAATACATTTTGGTTTAACAAGCTACAACCCAGGGCTAGTAATTTAAAAGCTGTTAATATCTACAAACGCCGAGAATTGCACACGGCTTTAAACAAAAATGATGCCCACCGTTTGTGAACAACTTACAATAGAAATGTTTGTAATCGTTTTTGAACAACCAAAACTTCAGGAAATTGTATCCAAATTATGTTTTTTTGAAATGGTGAGGGACTAATTTATTTAGTACTTGATCACATTAAAGAGAATGGAACAATATCAAGATCAAGAATTTTTTTTTATCGCTGCTCCAGTTCATCTGCTCAATATTTCTTGTTTTAGATATTTCTTTGTTACTTTACTCAATGTCATTCTTTAAACGACATACCATCTACAGAAGTGACATTCGTTTCAAAAGAGAGGATGTATTGGTCACCCTGGCAGAGGGCTTTTCTGCTGTTCCCAGAAGAATGAGAATCGAGAGACCAAGTCCCTCTTCCCCTTATTCGAGTTATTTCCCCTGTAATCCTTTCGAAACAAAAGTTGGTAACATTTCATGTCATTCCGAATATCCAGCACGGTGTGTTTCGAGTAATGATTGAGAGGCAGGAATATTTGAAGAGTAATGGAATTAATAGATAAAAGATGGATGAAGAGATACAGACTATCACTGGTGTGTAGAAAAATCTGGAACCAAACAGAACAGTACAGTGATATATTTTCTTTCTTTAATTTATTTCATCTTCGTTGCCTGGTTTGTGCAATCTATTTCTTAAATATCTAGTTCACTTCCACTTATTAACTTAATTTCGTTGCCCGACTGATGTTACTTTTATGAATGTTATAATTTATTTTATTTTGGAATGGAATGTACATATAACAGAATTAAACACTAAATTGCTTATTATGTTATGCATTCAAAATTATTTCTAATTCTCTCAGCCTTCATGCAGCTCCTTGCGTGTATTTTGCAAATGTACATTCTCGCCTGAGATATGGCATTCTGGGGAAGGTCATCCTTTAGTGCCCAGACATTTAGGTTGCAAAAGAAAATTATCTGAATAATGAAAAAATGCCATCCACGAGATTGCTGCAAGCCTCTTTTCATTGAGCTTGGAGTCTTACCATTTCCGTGCCTATTTATTTATGAGTCTTTAGTATTTGTCAAAACTGACTTACTTAACGGTGGGGAACTAATTTCATGTAATACTGATATTTATAGTTACAACACTCGACGTAGATGTTCATCAAGTGTCAGTATCAACAGCTCACTACAAGAAATCCACATACAATACATCTACGTTACTTTACAACGCATTGCCAGATGAAATTAAACAATTAAAATTGGTACTCAAATTTAAGTTAAAAGTAAAATATTTTCTGCTGCAAAACTGTTTCTTTACAATTAGAGACTATACTGATCATCAAAAAGAAAAATAATGTTTACTGTAACAAAACCAAGATACAGTATAATGAATTAGTTTATATTTGCATTGTATAATTTTAAAAAAAGATTCAATATGCCTGTAACAAGTAATGTACTTCAGCTTCCGGGTCAATGACCCCTATCTCGATTGGGTTTTGTCCAGTTTCCTTTATTGAACTTTCCTTTGCTTGTGGGTAATAGAGCTTAGGCTGAGTTTCTGTTTTGTTAACAATACAGAAAAATAAAATCTGTTTGTTCGTTTACCGTAAAAATTAGTTTTCTATAATTCGGCAACGAAAATATGTAATTTTTGAAATGTTATCTCTCGCTTTTCTAAATTTATTATTTTTAATATTATTAATATTATTATTTTTCATCTTTTAACTATTAATAGTTAAATAGTTGGGAAGGGATTCTGAATCTAAAAAAACCGTGTGCAGATGATTTTCTTCCCCATACGTCACATACAGTTTTTGACTAAATGAAGAAATAAATATTTTAAGTGCCACGGATTTAATGTAAGTACCCCCAAATTAAAATATAGATTTCAAATTCAAGGGACCACGACATCAGTCCGATCGATTGAGGCTCAATAAATTTTGGAGAAAATTGGCTGAACGGTTTAGCCGCTAGTATTGTTCACAGACGGACAGACGATTTGCCGTTAATCGATTTTTCGGTATCAATGTCTCACAAAGTATGACTTCTGGCTATACTACATGCTATAAGATTGTTTTTCTAAATTTAGCAACTGAATTTATCCATTTCTCATTGTCGGAGCCCTGTAATACAAGCATTATTTTCGAAAATTCGCCGTTTTTCGCGTATTCCATAACGTTATTCTACGTAAGCGGTAGCGAAAAAAATAAAATGTTCTTTAATCTCTTTTCGTACAGTGTGTCCTCTTTCCCGTCCGAACTATTGCACTCGCATTGCATGTTTATTGTGTTAACGAATGTTTGATTGTTGTGCATCAGACGTTTCTTGTTGCTAATCTACCTCTGAATTTGTCTGATACAATTGTTTTTTGTTGGTAGGTGAAGAGAGTTTTGCATCAGAGAAAGCCGACACAGTCACGACACAAGAGAATCGAAGCAAAGACCTGGGTTACATCCCTAAGAGTAGCTTCAACTACGACCGCACCACGCACCATAAGGACGTGCTCCCAAACACGAGCATGCACACGGTGAAACGTTTTAAGTGTTCCTTTTGCAATAAGTTGTTCACTAGAAAGGAGGACTTGTTTAGGCACATACGCATCCACGACGGTGAGAAACCTTTTCAGTGTTCTATCTGTGAGAAGACGTTCAAGTTCGGGTTTTTCACACTGGTGAGAGACCTTTTCAGTGTTCCATCTGCGAGAAGACTTTCATTCATAAAGGACACTTAGATACTCACATGCGCACCCACACTGGTGAGAAACCTTTCCAGTGTTCCATCTGCGAGAAGACCTTCGCTCTGAAAAGTTCTTTAGATAAGCACATACACACCCACACTGGTGAGAAACCTTTCCAGTATTCCGTATGTGAGAAGACCTTCGCTAAAAAAGGTATCCTTGGTTCAGCACATGCGCACCCACACTGGTGAAAGGCCTCACCAATGTTCCATTTGTGAGGAGACCTTCAGTCAAAAAGGAACCTTGAATAACCACATGCGCACTCACACAGGTGAGAAACTTTTTCAGTTCTGTATGTGAGAAGACCTTTACTCAAAGAGGAGGCTTGAATGTGCACATGCGCACCCATACCGGTGAGAAACCTTACCAGTGTTCCATGTGTGTGAATACCTTCACCAAAAGGGGTTGTGAAAAGACTATCCAGTGTCCTATCTGTGAGAAGACCTTCAGTCAAAATGGAACATTGAATAGGCATTTGCGCATCTACAATAGTGAGAAACCTTTCCAATGTTCCGTCTGTGTGAAGACCCTCACCCGAAAAGGAGGTGTGAATGAGCACATGTGCACCCACGCTGGTGATAAACCTTTCCAGTGTTTCATCTGTGAGAAGACCTTTAGTCGAAGGGCTCTTGATAAGCATGTGCACCACACCTGATAGAATGCCTTTTCCACGTTCCATCTCGGAGTAGACCTTCACTGAGGAATGAGCTCTGAATAAGCACAGGCGCATATACACAGGTTATAAATCATTTCAGTTTTCCATCTAAGAAGACTCCCTAAAACGGACTATTTGGAAATTATTCATTATATCTACTCCTGATGATGAAAATAAAATCATTTTGTTGTTGTGTTGAATATGAGTATGCTGAAGAATAATGATCTGGTTCTTTGGTATATTACTTATTTTTTCTGAATTTGGTTATATTTTGCTTATAAGAGAACCTACAAGAGTATGTGAGGCCCAAGTTATTGTACTGACACCTTTGGCAAATTTGATAAAGACATATTTTTCCCTGTTATAAGTAATTTAGATTTGACTTAACATTTTGCTACAATTGTTTTGCTTGAAAGTACTTTTAGAACATTCCCATAACTTCTAATGTAAAACCAGATACAGAGAAAGTATATTTTAATAGACTCCTGAAAATTAAGAAATTTCTCCATTGGAACATTGTTTTCGAAGATCACGTGGATGGAAGTGTCGTCATGGCAATGTCGCCACACATTGTATGGAAGAACACACGCCGCTTTAGTAGTGAAAAATGCCATTGGTATCAGTTTACCCTATCCAATGTAAAAATTGCCAAAATTTTAATCACACTCAATCAAATTGCCAATTAGATTCTCGATGTGTATGTTGTTTAGATAAACATCAATATACCAATTGTAATAAACCTAAACATTCTATTCCCCAATGTGTGAACTGTTTACAATTTCATACTGCTAATAATAGAGGTTGTACATTTTTTTAAAATATTATTAATAAATCAAATAGAACTTCTATTCCTAGGATTTCTTCAACTACAAATAATGCAATACTGAAAAATAAATCTTATCCTAGACCCAACACTTCGATTACTTCCACAACAAATCCCGTTTCTTCACCACATAACTTACACAATTTTCCGCCTCTACCATCTCTTTTCAACTGTTTATAAAATGTGCTCCAAAATACCCACGCTTTTTCTCTTATTAATCACATAGACATCAATTCAATTCGTCCCATTATCACAAATGAAATAATTAACCTAATTTTTAGGTTTCATTAAATCATGAAGGCGTTATTACCGAAAATATTTAATAATAATTACCATTATCTAAAATTGTTAAACTGGAATGCCAATTGGTCTCGTTCATTCATTACTAGAATTCAAAAATGTTTCACATGTTCATCAAATAGAATTCAGATTCCAAACTATTTATTTTATAGAGAAGATCATTTCTCATTTAAATAAGGAGGAGAAGTTGCAGTTTTAATGAGAAAGAAAATTAAACATTCCAAA
The DNA here is from genome assembly GCA_964035755.1 of Teleogryllus oceanicus. Classification (NCBI taxonomy): domain Eukaryota; kingdom Metazoa; phylum Arthropoda; class Insecta; order Orthoptera; family Gryllidae; genus Teleogryllus; species Teleogryllus oceanicus. The sequence goes on along the minus strand of CAXIVR010000010.1, from coordinate 102,314,781 downwards.
TATATGTTCTTAATGGTCCTGTAACACTAATGTGTGCTTACAATCCCCCCCAATCACAAATTCCCTTCAAATATATTTCTCAAATACTCCTCAACACAAACTACAAAACATTATTAATAGGTGAGTTAAACACTACCCATCAATCATGGGGTTGTAACTATACTCCACTTCAAGGTATATCCTTATTTAAACTAATTTAAAAAAATAATAGGATTATACATGCACCTAATCAACCAACATATTATTCATATAATTACACTGTACAGCCTGACATTAGATGTAATATTATCTAATAATTTTGATTCGCCTGTCTTTCAATATTGTATTCCAAGCCCTAATTCTGATCATAATCCAGTATTAATAAAATTTGACAGCATGTTCCTACAAATAGAATATTCAAATTCAGAACTTTTTGGTAATATAAACTAGAAACTTTTTCATTTCAATATGATTAAATTAAATATCAGTCTTCCTTACAAACTACTTCATAGATACAGAAATACTAAACTTTCAAAATAATATTACACATGCAATTAGATTATCTTCCTACAAATTTTTTTCAGTAATAACAAATTTAAATCAATTCCTAATGAATTTTTAAATTTAATTAAACTAAAGCCTATAACTCGTACAAAATGACAAATATCAAGAAACCCTCATACAAAAATTGCCCTTAATCGTTTAATAGATGAAATTAAAAATAAATCAGATGAATACCATTATTTACAATTCAATAAATTCCTATCTCAGCTTCAACATTACTCCACAGAACTTTGGTCAGCCATTAGAAATATCACTGGTGAAAAATCTTGTATTCTTCCATTAAAATCAGAATGAACTATAGCAATTTCCAATTCTGGAAAGGTTGAACTATTAGCCAAACAATTTGTACTTTCCTTTACTAGAAATCCTATTACTAATTTTAGTTTTTATAATGACATTTTAAAAAATGTACTATTCATATTATACAGTATCTGAAAGAATTAAATTTATTTTCCCATCAGAAGCTAAATTCATTATTTCTAAGTTAAAATTTATAAAATCCCCCGGTATTGTTTATATTCTAAATATAATCGTAGAACGTCTTCCAAATTCAAGTATTAATTTATTAACTGCATTATTTAATGTGTGGTTCAGAATAAACTTTTCCACAAATTAGGAATACAGCATTAATATTCCCAATACCAAAACCCAATAAAAATCATTCTATTCCTAAAAATTACCATCCAATAAGTTTACTTTCTAACTTTTCAAAAATGTTTGAAAAATTAATTTTAATTAGAGTAAATACATTTATTACAAATAATAACACTATACCCCTTAGTCAATTTGGTTTCAGACAAAATCATTCAACATTGCATCAATTTCTACGCGTAAGTGATTTCATCACAACTAATTTTCAAAAGAAAAAACATACTTTTGCGATATTCTTAGATATAGAGAAAGCATTCAGCAAAGTTTGGCATGAAGGATTACTATACAAACTACAACAACACAGTTTCTTACACTACCTTTAAAATATTATTAAAAGTTTTCTCTTAAGTTGTAAATTTAAAGTCAAATAACAGTCATTCATCTGAACATCTTATTAATGCTGGGGTTCCACAAGGTTCTTCTCTCTCTCCCATTCTTTTTAATATTTTTATCTCTGACATCCCTTAATTAACTTATTCAGATATGACCATTTTTGCAGATGATACTGCAATATTTAGTGCACTCTCCGATCTAATACAAGGTCGAGATAACTTACAAAACTATTTAAATACCTTATATACCTGGTTCACCAATTGAAACATTGAAATCAACACTCAAAAATCTCAACCCATCATTTCTTCATTAAAATATTCACCCTACTTATCCCCTAATAATTAATTATAAAGCTATTAATTGGCTCCCACATTCTACCCCAGTTAAATATTTAGATTTACAAATAGACACAAAATTAACATGGAAACCACACATTTCATCAATATCTATTAATGCACATATCAAAATTCTGAAATTCTACTGGTTCATTAATAAAAAATCAAAACTTAACTGATTCGGGTACCATAATTTATAAATCTATCATTCGATCCACAATATTATATGCTTGTTCTATATTGGTTGGTACTGCAAAAACACATAAACGCAAATTAGAAGTTATTTAAATTAAGATTTTACGACATTAAAAGCTCCTTGGTTTATTCGTAATGACCAAAATTTAAATGAACTAGCAATAGATTCTAAAAGTACATATATTTAAAAATTATCAAATCGTTTTTGTTCTTCTCTTGCATCTTTTCCAGCAACTAATGAATTTAAATTAGGCAAGTCATGTAATATTTTTCCCCCATTAAGAGTCGATATTCAAAAGACCTCTTTCAACCTCCTTAAATAGCAATATGAAATTCATCTCCCGAGAAGATATATGCACTACACTTAGTTGACCCGCCCGGAATCGCTAACAATCAATCCCAAGTATCATCAATAAATTAATATTTTTCTTCGCATTTTTACATTCACGTTACGACAGCGATGACAAGTGAAAATGCGAAGTCCGAAATCCTGGTTATGACTTCCAACATCACTCAGTTTCTTAAGATAGCAGTACAGTGTCTTAAGGAAGAGTGACTCAAGGCACAGTGTCTTGCTTTTGTCATTCTCGCTCGAAAACACATTTTGCACAAACCCAACTATCGTATAATACAGCACTTCAGATATTCAGATTGCACGTGCGTTGTTACACGCACTATAATTCACGAAAAATATATTCCCTTGTACTTCCTTTCAAGGACCGAATGTATTCGTATTCCTCGGTATTTCGACGTTCACTGCAACACCAGTTGAGAATATTACTTTAGCAGTGTGAGCTATATCAGTGTTTGATCCACAGCTATGAAGCAGAATTTCAACTGTCCAAACTTTGACCCTTGTGTTAACAGACTTTACAGATTTTCGAGATAAGCTAACAGTTATTCCAAATTATTTTTCCTGACAGGTCATAAAACGATACAAACTCATTGTTTAACAATCTCCCGATCACTGACGGAGTCTTAATTAGACGGTCAAACGAGCGTTGTCTCTCGTTTCTGGGCGGCGTTGTGTCACTCTCTTTGGCCCAAGAAGGGTCGTGGAGAGAGAGTGCACTGGGGACTGAGATTCTCTTTCTCCTGAGCCAATCGCCTATGAAGAGATTCCCGTGCGCAGTCCAAGTCGCCCGAGTACCAGAAGAGACAAGTTAAAATTGCTGGGTGTAGAATAAGGATTTCCTCACGCAGTTCGCCTTTCCCAATATTGAAATTAAGTGTCTGTAGGAAAGTAGACTGTTGTAAGTAAATAAACAGAAGGCGTGTACTTCTAGAAGACTACATCTAAATCGAGATGGCAGCAATGGGAGATTTTGAAGTAATTTTCCAAGTTTCAAACTTAATGCCGTTTTTAAGTCTTTCCTTGATACCACGTAGTTTATTAAGTCCAAATTTGTATATGTTTTCCGTACTTTTTCTTTGGTCTATGGAATTTTAAAATACACTTTTAAATATCCAGAAATAGTTTTTTCACAATAAATAAATTTAATTAATTGAATAAAATAATAACTCCTAGTACAATAATCAAACATTTCCTTTTCTTTTCATAACATATTACAATTTTACAGATTGTAGTGCATAAGAAAAGCCAATAAATATCCGAAATAACTCGAGGCAAAATCCGTTGCCCCAGCAGCGTTTTTAAAGAAACATGGATGTTTAATAAAGACGAAGTTTTAAACGTCATTTTATTAAAGCGAATGTTTTTAACATTGCTTTTCGTGTTCGATGTTTCTTTGGTGTGTGTGAAAGCAAAAGTCGCGCAATAACAATTTTGGAAAAGTTAGTGAAAGAAATGTAATTGTTCGTGATACAATAAAACGAGAGCTGTTTGTACTATGTTCATCGAGCAAGACTATCTCTCACAGGAGAGATACCCGAATGTCCTGTTTACTTCATTCGTGGAAAAGTGGTCAAATCCATACTCTATATTCCGGGGGTGTGCCTTTCTTACTTTTCCCTTCTGTAGCGTGCTGAGGAAATTCTGACCCCTTGAGATCTTGATCGCTCTGTCTTTCATACTCAGTTTTGCTAATTGTTCAGATATTATTTTCTACTTCCTTTTTTTGTTAAACCTCAATTGTAAATTAATAAACATGGTCACAATTAAAATTTTCATATAAGTGTATAAAGTTTTACAAGGGAAGTAACAGATCTTTCATGTCGAAACACCCCTTGAAATTTTTATGACGCGCTCAATGCTCTATCAGAATTCCATATCCAAAATAATAGCTGCCAGTTTCCACTGCAAGGCCCAAAAATTGCAGCTAAAACCTCGCGGTGCCGCTGGACATCCCGACCAGCGTCAAGCGGGCGGGCGGCCGAACAGGCAGGCAGGTGCGGCACGAATAAAAAGCTGAAATAACTGGTTTCCACTCAATGTTTAAAACATAAATGTTTTTGATACCACCCACAAAGAAGAAAAACTTCACTGTCACCTTTTTTACATTGGCTTTATATAGTTTCAAGGCAATATTTGACGGGCACTACAAATTCAGGGGGACGTTGTGTACCTTGTAGCAATCCAAGAATATTTTATCATGTTCGGGAAACGAGGAAATGAAAATTGAAAATGAATGAAGGATTGCAATTGAAGAAACTTTGGCGTTTATACTCTTGTTGGACATTTTTTTCTGATAAGCGGGGATACACTGCCCGAAGAAGCACTTACCAAAAGATTAGATTTTTCCTGTGGTTCCGGGAGGAATCCCGTGCAATTCAATTGTTTTGCCTGGAGGAATATCTTCAATACAATTTTTTGTCATTGCACGTGGTCCATCAAACTAAAATCAGCAAAATGCTCACTTGCAAATGGGAAGAACGCTTCTTTAAACCACTGTTTTAACTATTTCATTCCCATTGTTCCTTATTTTGTAGCAGTAACAATTAGGTTTTCGGCTCCAAACATTCTTTTGGAGACTACTGAAACGAAAAATTCTTTTGGTTCCTGCAGCGCAAATAATTTAGGCAATAAAGATCCATCCATACTTATTGTTTGCATTATAGTGTACGATTGTGACAAATGATGTATGATTGTGATACCACTTGCGTTATTCACAGACGGAGTGACGATATGCCGTCAATCGATTTTTCGGTATCAAAGACCCACGAAACATGGATTCTGGCTATACGTGTTACGATATTTTTTCCAAATTTAGCAGCTGAATTTATCCACTATTTCGTTACCAGGGTCTTGTAATATGAGATTTTCTTTGGAAATTTTGCCGTTTTTTTCGCGTGTTCCATAACTTTATTTTGCATAAGCGTTAGCGAGAAAGTAAAAACGTTTATTTAATCTTTTCTGACAGTGCGACCTGTTTCCCCTCCCGGACTATTGCCCTCGCATTGCATGTTTATTGTTTCAACAAATGTTTCATTGTGAAGCATCAGACGTTTCTGGTTGCTAGTCTACCTGTGAATTTGTCTGATACAAACGTTTTTTGTTGGTAGATGGAGGGAGTTATACATCAGAGGGAGCCAACACAGTCCAGACACAACAGAGCCTTGGTACAGACGTGGATTGCATCCGTAAGAGAAGCTTCTCCAACTGTGGCCAGACCACGCACTACAAGGACGCACCCCGGAACACACCCATCCACAAGGATTTTAAGTGTTCCATTTGCAATAATATGTTTGGTAGAAAGGAGGAGTTGCTCAGGCACATGCACACCCACACGTTTTCAGTGTTCCATCTGTGAGAAGGCCTTCGGTAGAAATGACAAGTTAGTTCATCACATGCGCACCCACACTGGACCTTCACTGTTTTTTTTTTTAGTAAGTCTAGTAAGTCATGGTACAAGGAACTTCCTTAAGATTACTCACCTTCCATTTTTTTTTAAGAAACAAAAATCAAGTTCCAAAATCCGAAAGAAAGCGAAGTCACCAAAATCCAAGAACAAATAAAACGTAAAACAAAGCAGGGTCAAGTTCCAAAATCCACAAGAAATATCCGAAAAAAAAAAACTAAGTCCTAAAACCAAGAATCAATAAAATGTAAAACAAAGCTGCGTCAAAATGTGAGGACTGAGATTGACGCAAAAAGTCGTGCCGAATTCCATCTTGGAGATACTATCCACACATGCCACGTTAGGAAAACGCAAGTATAATCAACTCTGCTGGAACGCCCAACTCCCAATCGCAATCACTGACTGCTGCTGCTGGACCAGCCAATACTAGACTGCGCATGCGCGAACTAGTTCGGGAGTATTTCGGACTGCTGCTGCAACAATGTTTATATTACGGATTTCTGTTACGTGAGCAGCCTCCGGGAGGCGATTCGAAAAGTGAAAATAACCTGCATTACTAAGTAACGACAACAATTTTGTATTGAACTGGATTTATCCACTTTTCCGTTACTAGGGCCCGACAATAATTTTTCTTTTTTGCTGAAAATTGGCTGCATTTTTCGTAGCATTACATGACTTTCTCTTCTTAAGAAGTACCTTCGTAAGGGCGAGAAAGTAAAAATATGTACGCAGCAAGAGCGAGGAAACACATCTCTGTACTATTACACGAATATTTATTATTGCATCTCCTCAAAATTATTACGTACTGTAGCATGTACATGAAACAAAATTATTATAATAAAAGTGTTGTGACCGAGCACCTCCCATTGAAATATATTAACACATTTTTCACTTTACGAGTACATACCCTTACCATAGATCAGGCTACGACACTGCTGCATAATATTATTTCGTGACAATTTGGCATCCTTATAGGTTGGGAAACTTCATACATAAAATTTGCTCATTTTGGCAAATAATACAACTGTTTACAACAAAACAAAAAAAGTAAATATGATATATACCCACGGATGTTCAACTCACACAACTATTTTCAAAACGCGCGCGAAAATGCAACGGCAGCGCTACCTGAAGAGAATTAGTGACGGAGAAAATATACGTTGTCTCCCATTATTTAACATAGAGTGAACCGGCATTCCTGTGTTTCTTTAATTTTTCTTTATATTAGCCCTGGTGGAAACGGTCTTTTTTCCACAATGGTATTAGCCTTACCCAGATAGTATAATCTCTGACTTGTCGAGAGTAGTTATATAGAGATAAGCTTCCTTAACTTTGTCAACAGGATTATTCGCTTGTGAGTTGTGTTCTGTCAGTGATAGTGATGGAAGATAATATTTCAACGAAAAGCATTATTAAAATAGAAGCGGTAAGCATTTTCTGTATATTTCACATAATGTTGAAATGATTTGTCAAATTAGGAAGTATGATTTAGGGTTATGTGTTATGAACTCTTAAGTAAATGAAGCTCAAACTCAGTTGTTATAAATGCTGTAAGTGCAGCATATGTTAATGGTATGTTTACTTTTAAATGATTGTCTTTGTGTTACCTCTAGGTTAAAGAAGAACCAACTGATGTGGATGAAGATAATTCCTGGAATGCCTTTGTGAGTAATATTTGCATTAATCGCATAATCTAATCAGTGTTTTGTGATAAATGGAAAGTAATTGATGGATTGACATATTGAAGTTTAAAAGAAGTAGCCACCATTATTAAAGCGTTCTGAGCAGTGAGTGATGTTGTGTTAGGTTTCCATCCTCAAGTACCCCCGTTGTATTCCTCATTGGAGTAGGAGAATTTCAAGGTTCCACAGAAATTTGTAATTTGTTGTTGTGCCAAAAGGAGAACACTGTATTTTATGGCGAATCTAATTTGATGATTTTTATGCTTTGGAAGGTGATTCTGGAGGGGCTTTTGCAAAAAGGAAAGGAAACTTCCTTACAGCCTGTACGTTGTCGTGCACATAATGCCGATCTTGGGTGTGGAGATTTAAAAGAAAGAGAAAGTGATACTATTATTCGAGGGTTAACAACATTTTCATTTGAATGCTCTAAGATCCATCTCGAAAGTCAAAACATTTGGTTTGAAATTTCCAGATTTTGAATGGAAAGTTTTTCTTTTTGATGTATTAAAAAGTTCTATAAACTTTTTGACTACATTATCTGTAATTAAAAAGCGGCAGTAAAAAATAATCTTCAATGTGTTAGTTTTAGTATTTGCATGTAGCATTTCTAGATTTGAATGATAATTGTAAAATCTGCTACTGTGTTGAAACTTGTTTTTATATTATTCTTTATTTATTTCCAAAGTTTTATAATTTTACACATCTATCACAATAGCACTTTCTATTTTATTATTGTCAATTCTAATTAATTTATTTCTTTTTGTTTTAAAATATAGTTGAAAATGTTGATCTGGAATATAATCACAAGAACATTCTCCAAGATGAAGTTAGAAGTTATAAAAACCAATTCATTTGATTTTATGATTTCAGTCAGTTTGTCTGAAGTTATGATGAAACCAGCTAATTGATTTTGATAGGCTGTTTCTAGTGTATTTTGGAAGGAGAGGATGTGCTAATATTTCCTTCAATTTTTTATTTTCATAAGAAAAGTTTTTTCTCTCAGATCCTACATCTATTTCTTTTTGCTAATTTGACATTCTGGTTACATTAAGACATCCCATCGAAGCTATGCATCATTAGAGTCACTCTTGATTGATAACATCGTTCTTAAGTTTTTTACTCACATGTTTTTCGCTAGAAAGCTTGGTGACCTGTGTTACTGTAAATTTATCTTTTGTACTACATTTGGGAAGTTCATTTTCAGTGTAAGACTTCCCTTGCATGTTTCAATTAATATTTCATTCTCAGAGAACGAACGTATTATGTTGTTTTTATTTGATTTTGTTTGTTTATTTGAAAATGTCGGAAGAAATTAATGTGTTTTGATAAAGTCAGTGTTGGTTCAGAACTCAATTGTTTCATGTGTTCCAACAAGAGTTGCAATGAATCTGTGAAGAAATTGTGATTACTGTCTGGTGTGCCTAGTTTTATCCAACGACCAAATTTGTAATATTTGTTTTCAAAAAAATTATCTAAAAAAATATACGAAACAGAATTTCGCACCAGCTCCAAATATTTCTGTAACAACTCTGCTTTAAAAATTTATTTCATGTGTTAAAAAAATTATATTTTATAATTATGATTGAAATACATGTATTATCAGTTACATAACAAGTACATTCAATATAATCGTTCAATAATGCACAAGTAACACTAAACAAATTGCAGGAAATAAGAGACTTTTGTTACTGACAATGTAATAAATTTTGTTGCCATTTAAGAGTTAATGAAATTTTGTTCACCTGCCCATCGAAGCAATACAAATGTTACTATCTACATGAAATATCATAATACTCTACCAGTCTTTATTTTCTTACTCCTTCAAAGAAAATGTAAGTGTGCACTCTTTTGAGTCTTCTGCAAATAGTTCAAAAATAACTAGTAAATCCCACCAACCAAGTAAACAAAAATAGCAAGTAAATGGAAGGTAATTCAGCCGTCATGAAAACTCATAAAATTCTCTTTGTAAATGCATTTTGATTAATTTGAATAGCTCATTTGAAGGATTTGAGTAGTGAAAAACAAAGTTCTTCATGGGAGTTTGGTGGGATTAATAGCAGTGCATGTGACTAGCAAAACAGTGAAGTGTTGTGAGTGGAGGAGGGATAGGGTGGAATGGGGGAAGATGAAATTGGACGAAATGGGGTGGAGCAATTCACAGGGTTTGGGCAGGGTATTGTAGGGCATGGATACACCAATTATAGAATTCAAGTCTGTTCACATCTAATTGATGATTGTATATAAGAAGCTGGGCAAAATACAAATATATCAAGTTGGCAAGTTCTTTCATTCTTAGAAACGCTAGTTGCTGAAAAGTTAAGCAGAATGCTTTAAAATTTTGATACGGACATGTATGTTTTTTATGTTTAAATTACACTTTCTAAGACTAAAGATTTTTGTTTTTATTATAAGCTTTTTTGTTGGTTGCGTGAACTGCAGAGTCACTAATAGTTTTTACAATTTCATCAAATAATTTTTTAACCTTTAGAAATTTGAAAACCTTATAAATGTGAAATGTTTCCATTAGTAATTTAGTAACACAATTTGGAAGTGAATATGTCGTACAGAGATCTGAAAATTCTGGGCAGTCTATTAAGATATGGTAAATAGTTGTGAATGTATGTGATGTCTTGCAGTTTCTTCTTTTCTTGTGAAGGAAGAGCTCAATGAAAAATACTTCTGATTTGGTAGAAGTGTCTAGAATGATTATACCACGTAGCGTTCCAGTGGAGCTTAAGATGTCTATGGAGTTATTTCTTTATGTCGTTATGTGAAACTGTTTTATCTTGGAGGGGGAGTTTACTTGCTTGCTTAGCAATTGAATCTACCAGGATATTCCCTTGGATTTATTTACGAGATGGAGTTCATGAAAGAATTAATGCATATTTACTTACATACCAAATCTTTGTAAATATTGATGATGTCATTTATAATTCTTTATTTTTTATTTAAATTGTTCAGATAATTGGGGCAGTAATGAGTCAGTAAAGATAACACACTTATCGTTTTCTTTTACTTAAGTGTATTTGAGTGCAGCAAGGATAACATAAGCTTTACAGTACAAAATGGAGCCTAAATCATGTAATCAAATGCAAAGAATGTTTTATTAATTTTGACTGTGATGCTGGATCCAAATCTAGAGAGTGAACCATCTGTGTAAATTTGTACATAGTCTTCGTATTGATTATGTATTTGTGAATAGGAGTTGATATGCATTATCGTTAGTCTTTTTTGATGAAAGATTTGAGACTTGTATTTATTTTTAGTAATGGGTCAAGCACTGGAGGGCGGTGTGTTAGTCAAGTAGATATTCAAAGAAGGAATATAAAGTTCTTCAAGAAGTGGATCAAAGATATACGATAGTGGTTTTGGAAACTTCTTCTTTTTCCTGTATTTATTTAAAATTGTGTTAATAAATATATTTGTGTTGGTTCAGTTATTTGGGTTAGATAAAATTTTACTTGTATGTTTAAGAAGTAATTTTCCTTTTTCAGTATTCCACAGTTGCACTGTTATAGTTACGCGTAATACTATGAACTGAGTTAGATCGAAAAGCATTTAATGCTTATTGTGACCTGGGATGTATAGAATTCAATGTTTTTAGTGTAGACAAAGTATCTGACTGGTATATAATAAATCCATAGTCCAATTTTGATGCATTGTATGTGAGAATAATATTTTTTTATTGGTGCTCCAGGAAGTAGATGAAAGATTTGATGATGTTAATTTGTTTTAGACCTACTTTCAAGTGGGTGATATAAGATTTGCAGGTTATTATATTCAAAAACATTTCTGAAATTGGGTGAGGACGTTTAGATTTTATAGTGAGTTAGAGTTTGTTTTTCTTTTTTATTGAAGAGATTGTATTGAGATTTTGTGTGGAATAGTTTGAATCCTGTTTCACAAGTTCAGTCGACAAGTTTGTTAAGGGTTGATTCTGGTAATTGTGGAGTGATGCAAATGTTAATGCCACTGACTGTTGTAGTGGCATCTGCAAATATACTTTTTGGTGTGGAGGGAGCAGCAAAGTTATCTCTTTGATTGCAAATAGAAACAATAATACACTGATAACAGACCCTTGAAGGGCACCGTTTTGGATGTAGTATTTGTTGGTTAATGTATTATGAAATTCAACATGCATAAATCTATTCTTTAAGAAATATGGTATAAATAGGAAGATATTACCAGTTATTCCCAATTGAAGCAATATTGTTCATAGTTCTAACTCTCCAAAACATGTTATAAACTTTTTTCATATCAAGGCTTACAAAAAGAGAAATGAGCAATGACCGCATTACAGATATCACTATGATTATTACTTACTGTAGTAGAGCGGTGATGTCGAAATCCACTTTGATGCGGAGATATTTTGAAGGTAATTTGTAAAAATCTTTGGAGTCTTCTACCTATCTCAAGTAGTTTAGTAAGTGAAATTGGCCAATAACTGTGAGGGAGGTTAGGATTCTGTTTTTTTTTTTTTAAGAATAGGAATTATAATTGATTCTCTCCAAGAGGTGGGAAAAGAGCCAGTAGAGAGAGATCATTAAAGGAGGAAGATTGAATTAGAAAATTTATTTTTTGAAATGTATTATTAATTGTAACGGAGTATTGGAAGTGATGCATTGTATTTCTTTTGGAGAAAGTTTTGATAGAAATATGTTATAGATACCACCTGGTCCAGGACTTGAATTACGAGGTTTATTCAGAATGTTGTTACTTTTACAGGGGTAATTGGAATGTTCAATTCTGAATTAGAAAATTTATTTTTTGAAATGTATTATTAATTGTAACGGAGTATTAGGCTCTGAATTTTTATTATGTTAATGATTATTTGTAGATATTTTATATTGATATGAACCATTGATGCATTTGAATTCTTTACAGGCATTTCAAGTGGTGGATGCTGATATTGTTGAAGAAATGAAATTTAGTTATGAAAGTCGTTTATTTTCTCTATAGGTTCTTTTTACTTTGGACCCAAAGATGTTGGAATTGAATCATGTTAGAAATCGTGGGATATCTATTGAACGTAGAAAAAGGATGTCTGTAAAGTTGATGAGCTGTTTGGCAGTCGTTTTTCCACCAGTGGAGCCTTTTCCTTTACATTTTATCCGTATTCATAGTGATTGCAAGATAAGTGGCTTGAAGGATGATTGAAATTCAATTAATTATTTTATCTTTAGAGACATGAAAGAAGTGTATTATTAGCAATACTTTGATCTATGAATTCAGAGACGCATTCAATATTTTTATTAAAATTTGCAAATGGGAAGTTCCATTTAGTGTTTGTATTGTGACGAATTGTTAGTGTTACTGAGAAACATTGGGAAGTGGACACTTCCAAAGGGAGCGTCTTCAGAAGACCAGTCACAGTGGATGCTCATAGACAAAGAACAAAAAGAAAGATCAATTGAGCTAAGTATTGTTTGTATTCATAATAATAATAATAATATAAAAATAGTTTTAATAATAATAAAAATAATATTTTTTTTGTGCCTGGGGATGGTGTGAAAAATCTCTACCAGACACCTAGGCAGCGGAATGGCCATTTCCCTAGGTAGTGTGAGGCTCGCACCCATAAAAAAACGTAAAACCCGTTTCTTGTTGGCCTTGCCCACTCCGGTATCGCTTCTTTAGCATTTCATCAGAGTGGGGCCGTGTTCTTGGCCTAAAGGCTTCTCTTCTGTCTTCTGTAGTTTGTCAAGCGTATTTTGTCTTGAGTAATCGGTTTTGTTTGGTGGGTCTAGTTTGTTCTACGGTTAATCGTGTTGTGTATTGTTTTCTCGTCGTTTTTCTTCTGTCTCAAGATTCGTGTCACGTAGTCTGCGATCGTCATCCAATTTTCACGGCTGTTTAACATCTTGTCCACCACGTTGTCTGGATTGATGTCTCCCAGCTTGTTTGTACATCGTGCTTTAGTACGTGCCATCTCTCGCATTCGAAGAATGTGTGCTGGGCGTCGTCCTTAGCGTGGCTGCAGTACGTGCAGTCTGGTCTGTCCACTTGAGCCATCCGGTGTAGGTAGGCTCGGAAGTGTCCATGTCCCGTGAGAAATTGGGTGAGATGAAAATCTGTCTCGCCGTGTTTTCGTGTTGTCCAGGACTCAACTTTGGGAATGAGTCTGGCTGTCCACCTGCCTTTGTCTTCGTTCTCCCATCTTCTCTACCACTGTCGAAGAGTGCGTTTCCTTGCCTTTCTTTGGGCGTCTGTCGGGTTTGTCAGAGGTTTCGTGTCGTATAGATCCTTGCGTTCTTGTGCTAGTAGATCGATTGGGATTACTCCCGCGACCACAAAGCTAGCGGCATCCGAAACTTCTATACGCACTTGTTATCCTCAGGGCTCCTCTTCTCTGCACGGATGTCAGTTGTTTGGAGTACCTTTCGTGCCTCAGCGCGTTGGCCCAGATCTCTGCGCCGTATAGCATGATGGATTGTGCTATGGGGAGCAGGGTTCGGCGCTTATTGGGCTTTGGGCCCTTTGTGTTGGCCATAAGTTCCTCCAGGGCTGTTAGAATCTTTGCGGCTTTTTGTGATACGTTTTTTGTGTGTTCCCGGTAGGTGAGTTTGTGGTCCAGTGTAAGCCCGAGGTATTTAACGCTTTTTGCCGCGTGGATACGGTGCCCTTGTAATTCCATACTCACCACGGGGTCCAGTCGGCGTTTTGTCAAATGGGTTATCTCCGTTTTGTTTATGGCCAGTTCTAGTTTGTGGTCTATCATCCATGTCTGTATTGGTCTCATCGTCTGGTTCAGTTTTATTTGTAGGCCCTCTAGCGTGCGTGCAGTGATTGCTCCAAAGTCGTCCGCGTATCCTACAAGAAAGATGCCATCGGGCATTGTCAGCTTGAGGATGGCGTCATAGTTTACATTCCAGAGGTCTGGTCCTAGGATGGATCCTTGCGCCGCTCCTGCCGTCAGTCGCTTGCTTTTCTGTCCGTCATCGGTGTCGTAGATCAGATGTCTGTCTGTCAGGTAGCTGCTCAGGATGCGCAGTAGGTACGTCGGTACGTCAAAGTTTTCCAGAGCCTCCATGATATCGTCCCAGCGCACAGAGTTGAATGCATTGCGCACATCCAGAGTGACGACCATGCACAGCGGTCTGGACCAGTGGTTGCTCTCTTCCGTTTTGGCTGCTGCGTCTGTTATTTTCCTTATGGCGTCCAAGGTTGATTTGCCTTTTGAGAAGCCATACTGCGTGTCTGATAGGCCTCCTGCCTTGTCGATTGCAGACTGGATGCGGGGTTTCAGGAGCTTCTCGAGGAGTTTGCCCGTTGTGTCGAGCATGCACAGTGGTCTGTAGGATGTACGAGTGTTACTGTCCTTTGCCCTTGTTGATTAGTACAAGCCTTGCCTTCTGCCATCTTAAACAGAACTTGCCCTCCCTTGGCACGCATTGTACATATTCAACAAGAGGTGTGGGTGGGAGTTTGCCAGTATCTTCAGCGCCTCAGCTGGTATTCCGTCTGGCCCGGGAGCCTTTCTGTTTTGTAGGGAGCTTGCCGCTGTTTGGAACTCTTCCTTCGAGAAGAGGGGGATATCGCTCTTGTTTATGCGGAACTCTATTTTTGCCGGGTGCATTGGGAATAGTGTGTTCACTATGTTGTCAATGGTGGTTGTGTCCATGGTCTCCGGCGAAGGGCCAGCACCTAGTTTCTTGGTGACTAGTTTGTATCCTAGTCCCCAAGGGTCTTTATCCACGTCCTGCAGTAGCTCCTCCCATTTTGCGGCTTTGCTTTCAGCGATGGCTTTTCTTAGCTTTTTCTTCGCCTGCTTGTATGCCCCGATCTTCTCGTTTGCCTTGGCGTTCATCTTGGCGCGCTGGACTTGGCGTTTGAGACGAAGGCATTCCCTCCTCAGGTCTGCTATCTCATTCCACCAATACACGGGCCTTCGGTTGTGGAGATTTGCTTTGCGTGGCATCGAGGCGTTACACGCTTGTATGATCACTCGATCGTACTGTCCACTAGCTTGTCCAAGTTGCTGTCGTCCGTTTGGTTGGCCACTTCTTCTAGTGCGTCTTTTGTCTTGTCGATTTCCGTTTTAAAGTTGTCTCGTCCATTTTGTCGGTGTTCCAAATCTTGCATGTCGTGCGTTATTTCCGGGTGCTGCTTGCCGCGAGCGAGAACGTTATGTATTGATGGTCACTTCCGGTGTAGTCGCCGATGACTCTCCAGTCTTTGATTTTTGCGGACAGTTTTTGTCGCCAGTGCGATGTCTGGGATGGTCCCTGTGCAGCCTGGTCTCGTAAAAGTCGCTTTGTTGCCCTGTTCAGAACGATTAGGTTTAGTCGCGCTGCCATTTCGAGGATGAGTCCTCCTCTGGTGTTTGCGTAGGGCATTCCCCACTCCAGGGCCTTGCCGTTGAAATCTCCGGCGACTAGGACTTCGCCTTGCATGGTCAGTAAGGTATCTTCAAGATGGTGAAGATTTTTTTCGTAGTCTTTGATCCGTTGGTTTGGGGTGAAGTAGCAGCTGACGAAAGTGATACCTCTGCATCTTATCCAAGCGTAGCCTGCTCCGGCTCCCTGCCCTTCCACGTTCGTGCTGCGGGGTTCAGGTCTCCAAATTGCTGCGGTGCCCAGAGTGTCGGTTGTCCATTGTCGCACGTCCATGTACTGTTCACTGATCAGCACGATGTCGACCTTTTTCTCGAAGGCAATTTGCCGCCTTGCTTCGGTTTAAATTAGCCTGTAGAACCCGCACCATTTATTCCTCGAATCACCCTTGGTCTTCTTTAAGGCGTCCCTGAATGCTGCGCAGGCTCCGGAACCTGTGCGATGCGAGTGGCTTGGGTTTGCCTGGCTGGCACATAGTATGAATTTCGCTGCGGCATTGCAGTCTGCTGCTTTGTGACCTTTTTCGCCACTTCTGTAGCAGATATCTTCTCTGCTGGGACCCGTGCATTCTCGGGCGAAATGGGGAACATCTGCAAATACATTTACTTCTATTGACTAATACGCAGTATGTAGAAACAAACAGTTCTTTCCATACCCTGTATTTAGCTCTGACTACAACCTCATAATTTTAGAGCCTATGTCACTTGTAATGAAATCTACTGTAAAACCTACCACATACAGTTTACATATTAAGTGAAAAAATGTGTCTTTTGTGACATCTGCATCAAAAGCAAAATACACAGGTTGTTTCCATTTTCCAAACAAACCTCCACACACGTTAATTTGGCATGCATTATGTGGTCCAACTTTTTCTTGATTAGTCTTATCAATACAAATTTTGTTGGAAATGTGCATTTATCAAATGAAAAAAGTGCTAACCTTTCCCCCCTCTGACAATTCTAAGCCTTTGGTCTACATTAAGAATATAATATCTTCCAAAATGCCTTCGTTAAGCTGCAAACACTTGGCACGGTTTCTTAAACTGGAAAACGAAGGCAAGGGCAAATTCTTCTGCAAGTGTCTGTACCCTGTGGTCTGCAATACTGTAATTTAGAAGGCAAGCGCAGATACTTGCCATTTTTCACCTTAATTTTGTCTTTTCGCCGACAAGTATTTACCCAGACTTCGCACAAATTGGTCTTTTCGGGGTTGAAAAATACTTTATCTCCCTTAATGTTTCTATTATTATTATTATTATTATTATTATTATTATTATTATTATTATTATTATTATTTCATTGTTATTGTTGTAACTGTATACAGCTCACGAAGGCATCTTTTAACACATCGAAAAAATAAAATTAAACGAAATGCAGTATCTCGAAAGAACCAAGACATAAATCGCCAAACTGAAACCACACAGCAATTCATCACGGTATGCCGGCTGTATAGACTACTATCAACACCTTCTAAAACTAAAGTATAAGTGCTCTGTGATCAACCTGCCGGCGGTGCTAGCCGAATTCGTTTACTACGCTCCGTGAAGTCACGAAGGTTAAGCGAATTCGAGACTCGCGGGTTCGTGGTTGGGTGACCGGCTACTCTACTAGATCTTAGTAGGTACGTTGACCGAATAGATGTATACAGGTGGCGTTGATTAAACCCGTCATTTTCGGTTCACGACGCCATAATTTCCTTCTAAGAGGATGGCAACATAGTTCTGGAATATAGAAGTACTGACAAACTGTCTATTATTGATAGCTACTTTGTAATATCTGCGCAACATTTTTGACCGATGGATTGAAAAAATGCCAGTAGTGTCGGGGTATTAGTTCCAAAGTCGGCCACTTGAGTATTTGAAGTAATGCCACCATCTGGAAAATCGAAATCAAACCTGCTACTTGCGCGGCCAGATCAAGGAGTAATTCAATACTAATATTTGTGCCCAATATATTGAGAACTTTTTCAATTAAATCTTAATTCATCTTTGCTCTTATATCTTTCGTAGAAATGTTATACATCAGATTCGTATTTAACCCCCCTCTCATTTTGTAATTCATGACTGGTTAATTTCTTGACTTGGGAAGCACACTGACTTGTATTCCTGACGTGACGTATCCTATTTTCATAATGAATTTCTTCTTATGAACTGTCAGTCTAATTAGTAACTAACGAGACATTTTTTAATGACTTAAAATATTATTATTCAAATATCTGTGGAAAATGTTGCCCATTATAAAACAACGTACAGCATTTTTGAAGAACTGAATTTTTAGTGCAATTTTATTTGAAAAATGTCGTTGTTGTATTATTGGAATGTCATTTTTGTTGTTGATTGCAATTTTGAAACTTTTGCCAAAAGGGAACAGCACAGCTTTCTTTGCTACGAAGGGCAAAAGAAAGAAAACAAACTAAAACAATGGATCCATTTTTTAGAAAATAATGTTTGAAATTGTTTCATAATTGCCTGTTTCACGAAAAATTACGCAAAAACTACTCATATATTGGAAAAATTGTACATGACCTGACTTCAAAATCTAAGTTTGACGAACAGATTTCAATGGAGAAAACAAATTTGATCTTCAATGTGGAGTAGGTGTAGGAAACCGCCAACATTTTTTAAAAATGTTTTTCGAAAATTGAAAAATAGAGTTAAACGACCACCATCTCTTTCTTTAGTTTTTTTTGATCCCACAGCGAGGAAAATATTTTAAAGAAACAAATTCGTTCCGTTTTTGAGAAAATAAAATAGGAATTGCCTGTTTCATGCATAATTACTCTACATTTTAATTTTTTACATTTGTTTCTGATGTAGAGATTTCGTTAAGAACAAAATTTCTATCTATATTATTTTAATTGAAGTCGCCGAAAAATTGTTCCATACGAAGGACCCATAAATCTTGATTTCTGAATAGATTGTTATAAATTTACTACACCTAGGAAAACGATTGATCCCCCTTTTCTATTCTGGGGCCGGGCAATCAATTTTTCTATCGGAGGAATATGTTGTTGTTTTCGTGGAATTTCAATTTTTCTCTACGTTGCGTAAGCAGTACGAGATAAAAATACAAGTGGCGATACTGAATGGCAGAGACTTTTTCGTTTTACTTGTCAAATTTATTTCGTCTGAGTTAGCCTTTGGGTTTTGCCACTCACTCTTCTGAGCTGCCGCTTAATGCTGCCCGAAGTACTTTTTTTATTTTTATATTTGCTCAATTTTTGATGCCCTAATGGAGGAACTGATTTGATTTTAATAATATTATAGAAGAGAAAAGCGTGATCCGAGTGTGATTAAGGCTGTTTCTGCTCGAAAATGATGAATTTATAAAAATAATCATTTTCTCGAAATACACTCCACTTTTTTCCAACGGATAAAGGAGTGTCACCTAAAAGAATAGCGCATTTCTCGATTTTGTTGAACTCCTTGAATTTTCTTATAATTGGGTGGTGGATGTAATGGTAAAGGAATTTGATTTTTAGTCGTCGTCCCAAGGGAATACCTCAGAGCGACTGCATGGTTTAGCGGTGAAGTATGCGGCGCGTTAACTCGATGGATCAGAGTTCGAGTCTCGGCGCGGACAAAAATTTCTTGTTGGAGTCACATTTTTCATGCATCCGTGTTATATAATATTGCGGAGCCGTTACAAAAAAGTGATAAGAAGTATGCTATTGTAGCACTACTAGTAATTTCTACTAATCATTTCTAAACGTCATGGCGTATCTCAGGATTTCCTTATCTACTTTAAAAAATACAAAACGTTGTTACGAAAAGTCATAAGGCAGGCTAAAATAATGAAAAACGATCAGGATATTTTGAACTCAAATAATCAAACAAAAGCAATGTGGAATATAATAAAAAATACTACCAAATCAACTAGAAAACCCGTAGAGAATGTTGTTTTAAAATATAACAATATAAATGTGAACGATCCAGCAACAGTGGCTAATCTTTGTAACCAATACTTTTCGAGAATTGCTGCGGATCTCACTAAGGGTCTTCAGGCACAAAATTCAAAAACAGACAGTTCACCCAAAAGTTTAGACACAATGTTTGTTTCCGAAACTTCTTCCTATGAAATTCTCAAAATAATCGGTAAACTAAAAAATAAATATTCGTCCGGTTTAGATGAATTCCCGGATTCTTTGTTACAGACTTGTGCGTATGCCATTATACACCCGTTAACTCACATATTTAATGCATCTTTATGCACTGGAACGTTTCCAGATATTTTCAAAACAGCTAAAATTAAGCCGCTTTTCAAAAAAGGCAACAAAAATGAAATTCAAAATTATCGGCCCATTTCTCTTCTATCAGTTTTTTCAAAAATATTAGAGACTTTTTTACATACGAATGGAAACCTTTCTCACTAAACACGACGCGCTTTCAGATTGCCAACATGGATTTAGAAAATCAAAATCAACGGAAACAGCTATATTTTCTTTTCTTAAAGATGTCGCCTCATCATTGGATCAAAACGAGGCACCTATTGGATTATTTTTAGATCTCTCAAAAGCTTTTGAGTCATTGATCATGACATTTTACTTTCCAAATTACCTTCATATGGAATTCGTGGTATTGCTCTACATTGGTTATGTTCGTACCTTAAACAACGATCTCAGAGTTGAAATACCTTACTGGAATGATGGAACATTACGTACGCACCTTTCCGACTCTTTGTCCGTTGCATGTTGAGTTCCTCAAGGATCGATTTTAGGCCCTATTCTGTTCCTACTTTACGTAAACGATATGCCCTTGACGATTCGAAACGGAAGAACGGTTCTCTTTGCGGATGATACGAACATCCTTTGCAATAAAGAAACCGTAAATAGTACAATATCAGATGTTTCAACTTGGTTCCGAAATAACAAATTAATAGTAAACGAAAAGAAAACGGTTTTAATGCAGTTTTCCATTTCAAATAAACAATTCTGTGCCCCATTGAAAATGAACAGTGTACCATTGACTGATGTTAAGGCAACAAAATTTTTAGGTCTCTTAATTCAGTCAAACCTTAAATGGAACGTCCATTTAAATGAATTGAACACAAAATTAAGTTCATTATGCTACGCGTTCAGAATTCTTGCAAATTAAGTCAGCCTTCATACTGCTCGTTGTGTATACTTCGCGAATGTTCATTCCCGCCTGAGATATGGCATAATATTCTGGGGAAATACATCTTATAGCTCCCAGACTTTTAGATTACAAAAACGAATTGTACGAATAATAACCAAATCCCGCCGACGTGATTCATGTAAGCCTCTCTTCATTAATCTAGGAATTCTACCATTACCGTGTCTTTTTATTTACGAATCAGTGGTTTTTGTAAAAAATGACTTGCTCAAGGGCGGGAATATATTTACAGAAAATGCCGAAGTCTATTACTATAACACTCGACGTAGAAAATATATTCATCAGGTGACAGTATCAACAGCTCATTACAAAAAATTCACATACAATACATGTACATTATTTTACAACACTTTGCCAAATGACATTAAACGATTAAATTCAATAGAAAAGTTTAAATCCCAAGTGAAATCGTTTCTGCTGCATAACTGTTTCTATACAATTAGAGACTATACTGAGCCTCACAAGAAAAGTAACATTTAATTTTAACAATGATACATAATGCATTATTTACCATTTGGACTGTATAAATGAGTATAAACAACCTGTAACAACTATTGTACTACAGCTTCCGGGTCAATGACCCCCATCTCGATCAGGTTTTTCGTCCAGTTTCCCTGATCCATTGAGCAAATGCTGAGATGGCCCCTTGTTTTGCTTCTGGACATAAATGTAACTTCATTTTCTGTGCACTTCTTCTAGAATTCAGTGGGAAATACAATTATTCAAATTATCGTTTCCATGTTGTCGCGGCAGGAAGTAATAAGAGCCAAAATTTATTGCTTATTTATCTTTGAAAATAGATTTTATTACATGGGAGTTTTTTGTTTTGTTTTTTTCTCCCTTTCAAAATTCAAAATTTATTGCTTATTTATCTTTGAAAATAGATTTTATTACATGGGAGTTTTTTTGTTTTTTTTCTGAAAATAGATTTTACTACATAGGAGTTTTTGTTTTTTTCTGCCTTTCAAAATTCAAAATTTAAGTAGTATATGACTTAGTGTAGGGATCACAGAATTTTGAAAATGTGCACACAATTAACATTTCCCCATAGTACGTCATACGCAGTTTTTAACTGTTTTTTGAATAAAATAAATAAATAGTTTAGTTTAGAGACTTTTCTGTTTTGTACAGGATGAGTTGGATCCTCCACATGCTGTGTTTATTGGACCACCGGTGAAGCAGGAAACATCATGTAGTGACGAAGAGAAGGTAAGAATAGGTTTATATTCACAGTTCGCATTTCGGCGTCAGAGATAATCTTCGTGTTGTTTCTGGTCCATTCTCCGATTGCTAGTGCTCTCACGATTGTAACTGTAGGAGAGTATATCACCATATGTAACGTTTCTAGATTATGTGCCGTATTGACATTGTCTGGAAGAATGTGACACTTCATTATGGTGATCCTGCTAGCTAACTCCTTCGAAGTGTTTAATTCGCATTTGTTGTTGTTTCTAAGAAAATGGCGTTTAAATGTTATTGTAAATGCGAAATTTGAAGCTCTTTTTGTCATAAATCTTTCGAGTCTTAGAAAATCTTGAGCGGAAGTCATTTTAAGCATTTCTCTCACAAATGCAATACTATTTACAAATTGCTAGAAATGAACATAATAAAGGCACGCGAGAAATTATTAAAAAGAAGTGATGATACAGCGTGGCAGAGATTTCCTCGGCGTGAAGTTTTATAATTTCCTTGGAGGACTGGCTGTTACCATGCCACCGTGCAAGTGTGTTGTTGCTTTCAGACTCGTGCCACACATAACAGGTTCCTCTGCTGGATGTTTAATATGTCTTACGGGAGCCCCCTGAATTGCCGTGTTTAATGGTTCTAGTGACATTTTCTTTTGTCAGATTTTTCTGACGGTGTTTAATTAAAATAATTGTCTATATTGTGGTATATGAAACTGACGAAGCATTTTTATTATGGAAATGTCATTTTATTTGACATAGATTATAGGGATGTGAATAGACGATCGCGAGGTGGTCGCTATGTGACAAATAAACAACCGGCGTTAAGGATCATTTTCGTTAGGTTGAAATGACAGTAGAGGCGGAATAAGCATTGCTTTGAGAGACAAAAGAAAAATATATAAAATTCGGATGCTTCCGAGTTTTTAGAAGAACATTCATTCGCTAGCGCAACACGGTGATGAGCTGGTCAGCTCTTGACAGATTTTACTAAATCGAGGAAAGACTGTAATTGACGGTTGTATAAAGTTAACTATCGTTTCTTATATTAGGAAAGAGCATGAACATTCGGGGTCGAATTATAAATTATGTACGTTATGGAGAGAGCAGGGAGATCCTTGATTAATGTCTTAGGATTTAAAATTACTTGAAGACAAAACCATATGTGACCGTTTTATAGCCATTTTCAAGTTAAGCACTACAAAATCCTTAAAATATAGAAGTTTTATTATGAAACGAAAACTTAAAATTTTAATCTGTGTCGCGGTGTCAACTGAATGATAACTAAGAATATCCGTGCAGTTATAATTGAAGGTGAAGGGATGTAAACCATGAAAGGTCTACATGGATTACAAGAATTATTTAAAGTTATAGTTAGTTACCCTCCCAAATAAAGTTTCAAATTTTCAATCTTTATATTATTTTACCGCATGAAGAGATTCTTTATTTATATTTTTTGTAGGATCCTCTTGCGTTCTGCTGTGGTAGTGCTTCTAATGCTACAATAAATCAAGATATCGCTTCATGTTCCTCAGGTAAGTGTATCATATATTTTTTAAATTATTTCGTGAACCCAGAATCCTTTGTGTGTCGAGTACATTTCCTTATTTGTTCATAATGTATTACAATTTTACACATAGTAGAGCAAAAGAAAAGTCAATAACCAGCTAAAATGCCTCAAGACAACATTCGTTGCCACAGCAGCGTTTTTAAAGAAACCTGAATGTTTAATACATTCATTAAATAAAGACGAAGTTTGAAACGTCATTTTATTCAAGCGGATGTTTTAAACATTGCCTTTTCGTGTTCGATGTTTTGTTTGGTGCGCGTGAATACGAAAGTCCCGCCATAACAATTTTATAAAAGCTACAGAATGAAAACAAATGTAATTCTTCGTGATACAATAAAACGAGAGCTGTTTGTACTACGTACTACTAAGAGATCACTTCATGTTCCCCAGATGGAGGGAGTTTTGCATCAGAGGAAACCAACACAATCCTGGCACAACAGAGCCAAAGTACTGGCTTGGATGACAGCCCAAAGAGTAGCTTCAGCAACTATGACCAGACCACGCACCACATGGATACATTCCCAAACACGAGCATCCAGAGGGAAAAACGTTTTAAGTGTTGCATTTGCAATAAGATGTTCAGTACAAAGGCGAAGTTGCATAGACACGTGCGCACCCACACAGGTAAGAAACCTTTCCAATGTTCCATCTGTGAGAAGACCTTTAATCAAAATAGAACATTGGATAAGCACATGCGCATCCACACTGGGGAAAACCTTTCCAGTGTTCTATCTGTGGGAAGACTTCTCTATAAATGGCAATGCGCACCCACACTGGTGAGAAACCTTTACAGTGTTCCATCTGTGGGAAAACCTTTTCTGCCTGATGGAAATCACATGCGCACCCACACTGGTGAAAAACCTTTACAGTGTTCCATCTGTGGGAAAACCTTCTCTCATAAAGTAAATTTGGTTACCACATACGCACCCACACTGGTGAGAAACCTTTCCAGTGTTCCAACTGTGAGAAACCTTCACTCAAAAAGGAAACTTGGATAAGCACATGCGCATCCACACTGGGGAAAAACCTTTCCAGTGTTCCAACTGTGAGAAGACCTTCACTCAGAAAAGAACCTTGAATGAGCACATGCGCACCCACACTGGTGAGAAACCTTTCCAGTGTTCCATCTGTGAGAAGACCTTCACTCAAAAAGGAAACTTGGTTACCACATGCGCACCCACACTGGTGAAAACCTTTCCAGTGTTCCAACTGTGAGAAGACCTTAATCGAAAAGAATCCTTGATAAGCATATGCGTACCCACACTGGTGAGAAACCTTTCCAGTGTTCCATCTGTGAGAAAACCTTCACTCAAAAAGGAAACTTGAATGAGCACATGCGCACCCACACTGGTGAGAAACCTTTCCAGTGTTCCATCTGTGAGAAGACCTTCACCAAAAGGAAGCTTGAATGATCACATGCGCACCCACACTGGTGAGAAACCTTTCCAGTGTTCCATCTGTGAGAAGACCTTCACTTAAAAAGGAAACTTGGGATAAGCATAAGCGCACTCACACTGGTGAGAAACCTTTTGAGATTTGATCACTATGTGAATTATTCACCACCATATCATGTTCAGTCTCCTGTCGGTTCTGTTTGTTACACCTACTTTACAAAAGGAAATACTAGGTATTATTGTTAGCATGTACACTAAAAAGTCGGCTTGAATGGATGATCGATTGTAGTAATTAATCTCATGTTGTAAATTTTAAATTTCATCCTTTTTCTAAAAGTTTGTATTTTTTGTTATTTTGTGTTTAAAAACTTAATACTATCTGTATTGTAAAAATTAGAATAGCGTAAATTCATTTCTCACCACACGGCTTTTCCCTCAGTAAGGTGATGTGAGAGCAGAGATGAGATATTTTGTACTAGTGTGAATGCACATTTTCTTGTATTATGTAACATGGCATAAATAAATTGAAATTTGTGTGACTCTTACCTTACTCTGACTATACAACCGTGGATTTCTTAAGTCAGGTGTTAAGAAGGGGTCTGAACATATGTTGATAAGATGTAAGGGACCTTTATTATTGTGAATAGCATCCAAGTCTCTTCTTCACTTTAAAAACCATTCATCACGCCTAGAACATCTAATAACGATTAACTTCAAACAATTGGTAAACTTAAATTCTATATATTTTTAATGTAAATATAAAGGTTTAATACAATAATTGAATGTCTACTGGTCTGACCTGAGCACTTCAAGATGTTAAGTGGACTCCACAAGTTTTATGGGTCGTGCAAAACAGTCTGAAGCCCCAAGATAACTCATATGGGCATCCCTTACAGAGTGCAGGTCTGGAGCTTCTATTCTACATGAGGTGCAGAAACGTGTTTGTACAACAAGTTTATTCTTTAGCACATAGTCACTGGCACAGTTACATAATGTACAGTTATGTGGTGATTGGATTACCTTGAGAATGCACTTCACTTGGCACAAGTGAAACACGCTGTGATACATCAAAATAATTTGCAATTCAAATAGATTTGGAATATTAATAGTTTTATTGCATAAAATATATTTGTTATATAATCGAGTGGTTTTGATTTATTTTTTTTAAGTATCATTTTTTAGAAAAAAGGTTTTATGAGATAGCTCAGCAGTGTATTCGGGTGGTCTCTGAAACCCGAGTGCCGTTTAATATGTATCAATTCTTCATTTTGTAACCGTGAGAAATTGCGCGCCCGTATCTTTCATGATGCTTATTGCCTCTTAAAATTTCGGAGTTATCGCAGCAGGGGCCAGTCGACGGCCCTTGGTTGTAGCCGCTCAGCGAACGTAAGGTTTGGGGTCTATTTTTTTTTTGTTTCAGTCGGATCATATATCCTTTTTGTCAGTCTTCGCCGAACTTGCCAGCACGAGAGCTAGTCACATTTGGCTTTGCGTCCGGGCACGAAGCTTAGCGACAAGCGGCACTGCGTTTCAAATTGAATTTCTCGGAACAGACGTTGCCATACGAGGTACAAGAGAGAAAGAACGCCGTTTCAGGCCGTTTTAGCAGCGTGCACACCGTACGAAAAGCGAGGCTTACCACATAGACGAGTTTACTTTTAGGACAATGTTTTTCTTTTCCGAAACCGCATTATTTGATCGAAATATTTTCTCGAAAATAATTTTAAAATATACATAATCGTAAATTATGTATTCAAATATTAACTGTAAATTATGCGTAATGATAACATTTAAGAACATTTCTTCTGTACCATAATTTTATTTCATATCTGTGATATTTTTGATATGTTTAAATTTTTTTACTTTTGTTCTTACTTTTTTTATATGTAATTTAATTTTGTGTGGAATATTAATTGAATTGTCAAATATGGTTTGTTTAAAAATATATATACACATTTAATTATAATAATTCACTTGAAATATCGCATTGAAAATACAAAAATACGTTGATAAGAGGATTAACTTGAGTTTTGAGACTACATAACACAGTTTTGCAAAGTCTTGATCTCTTTTTAATGCAGTTTTCCCACGTTTTCATGTTTTTACTGCATGAAAATCCGGTATTTAATGTTATCAGGTAGACCATCTAGCAGCGTTTTGTGGCGACTCATGCTGAAAATGTGCAGACCGTGTATTCGAGACTTTTGACTTTTATACTTCCAGTTTGCGTTCTTGAAGTTTCTGTACAAAAACGTATGTATGAGAATTTGCACAAAAACTGTGCCATGTAAACCGAGCCTTATAAAGTTTCTCGAAAACTGAAAAGTTTTTAGAGAAAAAGAGCTTAAAATTTTGCATTTTCAGAAACTCAAAGGCAATTTTATCAAAAACCGCTCCAATTTTTTTCAAACCTTTCGTACAGATAGTGCAAAATCACTGTAAAAGATGACATAAAAGCCATTTTGCTGCATTCTTTTGTAGTTTTTTTTCTTCAAAAATTACAGATAATTATTTTTTTTAATGTACCTCCCACCTTTAAGGTGGTTAGGTTAGGTGATATGAAATTACACTGATCTGATCGTTTTGATCTTTTCACAACACAGGGGAATCATATGATCGCCGCGATACAAACCCATAAATACGTTTCAATCCACGTGTTTCTAAAAATGATCGTGTTTTATTAAATGTTAACACTTGGTAGATTGGGAGAAAATGTGAACTTTTCAATAGTCAGATAATATTGTAGAGATACTTTACATCCATAAGCATTTACCATTATTACAATGAATACAGTGAAAACATAATAAAGGTAGTGAGTTATATATAAATCATAATGTATGTTCAGAAAGTCCAGGCACATTTATTGATACATTAACACATATACAAGATTATCAAATTATGAATTATCCAGTCAAATATTTAAACTTTCAGCAATTTTACAAAGTGTTTGGCCTTTCATCTACTTGATGTTAAAAAAATGTATTCTGCGGTGGCAACGTCAACGTCTTAATTAAGTAATTACTGAATAAAGTTCACTACGGCAAATACCATCAAAAAGCGCGCATTGGCATGCTTTTTTTGTTGAAAAAGCAATGTATCTATAATAACTTTGGTGCAAAATTCCACGCTCGCAGTGCAGGGTATTTCAATCTGCGACACTAATCTCTCAATTAAAACAAAATGTATAGTCATGTGATGAAATTCACAATAAAAGGCAGCAACATATAATGAAGATGAAGCTAAAATTATTACGTTTTAATGAACATGATTTAGTTATGTTTTCCAATTAGAAACATCAAATGACTTATTTTCAGTTATCTGCTCTACCACGTGAAGAGTATTATATTCCTGATACATTTTCAGACACACAGTCGTCTTCTGTACAATATTTTCTAATCGAAAACAACTCTAACGTCTCTGAATTTAAATGATGTTTCTTGGAAAATCTCGATTCCTTAATTTCGTCTCAGGAACATTTTTTGTGTATAAACTAAAATTCAAAACAACACCTACAACTACAGAAAGAGAAATCACTGGATGAGATTTCAACACTAGTTTTCAAAGAGAAACACAATCATCACTTTAACAATTGTCTAAACTGGAGACACTGTAACTTTCCTCAAATTATTCATCAAATCTTCCAACGATATTCACGAAAACTGTTAGTTGCGAAAACTTGCTGCGAAACCGGCGGCGCTAGCCGAATGCGTTTACTACGCTCCGTGAAGTCACGAAGGTTAAGCGCATTCGAGACTCGCGGGTTCTTGGTTGGGTGACCGGCCAGGAACCCCGGGATCTAACGGCGTCGAGCCCCTGGCCGAAGGGATAAAAGGCACTGACTGACTGCGACGTGACGAGACTTGACAATTATTAAAAAGTAAAAGGACATTAATGGAGGATTACTCCCAAGTGTAAAGCGCTCAACGCCCCTTAAGGGGCTTGGAGACGCGTTGCGTCAAGATGTTAAAACCACACTGTGATCGACAGTAACCGGCTGGGAATTCTTCAGCCTTCTTTTATTTTCTGATGGAATTTCTCTTCTTTTTTGTTTTCTAGAAAGATAGGTAGGCCAATCAAGAAAAGTTTCGCCCGTCGTATCATACATAACTTTAAGACTCTCTCTCACTGGAGAGATACCCGAATGCCCTGTTTATTTCATTCGTGGAGAAGTTGTCAAATCCATGCCCTATATTAGTGGGGTGTGCCTTTTCTTACTTTTCTCCTCTGCAGTGAACTGAGGAAATTCTGACCCTTGAGTTGATATCGATCGCTGAGGGCTTTCATACTCAGTAAAGCTAATTGTTCAGATATAATGTTTTACTTCTTTTTTTTGTTAAATCTGAATTATAAATTAATAAACATGGCACAATAAAATGTTTATATATGTGTATAAAATCTTAGATTATTTGATTATATTTTTGTGTTATCAATATTGAAAAAAAGGTAGAATGTTTAGTAATAAGTGCTCATAAATTAAACATTTTTCTTTGATTAATTTCGAATTAATCATTACCCTTATGTCTCCTGCCTTGAAAGTAGTCCATATGTTTATTTAGCGGTATTCAATGTTAATGTTTGGTTCAATTTTAGTTCGCAATTGTGGCACTTCTTTGACGCGTTAACGAAATGCGAACACTGACACAATAAATAAAACACGTATTACTAGATTGTTTACTAAAAGTATGATAAAATTATTCATTGATTATTTTATGCAGGAGTCATGGGAAGCAGTTTATAATACTGTTGATAGAAACGACAAATATAATTTTTTTTAAACTCTTTCATTTCGTTTTCACACTTGATCTCCTCTTCAAAGAAGAAAATTAAATATTTCACGGAAAAGCAATTCTTGGATGACACAAGGGATTTGGACATCTTGTAAAACAGGCGCATTCTTTCTTTAATTTTGAAACGTCATAACGTATCTAAAGATGTCCTATACAAAAAATTTATATCATTGTTAAGAAAAGTCATAAGGCAGACTAAAATCATGAAACACGATCAGGATATTTTGATCTCAAATAACAAAAAAACAAATCAACTAAAAACATTGTAGAGAATGTTGTTTTAAAATAAACAAAATACATGTGAACGATCCGGTAACAGTGGCTAGTATCATTAACCAATATTTTTCGAGATTGCTGCGGTTCTACTAAGTCTTCGCCACAAAATTCAATAACAGACAGTTCACCCAAAATTTTAGACATGATTTTCGTTTCCGAAACTTCTTCCTATGAAATTCTCAAAATAATCGGTAAACAAAAAAAAAAAAAATATTCGCCCGGGTTTGATGATTTCCCGGATTCTTTGTTAAAGACCTGTACATATGCCATTATACACCTGTTAACTCACGTATTTAATGCATCGTTATCC
Organism: Teleogryllus oceanicus; assembly: GCA_964035755.1. NCBI lineage: Eukaryota > Metazoa > Arthropoda > Insecta > Orthoptera > Gryllidae > Teleogryllus > Teleogryllus oceanicus. The sequence continues at coordinate 102,284,299 of CAXIVR010000010.1, read as the reverse complement.
ACCGGAACGTGTCCAGATATTTTCAAAACAGCTAAAATTAAGCCGCTCTTCAAAAAAGGCAATAAAACTGAAATTCAAAATTATCGGCCTATTTCTCTTCTATCAGTATTTTCAAAAATATTAGAGAGTATTTTTACGTACGAATGGCAACCTTTGTCAGTAAACACGACGCGCTTTCAGATTGCCTCATGGATTTAGAAAATCAAAATAAACAGAAACAGCCATATTTTCTTTTCTCAAAAATGTCGCCTTATCATTGGATCAAAACGAGACACCTATTGCATTATTTGTAGATCTATCAAAAGCTTTTGACGTCATGACATTTTACTTTCACAATTACCTTCATATGGAATCCGTGGTATTGCTCTAATTCTAGAGCAATTTTTGAGATTTATCTTCGTACCAACGATCTTAGAGAGTGGAAATCCTTACTGGATTGATGGAACATTACGTACGCATCTTTGCCCATTGCACGTGGTGTTCCTCAAGGATCGATTTTTGGCCCTATTCTGTTCCTACTTTACGTAAACAATGTGCCCTCGACGATTCGCAACGGAAGAACGGTTCTCTTTACGGATGATACGAACATCCTTTGCTATAAAGAAACCGTAAATAGTACAATATCAGATGTTTCGACTTGGTTCTGAAATAAAAAATTAATAGTAAACGAAAAGAAAACTGTTTTAAAGCGGGTTTCTATTTCAAATAAACAATTCTGTGCTCCATTGAAAATGAACGGTGTACAATTGACCGATGTTAAGGCAAATAAAATTTTAAATCTCTCAATTCAGACAAACCTTAAATGGAACGTCCATTTAAATGAATTGAACACAAAATTAAGTTCATTATGCTACGCGTTCAGAATTCTTTCAAATTCGGTCAGCCTTCATACTGCTGGATGTGTATATTTCTCGAATGTTCATTCTCGCCTGAGATACGGCATACTTTTTTTAGGAAATATATCTTACCATCCCACACTTTTAGTTTACAAAAACGAATTGTACGAATAATAATCAAATCCCACGCACGTGATTCCTGTAAGTCTCTCTTGATTAATCTAGGAATTTTACCATTTCCTTGCCTCTTGATATACGAACTAGTGTTTTTTGTCAAAAATGACTTGCTTAACGGCGGGAATATATTTTCAGAAGACGCTGAAGTTTATTACTCGACGTAGAAATCATATTCATCATGTGACAGTATCAACAGCTCATGACAAAACATTCACAGACGATACATGTACATTATTTTACTACACTTTGCCAGATGACATTAAACGATTAAATTCGATAAGTTTAAGTCCAAAGTGAAATCGTTTCTGCTGCATAACTGTTTTTATACAATTCGAGACTATACTGAGCATCACAAGGAAAGTAACATTAATTTTAAAAGTGAAACTTAATGGTGGCCATGGTGCTAGGGTAACAAATTGAACGGTGCGCAATCCGCCATATTGTAGGCAAATGCGGGCGCGGTCATTACGCAATTTATAATTACTAATAAAAATGATCCCATTCCGACACATGAATGAGAAAATGTTTTCCAAATTGAATGTCACGACTGGCCAAGAAAAGATATCGGGCAAACTTTCGAAACGCAGGATAAATGATGATCAAAAAATTGATTTCAAGAATATCCAAGGTTAATAGCAAAAACTCTAAATGTTAATTTAACATCACCATAACACAACATTATTGGTGCATAAATAATACTGTCTTTGTACAGTGCTGTCTTCTAATTTTTTTGTGCAGCAGCCTACTGTTAGTTTTTGCTATATGGTGAAGCCTTATTTTAAAATAATAAGAAACAAGCAAATTAACAATATCCAACAAATCTTTTCCACTTTTGACGGACTAGAACTTGAAGCATAATTGTGCTCATTAGAAATTTCACCACGGAATGATAATGGGGAGCGGATGTTAGAATGTTGTATACATAATCAATTGCTGATAGGAAATACGTGGTTTCTACACAAAAAAAATACACAAATACACCTTTGAAACAAGAAGAAACCGGATAGTTAAAAGTATGATTGATTACTTTACATACACGGAGTCATTTCGATATGCAGTAATGGATATTAGGGTGTATAGAAGTGCAGAATTAAGCTCGGAACATAAACTGGTGGTAATGGAAACTCGTATTAAAAATCCACGTAGAGAACGTTTTAAGCATTATTTTAAAATTAAAAGTGAAAAATTGAGAATGGAGGAAAATAAGAAAAGATATGAAAAGCAGGAAGAAAACAAAGGGGAGGTTAGGGTCGATAGAGGTATGAAATAGGAAGAGAGTAAATACGCGTTTTAAAAGAACTAGATGGTGGAACGAGGTGGTCAAGGAATAGGAAAAAAAAAAAAACGTATATATGGTATCAAAGAGCAAGAAGATTGGGAAAAGTACATAGTAGAAATAGAGGAAAAGTAGAAGTGAAGAAGGCAAAGGCGGAGACATGGGAAATGTTTGCAACAGAATTGGAGGAAAAGTACCATTAGAACAAGAAAGACTTTTGGCAGGTAGTAAATGGACTAGGAGGGAAACATAAGAAAACGGCCATAAGCATAAGGGATCCAAATAACTTAAAGACAGAACAGATAGAAGTACTAGAAACCCGGAGGAAGTATTATGAGAACATCTTTAATGATAAAAACAGGACAACCACTGGATAAAAACAGGACAACCACTGGTGACTGGAGGGAGTTGAGTGAGAGTCAAGAACTCCATGAGCCACTGGGAAACAGAAAAGAGGGGAAGGCGAATCGAACCTGGTGAGTGAGAGACAGAAACAGAAAGAGACGTAGAAGAGGCAATAAGAAGAATTCAAGTTGGGAAGGCAGCTGGTCCAGTAGTAACTCAAAAGCACTGCAAAATCTAAATTTACTCTGAAATAACAACACTACGGGCAAACAACATGCCTGTCAGTGGACTAGTTGCCGAAAATATGGCGCCCTTCAATTTGTAACACTACTCTAGCTCAATATGTGTGTCTATGTAATACTATCCAATGTCTTTGATCCCAAAACGTGTATTTCCGTTGAAATCTCGAAATCGATTTCCCTATACTACATATATTACTCTGTATATACGTCTGTTTACGAGAAAGTAAAACCTTTACATTCATAATAGTTGTAACCGATAAGTTTTATATTTTTCCACTTTTCTTAAAATCATGGTTTTGAACCAACGTGAGACCTGCACCTGTCTCTCAAACGTTCTTTGGACTATCCAACGACAAAATTTCATCAAAAAAGATTGAGTTGGTCTGGAGAAAAAAATGTGTAAACTAAGTTCAAAATTGCTTACATCTTACCTCGAAGTAAGCGAAAAATACTGTTACGATTCTAGGTGGTGAATTAAAAACTGGTATTTTTATCAAAATCATTTATTTTGTCTCTTAACACAATCACTGAAAACACTTGATTATTCTTTATACGTCACACTTCTCTTAATTATTTATTTACACGACACTTCTCTCGATTATTTATTTACACTGTTCACTTCACTTACACTGTTGCACAGTCCTAAGCAGTCACGACAGTTCGATGCACTGGCGACAGTCAACAGTACTGACCACAGTTCACGGGGCCTGCGCCGTGTCACTGGGCACACTCACTGCACTGCTATTCACCGCGATGCACACACATTACAGCTCAGCTTCCACTTCAGACTTGAGACTGACTCGCAGTCGCGTATTTGTACTCGGCGGGTTCCGTCGAGAATATTCCGAGCATTTCGATTAGCGCCAGAACTCTCTATGTCTAGCTAGTTCGAGGGCCGCCGTCCGATGACGCAATCCGCGCATACAGATAGTTCGTGGTGGTGCCGGCTGATGACGCAATATTCGATACACTACTCCCTCCTTAGATGCGATCCGTCTCGGAACCCGTTTAGTGAAATCATGCAGATACTTGCAGCTGGAGCCTCTATTGCAGTTGGAAGTTAAGAAGTGACAGTCAATTGTCTTCTTTGGATATGACATTCCATGGTGGTAGCTGCAGACTAAGGTGCTAGCACCAGTATATCAGAATAGCACTTCCAACACGCGTTTCACTGTTGTCCAGTTCAGTCCATCGAAACCACATCCCAGTTTGGAGATGGCAATCATCTGGACGTTGAGTTGTAGTACTTGTTGGCGTAATTCAATCAGTTTCCCAAAGATTTTTATAGGATGCCTTGTGATACGACTTCCTTTTTGTGACAAGGTAATAAACATATTGACTCACGTCGTGCAGTTGCAGAACCTTCCCAATGTCTGGTTGCTGCTTCTCTAATTCTACTGTTCTTCCCTATTTTCTCTTGAATACAGCAGCAACACCTCTGGTCATATTTAAATCCTGGACGACACAAAGCGCCAATACATATTCCTGGAGTACCGCAAACATCCCGTTGCACTTCCATTGTTACAACATAACGCGCTTTATGATTTTCGCTATAATGACACAAACTCGTCGAATAAACTCTTGCATGTCCAGCTCACAAACTCGTGCGGTCTTTTCTTCATCATTTGCATTCCTTCCTGCGTACCGGACCAGCCGATTCGAATGAACGACTCGTGGTTTTTCGATTCGGCAATTATTTTAATTTGGTAGACATCATTTATCATGTTTTACTACCTCTTACTGTCCTTCCCACTGTCGTAATTTTAGACACAAACCGCGGCGTCGTTGGGGTTAATTAGCCAAACATGATCTCCGGGTTGATAACCTCCCCCTTCAACTTTGATGTCATACCGGTCTTTCATCCTGTCACTTGCGATTTGGATTCTTTCACGTAGAATTACTTCCATTTTCCGTCTTAGGTCATTTACAAAGTCTTCACTTGCTGTTTCTTTATTATTTTTGCAACCAAACTGTAGATCACATGGTAGACGTAGTTCCCGGCAGAAGAGGATATTAGCGGGTGTTTGCCCAGTTGTCTCATGAACAGATGAGCGGTAGGCTAGAAGAGAAAGATGTATGTATTCGTCCCAGTCGCGTTGGTGATCTGACACGACCTTCGCTAAATATTTTCCCATTGGTCTGTTCATGCATTCCACCATTCCGTCTGACTGCGGATCTGGGGCTGTTGCTCTTGTTTTTCTTATTCCAAGAAGTTCACACACTCCTTCTAATACTGTAGATTCGAAGTTCCTGAATAATTCCAGTGGCACACCAAATCGGCTCACCCATTCCTTAACCAGTAGTTCTGAGATAGCAGTGGCCTCTTGGTTAGGTAGAGGATATGCTTCAACCCACTTGCTAATATAATCCATGGCCACGAGTGTGTATTTATTTCCATCATTTGACATTGGAAATGGGCCAGCCAAGTCAATGGCAATTCGTTCGAAAGGACTCCCAACGTTGTATTGCCTCATCTTCGCTCTTCTTTTTATGTGGCCCATCACTAGTAGCACAATTTCGACACTTTGTGCACCGCATCTGTACGTCTTGCTTGCAATTAACCCTGTAAAATCGTTCGCGCACTTTCTCTAGTGTGTTCGTTATACCGAGATGTCCTCCCGAAGTTCCATCATGCAATTCCCTCAATATTTCAGGCACCGTTACTCTTAGTAACAATATCTGCGTCCTCTTCTGAGAGCCATCTTCACTTTCCAGAACTTTCATTAATCGAATCCCACTGCGCCCACTATGATTTTACTGCTGAAGAACTATACCACGTGTTAGAGGATATTTTTTCCAAATTCAGCAACTGAATTTATCGACTATTTCGTTAGCAGGACCTTGTAATATGAGCTTTTTTGTAAAATTTTCTCCGTTTTTTTGCGTGTTTAACATCTTTATTTTGCGTAAGTGTTAGCGAGAGACTAAAAAGGTTTATTTAAGCTCTTTTCGGACAGTGCGACCTTTTTCCCGCCCCGGACTATTGCATACGCATTGCATCTTTATAGTATCAACAAATGTTTCATTGTTGTGAAGCATCAGACGTTTCTTGTTGCTAGTCTACCTGTGAACTTGACTGATACAAAGCTTTTTGTTGGTAGGTGAAGGGAGTTTAATATCTGAGAAAGACGACACACTCCAAAACAACAGAGACGTGGATTGCATCCGTAAGAGAAGCTCCTCCAACTGTGACCAGACCACGCACCACAAAGACGACCCTCGGAACACGCGCATCCACAGGGGAAAAAGTTTTAAGTGTTCCATTTGTAATAAGATCTTTAGTAGAAAGGAGTTGCCTAGGCACATGCGCACCCACGTTGGTGATAAACCTTTTCAGTGTTCCATCTGTGAGAATACCTTCACTAGAAAGGACAGTTTAGCTTTTCACATGCGTACCCACACTGGTGATAAACCTTTTCAGGTTTTGGCAATTTGGTTCTTCACGTTCGAACTCACACTGGTGGTGATCATTTTCTGTCACATGCGACCCACACTGTATAAACCTTTTCAGTGTTCCATCTGTGAGAAGACCTTCACTACTAAGGACAAGTTCGCTTGTCACATGCGCACCCACACTGGTGATAAACCTTTTCAATGTTCCATCTGTGAGAAGACCTTCACTTTTAAGAACAAGTTGGCTCGTCACATGCGCACCCACACTGGTGAGAAACCGTTCCGATGTACCGTGTGTAGAAGTCATTCTCTGAGAAAAAACGTGAATAACCACATGCCTTCACACTGGTAAAGTTTCCAGTGTTCCAACTGTTCATTCGTGAACTTGAACACATATTCATGTGAGAAAACCTTTACTCAGAAAGGCTTGAACGACTGCATACGCACCCACACTGGTGGGAAACTTTTCCGATGTACCGTATGTGAGAAGACCTTCGCCGGAAAAGGAAATTTGGATAGGCAGTTGCTAAGACACTCAAGAAAAGCGATTCCGGTCATCCATCTGTGAAAAGACCTCCAATCGAGAAAACGTTAATGAGCACATGAGCGACCACACTGGTGAAAAATCTTTTCAGTGTTTCGTTTGTGAAAAGACCTTTCTTCAGAAACGCTTCGGATGAGCTCATGCGCACTTGGACAGGTGATAAAGCTTTTCAGTTTTCCGTCTAAGGAGACTCCCGTAATCGGTCGAGTTGAACATTATAGTTCATTATATCCACTTCAAATGAACATAAAATCATTTTGTTATTAGTGATTTGAATTTTGGTTTTGTGAGGATAATGTTCTTATTCTTGGAAATATTACAATTTTTTTCGAATTTTGTTATATTTCGCATATAAAGGAACCGGAAATATGTGAGAATACAAATTCTTGTAGTAACATCTTTGGCTAAGTTGATAAGGATATCGTTTTCCCTTTTATTAATAATTTAGAGATGATATGCCATTTTGCCAGAACTGATGTGCTAGAAAGTACAATTCGATCACCCTATAACGTCTGATGTAAATCACACATACAGGAAGTAAATTGCCATGAATCCCTGAAAATTTAAAAATTGTTGATTGGAACGGTGTTTTTGAAGAAGATTGCATAGAAGCTGCTGTGTGTCTTTTCGTAATAAAGTGCAGGGTGCAAGCTATATATCATCCTATTAACCAAACGTCCCGGCCGCGTCAATATAACATATGGTTGGGAAGAACGCACTCCGCTGCGGTAGCGAGAAACGGTGTTCGGTGACCACAACTCCGCGCAGTATTCGTGGTACGCGCGAAGGGTTAGTCCTGAAGGGGTGTCGCGTTACTTCTCCACGAAAATGCAGACCCTGAAAAACGACCGACGGCCGGCGGTGTTGTGTCAGAGGGTAACGCTATCAGTGAGGAGAAGGCCATTTTGAAATGCGTTGGAAAGTAATCTGCATGGAGAAGCACATGCGAAAATGGTGAGAGATCCGCCGTTGGGAGCTGGACTGTGATCTACTCAGTTACAAGTTTTAGTAATAGGCTGTACGTTTCGGGAACTATTCCGGAGCGAAGTAACAGCTGAATTTTGAGAGTGAAATTTCCATGTTGAACGGCAGTGAGACCTTTCACATCATCGATATAATTGGGAAACGAATATGTGCGTAGAGCATCGCCGAGAATAATACAAACGCCTTTAGCTTATCGTTACGTGCAAGGGCTGTGAGCTTGTAATTGTTAAACGCGTTGTGGAGCAATTGATTGATTTTCCGGGGAAGAATTAGTACTTGGACTTGAAACTACACCGAATTTGGATTTGTCATGGTACTCTAAATGGCTACTGGTTTCAAATTTTAAAGGATTATAGCATACACGAGTTCACAACACTCCACAAGCATTACATACCCGTTTTGCAGACAAAGGACCGATTGGGCAGATCTATTACCGCACGTGCCACATGGGTGCGCCCACTCAGGTCGTGACGTGCGTTGCTGATCATTGGCTGCAACGCGACCTCGCAGAAACTCGCGTGTGACCGCCCAGCCATCGTAGGCTGGTGCGATCCGTGAACGGTTGAACGACGCTCGGCGGGGAGTCGCCGCTGGCCTTGGCGCCAGCAGAGCAGCGGGGGAGAATTTAAAGGGCGGCAGAGCAGCACCAGTACCTACTAATACTAGTATTAGTATTAGTAATTACTAATACTACTAATACTAGTATTAGTAGTAGTACTAGTATTAGTAGTAGTACTAGTATTAGTAATACTAGTATTAGTAGGTACTGGCAGCACCCTCTCCACACAGGCCTCGGTGTTACGTCATTTCCGAACTGACTACGTCACAACTAGTAGGTATATTGAAAATTTTCTGTAGAGGGCTTCGGGTATTCTTGCAAAACTGATTTTCCCCCTCAGTTATCGTGTTCGTTAGTTTCGTTGAGCTTAGGTTCGCGAAGCCGTGTTTTTGTGTGAAACAGAGTTTCGAAAATGGTTTTTTCGTGTTGTGTTCCAAATTGTAAAGGAAATTATCCAAGGACGAAAGTGCAAGTGTTTTCGCTCCCGTGTGAAATAAGAATGCAGAATTGAGAAGGAAATGGCTCAGCGCTGTGCCACGTGATTTCACACCTTCCAAATATGCAAAGGTAAGCATCTTTTACTGTTATTAAACATATTATATTATTATGTACATCCAAATATTTCTTTTGTCGTTATATTTATGATAGATGCACGTTTTATACACATTTTTCTCAACTACTAAAAGTGAGGTTAAGTGTCTGGTTTGTTACAGGAATTCGTGTTGCGAAGTGAGAAACCGATTCGTGTATTTTAGAAATGACTACAATTGTAGTCGATAAATATGAATTTATAAACTTTCTTAATACTCACATGATACTTTTTTTCGTGCATTTAATATTTCCTCAAATGAAAATAGTTCTGTCGTGCGAGTAGCTCTATAGTAAAGAACTGAAATATTTTTACTCTCGCGACTTATAATTTAGAATGTTAGTTTCATAGGTAGTGAAATGTTGTAGGTGGCTAATGTAAGATGTCCATATTAATATGGACAAGTGATAAAGAGAGATCTTCATACACTATAGTAACTTCTTAACAAACATCTTCTTTATTGTTCACAGCATATGTGAAGCATATTAAGAAACTAACAGAAGTAATCCTGATCCAAGAATTTATGTATAGATATACTGACCCTACTCTCTGCTTGTTTTATTTACAGGTGTGTGAACTGCACTTCACAGGAGGCGATATAATAAAGGTCGCTGAATGCTACGATGAGAAGACTGGCAAGAAATTGTCTGTGCCTCTTACTAGGCCACGTTAATGCAGTCATCTGTTGAATATGATTACTAAGTAGAATGTTATAGTTTTAGACAATGTTTCCTGCAATACATTTCTATTTAAGAAATAGTGATGTGTATGCATCTAGTACAGTGTGTATATATAATAAAATATGTTAATTGCCTCAAAATGTAACGAATTTAACCACATGTTGTGTGGTAAGTAATATTTTTATTAAAACTTTTGATAAAAATGCTTTTTTTTTCCTTTTCAAATTTCCTGTTCCTGCTTGACATCTGAATTCTTCCCTCTATTAAGTTGTATCAAGCAAACTTAACGAATAATCTACTTAAATTTTAATACTAGCCTTGCGACTAATCTTAAATAAATAAAATCAAGATGCTTTATAGTACTTTGAATTTAGAGAAAGAAAATTAAATATTTTCACTGCATTTACATTTTTCAAACTTTATTAGCAATGTTTTTGAATGTATTTTGTTCTCACCAGACTAAAGGATTCAAATAATGAATTAAATATGTTACATATACATGTATTTATAAAAGGACATTAAAAATGTGAGCTTTAATATTGTTGCCTTATTTTATTCAATATAACAATCGTGGTTGTACAAAGGAGTAGGATGAAAGAAAATATTTGATTTCATACAAAAATCTTATAAATATTGTTAACTAATACTTTAATGAGTTCATAAATTTATTTAATTTTATTTCAGCGGTTCTCTTACTTTGTGAGAATATTTTAGTTTGAAATCAATTTTGTGATTATAATTAAATATTTTTCTCAATGAATTTTTCCTATTTAAAATTTTGTTTTGCATGTTTATTAACTTGTAATTTTAATTTTCTTCCAGTTTGTCCTAAATAGGTCTAAGGACAATCTGTATGAATTCAAAGCCACAAACGACATTTTCTAGTTCCATTCTTCCAATTTTATCTTTTGTGTTAAATAAATGATTTTTGTTGGAAGGTATATTGTATATTTAATTTTATATTATTGACAAAACAATATTTACTCATATTTGTAATGCCAGAAATGTATAATAATAATAATAATAATAATAATAATTACAGTAGGGAAATATTTTTCACATTTTTTTTTTGTTAAATAAATTTTCTGTATATCAAATTAGAAAACAATCTCATGAAAAAAAGTTGACTTGTGAACCTTCTATTGGTGGGCAATCAACTTCATATATTTTATTATTAAATTTAAATGTTATATAATTTAAACTATGTCTCGAAGTAATCAGCATTTCTAATTTTAGAATTTATTTAATTCTTGAATTTTATTTGAATAAGATATCCATGGCTTGTAAATAGGGAATGAGTGAAAACATGGCCATCATGTCTAGTGATGTAAGAATGTAGACATTTGTTTATTTCTTTAATATAATTAATAAATTCTAAATTTTTTTATGAGTATTATGATAACTTCAATATTTACTTTTAAAACTACGGTAATTATTAATTTTGGGAATAGTAAATTTAAAACCCAGGCACGATTGTACGCCGTTCGGCGTGTGACCTTGCGTGTTCTCTTAAGTGAAACAGCACTTGCCTTCTAGAGGTGACGTCACGACAGAGCGCCCCGTGGCCCACGAGAGAGACAGGCCTGGGCGCGTTTCTGTGACGTCAGCAAAGTTGTGCCAGCGCTGGTCGGCAATGCTGGCCGGTCTCGCCACAGTCAAGTGACGCGAAATGAACTCTGTGGGCTATATATTCATTAGTCTGACACTAGTATTATTATGTTACGGGGAATTATTTCTTACTGCATCTTTGATATAGTTATTCGTAATATTCGGATTAACTTAATTTCCGACCTTTTGAACACGGCGGTGTATGTCTGAAGTTTATGATATACCCGGACCAGACTAATTAATTTCAATTTTTTTACTTCTACTATAATACTCTGCTTCTGCCACTGAAAAATGGATTTGCATACCGGTATTCATTTTTATTTCTAATTTTATTAATGTATATATTGCATTAAACACAAGTTTCATGGTTTCTGACATGTCCAACATGGTTTGTGTACTATACATCATAATAATAATGCCTCAAGTTTTATTCAAAAGCATTGTCATGTTAAAACAAATTTCTAAAAATATTTAAATTCTTGAGTACAATCAAAATTTTTAAGAATGTTTTTCAACTGAATACAAGTATGAAAATAAGTTTCTGAAATTAAAATCTCAAAACAACTGTAGTTATCCTAAGATATTGCATTATTTTTCTTTTTTAATCAATCAAACATTTTTGATCAGGAAAATAAAAAGTAGGGTTGATAACTCTCACAATATACATTGTGAGTTTCAATGTTAATCTTGCTTACAACATTGAATAAAAAGATTCAGAGTTCAATTGAACTAAACACATTTATTGACACAAAAAATTCAACTAAACATACTACAATTCCTTAAATCTATAAACATTTGGTTCTTCAGGTGATAACGAAACTTCAATGAAACAACGAAAGTAACTAAATTCACAAAACAATGACAAAACTCATAAACAATACTGATTAGTATTTTTTATTATCTTCTGGTTGTAAGTGTACAAGAATTCATTACACTATAATTCAAGAAACTTTTTACAAACATTATACTCAAGTCCTTACTTCAGCAGGAAATAGTTATGAATTTATTTATTTATTTTACGTCAAAAAAAACAGTTAAAAACTGCGTATGACGTGCTATGGGGAAAAGTGAATTGTGTGCACATTTTCAAAATTCTGTGATCCCTACACTAAGTCATATACTACTTAAATTTTGAATTTTGAAAGGGAGAAAAAAAACAAAAACTCCCATATAGTAAAATCTATTTTCAAAATAAATAAGCAATAAATTTTGAATTTTGAAACAAAAACTCCCATGTAATAAAATCTATTTTCAAGGATAAATAAGCAATAAATTTTGAATTTTGAAAGGGAGAAAAAAACAAACAAAAAACTCCCATGTAATAAAATCTATTTTCAAGGATAAATAAGCAATAAATTTTGGCTCTTATTACTTCCTGCCGCGACAACATGGAAACGATAATTTGAATAATTGTATTTCCCACTGAATCCTAGAAGACGTGCACAGGAAATGAAGTTACATTTATGTCCAGAAGCAAAACATGGGGCCATCTCAGCATTTGCTCAATGGATCAGGGAAACTGGACGAAAAACCTGATCGAGATGGGGGTCATAGACCCGGACTTGAATAACATTCAAGTCCATTATTTAAAAGTAGCACATTACTTGCATTATTCAATACCCTTGGAATATATAAATGGGTACAGAAAGAACTGGTTAACGTATAAAAATCATTCCTTTATCCTTGTAACTTCTTCAACTGTCTGTTACATTTTTTTTTTTGGATATTGTCATCATTTTTTTTCTTGATCAGGTTGTTAATGAAAACTCTACAGGCTCTGGTACATATTTTTTCTAAAAGTGTAATAGCACTTCGATTACAAGAACACATTTCATCTAGATTAAATTTTTCAAAATTGTACTTCTCTACCATTCTATATGATAATCTGAAGAGTATTGACAACTGCTTCTTGTCACTAAGAAATATGTCAGAATGTGTTGTCATAATCTTATTTAAAATGAACCATACAATGCCTGTTACAGCAACAGCATCATTTGTGGGCATTGTTAATTTGCCTCTATCAAACTCACTTAAGTAATCACTAGGAATACAAATGTCCACATCCTTATCCCCTTGCACCCACTCCTTGCAAATATCACATTTCTTTATAAATACCTCTTTACTTACAGAATAACCCGAAATATAAACAATGATGGGAATTATTTCCTCAGGAATATCACAGAAATTGAACTGACAATCCAGGATATCACTGTATAAATCAATGTTTATGTTATCATTCAATGGATCTGAACAGGGCAAAAGTGTCTTCAAAGAAATCCCTTTATTTGCACAAAGCAAAACTGTGCTTTTAAACCTTAATTTCCTTTCAGATTCCAGCAGCTGAATAAAACTTATGTAATAGTTAGCTCCACTCAGTTGCCGATAAGATGAAAAACGTCCCTCTAAATTATCACTCTGCCACTTGCTTAGGAGAATGTAATCTACCGAGTATCTCTCAAATATATATGGTATAATCAATAAATATGCATCAATGGTGTTGATGAGGGAGTTAAAAGTTGGGGAACTTAAACTGTGGGAGCGTGATACGCTCTGCCTCCAGTTCTTTAACCAGAGAGACATGCGTGATAAAAATTCTACTTGCATTACACTGTCCCTTCTAATAGACTCCCTATATTCACAATTTAAACGGCGACCCTCAAAACAATGCTTCACATTTACAATGTGCCACCATTTACAAATTATCTCCATGAATGAGAATGTGCTTTTACATTCAGCAAAATCCTCACATTTTGATGACATGCATTTCAAGGCTGCTATGTTTCTTTCATCAAAAACTTTTAATGCTAAATTCACATTTTGCCTTTGAATGCTGGATGGAAATAACACTTTATGGGACAATAAATAACCGTATTTTGCCAAAGAGTCTTTCTCTTTCTCATACAACATTTCTAAAAACTTAAATTCAGCCCTTTCAATTTGTTCGAAGTTCTCAAAACTGGGGTAATTCAAAACTCTGTTTTCTTTATCTATCCAGTTATTCCGTAAGCTTTTCAATAAATGAACAGAATCAAACACAAGAAATAATTTTCTATTTGCATCAGCTGGATGTTGAATTGAAGGGTGTAAAATTCTGTCAGGAGCCAGAAGTTCGAAAGCTTTTCTATTAACAATGTTGTTGTCAGACACAAGAGACAGAACAACAAACCCAATTTCCTCCAACTCTTTTACTACTTCAAGTATCATCGCTTTTAAATATTCTGATGTCAAATTGCTGACTGGAATTATGCTGACAACATCTTTGTACTTAGAGAATACACTGGAAATCATGAAGACCTGTGCTGTCTTAGCAACTTCTAAATTTCCTGTTGAATTTGCTTCACTGGTCATTCCATACACCGTTCCACCTTTAAAATGTAACCGAGGATCAATATAAACTTCATCCAAAACAAGATTTACAATGAGTTCACTTTCATTTAAAAATTTCTTCTTGCTATCTAAATACAACAAACTACCATGTATATCAAAACTATTTACATTAAATTTACAAATTAATTTTCTTAAATTTCTTGTGTGTGGCAAGTATATAAATTCACCTTTATACAATGCATTGTATGCAGCTGGTGAATGCATGTACAGAACTGCAGCTAAAATTAATGTGCTTCCACTATATCTTCGATTATTTCTTGGAATCACAATATATTTTATCTGTTCAATTAAGAACTGTAATTGTGTGCTTTCATCACAATATAAATTGTCTGTTAATAAATTTAGAACTTGCTCCACTGCACATACCTGTTTTAAATCTTTATTGCAACACATTGTTTCAAAGTATCTCAGAATTTCTTCAAATCCACTTTTTGTACATACTGTGCGGAGATGTTTCGGCAATTTACTTTGAGGCACATACACTTTATCAATGGACACTGAAACTTTTAAATCATTCCCAATAGTGACAGAACCAGACACACAAGGAATGTCTTGTGTGATATCAATAACACAGAACACTAACTTTTGTTCACCTTTCACACAAGTCCACTGAAAGTTAAAATCACTTTTACAAATATTAAAATGTTCTAATATATCAGAAATATCTTTAACTTTATTTCTTTCTTCATATTTTTTAGCTCATTCAAGCTCTGATACAGCTTGTTCAAAACGTTCTTCCTCAACATCACCTAACCTCCTGCTAGATGAAGGTTTATCAGAAAAGCGGTCAGGAAGGTTAGGGAATATTGAAGGAACAGCATCATTTGTTAGTTTTGGATTTGTTCGTTCATATATCTTTACTTCTCCATTTACCAGGAATTTTTCTGTCCTAATTATACAGTTCTCGGCAAAGTGTTTAATGCACACCCATGGTTCTTTCACATTTGTCAAATCTGTGGGAATTTTCCTCAACCATTTTGCTCTTAATTCCTTCTTCTTAATTGGATGAGGCAACGAAAAAGCAGACACCTTTTCTTTCTGTGACCGATAATTACTTTTGCAGCCAAACACACTGCAACATCTTCCCATTTTTGCAATCTGTAATAAAAATACACATTGAAGTAATAAACACTCTCGCCACGACGTTCAGCATATGAGAAACATTATTTACTGCGAGAGAAACAACCAATCATAAAAATAACTTGAAATAAATACAATGGGTATATAAAATATAATACTTACAGAGCTCTTCTTCTAATCGAAGTTAATGCTTCATGCAGCAAAACGGCATAGCTACGTGGAAACGGGCGGTCAATATTTTATAATAAAATCAACACAACTTTGAACGCAGAACACAACACAACTTTGCTTACGTCACAGATAAAATGGCGTCTCGCGCCCAGGCCTGTCTCTCTCGTGGGCCACGAGAGCGCCCAGGCCTTAGTGGAGAGGGTGCTGGGCAGAGGCGAGCTCGCCGCGCGTCACAGTTCATCAGAGCAGCGCCACTTGCGTCTGGTCTACTGCGTGGGGCACACTCCTGAATTGGAACGCGGAATGGTATTTGAGTAGGTAAATAACGAAATGTATGAATGATGGTTGTTAACGTATGAAAGTGTGTTTATTTGTAAACAATGTTACAGGTGGCCATTTATTTCTCCTCTTCAAGTCAGTGTTTACTTGCTTTGAAAACTATTCAGTTATCTTCTCGTAGGTCGAAATAAGTAAGTTAAAGATAAATAGTATATAATAGAATATAACAAATATTCTTTATGTATTCAAATGTTACAGGCGGCAATTTATTTTCGTGTGTGCTTTAATGCTCTGGAATATGATTAACTTACCTTTTAAAAAGTAAATTATATTTTATCTCTAATTCGATTAATTTCAAAATTATCATTAATTTACTTTTCATGGATCATCATTGTACATTATTGTTAATTTCCCCTATTTAAGTTATTGGTGACCTTTATTTTTAGAAATGGAGTGGTCTAATGACACCGTGTTAGCCTTCCTCGAAGAGTACGAGAGTTATGTACACACTCTTTGGGTTGACGTCCGCCCGGGTAAAGTCCGCCGGACGAGATCCAGCCGCAAACAGACAGTTATCTGTTTGCTGCATGAGCCAGCGGAGGCCCAGAACCTTTCCCCATCTCCCTGCCCCTTGCCACCCCTCCCCACGACCTTACTCCTCCTCCCCCTCTGCTCCGCGGCCCATGACGTAGATCTACAAACTTTCTGTATGCATAAATACTGTAAGAGCGAGCTCCCAGTAGCTCATACCATGCATTGTTTCTATACGAGGCGTTTACGCCAGCATTAAACGCAGTAAACTTCATCTTGTGCATTCACGGCAACGTGAACCTTCCTCAGCCTTTCCTCGAGTCGTCGCTGAAGGTGAACAAACTTTACTCGAGAAAGATAGCGTCATGAAATCCCTGCCACCCACAACACGAAGTCAGAAATGAAGTCGACGATGCATGGAAGAGAGTAGACAGTAAAATGGGAATAGGTACTCTATTGGGGAGTTAAAAGAGGAGGAGGTTTCTTTGATGGCTTCGTTTAGGACGAATTTAATTAAAGTTAAGTCAAACTCAAGTGGAGTAGGCTTTTAAGACACTTATATAAATCAACTTGGTTTGTATCTCAAAAAATGGCGAGCTTTTGCTCGATAAGGATTAGCCCAGAAAGACGCTAAATAGAGGTAACTAAGTGTTTCAAATCAAATTTGAGTAAAAAATTCAGAGTTTAGCAATAATTATTCCGCAATGTTATTTTGCCAGTAGTTATAACTTTCTTTGCAAATAACTTTTATTTCCTTGGCTTTCATACTTGCTTTACATGGTTTCTTCTCCAAAGGCAGTAGAGACGTCATTTCATTTGTACTCTGACTCCATGTGCTCTCTATTTCTCCTTAAAAACTTGTTCAGAAGTACACAGGCAGTCACAACATACGCCACTTTGTTCAGTTGTAGTAGCATGGGTTTTTGTCAGAACCCGGATTTCTTTTGAGAGTACTCCAAATGTATTCTCTACACTTCTACGGCTCTGGACAGGCAATAATTAAAAATCCCCTTCGTTATTAGTTGTTTGGACATCTGGAAAGGTTTCATGATATTCTTGCTTAATCCGAGAGCATCCTTCACTAGAAGATGTAAGGGCCTGGTGTGTTACGGCCTGGTAATGAAAAAGGGGAAATTTATTATGTGTAATTAAAAAGAATTGGAATATAGCAAATTAGCACAAAAAAGGCATACGTTTTTGCAGGATTCTGTACCTCCCACAAATTTCAAAATGAATTAAAGCCAGTGTACCAAATCAGATAAAATAGAATAAATTCTTAAAAACATGCACGAGGAACTTGATTCATTTAGCATCAACAGTCATTGCCCTGACAAGGAAAAGTAAGATCTTCAATTAACACGATTTCCTAAGGATGTTCACTTCTTTTGGCGTCTTTTTTAGCTATCAGCGATATTATTTTTAATAAATGATTACATCCAAATACAGTATATTATTTCGACTTTGAAAATTCTTTAAATATTTAGTTGCCTGTTTAATATTTTTGTCAATACTTTTATTTTAAACTAAGCAAATATGTTGACAAATACCAATATAGATACCTTTTGATCTAAAAATTTGCAAGCAAGAAGAAACGAATTTAATTAAAAAATAAAGCAAAACAAATAAAAAATTTAATTTACTTACAATTATTTTTGCAAAAGTGATCATGCACTTGAGAGACAATGTATCAATAGAGAGGAGTAGTGCTACACAATACTCAGGAAGAAACAGCATATACACATTTACAAAATAATGCTTATACAGACAAATACAATCAAATATAAAACAAGAATGCAAATTTTACATAATCGTTCAAATATATGAGAACAAAAGTGTACTGGATAAACAAAAAGTGAATGCAACGTTCAATATCAAAGCACGGAGAGCAGCAATTACAAATTGTGTACCGAAGTGAATATAACAATGTTTGCAGATAACCAACAAATATAATGACCAATACTAAGTAAAAAAAGTGTACAATACGGTTTAGATAGTAAAAGGCAAGAAAATGAAGAAACAACATCCAAAGATAAGCTAACAATACAGAACGGTAATTAAACTACATTTATTTCTAGTAAGTCATGGTACAAGGAATTTCTTTAAAATTACTCACTTTCCATTTTCTTAAAAAAAAAAAAAAAATCAAGTTCCAAAACCCGAAAGAAAGCAAAGTCACCAAAATCCAAGAACAAATAAAACGTAAAACAAAGCAGGGTCAACTTCCAAAATCCACAAGAAATATCCGAAAAAAACAACTAAGTCCAAAACCAAGAATCAATAAAATGTAAAACAAAGCTGCGTCAAAATGTGAGGACTGAGATTGACGCAAAAAGTCGTGCCGAATTCCATCTTGGAGATACTATCCACACATGCCACGTTAGGAAAACGCAAGTATAATCAACTCTGCTGGAACGCCCAACTCCCAATCGCAATCACTGACTGCTGCTGCTGGACCAGCCAATACTAGACTGCGCATGCGCGAACTAGTTCGGGAGTATTTCGGACTGCTGCAGTAACATTGTTTATATTACGGATTTCTGTTACGTGAGCAGCCTCCGGGAGGCGATTCGAAAAGTGAAAATAACCTGCCTTACTAAGTAACTACAACAATTTTGTATTGAACTGAATTTATCCACTTTTCCGTTACTAGGGCCCGACAATAATTTTTCTTTTTTGCTGAAAATTGGCTGCATTTTTCGTAGCATTACATGACTTTCTCTTCTTAAGAAATACCTTCGTAAGGGCGAGAAAGTAAAAATACGTACGCAGCAAGAGCGAGGAAACACATGTACTATCTCTGTACTGCAAATGGGCCCGGTAGTTTGAATTAAAGTCACTATCTTGACGTAAATATATCTTCTGAATTGAGCTCACAGGCAGTATTGCCGCTCTCTTTGCAGTGACTTGGACCGCAAAATCCTAGGATTCGGAGTCACAACAGTGGAGAATTTTCGACACTAGCTATATCTGGTCGAATTCAGCCGCAGTCTGTTCTGATCGGATCGGTAGTTTTTCGTGGTTTCTCATACCAATACTGGAATAGTAGACTATCCTAACGAGTGGGCCTATATTTATTTTAAACGTAAACATTAATTTTTTAAACTATTTTTAATATTGCACAACAGTCCTGGACTAGAATGTCCAGTCCTGGTGTGACATTTGAATTATATTGGCCTTTTTTTGGTAGGCCAGTCCCTTTGGAACCCATGTTCTACAACTATTCACCTTTTATAAATAATAGTTAAAATGAGAACAGCTGCTATGCTTTTAAACAGCCAAAAACACAAAGCCAAAATATCATTCAAATAGTAAATTACAGTAAATAAAAATTTAAAAAATAAAAAAAAAAATTTGATTCACATACAGGCATCATGATACCTAATAATTGAAAAAGTCTAATGAACAAATGATTTTCATTTCCTAGAAACTGAAAGGAATAGATTGAAGGAAAATTACCTTACATCGTTCCTTTTATATGCTTTTCTATGAAATTATTTTTGTAGTGTGTGCCCTAAGGATTTAGTGGGGGTGTATCCCAAGATGAAACCACCCTAAACTCGGGATTTACCAACATATATTATACAACTTGAGACTGAAGTAATTGATCTTTAAAATATTTTCACTGTAAACAGTTCTGTGCATAAAATGACTTGCTTCCAAATTTTGTTATTGACTAGATATTTCTATACACTGATTTTGCATTTTTTAAAAATAGAATAAACAAGTACTAAAACCAAATGCATCAGTCTTGTAGAAAGTCAATTCTTTACCATTGAGCCTCGTATAATTTAGTTGCAGAATAGGATAAATAAATAAATAAGAACTTCAAATAAGAAAAAGAACAATACATTCATGAACGTAATGTACATGTATGCATTAGTAAGTATATGTTAGTCAATTGAAATTGTAAGATTTACCTGTAAAATGTTATGTCACAGCCTTTCGAGTATGTTTGTACACACGAAAACGGCACAAGACATCACCACTTTCCTTCTGGAAAATTAACACGAAAAATCACACGAAAGCACAACACAACTAACAGTATCCTATGTTACCCAAATGCAAACTCCACGTCTTGCCATAAAAATGGCCGACTTCTTCCAATTCAATTTGCAACAGCACACTAGCGCTGTTGCACACTCTAGTATAGAATAGTAGTACCTCTATGATTAGGCCGCACTAAATTCGCAATATGGCAGCTTGAAAGATTTCCTGTCGGAATAGCCAACTTATGAAACTATAACTCTGATCAAGTCTCTCGCTTTTGTTTTGTTGTCTCATTCACATTCCTCGCGCGGTCTCGAGTCTAGTCCACTGTTCAATAATACATGTTTCGTTTTTCGATAGAATTAAAAAGAGATCTATAAACGAATATTAACTCTGTGAATAATTATTAAGTGAATTAAGAATTATCTGTTACCTAAATTAAAAAGTGTCAAGTGCAAAAGAAAAATACAACCTCAAAAGTAATCTGCGGTCATACTTCTATGTTATTAATGATTTTGAGATGTGTGTCAACAGTTCCTTCACGTTTTGAACTAGTAGTAATGAGTTTTATTGAACGCAAATAAATACCACAATTATTGAAGTTAATTAACGTGATATACATGGTAGTTTTTAAGTGATCTAATGAATTGTTCCTAACAGTCCAGTTATGTCAATATCAATGCAAATGCATCCATTTAATTTATCTGTTCAATTATTCATTAGCTTTTAAAAGTAAGTTCAAACAAATAATGAAAATCATCATTAGTGTAAGTAAGTCTTCAATAACTTATCCATTGTTACCAGAGACAGTCTTTGAATACGTGTTATCTTCAAAGGTTTAATATTAAGTATAGACCCAGATGTTGTTGGAGTATCCATTATTTTCCAGTTATAATTAAAATGAATTCAGAAAAAATAATAATATAATATAATTAATTTAAAACAAGAAATACTAAAGGGACACTTAACAACAACAAATAATGAACTACTATATTTCAATTAACTTTATTATTATTACTAAAGAAAACAATTGGAAAATAATAAATAAAACTCAAAAACGCCTAGTACTACTGAATAAATAAATTGAATGATACAAGAACGAAGAGCACCAAAACCGCAAAATGCAAATCTTTAGAAACACTCGTAAACTAACACAACTTCACTTGGATGGCTTTGAATGTTGGCGGAATCTACGGAAGTAGTCATTGTTTCATTGCTAACTTAAATTTTAAAAAATGTCCCTACCGCTTGAAGGTAAGATATACAGGATATTTGTGTGACGGTTGGCAACATGAAACGAAACTATCCTAAATCGAGTATAAATGTGTGTTCTCATCCGACAGTGACTTTTTCAAAAGTTGTTCCGTTAGTTCGGCTTTTTAGCTGGCCAGCAGTCTACCTGAGCAAAGATGCGATGTTTTCATTTGTTTGTTTGTTTTTAAGCACTGTTCATATATAGTGCTCTGTAATAAAGTAGTATTCCATAGTATTCACATTAATTTGGCTTTTCTCTACGCAAGTAAAGTTGTATTTGAACTCTTGTATTTATTGCCTTGTGTATAACATAATTGTTAATGCTATTGAAATTATAAAATTGTGTATTGTCAATATGTTCAATAAATACTAGATATTACTGCTGTAATTGCCTTAAGATTAAACACCATAACACCATGTTGTCCAGCTTCATCGTTCTCTCAAATACCTCCAGAGCGCTCCCCTGTCGTGCGACGGGTGCGTTCGCTGCGGCCCGCCGAATTAGAATTTTAGAGATACCTGCCAAATACGAATTACTGGAAGGAGCTGGGGATATTCGAAAGAAAATTAATGGTAATGTTAAGATTGGAATTTAACTGATTGGTTTGTTTATGATTTATAATGTTTAAAAACGTTTTGTATTAGTAAGAAAAGTTAATGGAGAAAGACAAAAATTAATTAAAACAATCCATTCAATTTTTTATGTAGATAACCAAAGAAGCTTTTGTTGTCAGCATTTGTCTTTTCCACATTTAAATATCCAGGCCCTGGATTACGACAAAAGAAAAACGATTCATAAAATTTGTTATATATTCACCGTAATCATACTCTTCAATTTACATTCTCTATACAATACACAATTACAATCGCACTGCTTACTGTAATAAAAAAGAAACTCAAATTTGCAGATACAACACAGCCACTGCAAGGTGACTCACTTGTTCGGAGTAATATTTGGGAGTTCACTCTCAAGAATATGCTTTCACTCCAAGTTCAATGACAAAAGAAGAAATGCCTTAAAAGGATATTTTGCCTTATTTTTTCAAGGGAACTGTGGAAATTATAATAGATTCCCAGGAGGGACCACTCCTGGGTAGTGTGGGACTGCACCCAATGAAAACCACTGAACCCTTTTCCAGTTGTGACACTACTCAAATACAGAAAACTCGTAACAGACACCCATACAGAAACTTAAGTTGCACATTAATACAAACAAAATTTTTACTTCCAGACACATTGAATGGGCTGCAACATTACACCTCTGTGACCTCAAGTTAAAGGTGACATTCTTATCACAAATGTTTTCAGTCAAGCATCAATATACTGGGCATATAACAGGCTGCAGATTTACACTTAACAAAATTTTTACCTCTTGCACTATGAATGGACTGCAACATTACTCCTCCGTTCCAAGTGACCACAATTTATAAATTAAGCATAGCATACACTGTATCTAAATACGCTCTGTATGCCCATGAATTCTGGCATTCTCACAGCAAAAGTTTTTGATGAAGCACCACATACTTGATCTCTAAAGAATGAAAAAAAGACAATAGTTTGTCGACACAACAACCGTAAAAATTGCTAGAACAGTGTGCGGCACAATAAGGAACATGTTTAGCGGCAATAATCAAACCTGAGCAGTGCCAGAACTCAATGTGCACACGAGGGTAGCATGACCTTGGTTTCATACATAGCTAAAAGGTAAAATATCTATTTGTTGAGTTCATTGCGCCAAGATCTAATGGTACGCACAGACAAAAAAAATGTAGTACAATGAGACCAATACTGTCATTGATAAGATTGATCAGACGATAGACCACTATACTTACTATATTATACATAGTTGGAGATGGCCTATGAGATTGTTTAACATGTATGATGTTGCAGCTCTAAATGCAAACATATTATTTACAAGTATCAACAAAGTTTTTCAAAAAAACAAAACGTGCAGATTATGATTTTTTTTGTATAATTTGTGTGTGCAACTTGTTACAGCAAATATTGAAAGACGAACATCCTCAGTGATGGAACTACTTTGAGTGATTTGCAAGTAGTTGGATTTGATAGAGAAGCTGCTTACACAGTGCAATCAGAAACAGGGAAAAGAAAGCTGTGAGCAGAAAATTGGTATACAGTATTGCAAAAAAATTAATTCCCCAAAATATAAGGCACTTTCACTTTTCATTTCCAGTGCTACTTACCTCCCCATAAAATTGTCAGGAAGTTAAAACATTTTTTTGGACATTGTGATAAATGTCATTTGTTGGACATCGTGATAAATTCAAGTCATTTAAAGAAGCGCTGTCACCATGTGTCTTAATTGTAAATAAAATTGTGGAATATTGCAACAATAAAGTGCAAGTAGATGTGTAACTATATAATTATGAAATAAAAGTGAAAAATCATTGCTAATTCATTGAAAATGCATACATTCTAATAAACATTTATGCCAGGTCTCGGAGGCCCCACAACTGTAAAGGCGTTTATCCGTGTCGATCTACGTCGGAGAGTTAATTACAATCGAGATACCATTCACTAAAGCCGACTTTTTAGTATACATTCTATAAATTATAGTACCTTGAATTTTTCAGAAGTAGGTGTAACAGAAGTGACAGGAGACTGAACAGGATATGGAGGTGTATAATTCAGTGTTAAATGTCGTAGGCTTCACAATACAATTCACAGAGTGGTCAAATCTCTGTACCATAGTTGAAACAATGTTTACCCAGAATTGATTAAAAAAATTAGCTAAATCCTTCTATTATATTACCAGATATCTACAGAGATTATGTTCATGGTAAAAATCATTAGTTTTTTTATTGATAACTCAAAATTTTTGAAGTCTTCATATTTACATTTCAAATTATTGTCAAAAGGATATTTTTAGTTAGTTTAAAGAGCCGATTTTTAATTTTATGTAGAATTATCAGTCACCTTGTTATCCAATTTTGACAAGGTTCTTTTTTATCGAAAAATTCAATTTTAAATTTGGATATGTTGATTCATATAATCTAATATCGGACGTCTATTCAGACCGCCCAATATTTAGACATTAATTAGAAAAAGGATGCTTAGTTTTCTTATGTAAACATGGACGAACTATAGAACGTGCATTTACTGGAATTTTATTTTCATTACTTTAATTGCATTCTCTGAAGAATGTTCTAATTTTTAAGATATTTAGAAAAAATGAAAAGGGGGAAATACAAATAAAAATGGACATATTTAAATACTTCATATGTTCAAAATTAAAAAATTAAAAATTTGTCAGATTTCTGAAAGGAAGAACAAAAACTGCTGATATTTATTGATGCACAGTGCAAATATTCTGGAATATTCTTTGGGAATTATGGCAATGCCACAAGATCTATGAAATGAAATTAATATCAGAAGAAAGCGAAAATCAAGAAACAATATAGTGGAAAGTTGTCTTTTGTTTTCAAACCATGCTATTGTAAAATCGAGGAACTTCAGAGGGGATTGAGACGCTCTGCAAGACACGTCGTGTAATTGAGTCGCTGAGGACTGAAAGTGTTTACGATTCGAAATGTTTTAAAATGATGGGAAGATGTATTCTTTTATGTTTTGTGTGGAACATTGAACATAAATTGCAGTGATCGTGGAATTGCCAAGCAACAGAAAGGGAAGTTCCGAAAAACATTTTATTAATTTTCAATCATTCAAAATTTACAAGAAAGCCAAGAATTTCTAATTTTTAAAATATTTAGAAAGACATGCCATGCAACCATTTATGAATAATTTTTTATTTGTTTTTAATCAAAGGGGTAAAGTGCGCTCATACGGATGTAAAGAAAATTTAATTTTATGAATGTAGATGGAAGTATGTGTTGTAAATGTTAATAATAGGGTATTATATATGTTTTTGTTTTATATCCATAGTTGATGTTATGACTAGCAAAGAAAATTTCGCCAACATCTGAAAGAAATAAGGAACAAATACAACCAAATTTATTCGGTTTCGTAATAGAAATTTTATGGAGTTATTATTTTAGATAGTAATATTGTAGCAAATTTGGAGTAATTAAATTGTATACCTCTTCCCGAAGCAGTAATAATTTTTCGCCTGCTCACGAAATAAAAAAAAATTCATTGAATGGTGCTTTGAAACTCGCATTTAGAAGATGACTATTACTGATTACGAACAGGTTTGTTTATTTGTATAATTTTAGGAAAGGGTTTAAAAGGGATTCTGAGGATATATATAAAAAATAAATATATAGAAACCATGACATATCAAAACAATTAAACAAAAGGGCAAGCAAACTAAATTATTAATTTGAGCTGTTACTTGACTATCAATTTTGCTTCCCATATACTCTTGCCCATACTTTTATAAGCAAACTATAATAAAATTCATGAAAAGTGGTAATACACCAAAGAACAAATCATCAGAATATCTAGATGCAACTCACCAATACAACACAATTTTATATTAATCATCTGGAGTAGTTGTAAAGAGAAAATATACTTATCAATTGTTTTTAGGATTTGAAAATTGCCAGTGTGGGGCAATTGTGGGGCAATGCTTATTCAAGCTTCCTTTTTAGTGAAGGTTTTCTCAGAGATAAACACAAACGGTTTATTGCCAGTGTGGGGCAGATGTGTTCATTCAAGCTCTCTTTTTTGAGTTAAGGTCTTTTCACAATTGAACATGAAAGGTTTCTCACCGTGTGGGTGCGCATGTGTTATCAAGTTCCTTTTTCTGAATTTCACATTAAAGGAAAGGTTTCTCACCGTGTGTGTGCGAATGTGGTTAACCAATTGCCCTCTTTGAGTGAAAGTCTTCTCACAGATTGAACAGTGGAAAGGTTTCTCACCGGTGTGGGTGCGCATGTGACTATACAACGATTCTTTTCTTCTGAACATTTCACTGCAAATGGAACACTTAAAACGCTTTCCCCTGTGAATCCTCGTGACTGGGAACACATCCTTGTAGTGCATGGTCTGGTTGTAGTTGGTGATGCAATCCATGTCAGAACTGTTGTTGTACCAATACAATCCAGTACGGCACTGTTGTATCTGGATTGTATTGGTGTTCTTTGATGCAAAACTCCCTTCACCTACCAACAAAGAAAGTTGAAATGTGTATGAAAAATTCAGAGGCAGACTACCAACAACAATGTGTGATTCTTGACAATGAAACATGATGACACAATAAAACATGCAATGCAACTGCAACAGTCTGCAACGGCAACAGTTTGCACTGTTTCAAGAGAGATGAAAAGAACTTCTTCTAATTAGTATTTTGGTTTGCAATTATTCAGAAAAGTAAAAATACGTAATATTTAGAAAAAAATAGTTACTTAATTTGAAACTGAAACAGGGATAATTCTTTATGATCCACCCTATATTTTAAAATAGAAAAAATGATTGAAAAATATTAACTACTGAATGATTCTATGTGAATAATTCAGCTCGTTGATGGTTTGGGCTATCCAAAACACCGCGTATGGAAGGTTTCGGAACTTCAATTCCCGGGCGAACATTGACATGGGACAAAAAATCAAAAACAAAACCACCAAAAACAACAAACGTATAGCATTGATACAGATATAGAATTTGAAAATGGCTTCGTTTCAATTGTTTGACTTGAACGGTTTTAATGAAATTCGGATACATACACACACACACACACACACACACACACACACACACACACACACACACACACACACACATATATATATATATATATATATATATATATATATATATATATATATATATTGTGTGTGTGTGTGTGTGTGTGTTAGCACCCAATTTATTCAATTCTACTGCTTTATTTACCTTAATTTTTCTTTGTTAACAAAAATATTCATTTCTTTTGAAAATAATTGTCATGTTTATGGAGTGTTTCTTTCACTTCAATGAAAATTCTTACCTAGAATAATAGACACACATACACAGGGTCAGTCATGGAACTTTAGCACCTCTAGCAATCTTTGAAGGTTGAACTGATTGCAATGCAGTTTTTACGAAAGTCCATGAGGGAATAGAATTGATGAATGCATTCATTTCGATTTTACCACTTGTATTTTAAGATATATTGAGATAATTAGTCTCAAGTAATTTTGACGACTAGTATTTAACGGATATACTAACACTCCGAGCACATGCTAGCAGGGAAAATGCTGCGTGACCGTGGTTGTTGAACTGTTACATTTAAAATATACGTTAAACACTTGTCACAAAAAAATCGAAATTACTCACAAAAAACGCTTCTCTAACATTAAGTTCCTGGCGTCAACATTCGCCCACCTTCCGTGGTCCCACGTGATTATTTTGTTCCAACGCCAAAAGTCACATGCGAGGAAGGAGGTCCTCAAGAAGCTGTTGCTGAATACAAAACTATGAACGTGAACTTTTAGCACCCGAGGAAAATAAGTGGAAAAACTGTTTTGAAAATTGGTTTACAAGACTGAAAAAATGTATAGAATGTCGTGGCAAATATTTTGAGAAAATACAGTTATTAAAAATTATTTCTGGTTTCTTAGTTTTGTGTATCTGAAAACTTTCTTAGCGACCCTCATATTTCCAAACTAAAATTGTACCAAACATTAACACTGTATACCGCTAAGTAGACTTATCGTCTATTCTCAAGAGGGGAAACAGAACCGTAATGTTTAAATGCAAAATTAATCTCTCACTTTTTACACATTTTCTGAAAGTTGATAACTCAAAAATAGATTAATCAAATAATCAAAGACTTATATGCACTAGGAAAGTGACATTTTAATTGTGTTCCGTGCTTATTAATTTCATATTAAGATTTCACTTACAAAACAAACTACAAAATAATATCTGACCAATTCCTCGTCTTATTTATTATTATCGTTAATACATAATATCGTTTTGTTAATATCCTTTTATTCTGTCACGGGCTAAAATTCATAGATATTTTTTCAGACTACCACTTTTACAAAAATGTGATTGTGGGACATTTTCATTCCAAAAAAATTTAAGAAAACGAACGATATTTTATATAATATTAAAAATTAAACTGTAAATTGTACGTATTTATTAGTAATACTGCATTTATCATACACTAATGTAAATCATGCAGAGAGAAACAAAATTGTATTCAATTTGCGATGCGATATTCTAAATAAGCTTATTAATATGTTAGAGGAGAAACAACAGTTCGATGTTTCACTCGTCTGACCCCAATGTTGGGCCATGGATCAATTCCGGAAATAAAGTCCTTCATTTACACCATCTTCATCATCATTACACTAATTATTTTTGTCACGTCATGGATTGTTAATAACGAAACAATGTTGAATAAAATACCACTACAGAAACTACACTCCTATGATAATATAACGAAGAAACTCCTAGCACTGTTTCATTCTACTGGCAGATTTGTTACTAGACAATAGATTTCGTCGGTGTCCTTTGGACTTCAGAATCGTAACGTACCTGAGTTTCTGTGCACAAGAAACTTAAATTTCTAATTAAGCGTAGTTTCGTTCCTATTGCCATCCATCCTTCTGGGAATTTATACAACGCAATTCGAACCTGAATATTGGAAACAAAAATTCAGTTTCATTAATCACGATATTGTATTCTAATCTTTAGAATCTGTTTTTACTTTCTCGTATACATATGTATGTATATTCGGAGTAATAAGCGTAGTATGGAGAAAGTTATGCAATGATGCGCGAAAAACTAGGGATTTTCGCCACAAAAATATTCATTATGAAAAAAATTCTCCAACACGTGCTATAAGCCAGAAACAGTTTTGTGAGTCCTTGATACCGAAACGTCAATTGACGCCAAAAACGTCTGTCTGTGAACATCACTAACACCCACACTATGCGTAAGATTTTTTCCAAATTGATAAAAAAAAGGTTGGTATAATTCGAGTCGAAGCTTTGAGATTTTGAAAAACCATTCTTTAAACTTTGGAGGTACTTTATATGAAGCCCTTTGGACATTTTCTCAAAAACAGCTCTTTTTTTAAATGTCTGGTAGGAATAGAGTGAAATACACTTATAAAGATGGTATGGGTCCGATTAACTCTGAATTTTCGATAATTTTGAATTTTTTGGCGTTTTCCTACAATTACAAAATTGAAGAGAGATTTTTCTTTCAAATGAAATGTGTTGTCCATAGTTTTTTCATTACGGTCATGCACATTTTTAAAAACTTTTAGAAGTTTTCGCGCAATACTGCGTGCAATATGTGCAATTTAAAAAAAGAACGAAAACAATACTTTCTCCAAAACGGCTGCGAATTTTTTTTTAACCCTTTGGTAGGGGTAGTGTTAATGTACACTATGAGATGACATACGCGCCATTTTGCTCTATTCTTTTGTTTTTGCAGAAATTAAAAAAGTAGTTGCTTGAATAACTTCTCACGTCCTTAATATTTACATTAGCGGCGATTTGTTCCACATCGTCGTATTTGTGAGTACATGTACATCAATAAGTTATAAAATGTTTCTTGAAAATAAAGTTTTCTGTGAAATCCAGCTCCAAATTCCGCACTTTCAGAAACGTTCAAACGCCATTTTCTTGAAAACGACCCTACATTTTTTCTTCAAATATTTCGTACGGACTTTGCTTATAGCGCTGTTTAAGATGACATAGACTAAATTTTGCGGAACTTTGTTTTGTCAACAAATCCTGCATAATTTGTACCAAGTACTGTACTCACCATCCTAATGGTTTGTAACCTAGGCTCACAAAATAATTAAAAAATATATGATACACTTACCTGAGGAACATGAAGTGATATCTTGATTTTTTGTAGCAATAGAACTACTATCACAGCAAGACGCAAGAGGATCCTACAATAAATAAATAAATAAATAAATAAATAAATAAAGAATCTTTCATGAGTAATTTTGGGTTAAATTTAAATTTAAAGGTTTTTGTCATTGTCAACAATACTATCTATTTAATTTTAATGACGCCTTCAATCATTTCAATTAGTGTAACTGTAACTTTGAATAATTCTAGTAATCCATGTTGACCTTAAATGATTTGCATCACTGCACATTCAATTATTGTTGCATGGAGATTCTTAGATATCATTCAGTTGACACCGACGACACAAAATTAATTTTTCCAGTTGGTAAATTAAATTATTGATTTTGTGGATTTTGAAGTGGTAATCTTCAAAATGTGCATAAAATGGTCACACATGGTTTTATCTTCTAGTCAAAATTACCTTCTGTTTTACATGGTAACATTTCTCACGTACAGAATTTTGTAACACGAGTCCGAATATTCTTGAATTGATTTGATCTAAAATAGCCATTCACTCTGGCTAAAGTGATACTAAAATGCATTATTGTAATTGTAAAATGTATAATAACAATGGAATTATTACAATTTAGGCTGTCCGGGTGCCGACGTTTCGATCATGTGATCTTCATCAGGGCTCGTAATGTTTATTTATAATAACAATCGCCCATTGTAACCAGAGGGATGGCGGCGTGGCGCACGAGCGGAAGCGGTCCGCAGGCAGACGGAGGTCGGACGGTGCGGAACAGTCCGGCCGGTCGGCGACTGCGTGAGAGTCCGCACCAATGAGCGCCAGGCATTGTGGGGGCGCAACTGGGGCTGACTGGCGATCTCCATCGCTTCTTTAAGTCGTCTGGACCACCATCGCTGTTCTCTAGCGAGCACCCTCGTCTCGTCAAATAAGAAGTCGTGCCCCGTTTCCGAGGCGTGCTCGGCGACCGCGGAGAGTTGGACATTCTTGTGTTTGAAATGGCGAATGTGCTCACGTACTCGTTCCTCAACCGTTCTGCCAGTCTCGCCGATGTAGTTGCGCCCACAGCTACAAGCTATAACGTATACTCCTGCTGTTTGGAGTGGCGGGAGTTGGTTCTTGACACGCACCAGCGATTGGCTGAGCTTATGGTGGGGCTTGAAAATGGTCTTTACTTCGAACAGTCTAAGTAGTTTTCCAATCCGGTCTGTGATGCCTCGGATGTAGGGAAGTGCCACTATTTATATGTTTGTGTGTGTGTGTGTGTGTGTATATATATAGTAACACTCCCCCCTTCCTACCTACCACACGTGGTAAGGTGGTGATACAATGAATGCTCGTGAAGCGAGCTTAAAATTCTCAGGAAGCAGGATCTTTTGGGTATGAGAAAGGTCTGAACCCTCGGCACAATGAATCAAATAAAATATGAATAATATGAACATATATTCAATGAGAAAATTTACAGTCACGCAATTTCATAACAGGATATTGCACTTTAAGTAGCTGGTCACTGGAAAAATAAAACAAGACAAAAAAAAAACAAAAAATATAGGCGTCATCTCGATTGCCTGAACACACTTTCACCAACTACAATTTACAATTTGATCACTCCTTTCTGAGTTTTTCCACTACCAAATTATTTACTCTTTTGGCCTCTAGTTTTCCGTGCACGGTTTTTAAAATGAATAGGACACTTGTTTCAAGGAAACCCTTTCACAGGTGCTAGCCTTGAGCTTCGCACTCACTATAACACTGAATTTAAAAAACGTGGCATTCGCGTTACTTAAATCAGACCCTTTTACATGTCACAAAAGCAATTACTTTCAATACAATACAACAAACTGATCTTTCCAGATAATATTAACTGTACAACATATGAAAATCCTGAATCATTTATGTAAAATTTTACAAGGTATGGCCTCTTTAAATGAATTTAATGACACGTGCAGTAAATGACCTGGAAACTGCCACTCACATATTTCGAAATATTTCTCCCATCTATTCTAGACGTTTCACACACTTTTAACACTAATTGTCGTGTATTTACCGCTCTCCTCTTTCCCCCAGCTGATCGCCGCATAAACGTTGCCAGTTTCTTTATCTCAACAGCTCCGCATCGCTCGCCTGTAGGTAACCTTGGGGATTTTCTGCCGCTCGCCCCGCGTTGCCACTTCGTCTTCGCGTGCTGTCCCGCGACGATAGCAGTTTCCTTCGCTCGAACACCGCCAAACCTCCAATTTCCACACCCTTCTCTCGTTCCGAACCCGTACTATCCCCGCTCCAGACCAAGTCCTTCTCGCCTACGCTTCGCTCTTCCTGGGGTCGTCCTTCTTCTACCGTGCCTCGTACACGTTTGTTCGCGCTTCCAGCCTCGAAATTATTAATGTTGCTGAAGTTATGGTTAAATGCTCGGCCGACCTACCACACTTTAGGCATGTGTGGTCTCAGCGTGCAATGCGAGATGCTGGATTTAATTGATGTCCTTCTGCGCGAATTTTTACAACTTTGAAGTTATTTCGACGTCAAACAGTCACTTCGCTTGCTCTCTCAAATATTGTGAATGTGAAAATAATTGTGCACTCTATTTCTTAATTATCTCACTTTCGAAGATACGATTTTCAAGCTAACTTTTAACTACCAAGTTAAAATAAACTCCTATGCTATCAATGTACTCGCCGTCGCTGCTGCAGTCAAAGAGTTTCTTCTAGTCGCCGTCGCTGCTGTAGTGAAAGAGAGTTCCTCCTAGGCGCGCCGCGATACTTATGGTACTCGCGCCTGGGGAAATTTTGGAGGGGTACATATTCTCCTCCTTTCGTGATCTCTCGGAAAAAACATTACTCACTAGTTCGGGCGTCGTAGTTCGAAAAGCTGTGGGCAGACGGCGCGTTTACCAGCCATCGCTCCGCCGCGTACCCTAGTCCTCTCTGTTCGTGGGCTTCTTTACATAGCTGATGGTGGCGTTATGGGGTTGTCTAATCCCGTGACGTCACAATATATATATATATATATATTGTTTACAATTAGTAATGAAAATGATTCAAATTTGTGAATTAACTCTAAAATTTATTTCACAGCCTACGAGTAGCTGCTGGTATAAATGGAGCGGATACAAGTGAACTATTTCTTTGTCACTTTAGATGCACACACAGCCAAATTGGTTTCATTCGCAACGCTGTCTCTAAGAAATGCTAATAGGGACTCTTGAAGTTTAGAAAGATAGCAACGAAAACGCAACTGTTTTCCTTCATCGCACTTGTGAAATCGCCAGCACAGAGTAGTAGCGCATCGCATATCAAACACAGAGAGGGTTCGGAGGTTCCTCGAAAGGGTTCGGAGGCCCTTCTCAAAACGTAGCAATGGATTTCTCGCAAAACTACAATGCCTATCGGCATGAACGGAATTGATTAAGATCGAATTCCCGGGCGTGTTAACAGCTATGGTCGTTATTTCTGTAAGTGTAGAGCATGTTTTTAATTCACGGGAGGTGGCGGTGTTATTCCGCCGATGGACTGTGAGATCCAGCGCCGACCTCAAGGGCAGCTTGCTGATTTACCTCATGTCCCACCAGCGGGACGTCGCCCTAGCCGGGACAAGCTCTAGCTCCCGGAATATGTGGTAGTGTAGTGGGTGGTGATAGAACAAGAGGAAGGAAAGATCGCACGCGGTCCATGGCCCATTTGTTGGCGAACATGATCTAGAAAGTTACCAATGGTGATATACTCTCCTACAGACACAATCGTGAGAGCATTAGGAATCAGTGGAAAGCATGGACTATAAACCAAACAAAGAGTATCTCAGAGGACAAAATTGAAACTGTGTTTGTTACCTCTTCTTCGTCACTACATGATGTTTCCTGCTTCACCGGTGGCTCAATAAACACAGCCATTGGAGGCTGCAACTCGTCCTGTACAAAGAAAAATATGACAAAACAAAACTAGTGGTGCTACAACAGCATACTGTAACGTATTGTATTACAAACAGGAAGACCGGCGACTTGCAGGCGCCGCCTCGCAGGATTAGCGCAGCCTGAGACTGCTGGTTGGAGGCACCCCGAGGTATTTTGGGAACTTCCAAAACAACATGGAAAGGGATGCCCAAAATGCGTGGCGGCGCGACAGTCACGTGGCATGAAGTGGCGCGCGAAAGCAAGATGACGTTGCGTGCCACGTGGCTTGAAAGGTATATAAGGGAGAGCGCAAACCGTGGGGGCGGTGCGGAGGCGAGCTATGCTCGTAGGGCAACCGTGTTGGGACGCCGGTGTGGAACATTTTTTTCATGGATGACTGAGGTCACCGCGGCTCTACGCTGTGTGCGTAAGCTCGCTGCGGAGTGGCGAGGGCCACGAGTCATCTTTTGAGGATCGCTCCCGGGTCTATCAGAGCTGTGACGAACTGATCCAACTATTTATTTGTAAATACTTATTAATAAATCTGTAAATATCTGAAGCGTGTGCGTGTGATTGCTGTTGTGCTCCCACGACGTCACAATACTTTTTATCGCATTATTTGTAATGGCTCCGCAATATAATACACAACATGGGTGCACGCAAAAAGTGATTCCAACAAGCAGTTTTTTGTACGCGCCTCGCACTTCACTGTTACAGAACGCAGTAGCTCTTACGAACTCACTTCTACAACTACCATTTTGCAATTTCCGAAATTTCAGAGTGTACCACGAAATTGAGACCTGCCCATTCTTTTACACGACACTTCATCAGTGGGAAAAAGTTGCGTTTTTTTATTTTAACAAAAATGTTTTTCTCATAAATTGCATTCATAACAAGCAGAAATAACGCAAAATAACATACATTTTTGAAAAATATTGTACGGGAGCTTTCTTCAATGACTAATTTTTACTTTCGCATGTACGTACGCATATATGGAGTAATCTACGTTGTATAGAGGAAATGCTGCGAAAACCCGATCTTTTTGCATGAAACCAATTATGTATAGGATATACATCATATACATCATTGCATGAAACAGGAGATTTCTATTTTGTTTTCTCAAAACGGCTTCAATTGTTTTTCTATAACATATTTATCTCGTGTGTGGGAAAGAACGGTAAAGAAAGTGGTGGTAGTCACATTTTCGTTGAATTCAATTTTTTTTGTTTGTTTCGAAAATTGCAATTTTTTTAAAATGTTGATTTTCTACATCCACAATATTAAAGACGAATTTTTTTTCTTGATTGAAATCTATTCGTCAAAAACATCTTGAACTCAGGTCCTGTTCAGTTTTTGGAATATATGAGTAGTCTTCGCGTAATTTTTCGTTAAACAGGCAATTTTTCAACAACTTCAAATAACTATTTTCTAACAGAATTGAACAACATTATTTAAATTTTTACCATGGTACCTACCAAAGAAGCTGTGCTGCTCCCATTTTCGGCAAACGTTTTTATTTTAAAATAAATTGAGGATAATAAGAAAAGAAGTTTCTTCGCAGTAACAGATTTTTCAAATACCATTCGAATCACAGAAATGCTAAAGGCAAATTCACTAAAAGGAACATTGAAGAATATTTTCTCTACTAGTTGCTTCTTAACATATAGATGAATACTGTTAAATTTAACACAGCAAAAAGCAGAACTTCCCATTCAAGTTTGTGCAATTGCAAATCTAATAAAGTTTTTACAATGGAAATAGTTAATGGTGCTATGAATTGCAAATGATTTTACATTCCTCCAGTAATGGTAACACCTTCCCTATCTTTTTTAATCTCCACACCCAAGATTGGCATTATGTAAACAACTTAAAGGCAGTAAGGTAGATAGTGTTTAGTTTCCTTACAAAACTATTACTTGCAAAAGTCCATCCAGAATCACCGCCCAAAACAAAAACACCATTAAACGAGATTCACCATAAAATTCACATTCTCCTTTTGGCGCAAAAACAAATTACACATATCTATGGAACCTTGAATTTTCTCCTATTCTGCACTTTCATAATGGTGTTTACTTCTTATATTCTCTATATATATCTATTGTCTCTCTCTCTCTTATATATCTCTCAAATATCTATCTATCTATCTATCTATCTATCTATATATATATATATATATATATATATATATATATATATATATATATATATATATATATATATTTGAGTAATATGTCAAATCATCAATTACTTCCATTTCCAACAAAACACAGTTACGATATTATGCCACGAATGCAAATATTACTCACAAAGCCATTCCAGCTATTATCTTCATTCAAAGCAACCGGTTCTTCTTTAACCTAGAGGAAACCAAAACCTATCATTTAAACATAAGCATACCATTAACATATACTGCACTTAGAATATATATTACAACTGGGTTTGAGCTTCATTGATTTAGTGTTCATAACTAGGCTGCGGATTTTGCATATTGGCATGTTTTTTTCCCCTAAAACGTAATGATCTGCATAAAGCACACAAATTCATTTCTTATTGTTTGGGATCAATATACAAGTTTTTATAGCAGTATCGTAACTAGAGCAGTTCATCAGAAAGTCAAGAATGTCTATGGGAATGAAACATTACAGAACTAAAGAAATTGAAGTTTTGAAGCATTCTCCCCTACACCCAAGCAAAGTTGAAAGAATTTTCTCTGTATAAGAACATTGTTGCTGGTAACAAAAAATGATTCATCCCGGAAAATTTGGAAAAAGTATTTTAACCTCTTGCAATTGAAATTAAATTCAGTGTGTAGCATTAAACATTTAAATTGAACTACCTTGAAGACTAAAACACGCATTTTCTTTCGAATAAATGAACTCCCCGCTTACCTATGACCTAACACAGTTATAGTAATAAGTCATGCAAATCTGTGTATAATCAGAGTATTGACGAGATAAAATAAAGCTGTTAATTTTTCTCTGTGCATATTTTTCTTTTCAAGTGCATATTTACCTATTTTTTAAAGCATATGTGCATGCATATTTTGAGGATTTTTCATTGCAAGAGTCCGCACCCTATTAATAACACATCACCCTACATCATAGGACTTCTTAATTTTGACAAATATCATTTCAACATTCTGTCAAATATATAGAAAATGCTTACCGCTTCTATTTTAATAATGCTTTCTGCTAAAACATTAATCTCTTCCATCACTACCACAGCTAATCACAAACCACAAGCAATCACAAGTTCCCGCACGCTCGTGCAATCTCTCCTGTGATTTTTATTAAGCTGCGTTGTAAGTAAATCAGCTGTTTGTGTGTCATCCAATCGTTACGCCATCACAGTGATGTTGGACGGCACCTTAATTTCATCCCTTTGATTCGTTGTTTTGCAGTTGATGATTTTTTGCATAGTAAATACGAAACTGTCCTGAATTGGTACGTATTAAATTTATTTTCTTTCTGATTGTCTAGGTGGAATATTTGACAATGCTCGCAGGACCCGTTTCATGGTGGTATAATTGAGAGATTCGACTGTTTTTGAGTACGTATTATTATACTCTCTGATACCAGAGAATATATACAACCTTTTCAAATTGTACGTACAACGTGCACGTGTCAAATTGTTTCCAGTGGGCTGAAGTGAAATAAGTGAATGTTTGTGAAGTGTTTGTACAGTGAATTCTAGTATTTTACATTGCATTTTGTGATAATTCGTTGTGCAACAATGGTTACGGAGGGTTTATTGTTGGTAAGTTGAAATGAAGCAATAGTGGCCGAAGTATTTCAATGCAGTACGGTGATTGTTTTTGTTATCGTGAGGTTAATGTAAGGTTTAAGGTGGAATGTATTAATGCAACAAAGCGTATAATTTGAATTCATATGTACAGTGTTATTTTAAGAACTGTTATGATTTTATTGAGAAAATATCATGAGCTTTTACACGTTTTATTCCGGGTGTTTTTAGAGATTCAATTTCTATTTAAAGAGGTAGATAGTAAATATAAATCTTATGCCAAAAGAACATGAAAGCTCCCTTGGAATGTATTGCTCTCTTAAAATCTCAAGATTTACTGTTAGAATAATTATTGGAAATAATCTGCATGAAATGATGGATGGAGGAGTTATTGAATGCGATAGGCATGTTTAAGAAAATTGTGAAAGTAGTGTTTTTATTCTATGTGATTTCAGGAGCCAACATTGTACACTGTAAAAGGAATTGCTATTCTAGATGATGATGGAAACAGGTTATTAGCCAAATATGAGAAGATCATATTTCGTACAAAAGGCATTTGAAAAGAATTTATTTAGTAAAACACCTCAAGCAAACGCAAGAGTCATAATGTTAGATGGACTAACATGTGTTTATCGCTCAAATGTTGATCTCTTCTTTTATGTAATGGGGTCTGCTCATGCGAATGAGGTAATTTTTTTTTTTTTTTTATCATTTACTTTTTTGTCAGTGTACTTAAAATATTTTACTTTATTATCAAAAAGAGCCATGAATTCATACTTCAAACATTTACCGAATTCATCAAACATTACATCGTACCGAAACTGTGTAAGCTGGAAACTTACCTTAACCAGCCTGCGAGGTTAAATGGCATTTTACACAGTTTAAAATGGAACCTGTCCAATGCAGAAACAATGATTTTTCATGTCGTACCTTTATAAAATGGAATTCCCATTTATTTAATACAATTGGCAGAGAGATGCAAGCTATTCTTAATAAAATGAATGTATCTGCTGGCCTGTTTTAAAGTCTCTATGTGACACGTGATTTAATCCTGGCTGCCGCACATTGAAAAAGAGGGGCTTCAGCTGACAGCATAGAATTTGACTGGGGTTTTTGTTTTTCAAGGTGTAGGCATAGGTGTATGGGAATTCCTCTCTCCCAAATGTCTGAGCGTCGGAAGGGGTTCAGGCATGGCTTCGAATCTCTCATCTCCCTGCCCTGCATTGAAAATCATAACCTCTCAGCCAGATATGCATTACTCAAGGGTGTACTCGTAGTTCTCTGGGCTGTTATGCATAGAATGTGTTGAGTCAGCAAACAGTCTGAACACAGTCACTAGGCAGTTATGTGGAGTGTATTTTTATGAGTTTCACAATTGACAACTGTTGAAAAAACCATAATACTCCAACCTTAGACAAAAAGGGCAAACTTACAGAAGCAAGAGGAACTCAGAAGTCAATAAAGAATGTTTAATATTTAATGTTTAACATAACAAAACATATGTAGTTGAAAGATAAGCTATGATTTCCCCAAATCAAGATAAAAACATTTACAAATAGCAGTTGGCTTGCTGCAGCAAATCCGAGCTGCCCCAAGCAGTTCAAATATTCAATTAATGTGTATTATTTATTAAATATTTATTGTTATACATTTATATTAATATTTTTAATTAGATATTTTTACATACTAGTATTAATTAACAATATATTTATTATATTAAATGTTGCAGCTAATGTTCAAATCTGGCAATAATTCACGAATTAGTTGGTTAATATTCACATTACCCAAAATGGGTGGATAAAGTCAGAAGTAGGAACAGCTTTGAAGCTTCAAACTACAGATGATTGAAGTGAACATTAGTGTGACGGGGCTGTAGTCGGTGAAGTATGAATAGACATATTATGTAAGTGATAAATGGGATCAAACAGCTGATGGGAAGTGTCTAAGGCTAGTGTTAGTTTTAAAGCTGTAAATTATGATTTAGTATATGTTACCCGCAAACCTATCATGTCTTGTTACTCAACTGAAAGCTTTGCAACACATTTCTGAAATTGTACAATGAGGTTCTGGCAGAAATTCAGAGTGGATGACAGTTAACAATGGGAAGCAGGTTTTTGGATTTTGTACAGCTGGAAACTCAGAATGTGGTTGGTGTTGTTTGCATACCAGCCCTTTCTACTGCTGATATATGTGATAGCCATGCCATCTAGGTGGCATGTATTACTGTCTTTCATCATGCTGCTGGGTTGATTGTCATGGGCGACTACACCATACTTGGAGCATGATGGATCTGTGACTTGTCTGACTCCATGTCATTGATGCAGACGCCTGCCCATCTCGTGAACACCTTCTCCCTGTTGAACTACTTCCAGCGTAACGATATACTGAACAGCAACGGCAGTACATTGGACTTGCTTTTTTTTCGATCTCTGTGATCTCCGGTAGGTGCTGCAGTTGATCTGCTGATGGTTGAGGATGGATATCAGCCTTTTCTGGAAATCATTCATGGTGTGGGCAATCTGAACAGTTGAACTGGTGTTGACTTCTTTTTATGATTTTCATCATACTGTTTATCATTCCATTGTGACAGCTTTGAATGGGACTTGGTGATTGGGATTCCATTCTAATTAGTGGAGATGTAAACAATGATTTTTATGTGTTCTATGATGTGGCCTATTCGTTATTGGATCAATATGTGCCTGAGATGTAATCATTGTGGGAACTACCAGTCTTAGTTTTCTGTGGAGCTTCTTGGGATGATAAAGTCTAAGAAGTATTCACAGGCTGAGTTTAAGCATAACCAGTTTCAACAGAACTACAGTACTTTCTTGACCTTGAGACTCATTTGTGGTTTCGTATTCTTCTCGTTTCCAATGGGCTTTTAAATTGTTGAATTTCTGGATATTGCAGTGATTGTCAGATGTCATTTTGTGCGTATTTCTATTGCTGCTAGTCAGAATTTTGTATACATTTATTGCTACTCATGAATATTTGATATGATTGCATGACCGTTCTTAGTTGTATCCAGTGTTCCTTCAGTGTATGATTGTTGTGAAGTTTTGTGCGGTGTAGCTATTTCCAGGTAGTCAACATTTTCAAAATTGAATCATGAGATTTTATACTTCATGAATCAAGTACTTTCATTTGTGTAGTTATCAAGACGTCTAGGTTTAGTGATGCTGAAATTCAGGTGTGCCTCGATTTAGATGAAAATATATCTGATGGATTATTTTCAGGAAACAAAAATGGTGATTACAACCCCGAAAGTAATTCTAGGGAAGAAGATTATATTAGTGTCGGATGTAACTATAGCGACACTGTTGAGTGTGAATATACACAGTCATTAGTATCAGTCAATACAGTGTCAGTATTAGTGAATCCTTACAGTATGTGCAAAAGAAATGTATGTTTGGAACACTCTTCATGCTGAAGAGAATATTATCAGTGTAAAAAGAGAATGTATTTTTATTGTCGTCTGTTCTAACAATCCAAAACAAAAAGAGCATTGTCGTTTATCCCCTACGAGTCTGACGGACTTGCCTCAGGCTTATTTGGTTGAAAAAACACTGGGACTTTCTAGGGTTAAGTTAAAATGTTTCAGTTTATTGCAAGTATATATATTTTTGGAATAAGATTTGTGCATAATATAGTAGTCAATGAACACAGTGTATAATTACTCTCAATCTAAATTTCTTCACAAATTTGAAATTAGTAATAGTGTCTAAAATGTTGGACTGTTAGTGTACATTCACTAAACTTGTGTTTTCAAAAGGTATGTAATTGATGCTATTGAGGCAGGCAGACAGCTGGACAGACTTTTCTAAGGCGTTTGATCGAATTGATTGATGATGATTAACCATGATTTACTGTTGATAGAATTGTCTTCGTTCGGATTTGCCTTCAGCCTATAGCTTCAGAGCTACATAAGTTACAAGAAGCAGTTTGTTGAAGTTTGGGCCATTCATCCTCTATGTTCAAAATATCATCTAGAGAACCACAGGTATCTCTTCTGGGTTCGCTTCTTTTTAATGCCTTAAAAAATGATCTACCACAGGTTTTGGAGTGCAGTGAGAGTCTGCTGTATGCGGATGATACCAGTGAGGGGTGCAATCATAACGATGCTTCTCTTTTGCCGTCCTGGACAGATAGATTGAAGGGCGTCAATCTAAGAACGTGCTTTTAAATGCATCAAAATGCTCTGGAATGACATACTTACTAGGGAGATCTGATGTCCAGTATTGAGTGTGTGGTCCACTCAATTGAGTGTGTGGTCCTTGACAGGGTTTAACACATAACTAGTCTTGGGGTCACTTACAAATCCAAAGCTATCTATTTTACTCATTCTCCTGAAATTTCCAACCAGGCTATGAGAAGATGGGGATATATTGTGAGGAATTTAAGATCTTCCAGTAATCCTGATACTATATCGTTGTTGTACAAGACATCGATTAAACCTGTGTACAACAGCATTGTTTGGAACCTGCCATGACAATCAATGGATTATACTTGAGTATGTTTAACACAGGTTTCTGAGCACTATGGCTTATAGGCTTATATTATGTTATTCCATGGCTAATCTATAGTTATTACTACGTACAGTGTTATTGTTGAGAGTGTTCGCTGGATGACAGAAGGGTGATTTCTGATTGCATGTTCATATTCAAACTAATCATAATGAGATTGATCGCCCTGAACTTCTATCCTCCATTTCCTACAGGGTACCTAGATTGAACACAAGGGTCCTATTCATTGTGAGATGTTGCAGGACTAAGGTTGGTGAAAACAGCATCTTTAACTGGCTCCTTGAGAGTGCTAATATTCTTTTTAATGTCAGTTTTACGATCTC
Source organism: Teleogryllus oceanicus (assembly GCA_964035755.1). Lineage (NCBI taxonomy): Eukaryota > Metazoa > Arthropoda > Insecta > Orthoptera > Gryllidae > Teleogryllus > Teleogryllus oceanicus. The sequence continues at coordinate 102,241,159 of CAXIVR010000010.1, read as the reverse complement.
TAAGACTCGGAGGAGGAATAAGGACAGAAGCTAGTTGTAAAGAAATGCATGATCTTCACTTAAGGTTTCTTGTAAATTTACTCTTACATTTTGATTACCATTTCATACTGTTTTATAATTCTAAAACTTTTATATTTTTCTTATATTATTGTTTTAACTCTTGGGCTTTTCTCTTTTTTTGTATTATTGAATAACATTTTCCCAAAATATTTGACTATTTTTTATTATGTTGTACTGTAGAAAAAGAATACATTCCATAAATAAATTATAATCCTAATAATGTTGATATAGATGGAATGCTGGATAATGGTTGGGACCATGAAGCATCAATCTTCAATAGATACCAGGAATTAATGTTTCTTGTTTATCATTTATTGTTGCACCCCGACCAACAATAACAATCTCCATGTTATAATATTAATTATTATTATTATTATTATTATTATTATTATTATTATTATTATTATATACTGTTGTTGTTACCTTAGCCAGATGTCTGAAATTATTCATGAATTAACCATCTTTCAGACTTACGGTGGAAATTACATTATTTTGTGTATTGTTCAGATTCAACTTTTTCATGTTATTTCTATTATTTTTCAGTATCATCATGTAAGCAGATTCTACAACTGTGGTACAGTGGGTAGCCTTGAGAACAGATGACATTCCTCTTGGAGAACAGACAGTTGCCCAGGTGAGTAGTAGATTCAAATAGGGGAAGAAAAATGAAAAGAAAAACAAAAGATGAAGAAAAGCATTAAGAAGAGTAGTGTTTTAACCCTTGATTAACCCTGTTGACCTCCAAGCGTCAGTTGACCAAAAAAGAATTTGAAATTTATTTTTTGCTAATGTCAATATGGTAAAGTATGAAATTTATGTGTAATAGTAGTGGCGACAAGTGATGGATTGAAAACTATAATAATTAGGTAACGTAATACTGATTTGTGTGTAGTTGTGGAATGTGAACATAAGGAGTATCCATTTTTCCATCTATAACAGTCATGACGCCTGTGTTAAGGGATACCATTCATTTCTATCCTTCTTTCTAATAACATGGAAACTAGTGATGCTACTACCAAACCTGACATCTTGATACTTTTTCTTATTATTGGTGATAGTTACTTAATGCAGTAAAATCAGTCTTAAGCCGGAAACCTGCCTAAACTGGAAATTTTCTCCGGCCCGTGAAGTTAAATAGCATTTTATACAGCATGAAACAGAACCTCATCAACGCAGGAACGGAATGGTTTTTCATGTCGTGCAGGAAAAAAAATCTTTTTAAAACGGAATTCCTGTGTTTAATGCAATTGGCAGAGTGACGCGAGATGTTCATAATGAAACAAATGCATCTGAAAATTTGTTTTAAATTTTGTATCCCTGTGACACGATTTAGCCGTGCCAACCGGATATTGGAGGAGATGGGCTTCAACTGTCAGAGTAGAATTCAACTTGGGGTCACTTGTCTCTCAAGGCATACGTCTTACAGGAATTCCCTCTCTCGAGACTCGCTGAGCATGGGAAGGTGTATGTGCATGGCTTGTATTCACGCATCACCTTGCTCTGCAATGCGAAGCATAAGCCCTTGGCTAGATACGCGGTGCTCAAGCCCATGCGAGGATATCAGAAAGTCATAGAAATAGGTTGTAACGCATTGTGTGTTGAAAGAATATGCAAGCTGTCCGAATACAGCCGGGAAGGTGTGTATTTATTTAACTAAAATAAGAAGCTGTCATTGAAGAGTGTTTAATATTAATTTATTGATGATTCCTTCCATAATGTATTTTGATAATTATAATTAAGTCATGTAATGCTTTCAAAACAGAAATGTCAATATCTGGTCATAAAATGGACAACCTTGCATAAAACAGAAACATACCTAAACTGGAATTTTGTTGTGTTCCAATCGACTCTGGCTTAGACAGATTTTAATGTACAATATTCCACATTCCATCCCACTAACACTTCAGCTTCACTAGAAAATATCAAATAAGGGGTACCCGCTTGGGACCTGTTCTTTTTATAATGTTCATCAATGACACCTGTCATCCATTTGATGTTGTGGATTTTCTAATGTTTGCTAACGATTTGATGATTTTCAGTGTTATAAAATCATTAGATGACAAAATTAAGTTGCAGGATTAGATAAATTTGTTAAATAGATGTGATGAAAATGATCTAAATTTAAATCCTGAGAAGTGCAAGTCAATTAAATGTTGCAGGGGTGGAAGGTTGATTGATGGAGAGCGTGCCATTGTTGCTATGGTTGCTGATAGTGTTTTCGATTAGAGACCTTGGTGTGGGCCTTGACTCCAGAATGTCGTTAAAGACCACTTGAAGTTCATGGTCCACAAGGCCAATGAGATGTTGGGATTCATTGAGCGTACTTGCTATGTACTTGCTATGTCACTGCAACTTTCGTAATTGCTGTTGATAAGACTGATTCTAATGTATTCTTCAACTGTTTGCTCACCATGTTTTGCGAATGCTATTTCTAGATCGAACCCGTACAGCATAAGTACGTTAGAATTGCAGTTTACCATAGGGGATCCAAGACCCTATCATATCTCATGAATATGGAGATATCTCCTTGCGCCTTCACTTGGACTTATAGGGACTATGTGGATGTCTTATTTTGGTAAAAATTATTTAAAGGTGGTATTCATTGCTCACTTTTGCTGAATATGGTTAATTTTAAGGTTCCCACTGTATACACTATGAAACAACAAAATAATTTTGTTTTCAAGAGTTTTTATTCATTCTTACACAGCAAATAACTCCCTCAGTAGAATTTATCAGGTTATTGATAAATTTGATATTGATCTTTTTATTGAAAATAATACCAACGTTGAATGCAGATTGCGAAGCAAAATGCTGAAATTTGAATAATCAAGATGTTATATTTTATTTATTGTATTTTTATCATTTTATTGTTCCTTTTGTTTTCTGAGTTTTCTTCATGTACAATGTTTTTTAATACTATACTGTGATATGGAGTTGCTTACATATAAACTATATAATTTTCTTCTGTATAGTATACAATTGAACAAATAGTCTGTTATCAAATAAATTAATAATATAAACAACTATTATTTTCGGAAAATGATCATCAAAAAGTGAAGAGATGCAATGAAGAAAGGAGTCTCTAGCTTCAATATCGATTAATGTAAGGGAGGTTCAAGAAAACATTAAACATCTGCAGTTTCTAAAACTTTAGAGATTTTAATGAAAACCTTATATATTTTACTATACCACTATTCCTGCGCCTAAGTATATTTTCTCTATTTGAGTAAAAAATTTAAAGAAATTTGGAGTTGTTTTTCAAATACATTGAAAATACATTTGGCACAAGGGCTCTGCCAAAAATTAAATGATCAGTTTCAAATTCATAGTGCTTCCAGTGCAGCTGAAAATAATTAAGGAATGTCCATTATGGAAAAAATCCTCTAAATGGTTTAGGCACTAGTGATGTTCACAGACGGGTAGGAGGACACAAATACATTGAAAAACTAGTGGTGCTACAGAATGGCACAGACTTTCTTGTAGTTTTCTTATTTCCTTGGTGTGGACTGACTTTACGGTCTTGTCCCATCCTCTTGTCAGCTGCCATCTGTCGCTGCCCAAAGTACATTTTTTGACTTTTTTCAGTTTTCTAATAGTAGAAGCAAAATATTACTTTACGAATATTAAAGAAGAGTAAAACATCCTAAATAGCAATTTTAATTGAAAAAAGGTGGAGTCATTTTTAAGAAAATTTAAATGCACAATTTGAGACTCGTGAGGTTTCTGAAAATGCAGAATTTTGAGCTCATTTTAACAGAAAACTGTTGAGTTTTCAAGAACCTTAATAAGACATTACTTAAAGCACACATACTCATAAATACAATAATGTGAACAAATTGCCGCTAGTGTAAATATTAAGAACGTGAGAGACAAGTCAAAATAATTACATTTTTGTACTGTTTGGAAAAAAAAAATTATAGAGCAATATGACGTTTATGACATCTTATAGAGTGCATTTAGCACTATCCCTTCCAAAAGTTTAAAGAAAAAGTTTGGAGTCATTTTTTAAAGATCTTGTTTTTGTTATCTTTTTAAATTGCACATATTACATGCAATGTTGCACGAAAGCTACTTCAGCTTCAAGCTTCTAAAGTATTGACATGACCTTAATGAACGAATTAAATATGGAGAACAAGTTTTATATTAAGAAAAAAATCTCTATCTTCAATTTTGTAGTTGTAGGAAGACACCAAAACAATTCAAACTTTTGGAATTTTCGAAAATTTAGAGTATTCAGTGAAAATCAGCCCGACGTCACCTTTAGAAGTGTATTCTACTCTATTCTTATAAGAAATTTGGAGCTGCTTTTGAGAACATTTTGATATATCCCGGAGGCTTCATGTTAAGTATCCCCATGTTTTTTCAAACCTTCAATTCAAACCAGATGGACAGGGGTTTCTTCAGTTTGAAAAAAATCCTAAGTATGGTTTTGATGCTAGGGGTGTTCACAGACAGATGGACATTTTGAAAGAAAAAAGAAAAAAAACTTTTTCGGTATCAGGGGACTTCAAAACGTTTTAATTTCCATTAAAATCTCAAAATGTATGTTCTGCAGCATTACTAAACTTTCTCTATACTATGTATATTACTTCGTACATATGAGAAAGTTAAAAACACCATTTTGGAAACTAAAACTCACAAACTAAGGATTCTGACTACACTATGTATTCAAGAAAGAAATTAACTTCTTATAGGGGTCAGAAATTTCCATTTTTTGGTGTCAGGGATTGCAAAACGGTTTTTCTGTAGAAAAATTGGAACTTTCCCTGCAACGTTAAGGTAGTTTCTTTTTACTATGCAAGAACTTAGGTGAGAGAGTTAATTAATGGTGCTGAGTATCTATTCTTCTGAATCAGGGCTAACGTTTTGGGTTCCCATTCCGCTTCTATCTTACACACATCCATGTTTAAGAGACTGATGTGTGTAAGAGCCTTCTATGGTACTTACTACACTCCGGGTGACAATTTTTAGGGAATAGGTTTCTCGTACTCTCCAAACATCATGCCAAAACTTTGGCCCATCTTATTTGCAAAGTGAAAATTAATGCGCCATAATGTCTTTTACAATCTATTTTAATCTGTCTCTTTTTATGAAGGGTGGAGTAGTCAGCGTGTGGGTTCATTATCCAAAGTGAGGTTGTATTTCAAAATATATAGTAGTACTAAATAGAAATGGAGGGCGCTGCACTTTGTAATGCGCATTCTAAAAAACAGTAGTTCGAATGCCCGATCCTTGGCATATACTACACTTGTTCGTCCTATTTTGGAGTACGGTGCGGCCTGCTGGGACCCGTACAGAAAAGGGCAAATCGAGGCGTTAGATAAAATTCAAAAACGGGCCTTAAAGGTTGTAAATCATGGATGAGATGAATCTTATCTAAGAGACGGGAACGGGCATGTTTATGCGTAATGTACAAAACATACAAAGGGGACTCAGCATGGGCAGACATCGGTAAAAGATTACAGAAACCTGATTATAAAAGTAGAGGAGACCATCCCTGGAAAATACGATGTAGAAAGCAAAGAACTGATGTAGGCAAGTTCTCCTTTGTGAATCGTACTATAGTAGATTGGAACAAAATACCTGCAAAAGCACTAGAGACTCTTCCTTCTAATGTAGTGAAATTTAAAAATATACTTAATTCTATGTAGGTCATCATTAATAATACTGGGACTTTTATCATTATTATTATTATTATTATTATTATTATTATTATTATTAGTTATATTATTATAATCGTTAGTATTATTAATAGTATGGTCTTGTCTCTTATACAGTGAAGTGAAGCGAAGTGTAGTGTGGTGGGGCATGGGAGGGGAGAGGAGTGCAGTGTAGTGCAGCGCAGTGAAATGGAGTGGAGTGGAGTGGAGTGGAGTGGAGTGGAGTGGAGTGAAGTGTTGAAAAGCTATAAGTCAACATATAGATAACTCAAAATTAATTATAACTAGGATATCAATCTCTAATTCTAATTGTAATTATATTTGTAAATATTCGTAATAATTTTGTAATTGTCGTATATCTAGTTGTAATAATGTTTGCCACCGAGCATTAGCTCAAAGCGAACTTGAATAAATCTATCTATCTATCTAAATATGATTTATAAAATTGAAATTTGATATTTCTTTTCTTAACATTAATGTAAGAAATGGTTATATTAGATAACGTTTTTTGTTTTTGTTTGCGATTTTAAAGTTTGATTTGTGATCTCGATAGTTACTTTGCAACCCAAGCAAGGACATGAACTATGTATGTATATCATGATTCAGACACCTAGAAAAGTTACATGATCAAATGTTTCTTGTTTTATTTTCCACCTTTTTCTTTCATTTTATCTTTAAAACCTGATTGACATGCCCTTTTCCCAAACTATTTTGGAGCTTTAGCATACATGTGCATGCACACAATGTCTTGTTTTGGAGCTGAGTTGCTCTGCTCTCGTTGACATTTGCTAAAACTTTCAGCTTTCAAAAATTGTTCTATTAATTGTAGTCATGTCATCAGAAACGTACTGTGCATTGTGATGTATTTCCTTGATCAAAGACATTGTGAAATCTTGTATGACTTCTTTTTTTTGGTCATATGAGAAACTTTGTGTTTGAATGTTCTGTTTAAACGCAGAAGTAGCACAAAGCTTCGTTACATCTGGCAGAAATAAAAAGCTTAGAATATCATCTAAACAAGTTTTTCAGCATGTACAGTATATTGGCTGTTAAAGGTTTGTGAAGTCAATAAACGAGATCTTATGTTGTTGTTTTAACAGTTTGTAGTGACTGATTGGAGAAATTGTACGTATATTATAGCAATTTAGTGTATGCCGAAACTTAATTTTCTTACATATAATACCCATTGATATAATATAATACCCTTGTTTAACTTACATCATTTCCTTGAAACTCAATTTTTAAAAACTTGTTATTGGTGCATGACGGTCCTAATTTTCATGGAATGAATTACTCGCCAAACATTGTTACTTTTTATGTCTTCAATTTTGTACCTTTTTGTCGTATTTGGTTTATTCATAACTTCTCTTGAAGGCTTTGATAGTCCTCCAGTAATTTTATTTTCCTGTTTCAAACCATGAATTACTCACTTTGAAATGCTGATATTTAATACATTTAATTGTGCTGTAACTTTGATTTATAAAGTAACTTCCAAATATTTGGATTGATTTAATATATATGTACAAACTTGCTTTTTAGGCAATAGTATTTGAGCATAACGCATCTTGCGATTCAACTTCCAAGTTCAATCTTTTCTTGCTACTTGGTAGGTAGGATATGTCAAGAACTTAATTGTCAAATTATAGTGGTTTACTGATGACCAACCTCTTGATAATTAAGTTTCTAATTTTTTGGTTGAGATGAACCTCTTATTTCTCTTGATCCTGATTGTTGAAGCACATACGACAACCTACATTTCTTTAAAACTTTTTAATTATTTTTTGTACCTTGTTGACAATTCTCTGGGCATGACATTGTGCAGAAGCACAGTGGATATGATTGAACTTTTCTGTTACAGGTTTTACAATCGGCCAAGGAGCAGCTAAAATGGTCTCTTCTGAAGTAAAATTATAAATAAGTCAATAATCAATGTTTTTTATCATTAAATAATAAAAATTGTTACTTAAATAAATGTAAAATAAATACGAAAATTTATTATAATTTAATGTTGAAAATATCATTTGGAGGATATGTATGCTAAATGTAATGAGAAATATTCTGAGAGCATTGACTAATACTGGGTAAGCATTTTCATGTTACCTTTGGGCAAATATTTCTTCATTCAGAAATGATAGGAATTTTTATTGTGCTACAAATTACACACTTGATATTAGTGAATTGTGAAGAGTGAATAGTCTCAATGTTTTGGGTATTTGAATCAATTAGGTTTTATTGTTCAGAAATAATAAGTAGTACAAAGAACTTACTGTTTTCTATGTCTCATTCAAATGTGAAATTATTATTATTATCATTATCATCATCATCTGTTGGTGTTTAGGCTTAAAAGCCTGTTCCCTTTTTTAATTTTTTTAACTATAAAACAATTTTTTGGGTGATAAAAAGTATATATTTATGTACAATTATTTATTAAAAATTCTTAAAAATAGGTCTTCCAAATCACCTAGAATTTGGTGACTTCAGATGACTCCTCAGTGTTTCATTTTCTTTTGGAAGTTTCTTCATTTCACTTTTTAACTGAACAACTTTGAATTTACCCTCATCTCTTGCCTCACAAACCAAATGTAGTTTATTATTGTTTTCTGCATCCTCCAATTCTTTGTTATTCAATCTCTCCTGCTGTTCAGATAATTTTCTATTAGAAAAATCCAATTTTGCCTCCAAGTCTTCAAACTTAATATCCCTGGCAGTCACCATCTTGTCAAGTTCTCTATTCTGGGCAGCAAAATCTTCATGCTCTTCAAAATGCTGGTCATATTCTATCTTTGCATCTTCCAGCAGTTTGTTGTTTCTCAATCTCACAGTTTCGTTCTTTTAGTTAGTTCTGATGTTTAATGAGTTGTTTCTTAAAGACTTTGCTACCCTCCTCAATTGCATCTTCTCCTCCATCAGGAGCTTAGCCTTATTAATTTTTAATGCTGTCTCCAATTCTTGTTTGACTGTAGCCAATTCAAACTGAAGTTTTGAATGTTTAGTCCATAAAGCAATATCAATTTTCATTTTCTCAGCATTTTCTGCAACACCTATTAAAGCCTCTAATTTGTTGTGGAGAAATTGACCTCTTGAGGAGGAGTTGCTGTGCTCTCACTGTAGCGACCTGGGCCACCCACGTTGGCTAATCCATCTACGATGATACATTAATGTTTTATTAGGACTTTGGATACTGTACAATGCATCATTTTCACATTGATGTTCTAAAGGATGTCTAGGATACATTGATGGCAGTCATGTCGTATTGACTGCATTATAACAGGCCTGTTTGAAGACTCAAGAGAGCTGATGTTAAAAAATGAACTCAAAACATTACTATCTAAAGTAATTCATTTGTGTAAAATAATCTTAGAAATAAATATTAAATAAAATAAAACAATTGCTTTGCAGTCAAAGTAGATACAAATTTGAAAACATGGATGTAATGTTACATTATTATCACGCAAGTATCAGCCATACTTGAGACTTGTCTTGGGTCTCATTATGAGATCCTCATTTCATTATAATGTTCACATCAAATTTGTTTTTAATTAATATCTATTATCAAATTGTAAAAAAATGTTCACAGTGTTTAAAACTGTATCTTGCTTTTAATTTTCAAAATTGAATTAACATTTTTAAGTAAGTTACTTTTATTGAATTCATGGAGACTCTGGAACTTTTTTAAAAATGTTTTTTATAAATATAATTTTTAGTATGTAGTATATTGAAAGATAAAACTTGATTTGATTTTTATGAAATGCTTGAATTTTTTTGTACCAATGTACAAAAATCTCTCTAGTGCCTCTTGCTACTACATTATTAGAGAGGATATGAATAGAGTAAATTTTGATCTGAAAAATCTGTTCACACAAATTTATAAAACAAGATCAAGAACAAATTAGTTACTAAAAACTTTATACAAACTTCTAAGTTGGAAATTTCATGTGTAATTGTTAATTAGATGCAATTTTCTATTAAAAATAAGTAAATTACAAAAGAAAGGAGTTGTATAAATTTTTAAAGATGGTTATGCAAGATTTTTATGATAAAAAAGTAGAATTATTTATTCCTATTTCTATACAAAAATAAATAATATCTTGTTAGAAATTTAATATGAATATTCAATTTCATTCTGTAAAATTTATTTTCTTTGTGATGATAAAAAAAACAAATTTTCTGAAAAATATCAGATAAGATAATTGGCTTTATCTGGGTATGAAAAAGACACAGTAGGCTGTGATTTACATTTTTCACATATTTTTAAGAATTGAATATCATTAGATTTGTCGTTTAGATTTGATGATCTAAATGATTCTGAAGGACAATTGAAACTTTTTGTTGAAAATCTCTAATTTCTTATATATATTTGAATTCTAATTGTGTAATTATTCGATCCTTGCTTGTACATGGAGATAATGTTAAATATACTTATTTTAAGTCTCAGGCTCAGGTGTGTGTGAACTAGTCTGAGAATTCCTTCTTTTACGAAGCAACCAGCTGTTAGTAAATAGAAAATGTATATAATATTAATTGTTTGTGAAATATCAGATACTTGCCAGTCAGCGAATACTCTGTGATTTCTTTCCTTTGGAAGGAGAAGCATATGTGCTCACTCATGTGGTGTTTTTTAAACAGAACATTTATGTTATTTCTAGTGTAATATTTTATAACTCTCATAAAACTCATTGATTGAAAAGGTAAGACTCCTTTTTTATTTGACAAAAAGAATCCTTGATGTGTTTTGCAAGAAAGTGTGAAGTATTAGTGGTGCTCAAGGAATTGTGTGTGTTTAAAAATCAATAACTAGACTTACGGCAGTGTTTGCTTACGGTCTACCAATTTGTAGAGAATAATATTTTTTACATAAAATTATATGCAATATAAATAATATTGAGAATTAGGTATGTTGAATAAAAGTGGATTCAATTTTTGTTTGTTCACATGGAAGAGCTTTTTATAAATAGCATTTCAATTTTCCTTACAAATGTACTATATTTCTTCCCAATGTCAACTTGAAAACTCATTTCTTGAAAGTTTATTTTTATATATTTTAATTTCTAACTATATGAAATATGTTATTAATTCGCATGAATATACCACCTTATCTGTGTGTTCATGTAAAGTTTACTGGTTAGAATGTCATTATTGCATTATTTCATGTTTGTTTTGGCTGTTGAGTGAAAATACTTGTTTTGGCATGCGGCAGCATTTTAGAACAGCTCATTTGAAATGTATACTTCTATACAATTAGAGACTATACTGAGCATCACAAGAAAAGGAACATTAATTTTAACAATGATACATAATGCATTATTTACCATTTGAACTGTATAAATGAGTATAAACAACCTGTAACAACTATTGTACTACAGCTTCCGGGTCAATGACCCCCATCTCGATCAGGTTTTTCGTCCAGTTTCCCTGATCCATTGAGCAAATGCTGAGATGGCCCTTGTTTTGCTTCTGGACATAAATGTAACTTCATTTTTAATTTTTTTCTCCCTTTAAAATTAAAATTTATTGCTTTTTATCTTGAAAATAGATTTTATTACATGGAGTTTTTTTTTTTTTTCTCCCTTTCAAAATTCAAAATTTATTGCTTGTTTATCCTTGAAAATAGATTTTATTACATGGGAGTTTTTTGTTTGTTTTTTTCTCCCTTTCAAAAATTCAAAATTTAAGTAGTATATGACTTAGTGTAGGGATCACAGAATTTTGAAAATGTGCACACAATTCACTTTTCCCCATAGCACGTCATACGCAGTTTTTAACTGTTTTTTTGACGTAAAATAAATAAATAAATAAAATATACTAAGAAAAATGGCTAGAAATACTATTAAAACTTGAGTACTAAGGGGCCAGTGTTGAATTTTCAGAGGATTTTTTTATGTACATGGATTTTCCAGACTTGTGGAAATTCACTTGTATTGTAATGTATGTACTTGGCCTTTTCATTATATGATATATTTACTTGGAAATTAATCTCTTGTGTAACATGAGCTGTGTCTCTAAAATTGAAACATGATATACAAGAGATAAAAATAAAGTTTCTTCTTACTTAATTTACAACTTTTTTATCATACCGTGAATATGGAACCTGAGGCAGTCACAGTATTATGAATATTGTAGATATTATCCACACAGGTTTTCTTGAGCCCTCCCTTTGCTAGTCCAAGAGGAGTCAGAAGTTTGACTATTTTGACAAATGGAATTTTATATCAAATTAGTAGTTCATTTTGTGATGCAAAATAGTTTTTATTATACGGAAGGTCATGTGGTTATCAGATGTCTACAATGTTCATTGCTATAATTTATTCTTAATTCAACTAACATTGGCAAAAGAGTGGAAGTAGATATTCCGAGGCTCAAGAAAATTTGCACATGTATTACCTATCCTTTTTATTCATCCACTTGAGGTAAAAAACCCTAATGGTTCCGTAGTTAGAATAAAGTCGATTTTTTTGTTTTGTTTTTTTGTTGCAAGTGCTGCAGTACGTCAATTAAAATGTATCTGATTCTTTTAGAAAGTTGTAGAGCTTTGTAAATTGCAGAGCATTATATTTTAAAGGTACTTTTGGGCTATTTCTAATGAGATAGAAGGATAGACATTTTTGTTAACTTTATATTCTCAAAATTATCAATGATACCGAATCTTTTGTATCTTTTCATTGAGAAATTATTAAGAGAAATAACATACAATTCATTATTTGGATACAGTTCTATTGGAAAATTCATTAAATACTTGGATGTATTAAGATTACATATTTTTTTATTTTATTATGAAAATTACAGCAATTGACTTTGTAGATAGCAAGTAAAATATGAACAGGTTTTCACTCCTTCAAGAACTTTTTTCACCAACATAATCTGGATATACTTCTTAGGTAAAAAATAATACATTATGCATACACCTCTTTTTACTCATAAGGCTTTATTCATTTAGAATACCTTACAATCCATATCAATGTTGATATGGATATCGATAAAACGTGAAACTTATTGTTATATTTTTAAATGTAATTTTTAAAAAGCAGGAGTCACAGATACTGAAATTTGTTCTAAGATTGTTTAGTAGTAATCTTTTGTTTGACTTTAATTACAGAAAATTGAATTAACATTTTTCTATGAATTTGTATAGATAATTAAATCAGTAAATCAAATAATTCTATTAACACAGTTACTTGCTGCTGGTACTGCATACCAATTTTGAATCTTCCCATCAACATGTAATTAAAAGAGGCCAGGTTTCAAAGAAATAACTAGTGATTAATTAGCATTTATGAAAATAAATGCATTATTGGCTGCTAAATATCAACATATCCAAACTAGTTGAAATTCTTTCAGGCCAACATTTTTTTCTGATTTCTGAAAACCTATTGTGATTAAATATTCTCTCGTTCTCTCTCTCTTTCTCTCTCTCTCTCTCTCTCTCTCTCTCTTTCTCTCTCTCTTTCTCTCTCTCTCCTCTTTCTCTCTCTCTCCTCTTTCTCTCTCTCTTTCTCTCTCTCTCCTCTTTCTCTCTCTCTTCTCTCTCTCTTCTCTCTCTCTCTCTTTAGTCTGTAAAATTTTTTTTTTTTTAAACAATGAATGTTTCTCCCAGTGCATAGCTTATTCTGAAATTCAAAAATCAATTAATCAAATCATGTGGCAGAAATCTTGAATAAAAGGAACCAGTTGAACATTATATGAAATACCAAAATATTCATTTGATTAATCATACAAAAAGAATCTTCATGAGGAAAAATATATTGCTGTCATGAGAATGTCACATTTTCCTATTTCACATTGAAGGAGACCCAGTTCATATAAAACGTATTTTGAAAAATATGTTTGACAAGAAAGAAATCTAGAATTAAGATAGTGCTTTTGTAAATAATGTGTGACTTTCATTTCTTATTTATTTTGGAGATGTACCTCAAATGAACACGCACTTAATTCCTTCAGAAATCAAAATGTATTCTGTCTGTAGGTGTTTGTAGAAAGGATAAAATAGGGAAAATAAAAATAAATAAATTTTTATTGTTATGCTACAGATTTTGTGAATATGTTTCAATATAAAACATTTCTCTCACCATTCACCACAAAATGTTTTGTGAATTTTTTTAAATATATAGTACCCTTTTCCTTTTCCAATGCTGAATTTTATGAGAACATTTACTTGCTTATCGTTACTGTATTAACTTCTGGGTTTTCGCTCATTGTATGCTTATTTTTTGTCCATTATTCTTTTTGAGCATTTGTCTCTACTAAGTTACGTTTTGGTATGCTGAGGTAAATTTGGTAAGTTTTTCATATTTCAGTAAAATTATTCCTTTAATTTGGAAAACTCACTCCACACATGAAAATATACACACAAAATGAATTAATTGCTGTGAAAATATTGAAAAAGAAAAAGCTATTTAAAGCCATAACAAGTTATATGTTAAAAGATCTCTCAAGTGCATTTGAAATTACTCTTCTCATTTTATTAATTACACCATTGTTAATTACCATAATAAAAATTGATTCTTTGCAAAGGAAAGAGTTTGTATTATTAATTATGAATTACATATTTTCATTAAAGCCCAAAATATGTGTATTAGTGAAACACTACTGTCGAAAGAAATTTGTGTGATTAACATGATGCCTTTATATCACATGATCTCTTCCATGTGAACTTCACTAATAATTAAGATGGTATAATAATAATAATAATAATAATAAACAAAAAACTGTAATGTCTTCTCTTATAGAATATTGTATATCATTATTTATAGTAATGCTTTTGGAAATCGTAGGCCAATGATATATCTATATATTTAAAACAGAATCTAATGTCTGTATTTACAATACAATAAAGGTAGAACGAAAGTAAAATTCAATTTTTGTCATCAGTTTACATTATTATTTTCATCTAAACCATTCTGTGTAATGTAGTCACAATACCCATGTTAAGGCAGTACACTCAATTGAAAAATTAACTATTGCCTTATCTTTGTCTTGCAACAAGTGTTGATTATGAAGATGGCTCTAGAAGCCAAGGTTCCTTGACTGTCAAAAGGATTGTTGAGAAAAAAAATTGGGTTGAGTCAAATTATTTTAAATGTGCCTCTTAAATCATTTTCAACTTTGTGTAACTGTTCTTTTATTTCTTATTTTTCTTTTTATTCCTAGATTATTCGAAGGTAGATACATGTGGGTTTGAGTGGAGTATGGGGCACTGAATGTCAAAAGTTTCTAATGCACAGACCGAACTCTGTACAATATTTACCTACAAATATAACCACAGGCATGCGCAGAAAATTTTGAAAGGCCCCAAACCGATTGATGTTCTCATTGACACGGTTATTATTCCTTCTTTTTAATTTTTCCCCCATCTCGATCGGGTTTTTGTCCAGTTTCCCTGATCCATTGAGCAAATGCTGAGATGGCCCCTTGCTTTGCTTCTGGACGTAAATGTAGCTTCACTATCGCACGTTTTGTTGAACTTTCCTTTTGCTTTAGTGGTAGTAGAGTTTAGGGTGAGTTTCTATTTTGTTAACAATACGAAAAATCAAATTTGTTTGTTCCTTTACTGTTAAAAATAAGTTTTCTGTAATTTTGCAACGAAAATATCTAGTTTTTGAAATGTTAATCCCTCGCTTTTTAAATTTATTATTATTATTACTATGATTTTCATCTTTCAACTATTAATAGTTAAATTGTTGGGAAGGGATTCTGAAACTCAAGAAAGAGTGCGCAGATGATTTTCTCCCCCGTACGTCACATACAGTTTTTGACTAAATAAATAAATAGATTACCAGGTCCTCTGGGTTGCTGTCAGACCTAGGGATCAAAAAGTGAATTATTGTAAATAGAATATTGTGTCGATTGGGGCATGCCCATATTTTCGAGTTGAGTCCGTTTGAGCGCATCTCGCAAGTTACTTTGTTCTATACTCCATACTGATTACGACTACCGCAAAGCCTAGGACATTCTTTTTGGACACGGAACCTTACGAACAACCAGATCAACGCTGTCGGCGGAGAGCATCAGCGGGGAGCGGGACACGGACGGCGGAGGAGATACACCCAGTATTGGCATCAAAATAGCTGCGGATCTGCTAAGGAGGGCCCTCTTCCTGATCAGCAACCGAGAGAAGGCGGGGCTGCCGCCGCCTCTACCTGGGAACTCTACGGACCTGGATGCTGCCACGGCCCCCAGGACCCGACTGGACAACGAACAACGGCACAACCGGCAAGCCCCAGACCCCCCCGCCCCCCTGAAAGATCCCTAAAAAACCCCCCGGGGTTTTTGGAAGGCCAAACCCCAACCCCCCCCCAACCCAATAGAGACCCAAAACTCCTACCAACCCCTCACACCGGACCCAATCAACCCAACCAAACCGACCCCACCCAAGACTCTGCACTAAATCCAACTGACACCCCAAGACTAGTAACCAGACCAAAGGCCGATTGGACCATTCAGGATTACCTTAAAACAATCTTGACCCCCTGACCTCATCAAGACTTGTAAACCACAAGTAACCATTATGACTGCCAAATGCACTCGGCTGACCTACTTATCTAACCCCTGAGAGTGACAGTCCACTGTAAAAATACGAGACCGACTGGACCAAATAAGAGACCCAAGACTAAAAGGACTGTTTTCACCGCAGTGGCCTATCATTTTAACCGTGCTACGACTGAACCACACGCAGAGTTTGTGATAAAGGCCAAATTTTGAAACCAGCCCAACCAAACAGGACTTTATACAGTAGAGACCAACAGACTCGAAATGACTGCATCAAGACTAAATTAAGATACATCGACTACTACAGAATAACAATAGAGGACTACAAAATGACCGACAGAGTACCCCAATGCAAAAACTGCCTTAGACTGTACCACACCAGAGCCTTTTGCGGACGACCCCCGACATGTGCCTCTCTGCCCAATCCCACTCAACAGATGACTGCCCCCCCCACATGCTCTAACTGCAACGAACACCATCCTGCCTACGACCAGTCCTTCCCCTTTATCCTGAAAGTAAAAGCTAACCGTGCCCAACAGATTGCAAAAATACACCCAACCCCCACCCTGTCAACCCAATCCTTCCCTCCTCTAACTAACCCAAACACATCCTACGCTGCAGCCCATCGACCGAAACTCATCCCAAACTGACAACAACCCCCCTCAATCCACAGCAAACAGTATAAAGGAACTTCTTGCCCTACTCATCAACCCCACCATCAAAACCATTCTACCCACTCTCCTTAACATCCCCAAAGGCCCAGAAGACATGATAACCAAGCTAATCTCAGCAGGAATTAAATTAGTTGAAATCCTCAACTAAAATGGCCCCTACTCCTTGTATCCTATCCACATCCTCGTGGAATGCGGGTGGCGGACTAACCCAAAATAAACCCATCCTCACCCAATTCCTCAAAGACTACTTCATCGGGATCTTACTACTACAAGAGACATTCTTCAAACCAAACCACTCCTTTTCTATCCCAAAGTACACCGTCACCAGAACCGATAGAACCTCAGGCCTTCGAGGCGGCACGGGCATCCTTACCCGACGAGCCATTCCCCACAAATTACCCACTCCTACCTACAATAGGCACAAACGCATCCTCGATCATCATTTCATGCTACAAAAGCCCCCAAAACCCCATTCCTGACTCGGACCTGGACATGTTGAATTACCTCCCCCACCCTTTTATCATCGCAGGTGATTTCAATAGCAAATCTACCAGATGGGGCTGCGCGACTAGCAACAGTGCAGGACCAGACTAAACATTTTCTGGACAACAATAGTAACATACAATAAAAGCCCCACCGAGACCACCCACACCTATTACCACAACCCCCACGATATCCTAGACATTGTTCTTCCTCCCCTACACTCTCCATCACCTTCCACAACCATAAAGACCACTTTCCTATTCTCTTTTCTTGCTCTACCACTTCCCACTACCATCACCCAAAAGCCCCATCACCGACTGGAAACAATATAAACACATCCTATCCAAAAAATCCACATCCCCACCAGTATCTCCTCCACCCAAGAAATAGACGATTCTATCGAACACCTTACCCACCATCTAAAATCAGCCTGCCGGAAAAGCTCAACCTTTTCCAAAAAGCCCCACCCCACCCTTCCTGACGACATACTAGCCGTTATTAGATTCAAGAGAAGACTACAACGACACTACTACAAATACAGACGTGACGAAGACAAGAGACAACTTAAGCAGACTCAAAGACGACTCCACTCTATGCTACAACTACACGAGACCCACATGTACGACGACTTACTAAAAGATAACCGCAGCCCCCAAGAGTTCCTGTCTAGCAACAACACCCTCACCTTCGATACTCAAACTTTTACCGACTCCTCTGCCAACTCCCTAGCCGTGCGCTTCCCTCCTCCCTATATCCCTATCCCGGACAGCGTGATCCTAAAATACCTCCGCATTCCTGCACTCCCACCTGACCGGCAACAACCTTGAAAGACTAATGACGTAGAACTTCGACAACTAATACATACAATAGACTGCTCGAAGACTCCAGGACCCGATGGAGTCTCCCCAACCCAAATCGCCAATCTCCCCAAAAACGCCATCGACCTACTGACCCTTATCCTGAACTCCTGTCTCGACATATCCTGCTTCCCCACCGCCTGGAAAACAGCCCGCGATATCATGATCCCCAAACCCGGCAAGGACCATCGGCTCCCTTCCAACTACCGCCCCATCAGCCTACTACCTGTCCTAAGTAAACTCTTTGAAAAAATCCTTCTCCTCCGCCTCACTCCCATTGCAGACCCCATCATTACCACTTCCCAATTTGGATTCCGGGAGGGCCGTTCTGCGGCCCTCCAAACCCTCAACCTATCTTCAGCAATTGCCACTCTCCTCCATGTTCGCAAAGAAATCCCCGCAATTTTCACTGACCTCACCCAAGCTTACGACACTGTATCCCACCCCATCCTCCTCATGAAAACCGCCCCTGTATCCCAAACCACGCCCACTCCCTGCTCCAGAGCTACCTGAACCACCGACCTTCATCTCCACCTCCAAACCTTAAACCCTGCTACAATCTCTTCTCTATTTACCTCAACGACCTACCACCCACTCCTGGAGTACAAGCCTTCCTATACGCCGATGACCTTGCTCTCTTAGTATCCCCCACTCCCTACAACATTTCCTAGTCATACTCCAACAAGCAGCAGATTCTTTCAACCTCTGGACCTCCCAAAACATATCACACACCCTCAAACCAACCACCTTTTTCCCGGCCCCACCCCAAAAGCAACCCGTATTACTGGCGCCCTTCACCCAATCCTTACACACCCATCCCTTCCCATAAAAAAGAAAAGCCAAACCTATTACACCTACATCCATCCCATCCTATCCTACCCCCTCCATCTGGTTTAACACTACACAATCTAATCACCTTAAACTTACCCTGCCGAAAACCACACACTCCGAACCATCTTCCGTCCACCAAGATGTACCCGCTACAACGACCTACGTACCTTACACATAATCCCCCACATCCTCACTTTCCTCCATCACAAACCGCAAATTCATTAACAATCCCCTCTTCCGTCAACTCATCCTACCACATCACCATATTCTCTGTAACCTGCCGAGACACACATGCGAAAAGCACCCGCTCGACATCCTACAAATTCCTCCCCCATCACTTGAAACATAGGGCAGACAGACAGACGTGACTACAGTGTATACGGCGAAATCCACCCAAAGACAAAGACGTAACGAAAAATACCGCCAATTAATAAAGGAAATTCATAGATCTTCCTAAAACGCCCAATCTCACCCCCTTCCCGTTCCTCCCAACCTCACCATCCTACCCAATCCTCATCCTTCCCCGTCGCGCAGGAACACCCTCAACAAAATAACCCATCTTCACCCTAACAAAACAACCTTTCCTCCGCAAACCCAGACTTCCGATCCCCGTCCCCGTACGGAGGAGTCGAGTCGATCTGCAGTCCCACGAAACACCCAACAAGACCAACCAAGGTTGAAGAGACCCTTTACAGGCTCAGGCAATCTGGCAACATCCCCCCGTAGCGTTGTGCTATCTCAGCTGGTTGATTTCGGTTGAATTTCTGTCTCCAGCGTAGGGTGTGTGCTTATTGTGGGACTCAACGGTCTCTAGCCACTAGTCACTTTGAGTTTAGGAAAAATATCTAGTGATTTACAGCTGAATCGCATTGTCTGAAGTGTGTGTTATGACTACAAGAATATGCTGGGTGTCCAATTGCAGAAATTAAAAAGAAAATTAGCCATTAAAAGGTGGTGATTTGGGTTTCCAATAAATGTGAAAAAGTGAGTTTAATTTTTCGTATCTTACGTTTTATGCATGAAATTTGTTGATTAATGCAACGGTTATATTATTATTTTAAATTACGTCTGGATTTGTTTTAAAGGCAGAAACGCCAAAGGATATTGGGAACCAGCTCTCGCCAAATGCACATTTAATCATTAGTGAGTCAATATAATAAAGAAAGAAGGTTCGCCCGAGTGGGCATTGAATGTTCATTTCTCTTTGCCATAATGACTCAGAGATTTGCTGTTCTTTGTACAGATTTCTAAGTGGTATCGTTCACATTTTTTGTCACATAGTTCACAGACACAATTTTCTCCAGGGCTGTGGAAATTCTTTGTCTTGCACACTTTATGGTGGAAACCATGTATCGCAAAACGAGTTACTAAATGTCTTTGTTCCTGATTTGTGTTTTCCCAGTTCCTGTTCATCATTGCACCCGTAGAGTAGAAGTCGTCATGTATTTGATATTGTTTCTCTCTTCTGTCTTTGAGCAGCTTGTTGACCGCATCCGTATGTGGTAACAGGAATTGTAGCCTAAGGTCTTCAATGAAGAAAGTCTCCTTTGCCAGCACGTATGCTAGTCTGGAGGGTGCTGTTTTTCCAATGCCTAGTACAGCTTTTAGGAATCGAGCTTTTACTGTTTCAATTCTTTTCAGGTCACTGACTTGTAGGTTGTCCCAGATCATACATATTCCATACGTGACAATAGGTGAAATTGTTGTTTCAAATATGGTTTTTGCTGTAGTTAGAGACAATTTCGTGATATTTTTAAGCTAAGTATCGATTTTGTAGCCTTGTTAATAAGGGTTAGCGGCTGCTGTTTTATCTTGAATGTGCTCGCTGAAGGATTTTGCCGTCGTTTGTAGTGTCATGCCAAGGTATTTAAATTTAGGTACTACCTGAAGGGCTTCATTTTTCAGGGTTAGTGTATCGTCTGAAGCGAGTCTTCCTCCTTTTCTAAAAATCATTTGTACTGTTTTTCCGGTTTTCATCGGCCCATTTCTCTAATTTCATCAGGGTATTTTGCAGATCTGCTTTGTTCCTGCTTCCGAGAACCATGTCATCTGCATACATGATAAGTACTGTCTCCAGCGACTGCTTTAAGATGTTTGTGATGTCTGAGGTCATGATATTGAAGAGCATAGGGCTAATGGGATCGCCCTGGAGTACCCCATTTATCTGCTTGATGGGACTTGATTTGGTGATTCCGTCTTCGATTTCAATCATGTTGAAACTCAATATGTTTCTTATTACTACGACCAGTTGGTGTGTATCTCCCAGTAAGTCTTCCAATTTTCTAATGAGTATCGCTCTATTTATCCTGTCGAAAGCTTTCTTGTAGTCTACAAAGACTGCGTAATATTTTCCCTTCGGTTTGGTTAGTGCTGTCTCTATTTCATTCATCAGGCATTGAACTGCCTGTTGTGTGCTTCTCCCTCTCCGAAAACCGAATTGGCAGTCAGGTATGTGGGTTTCTATTTCCTTTTCCTTTCCTATTAGTGAGTCAATATGCAAAGAGCATTCTCTGCAACAGCATGTAACTGGGAACAAAAATGCTACTGAAAACTTGGGATAATAATTGATCATTTGTGGATACAGAAACTATGGTATGCTGCAGGAAATGTGCCTGATACATTTGCTAGCACTATTGATGGTAGTGTGTGTCTTGAAAGGGCATTCAATAATTTAGTTGAAAGTTGGGGAACTTCTATTTTCTTGTTCATTTTATCTGTTTGTATTCATTTTCAGATCCCTTGTTTGAGCCCATCGAGATGTCACCAACTTCAATGGCTGTAACTGGTAAGATTAAAAAAAATAGAATTAATCTGTCCAAAGCATAGCACAGTTAAACTCTTTTTTTATTGTTTACATTTGTAGCTCATCTGCCCCTCTTGGCAATAGAGCTTCCAACAGGGCAGATTTTTTCAAGATTGCAAATGAGCATACAATTTTGTTTAGGGAATGTTAATTTTGATTACACAACAGTTGATTGTTTAAAGAGAGTCTTACCAGCATATTTTAAATTTTCAGGATCTTTTGTGCAAGCAGCAGTTCGTACTGAAAATGTTGCGTTTTTTTCTTGTGTGTGAAAGGCAAATAGAAGTATGCTACTGAAACCATAGTGTATTGGTAATAATTTATTATTGATTGTTACAGGTTCTTCTGTCTTTCAGAATGCTGGTACGTCAATTGTGGAAGATACATTTGCTAGCCTTTTTCATGCCCTTATTTATTATTAGACAATATTTACCAGATTGGTATTGCAGGTAGACTGACATGAAAAAAAATGTGAAAGATTATTGCTGATATTTCTGATTCTGATCTGAATTTTTTCAGTTAAAAAGGCATGGAAATTATTCATAAGAGTGAAAATAATGTTGATCTATAATTTTAATTTAAAAGTATGCTTTAATATTGTCAAATAACATGAAGAGATAATTTTGTTTTTAAAATTATTTGCTTAGGGGAGTCACAGCTTAGAGAGAAAATTGTAAAGAATTATTGTTATGTGCAGTAAATGACATTGTTAATTCTCTGCAAAGTGTTTGCAGACACTACTGATCTGACAGTTCGTAATAGTAAAAGTGATGGAGCAATAAGATCAGTGTGTACTCTGTCATTGGATGTGATAAAATTGTGAATACCAAATAATCAATTTCATTTTAAATTGAACATATCATCCTGCTCATTTCTAGTAACCTGTACTAAGTTTAGGGGGTACCAAGATTAGCGGAACCACAAAAAATGTAATAGAAGGTCCAAAAAGGTTTGATTTAATAGATTACAACCAAAGAAACATTTACTTGGAACACTGATGGAGTTTTGTAAAAAATATAGCTTTCCATGTAATATTTTTTATTATGTTCTCATAAATGTTAAATTGTAAATGCAACCTTATTTTCAACATCTGTATGTCATAAACACCTGAGCGCTAGTTTTAAATGCAGTATTCTGTTATAATGAACATTTTGGATCAAAGCTGGACAATTCCACTCATTGGTTAAAAAAATGTGATGTTATAATGCATGTGACATTACAATCCATCTTGATAAAATCGAAATTGGAACTGGAAAGATAGATTGTTAAACCTTGTAAGGAAAAGTAGATAACAAATATAGAATATTTGTTATTTTCATTACATCTAAAGCCACTAGTAAGTGCAGTTCTGTGTAAGGTTTGGACAACATGATAAAAGTTCAATTTTTAGCACTAGCGCTAAAAAATGGCACAATGCTCAAATTATCAGATACAACTGTTAAAGCAAGAAACAAACATAATACTGTCATCTGACCTAATCAGCTATTACTGACCTTTATGTAACAGTACATAATTAGGTGATTTATAGTTTTGAATTAAAATAAAATGGGAGACAGTAATACTGATTAAAGATTCACAGTGAAAGTGATATTATTTTGCTCGTAGGATTGGGGCACGTGTTCTATTGGCCTTATGTCACCACGTTTCCTACTTGCAAAATAAAATTGCACTTTCACCAATTGTATTGTAATGATTTGTTTTACCTGAGCAAAGAAGTAATGTTTTCATTTGTTTCTTTTAAGCACTGTTTATATATAGTACTCTGTGCTAAAGTAATTGAATTCATGTACTGTGTTTATTGCCTTATGTCTAACAAAATTATTAATGCTATTGAAATTATAAAATTGTGTAGTGACAATATGTTCAGTAAATACTAGATTTTACTTCTGTAATTTGATTTTTCTTTCATAAAATCCTTACAATTAATTTAGTAATTTTTTGATAAGTTAAGGTTGAAAATATAGGGAGTGATTTTCGAAAAATATATGGAGTGAATATGGAGAAAATTTTAAAATTCCCGCGTACTTGTTTTTTTTCCCCAAATTTTCCGGTTACTTCTATGCTATTGGCTGTTGATTTGCCCAATAGAAATCAATACGATTGCACATGACTGCACCGGAAATTGGGCAAATAAAGCTTCTCTGTTTAACATAGAGTGCCATCTCTGAGATCCCAGAGAGTATAATCTCTGACCTGTTAGAGAAAGGCTTCCTTAACTTTGTCAACGGGATTGTTCGCTTGTGATTTGTGTTCCGTCAGTGATAGTGATGGAAGAATATATTTTAACAGAAAGCATTATTAAAATAGAAGCGGTAAGCATTTTTTGTATATTTACATAATGTTGAAATGATTTGTCAAATTACGAATCGTATGTTTAGGGTTATGTGTTATGAACTCTTAAGTGAGTGAAGCTCAAACTCAGTTGTAATAAATGCTGTAAGTGCCGCATATGTTAATGGTATGTTTACTTTTAAATGATTGTTTTTGTGTTACCTTTAGGTTAAAGAAGAACCAACCGATGTGGATGAAGATAATTCCTGGAATGCTTTTGTGAGTAATATTAGATTAATCACTTAATCTAATCAGTTTTTGTGATAAATGGAAAGTTATTGATGGTTTGACATATTGAGGTTTATAAGAAGTAGCCACCATTATTAAAGCATTCTGAGCGGTGAGTGATGTTGTGTTAGGTTTCTATCCTCAAGTACCCCCGTTGTATTCCTCATTGGAGTAGGAGAATTTCAAGGTTCCACAGAAATTTGTAATTTGTTGTTGTGCCAAAAGGAGAACACTGTATTTTATGGCGAATCTAATTTGATGATTTTTATGCTTTGGAAGGTGATTCTGGAGGGGCTTTTGCAAAAAGGAAAGGAAACTTCCTTACAGCCTGTACGTTGTCGTGCACATAATGCCGATCTTGGGTGTGGAGATTTAAAAGAAAGAGAAAGTGATACTATTATTCGAGGGTTAACAACATTTTCATTTGAATGCTCTAAGATCCATCTCGAAAGTAAAAACATTCGATTTGAAATTTCCAAATTTTGAGTGGGAAGTTTTTCTTTTTGATTTGTTCAAAAGTTCTATAAATTTTTTTTTTTAACTACATTATCTGTAATTAAAAAGCGGCAGTAAAAAATATTCTTCAATGTGTTAGTTTTAGTATTTGCATGTAGCTTTCTAGATTTGAATGATTTCATATGCATAAGAAGTAATGCATATTTGCTTACATACCAAATCTTTGTAAATATTGATGGTGCCATTTATAATTCTTTATTTTTACTTTAAATTACTCTGACAATTGGGGCACTAATGAGTCAGTAAAGATAACACACTTATTGTTTTCTTTTACTTCAACATATTTGAGTGCAGCAAGGATAACATAAGCTTTACTGTACAAAATGGAGCCTAAATTATGTAATGGAACGCAAAGAATGTTTTTGTTCATTTTGATGCGATGTGGATCCAAATTTAGAAGTGAACCATCTGTGTAAATTTGTAGATAGTCTTCGTATTGATTATGTAGTTTGTTGAATAGGAGTTGATATGCATTATCGTTAGTGTCTTCTTTGATGAAAGATTTGAGACATAATTAATTTCAGTAATGAGTCAAGCAATGGAGGTCGTAGTATTATTTATTTATTTATTTAGTCAAAAACTGTATGTGACGTATGGGGGAGAAAATCATCTGCGCACGCTTTCTTGAGTTTCAGAATCCCTTCCCAACAATTTAACTATTAATAGTTGAAAGATGAAAAATCATAGTAATAATAATAATAAATTTAAAAAAGCGAGGGATTAACATTTCAAAAACTAGATATTTTCGTTGCAAAATTACAGAAAACTTATTTTTAACAGTAAAGGAACAAACAAATTTGATTTTTCTGTATTGTTAACAAAATAGAAACTCA
This sequence comes from Teleogryllus oceanicus, assembly GCA_964035755.1. Lineage (NCBI taxonomy): Eukaryota > Metazoa > Arthropoda > Insecta > Orthoptera > Gryllidae > Teleogryllus > Teleogryllus oceanicus. Next base: position 102,215,401 of record CAXIVR010000010.1, on the reverse strand, counting down.
CCCTGATTTCTACTACCACTACAAGCAAAAGGAAAGTTCAACAAAACGTGCGCATAGTGAAGCTACATTTGTCCAGAAGCAATCAAGGGGCCATCGAAGCATTTGCTCAATGGATCAGGGAAACTGGACAAAAACCCGATTGAGATTGGGGTCATTGACCCGGAAGCACATTATTTGTTACACGTTTATTGAGTCTTTTTTTAATATACAATGCAAACGTAAACTAATTCATTATACTATATCTTGGTTTTGTTAAAGTAAACATCATTTTTCTTTTTGACAATCAGTATAGTCTCTAATTGTATAGAAACAGTTTTGCAGCAGAAAAGATTTTACTTTTAACTTAAATTTGTGTACCAATTTTAATTGTTTAATTTCATCTGGCAATGAGTTGTAAAGTAACGTACATATTAGTCAAGTAGATTTTCAAAGAAGGAATATAAAGTTCTTGAAGATGTGCATCCAAGATATACAATTGTGGTTTAGGAAAAATTCTTCTTTTTCGTGTGTTTATTTAAAATTTTATTAATAAATATATTGTTGTAGGTTGGTTATTTGGTTAGATAAAATTTTACTTGTATGTTCAAGAAGTAATTTTCTTTTTTCAGTATTTCACAGTATTACACTGTTATAGTTATGCGAACATACTATAGACTGAGTTACATCAAAAAGCATTTAATGCTTATCTGTGACCTGAGCGATGTATAGAGTTCAATGTTTTTAGTGTAGACAAAGTATCTGACTGGTATATAATAAATCCATAGTCCAATTTGATTGTATTAATGCATTGTATGTGAAAGAATATTTTTTTATTGGCCCCAGGAGTAGATGAAAGATTGATAGTTATTTGTTTAGCTTCTATTTCAAGTGGTGATATAAGATTTCCAGGTATTTATATTCAAAACATTTCTGAAATTATTTCTTTACAACATGAAGACGTTTAGATTTTATTGTGATGTAGAGTTTAAATTTTTCTTTTTATTAAAGAGATTGTATTGAGATTTTGTGTGGAATATTTTGAATCCTGTTTTACGAGTTCAATCAACAAGTTTGTTAAGGGTTGATTGTGGTAATTGTCGAGTGATGCAAAAGTTAATGCCACTGACTGTTGTAGTGTCATCTGCAAATATACTTTTTGGTGTGGAGGGAGCAGCAAAGTTATCTCTTTGATTGCAAATAGAAACAATAATACACTGATAACAGACCCTTGAAGGGCACCGTTTTGGATGTAGTATTTGCTGGTTAATATATTATGAAATTCAACATGCATAAATCTATTCTTTATGAAATATGGTATAAATAGGAAGATATTACCAGTTATTCCCAATTGAAGCAATATTGTTGATAGTTCTAACCCTCCAAACCATGTTATCAACTTTTTCCATATCAAGGCTTACAAAAAGAAAAATGAGTAATGACCGCATTAGAGATATCACTATGATGATTACTTACTGTAGTAGAGCGGTGATGTCGAAATCCACTTTGATGCGGAGATATTTTGAAGGTAATTTGTGAAAATCTTTGGAGTCTTCTACCTATCTCAAGTAGTTTAGTAAGTGAAATTGGCCAATAACTGTGAGGGAGGTTAGGATTCTGTTTTTTTTTTTTAAGAATAGGAATTATAATTGATTCTCTCCAAGAGGTGGGAAAAGAGCCAGTAGAGAGGAGATCATTAAAGGAGGAAGTGATGCATTGTATTTCTTTTGGAGAAAGTTTTCATAGAAATATGTTATAGATACCACCTGGTCCAGGACTTGAATTACGAGGTTTATTCAGAATGTTGTTACTTTTACAGGGGTAATTGGAATGTTCAATTCTGAATTAGAAAATTAATTTTTTGAAGTGGATTATTAATTGTAACGGAGTATTAGGCTCCTAATATTTGAAATTCCTTATCATTTTTGTGACGTTTGGGGGAGAAAATCAGGATATTTGATACATCTTCATTAGTGACTAAATGATTGTTATAAAGTATATTTAGGAAGATTTTTATATTGATATGAACCATTGATGCATTTGAATTCTTTACAGCATTTCAAGTGGTGGATGCTGATATTATTGAAGAAATGAAATTTATTTGTGGAAGTCGTGTATTTTCTCTATAGGTTCTTCTTGCTTTTTACCGAAGACGTTTGTATTCAATCATGTTAGAACTCGTAGGATGTCTCTTGATCGTAGAAAAAGCATGTCTATAAAATTAATGAGCTGTTTTGGAATCGTTCCATGGGAGCTTTTTCCTTCGTATGTTATTCGTACACTTCGGGATTGTGACATTACCAGTTTGAAGGATGGTTGAAGTAAAATTATTTATTTTATCTGTTGAGACTTCTGACAGAAAGTGTATTATTAGCAATACTTTGATCTATGAATTCAGAGACGCATTCAATATTTTTATGAAAATTTGCAAATGGGAAGTTCCATTTAGTGTTTGTATTGTGATGAATTGTTAGTGTTACTGAGAAACATTGGGAAGTGGACACTTCCAAAGGGAGCGTCTTCAGAAGACCAGTCACAGTGGATGCTCATAGACAAAGCTTTTATTGCAGAGAGAGAGAATCCCATAAAGGTCCTACGTATGGGGGTTCCTGTATTTACGTTAGAAATAATATTGATTCTATCCCCTTGGCGGAATTAAATGTGTACTCCATTGAAAATATTTTCGAAATTTCTGTTGTGCATCTTACTTCACTAAAAGTGATAATACTTTGCATTTACAGACCTCCAACAAAGAAAACTGCAGATTATATTTCGTTCTTAGAAAACCTGGAGATAACACTTAACAAAGTCAGCAATCGCTTTTGAATCCATTGTTGTATGCGGAGATTTTAACATTGATTTTCTGGTCGAATCTTGCGAGAAAGAAAAGTTTCTCAATTTAATTAATTCCTTCAATTTAGACATTACAATTAATGTACCTACACGGATCACACAACATTCGATGAAGGCAATTGATCAAATTATAATTAACAAAACTACTACTCGATATGAAGTTGAAACAAAAGATTTAGGATAGTGACCACGATGCACAAATTCTTACCATTATAAGAAATGCGATCACTGACACAATAAATAATACACGTATGACTAGATTGTTTACTAAAAGTAAAATTAAATTATTCATTGATTACTTGATGCAGGAGTCCTGGGAAACGGTTTATAATACTGCTGATACAAACGACAAATATAATTCTTTTTTTTTCTCAACTCTTTCATTTCATTTTAACACTTGCTTCCCTCTTCAAAAACGAAAACTAAATATTTCACGGAAAAGTAATTCTTGGATAACACAAGGGTTAGGACATTTTGTAAAAACAAGCGAATTCTTTCTTTCATTTCTAAACGTCATGACGTATCTCAAGATTTTCTTATCTACTTTAAAAAATACAAAACATTGTTACGAAAAGTCATAAGACAGGCTAAAATCATGAAAAACGATCACGATATTTTGAATTCAAATAATAAAACAAAAGCAATGTGGAATATAATAAAAAATACTACCAAATCAACTAGAAAACCCGTAGAGAATGTTGTTTTAAAATATAACGATATAAATGTGAACGATCCGGCAACAGTGGTTAATCTCTTTAACCAATACTTTTCGAGAATTGCTGCCGATCTCACTAAGGGTCTTCAGGCACAAAATTCAAAAACAGACAGTTCACCCAAAATTTTAGACACAATGTTCGTTTCCGAAACTTCTTCCTATGAAATTCCCAGAATAATCGGTAAACTAAAAAACAAATATTCGTCCGATTTAGAAGAATTCCCGGATTCTTCGTTAAAGACTTGTGCGTATGCCATTATACACCCGTTAACTCACATATTTAATGCATCTTTATGCACTGGAACGTTTCCAGATATTTTTAAAACAGCTAAAATTAAGCCGCTTTTCAAAAAAGGCAACAAAAATGAAATTCAAAATTATCGGCCCATTTCTCTTCTATCAGTCTTTTCAAAAATATTAGAGAGACTTTTTTACATTCGAATGGAAACCTTTCTCACTAAACACGACGCGCTTTCAGATTGCCAACATGGATTTAGAAAATCAAAATCAACGGAAACAGCTATATTTTCTTTTCTTAAAAAATGTCGCCTCATCATTGGATCAAAACGAGGCACCTATTGGATTGTTTTTAGATCTTTCAAAAGCTTCAACCTCCACACATGTTAATTTGGCATGCATTATGTGGTCCAACTTTTTCTTGATTAGTCTTATCAATACAAATTTTGTTGGAAATGTGCATCTTATCAAATGAAAGAAGTAGTAACCTTTTCCCCTCTGACAGTTCTAAGCCTTTGGTCTTCATTAAGAATATAATATCTTCCAAAATGCCTTCGTTAAGCTGCAGACAATTGGCCCGGTTTCTTAAACTGGAAAACGAAGGCAAGGGCAAATTCTTCTGCAAGTGTCTGTACCCTGTGGGACTAACGTTTGTTAAAGAAATGGCAGCTGCTAAGTCTACCTGAGGGCTTTTTTAATGACTAAATCTCTTCTTGCGTTGCCAGTTTTCTACGCAGTGCTGGTTATTTATTTCCTCCAAAATTTTGATAATTTGTTATAACTCTGTTATTTTTTTTTTTAAATGATAGCATCATCAATTAAACTCTTTTCAAATGATGATTCTTCAACATGCCAATGAACTCTTAGAAGCTTGCAAACTTTCATTAACCAACTTGTGATTATTCCGTTTATATTGTCTATATGATTTACTCGAATCCGCTAGAATCTCTTTACTTCCTGTTAAATTTTGTGTATCTACTGCACCTGATTTTCAGTTTCTGCACATCTTTGGTCTGTAAATGAGAAATTGGTGCCGCAAAGGATACAAAAACTAACCTCACAAAAATGTTCAGAGCACACACGAGCTGGAAGAGATGTTTAAGTAAGAAATACAAAAGTAATAACAATATTAAAAAATACTGTAGTTTAGAAGGCACGCGAAGATACCTACCATTTTTCACATTAATTTTATCTTTTCGCCGACAAGTATTTACCCAGACTTTGCGTCTTTGGTCTTTTCGGGGTTGAAAAATACTTTATATCTCCCTTAATATTTCTATTATTAATATTCTTTTATTGCATTGTCATTCTTGTCACTGTATACAGCACACGAAGGCATCTTTTAACACATCGAAAAAATGAAATTAAACGAAATGCAGTATCTCGAAAGAACCAAGACATAAATCGCCAAACTGAAACCACACAGCAATTCATCACGGTATGCCGGCTGTATAGACTACTATCAACACCTTCTAAAACTAAAGTATAAGTGCTCTGTGATCAACCTGCCGGCGGTGCTAGCCGAATTCGTTTACTACGCTCCGTGAAGTCACGAAGGTTAAGCGAATTCGAGACTCGCGGGTTCGTGGTTGGGTGACCGGCTACTCTACTAGATCTTAGTAGGTACGTTGACCGAATAGATGTATACAGGTGGCGTTGATTAAACCCGTCATTTTCGGTTCACGACGCCATAATTTCCTTCTAAGAGGATGGCAACACTGTTCTGGAATATAGAAACACGAGGCAATTGATAGTCGCAACTTTGTAATATCCGCGCAACATTTTTTTTAAAAAAAATTTTGCGTCTACTACATATTGACGCAACGCGTCTCCAAGCCCGTAAGGGGCGTTGAGCGCTTTGCGCTGGGGAGTAATACTCCATTATTTTGCGCGGGAGAAATCCTTAATTACTTGTTTGAGTCATTTTACGTCAGGTCGCAGTCACTTGTCGAGAGGACCGCCAGGTAGCATCTCCGCGTACGAGCCTCCTGCTACGCGCTCCTGCGTCACTACCCAGCGGCCACAATCGGGAAGGAATAAGGATAGGGGGAGGGTTTAGGACACTTCACAGGGGTTGGACTAGCCCTTCTGAAGCAGCTGTTGGAACAAATTTCACATGAGATTCGACGGGAATCGAACCCGGATCTCAGCGGTGAAAAGCTAGCGACTTCGCTATGTGCCACGAGCGAAGCTGACCGATGGATTGAAGAAATGCCACTAGTGTGGGGGTGTTAGTTCCAAAGTCGGCCACTAGAGTATTTGAAGTAATGTCAACATCTGGAAAATCGAAATCAAACCTGCTACTTGCGCGGCCAGGTCAAGGAGTAATTCAATACTAATATTTGTGCCCAATATATTCAGAACTTTTTCAATTAAATCTTAATTTATCTTTGCTAGAAATGTTATACATCAGATTCGTATTTAACCCCCCTCTCATTTTGTAATTCATGACTGGTTAATTTCTTGACTTGGGAAGCACACTGACTTGTATTCCTGACGTGATGTATTCTATTTTTATAATGAATTTCTTCTTATGAACTGTCAGTCTAATTAGTAACTAACGAGACATTTTTTAATGACTTAAAATATTATTATTCAAATATCTATGGAAAATGTTGCCCATTATAAAACAACGTACATGTTTTTTGAAGAACTGAATTTTTAGTGCAATTTTATTTGAAAAATGTCGTTATTGTATTATTGGAATGTCAATTTTCTGTTGTTGATTGCAAATTCTGGAAACTTTTGCCAAAAAGGGGAACAGCACAGCTCTCTTTGCTACGCACGAGGGCAAAAAAAAAACTAAAACAATGGATCCGTTTGTTTAGAAAATAACTGTCTGAAATTGTTTCATAATTGCCTGTTTCACGAACAATTACGCAAAAACTACTCATATATTGGAAAAATTGTACATGACCTGACTTCAAAATCTAAGTTTGACGAACAGATTTCAATGAAGAAAACAAATTTGATCTTCAATGTTGAGTAGGTGTAGGAAACCGCCAACATTTTTTTAAAATGTTTTTCGAAAATTGAAAAATAGAGTTAAACGACCACCATCTCTTTCTTTAGTTTTTTTTGATGCCCACAAGCGAGGAAAATATTTTAAAGAAACAAATTCGTTCCGTTTTTGAGAAAATAAAATAGGAATTGCCTGTTTCATGCAAAATTACTCTATGTTTCAAATTTTTACATTTGTTTCAGATGTAGAGATTTCGTTAAGAACAAAATTTCTATCTATATTATTTTAATTGAAGTCGCCGAAAAATTGTTCCATGTGAAGGACCCATAAATCTTGATTTCTGAATAGATTGTTATAAATTTACTACACCTAGGAAAACGATTGATCCCCCTTTTCTATTCTGGGGCCGGGCAATCAATTTTTCTATCGGAATATGTTGTTTTTTCGTGGAATTTCTATTGTTTATGTTACGTAAGAAGTACGCAATAAAGATACAAGTGGTGGTACAGAATGGCAGAGGGTTTTTCGGTTTACTTGTCAAATTTATTTCGTCTGAGTTAGCCTTTGGGTTTTGCCACTCACTCTTTTGAGCTGCCGTTTAATGCTGCCCGAAGTACTTTTTTTATTTTTATATTTGCTCAATTTTTGATGCTCTAATGGAGGAACTGATTTGATTTTAATAATATTATAGAAGAGAAAAGCGTGATCCGAGTGTTATTAAGGCTGCTTCTGCTCGAAAATGATGAATTTATAAAAATAATCATTTTCTCGAAATACACTCCACTTTTTTCCAACGGATAAATGAGTGTCGCCTAAAAGAATAGCGCATTTCTCGATTTTGTTGAACTCCTGAATTTTCTTAAAATTAGGTGGTGGAAGTAATGGTAAAGGAATTTGATTTTTAGTCGTCGGCCCAAGGGAATACGTCAGAGCGACTGCGTGGTGTAGCGGTGAAGTATGCGGCGCGTTAACTCGATGGATCGGAGTTCGAGTCTTGGCGCGGACAAGAATTTCTTGTTGGAGTCGCTTTTTGCAAGCATCCGTGTTGTATAATATTGCGGAGCCGTTGCAAAAAGTGCGATAAAATGTATGCTATTGTAGCACCACTAGTTTTGTTTTGAGACTTTTCTGTTTTGTACAGGATGAGTTGGATCCTCCACATGCTGTGTTTATTGGGCCACCGGTGAAGCAGGAAACATCATGTAGTGACGAAGAGGAGGTAAGAATAGTTTAATTCACAGTTCGCATTTCGGCGTCAGAGATAATCTTCTGTTGTTTCTGGTCCATTCTCCGATTGCTAGTGCTCTCACGATTGTAACTGTAGGAGAGTATATCACCATATGTAACGTTTCTAGATTATGTGCCGTATTGACATTGTCTGGAAGAATGTGACACTTCATTATGGTGATCCTGCTAGCTAACTCCTTCGAAGTGTTTAATTCGCATTTGTTGTTGATTGTAAGAAAATGGCGTTTAAATGTTATTGTAAATGCGAAATTTGAAGCTCTTTTTGTCATAAATCTTTCGAGTCTTAGAAAATCTTGAGCGGAAGTCATTTTAAGCGTTTCTCTCACAAATGCAATACTATTTACAAATTGCTAGAAATGAACATAATAAAGGCACGCGAGAAATTATTAAAAAGAAGTGATGATGCAGCGTGGCAGAGATTTTCTCGGCGTGAAGTTTTATAATTTCCTTGGAGGACTGGCTGTTACCATGCCACCGTGCAAGTGTGTTGTTGCTTTCAGACTCGTGCCACACATAACAGGTTCCTCTGCTGGATGTTTAATATGTCTTACGGGAGCCCCCTGAATTGCCGTGTTTAATGGTTCTAGTGACACTTTCTTTTGTCAGATTTTTCTGACGGTATTTAATTAAAATAATTGTCTATATTGTGGTATATCAAACTGACGAAGCATTTTTATTATGGAAATGTCATTTTATTTAACATAGATTAAAGGGATGTGAATAGACGATCGCGAGGTGGTCGCTCTGTGACAAATAAACAACCGACGTTAAGGATCATTTTCGTTAGGTTGAAATGACAGCAGAGGCGGAATAAGCATTGCTTTGAGAGACAAAAGAAAAAGATATAAAATTCGAATGCTTCCGAGTTTTTAGAACAACATTCACTCGCTCGAGCAACGCGGTGATGAGCAGGTTGGGTGATATATTTTACTAGATCGAGGAAAGACTATTTGACAGTTGTATAAAGTTGACTATCGCTTCTTATATTAGGATAGAGTGTTCTTGTAAGAAGAAAAATAAGTATCTAGGCGTCCACCCGAGACGTTAGTGAGGGAAGTCACGGATTATAATAGAATCGCCGGGAGAATTTGGAACCAGACACGGACATTAGGCGAGGACTTTGTCCAGAAGCAGGATTCTGCTGCGTCGACGGAGAAGGTTCTACGGGGCGTCATCGAATGCAGAAGTGAAGAGCGCGCGAAGACCCACGAATGAATAAGAAGGTTTTATAACTATTGTGATACAGAGAAAACTGGTCATGGCCAAAGATAAAGTTTACTACATAGTTTTGGAAGGAGAGATATTTTACAACCTTTTTTTTACTCCGTATGGATGGCAGATTGAATAATTGGTTACTGAGTAAATAGCTACAATTCTGAACTTCGAACCCCAATTAACTGAGCTAGTACTACATAGTTTTGGAAGGAGAGATATTTAAATTACGTAGGAATCATTAGGTTCCATGTCTAACCTTTTCCTGGCGCCCAAATTACATTTATCGGTAATAATTATGTTTCAAAATGCCTCTCCAAGTGAGGCTTGTTTTTAAATAAAAAAAAAAAAAAACAGGGCATGTTTCAATATAAACGTGATCATCTCCTTAGTGAGAGCACTTCCCAATGTCATACCCAGCTCCCTTTCGTCACGACCTTCATACAGTTTGAAGCACGTACAATAACCACGTGTCTTGTTGAGACACCAAAATTTATATCCAAATTTGATAGGCTTCATTTCATATGGAATCTTTGAACTCTGCTCCCAGTATTTGCATATTCAGTATCGGCAATGAAGTGAAGCTATTTGAAACTAGTCTAAAACCTATCCATCGAAATTGATTTTGAAGTGGCAGCATTATTTACATCACATTTAGTTTCTCAGTATATTCTTCTATTGTGAAGTTAGTTGTCCCCGGACACTAACAACACATAGTGGACATTTCATCCATAGAAACAAAATAAAAACAACTGGTATCACCATACTTATAATTGACATAATTTCACTTTCAGTGGAAAATATCAAACAAATTCAGGCGCGGACGATAATTGAGAAATCTGAACCGGTTGCATATCCAACTTTATTATTGATTCTAAAATCCTCGGACGTGCATCTGTTGCATTCTGATTTTGTAGATTCGCTTGTGTAGTGTTCTGTAGATTTGGCGTGCACCAATTTATAGGCGGACAATTACGTCCATTTCTCCCTCTCTATTGTACAGGCCTCGCCTCCTTGGTCTAAAACACCGCGACCGAGACATTGTAGATTATCAGCCATTACTTCATTTTCATCTACAGAAATCTCTTCAGCATCCGTCTCATATTCATTGTTGGGAGAAGAAAGAACAACAACCATCTCTTTTGCATCTTCCAATTATGTTTCATAGGTTTCCAACAATGTAAGTATCAGTTGTCAGGTTCGTGAATCTACTGTTCGAACAGAAAAAAATACATGTCAAAGGCTAGAGTATGAAAACGTCGACGCTGTCTTTTACATTATAATATTCGGTACATAAAATATATTTGTAGCAATAAATATACGTGTAAAATAAGTTCACATTTCCGTAACTAAGACGTGGAACAAGTATATTTTTATTCTCTGTCAGGATGTAAAATTAAATTTGAAGTTTCCAAAACAATTTTTCCCAAAACTTGAACGTTATGTCCTGGATTTTCCAAAAGTGTTCAAAACCGTTCCACACTGGATTTACTGTCATTTTGAACATACCAGAAAAGGAGATAACTGATCACGTGCAACATCAGGAGAAAAGTCACAACAATTATAGCAAAATATTTTGCTGTTCTTTTCTCAATCATTTGTTTCACAGTCACCATAATCTGCAACTTCATTGTTTCTTTGATAGGTAGGAAACATTACCTTTACCTTTAGCTACCAATTTTCATGCAACACTTAAACATGGATTAAATTCAGCTATCAATTCCAATGACATAAGAGTTCATATTTTGAGATAACCAAATTTCTCGTTTTAATCTTCAAATAAGATTCAAACGTTAACAGATTAAAAGCAGCATACCACTGTCTGTAAAACAGATCGCCAATATACTATTTTCATTCAACTGAATCCAAGTTACACTTATCTGCGACCTACATTTGTTTAAGTCTTTGAATTTAACATTGAGCGTTTTTATGCCCATCTTAACATTTACACCACCAATCATATCATGCATTCTTCCATCGTTAAACCAAGATGAAGAAAACTGAGAGTCACCTTAAAAAGTAAACACATCCAAAGACTGCAACCAAAGCAATTTTCTTCTGAATAACAACCATGACTGAGTTTATGCTCGTTCGTTAAGTAACTTCTTTCAAATAAAAACGGGTGAATATTATCCACCATAATTATAATATGTCGTTTCAACTTTAAAAATCATTCCTTGCTTGCTCATAACCATGCACTGCTAAATAGTCACGAGTAAATTCATCAATTAACTACAGCTGATCTTTTTGATCACCTTTTGAGGCTAAGTTTATTTGTAAGATACTTTTTTAAGGGATTGGTCTTTCAAGCGAATTCGTGAACCCCATAGACAATTTAAATATATGCACAAGTAAAAAGTGAATGAAAATATAATAACATCAACAATGTAATAAATGTAATATTAATCACTTAAATTATTTCCAATAATATACAAAGATATTTTAAAATTTTTATAATTATTTTTTAGTACAAGATATGACTTTTTGTCATTTTTAAACATTACATAAATGGTACATTTCCTTATTAATACTGTAATCTGATTTAACATTTATTTAATATATACTCTACAGAAACATAATATTAATACGCATTCTGATGTATTGATACGGAGACAATAAGCTGATTGACGTTTCAAATTCTATTCTTTTATTGTCTCTTAGTATACATAAATATCTATAAAATAAAAATAGCAGAATTTATTTAATTAAATGATGTCAAACTATCTTGGTTAACGCTGTGGTCTATAGGGATCCACAGACACATACAGAAAAACACTAACATAAATAGAGCACAGTAACTCAAAGAGCATAACACAGGAACACAGTAACATATGAGAAATGGTACACAAAGAAAGGTGTTTACCATTAACCAAAATAGTATACATGTATATCTTATTTTTCAAATTCATACGTAATTCTACTAATATACCAACTGTTGGTTTGACTAGTGCAATGATTTTCTGTTGATCACTCTCAGCGCTTAAACTTCTTCTTCTCGATTTTCCTTTTCACGAGCACGTTTCAAATATTCAGAACCACTGTGTCTAATTGTTCCGTCACTCCTTTTTATATTTAATAACTAAAGGTTATGAAAAAAGGGCTAAAATAGAATCCACCATAATATTCTCCGATTAATACTTCTGTGTACTTGACAGCTGGTGGAAGGGGTACGCGGCGTTGCCAAACTGATTTTTGTAAACTGGCTTTCAGGTGAATCCAAAAAAATCTGTTATGTAATTTTTGGGGGTTTAACTTGCCAACATAATCGAAACGAAACTACCCTAAATCGAGTATAAATGTTTTCTATCCGACAGTGACATTTTTCAAAAGTTGTCCCGTTAGTTCGGCTTTTTAGCTGGCCACAGTCCCCACATATTCCGGGAGCTAGAGCGTCCCCTGGGGTAGTCCCCTCTGGTGGGACATGGGTAACCCGCAAGACGCAATGGAGGTCGCCGCTGAACTCACAGTCCATCGGCGGAAAAAACCGCCACCACCCGTGAATTAAACATGCTCTAGACTTACAGGAATAACGACCATAGCTGTTAACACGCACGGGAATACGATCATAATCAACCGTTCATGCTGACAGACATTGTACGCTTCCGAGAAATCCATCTTCCTCTGAGACGGCCTCCGAAACTTTCGAGGACGGCGCTTTGTGTTTGATATGCGATGCGCACTACTCTGTGCTGGCGATTTCACAAGTGCGATGAAGGAAAACAGTTGCGTTTTCGTTGGTCCCTTCTAAACCAAGAGTCCCTATTAGCAATTTAGAGACAGTGCGAAGTGAAACCAATTCGGCTGTGTGTGCATGTAAAGTGACAAAGAAATAATTCATTTGTATCTGCTCCATTTATACCAGCAGCTACTCGTAGGCTGTGAAATAAATTTCAGAGGTAACTCACAAATTTAAGGTATTCTCATTACTAATTGTAAACAAAAATTTCCATTGTTATTATACATTTTACGATTACAATAGTGCATTTTAGTATCACTTCAGCCAGAGTGCGGGTATTTTTACATCAAATCAATTCATGAATATTGGGACTCGTGTTACAAAAATTGTAGTGAGAAATGTCACCAGGTAGAAAGAAGGTAATTTTGACTAGAACATAAACCATATGTGACCATTTATCCACATTTGCAAGATTACCATTTCAAAATCCACAAAATCATTTAATTCACGAAACAGAAAATATTTTTTTATCGTGTCATCGGTGTCAACTGAATGATATCAAAAATCTCCATGCAAGATAATTGAATGCAGTATGCAAATCATTTAAGGGCAAATGGATTATTAGAATTACTAAGTTACAGTTAACCTTCTAAATGAAGTTTCAAATTTACAATCCCAAAATTTTACTGCAGAAGAGATTCTTTATTTATATTTTTGTAGGGTCCCCTTGGGCCTGCTTGTAGTGCTTCTAATGCTACAATAAATCAAGATATCGCTTCATGTTTCCAGGTAAGTGTATCATATATTTTTTAATTATTTCGTGAATCTAGGTTACAAAAACCCTTGTGTTGGTGGGACAGTACATGATACAATTTATGCAGTATTTGTTGACAATATTGTGGCGAGATCGCTCTAACGATTTAGAAGACACAGCTGTCCTCTAGGCTTAGCAGCTCTGAAAGCAGCCGATAGCTCCTCACGATTAAAAAGCGTCCTTCGGCGTCTCTAAAATACTCAAATGTGCAAGTATCCAACGGAATCACATATTCTCCCATATGGTAGGGAACAATCCTCGCAAAGTGAGTGCAAAATGGAATTTGCAAGCTTTCCGAAGCTGTGGAAACGGGTTTGCTCTCCGGAAGACAGCGCGTCCTTGGCTCCCACGTACCGGTATATTAGACCAAATCTTTTATTTACCTTTCAGTTTCATCTTCGTACTATTTTGAAAATAGTTTCTCTATCTCAAAATATAGCTCGAATCATAAAGGATTCTCTGCTGCGATTTCAGATTTACTACCTGGAAATCGTAACATTCTATACGTTTTTCTGTCATTACATTTCAGTCAAGCTTTTGAATAATTGCCCGAAACGAAAATAAATATTTAAAGGTTTCTTTCTGCTCTCTTTTTAGACAGTGCACGATCTTTCCCATTCCGGAATAGTGCACTCGCATTGCATGTTTGTGTCACCAAATGTTAGATTGTTGTTAACTATCAGATCCTTGTTGCTACCCTTCCTCTGAATTTGTTTGAATCAAACGTTATTTTGTTGGTAGATGAAGGGGGTTCTGCATCAGAGAAAGCCAACACAATCCTAGCACAACAGAGCCAAAGTACAGACTTGGATTTTGTCTTCAAGAGTAGCTTCAGCAACGATGACCAGACCACGCACCACAAGGATATCAAGCACGAGCATCCAGGTGGGGAAAAAGTTTTACGTGTTCCGTTTTTTAATAAGATGTTCAGTAGCAAGAAAAGAATCGTTGCATAGGCACGTGCGCACCCACACTGGTGAGAAACCTTTCCAATGTTCCATCTGTGAGAAGACTTTCACTGAAAAGGGACACTTCGTTAACCACATGCGCATCCACACTGGTGAGAAACCTTTCCAATGTTCTATCTGTGAGAAGACTTTCAATAAAAAAGGACACTTCGTTAACCACATACGTATCCACACTGGTGAGAAACCTTTCCAGTGTTCTATCTGTGCGAAGACTTTCACTCAAACAGCTCACTTGGATGGGCACATGCTCACCCACACTGGTGATAAACCTTTCCAATGTTCCATCTGTGAAAAGTCTTTCGGTGATAAAGGAACTTTGAATAAGCACAAGCGCACCCACACTGGTGATAAACCTTTTCAATGTTCTATCTGTGAGAAGTCTTTCGGTGATAAAGGAACCTTGAATAAGCACAAGCGCATTCACACTGGTGAGAAACCTTTCCAATGTTCTATTTGTGAGAAGACCTTTAATCAAAATGGAACCTTGAATAAACACAAACGAATCCACACTGGTGATAAACCTTTCCAGTGTTCTATCTGTGAGAAGACTTTCACTGATAAAGGGTACTTGGTTAAGCACATGCGTACTCACACTGGTGAAAAGCCTTTCCAATGTTCTATCTGTGAGAAGTCTTTCGGTGATAAAAATACCTTGAATAGGCACAGGCGCACTCACACTGGTGAAAAGCCTTTCCAATGTTCCATCTGTGAGAAGAGCTTTAATCGAAATGGAACCTTGGATAAACACAAACGAATCCACACAGGTGATAAACCTTTCCAGTGTTCTATCTGTGAGAAGACTTTCACTGAAAAAGGACACTTGGTTACGCACATGCGTACTCACACTGGTGAAAAGCCTTTCCAATGTTCTATCTGTGAGAAGTCTTTCGGTCATAAAGTAACCTTGAATAAGCACAAGGGCACCCACTGGTGAGAAACCTTTCAATATTCCATCTGTTGAAGACCTTTAATCAAATAGAGCCTTGACTCTTTGTCATGCTTGCGAAAAGTCTCGCTGGAATACAAATGCGAACTCTCACTGGAGAGAAACCTTCAGTGGTTCCAACTGTGGAAGAGACCTTCTCTCAGAAAGGAGCTTTGGATACGCACTTGCACATAAGCACTGATGATAAATAATTTCAATTTTCCAAGACTCACTAAATCATTTCATTTTGATATTGTACTCCATTACATCTTCAGAATCGTGATCTCAAATTATTTATTAATTATTTGAAGATAAGATATTATAGAATAATGATCTTATTCTTTGGTAGATTACCAATTTCAGAATGTTAGTTTATATTTCGATCGACAAGAGTATGTGAGATCACGTTCTGTATTAGCATATTCTATTGACACACTTTTAGTACACCTTTATTAATAATTTAAATTTGATATGTTCAACAATGGTTTTGCTAGATAATACTCGTAGAACAACCTATAACATTAAAAGAAAACTGTTACTGGAAAATAAATTTTTAAAAACATCAAGATTTGAAAATTGCTGATTGGAATGGTATTTAGAAAGATAACATGGATGCTGTTGTGTGTCCTTTCATAAAAAATTCAAGAATGCAATCAACATATCTAAATTTAAAATTAAATTCTCCAATGAAAATATGTGGCGTAAAATTGGATAACGAGGGAGCTGAAAAATTATGTAAATTTAAAAATCGGCTCTGTAAATTAACTAAAACTATTCTTCTGACAATAATTTTAATTCAAATACAAAGGTTTAAAAAACTGGTTAGTCATTAATAATAACACTAAGTATTCTTACCATGAAAATATTTTCTGTAAGATATCTATTGTTAAAATCTTTTGGGAATGTATGAACCTTCATGTGAGCGATGGTAAAAAAAACCTACACAAACTATATATGATGAAAATAATGAACTTGTGGATATCTGGTAATCGTTAAATCTTAAGTGTATCTCGCCATCATGTTAATGATAAATCCTAAACAGACGATATATGATGAAAATAATGACCTGGATGAGCTCGTATAAAACTGTTTTCAATCAATTCTGTTGTGTATTAGTTAAAGCCGTATGCCGGTTTATCACTGAATTATCCGCTATATATCATTCAGTCTCTGTTGGTTTCTGTTGCTTGTACACACCTGAAAGAAAATGATAGGTATCACTTGCGTAATATATAAAAGGTATGCTTGAGTGGATGGTATCGTGATTGTAATTATGAATCCCTTTTTGTTAATTTTAAGTTTAGTATTATTTCTAAGTGTGTGTAATTTTTGTGTTTAAAGTGTTATACTTTATTGTAAAAATTAGAATTGCGTTAATTCATTTCTTGCCCGTAGGGCTTTGCCCTAGTGAGGAGCAAGGAAGTGATATTTTTAGCTTGTGTATATGTATTCTTGTATCAGGTAATATTAAATAAATAAATTGAAAAATGATATACTCCTTACTTTGCCTATACAACCGTGAATTTTAGAAGTCAGATGATACGAAGTGATCTGAACATACGTTAAGATGCAAGGGATCTTTATTATTATAAATAGCATGCAAGTCACTGGTACATTTGAAAAACCATATATTAACTGTAACGGTACGTCCTCCGCGAAATTAGAATAATTAAAAATAAATGAAATATTGGTCACAAAACGGAGACCCGCGTGCCGCCCGCACAACTCGACCCCGCCCAGCCGCCCGCGTCCCGTTAACGCCCGCCCCCCCCCCCACAACGAGGCCAGGCCCTCCGTCGCCGCGTGCCGTCCCCGCTGCAGAACCGTTTTCTAAAGAATCTCTTGTTTACGACCGTCGGGCCCTACGCGACTACCAGCTCCGCCCGCGCGTACTCGGCCGCTCCACTTCAAGCGGCAATTATCGACGCCTGTTCTGACACCGGCCCCTGCCCAACCTTCGGCTCACTCCCCGGCAAACCTCGTAGACATTGCGACCGCCAGGGCGCATTGCTATTATGGAACGCTGGCGCGTGCCACGCCAGGGCACTGCCGTACATTTCAATCCGCGGGCGCGGTGTCGAGTCGTCCTCGCACAAGTGGTCACCCGGGAAGAACGGGCCAACCGTCGCCCGGCACCCGAAAAAAGGAGTAAAACGCTGTGACCGGAGCGCGGAGGCGGGGAAATGCACGTGTCACTGACGCGGACGTGCCGCGTGGGTACGACCACCCTTTCGTTACGCGCTAGTGTTCATTCATGGGGTACGCGGCCTATTTTCGCACATGCTGCACATTGTCTGATCGAACGCGCGAGCAAAGGGCTCAAGCGTCGCCCCGTTAGCAAAGGGCGAGCGAATCAGGAAGAGGCCTGCCGATTCGGGAGGGGAGAGGGAAGGCTTGCCTTCGTCCGTGGGCGCGTGTGGCCCAGAGTCACTTCACTTGAGCAGTTATGGAAGAACTAGTAGTTACTTGCTTGCGCGAAGGTGGCACACTAGAACTGTGTCGGGTATTTCTTTTCGACCTCGTGAATCTATTTAAAACTATTTTAATGTGTATTTTCATTAGATGATAAAGAAAAAATGTTCGTACCAGCTGAAGTGTTCATAATGTTCTCGATTTTTGCAAGGTATGTGTACTTGCATATTACTTTAAATAATTTTTCCGTCTAATTATAAAGAGTTACAGAAGTAATGATATCTGAAAAATGAAAGTACTATATCATTAAACCAAAAATTGTATTATTTAATAACATTCTCTTTTCAGGAAACTGATAATGAGAAAATGTTGAAATAACCTTATATTAAATATTCCAAAAATTTTAGCAATAGGATGTCTTCTTGCATATTATTTTTAATTTTTTCTTCTAATTATAACAGATTACAGGCTTTTAACAGTATAAATACCAACTAATTGAATTGAAAAATTTTTTTAATTTTATTAAATTTTCAAAGAATAAGGAAAATATGTTGAGAGGAGCCTCAGGAATTCCTGAAAAATCTCTGAATGTCTGTCAAGAGTTATTAATCTTTGAAAAAATGGTTTTAAATAAACAAATCATTAATCTTCCTCGATAATCTGGGGACAGGATGGTGAAACATGAACAAGACAATTTGATTATTTTCACAAATTGTTGCAAAGACATAATTATAAAGGCCATTGATGGTGCTCTTTACAGGTAGTAAATTACCATGCATAAATATTGTAAAATGAACATGATTTAACGAATTATTTTAATGTCAGACCAGTTGCAGTTCCGTATTTTACTCAATTTTCAAAGTATACTAATTCTATGTATTACATGTTTATTACTATTAATACTGAACTTCATTTACCTACACTAATAATTTTAATATTATCGCTATTATTTTTATTATTATAATTATTCAAATATTATTATTATTAGCGTTATTATTGAGCCTACAAGTGTCACGTAAAAGATTCTTAAAAGGAATTTACAATTCTAACCTTTGTGATTGTCCACAGAAAAAAACAATGTTATCTATTGATACAAACACCCACACTTGTAAATCAAAGTGATACACTATGTAGATAATACAGATCAATAACTCATAATACATATTGTTTTGCATTATACAGAATTAAGATATACTGATACCAGATGACCTAAAAAAATACAATAACAACATAAAAGGCTATTCAAAAACAAATTACGTAAATTCGTTGTAGTCGAAGCAATTTTACAATTAAGCTATTGTAATAAGCACATATCCAACTGTCTTGAAATTGAGATATAGACAATATTGTATGTTAATGTTTATTTTTTTTTTTTTAATACAAGTAACATCATTACTATATTATATATGAATCTGAAATTATATATGCATTATATATTGAGAATAAAAAGTTTAAAAGTAAACTGAATGTTAAGTATATCATGTTATCATATTTATAAATCTGTAATGTTAGAATTATCAATCATATTTGTACTTTTATTGTTATTGTATTTTTGCATGTATATATTTTATTCAAGAAAATAATCATATATATTGACCATTATTAATATTAAAAATAAATAATTAATTGATTTATACCTCAATATTTACAGCTAATTTGTAGTGATTCATGTTACTCATAAAAAACAAGGCGCAATGTGGGAGGATTACTCCCAGAAGCGCAAACCGCTCAACGCCCCCAAGGGAGGCTTGGAACGCGATTGCGTCGAAGTAGACACAACAAAATCTTCCCAGAACAGTGGTATTATTCTTAGTTATATTAGTATATAAAATATACTTGATCTTTGCAATAAAATGACGTGAGCAACAATGAAATCAATTTTTGTATTGCAGGATTTGTAATGTGGATATCTTGGGAGTTTCCAGGAAAGTTACGTGAAACAAACACTTTTGAACACCCATTGGCGAAAATAAGTGTTTTCTCAGATGCACCCCACCTTGTTAAATGTATCAGAACTCTTTTATTTACACAGAAAGTACTAAAGGTAAGTAATAAAACTGTTTAAAATGTACTAATTTTTCCCGTAAATTTCGAAATTTGGATATTTATGAGCATTTTCGTTTACTATTAATTTGTTATTTCGGAACCAATTTGAAACATTAATATTGTACTATTTACGGTTTATTTATTGCATAGGACGTTCGTATCATCTGCAAAGAAAACCGTTCTTGTGTTTCGAATCGTCGAGGGCATATCGTTTACGTAAAGTAGGAACAGAATAGGGCCTAAAGTCGATCCTTGAGGAACTCCACGTGCAATGGGCAGAGTCGGAAAGGTGCGTATGTAATATTTCATCATTCCAGTAAGGTATTTCCTCTCTGAATCGTTGTTTAAATTGCATTATATAAATCAGAGTAATACCACCAGTTCATATGAAGGTAATTTGGAAAGTAAAATGTCATGATCAATGACGTCAAAGCTTTTGAGAGATCTAAAAATAATCCAATAGGTGCCTCATTTTGATCCAATGATGAGGCGACATCTTTACGAAAAGAATATATAGCTGTTTCTGTTGATTTTGATTTTCTAAATCCAAGTTGGCAATTGAAAGCGCGTCATGTTTACTGAGAAAGGTTTCCATTAATTGTGTCGATACCGCTACCTGTCTGAGAGCTTCGACACTCTATACCGTACTACTTTTAAGACTCAACAACAAAAATGGTTTAATCAAATTGCAGAGGATATATTTCGTTCTTTATACATGCATGGATTTACTATTTTAATATTTAAAACTAGTGAGGTGAACATACATTTTTAAATTTTTAAAGATTCGTATTAAGGAAAACTAACATTCTAACTCTTTCTGGGCCCATGCTATTCCTTTTTTTGTCACATCAATCCAGCTGTACTGAAAAGTCTCTCCGAAAACACTGTAGCTGGTGGAATGCACAAGTATCGAACAGCACTTTTTCTTAAATTGGGGAGAGTCACTTTGTTTTTCCAGTAAGCTAGTACATTTGCATCAGGAGGAAGCAAGTCCTCGCTTAAATACACATTTAATTCATCCTCTTGAGTTTGGGTTTCATTTGCAAATTGTGATAGGACTAGTTGCCAAACTATTGCTCCACTCTCAAAAAACCTTCCACTGCGCATGCCCGAACGTGGCCTCTCTCAGCTCTATGTTTACACCTGCCTGCGCTCTTTGTCGCAACCATGGTGGAAATAACATGGTGTAGCGCTCTGGAGAGGATGCGCAGTAGCAGCCAATCACGTTTGAACGGGGATGGCAAAAATCGGCTGGCGCATGTGGTTCGTTTGCTTCCCGTTTGCGAAGGAGCGAAGACCTGTTTTGTAAGGCAGTGCGACGACGGTGGAGGCTTTTTTGTGATTTTGCTGGCGTGGGAAAGGTATGTTGTGGATTTTTACTATAAGCTATTAAAATAATGTATTTTATATGTGATTTACACTGAGTATTACAGAAGCATACATCAGTAGTTCTCGATGCATTATATTTGATAATATTTACTACCAAACATTTCCTTAAAACAAGAAAATTATAATTATTTTGTGTGGATTCAGATCACCCCTAACAGCTGCATTAGAATAATAAGATAATATTGAAATTTTTGAATAATAAAAATCTAGTGGCTTCAGCTGTTAAATATGTAATAGCTTTATTGAATATATTTGTGAATATAATCTGGGCAGTGACAGTATATTCTTTTATACTTTGTATGTTGGAGATAAATTTGTATGGTTTATGAAGAAAATAAATATGTAAATATTTAATTGTAATGTATAAGGAATGAAGATTAAGGAATTTGAAAATAAATTATGTTTGTGAAAGTTCCAAATATTTTACATAACACATAATTCAGTGTAAAACTATGGACATTTTATTGTACAGTGTTGTACATAAACCTTTTATTTTGCTAAATCTTAAGCCATCCAATAAATTTGATATTTGATTGTCTCTTAAAAACACCAAGAAATCCATAAAGCAATTCACGAGTAAAAAAGAAAAATTTAGTTGCAAAAACCCTACTACATTCATATTTAATGAGATGAAATGTATCAAGTATATTATAGTATGAATGTAATAATGTAGAATATATATTTTAATATGTGTATATAATGTAATTATGTATGTATGTAATTAAATCAACAAAAATATGTAATGTAAACTTTTGATAAGTGTACCAACAACACTTTGACAATGCTTTCAATCAAGATTCACAAAACACATCTGGCAAGAAAATTTTTGAATCTTGTTCCTGGATCTATATCTGAAATGGTTAATGTTGAAGAAAATCCATTGAAAAACCTGGGTAGTGAAAGTAGATATTATGTGCTGAAACAGTTATTATACAATAATTGAAATATTAAAGAGCTTATGTAATAGAGCAGTTCACGATAATAGATAAATTAATTTTATTATGTGCAGTGAGAGGATACCTCTTGATGCCTTGAAACTCATATCATCTTTACGCCAGTAATTCCAGATATTTCATCAGTCAGCAAGTAAGTGTAAATTTTTTTATTACTATTTATTATTATCTTTGCTTGTGTGTTTCTTTTTGAGACAATGACCAATATGACAGCCTTAATAACAAACATGACTATTTTTTATTTAGGGAAGAAGGCAGAAATCTATGAAACTAAAATATGTAGAATGGTAGGTGCCTCCATAATAAAATAATGGAGGTAGAAAGAACTAATGAATTATTAGAAAAAATTCAGAAAGAACAAAATTATTGCAGTAAAGGAATCTTTTGTATTTGATGTTTCGTGTATACATTATCTGCACCCAATGAAACTTTTAAATATGACTTGTATTTTGTAAATGTAACTTATTTTTAAAATAAACATTTTTATGGTTATAAAGTATTTGTATTTGATTCATTCCTCATAACCCACTGAGTTCACTTTCATTTCTGGTCTAATGCAATCAATTGAGTTAAAGGAGAGTGAAATTTTATGTATGATTAATCATACATAGTTTAGTGATTAAATTTTACATTTGTCTACATTTTCTCTAGATGGTTCAAATATTTATAAAAATTTGTGAACTACATAAATATCATCAATATCATGACATATATAAAAGCTTTTTTAATTTCAATTCCATTATATTTTTTCTTCCCCTGTATGTTCTTTGTGAACACCTTAGAAATATTCAACTATTTTCTAAATTATCTAAATATAAAGTCATTTAATGTTGCTATATTGATTGTTTTTCTATTAATATTTTTTTGAGTAATTCCTATCCATTAAAAAATTAGTTTGTCTTCAGATCTTTTTTGCATTCAAGAAATATGAAACTATGAACAGAAATAATAAAAATACAAATAAAAGTTGAATTGAGTGTTTACATTACCTGGCCTCATATTCTGTAACTTAACTACAAACAATATTGCTCAGTACTTACTCAGAGATAAATATTTTCCAAAAAACAATTAACAAAGTAACAAACATATGAAACACATTCCCAAATCAGCGAAAACATGATTCAAAAGAAAAGAAATTGAAAAATAATTATAACAATGTGGTCAAACTGTACTGTACTGTCACGTTAGATCAGGTCATTATCTTGTTCACATTTTGTGTATATAACTAAATATTCATGCAAACATTTCATAAATAACACCAATATACTAATAGTTAAGTTCTTGACTGAGTAAATGAGTTGTTTTTAAAAAAATCGTTCTTTAAATCATTTTTTCAAATATCGCGCCTTAGCTAGATAATTTGAATTTGGCGCACAGTTGGTGGGATATATTATTGGCGGTCAGCGCGATCGCTGCCGATCTCATAGTCGCCTCTCCTTCTCGCCTACGCGCTTCCTTATCGCCGAGAGAAGTCAGATGCCACAGGGTGAGGCAGCCTCCAGACACCAAGGTACGTCCGCCATGTTGTTTTTTTGCGAGCGGTTCCAGCTATAGTAACGGCTGCAGGATCAGCAGCCCTAATAAAGGATCATGGATTTTGTCTTGTTAGTGTTAATCACAAATTTGGGTTTGTACCATTTTTATATTCCTGGATGGCTTGTTGCCCGAAGTTGGTGTGAGCATTTCATCTCGCAGCTCAGAGGCCAGTGGCTTTTCTCTGAGCATATGACCACGTCTTCGGCCTATCGTCTGCAGTTGAGCAGCACCCTCTCACTGGAAGGTGCAGTTGAGCTCCACTGCTGTGTACGAAGCCGGGCCAGGAGGTGCGATGCGGGGTAACGGAACGTCGTGTAGCGAACTTCTTCAAGTAGTTGCAGTGATGTTCGTACGTGTCGCGGTAGCCGCATACGGAAAGCGCATTGCTCTTTGCCGGTGAGTGAACCGTTCCTTACATATGCTTCGTAGGAAATTAATAATTATTATTCATATATTGCTTTTAGGAAGGACAAGGGTAACTTGTAGAATTAAGACATTTTTAAAAACAGAAAAAAATATTTATTTTTTCTCCTCCACTACAAAATTAAATGTGAGATTGCCAGTTTAAATATAGTATAAATGATTTTAAAACAAAATAATAAACTTACAACTTTACTCTGAAAATTAAACTTTGTCTAATAAGAAATAAATATGCGAACTAACCAACATTATATTATTTGCATTATATTTAACAAAATGGGTTCAAAACCTAAAAAATCAAGCACTGACAAACTTGAAATCACAAAACAAATTTAAACAAGACAACTCAAATTGCAGGAGTCTAGATACAACCAAAATTTTTTATAAAGAATGCACACAATATAAAAAAATAATATATATAACAATAATAAAAGGAGACAACAATTTATATCAATAATTAACACACTCATTGAAAATGCTTTTGAACCTAATTGGTAACATTTTGAAAGTTGTCATTGCATTATGACATTTAAGAAGAAATAAGTCTCAATTTTTCTGAATATTTTGCAGAGCCCCATCATGTCACATGATTATCAAAAGAACACAAAGATTGCGAAAGGAAACAATCAGGAAAATAAATATTATGTAGGCCAATATGTCAAGCTTTTCAACATGTTTCAACTCTGAATATAACATTCTCTTGATGACACTACTGTCATTAACTGGATAAGAGGTTCTTGCATTGTTTAATATAAGAATCAAGTTTCTGAATTGCAAAATAAATGATACAATTTAAAATTGCTTCATATAATTCATCTTTACATATGTTGCAAGAAAGATCTTGACGGGGAATAGCCTTGGCATAAGCCTTCACTCCTCAGACAAGTGTGTGGCTTGTCTCTAAAGTGTATACCATTTGCTGAAGTATTTATTTATATATTTATTTTCGTAAAAAAAACAGTTCATTGCGTATGACGTGCTGCAGGAAAAATTAGGTGTGTGCACATTTTCAAAATTCTGTGATCCCTACACTAAGTCATATACTACTTAAATTTTGAATTTTGAAAGAGAGAAAAAACAAACAAAAACTCCCATGTAATGAAACCTATTTTCAAGGATAAATAAGCAATAAATTTTGAATTTTGAAAGGCAGAGAAAAAACAAAAAAACTCCCATGTAATAAAATCTATTTTCAAGGATAAATAAGCAGTAAATTTTGGCTCTTATTACTTCCTGCCGCGACAACATAGAAACGATAATTTGAATAATTGTATTTCCCACTGAATTCTAGAAGACGTGCACAGAAAATGAAGTTACATTATCGAAGTTACATTACAGTATCGAAAGAAAAATTTTAAACATTACCGAAGCCAAAGTAGAATTTAAAGTGGTACACTTTCCACACGTCGTGTTGTTCAAGGAGGGTTCTGAATGGGTACAAAGGTAAATAATTGGGAAATATATGAAATAAAAGAAGAGAAGAAATGGTAATTCGAACGTTTTTCGAAGGAAGAAATCCAGTAAATTTTGGGCAGAACCATATAACCCTTTTGTGGTTTCATTACAGAGTTTATTCAACCAATCAGTGCAAGCAAGCCTCCTCGCTCACTGAACAAGAAGTGAAGCTAAAGAAGTTGAAGAATGTCCCTCCCTCAATAAAGTTTCCAGTGAATGAACATGCTCACTACTGGCAGATTTGGAGTTCAGCAAATCTGTGAGTAGGGCAATATTGTTGTATAAAACAGTACCTTTCTTAACTAGTATTTTCATTGCCAAAGAATTTAGCATTAAAATTTTGAAAATATCCAAAAAGAGTCTTGAAGTGAATCTCCCATTTACGTGACGTTCCACTGGGTACGTGCGCTTCACAATAAACGCACACGGGGAGAGGAATAGCGCTATGAACCAGCAGCGGCTAAAGCGAGAACTTTACAGCATGAGTGTTCGTGGTCTCTCTTTCAAGATTCTATAAAGAGACCACATACCATGCATTTTGAAATTCCAGTAGTTGAGGATGCCTATATAATGAATTAAATGTATTAAAATTTCGAACAATAAATGCATCTCTTTAATTGAAATTAATCTTGCTGATACTGAAAAATGAGTTATTCGGAATTATACAGAGTGACTTTAATTTTTTTAAACTATTGAAATATCGGAGAATTGAAATCGCGATGAAAAAATAGGGTCGTTTAAAATTAAAATTAGAAACTCTTACCTCTTCTTTTGAAACCACTTTATCTGCTTCCTGACTTACAAGATCCAATATTCTCTTTCGGGCAGTCTCGAACGCAGCACTCTCATGAATACTCGACATTTCAATTCACAGATTAACAATGTGAAGAAATGGAGCATACTTCATTTAGTTCTTTATCTTTGAATCTTGCTTTTAAGATTCCAGCATAATCTTTCTCGCGGCAACTGATTATGAATCAGCTTCCATTTTATTTTTTCTAGTTCCTAGAATTAACATGCTATTTACAATAGGAATAACTTCAGAATGCTGACACATTAGGCGAACTGACCGTTAGTGGCGGTCAAAAATGTTTAGTCTTAATGAGTTAGTTACTAAGTTCCACTGCTCAGTTGAGAGGATAGTTGGCAATTTAGGTGATAGAGCATAAACAATAGCCTTCTTCTATTCCTGAAGTCTTTGAAGCATGTGGAGATTGGGTTCATCGTCAGCTCATCTTGAATTAAACGATGTGGAGGTACAGAAGAATGTTTCTGGGCCGTTTCCTTTACATTAACATTGGTTGAAGGAATGTTTAAAAACTCCCCATGTTTTCCGCACAAGCAGTAATTTTCTAAATTTTGGTATTGCTCACCAGTCCCTCTTTCAGGACGAGTTGCAAAGTATGAGCTAAACATGAAATATGCGGAAAATGTCCTTCGATCATTGCTCTTACTACATTACGAGCATTGTCGTGAATTACGGCTACTAACTTATCTTGCAGACTTCATAATTTCAAAGTTTTTCGAGAAAATTTTGCAATATCACTCCATAATGACAATTTCTTCAAAATTATTACTTCGATGCGATGTGATGAAGTTGTAATTTTGTCTAGCAAATGCATTGTAATATCATCTAATCATCACAGGCTGTTGAAGTCCATAAATCAGTGGTGATTGCAACCGTCTCGGCTTCCTGGATTTATCCTGACCTTGTTCTCCACTTCTTCGAATAACTGGGGACATAGTAATTCGACAAATATTTTCTTGTGGGCATGGTTTATCTAGGTTCAAGATGTTTAATTAATTCCTGGAATCCATTATCCTCAACAATACTCAACAGTTGATTATCTTTGCATATCATGTTAGCAATTTTTCTTGCTATTGCTTTTGAATGGTTGTCTCCTGGTTTAGATTGGTTTTGTGTCCAAAAAATCCTGCGAGTCAGTGAAACTTGAGGATCTTGAGAGGACTGGCCATGGTCATCGCTTCTACTACTTCACTCGTACGATCTGCGACGTTTCCAGCTTCCGTGCAGCATTAGTTGGCTTGGCCTCTTGTGTTCTGTGGGGCTGAACACTACGGTATCGATGTAACATGTTTTTAATTACTAATATTGATGATTAACTTGGCTATCGGGAGACGCCGCGTCCGGCTGGGACTCGGTGCGGAAGCCTACGCTCTTTCTTACTAATATTGTGATTTTCCACCACGCGAAAATGTTTTTTTTTTTTTACATATTCTACAATAAAACGATTGTCATCTTTCGAGACCACTTAAAAATAATTCCACACAATAACTCATTTTGTCTATTGAATGTACTAACCTATAGCTGAACCGCTCGCAAAAAAAACAACAAAACATCATGGCGGACGTACCTTTGGTAAAATCTCGGAGGCTGCCCCCACCCTGTGGCATCTGAGACTTCCCCTCTCGGCGATAAGGGAAGCGCATAAGGCGACAAGGACAGGCGACTACCAAGACACAGCGATCGCGCTGACCGTCACTCGTCATTTGTGCTACTTCGTCAAAAGAAGACTCGCATTTCCCAGGAGTGTCAAAATCAATACATGAATTTGTTGGTCCATCACATTATCTGAATTATTATGTCATACCTATTCACTTACACACATGCTCGCGGGATTTCTTCCATTGTTTAGTTCTGTATTGTGCAAACGCTTCTCTGCAAAACGTTTCCTTTTCTTTTAAGGATGCATAAGGATTCCAATTGTTTTTGCTGCCGTTTTATAAATCCCCAAACCAGTGCTATTGGATTTAGATCTGGATGGCACGGTGGAACACGGAGAAGGGAGTGTGTATGTTTAATCATTATTTGATCAACGACCTAACGTTTTTTCAGTGGATATACTTGGAATTATTTTATACAATAATTGGGTTTTGGTGAATAACAGCGAAAATACTATGTAAACACACTGTCACTGCTCTTATTACGGCAAACAGCGACTGAAACCGAAACTCTTCAAGACACGGCTATTTTCTGTTGATCGTTGGAGCAACCCTACTGTAGAAACACGTAGCTGCCTTCCGTCTGATCCTTCTCACTCATCAGTTTGTTATCACCAAACTCGCGTGTTGAATTACCGCGCGACCCACGAGAGAAAGACAGAGGGAGAGCTATGACAAAGAGCGCAGGCAGGCGGGGAAATATTAGGAGCTTTGGAGGGAGAGGAAACGTTCGGGCATGCGCAGTGGAAGGTTTTTTTGAGAGTGGGAGAGTAATAGTCTTCTTCCGTCACTTTAAAAGGCAGAACTGAACTGAACTCACGAGCTCCGTCAGATGCGTCCACGGTGGGCTGAGGAAGGGGAGTATCCCCGGACGAAATGCAGTCATCGAGCACATTGCTTATCATGCCTGTCGCTACTAGATTGCCTGGGAGCCTACAAGCAAGAGTTTCCCAATGCTAAATTGGTCGCGTATTGCGGACTATCTCAAGAGATGATGACAGGCGCTAGGCCATAAACGGGACACGGCGCCGGAACGCTGCAACGTTGGCTAATTTCAACGACTGTAAGTGAATCCGAACAGACGGACACTTCCTTGTGGTTGACAAGAAATAGAGAGAATGGAGAGAGAAGAATGTTAAGAAATTATTCTGTAAAATCAGAAGAGATGGGGATTGGCATAAAAAACTGAAAGTATCTAATAATTTTCCAAAATTATCGATCGCTATCGATACCACCTGAGTATCGAGGACCCATCCCTAGTTTCCATTCGTACGTAAAAAAATCTCTCTAATATTTTAGAAAAAAAAACTGATAGAAGAGAAATGGGCGGATAATTTTGAATTTAATTTTTGTTGCCTTTTTTGAAGAGCGGCTTAATTTTAGCTGTTATGAAAATATCTGGAAACGTTCCGGTGCATAACGAATTAAATATGTGAGTTAACGGATGTATAATGGCATACGCACAAGTCTTTAATAAGGAAATCGGGAATTCATCTAAAGCGGACGAATATTTATTTTTTTAGTTTACGGATTATTTTGAGAATTTCACAGGAAGAAGTTTCGGAAACGAACATCGTGTCTAAAATTTTAAGTGAACTGTCTGTTTTTGAATTCTGTGGCTGAAGACCCTGAGTGACATCGGCAGCAATTCTCGAATAGTATTGGTTAAAGAGACTAGTCACTTTTGCCGGATAGTGCACATTTATATCGTTATATTTTAAAACATTCTCTACAAAGTTTCTAGTTGATTTGGTCGTATTTTTTGTTATATTGCATTTATCATGTATAGTTGAAGTAGCTAATAACCTTGTTCACGTGATTTAAAATAAAAATATTATTATTATACCGTCTTATTAATACAATTCGTGGATCATTTGGCTTATCACATTATATGTCAATGGTTTTCACACAGGTCTTATGTGCAAGTTCTAACATGCTGCTACATTAACATTTATTACATTTTGTTAAAAAATATTTTTTCTGGATAAAATGTGCGATTCTTACAGTCATTTTTTAACGTAATTCAGAGCTACAATTGAATTGTGTTAGAGTACATTGTGTTACACAAATATTTTTTTCTGGATGAAATGTGATTTGTTGGTGTCATGTTACGGTAAATTCAGATCAGTATTAAGATATTACCTATCAGGGAGAGTTTCTGAGTTTTTTCTTTTTTAATCTAAGAACTTGTACCACAGTGTACGCATCAATAGCGGCGCAGCTCAGTCCATTTTTGGCTTCTTAGGGCAGCGTGCCTACAGCTAGCGATCCTGGTGGAGGTAGAGGAAAACAATGGATAGCGGCTGCTGAATACGGATTTTTGTGTAGCAAATTGCGTTTCCTACGAGCTGGTTAAAAGGTTAAAAAATAATTCGTGTCTTTTCTTGCACTCGTCGTTTTATATTCCTAGGATTTCATGGGAAAATTATTATATAACACGTAAAATAAC
The DNA here is from genome assembly GCA_964035755.1 of Teleogryllus oceanicus. Taxonomy (NCBI): domain Eukaryota; kingdom Metazoa; phylum Arthropoda; class Insecta; order Orthoptera; family Gryllidae; genus Teleogryllus; species Teleogryllus oceanicus. The sequence goes on along the minus strand of CAXIVR010000010.1, from coordinate 102,184,692 downwards.
ATAAAACTAACTCTACTATTGACATGTATCGAAACATATTCGTTATGCCCACACTGAATTATTATATTTTTCCAGTTAACACATTAATAATAATAATAATAATAAATAATAATAATAATAATAATAATAATAATAATAATAATAATAATAATGCGTGTGTCGAAAGGGGGCGCACTTTTCCGCAATTAAATGCAACAATAATGCAGTAAAGAACGAGTTACGTTGTTTTTTTCTTGCCCAATAGACGTAGAAAGGAAGGACGAACATTTATTATCTCCTAAAAGAAATATTACCATCCATACACCCTTATTAACCGCTTAGATTACTTACATTTCTAGATATTTTCATTTAAAGTATAGAAATACTGGTTCTTTATCAAGAAAAAGTTTTTGAAATAACAGTTGTACATCTTACTACGCTCAAAATTATCTTACTTTGCATCTATAGACCTCCAACAAAGCAAGCTTTAGATTATTTCAATTTCGTAGAAAATCTAGAGATAACTCTGAACAAAATTAATAATCTCTCTTTTAAATCCATTGTTGTATGTGGAGATTTCAATATAGATTTTCTGAGCGAATCCCGCGAAAAAGAGCAGTCTCTCAATTGACTTCATTATTTTAATTTATAAATTAGTACCTACACAGAATACACTTAAATCACAAAAAGCAATAGACCAAGTTATAATTAACAAAACTACAACTAGATATGATATAATAATGAATAATCTAGGATACAGTGATCACGATGCACAAATTCTTACAATTACTAATAACGAATACTGACTGTTAAATAAAACACGCATGTGCAGAGCATTTACTACAGTTAACATAAAATTATTTACGGACTACTTGCTGAAAGAAAGAATCATGGAGCAGTTATAACGCTATTGACACAAATGAAAAATATAATTTATTTTTTCTCGAAACTTTCATTTCTCTTTAACGCATGCTTTCACAATAAAAGAAATTAAACATTTCTGAAAAAGTAATACTTGGATCAAAAAGGAACAGAACATCGATGTAAAATAAACGTACTCTCTACTTTATTTCTAAACGTCATGACGTATCTCAAGATTTCCTTATCTACTTTTCAAAAATACAAAACATTGTTACGAAAAGTCATAAGCCAATTAAAATCGAAAAACGATCAGGATATTTTGAACTCAAATAATAAAACTAAAGGAATGTGGAATATAATAAAAAAATACTACCAAATCAACTAGAAAACTGCATGAGAATGTTGTTTTAAAATATAACGATATAAATGTGAACGATCCGGCAACAGTATTTAATCTCTTTAACCAATACCTTTTCGAGAATTGCTGCCGATCTCACTAAGGGTCTTCAGGCACACACAATTCAAACAGACAGTTCACTCAACATTTTGAACACGGTATTTCGTTTCGAAACTTCTTCAATGAAATTCTCAAAATAATCAGTAACTAAAAAAATAAATATTCGTCGGTTTAGATGAATTCCGGATTCTTTGTTAAAGACTTGTGCGTATGCCATTATACACCCGTTGATCACATGTGACCATGCTATGCCGTTCAGATATTTCCGAAACAGCAGAAATTGATACTTTTTCAAAAAAGGCGGCAAGTTAAATTCAAAATTATCGGCCCCATTTCTCTTTATCAGTTTTTCAAAAATATTAGAGAGACTTTTTGCATGAATGACACCTCATTGACACGGCGCTTCTTCCGGTTTATAACATGGTTGAAAATCAGTCAACAGGCTCATTCTCTTTTTTAACATTAAGATGCCTTCCATATTGGATCAAAACGAGGGACCCTAGCGGGTTGTTTTTGATCTCTCCAAACTTTTTGACGTCATTGATCGTGACAATTGCTTTTCCAAATTACCTTCATATGGAATTCGTGGTATTGCTCTAGATTGGTTATGTTCGTACCTTAAACAACGATCTCAGAGAGTTGAAATACCTTACTGGAATGATGGAACATTACGTACGCACCTTTCCGACTCTTTGCCCGTTGCATGTGGAGTTCCTCAAGGATCGATTTTAGGCCCTATTCTGTTCCTACATTGCATGCTAACGATATACTGCCCTTGATTCAAACGGAAGAACAGTTCTCTTTGCGGATGATATAATATCATGCTATAAGAAACCGTAAATAGTACAATATCAGATGTTTCAAATTGGTTTCAAGAAATAACAAATTAATAGTAAACGAAAACGCTTTTAATGCAGTTTTCCATTTCAAATAACATTCTAGTATCACTGAAAATGAACAGTGTACCATTGACTGATGTTAAGGCAACAACATTTTAGTCTCTCGAGTTCAACCTCAAACAGACATCATTAATGATTATTAAATCAGTTCATTATGCTACGCGGTTAAATTCTTGCAAATTCAATCGTACTTCGTACTGCTCGTTGTATACTTATGATAGTGTTCCCGCCTGAGATATGGCATAATATTCTGGGAAATGTCTTATAATACAAGACTTTTAGATTACAAAAACGAATTATAGAATAACAAATCACCTGCGGGTTCATGTAAGCCTCTCTTCATTAATCTAGGAATTCTATAGTGCCGTGTCTTTTTATTTTGCAGTCGTTTTTTGTAAATGACACTCAAGGCGGATGTTTTTAAAGAAAATGCAAAAGTCTATTACTATAACACTCGGCGTAGAAATCATATTCATCAGGTGACAGTATCAACAACTCATTACAAAACATTCACATACAATACATGTACATTATTTTACAACACTTTGTCAGATGACATTAAACGATTAAAATTTAAACCAAAGTTTAGAATTCCAAGTGAAATCGTTTCTGCTGCATAACTGTTTCTATACAATTGAGAACTATCACAATCTTGAAAAGTAAGTATTTTAACAATGATACGTAATGCATTATTTACCATTTGGACTGTATAAATGAGTATAAACAACCTGTAACAACTATTGTACTACAGCTTCCGGGTCAATGACCTCCATCTCGATCAGGTTTTTCGTCCAGTTTCCCTGATCCATTGAGCAAGTGCTGAGATGGCCTTGTTTTACTAGACATAATCACTAAATTCATTTTCTGTGCACGTCTTCTAAATTCAGTGGAAATAAGTCATTCAATTATCGTTTCCATGTTGTCGCGGCAGGAAGTAATAGAGCCAAATTTTTGCTTATTATCTTTGAAAATAGATTTTATTATAGAGGAGTTTTTGTTTTTCTCATACTAAATTAAAATTTGTCCTTATTTATCATGAAAATGATTTTACTATGGGTTTTGTTTTTTCTCCCTTTCAAAAATTCAAAATTTATTGTTTGTTTATCATGAGAAATAGATTTTTATTTGTGAGTTTTCTTTTTCTCCCTTTCAAATTAATTTATTAGTATGATAACTAAATGCGGGATGCGGTGCTGAAGCTGTTTTAATTCACTTTTCCCCATAGCACGTCATGCAGTTTTATTTATTTTTGACGTAAAATAAATAAATAATAAGAATCCAAAATTAACTTATAATGGACTATATTCATTGGATTTGGATCATTTCTTTCCGTAGAAATTGGTCAAAGCTATATATTGAGTTTTAGTTATATGGCTAAGCAAAAAAATACTCCTATATTGTGTCGTTAACCCCCCTGGACATAATTATGAATCTGGAATATTAGTTACAGTGTGTCTGTGGATTCCTCCCTCGTTTAGTTACCTTTTCTGACAAAACACACCTGTAAATAAATTACTTCGTCAGTGGATTGCCCGGCCAGAACGCTCAGCGGTGACTATCTGCTCGACTGATTGGGCAGCGCATTCACCATTCATGCCCAAACGCATTGATTTTTCCTTCAATTGAAATGCGTTGTCCTTCATTCTTTCTTTCGGTACGGTCAAGCACATTTTCTCAAACTTTTAGTAGTTTTCGCGCAATATTGCATGTAACATTGCAATGAATTTCTCCCTCATACGTCACATACAGCTTTTGAGTAAATAAATAAATAGATATGTGGAATAAAAAAAAAAATAATAAGCTTCTCTCGCACACGGCTCCAATTTGTTTCTTTAAACTATTGGTAGGATAGTGCTAAATTCACTCTCAATGCATTCTGTGAAAATATTAGTCGATAATACCAATAAGGACTTGGAAACCTTGCTGCAGTGGACTAAACTAATCCTGCTAAATCACAGACTGTGGTAATTTGTTCGAAAAACGTTCAATCACGAGCTGATAATCTATGAACAGAAAGTGTTGTTCTAGATCGAACCATCATACCTTATTGTTCCGAAGTCAAAAACTTAGGAATAATTCTTAATAATAACCTCCAGTGGGATTCTCATGTAAATAAAGTTACAAAGTTAGTCTATTCACGAATTAGTTCTCTTAGGCAAGTTTTTACCAGTCAATATAAAAAAAATTGCAATAGAATCCCTTGTCTTTCCGCACTTCGACTATTGTGACGTTGTGTACAACGATTTAAGTTCAGCACTTGCCACACGGTTACAAAGAGCTCAAAACGCGTGTATTCGTTTTATTTACAGTTTAAAAAAATACGACCACATATCGAACATTTTTTAATGTAACAAAATTTTGCTGTTAAGCGACAGGAGGATGCTGCATTGTCTTTCCCTTCTATTCAAATGACTAAAAACAAAACATCTCCCGCATTTAACAAATCGTTTCAGGCCTCTTGTATCCGCTAGACTCGACAAATCATTATTATTACAAGTACCAAAACATAATTCTAATTATTATAACAAATCATTTACCGTAAAAGTAACGAGAGCTTGGAACAGCCTCCCTCCACACGTAAGAACCACGGGTGGTTCCTGCGTGTGATGTCAAAGTTCTCTGGGTGACTTGAAACATATCTTCATCTAGTTCAAAAGTTCGTTAATAATTGAAACTCATAACACAAATGAAGGTCAGAAACAGACAAACACCATTATCTCAGTACGTCAGCATTTCATTAAATATATTCGTTTCGGTGATCAGCAAATTTATCGCTCTCTTCAGGAGAAAAAGCATACAATAGTGACGGTAAAATTTTGTATGATAAGTGATAAAAGGTAATTGAAAAGTAGACATATATTAAAATTTTATAAAATTTAAATGTAATCGGACATTCACCTCACGTCTATCTGTGAAAAAGAGAGAAGGCTATTCGTCTGTGTGTAAGTATTATGTACAGGGTATTTCAAAATGAATAGCGGGGTTTTAAAGTGTTATAATATTTATTACATCAGACTTGCAGCCGCGGGTGATATATCAAATGATAGAGGAACTCAAACAGTTTTACATAATAGCCTACAAGTGTTCAATGTGAGCACCCTTCGTTACTCGGCACACGTCAAGACGATATGAGAGTTCTTCCCAAACTTTGGTTAGTGTCTCATTAGTAAATGCCGCAACAGCTGTTTCAATCCTGTTCCTTAATTCGGGAAGGTTGGCTGGCATTGGAGGCACATACACTCGATCCTTAATAAACCCCCAAAGATAGAAATCACACGGCGTTAGGTGGGGTGACCGTGGAGGCCATGGGAAACAAGCGCTATCATTAGGCCCCTTACGGCCAATCCAGCGGTCGGGTACTGTGAGGTTAAGCCAATCGCGTACCTCGTTATGCCAGTGAGGTGGCGCACCATCTTGCTGAAAGATAAAGTTGTCTGGTTCATCCTGTGTCAGTTGAGGGAAGAGCCATAGCTGTAGAGTATCCAGATAAGAGTGACCAGTTACAGTTGCTTCACCAAAAAAGAAAGGACCATGAACTTTCTGTTGGGATATGGCACAAAAAACATTCAATTTAGGTGAGTCTCGTTGCACTTGTACCATCATGCGGGGATTTTGTGAACCCCAAATCCGAACATTATGGGTGTTTACTTGACCACTAAGGTGGAAGGTCGATTCATCACTGAATACGACAAGATCCAGAAAATTTTCATTGTCATTCAACAACATGTCGTTAGCAAAGTTGGCACGTAAAACATGGTCAGTAGGCTTCAGAGCCTATAACAACTGCAAACGATAAGGACGTAGTTGCAAGCGTCGCCGCAAAACTCTCCAAACAGTCGTCACAGGAATTGCTAATTCACGACTAGCCTTCCGAACGGATTTCATAGGGCTACGCGTGAACGAATTACGCACTAGCTCAACGCTCTCTTCACTAGTTCTTGGTCGTCCCGTACTCTTGCCTTAACAAAGGCAGCCAGTGTCTTCAAACTGATGATACCATCTACGAATATTGTTATCACCTGCAGGATCACAACCGAACTTAATCCGGGACGCACGTTGCACAGTAACAACAGATTCCGTCTTTGCAAACTGTAAAACACAAAACGCTTTCTGTTCTTTCGTCGCCATCTTTGCTACTAGCGCTTTCTATCGGATTGCGGCGGAAACATTCCGCATTGATGCCAACAAACAAAACTGTCTGAGTTTCTCTTTCATTTGATATATCCCTTGTGGCTGTAAGTTTGATGTAATAAATATTATAACACACTAAAACCCCGCTATTCATTTTGAAACACTCAGTATTAGCATAACATAAAATGTTATAATCTTACGTAGGGGTGTATTTAGTTTACGTATTGATTATGATGTACGTACATGTGCGATGTACTTATGACGTACGATGATGTGCACGTACGATGGTGTACATACACAACATGATAAGAGCCAAAATGTATTGCTTATTTATCCCTAAAAATAGATTTTATTACATGGGAGTGTTTGTTTTTTTTTTTCAAAATTTAAGTAGTATATGACTTAGTGTAGGGATCACAGAATTTTGAAAATGTGCACACAATTCACTTTTCCCCATAGCATGTCATACGCAGTTTCAACTGTTTTTTGACGTAAAATAAATAAATAAAACTAAATAAATAAATACATATGACGTACGTATGATGTACACTAGATATCTCTAAGAAAATTTGAGGCTGTGAAGTCCAGATTAACATCCATTGATTGTTTGTGACCGGAATTCAAAATAGAACGGAACATTGTACATTCGTCAACAGACAGTATAGTAGACGTTTTTACTTTAGTTAAAACGAAACTTGGATGCTGATATGCCAATTTCAGGATTTATGTGTGATCGCAGTTAAAATCTATGTATACAAAAACAGAGACGGGTTAGTTACAGCATTTGTAACTCAAGAAAAGCTGGAGAATTTTAATTATCTCTGGTTTGTTAGATTCATCTGTTCCCCGAATAGCAGAATAATTATTAATATGTGGAAAAAACTCACTAGTTGGCGATTCAGAAACAAACTAAGTATTGATTGATTGATTTTTTTCGTGTTTCCGGGCGCGTCAACTGCTTGAATCTATATCGTTAAATAACTCCTACACAGAGCGTTCTAGGGCATTTAGAACTAAAACTATGAGACCGAAAGTCTCAAAGAAACGCGTCTCACAACGTAATATACAGGATGAGATCTTCTTCAACATACTATTATGTTTTTTCTAGTCCGGCGCTTCTCGATATTAACCCATTTGTTTAGAGACGAACAGAATCTGCAACGAAAGGAGAGAAACTGAGACACACACAGACAGATTGAGACAGGGACAGAGAGACGGAAAGAGGGAGGGAGAGGAGGATGAGAAAAGATAGATGGGGAGAGGGGAATACGACAGATGGATGAAGAGTCTGGGATGGAGAGAGAACGATGAGGAAAGAGGGATTGAAAGAGTGATGGGGAAAGAAACATAGGGAGAGGAGATAAGTGATAAAGTAAAGAAAATTTGCATATAACAGAAAATACATCAAAAATTAAGACATCCCTTAGAAAAAACCTTGCACATTTTTCACATAAAGAATTAAGAGGTTCACAAAATGGAAAAAAAAAGTATTTGCAATTAATTTACAATATATTTCTCATATTGTTTTTAAACAATTTGACATATTAAATAGTTTCTATTCATACAAGTGATTAAAAGTTTGCCTGTAAATTATCTGTTACAATCTCCTATATTATTTCAGTAATAAACACAGCTTTTGCTGTTCTCACACGCTACCAATCTTAATAAATGAGGCCTTTAAAGAAAAAGAACTTCGCGGAGATGTAACGAATTTCATTTTGACTTCAAAAACGTCAAAGATTTGTTGAAGAAAGAAACGTCCCTATATGCACTGAAACGAATTGAACCTGTGTTGGGCTGCAGAATAATAGTTTATCTCTCACGTTGGGCTGTCAACCTAGCCGTTTGTCTACTCTATCTATCTTTTATCTAACTACCCTCCCTCTATCTGATCCTTGCTGCCCAATATGGACGCCTCGCTAACAACACATTTTGGACCTGTTTGACTTCAACCTTGTCCGTCTGCTAGCCAATTACTAACTCCGATTCCACTACTGTCGTGAATCTGTGGTTGCTTCTATACAACAGAAGCGAGGGCATGTCGCGTGTGTGCGTGCGTGCGGGTCAGCATCTAACTACTAAATTATAACGCATTGTTTCAGAATTTTTACAGACAATACAACTATGTCTTCATTTATTTTAATCTCCCTCTTCCCTTCCAAACATTGAATAGCTAACATGTGACCATAATCGTTACCCTCCGAAAACACATATACATAAGCAAATACCCTTTACGTAACACAAAAATCAACAAATAAAAGGAAATAACTGAAATTTCATTCAACATTCACACTGAAATTAAAATTGCAAATCTCATACATACTGAATGCGCATTCTGGATACTCTTTATGAATCCACTTATATGCTAATTGACAGCACGTGATCTACAGAATGCGTTACCGTTGTTAAAACAATCCATGCAATTCCTTTTGCTGGATCGTCGCCACGACAGACAGCGTAATTCACGTTCGTGGTCGATCTCCAGAGAATCGCACACTCCATCGGTGCAATCGCCACTACGAATCACTTGGCACCACCTTCAGCAACCACACAATCCGACTTTCAACGGACGACAATCAAAAAGACTTTCATTGTTCTCTACATAGCAACATGTCCGCCATTCAAGTTTATGCTGAGATCTAGTACAAATTACTTCTTCGCTCTGCCACCGTTCAAAAAAACGCGCGTCATTAAATTTTAGTTCATTACGCTTTAAATGTCCGCACACCATTAACACAACTCATTAAAAATGTCTTGAAATTTATTAAGTTCTAAAAATATTTAAAATTGTCACAACGTGAACTCTGCGTCAGTCTAGCGCAATACTACTCTTTTTCGATAATTGTTGCCCAGCCTTTTTATATTCTTGGCTGGAACAAAAGCGCATCATCTTCTCGCTGCCGTGAATAATTCGACTAGAAAATATTTCTTATTTTCGTTTTTTTTTACTGTATTGTGTCCCGTTGCTGGTTCCACATTGTATCTTATATGTTCCTGATCATTTTGACACCGTCTTAATAATTCCTAACGCCTTATTTTATTAAACAACGTAATTTATACTTCGGCATCACCTTGTGACGTCATCGCCCCGTGTCGCTTGTTTTTCCATAATCTTTATATTAAAATGATTAATGTTAAATATTCAATTCGCATTCCCGGCTTCCCCCAAAATCGGAATCAGTTCCAAAATTTTCCTCTATTTTCCCTTAGTACTTTTACAAAGTCTCAGCCTGATCCTTTCAGGCGTTCATTTCATATTTACAAAGAAAGTAGTAGTCTTTGACTTTTGCTCGGCAATAATGACGTCCATGTTTACTTCTTCATTGAGCGTCAGTGTATGATTACGAATAGTTCACAAATTCACTGAACCCTTGGCTCCGTTTTGACGATTTTTGTTTCAAATTATTTCTAAAATTGCACTTTAATAATTGTTTATGTCCGGTTTGCTTCTCTTTCGCGCATTTAATTAATTTAAAAGAATTGTTCGTGCGCGGTACAGCCGTCATCTGTTTCTGGGGTATAAAGTTTATTATCCTAATGAAAAAAAAACTTTAATTACCGAATACCGTTGATTTGCTCACGTCGTAAACCATTACAACGCATATAAAAAGCAGTCCGCAACGCTTGATATCATTGCCAAAGGCCTCCAATTATCTTTTCTTTGAGGCGCTTGACCTCAAGAAAACGTTTCTCACACCGTAATCTCCAGGATGAGGAATCAACTAACTTGTTGGACATCCTTTAAATTTTTGCCGGTTCGGTTTATCGATACAGCTAATGCCACCTATTTTTAGCCCTTGGTGCTGGTGGCCATCGCAGTCATGTCACACTTAACTTCATCTAATATTTACGCTCTCTGCATATTACTTTATTTATTTTGTATTTATTTTACGTCATAAAAACCGTTAAAAACTGCGTATGACGTGCTATGGGGAAAAGTGAATTGTGTGCACATTTTCAAAATTCTGTGATCCCTACACTAAGTCATATACTACTTAAATTTAAAATAAAATTTTTAAGGATAAAAACAATAAATTTTGAATTTTGAAAGGGAAAAAAAACAAAAAAACTCCCATGTAATAAAATCTATTTTCAAGGATAAATAAGCAATAAATTTTTGAATTTTTCAAGGATAAATAAGCAATAAATTTTGAATTTTGAAAGGGGAAAAAACTCCCATGTAATAAAATCTATTTTCAAGGATAAATAAGCAATAAATTTTGGCTCTTATTACTTCCTGCCGCGACAACATGGAAATGATAATTTGAATAATTGTATTTCCCACTGAATTCTAGAAGACGTGCACAGAAAATGAAGTTACATTTATGTCCAGAAGCAAAACAAGGGGCCATCTCAGCATTTGCTCAGTGGATCAGGGAAACTGGACGAAAAATCTGATCGAGATGGGGGTCATTGACTCGGAAGCTGTACTACAATAGTTGTTACAGGTTGTTTATACTCATTTATACAGTTCAAATGGTAAATAATAATTTATGTATCATTGTTAAAATTAATGTTACTTTTCTTGTGATGCTCAGTATTGCCTCTAATTGTATAGAAACAGTTATGCAGCAGAAACGATTTCAATGGGATTTAAACTTTTCTATTGAATTTAATCGTTTAATGGCAAAGTGTTGTAAAATAATGTGTCTAAAAAGATTTTACGGTCGCCAGCTGTTGAAAAACAACTTTGATAACATTAATTTTCGCTACGTAATATATAGGAACTGACCATGCTTTTGCCTAAGGAGATAATTATGCAAAGCTAACACAAAAGCTTCTAAGCTATCGAAATTCAAAGATTGTCGTCACATTGAACTTTTCAAATGGACGCCCCAGGTTTTAATGAAAAGGTATCACAACTTATAGGATCTCAAATCAGGAGATATAACAATCAAATAACTTTCAATATAAACATTTATTATATAAAACAATTTTACTTTATATTAGTTTTCCTGATGCGCAGGTTGCAAGCAGCTGCAGGAAAAAACAAAGCAGAATTACAATTTACAAGAAAGAATGAAGGACGGTCGAGGCCGTCTCACATAAACAAAGGCGCGTAAAATGCGCCGACATACAGAATTAATGATTTCAGTCGACCTCTTGAAAGAACCCACTTTAGGGCGAGGAAGCTGAAAATTGAAACATAAACCTTATGACAAAAAGGTGAACACTAACAGTAGCGCATCAACAACATCGCGCTAGCACATACAGAAATACTGTCTTATAATCTACCTTTGAATGCCCACTTTAGGACGAGGTAGATAGAAACGTATATAAACAAATTTGCTAAAGCCGTATTTAGGCCTTCTTTTCTCAAATAACATTCGTAATAAACAGAACTACGCATGAGCCATGGAACCAACTTTCGTAGGAGTGCACAATACCAAATTTCTTGAAATGGATTTCTTACTATACCTTTCGTAACCATACAACATAGGAATGCAGCAGGTTTAGCATAAGCAAAGTGGGCGTACATGAGCGCCCGCCCGCTGCTCGCTGAACAAAACTGTTCCTAGACACGAGCGCCGATCAGCGTGCCGCATACAAGGTCGGCACGTGCCCCACCGCTGCGTGCCGGTGACAGCTGTAGCCAGCCGACCTCTCTGCCGGCTGCGGGGCCGTGACGTTGCAACAAGGGCCGCGGTTCGAGCTACCGCACGGGCCAAGCAAACGCCTTACGTAGTCTCCCGTGTGCCGAATGCGGCAAGCGCCGACTTATACTCAGCGGGAGCACCTTTCATAAATTGCCAAAGCGGCCAAGTGCCGTCTTACTTATGGCAGGGAAATGCAACATTAACAACATTCATAAGTAAATGCGCAGTAAACATTAGCCGCACCTCCACACCAATCAGAGGTCAGCGACATACATAAACATAACATATGTAGTAAACGAGCTGCAAAAAAACATAGACATTAGTGAATCATTAACATTTAAGTAAGAGTTCCATTTCCAAGTCCCAAAACAACACATTAAATACCTTTATGCACTCAATTTCATTAACACATTGTTTGGTTCAAAGGAACCAACAAAAAACAACAACCATGGCTCAGGTTTACTGACGAAATGAGAAACAATATTATTTTAGTCTTCATAATTTGATCTGATCTATTTTAAGTAAACTAACATACTATCTCAGCAGGAAAAAATTAAAAACACTATTTACAACAAATACTATATACAGATTTGATATACATAACGACTCTGAAGGAGCCGGGCTCTATGAGAAGAATTAACAAGCTACGCCACTGGACGCAGCTGAAATAACAAGAGAATGAGAGCGCTGTGCGCGAAAAACGCACGCTTTATATAGGGTTAGTGAAGGGGAAAAAGCCATGAAGGGAGGTTACAACAGTGGGGGGAATGGATCGATAATTTGGAACCTCTTTTCCAAAGAATACGTAAGGGTAGGCGCCTGCAGGTATGTGACCCTCTTGACACCTGTGTGATGCTAGCGACCCTGGAGTGTCTGCAAGCACTGTAGGTGCTGCTCAGAATATAGCTGAAAATATTTCAAATTGACCAGAAACATCAAATCTGAAGCTACAGAGGTGAATGAGGTGTCAAAAGGTCCTAAATTTGATGTAGATGCCGGATTTTGATAGAAGAATCCGGTAGGACAAGCGTTCTCTTATAATAAACAAAACCTGTTTTGAAATGAGAAAAAATTGTTGCATAAAACATGAATTTTTCTCAGATCCACTGAGCAAAAAATTAGCTGTTACTAACAAAATCTCAGATTTTCAAAACCTTCTCATGGCCATGAGATCACAGTTCAACTGTAAAGTATTACCTTTTAAAGTATTAAGGTTAAAAATATTATTCATATGGTACCATACTAAGCCTAATTATATAAATAAACCTTATAAATAATGGATGTGTTTTCTTCTCAGATGGTCTTCTAGGATGATTGATGGCTTCATTGAAGGCTTCACATCACAAAACACAGTGAACTGTAGCACTTAAATTTCCAAATTTAACAATTGATATTCTACATCAAAAAGAAGAAAGAAACAATATTGGTAAATAATGGACGGTTGTGTAGAGTTAGGAGAGAAGACTGTGTCTTGTTAGGTTTGATTTGTGTTTTACCGGTGTAAGTATTTTCGTTATCACTAGTGATACGGTCAAATTTTCAAGTCAGCAAGCTTACTTACGAAAAAGCAGGGAAATAATACTTTCCTTAATGATTAGATATTTTTAACAAATTATATTAATCGCCTCTCTTGGATAAGTTGAGGTAATTGCAAAAAACCTGGACAATTCTGGTAGTACATTCAGGGCTGCAATTGCTATTTCGAAAAGGTGAGTAAAAGGTCTAGATCATATGGGCCAGCAAGTTCAACCTAATAAACAAATGGAATTATTAATCAATGGACAAAAATGTTGCACATATAATGCTGACTTGTCTGTTAACTACCGTATTGCTTTCTATTACACCTCATGCACATAAATGTTAAGAAATCAGGATATTCTCTCTCAGACCTGCGAAAGTAACAGCAAGCAGATGAGAATATTTTGAAGAGTGTTAAGGAGAAATTAAAAAAAAAAAACATTGCAGTAATCAGATTGCATATTTCATTCATGTTGAATAGAATTTACATAACAAATGTGAAAATATAGTGGACATTGAATAAGATAGTCCCGATGCTGCTACATAACTTTGTGTTGGATTGTTTATATAATACGAATTCCCTTAAAATATAATTTCAGTGGTACACGTGAGATTTTGCAGCACCACCACCCAACCAATTTTTATAAATGAGGTCTCTAAACAAAGAGAACGTCACGGAGGCGTGGCCATTTGAACTTGGACTATGAAATATGAATGAATTGTTGACAAAATCAACGTCAAATGTAATTCGCAACACTACGAGAGCATTGTTAAAATCTATTTAGTTAAATAATTCCTAAACGAAGCGTTCTTGGGCCTTAGCCTCAAAAATGTACCTCGCACTGTAATGTATACGTAGTAAGTTTCTTGGACTTTCTATCACATTTTGCTGGTCCGGCGCTTCTCGATACTAGCCCACGTTCTCACAGACGTACAGAATCTGTACCTGTATGTGAAATTAAACTAAATACTTGATATCCAAAGCGTTTAAATTGTAAGGGCGTACCTCTCAGTTTGGTAATGAAGCAAATTAATACTCCAAACAGAGTTGTACTTGCCCGACCCTGTATTTTCGCATGGACAACTTTACGTAGCCTTTTTGGGAGTAAAAAACTTTCCAAATATTTTAGTGACTGATAAGGAAAGCAAAGAGCTAACTGTCAACCAAAGTTGTCCAATTTTTTGAAATATTGTTAAGGAATTGCTAAGAGTTATTCAAAGAAAATCATTCAAAAACTGAATAATCTTTTATTCAAAATACGCTTCAAACATCAATTTTATTGTTTTTTATTTGATTTAAGTACATTGCAAGTTACCTTTATACATTTTTTTGTTAAGAACTTTCCCTTTTAATGTGCAAGGACAGAGAACAGGGTGAATTTCCTCATGCAAGAGCGTGGGAGCAAGATGCACGGGTACGCTAGTGTATTATTAATAGAATTAGCATGGTAATGATTGAACACGAATCTTTATTATTTTTCCGCTACATGAAAGTGACTGTATTCACTGTTCACAATAAAACTTCACGCAATTATGAATATAATTCATGTAATTCCATTTTTTAATCAATTCAGTTTAAAAAAATTACAATTGTGTTACAAATCTTCAATTCTATCTTCAGTCTATCAGTACATGACGCGTTGCACATCAAAGTGGAAAACGTTGTAACCCACACAATTATTAAAATTATATCCAATAACAGATGCACTGTTTAAGCTCCAAGCAGTGTATCTAAATGCAAGTGAAACATGCCACAAACTGCTCACAATTATGGGGCGTTTCGTCGTAACCCGTTTCCAAATTTATGTTAAAATGGGCGCCAAGAAAAAGGTTACGATAATAGTTTTCGCTATTATTGCTCCAACGAAAACTAAATATTGTCCCGCTGGCTGAGTCGATGGGTTGCGTCAGAAATAATCGCTATTACCTATTGATAGCCGATTACCCGATCTGCCATCCATACAGAGTGGCGAGGAATCTAAAAACAAATATTTTATCTAGCTACTTATTAGCTTCAATTTGCCAAAGAAAATCTTTTTTTTTCCTTTCAGAAAGAAAGAAGATTATTTACTTATTGCAACAGAAAGACTGTCCTTTGGTCACGACCATGTCCCAACCTTTATACTGCACTAAACTTCGCGCGCTCTTGATCGACGTCGCCACGAAGAACCATCTTCTCTTCTCCCCGGTGATGAGAATTCCAGAGTCGAAGTACCGCGTTCTTCTCCCCTGTTCTTCCACACGAACGTTCCCGAGCCACTGATCCGCAGTACTTCAAGTATAACCAGTCATACTCTTAACAAACTGTAAATTATTCGGAGTCCAACTTTCCTCAATCTAATGAAAAAGTCCAAGTTCCAATTACACAAATTATCTATCCGCGAGCGACCCGCAGAGCGTCATATGACAGAATGTCCGTTTTCTTATTGCTGCTCAGCCCAAACCTCGGATTCCCCCTTTCTACTGTTTTCTTCTCAAAAAAATCAGACATATTTCCGAAGTATTAGACTATCTTTGCTCTCTCCACCCAATCCCCAAATCATTTTTAAATCTGACTAGCCACGCCGTCACTTTCAATGCCAGATGAATATTTATTTCTCTTGACGATTTGGGCGCCCTTGCTGAAGCGCCATATTCCTATTTAATTACCCTAGCATTTCCATCCATTTATAACAAATAACGTTTAATATTCACATATTGGTATGTCACAGTGGTATCCACAAAACATTTTTTAATATTTATGGAGAATTCTTACGAATATAATGGAATTCAACTCTTAATGAAATTATTGTGCACCCAAAAAGATCTTAGCAATTGCCAAATATTTTGCTGAGAGACCGCATCGGAGGACACGCTTCCCTCCGCAGAGTTCGTCTTTCCCACACAACCCTCCGACAGTCGTTTGTTCGAGCCTCTGCCTTGATAATCAGTTGCGTGGGGAAAAAGGCGACGAGCGATCATTACTCGCACACTGTTGGGGCTTGGGATGCGGTTTCTGTGCGTAGACTGATGTTCGCTCTTATTATTTCACAAGTCGCGAGTATTTAGTTGATAAAGAAGTGTTAATTGAGGTCCGGCAAAAACCGCCTGCCAAACTTGGTGAAGTGTGGCAAAAGTATTCACCGAATAAGAAAACATTAAAGAAATAAGTGGACGAATCATTTATATTTGGAAAAATGTATGATATTTAACATATGAAAAGTTTCTGGTATAAATCATGCGGTTTCATGTCTAAAAATATTCCTACAATGTTTTGAAACTTGTTATACATCCTGGTACATAATTGTGCCAATTTGTGATCGTAATCGGTGGTAAAACGTGATAAACTACCAAAAATCCATGCGATTTCTAGGAACAAAAGCGCCTTAAAAACTTCCGATTTCATATTCACAAAAAAATAATAATAGAATACCATCGTCAAAAAAATATTTTCTTTATTCCAATGAAAAATGTACATTACCAAAAAGCACTATTTGGGTGCAATGGAGATGATAGAAACGCAATCTGAATCCAGGGAGGTGAGCAATGAAATGTCACAGAAAATTCTAAAAAACGAATGTAAAAAGAATGCTAGCCCCCTCGTATGAACGCTGGCCGTGCTAGTGTAGATCGCCGACACTAACACGTCGACAGCAAAACGAAATAACACCGCCACTGGGCGTTCATAATTGTCTATTTCGTATTTAAGAAGATGCTCTTTTCGCAAACAAAACAATGGTGTTTTTCGTCTGTGTTGGTCCGTGTGTTAACACGCAACTTGCACCGACCGGCGAAGAATTCACAGATGCAGCAAAGATGTCATTCAGAATATTGGATGTTCACACGATATAGCAAACTTTTTGAATAGCCATCATCTCGAGATTAAAGAAAGAAAATAAATTTACCAGAATTGGTGCGAATGTGCCGTTGCGACGTCTCTTGACATAAAATGCCCTTCCTCAGATTGAACAATTAAAATAATTTTTACTTGTGTAGGTGCGCATGAATACAACCAAGCTCTGCTATTCGATGAATGTTTTTGACCAATAGATAAACTAATAATTTTCGCAAACGTAGACACACAAGTGCCCATCCAAGGTATTATTTTGAGTGTACTTTTCTCGTGGGTACTATGAAATGCCCAATGAAAAATGAGCAATGAAATGTCACAGAAAAGGTTATATGCAGTCTGAGTGAGCAGGTGGCTATGCAACTTTTCCTTTGTGCTCAACGCCTTCTCACATACGGAACACTGGAAAGGTTTCTCTTCAGCGTGGATCCGAATATGAAGAGTTAAGATTCCTTTTCCAGTAGAGGTCTTCTCACAGATGGAAGGTTTCTCACCAGTGTGGGTGCGCATGTGACAAGCCAACGGATCTTAGCAGCGAAAGTTCTCTCACAGATGGAACACTGAAGGTTTCACCAGTGTGGTGGCATGTGATAATCCAAGTGTCCTTTTTGAGTGAAGGTCTTCTCACAGATAGAACACTGGAAAGGTTTCTTACCAGTGTGGATAAGCATGTGATCATCCAAGTATCTTTTTCGACTGAAGGTCTTCTCACAGATGGAACACTGGAAAGGTTTCTCACCAGTGTGGTTACGCATGTGATTATCCAAGTGTCCTTTTCGAGTGAAGGACTTCTCACAGATGGAACACCGGAAAGGTTTCTCACCAGTGTGGTAACGCATGTGATTATCCAAGTGTCCTTTTTCGCTGAAGGTCTTCTCACAGATGGAACACTGGAAAAGTTTCTCACCAGTGTGGGTAAGCATGTGATCATCCAAGTGTCCTTTTTGCCTGAAGGTCGTCTCGCAGATGGAACACTAATACTCCATCTACCAACAAAAAAACGTGTGTATCAGATAAATTCAAGGGGACACTAGCAACAACATTCGTCTGAAACTATCAAACATTTGACAGAATGAACATAAAATGCAAGTGCAATAGTCTAAAACGGTATAGTCACACTGTTCGAACAGTTGAGAAACATAAATTCGTTTTTTTTACGTTTGCAATTTTCATAAAAATTGATAGATGGAAAAACAACTGCTCCCCCCTTGCATCATTTCTTTATTTCCGGAAAATTAATTTTTAAAAAAATATTTTTTATTGCATTTATTTATAGCATAAATTACGCAAAAAATACTCGTCTTACAAAATTACATATAATCTTTTTTTAAGCATATTTTTTACAAGAAATTTTGGCTAAGGGAACAATCTGTATCTTCATTTTTCTAGTTTTGAAACGTTCTCTTTTTCTACTTTCCAAAATATGGCGAGTTTGCAAAAATAATAGCATATATTTTACTGCCGCTGATTGCTACGAGAAATTTTATGACAAAATTGAAGCGGTTTTCGAGAAAAAATATTTTATCAAATTTAAAAATTGCCTACCACACCAAATTACAAGAAAATACTTATATTTTCGAAAACTATGAACACTATTTTATCTCAACATGTCTTTTTAGAACAGATATCACTATAGAAAAATAGATTTTTAATATAGTAGTTTTAGGAACACTCCCCAGAAAATTGCACTTCCCAATTTCTGAAAGGAAAATTTTGAAAAAGCGAAGGTTTTATCTAAATTGCCCTAAAAATCATCCACATTTATAAACATTTTCAAAACTCCACATACAAACGCAGAAAAGGTGACCTGTACAGAGATTACATAAAAAGGTGGACTCTAGTAATTGCCGTGATAACCCTCATGCTGTCGCGCTAGGCCTTACAACTTTTACTTTGAAATTCTTGAAATGTTATTTGAAATTCTCCCGATTGCAAATCAAAGAGGTGTTGCTAATAGCTTAGGAAAAAGGCAATTATTGTGCCTCACTATGAGGAATGTGATTTATGTATCTTAATAAAACGTGTATTTGTGAACAAATCCTGCAAGGAATTTAACAAATACTGTACTCACAACCCAATAATTGTAACATAGGTTCGAAATAATAATACAATAATAATAAATAATACACAATAAATAACTAGATGTGCTACAGAATGGCACAGACTTTCTCAGGAAAGTTTTCCACCCTTTGGTTTGGACTGTGTCGTCGGTCTTCCTCCATCATCTTGCCAGCTACCATCTTCGGGCGCCCAAGTACATTTTTTTTATACATTTTCTCAATTTTTCTGTTTTCTAATAGTAGAACTGACAAATTACTTCAAGTATAATGAAGAGTACAAACCTCGTATTTAATGGCAAATGTCACTGAAAAATTCAGACCTACTCTATTACTAAAAGAAATTAAAAAAAAAAAAAATTGGATCCGTTTTTAAGAAAATTTCTGGGGGGCTTCATGTAAAGTACCCAAAATTTAAAACAATATTTTTCAAATTTCAAAGCTTAAACTAGAGCCAAATGGATAGGGGTTTCTTCAATTTGGAAAATATCCTACGCATGGTTTACGCACTAATAGAGTTCAGAGACGGACGATTGTTTTGAGAAAAACAAAAACAAAAACTTTTTCGGTATCACGGGGACCCCTAAACGAGTATTCCGTTGAAATCTCGAAATCAATTGCCTGCAGCATTAGAAAACTATCTCTATACTACGTATGTATACGACAAAGTAAAGAGTTATTGTACAGAATGGCATAGACTTTCTCGTACTAGTTAGTTCAATCTGGTTTCCATCAACATGAAAAGTAATTTGTCGCAATTTATTAATTTTTCGGTCCTCAAGTGGCAGAATAAAACTAGTGGTGCTACATCCGAGGAAAAAATTAAAAGAAAATTTTGGAGTGGGTTTTAAAAACAAGAATTCCAAATCGCCTTTACTTCAAGCATTACGTTGAAGTAAGGAAAGCAATACGTAATAACAATATTCTAACAACCAACGATTCAAAATAATGCACGAAAAATTTGGCTTCATCATTTACTGTGAAATTTCAATTACTTTACACAACTACTTCCTTACGTACTTTATAGCGGTTTCAACATTTAAATTGATACATGATACACAGGAGTAATAGGTTCACTTTTCACAACCGCAAACAACATACGATTTAAGTAATAAAATGATTCCAACGGATACACATGAAAAAATCACTACAATGACACTTGACTACAATGAAAAAATCACTTCAAAGTAATACACTACGATGACACAAACCAGAACACATATATTATGACTTACACACACACACACACACACACACACACACACACACACACACACACACTTATAGGTAATATTCTTTCAATATTCCAATGATAACGGCTGTTATGTTCAGCCTATAATGAAAAAATCACTACAATGACACTAATTATTAAGACTTTAATAACATCTTGTCATGGTAACTAATTTATCCCAAACCATTGCGAATTCAAAAGCGAGCGAATACCAAAAAATCACATTTGCAATAATATTTACAATATTTTGAAAAAATATTTAAAAACAAAATATTTAGAATTTTTTGAAATGATACTATGTCTTACTTTTCGTATTTCGGTAATATATACTTTTTATTTTTTTGTGATTTAAGAACACCTATATTTTTCAACATTATTTGATTTTGCAGCCTCAAATATCTTGGTAAAAAAATTTTTTTGAAACTTTGAAAATTAATTTGGTTTTGGCAAAAAAAAATTCCATAGTTTTTGAGAAAATTTGGTTTAGAGTCAAACAATACATTTCTGTAATTCTTGGGGGGAAAAAAAAGAATAGAGTGATTACGTTTACGTCATCGTGTACATTTAATACTACCCCTACCAAAAATGTAAAGAGAAAATGTGGAGCAGTTTTTGAGAAAATATTGTATTTGTTATTTTTTAAAACTGCAAATATTGCACGAAATCTACTAAAACTTTCCAAAAATGTACATGACGTTAATGAAAGATCTATTTACGGAACACAAATTTCATTTGAAAAAAGTTACCTTCAATTTTATAGTTGTAGGAAGACGCCGAAAAATTCAAAATTTGCAATTTTCAAAAAATTAAGTTAAGCATGAAAATCGTACCTATGCCACCTTTTTTAAGTGTATTTTGCTCTATTCTGACAAGAAAATCAAAGCCGTGTTTAAGAAAATTTTGAAAATGTCCGGGGAGCTTCATGTAAAGTACCCTAAATTTTAAAGAATGCTTTCAAAATTTCAAAGCTTAACTAGAGCCAGATGGTCAGGGTTTTCTTTAATTTGGAAAAAATCCTACGTGTGGTTCACGCGCTAGCAGTGTTCATAGGCGGGCGGATGGACACACGGACGTATGGCTTTCAATTGTTTTTTGGCATCAATTGGCATTTGGCATTTTTGACAAACTGGGTTTCTGGCTACACCGTGTAAGAGGATTTTAACTTTCTGTACGTCTATACGGAGTAATATACGTGGTATAAACTTATGTAATGCTGCAGAAAATCGATTTCGGGATTTCAACGGCACATCAAGTGTTGAGGTCACAATCCGTAAAAGGTTTTTATAAAACTCGTCTGTCTGTAAACACTAGTAGCGCCTATACTTTACGTAGCATTTTTTCAAATCGAAGAATCCTGTCCATATCGCTCAAGGTTTCTCTTAATTTAGCAACAGCACATTCTCGTTATCAGGACCCAGCAATGAATTTTCTCTGAAATTCATGTTTTTTGCGTAACTTTAGATAACTTTCTCAATACTACCGTATTACTCGGTATATACGTACGTATACGAAAGAGTAAAAAATAATCACTTACCTGAGGAACATGAAATTATCTCTTGTTTTATTTTAGCAATAGAAGCACTACCACACCAGGGTGCAGGTTGATCCTAAAAGAGAGAGAAAACATACACAATCTCTCCAACAAGAAGGACATTGAGCTTGAAGATTTGAAAATTCATTTCGCAGTGTAACATTACTCTCAATAATCTTGGCATGGTTTATGTAGTTTCTTTTGGAAATTTTAGTAGTTTTCAAGCAATAGTGCGTGCAATATTTGCAATTTTAAAAAATTACAAAACCAAAGTTTTCTCAAAAACGGTTCCAAATATTTTCTTTTTTTCCGCAGGGGTAGTGCCAAACATACTCTCTACGATGATATAAACTTCATATTGCTCTATTCTTTTATTTTTCGAAAATTACAAAAATGTAATGTTTTGACTTGTCTCCCACTTATGTAATGTTTGCATGAAAGGCTATTTCTTCACATTATTGTAATTATAAGTACATGTGCTTTAAATAATGTCAAATCAAGTTTCTCGAAACCTTAACTGTTTTGCATTAAAATAAGCTCAAAATTCCGCATTTTCAGAAACGCTCAACCGCTATATTTTCAAAAATTGCTCGAAATTTGTTCTTGAAATTTTGTGTACGGACAGTGAAAATTATAGTGTTTAAGATGATCCAATTCATTTCTGTGTATTCTTTTATTTTTTCAACAATTACACAAATGTAATTGTTTAAAATTATGTCTCACGCCGTTCATGTGCACATTTCCATCGATTTGTGTACATCACTGCATTTGTGAGTGTAAGTGCTTCAAATGTCTTTACAAGAAGTTCTTCGAAAGTTCAATAAATTCCTGCCAAATAGAGCTTTAAATTTCGCATTTATAGAAATGCTTTATCGCCATTTTCTTAAAAACGGCTCCGAATTTTTCAATCGAATTTTTTATTTAGGACGAGGTTTTACTCATCTTTAACATTCTTGAAGTATTATTTCGGTTCTACTATTACAAGACCGAAACGTTCAGAAAATGTGAAAAAAATGTTTTTAGGGCGACCATAGATGGCAGCTGTCCTAATAGCCATTTCGCGGGGTGTTCATATCCAAGTATTTCCCCAAGGGCCGACGCTCTGGGAATACCATTTTCACCATTTTATTACAAGTTGCAACAAACAACACGGTGCACAGTGTGTAATTTTGACGATCTAGGAAGAAAAAATTAATAACTCCCTTCGAAATAAATTTCTCCTAGTTTTTGGAAGTCTGTTGTGTAAACAATGTACAAATAAACAAATTTGCTTGTAGAACTTAAATTTTTATGAAATATTTTTTAAAATATTTAGGAAATTTGAATAATTGAATTAGCCTTCATGAGAGTATACGTTTGTCAAACGTTGCATTTGTTGAATATTATGGGACATAATATTTGAATTTTACAAAACATACTCTGCAAGAACAATAAAATGAAAGTATACAAGAATAAAAAGTCGAAAATGTAAACATTATAACAAAAAAATAAAATAAGAGGAATGTACAAAAATACTCAGAAATTAGTTTGAATCACTACTCGCGTGTTCTTTTGTTGATGATTCTTTTGAGTATATTTATTTTGCTCATTCCTTTATTTTAATAACATTAAGAGTTCAGGTTTCACTTTTTGGGTACAGTTGCAGGTTTAGGCCTAAGCTCGAAATGAATCAACGGTTCAAGGTCTCTCACTTGCTGCTCTATTTTCCCAACTTCAAGTTATTAAATCTAAGTTTTTGGCAAAATGAATTTAATTGGTCTGCAAAATCTTGTTGAAAAGGTGCTGGATTTTCCCAAACAATAGTTTTAATCTCATCAGCTCCATTGTAAATTTGTATCTGGACCATTGAAATACTAAAAACTTTCGTCAGTGTTGTTCATCAGAAAATTTTTGTTTATATCTGTTTTGTTCAGACCCATCACATCCCCACTTGATTATAATTTCAAAAGATGTAGTTTGAAGGAATGTAAAATCTCTGTCACTTTTTGAATTTTAAATGTCCGTGCCACGTCAATCAATGCTTGAAGGAGAATTTCAGCCGATTTTTAAGTAACTGTAATTTCGCTGATAGCATAACAGTTTCGCTTCCTTCACTTTATGATAGGGGAATAGAAAAACAATTTGAGTCTTTGTTTGTTGGCGTATGCGAACATACTGGCGGGTTGAAAGATTGGTATCCACCATCAAAGCAAGTGCGTGATCAACTGACAATGATGGCGGCTTTTGAAGAATGGATCTTCGGCTTTCTAATTGTCGTTCCTGTTTAGGAGGCTCAGAGAGCTCCTTAACTATAGCTGCGGAATCTCTTTGCCATCCTTCCTTAGTTTCATTTCAGTGGCCATGGATAATTCTTCTGAACTAGTAGTATCTAAAAGAGGTTTAAATTTTAGGGCTTTAGCTTTATTCCACAGCTTTGAAGGGCTTATTAGGTCTTCCAGCTCTATTAATTTTACATTAATTTGGATGGGCCTGGACTGCCTAAAATATAATCAGGAGGTGAAAGGGTTTCTTGGAGCCAGGACGAATTGTATTTTAGGAACTGTTCTTTACTTCTCACGGATTTTTGCCATCTGGTTTCAAATTTTTTACAAATACATCTAACATATGGCTTAATTTTATCCAACAATGCCTTTTCAGGTTCTATAATACCTAATTCACGCAAAAAAACAGTTAATACACCTTCACATTTTTCAACAATTGATTTTACCCATGTATCAAATAACGACATACGCGTAACTGGAGAGCTTCATTCTCTAAAAAATTATATTCGTCAGATAAGCAGATATAAGCAGCTAGTCTTTTCACGATCAAGAACCTAAACGTACTAGTTTTAAAATGTATATGGCCAGAAAGGTGTATAATGGTGTATAATACACTAAAACTCTAAGTGAATTTAGAGAACGTGCATTACATTTAATATAAATCACTCACCTTTCGTTTAACGTTTTTAGGCACAACAAAACTCAATAACTAAATAATATCTCACATAAAAATGATCGTAAACTATGAAAATTACTTCTGGTTGGCACAAATCACAGAATCAGTCAAGAGGTGTATCACGACCAAGGGAACTTTGCGTACTGAAAAGGGTCATTCGGAGCTGAGTTTTGCCAGAGCGGCGATGGACGTGTTTCAACATGCACCACGGGGTTCATGTGACCTTCAAGAGAAAACTAACAACGTTCCCACATAGCTGGGACATACTACTACACAGAAACCTAACAATTTTACTGTTTCAATTCAGTCGAAAATTTAATTTTTTCCTGCTAGATGGCCAAAATTACACACTGTGCGGTGCTCCGATTTCGTATTTTGCAATAAAGCTTGTTTATTACCAGTGAAGCAACCAGGCATGTATGCATCGAACACTGTTATTAATATCAAAAATTTTAGTGATGTATACTGCACATGGCTCACACAGCTCAAAGTTATGTTTCATATTAATTAATTGTAAAGAAAAATCCTAAAACGAATTCCTTACTTCGATAAAATCCTCCGGCTTACGAAATTTGAGTTGTTTGTATTTCGTCGATTTATTTTTACTTTCTCGCCTTACGAATTCTTCGTAGGAAGAGAAATTTATGTAACTGTGCGAGAGAAAACGGAAAATTTTCGCCGGAAAAATTCTTATTGTCGGGCTGCTGTAACCTAAAAGTAGGTAACTCCTGTAGCTGAATTTAGAAGAAAAACATCGTCTAACACGTCGTCTAGCCAGAATCCATGGTTTTTGGTTCTTGATACCGAAAAATCGATTGACGAGAAAACGTGTGTCCGTCTGTGGTTAAGGTTCACGCTAGCGCCTACAGGGTTCAGCCGATTTCCTTCAAAGTTGATACTGCACAATCGATCTAAATGAAATCGCGACTTCAGGATTTTCCAAAAAATTTTGATTTCAGATGGTACTTCACATGAAGCCTCAAAAACATTTTCAAAATTTTCTCAAAAACGGCTCCACATTATTTGATCTAACACTGTCCTCGGATAGCGGAAAGTAAGCTGAAGAGAATGGTGGTAGTCTCGTGTTCGTTGAAGTCACAGATTTGACACGTTATTCTTACCTTCTCTTCGTCAGTACTTGATGTTTCCTGCTTCACCGGTGGCCAAATGAACACAGCCATTCCAACAAGCAATTTTTGTTCGAGCCGAGACTCGAACTCAGATCCATGGAGTTAAGGCGCCGCGCACTTCACCGCTACACCACGCAGTCGCTCTCACGTACTCCCTTGGGCCGACTATTAAGAATCTAATTGTCTTTACCCTTACCTCCACCACCCAATTCTATGAAAATTCAAAACGCACGACAAAATTGAGAAATGAGCCTTTCTTTTAAGCGACGCTTGATTTTCCCTGAGAAAAAAAGGAAGTGTTTTTTTCTTGACTTTTTTTTTCAGAAAAAAATTTTTTTTTCATAAATTGCATTAATTTCAAGCAGAAGCACCACTATTTTTTTTCAATATTGTACATGACCTTTCTTCAAGGATTAATTTTTACTTGCCCGTATATGAACGTACATACTAAATAATTACGTTGAATAGAGAAAGGTATGTAATACAGCGAAAAATCGATTTCAAGATTTAAACGGAAATGCACGTTCTGAGTTACCCTGACACCGAAAAATATTTTTCTTCTTTTTCTTTTCTCAAAACGTCCGTTTGTAGTCTGTGACAAACAATGGCGCTTAACGATTCCAAAGGATTTTCTCCAAACTGAATACCGCCCGGTCGATCTGGCTCCAATCGAGGCTCTACGATTTTTAACAAATTTGTTTATTTTTTCAACAAAAGACAATTTTCTTAAAATCGGCTTCAAACTGAAAGGGTTTTAATAAACTAACCAATAGAACAAGGGTGTGTTCAAATCAATCTGGGCCAAACCTTAAATCTAACGTCCATTTAAATGAATTGATCACAAAATTAAGTTCATTGTACTACGCATTCAGAATTCTTTCAAATTCAGTCTGCCTTCATACTGCTCATTGTGTATATTTCGCGAATGTTCATTCTGCCTGAGATATGGCATAAAATTCTGGGGAAATACAGCTTATAGCTCCCAGACTTTTAGTTAACAAAAAATAATTATATGAATAATAACACTCGACATAGAAATCATATTCATCAGGTGACAGTATTAACAGTTCATTACAAAGAATTCACATACAATACATGTAAATTATTTTACAACACTTTGCCAGATGATATAAAACGATTAAATTCGATAAAAAAATTTTAAATCTAAAGTGAAATTGTTTCTGCTGCATAACTGTATCTATACAATAAGATACTATACTGAGCATCACAAGAAAAGTAACATTAATTTTAACAGTGAAATTTAATGCATTATTTAATTTAAAAAATATTTGTATTTATTAGCAAATGCTGAGATGGACCTATAACAAGAAATGTATCGCTGCCTCCAGGTCAATGACCCCATCTCGATCAGGTTTTCCGTCCAGTTTCACTCATCCATTGAGCAAATGCTGAGATGGCCCCTTGTTTTGCTTCTGGACATACATGTAACTACATTATTTGAGCAAGTCCTCCAGAAATCAGTGGGAAATATAGTTATTCAAATTATTGTTTCCATGTCGTTGTGGCAGGAACTTCCTTGACGAAAGACATGATGGATAAGACACCAAAAGTTATTGCTGACTTATCCTTGAAAATACATTTGCTTACAATGGAGCAATTATTTTCCTTTAATTGAAAGTTCAAGCAGTATATGACTTAGTGTAGTGATCACAGAATTTTCAAAACGTGCAGAGAATCCACATCTCCCCATAGCACGTCATACATAGTTTTTAACTGTTTTTGACGTTAAATAAATAAATAAATAAATAAAATCTATGTTGAATATGAAAATCTTCCCTCGATTTCTAACATGATTGAATACAAACATTTCCTGTCCCAATCAAGAACTATCTATAACGAAAATAAACGACTCTCATTAATACATTTATCATTGGCATCCAACACTTTCAAAAGTAGGAAAATATCAACCGCATCAATGATTCATATCAATCTTAATATCTTCCTAAATTTAAACTGTCCTTTAGTCACTACTGATGAAAATATATCAAATATTCCTGCCTTGACCTTTGCAAATAACTCACATGGCACTAATTATGATAAAGAATTTCCAAAATTCAGAGCCAAATCATCCTTTACAATTAATAATATACTCAAAAAAATCAATCTTCTTATTCAGAATTAAACCTTCCCATTACACCCTGTGAAATCAACAACGTTCCGAATAAATTTCACAATTCAAATCCTGGACCACATGGTATCTATGCCGCATTTCTACTAGAATGTTCTCCATAGCAATACAATACATCACTTCCTTATTTAATCATCTCCTCTCTAATGACCCCTCTCCCAACTCTTGGAGAGAACCTACTGTAATTTCTATACCTGAAAAAAATTAGAATCCAAACCTTCCTGACTTATCAGCCTTTTTCACTTACTTTATGCATACTACTGGAGACAATTATACATAAAAGACTTACATGATTTTTAGACATTCACAACAAAATGTCCTCATTATAAAAAGGATTTCAACATTGCTGCTCTACTATAGATCACTGAAGGAATATTTATAGTGATAGCTTTGATATGCAAAAGGCTTTTGACATGGTTAGGAAAGATAAAATTATTAAAAGTATATTTCAATGGGGAATAACCGAAAAAAAAAAAAGCAATTTCACCCTAGTATCTTGACAGAGCTCCATTACGAAATAGTGCTGCGACTGTAATGGTGTGTCTTCTTTGATAGTGTTCTTTCTTCACAATGTTTTTGCAATTGCACAGCTTAAATTTTTGAGTTTTTGAGTGCTTTCTTATAAAAGTGAATTGGTAATTATGTGGTGTGGTATTATGTTACAAGGTTTATAGTGAACGAGTGATCTGAAGGCCCAAGCCTTGCTGTGACTTAGATCCGGGCAAGCGAAGCGAGAAAACTCGCCTTTGGAAAGTAATCTGGCATTTAATTGCAGCGGGGACAAAGTGTAGTAACGGTGAGCCATAAAAAGAGCCTATCTGTAAGTTTTATTAATTTCTATCTGGGCGCTTAGCATAAATTAAGGGAGGGATTAAGGTAGCCAATTAGGGCTTAAGGTATTTGCTTCATGTTATTCAATGGTTTTATCGAATGTACTTGCTTAATAACTATTAATACATATATTCATATTAAAATTTTCACATGTTTTCAAACATTAAAATTTAAATTTTAATGCAAATTTTAAAAAAAGAAACAACCTTTTAAAATTTAAAAAAAGTTTTCCATTCAAAAACATATAAATAAACCTTTTTCTTTATATAATAGAAATATTTTTAAAAAATTGAAGATTCAGCCTGTCTTATTCTTTCCAAAATGCACTACATTTCAAGAACAGCCTATCAAAATTATTCGCTGAATTATTTGTAACTTCAGACAAACTGACAAAAATCATAAAAACAGTTGAATTGCTTTTTATAACTTGTATTTTCATATTTACATCAATTCTTGATATGATTAACTCCAAGATCAACATTTTCCAACTACATTTTTAAATATATAAAAAGAAATTCAATATTTAATTAGAATTTAATAGCATATCACAAGGTAATCTTAAATATTTCTAATTTATAAAATAAAATAAAAATAACTAAATTTCATTCATTTTACTAATTTGTGAAAATTTATATTAAATAAATAAAAAGAAATAAAACTTATTAATTTATATCAAGCAAAACAGGCTCAATTTGAAAGTAAATAGACATAAGTTCTGAGAAACCAGTCTTGCACTTAAAAAGTTTAAATCAGAGCAAAACTATAGTTTTGCATTCAAAAACATACAAATAAAACTTGTTCTTTGAATAATAGATCACCAAGGTAATCTTAAATATTTCTAATTTATGAAATAAAATAAAAATAAACTTCAAATTTCATTCGTTTCTACTAATTTGTGAAAAGATTTCAATCATTTATTAGATAAGAATACTACATATATTTAATGTTAAAATATTTTGGAGCAATATTGATGGATTCAAGAACTTAACAAACAATTTGCAAATTCAATTTTTTTTTTATATTTTAAATTTTCAAATGAGTTCTAATAAATTATTTGGTTAGCCAATTAGTGTTAGAATGTGCTGTTATGATAATGGCAAAACAGGCTCAAATTGAAAGTAAATTCCCGAATTAGTAAAGGAAGTTTCATTGCTGTAGCAATCACAAAACGGCTACATACATCATTAATAGAAATTCTCTAAAGAATTTTAAACTAGCAATTTAATTTAACACAGCAAAAGCAAAAATTCCAATTCAAGATCTTAAAATTTCAAGTCAAATGAAGTTTTCACATTGGACATGATTTTGGTGTATTTAAATGCACTTGTTGCTACATCTCTCTACTGAAGATAACACCATCACTTTCTTTTCAATCTCCACACCCAAGATTGACATTATATCCATGACCACTAAAAATGCAGAAGGTAGATAAGCATTCGGTTTCCTTACCAAGCCATTATTTCCAAAACCCCTTCCAGAACAACTTTCCTTAACTTGAATGCCATTAAATCAGATTCACCATCATATTCACAGAACTTTTTTTGGCGCAACAACAAATCAGACATTTCTGTGGAACCTTCATTTTTCTCCTCTTCCAATCAGAAACCAACCAAAAATTCAACCAGGGTGCTTAAACACTGAAAACTAACACCGTCACTCATCGCTCAGGAGGCTTCAATGCTGAAAAATCTACTTTCGTAATGGTGGCTACTTTTCCTAAACCTCAATACGTCAAATCGTCAATTATTTCCAATTTCCCACTAAACACAGATTAGGTTATGTCACTAATGCAAACATTACTTACACAGACATTCCAGCAATCATCTTCATGCACATCAATTGGTTCTTCTTTAACCTAGAGGTATCACAAAAACAAACATTTAAAAGTAAGCATACCATTCACATTTGCTGCACTTATAACATCTATTACAACTGAATTTGCGCTTTATTAATTTAATTTTCATAACGCAATGCAAATCAGGCAAATCAACCTGTCAAAAACGTAGAAAAGTCTTACCGCTTCTATTTTGATAATGCTTTCCGCTAAAATATCAATCTCTTCCATCACTATCTCACCCAACTCACAAGTGAACAATTAGGTATGCTGTTGTTGACAAAACTTATAAAACTTTCTCTAACAAGTAAAAAGATTATCCTCACCAGATACTCACACAGCACCATTATTTGTATAAGATTATCTGCAAGCACCAGTGGCGCTAGTCTGCGCTAGTCACCGAACAGAATCGGGATTTTAGCCTCTAGTGTATGAGCGTACAGGACAATTTACTTCTTAGAGAAACTTTTCTTATTACATTATTAGCTTTGTCAAGAACAGGATAAAAACTGGTTTACTTGTGATTTGTGAGCAGGCTGAGGTAATGGAAGAAGTTAACAATTTAACGGAAAGCACTATCAAAATGGAAGCGGTGAGCCTATTAGTATATATATTTGACATAATATTGATATGTGATTTGTTAAATTAAGAAGCCCGATGATTTAGGGCATTGTGTTACAAAATCTAATTTAATGAAGCCCAAATTCAGTTGTAATAGATATTCTAAGTGCAGCGTGTGTTAATGGTATGCTTACTTTTAAATGTTTGTTTTTGTGTTACCTCTAGGTTAAAGAAGAACAGATTGATGTGAGTGAAGATAATTACTGGAATGCCCGTGCCAGTAATATATGCATTAGTGGCGTAATCATATCTGTGTTTTGTGTTAAATGGAAATTAATTGATGATTTGATGTATTGAGGTTTAGAAGAAGTGGCTTCCATTATCAAATTGTAGAATTTTCAGCATTGACACCTGCTCATCGAAGGGTGATGGTAGGTTAGGTTTCAGTGCTCAAGCACCCTGGTTGAATTTCTAATTGGAAGAGGAGAAAAATGAAGGTTCCACAGAAATGTCTTATTTGTTGTTGTATGAGAACGAGGACTGAATTTTATGGTGAATCTAATGTAATAGTCTTTATGTTTGGAAGATGATTCTGGAGGGGCTTTTGCAAATAATAGCTTGGCAAGCAAACCAAATAGTAACTACCTTCTGCCTTGAAGTGGTCGTGGCTAAGATGGCAATCATGAGTTTGGGGATTAAAAAGGTAGTAAAGATGTTACCTTCATTAGGGGGACGTAACAAGTGCATTTGAATTGATCATGGATCATTTCCGATGTGGAACCTTCATTGCATTTGAAATTTCAAAATTTGAATTGGTAGTTTTGCTCTTTGCTGTGTTAAATTTAACTGCACTCATCTGTATATTAAGAAGTGGCTGGTAGAGGAAACATTCTTCAGTGTGTTCTTTTTAGTGAATGTGAATTTTCATGGAGCATTTCCGCGATTTGAATGGTATTTTTAAAATCTGCTACTGCAATGAAACTTCATTTTCTATTATCCTCAATTTAATTTCAGTCAAACCTTTTTTTACAGGTCTATCACAGTAGCCCTTTCTAACACTAATTGGCTACACAAATATCTTAAGAAGACTATTAGAAATCATTTGAAAATATGTAGTGTTATATGAAATTAAATAATGTATATAATATTAAAAACTGTGTATAAATGTGTTTAACTTTAATGAAATGGAGTAAATTCTAATTAAATGTTTAATTTCTTCTTAATGTTTAAAAATGTAGTGAAAAATGTTGATCATGGAGTAAAACCACATCAAGAATAAGTATGAAGTTACAACTGATGAAAAACAATTCATTTGTTTTTATAATTTCGGTCAGTTTGTCTGAGGTTAGAATGAAAGCAGTGAAATTGATTTTGATAGGCTATTCCTGAATTATAGAGAATTTTGGAAAGAATAAAATGGGCTGAATTGTTTTAAAAAAAAATTATTTACTTTTATATAATGAACAAGGTTTATTTGTTTGTTTTTGAATGCAAAACTATAGTTTTGGTCTGATCTTTACCCTTAAGTGGTAACACTTGTCTCTCAAAACGTATATCTATTCGTTTTTATTAAACCGAATTTCACACTAGTTTTAAACATTCTGTGACAACTTCAAAGAATCTATGATTTCAGGAATGTAGAGTTGAATGTTTTTAGGGTAGATAAAGAAGCTGACTGGTATATATTAGATCCATCGTCTAATTTTTTAATTAAATTCATTGAATTTTTTTTTTTTTGACAAAAAGCATTCCAAAAATCGTTATTTCGTTACAAAAATGTTGGGATTTTATAGTGAGGTAGATTAGTTCATTTAAGATTTTCTTCTTATTGAAGATAATGTATTGGGATTTTGAGTGGGATATTTTAATTCTGTTTCGTACGTCGAATCAACTAGTTTGTTGATGGTTGATTTTGCTAGTTGTTGAGTGATGCAAATCTAATTGCCACTGACTTTTACAGTGACGTCATCTGCGAATAAATATACTTTTAGCACTCGAAGGAATGGGAATAATAAGGCAGTGGATTAATAACAATAATTCGCTGAAAATTGACCATAATGGGAACAGTTTTGGATGTCATATTTGTTAGTTCATGTATAATGAAATTGAACATAAATAGATCTATTTTTTAAAAAATTTCCTGTAAATATAAAGTTATTACCAGTTATTTCATTGAAGTAATACGTTCATAATTTTATCTCTCCAAACCCTGTCGTAAGCCTTTTCTAAGGCTTAAAGTGAAAATATTCTTAAGTTTAATGAAGGCATTACAGATATCACTACAATATTACGTAGGTAATCTATAGTAGAGTAGGGATTTGAAATTGTTTTTGAAGTGGAGATATTTTGTTGTTAATTTTTAAAAGCCATGTAAGGCCTTATTTACATAGAATTTTCTTCAGTAGTTTATATAAAGAATCAAGCAAGTGTAATACCCCGATAACTGGCAGGAAGGTTAGGATTCCAATTTTTTTCGTGTATAGTAATTACAATAGATCCTTCCCAAGAGTTGGAGAAGAGCTAGTAGGTAGGAGATCATTAACTAAGGAAGTGATGTATTGGTTTTGGAGAAAGTTCTCGTAGAAATATGTTATAGATACTATGTTGCCCAGGACTTGAATTGTGAAGTTTAATCAGAACATTGTTGATTTCACAGGTTGTAATTCGAAGGTTTAATTCTGTGTTAGAAGATTGATTTTTTTAAATATGTTATTAATTGTATCGGAAGATTCGGCTCTGAATTTTTGAAATTCTTGATCATAATTGTTATCATATGAGTTATTTGCAAAGGGGAAGGGGAGTATATTCGATATATCGTCATCAGTAGTGTCAAACTGATTGTAATAAAGTGAAAATGTTGGAAGAAATTTAGATTGATATAGATCATTGATCAAGGTGATTTTTGTAGCTTTCGGAATTGTTTAATGCAATGTAAAATTTATCCATGAGAGTTGTTTATTTTCATAATAGGTTCTTTTCACATACACTGTTGGTGTTGTATTCAATTATGTTGGAAAACATGGGATGTCTCTTGAACATAAGAAAAGCATGTCTGTATAGTTTGTTGAGCTATTTGCCAGTTGTTCAAGCAGGTGGGTGTTTTCCTTTGTATTTTATTCACAAACTTAGGGATTGTGAGATTAGCAGCTTGAAGGATGGTTGAAGTAAAAATTAATTATTTTATCTGCTGGGGAGATGAAAGAATGTTAGTTGAAGTAAAATTAATTGTTTTATATGTTGGGGAGATGAAAGAAAGGGTATCATTAGCAGTAATTTAATCCATTAATTGAGAGATGAATTCTCTTTATTTAAAAAATTTGCCAATGAGAAGTTCCATATAGTGTTTGTGTTAAAGCGACTGTATTGTGATGAATTGTTAGTGTTCTGAGTGAAATTGGGATGTCATCGCTTCCAAAGGGAGAATCTTCAGTAGACCAATCCTAGCGGGTGCCTATAGATGAACAAAAAGAAAGTCATTGGAGCGAAATCTTGTGAGAGTTGTTTTCGAATGATTAGGCTTGTTTTATTCATAATTAAAGTAATAATGTTGGGATCTTCTAGAGTATGCTTGATGATTTTTCTTCACGAGTCTTCTTTATAGAATCCCATAAGAGGCTGTGACTATTAAAATCATCAATGATAATAAATTGCGGTGTAGTTAAAGAAAGAGAGTTTATATTTCTTATTGAGAGGAATCGTAGGCATTAGGGAGATAACTGTTTGAAATGGTAAGTTTCGATGAACCGAGATTGATTAGAACACACACCTATTCCATTGACGAGTTTATTATAATTTCTTCTGTTTAAAGTCTTTTTTTGTCTATATGGCAACTTCACCACTGGCTCAAAGGGCATTAGAACAACATTGTAAATAATTATTAACATTTTTAAGTTGGTGAATATTTTTATTACAGAAATTTATCTCTTGAAGACAGATAATTTAAGGGTTATATTTAGTAATCAGAACATGTAAGTTTTCATGTTGAGGATGAAATTCATTAATGTTCCATTCAATAATGTTGTTAATCATTCGGGGTAATAAAGTTGAAGTTGGCAGTTATACACATCAGAGTCACACGATTTATATTCATTGTTTACAGCAATATTCTTCTGATATGTCATTTTTAGGTTTGAAAATCTTCCTTTAATGTGTTTATCAGTTTAATGCGAGAAAACTTTTTCTATCACTTTTGGTATAGGTTGACATTAGTGAAGAAATCTGTGGAAATTTCATATATGCAAGTAAATTTTTGGTTCTTTCTAGTGAGGCTTTAAAGTGTAGAACATTCAATGGATAATTGGTTATAGTGTTAGATAATTTATCTTGAAGAGGAGAGAGTTGTTCATCTATTTTATCTAAAGAAGAATGAAGTGTTTTGGATTTTTTTTGCGTGTAGCATTATTGTTACTCTTATATATAGAGGGTGGTTTGTAGTCAGAATCAGAATTAGAAATTGAACAGGAGGAGGGAGAGAGCAATAGTGTAGGTGTTTCTTTTGTAGAAGTGGAGACTGGAGTTCAAGGATCTTTGTTGGATGTTTGAGGCGGAATATTTGTGTCTTGTGTTATAGACGTTTGCTGCACTGTTGATTGGTCTTGTATTGAAGGAATATTTTGGGGGCACGTTTTGGTGAAATGTCCAAGTTCTTTCCATACAAAACCTGATGGTACAGTGAAAGGATATATCCAAAAAGATGTAATCATCGGAATGGTTGGTATTTTATTGATGTCTAAAGATGGATATAAATTTGACGACAAAAACTAAGAATGTGAGTTAATGCATGGTAAGACATGCCTGCTTGTATGAACGTCAGTTAGGATACAACAAATTACGTTTAAATTTTTGAATTCGGTTTCAGTGACTGAGTGAGCTATAATAGGACAGACATTATTTGTGAATTTATTTATTTACAGTAAACAGGCAATTGCTCAATTTCATACAGATCATATAAGGTGAACAAAATATAAAGTATGAGTATATATATAGCCGTCAATAATAGTCATTCAATAAGATGAATATGCACAGTTAATAATTTATTTAATAGAAGAACAATATAAATCAATTTCACAGTTTTTAGCAATTCTATACATTTGCCATATTGGCAAATTGAATCCCAAGTTGGATTTATAAATGGGAATATGATACATTTGGTTTGACCTCTTTCTTAGAGTGTGTAATGGTATTTTCCAATCGATTAAAGATGGAGTTCAGTGCTATTTCATTATTTATATGTAGAGGTTGGAGTTTTCGGGGGAAATGTTTGCTAAAATAGGTGCAAAAAATAATAAAAATATGTGCAAAAAAATAAAAATTGGTGCATGTTTTCAGGTACACATATTGATGATTTTATTGTATGATCATTAATACATGATTTTATAGCATAAAATTTATACCATAACATGACCAATCCACAAGAAATATTGAGGGAAATCAAGTAAGTTACATACAACTACATTTTTATTACAGATTTGCATCATTAAAGATAACACTAGGGAAGGGAATTAAGTGTAAAAAAAATACGAAGTATGTTCTTAGACCAACATTTTCGATTCATTTTTCTGTTAAGATAATAACAATGAAAACTGTCCACAATGCAAATGTCTGGCCGGTCCTGTTCTGAGTTGTGCGGCGCTTTGCGAAGGGCTGGAGTCTCTTAAGTAGGGGTGAGGGTTGCAGTAGCATGCGAGGGCAATGAGCTGCAGGATTTGTTGGAAATACGTCTTTGAGTTACTGTTGGGTGGTAGTTCATGGGATTAAGCTCGTAATTGATGCATTGTTGAGGAAACATCAGATTTGCCATCAGAAGTTTGCAAATGTTAAAGTAGCAATATGCTAAATACATCAGAAGTCAACTGTGTTTGCTTCGAAGCAACATTGGCTTTGGCAAGATATTCAGTAAAAAAAGGCAGCTCTGTCCCAATAACTGGTAATGGGTGTTCTTTAATTTTAATAACGACAATGGGTGTTCCTTAATTTCGTTCTTCTTGGATTATTAATAGATACATATCGTTTTGGAGCAAAGTGTAGCAAAAGAAAGTGCATGACGTGCACAAATCTTGTCTGATTTAACTTGAAACAGTGTTTGTTCATATAATGTGCACATACAAGATTGATCTTTTTTGTGTGTAAAGTTAAGAAAATAAGGGAGAAATAGGGGCAGGGGGTCTATATATGTACAGTGGGGTGATTTAGCTGCAAATTAGGTGCAAGGAAAGTCACTGAAATGTTTCCGTTTGGGTTACATGACATGTTAGAAATAAAAAATGAAAGCTCCCAATGAGCTTTATCTTTAGGTTCAGCTTCTAAAAGTTTCCTTCCCTTATTTATCAGTTTATATAAAAATACCATATCATTAATGGGAGTTTTTGTTTTTTTTCTCCCTTTCAAAATTCAAAATTTAAGTAGTATATGACTTAGTGTAGGGATCACAGAATTTTGAAAATGTGCACACAATTCACTTTTCCACATAGCACGTCATACGCAGTTTTTTTTTTTGACGTAAAATAAATAAATAAATAAATAAATTATATTTCCCTAATATTATAGTGCATGGATAATCAATTGGATTTTTGAGTTTAGTAAATTTCAAGACTTTCCATTTTTGTATGTTGAATTTAAGTGCATTTGGGTTACGTTAATTTAATGCATTATCCATGCATTCCCGTTTGTCCCTGCAATCGTTGACATTTTTTATTTTTTTAAAAATTTTCAAGTCACCAGCAAACAAAAACTTACAATTTGGGAGGATTAGTTTTACCCCGTTTATGCCCGAGTTTATTATTTTGAAATATTAATACTTTTAGCAAATAAATTATGTCATAGGTGATGTGTAGTAATGTTCTAAATGAAAATTATCATTTTTTGTTATCGTTTTCAAATTTTGGACTGTTCATATATTTGAACACCAGGCATGAGCAGGTCCGGGGTTTTTAATAAGTAAGGACACATCTATAATATTTTTTTTATTTAAACCTTTATAAAAGGCAACAATTTAGTTATTTGCTAAATAAAAATAAATGCTAAATAATTAAGTTGGAGTAAGAAACGGTTTTCATGCAACTTTTTTACATTTTTCACATTGCTTGGTTGTATTCCTTTTACACATGGCACATCTTCCTCGCTTTGTAGCTGGTGAAATCCAGTGTCCTGTACCATCAAATCTCACAGAAGTTAATATGTGAGATATCAGTGACTTGCTACTTTTAGGTCTTCCACCTGATGAGGGTACAATTTTATACTTTTGTAGATAATAATAATTAATAATAATAATAATAATAATAATAATAATAATAATAATAATAATTTATTGCTTATAGACTTGCACAAAGTATCAAGCAAAGTCTGTCTAGTAATTAATTTAAATTACAGGAAGTTAATTACATATTACATATTTTTACTACATGCACTTACAGTAATAATTTACAAATCTACATTATCTTAATAATTTAAATGTTAATATACATAATTGATTAATATAACAATTAAAATAAGCTATAATAATAGGATTTAAAAATCGATTACATATCTTACATTAATTAAATAATTTACTTGATTTTGGTTATTAAAGCATGCAAGTGTTCACAATAAACATTCATATAATTTACATTTTAATAATACAAAGTCACATTCTTACACTAAGAGTAGCATTAACAAAGCACTGTATTATTGTAAACTAGCAGGTTATTATACAGTGGAAAAAACTTACAATTAGTGTTGGTAATTCACATTATCTTACAGTAATAAGTTAATTAACTTACAATAACTTGAATACATTAGTTAATAATAATTGTAAGTGCTTACAGTATCATGACATAATTACATTATTTACTATATTACTAAGTACTACTAATTACTATTACTAATTACATTGTCTTATCAAAACTGAGTAACTGGTACATGAAGTGGTCACACTTGTAGCGGTATACATGGTTTTTTAAAATACAGAAAAGTTAAAGCAGTTCAGTTATCTTATATGGACTCAGAGTGATGAGATGACGTTTAAGCAATGTTTTAAAGTATTTATCATCAGCCGATTTTACGGTGACTGGGAGATTATTAAAAAGCTTAGCTGCAAGCAGAAGGGTTACAGAAAAGTTAAAGCATCTGATTATTTCTCAATAGTAGTATTACTTTGTAAGAGTAGAGTGCTACAACAGTCAGTAATTCATATTTAATAAAATAATATTTACAGGACTGTCTTGGATTCAGCTTGAAAATAATTCTGATACATTTCTTTTGTAGGACCGTCAATCTATCCATATTCTTTTGTGTTGTACCTCCCCATATTTCAATACCATATTGAAGTTGTGAGAAGATTATGCCGTAGTATATTGACAGAAGTGAGTCTGTTTCCAGGTATCTGGAAAAGTATCTCAAGAGGAATATATTTGAGTTTATTTTATTACAAAGTGTGTCAACTTGTTTGTTGTAAGTTAGGTTCTGATCTATTAATATTCCTAAAAACTTATGGCAATCAGTTTGATTCACTGATTCCTTGTCTACTTCCACTTTTATGTTTTGGTGTTGGTAACTGTGATGAAACTTGAAATTGATTAATACAGTTTTATCAACATTTAATTTCAGTTCATTTATGGACAGATAACTTTTAATTGATTTTAAAGATTCAGACAGATTACTTTCTAGATGACAAAGATTTTGTCCACTGCTTATTAATGTTGTATCATCTGCATAAGAAATCACAGAGAAATCAGAAGAGCTTGGAATATCATTAACATATATTAGAAATACAAAGGCCAAGCACAGATCCTTGAAAATTTTTTTTTGGTAAGAAATTTTCAGATTGCCAGAAGATCTTACATTGCTATGCCGGTTCCAATTATCAAAAAAATGAGGTCATTTAGTCCACCCCTTATTCCATAGTAATCTAGTTTTTTTAACAGTTTTTCATGAGATACACTATCAAATGCCTTTGAAAGATCAATAAATATACCTGCTGTTTTTTTATTTGATTCCAAGTTTCCAATGATTTCATGAATAAATTCTACAACAGCAGTGGTGGTGGAGAAGCCTTTCCTGAAGCCATGTTGTGATTTATTTAGGATATTATTAGATTGAAGAAAACAATTAAGTCTTGCTTTTTTAAGTTTGCCAAATACTGAATTAGGGTTATGGTCGATAATTCCTAAATCCTGTGTATTATTATTCTTAGCAAGTGGTCTTACAATACTAACTTTTAGGGATTCTGGGAAAGTGAATACAGATAGAGATGAATTTATTAAGTGAACTAGAATATTAAGAAGAGCAGGTTTACATTTTTTAAGAATTATTGAAGATATTTCATCATTCCCTGACGAGTAACTATTTTTGAGGGAATTTATCAGTTGATTAACTTCATTAGCATTTGTATGATGGAGAAACATAGATTTTGAAGTTCCAGAAGATAAAGTATTACTGGTTACAGTGTCCTGCTTTGAATTTAAGAAATGGCAGTTAAAGGTCCTACAAATATCAGATGGATTATCTAGAAGAATGCCTTCATGTAGTAGATGTATGTTTTTATGAGTCTGAGTTTTCCCATTGTTAATTATGTTCCACAGTGTTTTAGATTTGTTTGTTGAGTTGTCAACTTTATGAATTTCATTTTAAGAATTTGTTGTGAGTTTTTTTAGTGTCTTAGTATGTCTGAACAGTTCATACATATTTTTCATTTTATTTCTAAGAACAAGAATTTCATCAGGAAGCTTAATTTTGGGTTTCTTCACTACATTCATTTGCCTCTTAATAATAGGACATGCAATATTCAAATGATAATTTAACTCAAGAACAAGTTCCATTTCTCATTGACATCATTTCTATTGAGTACTTCAGTCCATCCATTAGGAGACATTCATTTAGAAGATGTAGTTTAGTATCCCTCGTGTCACGGGTGAATGTGTATGTGGGTAGTTCAAGACTAACAGAGCGATTTATTATTTCAATGATTTGTGCAGTGTGATCAGATAGATGAAAGTCAATATTATGAGAGGAGTATTTATTCATTTCAATGTTTGTAATAATGTGGTCTATGGTGGAGCTGGAATGGGTTGTAACACGTGTTGCCCCTAACTCCACATCACGAAGATTGAAGCTATTTAGTAAATCGTGTAGTTCATTGTGTTCAATATTAATGTTCAGATCTCCCATAATAATTAACTTGCAATTGTGGTTCCCTAAGAGTTTAGTTAAAGTTCTTCTAACCTAAGTAGGAAGTCATTAACGCTAGAATTTGGGGATCTATAAATGCCTATTATTTTTATATTCCCTTCCATTGTTTTTATATCTACACCTGCTACTTCAGAAGTCATTTCAGTACTTATGTCTCTAATCCAGTCTATTGAATTGCAAATTAAGTTATTCTGCACTATTATTGCAACAAGATAATTTTGCACAATAGATCTTCTGAAAGAAAGGTGATCAATTTTTTGACCTTGCTCTGTCTTTTTAAATAGCTACCAGCCATTGTGAATAGCGGTAGCAATGCAGAACATAAACACAGGTCACCACCACTTTTTCGATTCAA
This sequence comes from Teleogryllus oceanicus, assembly GCA_964035755.1. NCBI lineage: Eukaryota > Metazoa > Arthropoda > Insecta > Orthoptera > Gryllidae > Teleogryllus > Teleogryllus oceanicus. Next base: position 102,142,641 of record CAXIVR010000010.1, on the reverse strand, counting down.
TTCCAATTCTATAGCACTCCAAATTTTCGTCCATTCTATCAACACCACCCATGAATTTATTATATTTTCCTACCGTGTTAGATTGCACAATGGAGACTTTCTTTTTCTCACATGAAACCCATCTATTAGCAGTTCTTAGAGGATGAACTGAGTCGCAAGTACTTATCATGTGTACAATGCGGTTGTCGTGCGATTCCAAAATCAGACAGTTACTACTTTTATCAACTCTGTAAACGGAAGTTCCTCTACTTTTTTTTTTTTTCTAATATTTTAGTTTCTTCAAGTGGACATTTTTCAGTTCGATTTTTGTTTGTTGTTCCAGTGTAGCCTATACCCAATTTTGCTAGATTACGTGCCAACGATAAGCTAGAGAATAGTCTGTCACCATATATTTTGAAAGAATTATCTTTAGGTAAACAGTGGATCAATTGAAGCACAGCATGTTCTCCGCGACTCATTTCTTTTGGTCGGCTTTTATCTTTACCAGAGTAAGGATTGAAGTGAACTAGATACCCCAAACACCACATTTTGTAGCCATATCTAATGGGTTTACCGCGAATGAACTGCTTGGCTCCATGCCTGCCATAATACGGAACCATGCTCTCATCGACAGCCAAGTGTTCTTCGTAAATGCAGTATTTTGCGTATCGTTTGTTCAGTAAGGAAATCTAAGGTGTTAATTTTGCAAATTGTCATTTTGTTTTAGGCAGGGCCGTCTTTGGGTTTGAAAGTACCCGAGGCACTCAGAGATTTCGGGGCCCCTAATTCTTAGTTCAACATATTACGTTCTGGCGATCATAAGTTATTAAAAATCGAATATTACACAGTTAATAAGCATTTTGATTCCTCTTTTTAAGGAAGGAATTGTAAAAAAAAACTAGATAAACGGAATTAAATAGTATCTTTAATCTCTGTATTTTCTAAAGTAATATTTTACTAATAACGCTAACAATAGTAATATAATAAAATATGATTAAAAAACAACACAAGCAATATTTACATAATGAGATCTAAGTAAAAAACAAACTAAGCATTTGTCAATGGTACTTTACGTAGTTTCGCATGCACGAAGTCGTCAATTACATCGTCGAAGATCAATTCGTTCAAAATATCGTACTCTATGTTTAATAAAGCTAACGAAGAAAGTCGTTCTTGAATCATATTACTTCTTAATTCATTTTTTATATACTTCAGCTTTGAAAATGAGCGTTCACCTGTACAATTAGTGACCATTAACGTTAAGAAAATTCTTAACGCTATTTCAATGTTAGGAAATGGCTCTTCAAGATTATCTTTTTTTAAAAATTTATACATTTCTGCCAAAGATACGGTGCTGCTTGTTGGATTTTCAATGCGAAGATAATGTTGAAATTGAAAACACTCCGATGTGAGCTCTTGTTCATTAACATCTGTGTTATAAAACTCAACAAATTGTTTACATTTATTAGACAATTCTTTCTCATCAATAAGTTTTAATTCTGATAAAAAATGAAATCGTTTACTTATAATACTGTATGATTAAGCTCTTCTATCCAATTCACGTATTAATGTGTCGATAATAGGAATATAAGTTTGTAATTTAAATTTTTCTTTGGCAGAAAAGATGACTTCGTCTGTTTCTGAGTCAAAATAAGTTACACGAGAACTTCTGTTTGTTACACGCGAATTTTGATATTCTGAATCGAGAAACTTTTCTTTGGCGATTGTTTCAAATTTTTCAAATTCATTTCTCATGACATGCAAACAATTGATCAATGATGATATCAGCTTTGAAGCAACATCCAATGAAAGATTTTCTTTTTGCAACGTTTTGTTCGTTTCATTGACTTTTAAAAGTACAGCACTCCAGACTTCGGTTAAAATAATATTCTCTAATTTTTCCATTTTCTTAACTATACTGTAGGCTTCATTTCGCGTTTCTGCTGGGTTTTCTTTATTATTTTCAATAAATTCCAAAGCTAATATAATCTGAGAATAACCACATTTTAAAGCTGAGACTGCATCGTATCTAGCAGACCACCTAGTATCAGATAAACTTTTTACTACTTGATATTTTCCCAAGCATTTTTTTAATATATCCCAGCGATGTTTTGAACCCGAAAAGAAGTTGTACAATTTTTGTACAAGTTGGAAATAACTCGTTGCTGTCATCACGCAACCAGCAGCTTTAGCCCCGACTAAATTCAGCGAATGTCCAGCACAAGGAATGAAAATAGCGTATTCACATAATTGACGCAATCTTGTTTGTAGTCCTGAGTACGCACCTGACATATTCGCGGAATTGTAAGTTTGACCGCGACAATCATTAATTGATATCTGATTATTTTCGAGAAAAGCTAAAACCGTATTTGTTAAATATTCGGAACCATGTTCTTGAATAGGTATGAACTCTAAAAACCATTCAATCGATGTGTTATCTTTTACATATCGAATCGTAAATGTTAACTGATCAACATGGCTACAATCTGGAGTAGAATCAATACTAATTGAATAATACTTGGCCTGTTTCAACTCTGTTTGACTTGGCGACGGACTTCGAAAACTGAACTGATCAAATTATAAGTGACATATTTTATTAATCTCTCGACATTTGTATTAGAAATATATAATATTACTTTAATCGTGAACATAAATTAATTCAGATGCAGTCTATATTGGTTCCACTCAATATATTTAAGTTAATCAATATATATGTAGTAAATATTACAATTTTTCAGTTTTGTTATATATTTTTTATTATCTGTGGGGGCCCTGAGGCACGAGCCTCGTCTGCTTGTGCCTAAAGATGGCCCTTGTTTTAGGTCATTATTGTCTGCGCAATGAACATATTTTTTTTTAACAATCCAAACCTGTTCCTTCTCATTGCCGAACTGACAGCTTCGTTATAAGTCTCTGAATCTGTTTCCCAAAACATTCTCCATCTTGGTACAATATTATATCCTGATAAAATCAGAATTCCAATGAAACAATTTACTTCCTCAGACGAAAGGGTAAACGTGTAATCACCTTTCTGCTGAGCGTACAATACGAACATTTTTGTAAGAAAGTCCCAAATGTCGTAATCAAAAAAATTTCAAAACATGACACTGGGTCATTTGGTACTGTAGTTATGTGTCAATTTTCCCCCATTTTCTTTGTTCTTTCTTACGTTGGGAACAGACACGCGTAGATGGAGTATTCTCTTGAATGCACTCATCACGGTGTTCAGAGCCAATTTTACTCTCTAGTTCAGTCACAGATGTGGGTCTTTCAGTCTCACTGAATCGCATAATTAGTGCCTCACCTTGTGCTCTAAGTTGGCTTCCTGGTAGGTTATTCATTGTGCCGCCAGAGTCTTCATCGCCACTGTCCTCAGCACTGATACATTCATCTTCTGGAGGCATAATGAAGATAGATGCACTCGAATGATCATTATCCTCTTCTAGAATCGCAATTATTTGTTCTGTTGTTAATAATCTACGAAGAGAAATGATAAAATAGATGAATTGTAAAATAATTATTTATGGTACCGTTCGTGCCTGGTGTTCCAATATTGGATCATTTTAGAAAAATCGTTTTCAGCTCAGATAAGTAGAAATATTTTCAAGATTTTGTACTGTATTAATAAAAAGACAATATCATTAACTATACTCATAAAACAAAAAAAGTTTAATGTAAAAAAAAGAACACGATATTTTTTACCTTTTATCATTCATGGTGCCAGCAGTGAAACATCGGCTCAATTAACCTTCTCCTCTCGGCGTACAAACGAGAACTGATATCAACTCTTGGCACTATTGGGAAATTCGATCTCTCTGTTGAAGTTCTAGGAACATCCCGAAGCCTCCACGTGCGCTCCGCGATAACAAAAAGTCAGAGACAAAACCACTGTCGCTTGTTTCAATAATGGAACACCGGGCAAATATGGGTTAAATCATTAATCTATCTATATATTTAAAAAAATACGGTATTCTGCCATGGCTTCGTTTAGAGCTTCTACTGAACCGATTGTAGTATTTTTTCGTTTAAGTGAAAGAATTTGATCCCTAGATGTGTTATCAGATATTGTTTGTGTTGATTCACCAACATTCACAGTGTAAATTAAGTAATTATTCATTAATAGCACGCTTATCAATAGTCAATTGTTTTCTTCCAAAGGGTGGCGGTTTCAAAATCGATTATATGAACGATAGATGCGAGTCCACGTTGCTTCATGGTGGCGCTGCTTGATGTTTTGTTTTGATTGTTGAGATTTGTTTTAAATTCGTCAAGGTTTTCTTTCAGTGTATTAATTGCATTGAGGCGTTGACAGTTTGCATGTATTTGCTTTTGTGATGTATTTTGTAGAGAACATTGGGACAGTGTGTTTTGCTCGGTTGTACTGAAATAGTGAAGTTGTTCACAGGTTATGTCGAATTCCGAATCGTTGCCCACACGTCCTAAAAGACGCAAACGTACATTAACTGGACGCAGGGAAAGATAGTCAGCCTTGGTGTCGTGATAGTGAGGTCATTTATTTATTTTTATTTTTTTACGTCAAAAAAGCAGCTAAAAACTGCGTATGACGTGCTATGGGTAAAAGTGAATTGTGTGCTCATTTTCAAAATTCTGTGATCCCTACACTAAGGAAGGATTGACTACATTGAGGAAGGGTTGACACCTTGAGATAATCACGAACGCTCAGGCTTTCAGGCCCAGTTTTGTTATTGTTAAAACATGATTTCCTTTTACTTCATTTCACAATTAAATCTTAATTATGCATTAATAAGTAGGTCTAAAATAAAATGTTATTTTCCTAGTTTATATTAAGGGTATAATATATTTTCACATTATTAACTGCAAACATTGAGAAAATTTGTAATAAAAGTAAATTATTATTATTATTATTATTATTCATTAACATCGCATGTGGGCAAGGGTTCCCTCCTAAGCAGGTAGCTTACATTGTAAAAAGCATCTGGGGGAGCCCATTTCGAGAACAGTGTTTCTTCCTTAGTATGAAGAAATTTATACTAACATTATTAATTAATAAAAAAGTTTATTAATATTAACATTTTTACTTTTTAATTAAAATTAACATTTAATTTAAATACATTTATAAATTAACAAACAAAATAATTTAACAAATTTAATTAAAAATTTAATGAAATTTCTTAAATAATACATGAGTATAAATTAAACAAGTTTCAATCATTAATTTTGAATTATACATTCTTTTTCCCGCGTAAGAATAGTTAATATGTCTATTAGCGTTCAAATTAATAGAATAAGGAAACTGGGCTATTATTTTCGCGAATGTTAGTGATACGGTCAAATTTAATGGAAGAACCGTACTTTGTGATAAACACGAAGTCATGCAAGAAGGAAGTTTGGGATGAGTGGGAAGACTCATTTATTGGTAAGAAGACACGTTTCTCCATTCTTTATCGCTATTAAAAAGGACAAGATCTATACCAAGAAAGGTGATAAATTTTCAACGCTGTATCACGTGTCGCCAAGCTCTGCGCCCGGACGTGAGGTCCAAAGCCAGCGAAAGTCTGCGTTGGCTGGTCCCTTCGTCTGATGGCCCTGGCTACGAGATTATCGAGTCGTCTCGCTCCCGAGAATGCGTTCTCGTTGCACGAGATTCTCGTGGGCCCCATAATCGTTCAGCTTTTCTCGCTTACGAGAACGAGAGAGAATATTCGCCAAATGACCGCCTTCAATTAGCACGTTTGGTGAAAAAAGAGAGCCTTTATTTTTTCCTCCTTGTATCAAAAAAAGGTTTTTTGACATATTATTTAAAAAAAAAGTATTTCAGGCTTCCTTACCTTAAGGTTTGAACGATTAATGTTTCGAGGTATTTTTTTTCCTTTGTTTATTTCTTTTCGTTATTTCGAATGTTCGGTAATGTTCCTAAGAGACGCCTCCATTTCCACGGCTCAGAATTATGCGATGTGGGATAATATTTTCCTCTAACTGAACAGCGATAACACTAAATAGCGATACTGAAGCAAAATGTTTCACATACAGAAAGATCACTTTCATGTCTGTTTCGTGATCAGTAGCTACGTAACTGACTGATTCTCTAAAATACGTACTTGTAACAATTTCAGGAAATTGAATTTTCTAGAAATATTGTGAGGATTATACAAAATATCTGGGAAAGCTGGGCATTGTTTCTCTCGAGCGGCCGGGGAAAATCCGCAGGCCCAAGGAACCCCAACCCATCAGAACTCGAAACAGGAAGTATGAGCCAATGTTTTCTAAATCCTAAGGTTTGGAAATGCCTTTCTTTTTATACAACTGTGTTAATAAGAGAGATAAAGTGTACGTACCTTTTCCTCTAAATAAACAGTAAATGACTCATTTGCTACTATCATGTAAATAACAATAAAACAAGCACTGCGAGGTGTTCTTTGAACTATCATACTTATAACATTTATAAACAATATTTGTAGTTTTTCTTCCCATATTTTCCTCCATAACACCACGTGAAAAAAAAAATATTAAACTCATGACTAAGTACTGACCGTTCACAAGGAATAAGAATTACTTTAGTTGGTATTTAGACCTCAAAATAGTCGGAAGCCACCAGAATCGCTCGCTTTAACCCTTCAACATGGGATGCCGTCCATAGACGCACCGGGGCTTTTACGTCTACCTGCGGGATGTCATCTGAAGACGTCATGACGCACCTTTTCCGCATGCGGGATGACGTCCTGAGACAGCGTGGCCGTTTCGGCGAGGTGGCGGCCCACTCGGCGAGGGGGCCGAGTGGATGTAAGGTTTTGGCAAAAGAAGATTCCCTTCATGTTGCGGGCCCGCCAGGGCAGCTGTTCTAATGCTGCGGCGGAAGTGTTTTGGAGCGAAAGAGGAAAATTTTCAAGCACCGGGCGCTTTGCATATGAGTGAGGAACTATTTACCAAAAACTACTCTCTACGTCAAGGTACTGACCGGAGAAACCATAGAAAACTATCGTTCGGGAAGCCACTAGAATGCTTTCCCAGTCAACGGCAGAACTCGACCTAGCTAGAATATGTGTCGAAAATCCGTCACCCTCGGGACTTGAACCCTAGGACCTCCCGGTCAGAAACTGCCGTGTAAATAGTTGTTTCCTCTGAGCCATCTCAGCGGAAAAAATCACAATGAATTTCCCCCAAATACCTGTATGATTCTACTGAAATACCGGTATTTTGATGAGAGAATACCGGTATAATACCTTTAAATAGAGGTATTTTACCGGTATATACAAAAACCGGTATTTGAGTCTTATCCGGTATTTTTAAAGGTATTTTGAATAAAGGTTTAATAGAGGTAAAGGTATTTCTATACCGGTATAAATACCTTTGCCGCTATTATTTCGGTATTCGGTCTCTGGTTTTGAAATAGTGCGTTCAGTAGTTAGTGACTAATAATCACTGCTGAAATTATCAGTAAAAGTTAGTAACTGCTTAATGATACATCACAGCCTTGCCCTTCGTCTCCAATATTTAACATTAACATAAAGGTTTGGGAATTCTCTGCAGCAAAAATAATGAAGATACTCGTAGTTAGGTAATCGAAAAGGAAATTATTTATTGTGAATGATAAAAAGGAAATTATGAATTATAAATTGGTGTTGGTAACCAACAAACCTCTTAAAAAAGTTCAAAATAACCTCCATTTGCAAACAAACTAACAATCTCTAACTCGCTTGAGAACCTTTGCTGCTACCCGATGTAAAGTTTGTTCATCAATCATGCGAATCGCTTCTTGGATGTTTCTTTGGAGCTCTTGGAGACTAGCAGGTTTGTTTGCATGAACTTTAGTTCTGAGGCATCCCCAAAGATAAAAATCTGGTGGTGACAAATCTGCAGAAATTATTCAGTTCCCAAAAAACTCTTTTAGAAATTGCATTGTCGACTTGGCAGTGTGTGATGTCGCCCCATCCCGCCTAGAACCCACAATTTCCCTCATCCTTTTCTAGAAGGGATACAAAATTACTCAGTATATTCTAATACAATCCGCCGTCACCGTTTCATTGAAAAATAACGGACCAATTATTCTGCGACGAGAGATCTCGCACCATTCTCCGTTTTTTCGTAGAATTGTATATGAGCTTATATAAAATCTATCTTTAAGAAACATTTCATTGAGGGAAAAATCCTTGTCTTTATAATTGTGGTTGTAGAAAGACGTCAAAAATTGTTGAACTTTTGCAATTTCCCGAAAGTCAAGGTTTTCAACGGACATGTGAACTGCACTCTTAAACCACCTTCACACTATATAACCACAAAATTTAATCAAAAACAATGGAGCCTTTTCTTTGAAAATTTTGTAAATGTCCCCGCGGCTTCATGTAAAGTTCTCCCAAAATTAAAATATCGGTGTCAAATTTAAGAGGCCGCGACATCGACAAAGGAATATCAGTTTTCAAGAAAAGTGGCTGGACAGTTTACCCGCTAGCGTTGTTCTCTGTTAGACGGGCGGACTTTTTGCCGTCAACCGAGATTTCGGTATCAAGATCCCACAAAACATGGATTCTGGCCACACCACGTATTAGATGATTTCTTTTCTAAAGTTAGCAACTGATTTGATCCATTTTTTCGCTACCAGGGCCTTGCAATATGAGTTTTTCTGCCGAAATTTCGTCGCTTTCCCCCTCAGCATTACATAACTTTTTCTTACGGCGTAAGCGGTAGAAGGTAAAAACATGTAATGTGCGAAAAAGAACCTGGAAAATTAATATTCTCAGACCTGGAAAACCGGGAAAAATCCTTGAATTCCAAAAAGCCAGATCGCTGGTCACCCTGCTAATAGCACGTAAATATTACTTTAAAAATGTTATAGAAGAGTAGAACCTCGTCCTAGAAGAAAATGTTCGTTGAAATCTTCGGAGCCGTTTCTAAGAAAATAGCGTTTAAGCATTACTCTAAATGCGAAACTTTTTTACACACAACTTTTGAATTTTCGTCAAAGTTGGGTGGAAGTCATTTGAAGCACTTCTACACAAAAATGTAATAAAGTTCACAAAATGCACTGAAATGTAAACATAATCAGCGTAAGAAATATTTGGAAAAATTCCATGTTTGTATTTTTTGACAAAATAACAACAAAAGACTTGGGAAATATGGTGTTTATGTCAGCCTTTAGAATACATATACCACTTTTGTTACAAAACGTTTAAAGAAAACTAGAGGTTCTACAGAATGGCACAGACATTCTCATACCAAATTTTTCTAATTTTCTTGGTGTGGTCTGGCTGTAAGGTCGTGCTCCTTTCTCTGGCCAGCTGCCATCTATCGTTGCCCAAAGTACATTTTTTTGACAGTTTGTCAACTTTTTGCTTTCCTAGTAGTACAACTGAATCATTACTTCAAGAATATTAAAGAAGAGTAGAAACTCGTCATAAATAGAAGTTTTCGTAGAAAAGATCGTCGTCGTTTTTAAGAAAATCACGATTACTGTAAATGCGAAATTTAAGCTCCTTTTCACAGGAATCTATTGAGTTCTCGGAAAGCTTCTTTTGAAGCGCTTCCACTCATAAATAGAATGCATACAAATCGATGGAAATGTCCATATTAACGGCGTGAGAGGTATTCACGAAAATTACATTTGTGTAATTTTTGAGAAAACAAATTAATACACCAAAACGAACTTTCCGTCATAAATAAACAGTGCAATTAACACTATTCGAAAAATTTGGAGCCATTTCTGAAAATGAGCGTTTCTGAAAATGGCGATTTTTGCGTTCAATTAAAAAGAAAACTGTTGAGAATAAAAAAACTTCATTTGACATTATTTAAAGCACATGGACTCATAAATATTATAATATGATGAAATCGCCTTTAAAGCAAATTTTACAGCCGAGAGAGACAAGTCAAAACAAAGTTCAGTTTTGAAAAAACAAAAGAATACAGCATTATGACGTTTATGTCACAGCATAGCGTTCGATTCGCACTAGCCTAACCAAAAATTTAAAGAAAAAATTTGGAGCTGATTTCGTTATATTTTTTAATTGCTAATTTGCACGCACAATTGCACGAAAACTATCCGTTTTGCGTAAGCATATGCAATAAAGGTACTAGTGGCGTTACAGAATGGCATAGACCTTTTCGTCATAGTTTCCTAATTTCTTTGGTTAGCTTATCGCTCTAGCTTCTCATGTTATAAAAGAGTAAAGCGTAGTCCTGTATGCCAAGTTTCGTTGAAAATTTTGGATTTTTCTCAAAATATTATTGTGAAAATGTCGCATAAGCGTTTCTGTATGTGCTATTTCACGCAGAAAACTTTTCAGTTTGGGAGAAACGTCTTTGGGAATCACTTTAAGTACTTCGACTAACAAATGCATTGATGTATCTCAACCTAGTAATATAATTAGCATGAGATGTTAAAGAAAATTGTGTGATATTAAAATAATTATTTTATTAAATAAATTAAAATCATTTTTTAAAAAAATTGTGCAAGTGTCGCGGGATCTTCCGGTAAAGTACCTCCTTAAATTAAAGAAATTTATTGAAAATCGCAGAACCTCGACCGGGGGCTATTAAGTTTGAAAAATTCCTACAAATGGTTTAGGCGGTAATATTGTTCCCAGACGACAGACGAACTGACGTTTTGAAAAAGAAAAAAAAAACACAATTTTTGGCATCGGGGGAACCCAGAACGTGCATGTCTGTTGAAATCTTGAAATCGATTTTCCGCAGCATTTAATAACTATCTATACAACGTAGATGACACCGTATACGTATATACGCGAATGTAAAAGTAAGACTTTGAATAAAGGTCATATACGTTTTTTTTAACTAGTGTTATATCGCATCGTTTCTGCTTGATGCAATTTTTTCAGTAAACATTTTCTGAAAAATAAAAAAACCACCTGTTTTCAGAATAAACAAGTGTCGCTTAAAGGACAAGTCTCAGATTTAGGCAGGTCTCTATTTTTTTCAACTCTCTGAATTTTCGGAAATTGCGCAGCGGAAGCTATGAAAGTGAGTTCAGCAGAGCGACTGCCTGGTGTAGCGGTGAAGTGCGCGGCGCGTTAACTCGATGGATCTGAGATCGAATCTCGGCGCGGACAAAAGTTGCTTCTTGCAATTTCTCTTGCAGGTTCGTGTTGTTGTATAGTACTACGGAGCCGTTACAAATAATGCGATAACAAGTATGCTGTTGCAGCACCACTAGTTTTGTTTTGTCATATTTTTCTTTGTACAGGACGAGTTGCAGCCTCCAATGGCTGTGTTTATTGGGCCACCGGTGAAGCAGGAAACATGTAGTGACGAAGAGAAGGTAAGCTTAACAGGTTACATTCACAGTTGCCATTCTGTCGTCTGAGATACTCTTTTTGTGGTTTATGGTCCATCCTTTCCATTGATTCCTAGTGCTCTCACAATTGTGACTGTAGGACAGTATATCACCATATAAAACGTTTCTAGATCATGTGCCGCATTGACATTGTCTGAAAGAATCTGATGGTTCATTAATTCGATCCCGCCAGCCATCTTCTTCTAAGTGTTTAATTCGCAGTTACCTTAGTTAACTTCTCATTGGAGGGAAAAGTCTCTTATTTCATAGTTTGCGGGATAAATTTGGCGCAAAGTTACACGGAATCCACTAATATTTTCGAAATATTGAACTTGAATTTATTTAAAGATCCGTCTTAAAGGAACAGTGGTGCATGTACCAACTTATTTCAGTTTTATTTTCCACATTTATATTGTATTCACTTTTACCAAATTTTGTAAAGGGCTATGCGACTTTTACATGTCGTTGAATTAACTTTTAATAATACAGATTTTGTAGTCGTTTACAATTTTTGGACAACAAAATTCACTAAACATTATTAATTACTTTTGTGATACAAAAAAGTTGATAATCTTTGCCAGTGTAATCGGCGCCAACTGAATGATAACCGAATATCTCGTTGGAATGATAATTTCAGGTGTAGTTATACAAATCAATAAAGATCAACATTACCAGGATTATTGAGAGTAATGTTGCACTGCCAAATGAATTTTCAAATTTTCCACCTCAATGTCTTACTGTGTGAAGAGATTGTTTATTTTTTTCTGTTTCTCTTTTAGGATCCACTTGCATCCAGGTGTGGTAGTGCTTCTATGGCTACAATAAAACAAGAGATAATTTCATGGTCCTCAGGTAAGTGATTATTTTCTACTTTCTCGTATACGTACTTATATACGGAGTAATATAGTAGTATAGAAGTTATCTAATGTTACGCGAAATATATATATATATATATATATATATATATATATATATATATAGTTAAATTTGGAAATTTTTAAAAAACAGCTGTGAATGACACAGGTACACAAACCAAAGGCGTGTCCAACAATACGCCTTAATATTAGTAAAAGTTTCCGGGCTGGTAGGCCGTGGTCCATTGAAGAACCAAACGTTTCGTCCACAGCTGCGGTGGACATCTTCAGTGGCGGCAGCGTCGTGGGGGTAGTCTCCGGGTCGGCGGCTGGCCAGCGACTGACGCCGCGTGCAGTTTTGTGAACGCACGTAAGGTGCAATGTACGTTGACGCCACTGCGGTGCGACCATTCCTACCCTTACGGGCATCTATGGCCAATCCTGCAACATGAAAAGAAAAAAAAAAAACAGATCAGTTAGATTTTAGCCAACTGTCGCGCGCATTGCGTGTGCTGAAATTCATAGCTTATTGTTCAAGTCTCATTTCGCTGTTTCAGATTTCTCTTACTCCAGAAATTGTTTCGGTCGCTTATACTTCGCTCGTTGATCGGGTTCGAAATGAGAGTGTTTTCCGAGTCAGCGGCTTTTTTGAAAAATTTAGTACTAATTCTTTTAAGATGCTCTTTTAGCAGTGGCATTGAAAGATCGCGATGCAAATTTTGAATATAAGTGATTTTAGGGGCGCAGAGGGCGTCCCTAAGGCATTCATTTTGAACTACCTGCAGTTTATTTAAATGGCTTTATGCAGCAATCGCCCAGCTAGGGCATGCGTAGTCCATTTGTGGCCTGATAATTGCTTTATAAAGCGTGAGGCAGTTTGCCGTTGACAGTTTGTTCCGCTTGTGAAACAAGCATCGTACGTAAAAGTGAGTGAGCTATCTAATGTCACTCCTAGGTACTTGACATTTTTGGCCCAGTTAATTACGTCTACACTAAGCGCGAGCGGCTTCGGCTGCGCGAATCGCAGTCGCAGTGTGAAGAACACGGCCGTGCTCTTACTCACATTGACTTTGACCCGCCACAGTTTCAGCCACTCCTGGATCTGAAGTAGATGCTGATCCAAATACTTCTGGAGAAGCTCGATCTTTCTCGACGTGGCTATTACAGCCGTATCGTGGGCGTACAGTGCGAGTTCCGTCTGAGGGTGCGAGGGAATATCACGCACATAGAGGCTGAAGAGCGTAGGAGCTAGCACGCTCCCTTGTGGCACTCGGGCCCGTATGACGCGGCGGGTAGATTTAGCATTCAGAAGCGTTACTTGAAACGTTCTGTTTGCTAGGAAAGAGTGGACAAACTGTATTAGGTAACTAGGAAGGTTCAAGGTGTGGAGTTTGTTAAGGAGACCGACGTGCCAAACCTAGTCAAATGCGCTGGCAACGTCGAGGAACACTCCGCCTGTGAATCGGCTCTCGTTGAAGTTGCGTCTGATGCGGTCTGTAATTCGCACAAGCTGATGCGTTGTGCTGTGGCCCGCGCGAAAGCCAAACTGCTCCTTATTCATTAATGAATTACCTGTAACATATTTTACAAGTCTTTTTAATATAAGTTTTTCACACAATTTACCGAGTGTATTTAATAAGCTGATAGGCCTATACGACTCGGGCAGTTTAGAATTTTTTCCCTGCTTATGAAAAGTTAGAACATGAGCATGCTTCCACTGACTCGGAAAGTGCTGAAACATAAATATTGAATTAAACAGTGCGACAAGAAACACTATGGCTTGTTGCGGCAGCTTCTTCAGGACGTCGTTACTGATGCCGTCTGGGCCGGGAGCTTTTTTAGCTTTCAGCTCTGCAATGGCCGCTTTGACTTCTGCTTCATCTGTAAAACTCGGCTCGTCGGCGGGCGCGTGCAGTGCCGCCATTACCGTTTGTTGCACTTCGACAACGTGCGGGATTGGCGGCGCCTCCTCGACCGGCTGAAACTGAGATTCTAAAGCATTAGCGAGGAGTTCCGCTTTCGCCTCATTCGACTCAGCGAACTCTCCTGGGCTGATTTGCAGCGGCGGCACCGTCACTGAATTCCTAGAAAGCATGCGGGAAATTTTCCATAATGAGTTAACCTCAGGTTTGAGGCCTGATAGAAATTTTCCCCACTTCTGATTGCGAAATTCGGCTAGTTCGATTTCAACTTTACGCTTCAATCGATTTAGCTCTCGCTTATCAGCGGGGTGTCGCATGCTCTGCCACACTCTGCACGCTGTTTTTCCTGGAAATTAAATTAATAAGAAAAGGAGTTAATGGCTGCTCCTTCTTAGAGGAGCGTTGCTTCTCAGCTGCGGCGTTGAGGCTGTCAGTCACAGCTTCGGCGAATTTAGCTGCTCCAGTTTCTATCTGCTGCGGATCTGAAAGGGCGGTTGCGTTTGGAATGCGCTGCTGCAGCTCCGTCTGACATTGTTGCCAATTTGTGCGCCGCTTCTGCGTCGTAGGTGCAATAGACAGTGCAGCGCCGCCGCGTCTCATCTCTGCGATTACTGGGAAATGATCTGAGGAGAGTTCATAGGTGGTGGTTAGAATAGGTGAATAGTGGAGTTTATGGCAAAGCGCGATATCTAAAACATCGGGCCTACCATTCGTCGAGTGAGGATAGTAGGTGGGTGAGGCGGGAGCAAAAATCTCGCAGCCGTTTGCGTCGGCAACTGCTTTCAGCTTACGGCCGCGAGGGCAAGTGATGCGGGAACTCCAGGCCGTGTGTTTTGGCATTAAAATCGCCAGCCACAATTCTTGGAGTTGAGTGCGCCTCTACTAGTTTAGCAATATCTGCAGCTAGTTGGGCGCACGTTTCCGCGGAGCGGTCGGGACGAGCGTAAAGAGAGACAAGTCGCAACGGCCCACGCTCCGTCTGCACGACAACAGCAGTGGCCTCGGCGTGCTGCAGCTGCGGGAGAACTGAAACATAATGATTTATGTTGCGTCTTATTAATATTGCTGTTCCGCCTCTACTATTGGCGGCCGTCGTGTTAGCTGCTTGCGCCGCTCTGTCGTTCCGGTAGCAGATCCATCCTGGAAAATTAAGAGAAAGATGCGGGCTTAGCCATGTTTCACCCAGCATCATGACAGAAATATTGTGCCGAGCGAGAAAGCTGTGTAGCTCGGACTGCTTCACTCGCGCGCAGATGCCGTTGCAATTCCAGAAGGCAACGCTGCAGCTATTCCTATAAAAAGAAGGAGAAGCAGCCATTATTTAAGGGGCAGAGGTACGAGGTGGGGGCGAGGACGAGGAAGAGCGTGCCTCGTCCGCCGCTTCCGCCGCAGCGGCCGCCGTCACCTCATGTGAGTGCACAAGTAATTGTGTCACTACCACTTTGAGGATGGTCGCCGGCCACTCAGCTGGATCGCAGCCGGACACTGCTCGCATGAGCGCCTGCGTCACTCTCACCAATTTGATCCCGTTGCGGGCGAGATCGTCAATGGTGCGATGCAGCACGCGCTCCTGCTCGCGCAGAGAGGAGGGGACGGGGATCGCCTCCGCCGACCTCCCGGCCCGGGGTTGGCGGGGGCGTGGGACCAGGGCGTCCGCGTACGTCCGCTCCTGGCGTCGCTGCTGCCGCTGGGCTCGTGGGCGTTCGCGTCTCTGCGAACGCTAAGACCGCGGTGGCTGCGGCGGCGCGAAGGTTCGCGCTCCCGTGAGGGAGAACGCGACGCCTCCGACCGCTCGCCTCTCTTGGATACCAGCACGCCGCTGGCGGTCCCGCTGTTGCCGCTCGTGACGCTGAAGCTGGGCCTGGTTACCCCTGAAACAGCGGCGCTTGTACTCGGGGTAGCCCTTGAACTTCGTGCCGTGATTATCGCCCGGGCAGTTGAAGCAGTTACGCTCCTCCGCCGGGGGGTTTAGGCCCCGCGGGCACTGCGCGGCGTCGTGGGCGTCCCCACAGTTCCTGCAGCGCGTGCGGCACTTGCAGTTACGTGCCACGTGCCCGAAATCCAGGCAATTGTGGGCGCCCACGTATGGGGACCCCGAAGGCCCGGTGGCGCTCCGAATCCCGCAGGGTGGCGATCACCAGGGGCAGTGGTCTGCCCCGTCGTCGAACCCAACAAGTTCCAGGTTGTCATGGAGCGCCTGAAAAGAGAGCTCCAACGGTATGCCCCGCAAAACATACCGCAGGAACTTTTCGTTCCCTGTGGAGTACGTGTGGTACTCCACAGACTTCTCCTCTAGGGCGGCCAGCACCTCCCGGTGCGCCTCGAGGGTCTCGCACCGAACCTTGACGGCGTCGACGGCCACCTCTGCGGTGACCGCGGCGTCGCCGCCGGCCGCGTGCAAGGCCTCGAGGAGACCAAAGATGTCCGCCACCCCGTAGAGAAAGATGGGGGGTGGGCGGCGTCGGCGGGAGACGAGGGTGAACCCGTCATCCTCCTCCTCTTCTGCCTGCGGCGTCAGGCGTCGTGGCGGCGGCGGCGTCCGCTGCGGCGATGGGGCGGCGGCCGACGTGGAGGGCCCTGCGCCCTCCTCTCCGCTCTGCGGTCTCCTCCTGTCGGCAGAAGGAGTCCCCCCTCGGTCCGTGGCGCCCGCTGGTCCGACCACGCGCACCATTCCCACCCGCGACGGGGTGGCGAACGGTGTGGACGCGGCAGAGCTCGCCGGCGACGACTTTATAAAAGCTTAAAGCTTTTATAATACTAGCCCTAAGAAGGGCTGTTTGGAAGCTGGAGCGCCCTTAGAAGGGCGAAGCTAGGCTTTTTGCTCTTTAGCCCTTAGAAGGGCTGTTCTTCCCTCGGCGGCAGAAAACTCCCTCGGCGGGCGAAGCGCTCCTCGAGTGCGTCCGCTCTCCGCGGCGTCCGGCGACCGACCTCGTCTGACGCCGCGTTCTGCGTGGCGGCGGCGGCTTTTATAGTCGGTGGAAATTTCGCGCGCTAGCTTGTGATTGGTCGATGGTTGGCGGGCTGTCGATTGCGTTGTGGCTAGTTTGGGAAACGCTGTCCTTATATGGTTTTGTTTTGGTGTTGCGGAGTACGGGATAGAATTGATGTTGAGACCTTCTTCTTTCCTGTTGAAGTTCTTGGGATGTTTGAAAATCTCAATAGCTTCCCTTGTAACCTGGCGTGGTGGTGGTTGGTGGTAGATAGTATTGCGGGGTCTTCAAACCGGATGTCGTGAGAGGGCATGCTCAGCCACAGCAGATTTGTCTGTGTATCCTAAGCGGCAATTCCGTTTGTGTTCGGTGTTGACAGAACGTTGTGTAGTGCCAATGCACACTGAGCAGGAGCAATGTATCCTGTAGACGCCTGCTGTCGTTAGCGGGTCCCTGTGGTCCTTGACTGATCTGAAGAGATTGCGGAGCTAGTGGTGGGGGTAAACATGGTTTTAATATTGTGTTGTTTGAGAATCTTGCCAATACGGTCTGTGATGTTTTTGATATGTGGCAGCGACACCTTGTAGGTGGTTTCTTCGGGGGGACTGCGTGTGGTGTTACTTGGGCGTAGTGCTCGCTTCACCTCTTGAATTGAATATCCATTGGCCTTTAGGGCATTCTCCAAATGACCAAGTTCTTGGTGAATATTGTTCCCTTCGCGTAAGCGTGTAGCGCGGTGGACGGGTGTTTTCATCATGGCTCTCTTGTGGCTGGGATGGTGGTTCGACAGAGACACAGAAGCCGACCTCGGCAGTCTTTCAATACAAAAAGGGTGATAAACTGTTGGGAGCTTGTTGTAGTTTCTCAATAACGGCTCCAAAATTCTTGTTGAAATTTTGTCCGATTGAAATGGTGCAGGTCTCAAGTTCGTAGAATTCCCTGGCTTTTCATAAACTGCAAAAGTGCAATTTTCTGGAGTGTTCCTAAAACCACAGTGTGACTTTACCGAAACTTTACATACTGAAATCTGTTCTATAAATACATGTTGAGATAAAATCAGGTTCATATTTTTCGAAAATGAAAGTATTTTCCTGTAATTTTGCACGATAATTAGGCGATTTTAAAATTTTATAAAACATTTTTTCTCGAAAACCGTTTCAATTTTGTCATTAAATTTCTCGTATGAATCAAGCAACGAAAAAATATGCTATCATTTTGGCGAACTAGCCGCGTTCTCGAAAGTAAAAAAAAATAAACATTTCAAAATCAAAAAACTGAAGATAGAGATTGTGGTCTTAGACAAAATATCTTGCAAAAAATCAAAATTGCAAAATATCTTGCACTTTAAATAAGATTCTATACTATTTTTAAAGAAATGAGTATTTTTTGCGTAATTTATGCTATAAATAAGTGCAATAAAAATAGCTCCAATGCTTCCTCGAATAAAAGGTACACTGAAAACAATGGCCCGGGTCTCATTTTCGTTGAGTTATCTGAATTTCCGTAAATAGCAAATAAAAATATGATGCGAGAAAGTATGGTCTGTTGTTGCAGCACAATTTTCAATTTCCGGCGGGTCAGTTGTATTTCCATCTTTGAATTTTTATGAAAATTGCAAACGTAAAAAAAAAACACGAATAAATGTTTTTCAACTATTCGAGCAGTGTGACTTTACCGTTTCAGACTACTGCACTTCCTCTTTATGTTCCTTGTGTCACATGTTTGATAGTTAAGTTTCAGACGAATGTTGTTGCTAGTGTCCCCTTGAATTTATCTGATACAAACGTTTTTTGTTGATAGATGGAGGGAGTTTTTCCTCGGAGAACGCTAGCACAACCAAGACACAACAGAGCCAAAGTGCAGATGTGAAAAACTTCGCTAAGAAAAGCGTCACCAACTATGACCAGACCATTAACCTCGATCACGCACACCCACCAACGCACAGAAACAGTGAGGAACTTATTAAGTGTTCCATCTGCGAGACGACCTTCAGGCAAAAAGGACACTTGGATGATCACATGCTTACCCACACTGGTGAGAAACCATTCCAGTGTTCCTACTGTAAGGAGACCTTCCCTACTAAGGTGACGTTGGCTCATATTCTCACCCACACTGGTTGTAAACCTTATCAATGTTCCATCTGTGAGAAGACCTTCAGTCAAAAAAGACACTTGGGTGATCACATTCTCACCCACACTGGTGAGAAACCTTTCCAGTGTTCCATCTGTGAGAAGCCTTCAGTCAAAAGAAACTTGGTGGCACATTCACCCACACTGGTGGGAAAGCTTTCAGTGTTACGTATGTGAGAAGGCGATGAGTACAAAGGAAAAGTTGCGCAGCCACATATTCACATTGCAAATAACCTTTTCAGTGTTTAACCTACGAGAAAAAGTACATTCGAAATAATACTTTGGATGGGTACTTGTGCGTCTTCTTTAAAGAAAGTTATTCGGATTTCTATATCTCAAACACATTCACTGAATAGGAGAGCTTGCTTTTATTAATGAACACCCATACAAGTAAAAAACATTTTAATTGTTCAATTTGAGGAAGGGCATATTTTATTATACATTTTTCTGAATATAAATGATTCGTCCACTCATTTCTTGAATATTTTCTTATTTGCTGAATACTTTTGCCACAGTTCACTAAGTTTGGCAGGCGGTTTTTGCTAGACCTCAATTAACACTTTTTTATCAACTAAATAGTTACAATTTGTGAAATAATAAGAGCGAAAATCAGTCTATGCTCACAGAAACCGCATCCCAAGTCTCAAAAGTGTGTGTGTAATGATCGCTCATCGCCTTTTTCCCAATGCATTTGATTGTCAAGGCAGAGAGGCAAACAAACGACAGCCGGAGGGTTGTGTGGGAAAAACGAACTCTGCGGAGGGAAGCGTGTTTTTCAGTGCGGTCTCTCAGCAAAATACTTAGTAATTGCTAAGAGCTTTATAGGTGCACAATACTTTTATTAGGAGTAAAATTCCATTATATTTTTAAGAGTTCTTTATAAATAATAAAAAAATGGAAAACTGTTTTGTGGATACTACATTTTAGATGGACAGTGCTTAGGGCTTAAACAGTGTGCATCTGTTATTGGATATAATTTCACTAATTGTGTGGGTGACAACGTTTTGCGCTTCGATGTGCAACGTGCATGTATGAAGACTGAAAATAGAATTAAAGTTTTGTAACATTTGTACATTTTTTAAACTGGATTGATTTAAAAAATGGTATTACATGGATTTTATTCATAATTGTGTGAAGTTTCATTGTTAACAGTGAATACAGTCTCTTTCATGTAGCGGAAAAATAATGAAGATTCATGTTCATTCATTACCATGCCTATTGTATTTATAATATACTAGCGTACCCGTGCGGGAACTCTTGCATGTTAAAATTCATCCCGTTCTCTGTTTTTGCATTTGACTTCTTGTTTTCTTTTCTTGCACATTAAGAGGAAAAGTTCTTAACGAAAGGTATTTGTTTAAAAATGTATAAAGGTAACTTCCAATGTACTTATATATCATATCAAATAAAAATAATAAAACATGTTTGAAACGTATTTTGAATAAAGGATTATTCAGTTCTTGACTGATTTTCTTTGAACAACTCTTAGCAATTCCTCAACAATATTTCAAAAAATTGGCCAACTTTGGTTGACAATTAGCTCTTCGCTTTCCTTATCAGTCACTAAACTATTTGGAAAGTTTTTTACTCCCAAAAAGGCTACGTAAAGTTGTCCATGCGAAAATACAGGGTCGGGCAAGTACAACTCTACTGTTTGGAGTATTAATTTACTTCATTACCAAACTGAGAGGTACGCCCTTACAATTGAAACGCTTTGGATATCAAGTATTTAGTTTAATTTCACATACAGGTACAGATTCTGTACGTCTCTGAGAACGTGGGCTAGTATCGAGAAGCGCCGGACCAGCAAAATGCGATAGAAAGTCCAAGAAACTCTCTACATATACATTACAGTGCGAGGTACATTTTTGAGGCTAAGGCACAAGAACGCTTAGTTTAGGAATTATTTATTTAAATAGATTTTAACAATGCTCTCGTAATGTTTACGAATTACATTTGACGTTGAAGATTTTTTCAAAAAATCTTTCATATTTTATAGTCAAAGTTGAAATGGTCACGCCTCCGTGACGTTCTCTTTGTTCAGAGACCTCATTTATGAAAACTGGTTGGGTGGAGGAGCCTCAAAAACTCACCAGTACCACAGAAATTATATTGTAGGGGAATTCATATAATATAAACAATAGAACATAAAATGATGGAGCAGCATCGGAACTGTCGTCTGCTATGCCAACTATATTTCCACTTTCGCTGTGTAAATTCCATCTAACATGAAACTACGCACTCTGATTACTGCAACGGTTGTTTCTTTTAATTTCTCCGTAGCACTCTTGAAAATATTTTCATCTGCTTGCCCGTACTATTCGCAGGTCTGGAGAGAGAACATATCCTGATTTCTTTAACATTTGTGTGCACGAGGTGTAATAGAAAACAATACTGTAGTAAACAGGCAAATCAGCATTTTATGTGCAACATTTTTGTTCACTGATTAATAATTCAATCTGTTTAATGTATTTAACTTGCTTGCACACATGATCTAGACCTTTTCGAAATAGCAATTACAGCCCTAAATGTATTACCAGAATTGTCCTAGGTTTTTGCAAGTACCTCAACTTGTCCAAGAGAGGCGATTGATATAATTTGTTGAAAATATATGATCACTAAGGAAAGTATTATTTCCCAGCTTTTTCATAAGTAAGCTTGCGGACTTGAAAATTTCACCGTATCACTGCTGATAACGAAAATACTTACACCGGTAAAACACAAATCAAACCTAACAAGGCACAGTCTTCTCTCCTAACTGTACACAATCGTCCAATATTTACCAATATTGTTTCTTTCTTCTTTTTGATGTAGAATATCAATGATGTAAATAAATCCCGTCATTTGTACGTGCACGTTCTAATATGCATAGAAAGCGTAAATATTAGATAGAGAAAGTTAAGTGTGACATCACAGCGACGGCCACCAGCACCAAGGGCTAAAAATAGGTGGCATTAGTTGTATCAATAAACTAAAGCGGCAAAAATTTAAAGGATGTTCAAGAAAATAGTTGATTGCTCATCCTGGAGATTACGGTTTGAGAAACGTTTCCTGGTTCTGGTTAAGCGCCTCAAAGAAAAAAATGTTGAGGCCTGTGGCAATGAAATTGAGCTTTGCGGGTTGCTTTGGGTTTATTTAGAGACTTTTTTTTCTTCAACAAATCTTTCACGTTTTTGAAGTCAAAACGCAATTCGTTACGTCTTGGCGAAATTCTTTTTCTTCAGAGACCTCATTTATTAAGATTGGTAACGTGTCAGAACCGTTATATTACTGAAATAATATAGGAGATTGTAACAGATAATTTACAGGCAAACTTTTAATCACTTATATGAATAGAAACTATTTAATATGTCAAATTGTTTAAAAAATTATATGATAAATATAGTTCTGGAGTTAGAAATGCTGTAACTAACCCGTCTTTGTTTCATATACATAGATATTAACTGCGATCACACAAATCCTGAAATTCGCCTATCAGCATCCACGTTTCGTTTTAACTAGTAACGTAAAAACGTCTACTATACTGTCTGATGGCGAATGTACATGTTCCGTTCTACTTTGAATTTCGGTCACAAACAATCGATGACTGTTATCTTGACTTCACAGCCTCAAATTTTCTTAGAGATTTCTGGTGTACATCACATGTACGTCATATGTTCACCATCGTACGTTATAAGTACATCGTACATGGACGTACATCATAATCAATTCGTTAACTTGAGTACAACTCAACGTAAGATTATAACATTTTATAAAACAGTTTTGAATAATATTTATTTCATTAATTACAGGAGCAATTAAATCGTGTATAAAGTTAAAAATTAGTATCAAACTATAATTTATGTTCTTAGTTTTATGTGATTGTTCTCGTTGCTTCTCTGTATTTTCGAATTTGAATATTTGGCTTGGTACGATAAATTTGATGCAGTTTAGCAATGTTCATATAATTCACGGCAACATTTATTATTTTATCTTTAGTGAAATAATCAAGTATTGAATGTGTATTTAATTATTTAATAGATTTTAGAAATTCGTGCTCGTTAATACTCTCGCATTTCCTATTTGAAAGTTGTATGTGTTTGCATAAAGACGAAGGTTTAAAAATTATTTATTTCGTAATGGCAAGAGCGTATCAAGCATCATCGTGTATCAAGTAAAATATTAGTTTCAAATATCTATTAACTATGTTCTTAATTTTATGTGATTGATCTCGTTGGTTCTCTGTATTTTCGAAGTAGAATATATGGCTTGGTTCGATAACTCTGATGCAGTTTCAATACAGTTTATATAATTCACGGCAACATCTATCAATTTATCTTTAGAGTAATAAACTAGTATTGAATTAACTTCCCGTTAGGTTTAAATACACACATGACAGAATTTGGAAGTAAGTTTCCCATTGAGAAGGGAGAAGATTTGTCGCCCATGGCTATCTGCTGAAATTAGTACCTTTTTGGTGGGCTCATTGGGAATGTCCTTGTTTACTTGTGGGCCAGATTGAGCAACTCTACGTGTCTTTGTTTCTTTGCCCTTTGATTGAAATATTGTTTTTTGATTTGATTCAGTACCTCGTAGATTTATACTATTGGGTCTCAGTATTCAGGAGCAGGCATAATGACGTGTGGTAGTCAGAAGTACAGCCAGGGTGGACAAGAGCTGTGCATACATTCTGCAAGAGAAGTAAACAATTGCAGTAATATATTTTATTCCGGTTTTTCGATTAGATTCAGTACCTCGTCGATGGATACTATTAGGTCTCAGTATTTAGGAGCAGGCATATTGACGTGTGGTAATCAGAAGTAGCCAGGATGGACGAGAGCTGTGCATACATTCTGGAAGAGCGGTAAACAACCGCAGTAATATATTTTATTCGGTTTTTCGATTAGATTAGTACCTCGTCGATGTATACTATAGGGTCTCAGTATTAGGAGCAGGCATATTGACGTGTGGTAATCAGAAGTAGCCAGGATGGACGAGAGCTGTGCATACATTTGAAGAGCGGTAAACAACCGCAGTAATATATTTTATTCTGGTTTTCGATTAGATTCAGTACCTCGTCGATGTATACTATTGGGTCTCAGTATTCAGGAAAGGCATAATGACGTGTGGTAGTCAGAAGTACAGCCAGGGTGGACGAGAGCTGTGCATACATTATGCAAGAGCGGTAAACAACCGCAGTAATATATTTTATTCTGGTTTTTCGATTAGATTCAGTACCTCGTCGATGTATACTATTGGGTCTCAGTATTAGGAAGCATAATGACGTGTGGTAGAAGTACAGCCTTGAACACACAAGCGCAGAGCTGACTGTTAATCAAAGTTGTCCAATTACTTGAAATATTGATAAGGAATTGCTAAGAATTATTCAAAGAAAATCAGTAATTAACTGAATAATGCTTTATTCAAAATACGCTTCAAACATCAATTTTATTATTTTTTTTGATATATTATATTAATACATTGGAAGTTACCTTTTAACCTATTTTCGTTAAGAATGTTTCTTCTTAATGTGCAAGGACAAAGAACAGGGTGAATTTCCACATGCAAGAGCATGGGAGCAAGATGCACGGTACCCTAGTGTATTATTAATACAATTAGCATGGTCATGAATGAACATGAATCTTTATTATTTTTATTTGATTTATGTACATTGCAAGTTACCTTTATACATTTTTTTGTTAAGAACTTTCCCTTTTCATGTGCAAGGACAGAGAACAGGGTGAATTTCCACATGCAAGAGCATGGGAGCAAGATGCACGGTACCCTAGTGTATTATTAATACAATTAGCATGGTCATGAATAAACATGATCTTTATTATTTTTCCGCTACATGAAAGTGATTGTATTTAATGTTAACAATGAAACTTCACGCAATTATGAATAAAATTCATGTAATACGAAGTCCTAAGCACTGTCTATCTGAAATGTAGTATCCACAAAACATTTTTCCAATTTTTTTTATTTTTATAGGGAATTCTTAAGAATATAATGGAATTCAACTCCTAATAAAATTATTGTGCACCCAAAAAACTATTAGCAATTGCTACATATTTTGCTGAGAGACCGCATCGGAGGACACGCTTCCCTCCGCAGAGTTCGTTTTTCCCACACAATCCTCCGACAGTCATTTGTTCGCCTCTCTGCCTTGATAATCAGTTGCGTTGGGAAAAAAGGCGACGAGCGATCATTACTCACACACTTTTGGGACATGGGATGCGGCTTCTGTGTGCCTAGACTGATTTTCGCTCTTATTATTTCACAAATTGCAAGTATTTAGTTGATAAAGAAGTGTTAATTGAGGTCCGGCAAAAACCGCCTGCCAAACTTAGTGAACTCTGGCAAAAGTATTCACCGAATAAGAAAACATTAAAGAAATTAGTGGACGAATGATTTATATTTAGAAAAATGTATAAAAAGTTTAACAAATGAAAAGTTTCTAGCATAAATCTTGCGGTTTCATGTCTAAAAATATTCCTACAAGGTTTTGAAACTTTTTATACACCCTGGTACATAGTGTGCGAATTTGTGATCGTAATTGGTGGTAAAACTTGATAAACTACCAAACATCCATGCGATTTCTACGTATAAAAATTCTTGAAAACTTCTGACTTCATATTGACAAAAAAAATTAAATGTCAAAAAAGATATTTTCATTATTCTAATACAAAATGTACATGTACCAACAAACAACCATTTGGGTGCGGTGGTGGTGATAGAAACGAAATATAAATTCTGGGAAATGTGCAAAGAAATGTCGCAGAAAACTCTAAAGGACGAAAGTACAACGAATGCTGGCCCGCTCGTACGAACACCGGCCGTGCAAGTGTAGATCGCCGAAACAACATCGTTGACAGCAACACGTAAAAGAATTCCGCCACTGGGAGTTTATAAATGTGTTGATTCCTTATTTAAGAAGATACTCTTTTCGCAAACAGAACGCTGATGTTTTTCGACTGAGTTGGTCCGAGTGCGAATACGCAACTCGCACCGACGGTGAAGAACTCACAGATGAAGCAAAAAAGGATTTCAGGATTGTGGATGCACACGCTAAATAGCAAACTTACCGTTTGAATGGCATCTCCAGAATAAAAGGATGAAAAGGAATTTAACAGAATTGGTGCCAATGTGCTGTCACAATGTCCCTTGAGAGAAAATGCCCTTCCTCAAATTGAACAATTAAAATTTTTTTACTTGTGTAGGTGTGCATGAACAAAAGCAAGCTCTCCTATTCAGTGAATGTGTTTGAGAAATAGAAATCCGAATAATTTCATTAAACAAGACGCACAAGTACCCATCCAAAGTATTATTTCGAATGTTCTTTTTTCTCGTAGGTTAAGCACAGAAAAGTTTATTTGCAATGTGAGTATGTGGCTGTGCAACTTTTCCTTTGTACTCATCGCCTTCTCACATACGTAACACTGAAAGCTTTCCCCCCAGTGTGGGTGAGAATGTGCTTATCCAAGTTTCCTTTTCGACTGAAGGCCTTCTCACAGATGGAACACTGGAAAGGTTTCTCACCAGTGTGGGTGTGCATGTGCTTATCCAAGCTTCCTTTTTCAGTGAAGTTCTTCTCACAGATGGAACACTGGCAAGGTTTATTACCAGTGTGAATGCACATGTGACGAGTTAACGAATCCTTAGTAGTGAAGGAAGGTTTATACCAGTGTGGGTGTGCATGTGACGAGTTAACGAATCTTAGAGTGAAGGTCTTCTCACAGATAGAACACTGGAAAGGTTTCTCACCAGTGTGGGTGCGCATGTGCGTATACAAACTTCCTTTTTGCCTGAAGGTCGTTTCGCAATTGAAACACTGAAAAGGTTTCTCACCAGTGTGGGTGAGAATGTGCCTATCCAAGTGTACTTGTCGCTGAAGGTCTTCTCACAGATGGAACACTGAAAAGGTTTATAACCAGTGTGGGTGCGCATGTGACTTGAAGTCTTCTACAGATGGAACACTGGAAAGGTTTTAACCAGGTGGGTAAGCATGTGATCATCCAAGTGTCCTTTTTGCCTGAAGGTCTTCTCGCAGATGGAACACTTAATAAGTTCCTCAGTGTTTCTGTGCGTTGGTGGGTGTGCGTGATCGAGGTTAATGGTCTGGTCATTGTTGGTGACGCTTTTCTTAGGGAAGTAATCCACATCTGCACTTTGGCTCTGTTGTGTCTTGGTTGTGCTGGCATTCTCCGAGGAAAAACTCTCTCCATCTATCAACAAAAAACGTTTGTATCAGATAAATTCAAGGGGACACTAGCAACAACATTCGTTGAAACTTATCTATCAAACATTCGACACAAGGAACATAAAATTAAGTGCAGTAGTCTGAAACGGGAACATCACACTGCTCGAATAGTTAAAACACATTTATTCGTTTTTTTTACGTTTGCAATTTTCATTAAAATTGAAAGATGGAAAAACCGCGGAAATTGAAAAGGAGACCCGTGCCATTGTTTTCAGTTTCCCTTCTATCCGAGGAAAATTGGATCTATTTTAAAGAAAATGATGGTTTATTGCATTTATTTATAGCATAAGTTACGCAAAAAATACTCGTTTCTTACAAAATTGCATATAATATTTTTTCAAAAGCATATTTTTACAAGAATTTTTGGCTAAGGAAACAATCTCTATCTTCAGTTTTCTAGCTTTAAAATGTTCTCTTTTTCTATTTTCGATAATAAGGCGAGTTTGCGAAAAAGATAGCATATATTATATCGTCGCTGTATCATACGAGAAATTTGAACACAAAATTGAAGCGGTTTTCGAGAAAAATATTTTATAAAATTTTCAAATTGCCTAATTATCACGCCAAATTACAGGAAAATACTTTTATTTTCAAAAAATATATACACTTTTTTATCACATGTCTTTTTAGAACAGATGTCACTGTGGAAAAATAGATTTTTAATATAGTACTTTTAGGAACACTCCCCAGAAAATTGCACTTCTGCAATTTCTGAAAAGGCAGGGAATTCAACGAACTTGAGACCTGAACCATTCTTTTAAACGGAGAAAATTTCAAGAAGAAATTGGGAGCCAATACTAAGAAAAGTTTGAAAATGCGTAGGTTTTATCTAAATTGCCCTAAAAAATCATCCACATTTATAAACATTTTCAAAACTCCACATACAAACGCAGAAAAGGTGACCTGGACAGAGATTACATAAAAAGGTGGACTCTAGTAATTGCCGTGATAACCCTCATGCTGTCGCGCTAGGCCTTACAACTTTTACTTTGAAATGTTATTTGAAATTCTCCCGATTGCAAATCAAACAGGTGTTGCTAATAGCTTAAGCCTGTTTTACACAGTCATTTTTTCATCATTTCCCGTCGATACGGAGCAGACTGGATGTAATTTTTCCATTTTTGATCCAGTTTGACTACAGCGCCCCTAGTGTCTCTTTATGGAACTTTCTTCGATTGCGTGAGTTCTCCGGCAGGGAGTATATTTATCTAGTGCGTAGCGTGGGCACGTGTTGTTTGTGATATTGAGTCTTTGCGTTCAGTGATCCCTCTCGCAAATAAAACCACAATACCTCACACATCTTTCTACTCCTTACTCGGCGAATTCGTAACTATCTGATCATTCTTCCCGCTGATTTAATTTGTTTCTGTAAATGCGATGTTCAACTGTTAAACTTCCAGCGCTTTTTGCGGCGTTTGGAGGAAGTATTTTCATCACGATAACGTACAGACCAGGAATGACCGTGTAAAACGTTGGAATCACGTTCATCCAGTTTCGGTACGCATAGAACCGAACGTCCTTTTTCCATCCAGTTTCTGTACAGAAAAATGATGAAAAAAGGATGAAAAAATGACCGTGTAAAACAGGCTTTAGGAAAAAAGGCAAATTCATTTTCTGCCCTCTCACTATGCGAGGAATGTGATATTTATGTATCCTTAGATTTTCGTCGTACATTTTTTTTCTCAATTTTTCTGTTTCCTAATAGTAGAACTGACACATTACTTCAAGTATAATGTGAAAACCACGTACTTAATGGCAAATGTCACTGAAAAATTTGGAGCTACACTATCACTAAAAGAAATTTTCAAAAAAATTTGGATCCGTCTTTCAGAAAATGTCAGGGAGGTTTCATGTAAAATACCCAAAATTTAAAAGAATATTTTTCAAAATTTCAAAGCTTACACTAGAGCAAGATGGAAAGGGGCTTCTTCAATTTGAAAAATGTCCTACGCATGGTTTACGCACTAATAGATTTCTGAGACGGAGAATTGTTAAAAAAATAAAAATAAAATAACACTTTTTCGGTATCACGTGGACCCCTAAACGAGTATTTATTTATTTATTTTATTTATTTTACGTCAAAAAATACAGTTAAAAACTGCGTATGACGTGCTATGGGGAAAAGTGAATTGTGTGCACATTTTCAAAATTCTGTGATCCCTACACTAAGTCTAATACTACTTAAATATTGAATTTTTTAAAGGGAGAAAAAAAAACAAAAAAACTCCCATGTAATAAAATCTATTTTCAAGGATAAACAAGTAATAAAATTTTGAATTTTGAAAGGGAGAAAAAAAAAAATTTTAAGGATAAAAAGAATAAAATTTTGAATTTTGAAAGGGAGAAAAAAAACTCCCATTTAATAAAATCTATTTTCAAAGATAAATAAGCAACAATTTTGGCTCTTATTACTTCCTGCCGCGACATGGAAACGATAATTTAAATGATTGTATTTCCCACTGAATTCTAGAAGACGTGCACAGAAAATGAAGTTACATTTATGTCCAGAAGCAAAACAAGGGGCCATCTCAGCATTTGCTCAATGGATCAGGGAAACTGGACGAAAAACCAATCGAGATGGGGGTCATTGACCCGGAATCTGTAGTACAATAGTTGTTACAAGTTGATTATACTTATTTATACAGTCCAAATGGTAAAAATTGCATTATGTATCATTGTTAAAATTAATGTTCCTTTTCTTGTGATGCTCAGTATAGTCTCTAATTGTATAGAAACAGTTTTGCAGCAGAAACGATTTCACCTGGGATTTAAACTTTTCTATTGAATTTAATCGTTTAGTGTCATCTGGCAAAGTGTTGTAAAATAATGTACATGTATTGTATGTGAATTTTTTGTAATGAGCTGTTGATACTGTTACCTGATGAATATGATTTCTACGTCGAGTGTTATAGTAATAGACTTTGGCATTTTCTGAAAATATATTCCCGCCCTTGAGCAAGTCATTTTTTACAAAAACCACTGATTCGTAAATAAAAAGACATGGTAATGGTAGAATTCCTAGATTAATGAAGAGAGGCTTACATGAATCACGTGGGTGGGATTTGGTTATTATTCGTACAATTCGTTTTTGTAATCTGAAAGTCTGGGAGCTATAAGATGTATTCCCCCAGAATATTATGCCATATCTCAGGCGGGAATGAACATTCGCGAAGTATACACAACGAGCAGTATGAAGGCTGACTAAATTTGCAAGAATTCTGAACGCGTAGCATAATGAACTTAATTTTGTGTTCAATTCATTTAAATGGACGTTCCATTTAAGGTTTGACTGAATTGAGAGACCTAAAAATTTTGTTGCCTTAACACAGTCAATGGTACACTGTTCATTTCAATGGAGCACAGAATTGTTTATTTGAAATGGAAAACTGCATTAAAACCGTTTTCTTTTCGTTTACTATTAATTTGTTATTTCGGAACCAATTTGAAACATCTGATATTGTCTATTTACGGTTTCTTTATTGCAAAGGATGTTCGTATCATCCGCAAAGAGAACCGTTCTTCCGTTTCGAATCGTCGAGGGCATATCGTTTACGTAAAGTAGGAACAGAGTAGGGCCTAAAATCGATCCTTGAGGAACTCCACATGCAACGGGCAAAGAGTCGGAAAGGTGCGTACGTAATGTTCCATCATTCCAGTAAGGTATTTAACTTCGGATCGTTGTTTAAGGTCCGAACATAACCAATCTAGAGCAATACCACGAATTCCATATGAAGGTAATTTGGAAAGTAAAATGTCATGATCAATGACGTCAAAAGCTTTTGAGAGATCTAAAAATAATCCAATAGGTGCCTCATTTTGATCCAATGATGAGGCGACATCTTTAAGAAAGGAAAATATAGCTGTTTCCGTTGATTTTGATTTTCTAAATCCATGCTGGCAATCTGAAAGCGCGTCGTGTTTAGTGAGAAAGGTTTCCATTCGTACGTAAAAAAGTCTCTCTAATATTTTTAAAAAAACTGATAGAAGAGAAATGGGCCGATAATTTTGAATTTCATTTTTGTTGCCTTTTTTGAAAAGCGGCTTAATTTTAGCTGTTTTGAAAATATCTGGAAACGTTCCAGTGCATAAAGATGCATTAAATATGTGAGTTAGCGGGTGTATAATGGCATACGCACAAGTCTTTAACAAAGAATCCGGGAATTCATCTAAACCGGACGAATATTTATTTTTTAGTTTACCGATTATTTTGAGAATTTCATAGGAAGAAGTTTCGGAAACGAACATTGTGTCTAAAATTTTGGGTGAACTGTCTGTTTTTGAATTTTGTTCCTTAAGACCCTTAGTGAGATCGGCAGCAATTCTCGAAAAGTCTTGGTTAAAGAGATTAGCCACTGTTGCCGGATCGTTCACATTTATATCGTTATATTTTAAAACAACATTCTCTACGGGTTTTCTAGTTGATTTGGTAGTATTTTTTATTATATTCCACATTGCTTTTGTTTTATTATTTGAGTTCAAAATATCCTGATCGTTTTTCATTATTTTAGCCTGCCTTATGACTTTTCGTAACAATGTTTTGTATTTTTTAAAGTAGATAAGGAAATCTTGAGATACGTCATGACGTTTAGAAATAAAGTAGAGAGTACGTTTACTTTGACACGATGTTCTAATTCCTTTTGTGATCCAAGTATTACTTTTTCGTGAAATGTTTAATTTTCTCTTTTTAATAGGAAAGCATGCGTTAAAGAGAAATGAAAGCTTTGAGAAAAATAAATTATATTTTTTTATTTGTGTCATTAGCGTTATAAACTGCCTCCCATGATTCTTTCAGCAAGTAGTCCGTAAATAACTTTATGTTAACTGTAGTAAATGCTCGGCACATGCGTGTTTTATTTATTGTGTCAGTATTCATGTTATTAGTAATTGTAAGAATTTGTGCATCGTGGTCACTGTAACCTAGATTATTCGTTATTATTTCATATTTAGTTGTGGTTTTGTTAATTATAATTTGATCTATTGCTGTTTGTGATTTAAGAGTATTCCGTGTAGGTACGTTCACTGTAATATCTAAATTAAAAGAATGAATTAAGTTGAGAAACTGCTCTTTTTCGTGGGATTCGCTCAGAAAATCAATATTGAAATCTGCACATACAACAATGGATTTAAAAGAGAGATTACTAATTTTGTTCAGAGTTATCTCTAGATTTTCTACGAAATGGAAATAATCTAAAGCTTGCTTTGTTGGAGGTCTGTAGATGCAAAGTAAGATAATTTTGAGCGTAGTAAGATGTACAACTGTTATTTCAAAAACTTTTTCAACTGCATATAAATTGAATTCTGACAAGAAGGTAGAATCAATATTATTTCTTACATAAATACACGAACCTCCGTATTTCCGTCAAAATCTCGAAATCAATTGTCCGCGGCATTAGAAAACTATCTCTGTACTACGTATGTATACGAGAAAGTAAAGAGTGGTGCTACAGAATGTCATAGACTTTCTCGTATAAGTCAGTTGCTTTATCTCATTCGTATGGCTTTTGGTTTTGTCTCCATCTCTCCTTCCAGCTGGTTTCTATCGATGTCAAAAGTAATTTGTCGCAATTGATTAATTTTTGGGTCCTCAAGTCTCAGAATAGAACTAGTGGTGCTATAACATAACTTGCCTTTAATTTATAACTCATGTAATTTTCGAAAATTTAAATAGTTCAAAATTAGACCGTTTTTTGATTGTCTGTCCCAGGAAAAAATTTAAAGAAAATTTTGGAGTGGGTTTTAAAAACAAGAATTCCAATTCTCCTTTACTTCACGCATTACGTTGAAGCAAGGAAAGCAATACGTAATAACAATATTCCAATAACAAACGATTCAAAAATGATGCACGAAAAATTTGGCTTCATCATTTACTGTGAAATTTCAATTACTTTACACAACTACTTCCTTACGTACCTTAAAGCGGTTTCACGTTAGGAGATTTAAATTGATACATAAAACACAGGAGTAATAGGTTCACTTTTCACAACCGCAAACAACATATGATTTCGGTAATAAAATGATTCCAACGGATGCACATGAAAAAATCACTACTATGACACTTGACTACAATGAAAAAATCACTTCAAATACACTACGATGACACAAACCAGAACACAAATACATATATTATGACTTATACATACACACACTTATACGTAATATTCTTTCAATATTCCAATGATAACGGCTGTTATGTTCAGCCTATATCAAAGCAAATACACAGTTTAATAATATTCTTGTCATGGTAACCAATTTATCCCCAAACCATTGGCGAATTCAAAAAGCGAGCGAATACCAAAAAATCACATTTGCAGGTAATATTTACAATATTTTGAAAAAATCTATAAAAACAAAATATTTAGAATTTTTTGAAATGATACTATGTCTTACTTTTCTTTTTTCGCCCATATATACTTTTTATTTTTTTGTGATTTAAGAACACCTACATTTTTCAACATTATTTGATTTTGCGCCTCAATATCTTGGTAAAAACGTTTTTTGAACATTTGAACAGACAATTGAACCGAACTTTCGCAAAAAATTCCATGTTTTGAGAAAATTTTGTTCAAACATTTCAGAAAATTAACCAATTCAGATCAATTATACTTAACGATTATGGAGAACTCAAACATTAAAAAAAAACATCATTAGAGATACTTGGAAGCTCATGTGTTAAAAAATGGAAAAAAAAAAAATTTTGGAATAAGAAAAAGAAAAAAATATGACAAATTTGAGAAAATTTGTTTTTGTTATTTTTAAAATTGCAAATATTGCACGAAATCTACTAAAACTTTCAAAAAATGTACATGACGTTAATGAAAGATTATTTACGGAACACAAATTTCATTTGAAAAAAGTTACCTCAATTTTATAGTTGTTTTTAAAACGTACCATGCCCCTTTTTTTTTTAAAAATAAACAAGTTTAAAAAATTTTGAAAATGTCCGGGGAGCTTCATGTAAAGTACCCCCAAATTTTAAAGAATGCTTCTCAAAATTTCAAAGCTTCAACTAGAGCCAGATGGACAGGATTTTCTTTAATTTGGAAAAAATCCTACGTGTGGTTCACGCGCTAGCAGTGTTCATAGGCGGGCGGATGGACACACGGACGTATGCTTTCAATTTTTTTTTTTTTTTTTTTCATCAATTGGCATTTGGCATTTTTGACAAAACTGGGATTCTGGCTTCACCGTGTAAGAGGATTTTAACTTTCTCGTACGTATATACGGAGTAATATACGTGGTATAAACTTATGTAATGCTGCAGAAAATCGATTTCGGGATTTCAACGGCACTACATATGTTGGGGTCACCGAATCCCGTAAAAGGTTTTTATAAAAACGTCCGTCTGTCTGTAAACACTAGTAGCGCCTATACTTACGTAGCATTTTTTCAAATCGAAGAAACCTGTTCATATCGCTCAAGATTTCTCTTAATTTAGCAACAGCACATTCTCGTTATCAGGACCCAGCAATGAATTTTTCTTCTGGAAATTCGCGGGTTTTTTCGCGTAACTTTAGATAACTTTCTCCATACTACCGTATTACTCCGTATATACGTACGTATACGAGAGAGTAGAAAATAATCATTTACCTGAGGACCATGAAATTATCTCTTGTTTTATTGTAGCAATAGAAGCACTACCACACCAGGGTGCAAGTGGATCCTAAAAAGAGAGGGAAAAAATAAACAATCTCTCCACACAGTCAGACATTGAGGTGGACAATTTTAAAACTCATTTGGCAGTGTAACATTATTCTCAATAATCCTGGTAATGTTGATCTTTAATGATTTGTATAACTACACCTGAAATTATCACTCCAACGAGATATTCGGTTATCATTCAGTTGAAGCCGATAACACGGGCAAAGATTATCAACTGTTTTTTGTATCACAGAAGTAATTAATAATGTTTAGAGGACTTTTTGTCCGAAAATTGAAAACGACCACGAATTCTGTTCTATTAAAAGTTAATTCAATATGTAAAAGTCACCGAGTCCTTTGCAAAATTTGGTAAAAGTCAATACCACATGCATGTGGAAAATAAATCTTAAATACTTTGGTATAAGCACCACGATCATTATTTTCCGCCTTTAGCTACGGGCAAAGTAGTTCCTAATATATTCAACCACAGGTCGGGAGAGATGCTGCAGGAGTACCCGAATCATTCGCTAAAGGTCAGCAGCAATGCGTAATGTAACAATTTTCAATGTCATAGTAATTTATTGTAAAATAAAATGAGAGAATGCTGTAGTATTTTATTGAAACTTGAACCAATTACATTAAAATTAATATTCATATAAAATCGATTTTTATTTTTTCTTATACGTACGGGTATACATAGTATAGAGAAAGTTATGGAACGCTGCGCAAAAGCACGGGGAATTTTCGACAAAAATTTCACATGAAAACAAGACAGTGGATAAATCCAGTTGCTAAATGAAGATAAAAATCCTTCTAATATGTGCTCTGGCTGGAATCCCAGTTTTGCGGCGCCTTGATTCACCTTGAAAAATTAATTGAATGCAAAACGTTTGTCTCCGTGTGTCCCACCGTTACCAAACATAGCTACCGCCTAAGTCGTACGTTGATTTTTTTTCCAAATTAAAGAAGCCCCTGTCGATCTGGCTCCAGTTCAAGTCTTTAGATTTTGTACATTATTATTTAAAATTTAGGGGTACTTAACATGACGCGCCCGATTTTAAAATTTTCTCAAAAATTGCACCAAATTTTTTCTTTAAATTTATTGTACGAATAGAGGATAATACACTTCTAAAGGTGGCATAGGTCTCCTTTTTCACGGTTTTCTAAATTTTAAAAATTTAGAAACAATTTTAAAAAATTACAAAAACAAAGTTTTCTCAAAAACGGATCCAATTTTTTCTTAATTTTTTTTGGAAGGGGTACTGTCCAACATACCCTCTACGACGACATAAATGTCATATTGCTATATTCTATTGTTTTTCGAAAATTACAGCAATATAATGTTTTTTACTTGACTCCCACTTGTGTAATGTTTGCATTAGCATTATTGTAATATAAGTATGTGCTTTAAATAATGTCAAACAAGTTTCTGGAAAACTTAACTGTTTTTTTAAAATAAGCTCAAAATTCCGCATTTTCAGAAACGCTCAAACGCTATTTTCTCAAAAAATGGCTCCAAATTTCTTCTGGAAATTTTGTGTACGGACAGTGAACATTATACTGTTTAAGATGACCCAATTCATTTCGGTGTATTCTCTTATTTTTTCAACAATTACACAAATGTAATTGTTTAAAGTTATGTCTCACGCCGCTCATATGCACATTTCCATCAATTTGTGTACATCACTACATTTGTAGTGGAACTGCTTCAAATGTCTTTAAAGGAAGTTTTTCGAAGACTCAATAAATTCCTGCGTAATAGAGCTTTAAATTTCGCATTTATAGTAATGCTTCATCGCCATTTTCTTAAAAGCGGCTCCGAATTTTTCAATTAAATTTTCTATTTAGGACGAGGTTTTATTCATCTTTAACATTCTTAAAGTAATGTTTCGGTTCTACTATTACGAAACCAAAACGTTCAGAAAATGTGAAAAAAAAAGTTTTTAGGGCGACCATAGATGGCAGCTGTCCTTATGGCCATCGTCCTCTTATAGCATGGTCCTTATGGCAGCTGCCCTCGTAGATGAAGCCAGTCCCCTCCCAGAAAATTAGAAAAATTTGCTACGAGAAAGTCTGCCATTGTGTTGCACCTGTCGTTTTCCTCTCTCACCCATCACACACGAAGTCTTTGGCTAGTGGCCACGTGGTTTCATCATCTAGTAACTTGAATCCTAAAAAATATTAGACATTTTGCTATCTCCTCAACCTGGTATCATCGTTTGTAACGTGCGTAATTTATAACTAGAGCCCGTCAGATTACGCATTTATTTTAAGTAACTTTGGCATTTACTGGCCATTTAAACGAAATTATGGTTCATGATTAGTAATTAAACCGTTTAAAATTTTTATTCTAACTAAAATGTATATAACCACTTACGAGTAGCTGCTGATATAAATGGAATGGTTGCAAGTAAACTATCTCTTCTCTGTCACTTTGGTTGCACAGAACCGCTGAATTTGATTCAAAAGCGACACTGTCTCTAAGAAATGCGAAAATGGGCTTCCTTTCGGACTTTAGAAAGCACCAACGAGAACGGGAGTGTTTTCCTTCATCGCACTTGTGTAACCGCCTGCAAGGAGTAATAGCGCATCGCATATCAAACACAGAGAGCGCCGTCGTCGGAAGGGTTCGGAGGCCCTTTCAAAGGAAGGAATGGATTTCTCGTATGTGCACAAACTCTCGCGACATCAATGGACTTTATTGTTTCCGGGCACTTTAACTATAGTCATCAGTCCCGAAACTGTCGTGCATGTCTTTAAAATCACGGGAGGTGGCGGTGTTCTTCTCCAGCTGGATGGTGAGATCGAGCGCCGACTTCCAGAGCCGCTTGCGGGGTGTCCATATCCAGGTATTTCCCCATGAACCAACGCCCTGGTAATACCATTTTCACCATTTTAATACAAGTTGCAACAAACAAGGTGTTCCGATTTTGTATTTTGCAATAAAGCTTGTTTATTACCAGTGAAGCAACCAGGCATGTATGCATCTAACACTATGAGTTTGATTTCGAGTCTTATCAGTGCTTTTTGTAAAAAATGACTTGAAGGGCGGGAATATTTTTTCAGAAAATGCCGAAGTCTATTACTATAACACTCGACGTAGAAATCATATTCATCTGGTGACAGTATCAACAGCTCATTACAAAAAATTCACATACCATACATGTGCATTGTTTTACAACACTTTGCCAGATGACATTAAACGATTAACTTCAATAGAAAAGTTTAAATCCCAAGTGAAATCGTTTCTGCTGCATAACTGTTTCTATACAATTAGAGACTATACTGAGCATCACATTAATTTTAACAATGATACATAATGCATTATTTACCATTTGGACTGTATAAATGAGTATAAACAACCTGTAACAACTATTGTACTACAGCTTCCGGGTCAATGACCCCCATCTCGATCAGGTTTTTCGTCCAGTTTCCCTGATCCATTGAGCAAATGCTGAGATGGCCCCTTGTATTGCTTCTGGACATAAATGTAGCTTCATTTTCTGTGCACGTCTTCAAGAATTCAGTGGGAAATACAATTATTCAAATTATCGTTTCAATGTTGTCGCGGCAGGAAGTAATAAGAGCAAAATTTATTGCTTATTTATCCTTGAAAATAGATTTTATTACATGGGAGTTTTTGTTTTTTTTCTCCCTTTCAAAATTCAAAATTTATTGCTTGTTTATCATTTGAAATAGATTTTATTACATGGGAGATTTTTTCCTCCCTTTCAAAAATTCAAAATTTAAGTAGTATATGACTTAGTGTAGGGATCACAGAATTTTGAAAATGTGCACACAATTCACTTTTCCCCATAGCACGTCATACGCAGTTTTTAACTGTTTTTTTGACGTAAAATAAATAAATAAAATTAATAATGGAAATTTTAGTGATGCGCCAGAAAACGGAAAATTTTCGCCCGAAAAATTCTTATTGTCGGGCTGTGGTAACGAAAAAGTGGATAAATCCTGTATCTGAATTTAGAAGAAAAACATCGTCTAACACGTCGTCTAGCCCTAATCCATGTTTTTTGGTTCTTGATACCGAAAAATCGATTGACGGGAAAACGTGTGTCCGTCTGTGGTGAAGGTTCAGGCTAGCGCCTACAGGGTTCAGCCGATTTCCTTCAAAGTTGATACTGCACAATCGATCTAAATGAAATCGCGACTTCAGGATTTTCCAAAGGATTTTGATTTCAGATGGTACTTTACATGAAGCCTCAAAAACATTTTCAAAATTTTCTCAAAAACGGCTCCACATTATTTGATCCAACACTGACCTTGGATAGCGGAAAGTAAGCTGAAGAGAATGGTGGTAGTCTCGTGTTCGTTGAAGTCACAGATTTGACACGTTATTCTTACCTTCTCTTCGTCAGTACTTGATGTTTCCTGCTTCACCGGTGGCCAAATGAACACAGCCATTCCAACAAGCAATTTTTGTTCGCGCTGAGACTCGAACTCCAATCCATCGAGTTAACGCGCCGCGCACTTCACCGCTACACCACGCAGTCGCTCTCACGTACTCCCTTGGGCCGACTATTAAGAATCTAATTGTCTTTACCCTTACCTGCACCACCCAATTCTATGAAAATTAAAAGAGTACGACAAAATTGAGAAATACGCCCTTCTTTTAAGCGACACTTGTTTTTCCCCTTAGAAAAAGTGTTTGTTTTTTTTTCAGAAATTCTTTTTTCCATAAATTGTAATAATTTCAAGCAGAAACAGTAGATCTTTCTTCAAGAATTAATTTTTACTTCCGCGTATACGAACGTATATACTAAATAATTACGTTGAATAGAGATAGGTAATGTAAAAATTACTTGCTTACGGGCGGGAATATATTTACTGAATATGCCGATGTCTATTACTATAACGACATAGAAATCATATTCATCAGGTGACAGTTTTAACAGATCATTACAAAAAAATCACATACAATACATGTACATTATTTTACAACACTTTGGGCCCGTTTCACCACCTTCGATTATGTGTTTAACTTCGTTTATCTTGGAGTTTAATCGCGTTTAAAGTTCTCGCGTGTTTCACCACGTGATTTAAACGCGATTACTGGAAGCTAAGCGCCCGTGATTGGCCGTTTAAGCGCAGATAATCGGGATTATCAGCCATCCATCCTCGTTTCGACACATTATGGTCTCGTATTATAATAAAATGTTTAAAGACTGTCAAATGCAAAATGCTGAATGACAAAGATCTTGAGCAAAACCTGATATTTGGAACATTCGTGGGCCTAGATCTGATCGCTAGACCTGGTCACTTTGATGAATGAAGGCCCATGGTGTTTGAGGTTATTTAAACGCAGTATAGTAGTACGGTAGCAGTTGGTTCATGTTTCTTGATCGATAGAATGTAGTGTTAATTAATTGTTTGTCCATATTTCTGAAAATGTATTTCTATCATATCAATATATCATACAGTACATAAAATCAAAAAGCAATGTTATAAAAACAAGTCAATTTTATTTACACATATACATTATAAAAAATTACACTAAAATGACAATCAGATTTTGAGAAAACTATTATAAACGAATGATACTTACAACAAATAACAATGGAGCTAAATACAAATGCTGATTGATAACCAAAAGTAATTTATGGCTCTTCTATGATGATATCTCACAACACCCAAACCATGTCTACAATTAGCAGTGTTCAAAAGAAAAGGAAATTGACCAAGGATGTTCTATTTGAAACAAAATATACTTCTGGTAACAGTCTATTCCAAAGGTGCATAACCAGTGCTCAGTTCTGGTTAACAAAAAAAAAAAAAATCTATGGTGGTGATAGAAGCTTTGAAATTTTAAAAAACATTCCTTAGTTTTTGGGGGAACTTTATATAAAGCCGTAGGAAATTATTCAAAATTTTCTCAAAAAATGGTTCCACATTTTTTGTTTTAATTTCTTGTAAGAACATAGTAAAATATACTTATAAAGGTGGCAAAAATCCGATTTTCAGGATTAACTCTGAATTTTCAGATATTGTAAAAGTATTATAGTATGTAAAAGTATTGTAAAAGTATTACAGTATTATATTTATGAGTACCTACGCTTTAAATAATGTTAAGTAAATTTTCTCAAAAACTCAACACTTTTTTTGTTCAAACGAGCTCAAAATTACTCATTTTCAGAATAGCTCAAACGCCGTTTTCTCAAAGGTGGCTTCAATTTCTTTCTTTAAACTATTTCAACGGATAGTGGTAATTGTACTGTTTAATATAATGTAATGTTCATTTTCTTTTGTTTTCCCAAAGATTGCACAAATGTTTATTTTCTTTCAATATCTCATGCCAGTAATATGCACATTTCAATGGATATATTATTGAATTTGAGAGTGGAAGTTCTTCAAATTACTTCAAATGAAGTTTTTCGAAAATTCATATAGATTCCGGAGAAAAAGAGCTTCAATTTCGCATTTACAGTAACCCTTAACACCATCTTTTTTTTTAAACGGCTTCAAATTTTTCAATGAAATTGCTATTTAAGACAAGGTTTTAGCCTTCTTTAATACTCTTAAAATAATATTTCGGTTCTACTATTTGGTAATAGAAGAGTTGAGAAAATGGCAAAAAAAATGTATTTTGGGCGGCGATAGATGCCAGCTGGCAAGAGGATGAGTGAAGATCATAGAGTCGGTCCACACCAAAGGAAATTACAAAACTTAACTTCGAGAAAGTCTGTGCTATTCTGTAGCACTTCCAGTTACTGTATGTAATTTAGTAAAGCCAAACTGCAGGACCACTTGCTTGCAGACATGTACCAAATTGAAGTGAAAAATTGTAAATAATTGTAAGTAAAAAAATTGTAATTAATTAAAAATTGTAATTTTGAGGGATAATCATTTGGTGTTTCTGTAGCCGTAAATTTTTTTTTTTTTTTTTGGCCCACTGTCTGTCTTGTGAACTATGTATAACAGTTATGTAACATAATGTTTGTGTAACAGTTTGGCATTTTTACCAGGAAGCATTAGATATTTTCGACACTTGTTTCTGATGGTTCTTGAGATGTCTGTTAGATATAATCTCCTGAGTATGATAAGTGCTTTATTTAGTTATATTGTTTTGCAGAAATTGTGTGCGTTATATGTCACATAACATGATTGGGAAAGACAAGAAAATATTTTTTTTGTAATTGAAAAACTGTTCAATACTTGTATCAAATGTTGAGTAATTCTGGATATATTATCAGCCTTTGTATTTTTATCCACGATCCATTGAGCAGCTAGCCATTTGGACAAATATGTACCCTGTGATATCGGAATATTAGTGAAACCTACTAAGTCCAAAAACTCTGCTTTGAGATAAATGAAGATGAAGTAGAATCACGTAATTTATCACTTGTAGAATCACGTAGTTCATCACTTGTAATAAGTAGAAGGTAAAAAACTTTTTTTATTGTATTGCAGTTTAATGTGTAATATTGCTTTTTTCAAGAGAGCAAGCAAAATAAGATAGATTTTGTAGACTGTTTGTGCAGTTGCAAGTTTCTTGTTTCTTTATAAAACTTATCAATAATATTCATTTGTATTGTACCTTAGTAGCAATTTTGATAATAGGCTGAAATTTAACAGGTGTTGATAGCTGGAATGTCATTTTAATAATGATGTAATATTAAAGAAGTAATGGTCACTAGCTATATTTGGATAATTGACTAAATTCATGGTTTCAATATTTAGTCAATAGCAAAGTAAAATAATTTGTATGTCTGATTACCTGCTTACATTTATTTTGTAAATAATTGTATTATGTGTATTATTGTTTATATTGTGTATGGCTATTTACATAATTTAGAAATAAATATAGTGTTTATGAAATAACTTTTTATTTTGCACTCCCTGGACAACAATTCCATTCAGTGACTTAGGATTCCAAATCCTAATATTTTAGTCTGCTAAATTGCC
The DNA here is from genome assembly GCA_964035755.1 of Teleogryllus oceanicus. Lineage (NCBI taxonomy): Eukaryota > Metazoa > Arthropoda > Insecta > Orthoptera > Gryllidae > Teleogryllus > Teleogryllus oceanicus. The sequence goes on along the minus strand of CAXIVR010000010.1, from coordinate 102,099,764 downwards.
TAGCGTATTTATTTTACATAAAAATAATGTATTAATTTCGTATTAATGTATTCGACGCTATTGGCTCAAACTGGGTCTAAGATGGCTGTTCCCCCTACAAGAAAATTACAAATTTTAATAAGAGCGTTGGGATTAACATTGTGTGCCGTCCCTATTAGTATACTCTCTGACTTAAGTTATAGAATTCAATTGTAAGTAATGCGTAAAAAAATTCTTAACCTCACAAACAATCTTAGATATTTCCTGTAACTTGTATGAATAAGTTACTAAAACAAAACAATAATTTATGTCAAAGGAATTACCTTAGGGAAGTATGAAAGCAAAAGTCTCAGTGGTGCATGAATTAATTTCAATTTTCGTTTGTTCTTTGGTAAAATTGGTTTGAAAGTGGAAGTTCAATTCTATGTACATATTTAATATTATAGACTAACCACTGTACAATTTTAGTTTACCCCTCATGCAACATCATAATAATAATAATATATTATTTTTTCTTGTTTCAGGTATGCTTCCTTCATATCCAGCAAAATGACATTATTTGGGAGAAGGTGGTGTATAATGAACAAGGAGAGAAACTGTCATCGACACTGAATGTACCGAAGTTATGAAGTGATGCTGTACCATCCGTGTTCCCTAACTGTCCAGCTCACCTTACCAAGGAGTTTTCCAGACGGGAAGGCCCTTGTGAAAAGCGAGAAAGACTGGAAATGGAAATAACAGAGAAAACTACACACCTTCTAATAAATTCAGTGATGTATTATAAATAAATTGAAATCGTTTCTGCAGCATAACTTTCTATACAACTAGAGACTATACCGAGCATCACAAGGAAAGTAACATTAATTTTAACAGTGAAATTTAATGCATTATTTAGCATTTGGACTGTATAAATGTAAACAACCTAAAACAAGAATTGTATCGCAGCCTCCGGGTCAATGACCCCCATCTTGATCAGGTTATCCGTTCAATATTGCTGATCCATTGAGCAAATGCTGAGATGGCCCCTCGATTTGCTTCTGGACATACGTGTAACTATATTATTTGTGCATGTCTCCCAGAATTCAGTGGGAAATATAGTTATCAAAATTATTGTTTCCATGTAGTCGTGGAAGGAACTTTCTTTACGAAAGACATGATGGATAAGAGACCAAAAGTTATTGCTGACTTATCCTTGAAAATAGATTTGATTACAATGGAGCGTTTTTTTTTTCTCCTTTAATTGAAAGTTCAAGTAGTATATGACAGTGTAGTGATCACAGAATTTTCAAAACGTGCACATAATCCACATCTCTCCATAGCACGTCATACATAGTTTTTAACTGTTTATGACGTTAAATAAATAAATAAAATCTATGTTGAAGAGACTTCCCTAGATTTCTAACATGATTGAATACAAACATTTCCTGTCCCAATCAAGAAGTATCTATAAAGAAAATAAACGACTCTCATTAATACATTTATCATTGGCATCCAACACTTTCAAAAGCAGGAAAATATCAAATGCATCAATGATTCATATCAATCTAAATATCTTCCTAAATTTAAACTTTATAATAACCATTTAGTCACTACTGATGAAAATATATCACATATTCCTGCCTTGACCTTCGCAAATAGCTTGCATGACACTAATTATGATAAAGAATTTCAAAAATTCAGAGCCAAATCATCCTTTACAATTAATAATATACTCAAAAAAATCAATCTTCTTATTCAGAATTAAACCTTCTCATTACACTCAGTGAAATCAACAACGTTCCGAATAAATTTCACAATTCAAATCCTGGACCACATGGTATCTATGCCGCATTTCTACTAGAATGTTCTCCATAGCAATACAATATGCACAGTTGCTACAGTTATTTTCAAGCTAGTGTGAAATTCTGCTTAATAAAAAGCAATAGACATAAGTTCTGAGAAACCAGTCTTACACTTAAAAAGTTTAAATCAGAGCAAAACTATAGTTTTGCATTCAAAAACATACAAATAAACCTTGTTCTTTATATAATAGAAATATTTTAAAAAAATAAAAGATTCAGCCAGTCTTATTCTTTCCAAAATGCACTCCATTTCAAGAACAGCCTATCAAAATTATTCGCCGATTTCATTATAACTTCAGTCAAATTGACAAAAATCATAAAAACAGTTGAATTCTAATTAAATGTTCAATTTCTTTTTATATATTTAAAAATATAGTTGGAAAACTTGTATCTTCATACTTACATAAATTCTTGATATGGTTATACTCCAAGATCAACATTTTCAAACTACATTTTTAAATATATAAAAAGAAATTGAATATTTAATTAGAATTTAATAGCAATATTCCCAAGGTAATCTTAAATATTTCTAATTTATAAAATAAAATAAAAATAAACTTCAAATTTCATTTATTTCTACTAATTTGTGAAAAGATTCAATCATTTATTAGATAAGAATACTACATATATTTAATGTTAAAATAATTTGAAGCAGTATTGATGGATTCAAGAACTTAACAAACGATTTGCAAATTACCTAAACCTCAATATGTCAAATCGTCAATTATTTTCAATTTCCCACAAAACACAGATTCGGTTATGTCACTAATGCAAATATTACTCACACAGGCATTCCAGCAATTATCTTCACTCACATCAATCTGTTCTTCTTTAACCTAGAGGTATCACAAAAACAAACATTTAAAAGTAAGCATACCATGAACATTTGCTGCACTTATAACATCTATTATGGATTTCTATTCCATATTCTCATGTGAAGCTTGGGCTATTATCAAAGCTATTGATATTAGCATCCTAAGACCATGTAACCCAGATATTGTTATTTTTTCTGACTCACTAGCAGTTCTATCCTCCATTCGAAACCGACATTCCTTAAATCCACTGGTCCAAAAAATCCAAGAAAAGCTTTATCACCCCTTCCTTAAAGGATATCGCATTACAATAGCTTGGCTTCCTTCTCAGATAGGCATCCAGGGCAATGAAGCGGATGCAGCTGTGAAGGCAGCTATCTCTCTCCCCGAAATTGATACAGAAGCTGGCGGCACACTCCCCAACTTTAAAAACTACCTCTTACTTGCAGTTAAGAAGCTTTGGGACTGGAACTGGAAAATGTTGCCTTCCAAATTACAAGCAGTTAGGAAGAATATCAAGGAATCTCCCATCACTTCCATTAGACTTAGCAGAAGACATAACCAGACTCCGTACAGGACATTTTAAACTCGGTCACAGCTACCTAATTAAAAAGGCTACTCCTGATCCTTGCCCAAATTGCAAACTTCCAGTTTCCATGAAACATATTATAGTTGATTGCCATGTGATGGCGACTGTGAGAACAGACCTTAACATCAATGACAATCTCTACTATATATTCAATTCATATCCCAGTCAAAAGAAAATTATAGAACTCCTCACCAAATTTAATATGCTAAATAGTATTTAGCTAGTGACTATAGATTGTCCGCCCTACGTATAATATCTACATTTAGGATTTGTGTATATGTATGCCATGAAAATGTGTAACTAGTATGTGAATTTGTAAATGCTGTATTTTTGTAACTGTGGTCGCCAATGACCTAGCTGTTTATAAGGCGACCTTAAATAAATAATTTAAAAAAATTATTACAACTAAATTTCCGCTTTATTAATTTGATATTTATAACACAATGTCCTAAATAATCAGACTTCTCAATTCTGGCTAATCAACCTTCCGTCAAAAACGTAAAAAATGCTTACCTCTTCTATTTTGATAATGCTTTCCGTTAAAATATCTATCTTTTCCATCACTATCTCAGCAACCTCACAAATGAACAATTAGGTACTAGTCGCGCGACTTTTCTTGACGTCTGAGCTCCCTAGTGCTCAACACAGCACGACTCGGTACGGTCTGGTCACAACATTGGTCTCACACGGAACGGCACGGCAAGATTGTCCGGGCTGCCAAGCTCTGCTTTCAAATGAATTCAGTTCTCGCGTTTACGCTGTTAGTGTTGTGCCCTGTGATTCATTCGATTCGGATTTTGGTAATATCATATCTCCTTAATAAGCAATATTATCGTTATGTAATTATTTTCACTTGTGGTTGCTATTAATTGTGTTATAATTTGTTATATTTTATAGTCTATAATGTCCTGTTGTATTAAGAACGAAAGAGGCGCGAATAGTATTAATAAGGTTACAGTTGGCAACACCCGTTGGATGTGACGTCGGGAGAAGCCTCCTCTCCCCGCACCCCGCGCTGGGAAACGTCAAGAAAAGTCGCGCGAGTATACTGTTGTTGACAAAACTAATAAAACTTTCTCTAACAAGTAAAAATATTATGCTCACTGAGCACTATTATTGTGCGCCATCGGCTCCGGCAACCGATGGAACAAGCACGGATCGGCGCCAAGCAAGCGATGTAACGGTTACTTTGTGAGGGCGACCAGTTTTGGCCACAATAACCTTCACGAATGAATGTAGAGGTCAGCCGTCAATGCAACTGACACCGAAATTCTGCCGAGGGGCGAGAAGGATCACTCTGAAAATTTGGCAGTGTCTCTCCTGTAAATCAGTATGTTCCAGAATCGAGCATTTCTTAAATCAAGTTTTTATGGTATATTATGAAAGTAATTAGGTTTGTGTGAGGCTCAGGACTGGATATTTTGTAATTATTTTGTGACGTGTTGTGCTTGTTTTCTTTTCCGTAATCACGTGTTCTTTGCAGTCTCTTCCAAATTTATGACATTTGTATTGTCTATATTCCTCATTGCAGGGACATTTAATATGAATGTTATGTTTCTGTTGCGTTTAACTTGTCCTGACACATTTACAAGTGTCGGCGCAACGCTGTGAATAGTGAACACTCATTTTTGTAAGCAAGAGAAAAACAGGTTTGGAATTACAGGCATTTCTCAGTTTGTAAAAACACTTATTAATCGCGCAACTTCTATCGCAGTTCTGTAAATTCGTTAGGATAATGTTTGTTTTCGAAGGAAATTATAAGATCTTTATTTTGTTTATAGAATATAAGGGATTTTGAGATTTATGGCTCAACCCCTTCAATTTGTGTACGTTTTATAGAAGCCTTTGGTAATGTGAGATTTAACGTGAAAATTGTTTTAACCGACATCGTAATGGAAATTCTTATTGTACTGTCTAATGGAAAATACTGCTTTGATAATCAGACATCCAAAAGAAATATCATTTTGTGTCAATGTTGTATTGAATTGGATATTTTTCGGTATGCATTGTTTTGTTTTCAGGGTTGTACCTGTTGAATGCTGCTGCATGATAATGTGTGAAATCCTTCCTCACTCTGCTGCCTGGAGATTAATATACCAACAGGAGCAGATATTGAGAACACCATTTGGCTTGATCGACAGTGAGTGACGAATAGAATAACAATTTGTTGTGCAGCTTCTTGATTTCATCTAGTGTGTGTGAGAAAAAAGCTCTTTTGGGCTTGAGGTGTGGAAGTTAAGGATGAAACGGGAGTCTTTTCATTGTGTGCTCTTAAGCATATCATGTGTGAAACAAATCTTCATCTTCCAGTCCGAAATAATTGTTTGGAAAGAATAATCCTGGAAATGTTCATAAAGAGGGATATTTTGTATGTTCATGTGGAAGTTTTGGGGGTTTTTCAAGTTCTGAAAAGCTAAATTTTAATTTCATCTCTTGAAGATGTATATGTTGTATTAAATATAAAGCAAAGCAATGAAATGTGGAGTTTTGTGATATTTGCTCAACTGAGGGAATTATGTTTATTTTGTTTGCTATTGACTCCTCTATTCAATTTGTGATCACTGCAACATGGATTCGGAATTTCATTAGCAAACTTCAGTGATTTTAATTTATTTGGTTTTGGTTTGTTATGGTCGTATAAAATAATTTCGAAGTTACACAATGTTACTTCATGCAATGCTGGTTCAGGTAAAGATAATTCATGTACAGGCAATTGGGATTTAAGGTACCATTTCCTATTAAATTGAACGCATTCAGCAATTACTTTAATAATACAGTCTTTAATTTGAAGTCATACTTCAAAGCATTTAGAGGGCTTTTCATAATGTGGTCATTTTTTCACAATACTTTGTGCACATTTTCTTTTTAGCCAAATTTGAATGGGTACCAAATTACTATACAGAAACTTTAACCATTGAATTAAATTAAAGTTGATTTATTGGTCTGTGTTTTACATGCTCAAAAATAAATGTTAATTTTAAACAGTATATGTGGTTTATTCTGGAGCTATGTACATTACATTTGTAATGATCTCAGTTGTATACTGGCAACCATTTGTTATTTTTTCCTTTACTAGCAACTATTTTGCCACATTTGTGGATGTTTCTTATGATGAGATCGAACAGAATCAACCCAGTTCATGAAAACCACAGACTAATTTTGATAGCAAACCTTCTCCTAAGACATAGATTTTTACAAAATAACATGTTACATAAACTTAATATTACACATTTCTAGCAATTAATAATTATAATTAAAGGTTGAGGGCAGTTACAATTTCTGTATCTGTAAAGTGTATGCTAACTTCATTATTCCAAACCTTTTATATCAAACAATACATCACATAGTTTCAAAGACCAATACGCAAAAATAGACTAAAGTTGTGTTGATTAATGTAAACAAACTTATTTATTAAATTATCATCATCAAATCACAGAAATAAGAACAGCTATCATTTCGATTTTGGTGATGTTTAGGGAATATGTTGTGTTGGTCTAATGCACACATACAGGGTTGTTGTTAAGTCTGTTTTGTGCTGGTTTGTATTTTTCAGATTTCACCAATGACACCTCATTTTAACCCCCACCTGGCAATGTATTTACCAATCCAATTGACTTTGGTTAGTACTTTCTGTACGGTGTTGCTGACAACTATTTTCCAAAGCATTTTAATTTTTTAAAAGATGTTTCATTGGTTGTAAATACCTTTGAACTACTTTTACATTTGTTCAAAATTATTTTTGTTTCCATTGATGCCGTGGCCCCTTGAATTCGAAACATATTTTAATTTTGAGGGGTACTTTCCATGAAGCCCATAGGATATTTGCCAAATTTTCAAAAAAATTGCTCCATAGTTGTTTTTTTTAATTTTGTGGTTGGATAGTGTGGACGTTTAAGATAATGGTGCGGGTCTCATTTTCATTAAAACCTTAATTTTTGGAAAATTGCAAAAATTCAAACATTTTTTGGCATTATCCTACAGCTATAGTTGAGTAGGTCACTTCCAAAACTGAACCTATCCATCAGTACGTATGTCACATAAAAGCAATAAAATTTTAAGCTGAAGCTGCATCAGTGTATTAGCCAGTAAAATAAATCTAAAGTATTGGCCATGTTCGGTTTTGGAACAAATTCATGGAGATGTTTAATTTTCGAATGCACCTACTAGGATACGTTGAGTAATTGAAGAGATTTTATGGGATACGAATCATTTATGCAGTTCGTATTTGTGACAATTTATTACAACAGTTATAAAAATCATTCAAGTTTTATGCTTTTGATTTAACAATTGTATTAAAAATCTGACACAAGACAAGAATAATAATTGACTTAGTCAAAAATGTATTTCTATTAGAAAATTAATTTTATTTTGAAATACCTAATGGAAAATGAAATAAAGTATTATGTAATTTCTATAACCTTTTCATTAGTGAAGTTAGTTAAAATAATTCAAGGATTGTGTAAAGGAGAGTTTAGTCAGTCATTTTAATACATCAGTCATAATCCATTATTAATAAATGTCAATGTCATCTATGCATTCTCTTATTTCTTGAGTAGGTTGATTTTAGTTTGCAATGTTACTTCTTTTGTGTTTGCTTGTTATATTCTTTTTTCGTTCCTGGTATGTTTCCTTCCTCACTCTTTATCATAGCTTCAGTAATTTTCATAACGCTTTTATGAGCAAGAATTTTGAGATGCATTCTCGACAGAATAACCCTACTCAACTGAATATTTCTTCTCGTCAAAAAGCACAACAATCACAATAAGAAATTTTGCTAAATTAACATGTAGCAGCCACGTGCCTTACATAGTTGTATGCAGGAGGACATGTTAAGTTATGGAACGTCCATACCAGCTGAGATGTTTAGTTTAGAAACGCATCTCTTTTTAAATAAATAATGAAGTGCACACAAAAGTGCATAAGAGAGGGGAAAAAAATTATAATTCTTTGCTATGTTCTGTCACTGTTTTAGTTCTTTTCTTGCATCTTTGAATATGATATCGTTCACACTGTTCACCACACTGGGAGCATACGCAGTCTTCTTTTACTTCGTGATGATGTAAGGTTGCGCAGATTTTGTGATGGAACCCATGAGTCGCCAGTCTTGTGATCACGTGTCTCAATTCCTGATTTGTTTCCGTCCATTTTCTTTCTGTCATGGCATCTGTTGAGTAGAATTCTGGCCATATTTCTCTTCTCTTCTCTTCTTTATTCTTTCTTCTAGCACTCGTGTGCTTTGCATGGTGGATAGTAGTAGAAATTGGTATCTTAAGTCCTCAATGTAGAATAGTTCTCTGGTCAGTTCATATACTAATCTTGATTGTGTGTTCATTGGAAGACACAAGACTCTCTTCAGGTATCTTGCCTTGGTTTTCTCTATGGGCCTTAGATCAGCCATTGAGAGTTTGTCCCATATTAATTGTATTCCGTATGTCATGATTGGGCTAATGACTGCATGAAATATTTTGATTGCTAATTCTAGTGACAGTTGGTGGATATTTTTTATTGAGTACATGGCTCTAATCGCCGTTGCTGCTTTTTCTCTAATATGAATTTTGAATGAGCTGCCTGTTGTCTGAAGTGTTGTGAAGTGAAGTGAAGTGTTGTGAAGTGAAGTGAAGTGTTGTGAAGTGAAGTGGTGAAGTGTTGTGAAGTGAAGTGAAGTGTTGTGAAGTGAAGTGAAGTGTTGTGAAGTGAAGTGAAGTGAAGTGAAGTGAACACATCTCTTTTTGACGTTGCAAAATAGCTTCAGTAAATTGTTTGGGAGAGCCATAGAATGCTGGATTGGGTTGCCCACAATGCATGGCCGCCACTTTCTAGCTTGCCACTAGGGAAAATTCTGAAAGGCAATTATTTGTTTATCTCAGCTTCCAAAAACCGTGCTCTGTGCACGCAACAAACCAAATTAACCTTGCTGCTCAAATATTTTGAAGGAAGCAGACGCTCCTTGAAATTGTGGCCCAGTGCTGCGGACCACTTCTGCTAGCTCAGCCGTCTTTGCAACACCTTGAAGACTGTCTACAGAACCCAATGAAGTGTGGAGTGGGATCACTGGAAACTATTTCTTCAGTATGGCTCCCCATGTCAATTTCGTAGCACGTCGCCCTTGTGGTCCCAAACAAAGCACACTCTCGGCAGGTGAAGCCTCTGTCTCCCTGAGAGCAGGATTCATGATTCTCCTTGATAGCAAACTCGGTTGCAAATAAAAATGAATATAGTATTTAGATGCAACACTGAAAAAGCATAAATAGTTAAACATCTCTGCTTTCATGATGTTTTTACTGAGAAATCTGTTCGGTGTTGGAACTCCTGCTTTTAATATTTTATAATGACTTCAACAGATAAGCAAATCATCACTATCTTAGTTTTTGTTGATGGTGGATATGTTGAGTTTTGGAAATCGCCCACTCAATTATGAAAAACATTTTTTTGTTACTGAAATATGTTCACCAAAAACAGATCAAGTAAGGTAAGGTTGAATTTTTTGAAAATAGGACTATTTTTTTATGTAATTTGGTGACAAAAATTTTAATAAATATTTATTTATTCATTTGCTTACGGCAATCGGTTTTGTATGTTTAAATTTTCACAATATAGTGTAATACATATGACGTTTAGTCTAATAGATTGTATGAAGGTAACCTTTTTGTCTTACTCTTCTTCAACAATTTCCTTTGCTTTAGCAGTAGATTCTTGATCTGGTCAAGACTAAACCTCACAAGTTCTTAGTTCATCATCCACGGTCACATAATCTTGAAAGTCACAATTATACTCGCTTATTTTGAAAGAAAGCCAGTCTTTCTTTTCATTGGGAATTAAAATTGAAAGAACAACCATTTCACTTTCAACTTGAAATCCACATTTTTTTAAACAATTTTGTATTGTTTAGGAGATATTTGTCTTGAAGCTTCAGCAACAAACTGTAATGCTTGAAGGATATTTAATTTCATCTAGCATCCTTCCATCGATTATCACAACTTTTTTCCATATTAATTGCTTCCTATAATAGCACTTAGAATGGGTGATGCCCATGTCCAGTAGCTGTAATTGACTGGTGCGGATTGGTGGCAAAAATAAAATGTATTTTGCAGCGCAAGGGTTTCATTCGGATGAGCAGCACACTGGTCAATGAAGAGGACAATATTTCTGTTCTTGGCCCCCTTCCTATCCGATTGTATGAGAAACTCTCCCAAATTTCTCCCAGTCATCCAGGCTTGCTGATTTGCTTTGTATTTCGCTGGAAGAGTTTTAATGTTTCTGAAACATTGGGCGTTCTGGAACTTGTGGATAACAAACAGAGGCAAATTTTCGCTTCTGTCGACATTACATGCCAGTAGCACAGTGATTCTCAATTTGATTTGGTGTCTCCTTGGCATGTGTCCCCTTTAAAAGTCAGCGTTCAGTTAGGCTGGAGATTTAAGAACAATCCAGTTTCGTCGGAATTGAAAGTATTCAATTTGTAGCCCTCTGGTAACTGATTAATCTGCTGCTTCCATTCCGAAACAGTGACTGGATCCACACTTGCGCATTCTCCAGATACAGTTTTGTATATAAGGTTCTGACGCTTTTTGAATTGGTCCAGCCAGTTATTGGACGCCTTGAAATCTTCCAATCCTAGACGTGCTGCTTTATGTAGTGCCTTTTAAATGAGTTGCATCTAGGCTAAATTGCTTGTTTTAACCAACTAGCAAGAGTACGAGTAGTTTATATTTCTTCCATCTGAGACATTTTAAACGATTTTCGAGACCTCAAAAATGAAGGGTCACATTTCGAGTAACACTTATGAACGTGAAATACTTTACAACATAACAAAAAATATTATATAATTTTATTTTTATTTTACTCATACACGTACGCCAATTGGTTTTGTACATAATAATTTTACTATTTAGTATATGAGAGGTTTAGAGCTTGTATAGATGTATATAATTGTAATACGTAAGACATATACTGGTAGTAATAATATATAATGTGATTTGTTTCTGAAATTGTATATCATGTAAGTTTAACAACAGTATGTTTAAATAAATTTTCTAATGTTAAATTTGAAACTAGAATCTAGAACTTTGAATCTATCAAAAAAATTAACATATGGTGCTACCAGATTTTCAATATCAGCTATTCTATTGTGAGGCTCAAAGACGGCATAATTTTTATTTGATTTCTTCCCATCCAGTTTTGTTCGCAGATTAGTCCTAGTGCACACTAGGCCAAATTGCTCCAATATTTCCAGCGAGTTGATAAAACCATTGATTACCTTAAAGGCTATCAATATTGAGTAGATCATAAACATCATCAGTATTTCTTTATTTCTTAGATTTTTATCTGGACTGTGATAAATCGGGGATTAACAGAACTTCCGTTGAACTCTCTCAATTCAAGTCATATTTTGGACTGTGTATGGTGACCAAACTATGTTTCTATATTCTAGTATTAGTACCACTAAGGCAGAGAAGCAGCAACACAGTGTGTTGATATTTTCAAATTCATTTCTATATCTAAGATTTTGTACGCTTTTCTAGTAATGTTTATATGATCAGCAAAAGCGAGTTAATCATCAACCATTGCACCCAGATCTTTAAATGAGTTAACAATTTGTACGTTTCTTCCATCCATCTGGTAGTTAATATCTCATCGACTATGAGCATGGGAGAGGTTCATCATAGCACATTTATCAATATTCAAGAATTATTTTGTTATCTACACACCATTTCTCTAGGTTAGATATGTCTTGCTGGAAAATAACAATGTTCCTTCCGTTTTCAATAAGTCTGTAGATCTTCATTTCGTTATCATTAAAAGATTGTCAATGTAGCTCTCTCCTTTCACTGTGCCTCTATTATGGGATAAATTAAACCACAAGGTTAAATAAAAAACCTTTTGTAGCACTTATCAGCAGTAATTTACTTAATACACCTCACATACACTTTTGTGTTCGAAAATATTGATTGAAAATCCTGAAATAAATAACATTTTTCATTAAAATTAAGTTCTGAAAAGTTCTATCCAAAAATGATGCAGTACTGAAGATCATTGTTCCATGTTGATTAGGTGCTTGCAAAAGTAATTTTGTCTTTTATTGACAGATTCATCATCAAGAATCGCAGGAAATATAAAATATCCACTTGCTTTGGAACTTTTCCTTAAATATGTCGCTTCAAAATCTCCATAGTTGTCTTTTGGACGACTTTATGAATGGAACGAAATTCTTCATATTGTAGAAGTTAATTGTAACTATCTGGCTGAAAGTTTGGAAGAAACTGATAAAGAATTCAGGCTGTTTGTAGTTGATTGGAAAGGGGGGACCAGTAATACCAACTGTTAAGTCATTTACTCTGTTGTGTTGTAAAATACTATTATAAGTGTTGGTGAATTTAATGAATACTGTAAAAGAATTGCATGTTTGATTGTCTTTATATCAAGTGTTTCAATATTATTCTAGAAACTTTATATGGTTCTTCAGCTGAAATTTCAGGATTTTCAAACTTAGCTTTAAGAATGCTTTGAATTTTGTGTTTTTTAATTGTTGGTCTAATTTGTTTAGTTTGTCTTTGTCTTTTTGTCTTTCTGTGTTATTTATGATAATCAGGGTGAGTCGTGTAACTTTAGGCACCACCTGCAGATTTTGAACGGTTGAAGTTATTGTATTGCAGTTTCTCACGGAAGTGCATGAGGGAACGGTGCTAATTGAGTTATGTATTCATTTCCATTTATCACGTGTATTTTATAGGATATTGAAGGGCTTTTTTTCTTCTTCTCTTCCAGTTGCTACTATACATATTTTTTAGCCTATCATGATGAGCATAAAAAGACGAATCCAATTATATACATACTGTCATATGTTTGATTCAGTTTTTTTTAGTAATTTTGATTTTTTGCTACTTGCGTTTAACGGGATGTATCAGTCCACCACCTAAGGTCACACACTTCTCTCCCTGCTAATGCATGGTGGAGGAGTGACCGTAACAGTTAAAAACAGCAAAAAATCAATTACTCCAAAAAAATGCTTATGTAACATATGACAATATATCATTATATTTGTCTTTTTACGCTCGTCCTGATATGCTACAAAAATATGTATATTTCCATTCCTGAAAAACAAAGTTACCTAAATATCTCTTAAAATACAAGTGATAAAATGGAAATGAATGTGTATAAACTAGCCTCATTCCCTCGTGCACTTCTGTAAAAACTGCATTGCAATTACTTAAGCAGTTCAAAAATTGCAGGAGGTGCTAAAGTTATGTGACTCAGCCTGTATATTCTGTTTACAATCTTATTACATATATTTACATTATACTTGCTCTCAAACACAGTTGCAAGTTCATTGTTGATCTTAGGCACACAAGCCAAACATAATCCATTCTTTAAGTCTTCAGAGGAAATGCTGGGTATCTTTTGTTTTCTATTTTTGTGATAAGATAATCTAGTCATTACATATCTTGAAATGAAACTCAGAGGATATTCATATATACATAGGAAACACTCTCTATTTTTGGGATAAAATACTTTGTCAGATTAATCCTTCTGTCTATTAATCTGAGCGCTACCCCTATTTTCATTTGAATGGATTGTTTCGATAAATAATTTAGTGATGTAAGTGTTTACAATATAAGAATTGTCTGTTTGAAATTGTTGAGGTGCATATATAAATAAACAATTGATAGAGACACTCTTATATAAATATACAAAGGATTCCCACTTTTCTTTCTGCCATTAATTGCTAATTTTACCTGTGTGTCTGTTCCAATTCTACTTTTGGCAAACCTGCAGCCTCTTACTTGTACAGGGCCAGGTTTGTGATGAAGTGCCACAAGCTTGGATGATGCTATTGAAAATGATGAATTTGGTTTCAGTATTAGGAGGTTCTTTTCTTTGGTATCAATAGGCTGTTATGTTCGTTACTTCACTGGGCATGAAATCCAAGCCTGTAATAATATTTTCATCAAAGGGAGAAATACGAGTCCTCTGAAAATTGGCTTTAATATTATTTGGAGTCAAAGCTCTCTTCCTACATCTTCTTAAATCATATAGGATTAATGGAATTCCAGGTCCTCCACATTGAGTGGTTGTATTTTGTGGAATGTATAACGAGGAATAGTTAGAATCGAGACACCATTTTCTTTATCCATGTCTAGGGTTACACGCGTTACAACAGTTACATGCAATCCGTGAGTGTCAAAAATCAGGATGGAAGGAGTTTCTTTGCTGCTGTAAGAATTCTGAATAAAATGTTCCATAACATTAACAAAAATGTCCGCTGTTGTCCATTTATTCTTACTCGCTAATTCTAGTCCCAGGTGAAGCTTCATTTATTATGTTGTGCTTAATGTTTGTCTTCGGAAATATCATTGCATGTGGTACACTATTTCCTGCAGCATTAATTATAATGCATGTGGTTTTTAGAAGCTCCCTCTGTTCTCACTTGACACTTGCACTATTTGCTTTGAGCCTTCCTCCCCTCCGGGACAACATCCAAACTGGAACTGGAGGTGAAATCGTGAACCATAAAGCAATGCTCTGTGACAAGTTTCCTGTTGCAAGAAATCTTAGGACAAGGGCATCGTGACAAAGCGGGAAGATCTTTCCTCAGCTTGCTGTTGTTTTTGCAAGCCTCGGTTGCGCCTCAGAGAGCAGCCAGTTAAAATCCTCCTCGACGTTCTACAGAAATTTTCAAATTTTTCCAAGTGGCTCTCTCAGTGTATCTGCCAATTAACATTGTGTTGTTACTAGACATCAGATGTTTAGACACTAAAAAATCGTCTTTTAGGTGCCTAACAAGGTACTGAAAATGTCAAGAATAAGGAAAACAGGCACGGTTATAAGTTACATCCACAATAAATGAAAACTTTTTGTAATTTCTCTATTTTATTTTGTAAACTTAAATGCACAAAAAGAGTACATATATTTTAATTAGCGGTGGGTCCTTGATATTTTTTTATACCCTCGATACCCAGGTGGTGTCGATAGCGATCAATACTTTCGGAATATGACTCGATACTTTCAATTATTTATGTCGTTCCTCGTGTCTTCTGGTTTTACAGACGAATTGTCTTCCGTAAAATTACATTCCTCTTTCTCCTATTTTTCTTCTGATAGCAACAAGGGAGGGTCCGTCTGTTCGGATTCACTTACAGTCGTTGAAAGTACTCAACGCTGCAACGTCCAAGCACCGTGCCCCGCTCTTTATCCCACTCACGCCTGTCACCATCTCTTGAGATAGCACGCAATTCGCGACCAATTCAGCCTTGGGGAAACTCTTCCTTGTGAGCTCCCGGCAGTCTAGTAATGACAGGCACGATAAGCAAGGCTCAATGACAGTGTTTCTTCCTATATTGAAGCTATAACAGGTAATGGTATCGAGAAATTAGTAAGTTATCGACCCATCACTAATTTTAATGTAAAACTAGATTTACATATTTACAACTCTAATTCATTTTATTCTTAATTGTTTGCATTGCAATATATTACTAGTAACTTTTCAAGAATCACAATTTCAAATTTTCGAATGTTGAGAGACAAAATCAGTTTGAATGCGGAGAAGGATCTCTCAACATCTACTGTTCTTGGCCTATATTTTAGAAGTCCAATGTAAGCAACACTGAAACCTTTTGGGAATTTGCATTTATTTCCACGTAAAAGTTTGGTTTATTGACAATCGACCATGTTCTCAGGACGTGGCTGATATGTATGAAATAGGGAAATAGAGAAATATATGTTAGTATACTTTTAGGAATTCTCTTATATTTTAAAATACAAAGACCTGAATTGAAGGTTTCAAAATGAACTGTCACAATAAAATATGACAGATTTTCTGATATCTTAGCATTGTATTTAAAATTAACACATAAAAGACAAAAAGTTCTGGTAATTCTTAAAAAAGGTATTTATGCAAAAAAGGCATTTATACTAAAAAAGGAAAAATAACCGTATAAAATGTTGTCGTATGTCATCATTTGCCATAATTCGTGCACATGTATTATCAGCCTTTAAATAAGGTTGCTGAAATAAAATAGGAATTTCCGTAAACATCCAATGTCTAGCTATTACACCAATAGCAAAAAAATTAATATAATTCTCCAATTAATTAGTTACTGAAATGCTCTCCGTTTCTGTCAAATTATTTCTGCAACCGGTTTCTGAATTTATATCATTTTTGGAAAGGGTTGCGATTTTAAATTTCCCACAGACACATCTAAAGGGAAATAATTATCCTACTAGCTCTGCTGGTTGGAACGCAAACAATCGTTTCTTCCTAGCAAACAATCTTTCTATCTGCTCTCCATACGGAAGAAGCGAGGAATCTGAAATTTGTTTCTGGAAAGGAATTATTAAACTGTGGATTGCTCAAGATGCTAATGAAATGATAATCAGCTTTTCTTTTTCAGAATGAGAACGTTATAAGTTTATTTATGAATTAATTCTTTTTATAACATAAAATGTCACCTTGGTCATGACGGATTGTAAAAATTGTCTATAGCGCTATTACTATTACTCTTTTAGATATCGATGCACTCTTGGACGATGAGGCCAGGAAGAATCCATTGCTCTGACCAATCTTCTCTCTTGTATCTTGTTCTCGGTCTGCTGCCGGGTCAATGTCCTCCTCAATTGATTAATTGTTTCACTTACTTCCCTATTCTTTGCCACGGATGGGCAATAACTCCAAGACTGTCACGTGTTGCTTAATCCACGATACACGAAAGTCTATTTCTTCTAATTAATTCCTCCAACTTTTAACACAATAAAATATAAAGTTCATCCCCTAAACTACACGATATGTCGCCATCCTCTCTTCCCTGCTCTCACGTCTGTATTTTCTTCGGGAGTTAAGTCCTCACTGCTCAATTATTTCCTGCAAAATTCCACCAAGTCCCGCATCTATCATTTACAATAACCTCTGCAGTACAGTGCGTACGGTACACAATCTAAAGTTCCTCTCTCCAATATTACAAAAAGTTCAACCCTCGAGAACTTTCATACGTTCTTGTCTCTTGTTTACAAAACAATCTCGAGTTTCCTTTCTACGTCATACCCCATTACTAGTTTACCACCAATCCTACATGCCCTAATATCACAATCTTCTGTCCGTTACTTGCCGCGCTATGTTTATTTACTTACGCTTCCCTGGTTGCTAAGCAACGCCCTGCCTGCATGCCTATGTCCTCAACGTTTACACTTTTTACGAAGAACTTAATAAATTCTTTTTTTCAGTTCCCATCAAAATATTTGTGACAGTCTGGTATGTCACAATACAGATAAAAGAAATTCAATTTAAGTGGAATGCAGGTCAAGAAATGCAGTGGCTATAAGTAAAGACTCAACAGAGAGCAATTGGTCACAAATTAACTTCTAAATCTAAACGATATTCAGAATATATCATCTATGGGAAAAATCTGTTATCAAATTTTTGGAATAACATTTGTAATATCTCCTCAGCAATGTTTGATTTTGGGATTAGTTTTGTATAGTTTGTAAAGCTCCAACGTCCAATACCAACGGGAGTAAGGTAGTAACCCCAGGTATGAATTCAAGCCGAATGACTACATGCCGAAGAAAAAAACAGGTTTCTCAAACAAGATATTTGCAATAGATAAGTAAAACCGATACAAGATTTCAGAATTGTTAAAAACGTTTAAGATCATAAAAATACTAAAATGTGCATTGGTGTAACTCAGTTACCCCCTTGGTGAGGGTGCATAGTGATATTTACATAAAGGAATTTTCGCAACATTTTATTACATTTCATTCTGTTAAGTTAATTTTAAGTAAAAGAGGTGAATGATAGTGTATTTCAAGCATTACCATATTTTAAAATATTTTTCTTCTCGGAATGGTACATATCTTTCAGGCTATTAAATCAATGCAAAACACCATTTTCCATATCAGGAAAATTATTTTCTCCTACTACAGGTAGGAATTCAACCTGGGTATTTGTGCACTGAAACCTAACACATTACCCATCTCTCAGCACGCTTCAGTGCCGAAAAACTCTGCACCTTCATAACAGTGGATACTTCTAATTCCAAACATGTTAATTCATCAATTACTTTCCCTTTGCTACAAAACACTATCGAATTATGCCACTGTTACTCACAAATGTATTCCTGCCGTTATCCTCATTCACATCAATAGGTTCTTCTTTAACCTAGAGGAACACAAAAGTTGTCCAGCCATTATCTTTTTACATCAATAGGTTCTTCTTTAATCTAGAGGGAACACAAAAGTTGCCCAGCCATTATCTTCGTTTACATCAATAGGTTCTTCTTTAACCTAGAGGGAACACAAAAGTTGCCCAGCCATTATCTTCGTTTCAGTGGCGGCCGGTGCTTTGCGAGGTAGGGGGGGCGGTTTTAGGCCAAAGGAAGAGAAACCCCTAACGCGCTCAAGTGATGTAAATGTTGATTCTTTGGCCAAAACCATGGTGGAAATAACACCATGGCCAAAACGATAAGGGTTTTTCCGCCATGGCCAAAAGGACCTCGGTGCTGCTAGTGAGAAATCGAATTGATCATTGATCAACGCAGTACACCTTATGGGCACCTTACTGATGACCTTATGCCGCTCAGTTTAACTGCGGAAACAAAGGTCGTGCCCTGTGTGGGCTACAACTGGCGGTGGTGGCGGCGCAATTGCTTGCTTAGGTTTCAATCTTGGTGATACTTGATATGCCGCGGGACAAAGCGCGTAGGCGACAGGATGCGCGCGATGCAATAGCCTGGCGATATCCACCGTGCCGCGCGGAAAAGCGATCAGTTTCATTAGCAGCTTGCGCCATCCCGCTACCAAAAGCATCTCGAATGTTATTAGGCGAGTACAAAGGCTTCAGAGAGTGGGATGGTTTCAACTTTGCAAGAAGCATTGAGGGTCTCAAGACTGCATTACAATACTTATTGTTAGACACAGAGGACAATGCAGAATCAATTACGGAGAGTGCACGAATTCTGGAGAAGGTTCTAGAGAAATTATTAATGAAAAAGTTCGAAGCAAACAATTGAAAAGAAATTGATTTTTTAAGGACAAATAAAGATATTGAAATTTTCAGTTCCTGCTCTTAATGAGTTTTTCTGTATCTCCATGCGAATAAAATTAATCGTTATGCAGAAAATCTGTTTAATTTTGACATCCTCGGATATAGTGAACCAAAAATGTTAGTCCCCAGAAGTTCACTATAACCGAGTCGACTGTATATATAAGAAATAAATATGTTAGAGACACAGTCTCACGACAAGAATCTTACCTTAATTAATAGTCTTGTAGATGAAATCCATTCTCCTCTCCTTCCTTCAGCAAAGTGATTGATGACAAGATCATTAAAGTTGTATGCATTCAGAAGTTCTTTTCTATAGAACACATAGCCAATGCACTAAGTCTCTCTTCTCTCATTGTATTTCGTGAGAAAGTCTTTATTCTGTTGAGAGTCGAAAAACACCTTTCGCTTTCTGCAGTTGTCATCGGGATTGTGCAGATAACCCGCAAGAGTTTTACAGATTCAGGCAAAATTTGGACTAAGTTGTTTTCATAAATACAATTCAAGAGGTTAAAGCTCCTGTTGCATTCTGAAAATCGTTTCTGTTGTATATAACAGTCAACTCTTGTCGCAGTTCAATTTCATTAAAATCGTACAATTTAATGGCAATTTGAAATTCTGTTTCAGGAAATAACAGTTTGTGTTTGCTGAACAAGGTGGGTTGAAATAATATGGCTGCCGACAAATGGTCGTTGAATGTAAAACGATCATCAATGTTGGTTAGAATTATGTCACATACTTCTTTCGCGACAGTTTTAAGCTTGTCTTCGAAACGAGCACGTTTCTGATTGCATGACTCGTTATTTTGGGTATTCCAGTGATGGTCAAGGTCAAGAGAATTTCTTGTCCGCTGTATGGAAGACTTCAATTCTGACACATACTTTTGGGCTTTAATGGTGTCTACATCCTTTTGTTGTAATTGTTTAAAAGTATATCGCAATGAGGTAGAATTTTGTTAAAAGCTCAACCCAAAAAGAGAAAATCAGCATCTTTTAAAAGTTTTCCCAGTCCAATCGCTTTTCTTACTGTTGAGTAATCGTTAGTTGTATCATTCTCAATTATTTCCAGACATTCACTTATTTCATTCTTGTAATTATACACAGTGCTTACACAACGGGCTTTAAAATTCCACCTTGTATCGGCATTCCTTGGAATTCTTTTCTTCACAACTTGGTCAAGAACCGCAGTTCTTTTTACCGACTTTGTGAAGAACGTTGAAAACCTTCAAGTTGCTAAAAAATATTCTTACTTGTTTGTTCTGAGTGGCAGAGCGCTCTATAATTAAGTTCAGTTGATGGGCATAACAGTGCACAAAATGTGCTTTCTCGTACACTGCCCTCACTCTTACCTGCACTCCACTCTGTTTGCCACTCATAACCGACGCACCGTCGTAGCTTTGTGCGATTAATTTATTTGGGGACTCGTTTATTTTCTGTTTTCAAGTTCACTGAACACAACACAACTAATTCCTTCTGCAGTGTGATCACTTGGTGTTACGAAGTTTATGAATCATTCATATATCTTCCCCTTCAATTCATATCGTACAACAAACACAAGTTGAGACAATGTCGCACAATCAGTTGTTTCATCTACTTCTATAGCTATGTAATCAGTCCTAGATACTTCCTCACAAATCAACTGATGACAGACAGCATAAATTGAGTCTAACAAATCATTCTGTATGGTTTTAGAAAGCCCCAGAAACACACGATTATTTGTTTTCTCAATATGTTGTTTTAACGTGGAGTCCAACTCTGCCATCAAATTAACTAAACCACGAAAAATACCTGGGTTGTCCGATCCATCTGTTTCGTCGTGTCCCCTTAGAGCAAGTTCAAACTTCCCGCAAAATTTAATAGTCTATCAGTTTACTCAAAATGTAACGATTCTTGGAAACATCTTCATTAATTTTCTTTATTCTCATTCTATAAGCTGAATCTAACTGACACCTTATATCAATTTTGCCTAGCATGGTAAATTCTATTCCACTGTTTATGTGTTGTTCACTCAATTTGTGCTTCTTCACTTTTTGGGCAAGGTGTTTAATGTCTGATACACCATCCTTTGTCCATGCACGATCACTAACATTCATAACAAGGCACGTATAACAAAAGAAAGAATTTATGTCACAACCACATAGCCAGTCTGCGTATTTGTAGAGAGGAATTGAATTTTCTTGTGTATCCAGTTTTGCTTTTGCAGGCATTTTGAATCTGCGTAATTTTTAAGTGAGGTCTTGGCGGCCCTAATTTCTTTAATTCTATTTTTTGTTCTATAGTGAGATTCTGACTACCATCAGTTAAAATAGTGTTCACACTGTTGATACCACTCATGATGAAACACTTTAAATATCAAAACACGACATGCAAGTCTCACATTAACAACTGTTCAACTCAACGCACTACACATGAATTTGGCTTGATTCCTATCAATGACTTGAATCGCATATGCTAACGCACTCTGTCTGGTCACAACAACATTACGTGTGCGGAAAACTTCTTCGGACTCTGCCGCCGCCCAAGCACCCTTCCAATGCTCCCCCTCCCGGCGCCCACTTCCCCCTCCTACGCCGCGTTCTCCGTAAAGGGCCTGGGCAAAGGCTGGGGCGGATCTCCGAGAGTCCGCATGTGTACGGTTCGGTTGAGAACATTGACCCTTGGTGCGGCCCATGCAAACACATTCATTCTAAAAACATTTATTTTTTCTGATACCATATAAAGATCATGCAACATTTTTGTTGTTTAACAGTTCATGTTTGGTAAATTCTGAAACCTTTCGTCTTTGTTAATTTTACTGGGGGGCGCCGCCCCAGAGTCCTCAAAGAGCAGCCGCCACTGCTTCGTTTACATCAATAGGTTCTTCTTTAACCTAGAGGGAACACAAAAGTTGTCCAGCCATTATCTTCATTCACATCAATTGGTTCTTCTTTAACCTAAAGGTAACCCAAAAATGGAAGATTCTTGTGCTGCTTTAATCCCAAATTGCTTTAAGCGACCAGGAGGAACGCGATGGATATTATGTACAGAAAATCTACGTGCTAGTGGTGAGTTTCTGTGCAATTAAAATCCATTTTTTGATAATATGAAGTCCCGACTTGACGATAAGTTAAGAAATAGTTAAATATATTAAATTAGCCATTTTATATTGTCAAAATTATATAATTTTGAAGGTGTGCCCGATTCATTATTTTTTTTTCTAGGTATTTTAGTCGCCTATTTCAGACATTTCTGTACTTTCGACCTCTTCAGTGATTTGTCTTACATTGTCCCATGGTGCTCAATATAATTTTCTTTTTAATTAGGTCACTGAAATGTGGATGTCATTCTACCTCCCAGTCTAGAGATCATTGCGACAGTCTTCTCACCATTTGTCACCAATTCATTTTCTCTACCAGCACATACCAGGAAAGGTGGATGAGGGAATGGGGTGAAGTCTGCACTGCAGTGCCTCTGACCAGGAGGTCCGTGAGTTTCGCCCACAAATGTGGAAGGAATTTTCTTTTGATTTACCGTAAACCTTAACACACTATTCGTCAATTTGTATTTTGTTCATCTATTTCTTCAACAGAATACCATACAAAACCCCTATCATCGTCACTGTCACATAATGATAACTGATCACTTTCTTCACTCGTCTCATCAGTATTATTACATTTCTTCTTTTTAATTTTATTTCAATCGTCAGGTTTCCCAACTCCTTTATTGCCTATAGGGGCACATTACTTGTTCCACCCCATACTTGTACTCCATACCTTAAGACCGACTCAGCAAGTGCTTTGTACACTATTTTTAGAACATCTGTATTCACGTACTGCCTCATAGCGTATATTCCTCCTAGCAGTTTTTTGTTTTTATTGAAAACTAGTTCAGTATGTTTATTAAATTTCATGTGGTTATAAAAAAACACCTAAATATCTATATTTGTTAACAAAACCCGATTTCGTCCAGTGTCCAGAACGCTCGTCGTCTTCCACGTCTTCACGGCCATCTTGAAACAGTTTGTACCACTCATAAACCCTTGTTTTGCTCATAGCAGACTCACCAAAAGCAGTTTTCAACATTTCTAGAACTTTGTTACATTTTATTCCGTTCTTATAGCCAAATTTAATGCAAATCCTCTGATCCATTTTTTCAACTAATTAAAAATCGCCAGTACTAGGCAAACACGTGTAAACTTCTTCGCAACTGATGAAAGACTAACCATCCAACAGTGGAACTAGTGTACAGATTCACTCCAGATTTACCGACACAACAAAAAAACAATCTCGCGAACCAGACTATTACCACACTCGCAATAAAAAAATTCCCGTTTCTTTCTGAACACCCCTTGGGTGTATCCACGCCAGAGCGTTGACGCATTCTACTGCGCTGGCTGAGCCCTTGACCAGACAGTTGTCTTGGTCAGTTACGAAACGGGAAAGCGGCTCGATACCTTCGTCCAGTCCGAAGAGGAGAGCAGGAGCTAGCTGCTCAGAAAAGAGATCTACACGAGTATTCATGCAGTACTGCACCTCTCCGTCGGGCGGCTGTTATGCCGGCTGGAAAGCGTACACAAGGTACGGCCGACCCGTCTCCGCGGATGATATGGCAACCCAAGAGCATGCCCTTCACAGGGGTGAGGGCAGACATCAGCGCAAGGAACGCATCTCTCTGGTCTGCGGGAACAGAGTCCCAATGAATGGGGCTCCCTGCCCAGAAATCAACCGACGGCTGTGCTATGCGCCGGTCTCGTCCTTAGACTACAAATGCCACGTTGGGAAGCATTTGACTTAGCATGTCAGCGGCATCAAATGGTGTTCCTGGTCCATCAGCCTGCGAATGTCAGAGACTGCACAGGTGACAGCTGCGGTCCGCGCGGCTGGTAAGACGCGTGGAAGTATAGGCACCACTGCCTGACTATCGATTGAGAATTGTCCTAGGGCTTCTAAAGCCACCACTACGGAGGCCGGAAGGTAGCGAGAGATAGAACAGATAGCTCTCTGGCTCATTTCAGTGAATGTATACCTGGTGGGCAGGTCAATACTACTCACTGCTCGCATCTGAGCGAATCCGAGCTTAGCTTCGAAGAAAGTAAGGCACGTCTTAAAAAAGATGGCCCTGTTCTCTTAAGTAGCTATGTTAGCGAAAGATCTATGCGCTCTGGCCTTCATGCAGATCCAGGCTGCGTTCAAGACTCGTGGTATCCCTGAATGTACGGTCGGCACTGGATGCTACCCTGACGGAAGAGATCTTCGTTGGATCGCTGATGCTTAACCGGGCAAGGACGGTTGCCCGTAAGCTGTTGATGAACTCCTTGTTCTTAGCCTTGAATTGGGCTAACTTCTTTTCTTTCGCACCTTTGCCCTGTGGATTACTCAGATGGGCCGGTGACGGGTTGCTGGATGGAGGGGGTGTACCCTCAAGTCCGGAAGGGGTTAAAAGATCCGCCATTGCCGAAGAATCCCACGTTCAATTAGTCCGTGATAAACCTCTACTGTACATAATTGTTTCATATTCCTTAACAGATGAATTTTTATGGTCCAACAGATTGATATCTCCTATCAAGATAGCTGTTCCTTCAGTAATACTTTCAATTAATTTATTTAAATTTCTTAGAAATTCTAGGACTTAAGTTTGGAGGTCTGTAAATAAATATTATATTGATAGGGTCATTTTCTGCTTCTAAACGTTTAAGGGTACCAACTATGCTTTCAAAATTATTATTTAGTCAATTTGATTGAAAATTAATGTTTTCTTGTAGAACATTATTAAACCACCACCTGCCTTGTTTGATCTCAATTTATGTGTTGTTTTGTAATTCTTTAAATTGTGCAAGTCAACCTCATTTTCTGTTATGAACACTTCTGATATATTACATCCAAATTACAATAACTTAGTATTATTTGTTTCATCCCACCCTTTTCTAATGGAACGAATGTTCATGTGCAGAACATTTACTCTTGAATTAGATGACACTGTTTCTTTACTTACATCCTGGTTCCACGTTTGACATTTTCACAAGTATTAAAATGTATATGTTGGTTTGCTAGTTGGTAGTTTATCCAGTCCATAGTTTTGGGTTTCACACACAAGCACAGAACACAAATTTAACAATAAGGAAAATTATACTATTTTTTCCATGTCTTTCATTAAGGAGATATTATGTTTTATCACTTCCTTCTTTTCGTACCAGAATGCGACCATTTTTTACCCACACATACTTGAAGTTACAATTTCCTTTGATTCGCACCTCCCTTAACAAGTTCCTAAGCTCTGGGATGAGCGATTCATTGAAGAGTCTGCTGCATTCCCTTTTTTCATCAAGGGTTTTGGAGTTCCACCACCTTTTCCCTTTCGCAATCACTTCACTGCGTTGGGCTTCATCCTTGCACTTGACCATCAGGAAAGTAGATTTCTCTAGGTTGATACATTGCACATTTTGAACTTCAATTGAAGGCATTCCTATTTTCTCCGCTATTCGAGTAAACTGTTTATGGGGGTTCATGTCTTCTTTATCTATTCCTTGAATTTCTACAAATTTTCTTCTTTTGTGTTGCTGCAATTTATTTATTCTATCATTTACTGAATTTATTTCTTCAACCTTCTTTTCCAGGAGTAGTCTCATGCTCCCAACTTCTTCTTTTAAACCCCTGTTTTCCGTAATATTTTCTTCAAATTTTGTCGATTGTTCGTCAAACTTATCTGACATAAATTGTACTGATTTGATGAGTTTTTTGAGATGTGCTTTCACAGATGGTGTAAGCTGCTCCTCCACTTCACTTATATCACTGTCCAGGTCATTTATTTGCGGGGCACATTCTATAGACTCATCTTTATTGATCGCTTTTTTTCTTCGTTGCTCGGCAGTTTATACACCTCCAAGAAAGTTTACCTCCTTTAGATTTGGCCTTGTGGGTCGTTTCCGATATAGAGCATTTGTAGTGGTAGTTTCACATACATCCATGACACAGTATTTCCTCTTCTCTCATAATTTCTTCACACTGGTTGCATTTCATACTGATGGAAATACTATTCACGCGAAAAACAAATAAAAAGAGATTTTACGATTTGTAAAGATAAACACAATCACAATCGGCGAATTATTTACCACGTACACCGGAAGTCGCCGGAGCGTCAGGCAGGCACGTCCATCCACCACGAGTACCAGACGTAGACGTTGATAATAATAATAATATAATAATAATAATAATAATAATAATAATAATAATAATTTCTGGTTGACAATTTTGTACCCGAATCCCCAGGGGTCGGTATCGACCTCCGCGCATAGTTTTTTCCAACATTGAATTTTGCTGTTGTTGATAGCGTTCTGGAGTATCTTCCTCGCAGCCTTGTGCTCCGCTGAGAGCTGTAAAAACTCTGCAGGATTTATTCTTGTATGCGCTCGCTGTGCTTTTCTGCGTAGTCTGAGGCACTGTTTTCTTAATTCTGCTATTTCTTCCGTCCACCAATAGGCCGGATGTTTTCCGTTTCCTCTCTTTTTAGTGGGCATAGAGGCGTCGCATGCTTTAGTGATGAGGTTCATGGTTGCCTCTACGAGGGTCTCTGTTCCTGCCCTGTCCAGCGACCCTGCTGGCGGTTTAGGGATAGACTCCAGACCGCTCTGGACCCCACTTTGAAGCCTTCCTTTGTCCATTTTCGCGGTGTTCCATCGTTTGTAGCTTTTGGTGGGGTGAACATCTCTCTCTCGTCTTTCATTATTACATATCTGGTATAATAGGTATTGGTGGTCACTACCAGTGTAATCCTCGATGACTCGCCAACCTCGTTCCTTAGTCGCTAATTTCTCCGACATGAGCGTGATGTCTGGAATAGTGTTTCCGAATCCAGGTCTTCTATATGTCGGGGTGGAGCCCTTGTTTATAAGTATCAAATTCAATCGTGCGGCCATTTCCAGAATTAACATTCCTCTTGTCTGTTCGAGGCATGCTCCTTTCTAGTACCCTCGCATTAAAGTCCCCAGCCACTACGACCTCAGTTTGAATGCCTGTTAGGC
This sequence comes from Teleogryllus oceanicus, assembly GCA_964035755.1. Lineage (NCBI taxonomy): Eukaryota > Metazoa > Arthropoda > Insecta > Orthoptera > Gryllidae > Teleogryllus > Teleogryllus oceanicus. The sequence continues at coordinate 102,072,518 of CAXIVR010000010.1, read as the reverse complement.
AGTCTTCGAGGTCCTCAAGTTTCTGTCGGAATTCCCTGACGGTGTCACTTGGGGACAGACAGCAGCTCACGTATGTTATTCTGTCTATCCTCGTCCGTACATAGTGTGAGCCTGCTCCATGGCGCTCCACTCAGATTCGACTTGTCTGGAATCCATATGGCCGCTGTTACAAATCAAACATACTTTCACGGTCGCCAGCTGAATAAACAGCAACAAAACTAACAATGACCACAGAAGGGCCTAATGGGGTTTAAGCGGAATGAACACGAATTCTTAGGAAAAGGACTTCGTAAAGAGTGCTATTTTCAATGGAAAAAGGCACAAGGTTAAAAAAATTCCCAAGTGAGTTTCAACAGAGGGGTCTACAGTGGAGACACAATCCAAATTCAACTTCAACAACAATTTATTACAAATATAACTTTTACAAATATTCCTCTTCGATGCTCAATTGGCTGTAAGAGGAATTACACTGAATTACGATAATTTACAAGAATCAACAATCAAAATGTGAATTTGGAAACCATTGAAAAGGCCATTTTCTCTTTACATAAACAAGTTTATACAGAATAATACACGTCAAAAGTCAACACACCAAAGTACCCACTTTAGGGCGAAAGAAATGGCTGACGTAAATTAAACTTGACAAAACTCTTAGTTAGAAGCCTTTCAAATACAAAAACATAAGCAAATTTAAGCAAAATATGCGAATACCACTTTAAAAAGACAAATAATGTAAAAACCATTGAAAATCGTGCATTCATTGTAACCTTAACGTAATTGATGGAATTGCATTGATTACAGGGAGAAAATCGCCTTATAAACCATAACCATAGAGGATTGGGGGTGGGGGGGAGGATGATTGGAGCTTAGAAATTTGTTGGGCACGGGTGGATCTGGCTTTGAGTATGAAGGGACAGGTTTGGTCATAGGCCGCGTGGTGTTCATTGCAGTTGGCGCAGGTGGGGTGAAGGTACGGTCTGAGGAGGTGTGGGAGGGACAGTCTTCTGTTGGGTGGGTTTGGGCGCAGAGGGCACATGTCGGGGGTCGGTGGCAGAAGGTTCTCGTATGATAGTCTTTGGCAGTTCTTGCATTGGGGGATTCTGTCAATTTATAGTCTTCTAGTATAATTTTGTAATAGTCTATGTAGATCAGTTTGTTCTTGATGTCGGTCATTTCGCGTCTATTTGTCTCAACTGTGTATAGTCCGAGTGGTGTCAGTGTTCCATTGTCTTCGCGTTTCATTTCCTGTACGTGGTAGTGGGTAATGGTCAAAGAGGTCAGGGTTTCCTTAACGGTATTTAGGTCAAACTTTGCGGGTAGTCCTTTAATGATGAATTTGGCGTGAGGTTCTGTGGTTGCTCTATTGAAGTGATATGCTATGGACCCGTCAGTCTGGGGTCCATTGTGATCTGGTCAAGTCGTTCTTTGATTTTGGTATGTGCTGTCACAGTCAGGGGTTGGATCAAGAGGTCAGTGCGTGTGCACTTTGCCGTCATATGGTTCGAAGAGGCCTTCGGCCTTAACTGAGGGGTCCAGGGGTTTAAAAGTCTGAGGTTTGTTGCTTCTTGGGTGTGTTCAGGTTGTTGGGTGGTGGAGGTTTCTTGTGTGTCCGGGGTTGGAAGGGGTTCTGAGTGGTGATTGGTCGGTGGGTTTGCGGGGAGTCCGGGTAGGAGTCGAGGGAGCGTCTGCCGATGGCCATATTACCAGCTGTGGTGTTACTGCCAAGGTCGTCTCCGGCCTCGATGCCCTCCATCTCGCAGCCCGGTAGCGCCATCGCGTCCGGGTCCAGGTTGGTCCTCGGCGGAGGGGGCGGTGGCGGCAGCTCGCCTGAGTAGGTCCGGTTCGAGGGAATCCACCCTGTCGACCATGGCGCCCTCTGTGCTGGTGGCCGCACGGTGACCTTGACGGTAGCCGTTGGTTATGGCGTAACCGTTGTCTAGTAGGATGTCCCATAGGAGTAGCGGTGGTCGTTTTACAAAGAATACCTATGGCGCCCTGTAGTTAGGCAAAAAACAAAACATGTACATCAAGCAGGTTGCCTATACACAGGCGTTAGTAGTTACTGCACCTACTGAGCAGTGCACTCTAGCGGTCGCTAGTGAAAACTTATGCTGTACACAAAGAATTTTTGTTTTGCCTTAAAAATGGCTTTTTCAACCTTTTCAAAGGCAGTCGGAGGTATCAATCAATCCCAATAATGTTCTAAATCTGAGATTTTCTTAGTGGCAGCCATTTCTATGGCTGGTTTCCCTATAATGAGTATAAACCTGTTTTTAAAAGCTCAGAATTTATGACATTAATTATTAATTTTGATTGTTTACCAAATGATCGAATCCAACAACTGATTGTACCATCCAATAACATCTTTTACATTGTTCTATGGCCATAGAATCACATATTGGGGCTTTTAGCCACCAGATCCTATTTTCTAAGTACTTAAAAAGATAGGTTACATGGAGTACTTATAATTTAAATTTAAAAACTAAACCCTAGACACAAATTTTACAAAGTAAAGGTCTTCAAATGATGGACGGGCTGGCTTCTCGGCTGAATCTTGAGAAATGCAGTTTTTAAATTTGACAACCGCAGTGCTTGAGTCATCAGAGAACCATGCTGTCGAACTTTTAGCCCTGTAAGACTCACAGATCAATATGATATCAACCTTCAACTCATTAATTAGTTGTCCGAGAAGCTCCGAGGTAATTCTACTACGATTTAAATTTCCCTGTAGTATTCTCTTCATTTCCTTGCGTTTGCTATTCTCCTCTGTTTCAATGCATCTCAGTATAGCAGTTTCCTGTTCCAGGTATGTGGTCTGTCCCTCTTGCGTCGACTCGGGTCGCGCATAGTATGCACGACGGACAATTTTGGCATTCGGTACGTTTGTGCCCGGTTTTACCACATCTCCAGCACAGGTTGCTCCTATCTGGTCCTTTGCAGTCTTTTTGCACGTGGCCGTAGCTAAGACACTTATAACAGCGAGGGACAGTAATTCTTCTTTCGACTGGACAGTTGACCCAGCCTATCTTAATGCGCTGTTTGAGCAGTAGGGGGATGGCTACCGCTTCCTCCATCTCCACAATGGCCAGCCTTTGCTCACGCTTGTTAGGTTGCAGCACTGCCACCTTCACGTCGTTCAGGTCAGCATTTGTTTCTCTCTGGATTGCTAACCGTAAGGTAACCTCTTCCTCTGTGGTTAGGCAGTCCAAATCTCGCATCTCTACGCGTGCTCGTGGCGTCAGATTGCGCACGTATCCCCTAGTGTCTCCTGCATTGTCTTGTGGAATGATTTGCACTCTTGTGATTGGTTGCCTTGTTCCACCAAGACGTTGCCGTCTCTGGTCTTCCGTATGCCTCTGACCTCGATGTTTTTGTCTTCCGACTTTATCTTGCTGCGAAGGGTATTGACCACTTCTGCAAACGATTTGCCTTCAGTCGGTTTGGTGAGAACTGCGTTTGTACGGCCTTTAACTTTCTTCTTGTTCTGGTCTCGCGGGGTTCTGTCTTTCGTAGGAGTCTCCTTCTTTTTTCCCCGGACCTCCGTCCAGTTGCCTTCCCCCTGGGGTTCGTTGGTGCTAGCTGGTGATCGCTGGAGTTATACCTATCGACCTGCTCGCGCTGGAGCGCAAGCGAATATATGATAGGAGCGGAGTCGAAGGAAGAGCGAAAGCGACACGAGAGGAGCGACGTAGCACAATGGAGCACTGGCAGGAACGCTGGAACTGTGGGACCAAAGGAAGGTGGACGCACCGGCTCATCAAGCAACTGTCACCATGGATGCAACGGGAGTTTGGTGAAGTAAATTTCTTTCTCTCCCAGTTCCTGACAGGCCACGGCTACTTCAGAGACTATCTCTACCGCATGAGGAAGGTTACATCACCCCACTGTAAATACTGCATAAATAAATTAGACACCGCTGAGCACACGCATTTTCCAGTGCACGAACTGGGAAAGAGAACGCGATAGGCTGGAGGAAAAGACAGATAGCCTCACGCCAGAAAACACGGTGGAAGTCATGATGAAAGATGAGAAGTCCTGGAGCGCAATCTCCCACTTATAGAGAGCGTCCTGCGGACAAAGAAGAACGAAGGCTGTCTAGACAGTAGTATATAAGACGGAACAAACGGAGTGACACCCATCAAGAAAGGCCCCAACCCGAAGTAATGCGAAAGCGGTTCCAGGTTGGGGTCAGAAGAAGAAACAGGTGGTTGTTTTTAGTGCAGTCGCCTATTATGATGTAATCCCACTCTGTTGAGCAACCGGTTTTGCTCTCGACCAGCCTCCCATTCACTTCACTCAAGGTGAAACTCCTAGAGCTTGCCACCCAGATTGATGTACACGACCAAAGCGCATACACCAACCAGGGGCAGGTTCTTCTTCCCCCAGCCATAGGCTGCTCCCAGCAAGACCAGGCAAGTAACAAAAGTCAGTTTAGACCCTAAGAAAAACACCAGGCTCACAGCAGCAGCGACCCTGTCTCTAGAAATACTGTACATGGCCAAGGCCAAAACAATAGCCAGGTAAACCTGGTTCTTGTTGGCGTACTCGGTCAAGTTCCACCATGGTATATCGGCAGGGAAGGCCCAGAAGTCATGCAGATTAACTGCACTCCTGTTTGTGTCTTCAATCTGGGGGGCCTGCACAGCACTGGTAACAGCCTCTACTGTCGTCGCTCTGGGAGACACTGTTGTAACTGGCTCCCCAGGCAACTTCTCCCACTTTCTACTCGTACAATTGTACAACCACCCATTGATCACCTCTCCACAATGCGTCATGAAAACAATGTTCCGCCCTAAGGGCGTGAACGCCGATCACTGTTCTTCCTACCTAGGTTGAGGCAGTTGTCTTTGCCCCAACAAAAGTACGTAACCGGCACTTTTAAAACTCATTTAGTTTATTTTCATCAAACTCATAAAGTTCATTTTGCATTGTATTTCTCATTACATTATGATCTCGGTGTGAGTATAAGATTAGTACATCGTCTGCATACATATAGATTTGACACTTTTTGTTTATTACATAAAAGATATTATTTACATATATAATAAAAAGAACAGGGCCAAGGCAGCTGCCTTGTGGCACACCATATTTTATGTTATAAGTGTTACTTGCTTCAATAATTTTTACTTAAAAATTTTCTGTTTTGCAAGTAACTTTCGAATAGTTTCAAATAAGTATTTTCTACTCCTATATGACTCAATTTATTTAATAATAACTGGTGGTTTACCGTGTCAAATGCTTTTGTATAATCAACAAAAGCAGCCATTACTGCAAGGCCTTTGTTGAGGTGACAGTAAATGTAGTCTGCGACTTCAACCATCAGCTTTTCAGGACTTTTTCCTTTTTGGAAACCATATTGATATTCATTTATAATATTATTTTCAGAGAGATACTTGTTTACTTTACTAACAATATATTTTTCTATTATTTTTTCAATTACTGATAAAATGGAAATGGGTCTCTAGTTTGCAATATCAGTTGAAACTCCTGCTTTGTAGATGGGTTTTACAATGGATATTTTGAGACCATATTTTGAGATAAAATCGCTGAGTATATCTGCATTTCTAATGATATCTGTTGCTCGAATTCTATTGTAGCCTGGTGCTTTATTAACATCAATTTCACTGGTGATAATATTTCTTATGTTATCTGCTGTAGAGAATAGCATATAGAAGTTAACTAGTTTCTCATGTTGCAATATTCCCAAGGCCATGCTATTTGTTACATTTCCCTATACTATATTATCTATTTGCATTACAAAATTTGAGGCAAATTTTTCAGCCAAAGCGACTACGTTAGGGAATGTGTGAAGTAGATGCTCATGAGTACACTTATTTTTCTTTCTATTTAAAATATTGTTGACTTCATGCCATATCTTTTTTGGATTTGTCTTGTTTTCGAATTTCCTTTCATAAAACAAGTTTTTAATTCTTCTAATTTCATTATTAATTATTCTATATTTTGTATACTGAAGCCTATAAGAGCTATTGTTTTTATTTGATTTCCATTTCTTAAACAGACGATCTCTTTCTTTAATTTTTATAAGCAATTCATTGTTCATCCAGCCTTTGTTTCTCTCTAATGATGAATCATCTAATTTTTCAGGCACATATGTGCTGGTGTGCATTTTTGTATACTGAATTGAAATTGTCTGCAATATTATTGACAAATATGTTAACATTCGAGTTGTCGCATTGTGACCAGTTTAGACTTTTAACCATTCTATCAATCCTGGGAAACTGCCCTCATTTATGCTATTATTAATTATTTTCATTATTACAGGTCTATGTTCTGCTCATTGTAATTTTGTCTATACATGAAGATTTATTGCTGTCCATCCCATTAATCAACTCGACTGTTTCATCCAATGTAATTTCTGCTAATGAGAAAGAGTTACACCGTGTTGATACAATCTTATCTGTTAATACTGTTAGGTTACTTTTATGTTTTATTTTACTGGTTTGATTTTGAAATGTATTTGCAAAATTTTCAGCTATTTTATCCATCGCATTATTTTTACCCAAGTTCCTACTAACAATATCATAAATTGACTTTTTTTCTGGTACACCAAGTAATATGTTAATATTATTCCAAGAATTTTTCATATCATATTTATAATTTTCGAATATTTTTCTAATGATCTTTTTTTCGTATAGTGATCTTATAATTAATTTCATTTCTAATTTTTTTGTATTCATTTCTAAGTGATACTTTCAAATCTTTATTTCTTTCTGAGATTCTCTTCCATCTCCTGAAGAGGTAATCTCTATGTTTTATTAAATTAATTATCTCTGAATCTATCCAAGGTTTAATTATCGACCTTTTTCTTGTGTTGGTTGATTGTTTTGACACCATACACTTAGCAAATATGTCTTTGATTGTCTTATCTCATTCGGTGTTTTGTCTTCAAACTTCATGTCTTTTATTTTTGTAGTTCATTTTGCAGCTTGTTTTTACAAACATATCGTATTTTTTGTTAATTTTGTCTACAAACTTTCTGTTATTGAAAATGTGACAGGAGATGCCAATCAAGTAATGATCTGATATTTTGCTTTCTACAATAAACGGGGCAGTGTTTTTTAAATACCACTTATTACTTATGATCAATGCAAGAATTAACCTTTTTGTCTTTCCTTATTTCCTTTTTTTTTTTTAAAATTTGTTTTTCTAAACAATTCAGCACTTTATCCCGTTCTTGTAGTATTTTACTTTTTTCAGGTGGTCTATATGTGGCAAAAATACTTATTTTTAATTTGTTATGAATCTCATGCGTACCTGCTAAAACTTCAATCGTCTCACTAACTACATCTACAGGTTGGAAATTGCAGTTTTCCTTCACAAAGAGCATTATGCCTCCTCCAGCTTTTCCATCTCTTGGTTTTAAATATCTATTAAATCTAGGGAGGTTATATTCAGCAACATCATAAAGGTTATTGACTCCAATCTCTCCAAGCACAATCAAATCAATACTGCTTATGCTGTCATTGATCAATTCACAAAGTTCGTTCCAATGTTTTCGAATAGATCTTATGTTCAAATGAATTATGTTAAATTTTTCCTTATTCAATTCAATATGATATTTTTATCACTTATAATTTTGGTTTCTTGGATTTCTAAATTGTTAATGAAGGAACAGTCCATAATTTAATTTTATTTTAAATTTATCTAATATTTAATTAATTAACATTTTCTAAATCATCTTCAGACTTGATTCTTATTACTCTACTTTCTTCATTTTTTCTTGCAAAAATTTTTCCATTCTTAACCCAATTGAAATTATAATTTTTTTCTTTTGATTTCCCCTCAGCTTTCCACAGCAGATTTGAATTGTGCTTGGTGAGATTTTCTTTATTATATGAGTCTTGCACCCATCCTGCAACATGTCATCATTTGTTATACGTTTCTTTTTGTTGATTAGTATTTTGTTTCTAATTCTTTTTAAATGAAATTTAACTGACTTTTTTTTTTTTAGTTAATAACAAAGATGCCTGCAATTTCTTCTTCCTTTATATTTTCACCACAAATTTTGGAGAGCACTTTAGGCACACTTTTTTTGATTTTTTCTACACTACCTAAATTTACACTGTTAATTTCAATATTTCTTTCTAAAAGTTGTTCTATGTCGTTGATTTTGTCATTGTTAATGTCAATTTTCATGTCATTGTTAATGTCAAAGTTCTTTTAGTTCATTCACCACACTTAAAAACGTATTTAGCACTTAAAAACTCGATGCTTCTTTTAATTTCCGTCATGCCCAAACAAAGCGAATCCATTATTTTGTTTATGTCTTCTATTGCCCCAATGAAGGGATCTTGGTCTCCTGCCCGACATCTAGGACATTTCCACTGCCTTTTTTGACTTTCGGATTTTGCCTTCATTGTCGCCTCGCTTATACTGGCGTAGCTGTAATGCATATTCTTGGCAGCAGTAACAGTAGACTTCCTCATTCTGCATTTTATCACCACACATAATGCAACTGAATATTTTTTTCTCTCTTAGTTTTTGCTTCTTATTAGAGGAGAAGAATAATTTATCTGTTCTATCGAAATTAGTACTTTTATGAGTTGACCTGTTGTAACTCGCACCTGTACCAGCTGATGTCATGGCGTGACATGGCAGTAACACAAAGCAATGGCACACGGACGATTTAGTTTTTCGTTTTTTTTTTAAATTCCTATTCCAATGATGATGATGATGATGATAATAATAATAATAATAATAATAATAATAATAATAATAATAATAAAAAAAAAATAGTAATAATAATACAGTATGCATACTCACTTGGTTATTTTTGTCGATTTGCTTAAACCTTTTTCTCTTTCTAATTAAAGTATTCGTGAACAGCACATCTTCGAAGTTTCTTGACGTTAGCTTTCCCCGTATTTCTCTTTATTACTGTTTGCTTTTTTTTTGTAATTTATTTCATACCTGGTACTGCCACTTTTAATAAACATTTGTTAAATACTCTACAAAAGAAAAAAGAAAAACATTTTAAAACTAAATAATTAAATGATCCTTTCTGTAATGATTCTTACAGATGAAATAAATAAATTTTAAAAAACAGCGACCCTGCAGACACACATATCACACTTCAGAATTCGTATTATCTTCTAAAAGTATATAGTTTGCTACCAGTGTGATGAAAAGAGATCGCAGAAAACAAACAGCTTTTTGTATTGAATGTTCAACGCAAACCCATCTTCTTTTCCATGGAGATGATATTGTCTGAATGAACTTGGTACTTCCAAAAATATCAGTATTGAACAAGTGTCTTAAATCTCGGTTGCCAGTATCTTCAAGCCAGGTGTATAAAAGAAATTAACTGTCATTGTGCTTACAATGTAGCAGTTCTTTTCTTCTGTTTAGTGGTTATTATTTCTAACCAATATTCCAAATCTGAAATAAAGTGAACTGTGGAATGAAGCTGTAATATCAGTTTGATCAGGTTGCAACTGCAATTCCTGAGGTATTTTGACTATGAATGTTTGTAAGAAATGATATTTAATGAAGATGTATTATATCGAAAAACAAGGTTACTGAGATTAGAACCGTAACTGGGTAATGGATTTTAAGATAATTTCGTTTTTGGAATGATTAGCACATGTACAATAAATGTATGTCATGTGTGACATGTATAAATCTAATGTACCGATGTTTTTACTTGCGTAAATGTAATGTTAATGTTTGATAAAAAAAAAGTATATTGTGTGTACTTATTTTATTCCTTGATGCTTTGTTTGTTACGTACTTTGTATTGTGTTTGTGAAGGGTTTATGCCCAGAGATACATTATTCAAATACGATTGTGCATATAATCCTTACTGATTCTGTGTTTGAAGTCTGAATGTCATTTTTGCTGATTGTAGTTTTTAAAATAGAATTGTACTATGTAGACATATTTCTTCCTACATTATATTGTTAACATATTAAGACAGTTTGAAAAATAGCGCTCAGTCACTAGTTGGTCAATATTTAGCAATTTTTTGTGCCCATGTAGATTTGGGGATTGCAAATCTCTTGCTTTTTTAATGAAACCTCATCGAAGATTTTTGTTATGATTCAGAATTGTGTTCTATTCATGTGATTGCAATAAATGTGTGTAAAGGATGAAGTTGTGAATTCTTATTTTTACCTTTTGACTTATTCCTTTGTTTTTTAACGACTTCCTTTTCACCCCCCACCCGTTTTTTAACCATTTGTAAGTAAATTAAGATTTTGCAGGAGTACATTTCTCATGTAAATTTTTATTTTATTGTTGTTGGTCAGTCAATTCTCTCATACTCCCATTTTTATTTTGAGTACTGTGTAAATAAAAATAAATCCAACAGAAGGCAAAAGGGTTACAAAAAAGTGGGGGGTTTGGATTGGGGTGGGGGGATGGATTCTGCAGTTTTCAAATTGACCAAAAATATGGCCAAAGTACAATGGAGAGTACATTAAAAGTTGTGGATTTTTTCATGTTTCAAGATGGTGCTGATAGTTTTGTATTTTTGAATAAGATAACTTTTTGTTTACAGAGTAGGAAAATACTTATTCATTCATCCATATTCAATAAATAATATAAATAAATTCTTAGTAAAATTAATTCAATAAATCTAAAAAAAAGTATTATGTGGTATAAATATTAATGGTTATAATTACTATAGTACTAATGAAGGGTTTTCATTGGAGAACATGTAGGTATAATTCACCTGTTTTCATATTTCCTTCCTTTTTTGATCCAGGTAAGTTATACAGTGTAATTTTGACAAGGAAATTTTTGATTAAAATACAATAAAATAATAGCTCATTTCGAAACATTGCTGCCAAAGAATGATAGTATGGAGCAGACAAGCAACACTTGAAGAGACCATCTTGTGGCATAAGTTGACCGGTAACAGTATTTTAGTGAATCTGTGTGTAGAAATAAAAACAGCAATGACTAAATCCTCGAATTGAAATTTTCTTTCTATTTGTATGTATGCATTACTCCTGCCCCATCCTCTTGACAGGTGCCACTTAAAGTACATTTTTGACATTTTTCGGTTTCCTAATAGTAGAAGCGAATTATTACTTTAAGAATGTTAAAGCCGTGTAAAACCTCATCCTAAATAGCAATTTTCATTGAGAAATGTGGAACCTATTCATGAACATGGCGTTTAAGCGTTACTATACTTTTAAAATTTGAAGCTCTTTTCCACAGCAAAGTTTTGAGTTTTCGAAAAACTTAATTTGAAGCACTGTAACTCACAAATGCAATAGTATTTATAAATCGCTGGAAATGTGCATGTTAATGGTGAGAGATATTTTAAAAAATACATTTCTGTAATTTTTTTAAGAAAATTAGAACAGCAAAAGGACTTTGTCATATTAAACAGTGCAATTAGCACTACACGTTGAAAAAAAATTAAGGAAAAATTTGGAGTAATTTTTGAGAAAACTGCCTTTGAGCATTTCTGAAAATGCGTAATTTTGAGTTCATTTTAACAGAAAACTGTTGTTTTCCAGAAAAGTTTTGACACTATTTAAAGCACATGTACAATAATGTGCACAAATTGGTGCTTACGTAAATATTAACAACGCCAGAGACAAGCAAGTAAAAAAGTACATTTTTTAAGAAACCGAAGGATAGAGTGATATGAGGTTTGTCATTTTAGAGTCCACTTAGCACAATCCCTACCAAAAGTATGAAGATAAAAATTGGAGTCGGTTTAGAGAAAATCTTTTATTTATTTATTTATTTTAGTCAAAAACTGTATGTGACATATGGGGGAGAAAATCTTGTTTTTGAAATTCACGCTTCAACTTCTATCACTGGATTATTGCGATCTGCTGGCGCTAGAGCGCATTGTCAGAAAAATCAATTTTTCTGCCCTATAGGAGTAGCCCTATGAATTATTTATTTTATGTCAAATAAACAGTTAAAAACTGTGTATGGCGTGCTATGGGGAAAAGTGAATTGTGTGCACATTTTCAAAATTCTGTGATCCCTACACTGTCATATACTACTTAAATTTTGAATTTTTGAAAGGGAGAAAAAAAACAAAAAACTCCCATGTAATAAAATCTATTTTCAAGGATAAATAAGCAATAAATTTTGAATTTTGAAAGGGAGAAAAAAACAACAAAAAAACTCCCATTTACTAAGACAACATGGGATATATTGGAATACGATTAAATATCAAGTCGTAGCCGGAATAATCAATAAATATTAGCTATTCCTAGTACAAAATACAGTTATGATTTGGGACGTGGACGTATATAAAATATAATTTTTATTTTATTTGGGAGGCGTCATATGACGAGTTACATGCAGGAAAGATGGACATCCAATGGTGACACTTTAGTATAGGGTCGAGTCAAGGTGGTTGACTGTCGGGAAACGTTTTCCGTGCGTCCTTTCTATCCAATGTGTAATTTCCGTCCAATTCGTCCTTTCTTCCATTTCATTTTCCTCCTGTCGTCCTTTCCATCCGTTCCTCCCTTTTGTTCATTTAGCCCTGTCGTCCATTTCGTTCTTTTCCTCCTTTTCGTCATTTCCGACCATTTCGTCCTGTTGTTCTTTTGGTCCCTTTTCAAAATAAAGTGTTTTATTGCTTAAACAGAAATTACAGCAGACCCGCGACCCGTACTGGTGGTTAGCCCCCCACTTTTCTGAGACGCACGGGTAGACGGGTCTGCGGGTATTAAGAGCTCTACTACCCAAGTATTAACAATCGTGTAACCGTTGTCTCCTAATTACAAAAAAATTGTCAGTTCTAGATGAAATAACTTTTTTCCTGAGGTTGATGGCGTGGATCCTGCACCAATTGTTTCCGTGAAAACATCAATTTCGTTTTTTTTTTTTTTTTTTTTTGTAAAACGATTGAAAAAACGTTTGCCAACTTTCTGTGTTCTACATGTTTTAACGAGGAAAAGAACTATCTTAGCAACGCGAAAAAACTAAACAACTTGAATGGCCCAAAATTTGAACAGAAATATCTCTACAACTTCCGTGAAGGAAGACCATAGAGCTTCACATCTTTCGAGAGTATCCAATACACCATAAAGAAGTTTCCTAAGCAAAAAATATCCTTAAATTATTCCACAAATAAAGGCAAACAGAAGTAAACTGCGTTTTTCACTTTGCTGCGTTTGACATTTGATCAGCTGTTACGGTTGCGTTCAATCGCTCAGCCTTCCGATTGGGTGACGCCGTAATAGCTGATTTACTTCAAACGCAGCTCTGTAAAAACCGCAGTATAGAACAGAAAGTGGGCGTAACCCATTGAAAAAAAAAACGTGCACAGGGAGATTGAAATGGTCCAAAAGTGAGAAAGGTTTATCTTTGTTTTAAAAGACAGATTCCGCAGATCATTTTGAGTTTTCTTGACAATAAATTTTCAGTAATTACCTAGTCCTGGATGGGATGTCTAGCCACGTAAGTAATATTTAATTATACGAGAGTCGGGCATTAATAAATAACGAAAATAAATATTTTCAAGTATAATAAACATAATAATATTAATAAAAGTAATATTTCAAAATGACTTGCCCAGTAAGGCGCACATTGTGATAATAAATATTTTCAAGAATAATAGTTTAAATAGTTTCAAATTGGCTTCTCTGATATGGGGCAAATGATACCAACAAAAACGTATGATAAAACAGTTTCAATCTCGAGAGATAAAGTAAGAACAAGCAATTATGTATTAGTAAAAAATTAATGATTATACCTAGTCTGGCCATAAATACTGTTACAACTCAAATAATCTGTAAATCGAGTTGAGGTAGAAGGAGAGAAAACCAGTTTTGAGGGTTAAACGACCATATATTTTCACACATATTTACAAAATATTATTCAAAATGGCCACCTCCTGCTCTGACACATGATTTTAATCGATCTGGCCATGCATCAATTGATTCACGCACTACATGAAGAGGAAATTTGGCCACGGCGTTCTTCAAAGACTTTTTCAAACTTTCCAAATTGGCATGTCTCTTCTTGCAGACCATTTCTTCTAACACTGACCACAATTTGTAGTCCAGTGGGTTGAGGTCTGGACTTCCAGAGGGCCAATCTTTTGCTGCAATGAAGTCGGGCACATTGGACTCCAGCCAATTCTGAGTGGTTTTAGCCTTGTGGCCTGGAGCTGAGTCCTGCTGGAAGCTCCAACTCTGGCCGCTGAACATTGACGTATTAGGGGCTTCACAAACGGCTCCAGCACTGTCTCTTGGTACACTTTTGCAGACGTCTTGACACCTTTTTCACAAAAATGGATGTCTGTGACCCCCTCATAGGACACCCCCCACCAAACCATCACACAAGCTGGATGATGAGTTCTCTGGATCTTCGGAGCCACTTGGCGAGCTGTCTTCGCATCAGGGCGTACACGCGATCATTTGCCTATTAAATTGTTCCTCGATCGTGAAAATTTTTCGTCGGTAAACAAAATCTTGCGGTGACCATTTTGTGCGTATCGCTTAAGAAGTGCTCTGCTTTTAACGACCCTCTGCTTCTTCAATTGGGCGGTGAGGAACTGTCCTGTGCTGCGGCGAAGAGCCTTCAGTCCCAGGTCACTCCTTAGCACTCTGGACATGGTTCTCGTGGCAACATTCATTTCTCTGGCAATCACCTTCTGTTTTCGAACTGGGTTTCGCCGAATTCTTTGCCTCACTGCGTTGATGAGCTTGGGAGTCCTGGCAGACCTTGGGCGACCCGGCCGAGGACGGTCGGACACGCTCTTGGTATCGTTGTACCGTTTTATTGTGCGATACACAAACATCCTGCTGATTTTCAGCTTTTTCAATGTGTTGAATATCTCAGATGGCTCTTTCCCCACCCTGTGCAATGCTATTACTGCAACACGGTTTTCGTAATCACCCCACTCCATGGCAACTGCTTCCAGGAGACAAGAATGGCACTTTGTAGGTTAACCAGCACTGTTTACAGGGTAGGTTCCCCTACTTGCCGCCAGTCTGTGTCATGAGCAAGATGGCTGACTACGGCGCGAAATTTGTAACAGTATTTATGGCCAGACTAGGTAATACAAAAATTAACCCGTTTTTGCCCGAGTTTTTTATTTTGAATATTTTGACCAAATATATGTTTTAAAATGTTGATGTAGCTTCAGTAATGATGGAAAAAAATATATTGTTCGAATACCTCACACCATTTCGGTAAATGCCTTGTTCCCAAATGGGAACACCAGGAGCGAATGGGGTCGTATACAATTTTCTCGTTTGTGTTCACCAGGACACTAAAGATTTTCGAAATTGCCGCAAATGTCATTTGTTTTAGGTAAATGTTTCAGGAATATTTAAGTTTTTTCACAATTATTCGAAATATTTTATTTATAACATATAATATCAGAAACAAAAAAATAAAATCAAACCTGAAATACATTTTTTTTTTTAGAAATAATTACACATGAAGAACACAAGTGAAGCAAATGTTTTTGATGTGAAATGTTTTATTTGGTATGATATTCTTTGAAACAATGCCCATGTAAGTTTACTTTGCATTTTTCGCACGATTTTCTGGAATTTTTTTTGCAAATGGCACATCTGTTTTGTTTTGCTGCATCCACCAACCAGTGCTCCTTGAAGTCAAATCTCACTGTTGATATGGTTCTTTTTAGTAGAGGTTTTGAAGTTTTAGGCCGACCGCCCGATGACGGAGGTACAGCATATTTCTGCAAGTAAGTTTGAGTTATGTGTCTTCTAAACGCCAAGCTGTCCAAAACTGGATTGTTTTTCCTTTTCTGTAAAGTTGCCAAGCATTCTGCACAGACGTATCTATACAGAATACAAATATTGGCCACCACCATTTTTTGATCGAATGGATACTCTGTAATTAGAAATATTCTCGTCCATTCGATCGACTCCGCCCATATATTTGTTATAGCAAGAAATTACATGAGGCTGAGGTACAATAATTTTTCTTTTCCTTTTGAGACCACCTACTTGCTTCAGTAATCGGAAATATAGTGTCACAGTTGCTTACCACATGGACTGGACGATTGTCATTCCACACTACTACAGCACATCCTGAATTTATTTCTGAACTGTAGTCAATTGCACCCCGTTTTGTTTCTCAATACTTTTGTTTTGTGCCAGGGCATTTTCCTATTCTGTTAGACATTATTGTACCAGTATAACCAATGCCCATTTCTTTCAGTTTGGCAGCCAGCGGAAGAGACGAAAAATCTGTCTGCGTATATTTTGTATGGAGCTTTGGTAGCTTGTCAATCAATTTGAGGACGACATGCTCACCCAAACTGACGTTCCCAGGCCTGTTCTTGTCTTTTCCTCCGTATGGGTAGAATTGCAGCAGATAACCTAAGGGCTCACAGATGCACCACATCTTGTAGCCAAACCTTATTGGCTTTCCTTCAAGAACTGCTTTGCTCCATGCTTGCCATAGTACGGAACCATACTTTCATCAATTGATAATGTTTCTATCAAGTGCGCGTGGTTCAGAAACCTTTCATTCAAAAAGTAATCAGAGGTGTTAATTTAGAGAATTTATCTCCTTTATCAAGATTAGAATTATCAGCGCAATGAGAATACTTTTTTAGAATTTCAAATCTATTTCTCCTCATAGCGTTACTAACATAGGTATTGTACGTCTCACTGTCTGTCTCCCATAACATTCTCCATCTTGGAACAGTCAAATAACCTGAAAGAATCAGAATTCCAATATAACATTTGAGCTCCTCACAACTGGTTTCAAAAGAGTGGTCACCTTCTGTGATGCATAAAGGGAAAACATGTCACAAAGAAATTTCATAACAGTGTCATCAAAAAATAATTCAAAACATTGCACTGGATCTGACGGTATATCATTGAACTGTAATTCTGGAAAGGGTTCAAAAGTAGGATTTATATCTTCCTTCTTCCACTTTTGATTCATAATTTTCTTAGATTCTGCATTTCTATTGTCTGAATTTGAGGAAAAACACTGTCTGCAATCGGTATTTCAATATCATTATCTTCTAGATCATCACTTCCAATGTACCTTGTACCACTCATTGTCTGGATTGCGCTTCTGCATTAGCTTGCAACTGTCTACCTGAAGATTATTGCAGTTGTACCTTCTTCATCACCACTGTCCCTTCAGTATCTGCTCCGTCATCTGGTGAAATAAATACACATCTGCCTCTGAAAACTCTTCTTCGTCCAGTAAAGAAAGGACTTCTTCCGCCGTTAGCCTCCTATAAAAATTCGAATATTGTACCATAGTAAAAAATTCTCGAGTACGGGACGGTACTACAAAGAGCTCTATGATCCTGGTGTTCCCAAAAGGGAACAACGAAAATAAAATGCTAATAACTTTGTAATAAAACGTAAATAATTTTTCATACTTCTCAAATAGTATTATTCATATTTACCAAACATATTAAAAACATTATTGTTAAAATATAAAGTTATGCAAATCTTTTATACTTACGATCTCGAAATCATGTGTGCAGAAAAAAATACTGCGAACTATATGCACCAATACTTCTCGCTCAAATGAACATTCAGTTGCAACTAACAATCCAACGGATACCGATAAGTTTCAGCTACTGTTAGATAAAGGTCAGATAGGCCAACAATCACGGAAGCAAAATATTATAGAAAGCATTCGATTACAGTCTGTTCCCATTTAGGAACACCGGGAAAAAACGGTTAATGAGTATAAATAAAGTATGAAATTTTATATTAAATTAAATGCAGATAAATCAAATTAATATATGCATGCATGAAAATTTAAACATTTGCATTAAAAGTTGTTTGCATTCCTTAATGTCAATGTAACACAATAAAATTAAACTAATTAAAAATTATCATTTGTAACTGAAATTAATGTACGCATGAATGAAATTTAATGTAAATACGTTGAAATTAATTTACATGAGAGTTAAAATTAATTTAAGTATGTACATTAAATTTAATTTTACATGTACGCTAAACTTAATCTACACATATTTTCAATTTAATGTGCACGTACAGTAACATTAATGCACGTTCTTTATTTAATGTAGCCTTCACTAATATTAAAGAAATACAGAGATTTCTGACAATGTTGTAGCGAATTGCTCAACTATGCTCCTGAAGTCAGGAAGTTAAGCAACTCGAGACACCAGGGATTCCTAGATGAGTTACCGACTGAGGACCCTTTTTTTATTTTATTTGTCGCGTCTCCAAGCCCCTTACGCCAGTTGCGTTGCGTTGCGTTGAGCGCTTTGCGCTGGGTAGTAATCCTCCATTAATTGGGAATAATCCTCCATTAATCTTATGTCACGTCGCAGTCAGTTGTCAGGAGGACCGCCAGGTAGCATCTCCGCGTACGCGCTTCCTGCTACGCGCTCCTGCGTCACTACCCAGCGGCCAGAATTGGGAAGGAATAAGGATAGGGGCAGGGTTTAGGACACTTCACAGGGGGTTGGACTAGCCCTTGCCAAGCAGCCAAACTCGTGTTGTTGGAGCAAGTTTCACAGGAGATTCGACGGGAATCGAAACCGAGCCTCAGTGGTGAAAGGTTAGCGACTTCGCCATGAGCCACGAGCGAGCTTGTTACTAACGGCACCGAACTCCTGGTCGAAGGGATAAATGGCATTGGGTCACTGCGACGTGACGAGACAAAATTAATGGTTGATTAAGCGTAATGCCCAAGAATTGCTAAGAGACGTGTTGCGAAAAACACGAAACAAATTTTATACTAGTAGCGCTAAAACAGCACTTACTTTCTCCTCGTGTTTTTATGCAAAATTACGCGAAAAGTACTCAAAATTTCGAAAAATTGTACATGACCTTATTTCGAAACCTACCTTTAAGGAATGGTTTTCATCCAGGAGAAACAATATCTATTTTTAATATTTTAATTGTAGGAAGACTCCGAAATATTTTTGTACATTCGCAACTTTCGAAAAATCAGTGTTATCAACGAATATGAGACCTGCACCATTCTCTTAAAGGTCCTTTACATTATCCAACGAAAAAAATTGATTAAAAACGATGGAGCCATTTTTTTAATTTGGAAAATGTCCCAGGGTTTCACGTAAAGTACCGCAAAACATCAAAATATTTGTTTCAAATTCAAGGGGCCGTGACATCAGCCAGGACGATTGGGGAGTATCAATTTTGGAGAAAATCGGCTGAACGGTTTAGCTCCTAGCGTTATTCACAGATAGACGTTTTGCCGTCGTTCTATTTTTTGGTATTAAGGACCCACAAAACATGGATTACACCCCCTTTTAGAGGATTCTCCCCTAAATTTATCAACTGGATTTATCCACTTTTTCGTTAGCAGAGTCTTGAGTTTTCTGCCTACAATTCGCAGTTTTTTTTCGCGCAGCATTTCATAACTTTCTCTCTACACCGTAGCTAGAAAGTGAAAATGAGAGGTTTTGCGACTGCGCGAAAGGTCAGTGAGGTGTTAGGGCAGACCGAAAGAAACCACTGTCAAAAGTCTGTATTACTCTAATGAAATGTGCATTAAAGGAATTACTATGGACGCACATCGATTTAATCTATAAGCGTACATTTGGATGCAAGATTCAAAGCTTTATGGTCGAATCTGGAAGAAATAAATGAATGATGTTGATGAACTGATGATTATGAACACATGAATGACGAGAGGCTGGGGAAAGGCGAGAACGTCCACATTAAATCTTCACTGATTTTTTATTATATTTATTTCCTGTTCAATTTTACAAATTTTTCAGGATGATGAATAAATTTATACATAACATTTTTGGAGATGCCAGAAATTAATATCACAATTAAAGATACTTATGATTTTTTTAATAGTAATTACGAATAAAATTTGATTTTAATAACTATTGATTAATTTTTATAATAAATTTACAGTTTTAAGAGGTTTTATCAGTATTAAAGTAGACAATTATTTATGGAGGTGAAAAATATCTTTGGGGAAGCGGAAACGAATTCGTTTAATGTGATAATTTTTTCCCAGATCGAAATGTTGATGAACAGGATAATCTTTTAAAGAGTTGAAGAATTTGGAAGATTGGTTAGTGGTGAATGTTTTAATTGGTTCTATTGGTAATTCTTTGTGTATTTGGAGATGATCCATTCAGCCTTTAGAATTCTCCGTAAAAAAATATTTTGAATAGTTTGTATTTTCTTCATGTTTGACGCAGATGCATTACACCAAATTGGGCATGCATATGTAAGTGATTGTCTTATTATTGCCCTGAATATTGATATACCACAATCTATTTGTAATTTTGAAAATTTGCAATATTTTGAATATGTGTTTTCCAAGTTAATCGACAATTGAAATAGAGTCCTAAATATTTAATTGGAATATGATTTTCTATCCGTGGTATATTTACATTATTTATTTTGAGACATGGGGGATTAGTAGGTCTGCAAAGTGTGAAAATTTTTGTTTGCGTTTTAGATGGATTTATTATTATTCTCCATTGTTGAGTCCATTTAATATGTACATTTAAAAAATTTTGAAGAGTGTTTCGGGTATTTTGTAAATTTTTGTGATACGAAAAAAGTGCAGTGTCATGTGCATACAGCGCTATGGTGGTAAAAGGAAGGTTTGGAATATTAAAAAGTAAAGGAGAGAGAGTCGATCCTTGAGAAATCCCTGAGAAGATGCGACGAGAAGTTGAATAAGATGTGTTAATTTTGACACAAAACTTACGATTATATTAATAGCTTTTTATTATTTTGAATAAATATATGGGAATTCCTATTGAATGTAATTTATACAATAATCCTGAATGCCAAACTTTGTCAAATACTTGGGCAATATCCAGGAAAATTCCAATTGTATGTTCCTTTTTATGAAAGTTGTGAGCTATTAATTCAGAAACACGTAGTAATTGGTGAGAAGTCGAATAATGAGAACGAAAACCAAATTGGTAATTTGGAATAGCTTGTATTAAGTTAATGTTGTATAAAAGACGAGAGTGTAATAGTTTTTCAAAAATTTTTGATAATGAAGATAAACTAATGGGTCTGTAGTTTAGGAGAAGATGAGGATACTTGCCTGGTTTACTTATGGGGATAACGTAGGCTAATTTCCATGATTGTGGAAGATAAGAAATACGAAGCATTGATTTGAATATATTTGTTAGCTTCGATAAAATTTGTAAATTAAGTTCTTTTATCATTTTGTTTGTAATAGAATCATAGCCTGATGTTTTGTGAATATTAATTTTTTGGAGAAGAGATGAAAGATTCAACTTCGTTATTAAATATTTGATCTATAATAGGGTTGGGGGTAAAAGACTTTTCTACGTGATTTGCATTTAATTTGATTTTTGAAAATCAGTATAGGCAGATATAGTGCCGTTGTTTAATATTGGTATAGGGGAATAAGATTTTGTTAATTTTTTAATTGTTGACCATTGTGGTCTGCTATTAGGATGTATTTGTGCAATGTAATTTTGAAATTTGTCTAATTCATATTGGTCTATACGTAATTTGATAATGCGTGATAACTTGTTGATTTTTCTTTTAATGTCAAGGCGACGAGTTTGTTGCCAGAATCATCTTATGTTACGTTTGGATTTAATAAGATTTAAGATATTTATAGGGAGAGATCGAGTATGTATGTACGGTTTAATGTATGTACTAGATGCATTATATGCATCTAGAATTGATTTAATTAATTTAATTGATTTAAACAATAAATTTAACTAGCGTCCCCGTGCGAGAACTCTCGCATGTTAAATCCCACCTTAATTTTTCTTAAGGGTTATCGTGAAACTAAAACATGGGAAAATCTGGTCCGTTTCCATCGTAAGCTGCTGGCCAGCTAAAAAGCCGAACTAACGGGACAACTTTTGAAAAATGTCACTGTCGGATGAGAACATACATTTATACTCGATTTAGGGTAGTTTCGTTTCGTTTTATGTTGGCATAAGTTGTTGCCAACCGTCACACAAATACCCTGTATATATTACCTTCAAGCGGTAGGGGCATTTTTTAAAATTTAAGTTTGCAATGAAACCATGACTACTTCCGTAGATTTCGCCAACATTCAAAGCCATCCAAGTGAAGTTGTGTTAGTTTACGAGTGTTGCTAAAGATTTGCATTTTGCGTTTTGGTGCTCTTCGTTCTTTGCGTTTTATCGTTCAATTTATTTATTTAGTAGTACTAGGCGTTTTTGAGTTTTATTTATTGTTTTCCAATTGTTTTCTTTAGTAATAATTATAAAGTTAATTGAAATAGTTATAGTAGTTCATTGTTGTTAAGTGTCCCTTTAGTATTTCTTGTTTTAAATTAATTATATTTATTTTAATTTTTTCTGAATTCATTTTCATTATAACTGGAAAATAATGGATAGCCCAACAACATCTGGGTCTATACTTAATATTGAACCTTTGGAGATAACACGTATTCAAAGACTGTCTCTGGTAACAATGGATAAGTTATTGAAGACTTACTTACACTAATGATGATTTTCATTATTGTTTTTTTGAACTTACTTTTAAAAGCTAATGAATAATTGAACTGATAAATTAAATGGATGCATTTGCACTGATATTGACATAACTGGACTGTTAGGAACAATTCATTAGATCACTTAAAAACTACCATGTATATCACGTTAATTAACTTCAATAATGGTGGTATTTATTTCCGTTCAATAAAACTCATTACTACCACTTCAAAACGTGAAGGAACTGTTGACACACATCTCAAAAGCATTAATAACATAGAAGTATGACCGCCGATAACTTTTGAGGTTGTATTTTTCATTTGCACTTGACACTTTTTAACACTTCTTAAGCTCGCAATAGTTGATAATGATAATTCTTAATTAACTTTAATAATTATTCACAGAGTTAATATTCGTTTATAGATGAACATCTCTTTTTAATTCTACCGAAAAACGAAACATGTATTATTGAACAGTGGACAAGACTCGAGACCGCGCGAGGATTGTGAAGGAGACAACAAACAAAAAACAAAAGCGAGAGACTTGATCAGAGTTAATAGTTTCATAAGTTGGCTATTCCGACAGGAAATCTTTCAAGCTGCCATACTGCGAATTTAGTGCGGCCTAATACACGGCCTGGAGTTTAGTTCTTTCCACAATTATTTACACAGCACTTGCAGACCGCGGCATAAGAAACAGTTTTCCTAGGTATTAAGCATCTATTAATAGTACTTCTAGTTGTTGCTTGAATTAATTATTAATAAATGAACCCCGTCAATCTGCGTAAAATCACGGTGTACACAGAAAGCGTAAATACCGGTGCCCCAACAGACTGGAGGTTGCGCGTCCATCGAATGACGGAAATGTAATCTCCAAAACTCAAAATACGAATATATAATAAAAATGTAAGCAATTCAAATCAATTAAAACTAAATTAAATAAAAGTTTATATTGAAACACTACTTACATCATTTTATACGTCGTGTGCGCTAAACGCGCATACGCCTCCCGCGCACGTGGTTCTGTCTTTGATTTCCACTGGACTCTTAATTTCGACTCCAGCACATTGCAACAAGCATTATTGCTTCGCCCCGTTTCAAACAAGTAAAAATTATTTTATTTCGCAAACTTCACTACTCTGTTATATTTGGCAATAATGAAAGATCTTCGACACACATTCTTATTCACAAGAACGTTCGCAAATCGCTGGCCAGCTGCAGCCACACTGGCTTCCGCGAAACACTAAGGGACGTCCATTCATAACGGCCACCTTTACACAAAGAGCTCATCAAATGTATGTTTTGAATCAACAAACTTAATATCAAAATATATTTTTTAATAACTTAATATAATTTAATTAATTTTAAATAACTTAATATAAAAGCTATATTTTCTTTTCTTAAAGATGTCGCCTCATCATTGGATCAAAACGAGGCACCTATTGGACTATTTTTAGATCTCTCAAAAGCTTTTGACGTCATTGATCATGACATTTTACTTTCCAAATTACCTTCATATGGAATTCGTGGTATTGCTCTAGATTGGTTATGTTCGTACCTTAAACAACGATCTCAGAGAGTTGAAATACCTTACTGGAATGATGGAACATTACGTACGCACCTTTCCGACTCTTTGCCCGTTGCATGTGGAGTTCCTCAAGGATCGATTTTAGGCCCTACTCTGTTCCTACTTTACGTAAACGATATGCCCTCGACGATTCGAAACGGAAGAACGGTTCTCTTTGCGGATGATACGAACATCCTTTGCAATAAAGAAACCGTAAATAGTACAATATCAGATGTTTCAAATTGGTTCCGAAATAACAAATTAATAGTAAACGAAAAGAACGGTTTTAATGCAGTTTTCTATTTCAAATAAACAATTCTGTGCTCCATTGAAAATGAACAGTGTACCATTGACTGATGTTAAGGTAACAAAATTTTTAGGTCTCTCAATTCAGTCAAACCTTAAATGAACGTCCATTTAAATGAATTGAACACAAAATTAAGTTCATTATGCTACGCGTTCAGAATTCTTGCAAATTCAGTCAGCCTTCATACTGCTCGTTGTGTATACTTCGGCAATGTTCGGCAATTCCCGCCTGAGATATGGCATAATATTCTGGGAAATACATCTTATAGCTCCCAGACTTTAGATTACAAAAACGAATTGTACGAATAATAACCAAATCCCACCCACGTGATTCATGTAAGCCTCTCTTCATTAATCTAGAATTTTACCATTACCGTGTTTTTTTATTTACGAATCAGTGGTTTTGTAAAAATGACTTGCTCAAGGGCGGAATATATTTTCAGAAAATGCCAAAGTCTATTACTATAACACTCGACGTAGAAATCATATTCATCAGGTAACAGTATCAACAGCTCATTACAAAAAATTCACATACAATACATGTACATTATTTTACAACACTTTGCCAGATGACACTAAACGATTAAATTCAATAGAAAAGTTTAAATCCCAAGTGAAATCGTTTCTGCTGCATAACTGTTTCTATACAATTAGAGACTATACTGAGCATCACAAAAAAAGTGAACATTAATTTTAACAATGATACATAATGCATTATTTACCATTTGGACTGTATAAATGAGTATAAACAACCTGTAACAACTTTGTACTACAGCTTCCGGGTCAATGACCCCATCTCGATCAGGTTTTTCGTCCAGTTTCCCTGATCCATTGAGCAAATGCTGAGATGGCCCCTTGTTTTGCTTCTGGACATAAATGTAACTTCATTTCTGTGCACGTCTTCTAGAATTCAGTGGGAAATACATTTATTCACATTATCGTTTCCATGTTGTCGGCAGGAAGTAATAAGAGCCAAATTTATTGCTTATTTTCTTTGAAAATAGATTTTATTACATGGGAGTTTTTTTGTTGTTTTTTTCTCCCTTTCAACATTCAAAATGTATTGCTTATTTATCCTTGAAAATGGATTTTATTACATGGGAGTTTTTTTTTCCTCCCTTTCAAAATTCAAAATTTATTGCTTGTTTATCCTTGAAAATAGGTTTTATTACATGGAGTTTTTTCTCCGTTTCAAAATTCAAAATTTAAGTAGTATATGACTTGGTGTAGAGATCGCAGAATTTTGAAAATGTGCACACAATTCACTTTTCCCCATAGCACGTCATACGCAGTTTTTAACTGTTTTTTGACGCAAATAAATAAATAAATAAAATAAAACAAATTCTCCAAATATAAACAATGCATTGAATATCGTCAATAATTGACTGAACTTGTGTACTTTCAATAACAAGCGAAAATTATAAAACTACGTCGTAATGTCAGACGAAGACAGAATATAGGTATTCCCCTGAGATTCCCTCCTTCGCCGCGCAGTGCTAGACAGCGCCACTAGACTGGTTGCCCTACCACAAGGCCGTATGTTCCCCGTGTTAAATCGAAGGGCCAACGAGTAAATTCTATACACCCATACAGCCTATTAGAGCGTAGTGCAATTCCTGGCAAGGCACCATAGAGAGCGCCAGTTGGACGCTCTTTGGTTTCAGAATGATTTCATCTACATCGATATTGCTGCAATATCTTAAATATTAAATGTCATTAAAAGAAAAATGTATATTCCTAAGATATTTTGTGCAACCTAAGCACGATCCGCCTCTGGTAAATAGTATCAGATAGAGAAATCGAAGCCTTCTAAGCATGACGACCGCCCTACCGCCTGACTCCGGACCGTTCCTTGCCGTCCGATCACGCGCCGCGCCGCCCGACGCGACCCCCTCCCACCGTTGAGCGCCGGCCTCCCGATTGGCCGGCTGCTCCAGCCAATCACACCGGCCCCCACTACTATATATTCCCGAGCGCCTACCCACCTGCGCACAACAGCCCTGAGGAAGACCACGATAAGATGGTCGAAACGTCGGCAACACAGCCTTCGACGCGGCGTCACCTGGACAGCCAAGATCATCTACATGACTGGCCGCGGAAGCTTACGACTTCTAAGCATGACGTCACAAAGATGGCCACCACCAGCACCAAGGGTTGAAATACTCTTCTTTTGTAATAATAATTGTTATATTTACCATAGGTTGATGATAATATCCCAAACCTGTACATGTATTTATTTACGTCAAAAACAATTAAAACTGTGTATGCTATTGGCAGAAGTGAATTCTGTGCACGTTTTCAACATTCTGTGATAACTACACTAAGATATTTGAATTTTGAATACAGATGGAAAAACTGTTCCGATGTAATAAAAACTATTTCCAAGGATACATCAGTAATAAACTTTGAGCTCTTATCCATCATGTTCTTCGTAGAGGAATATTACTTCCTGCCGCGACAACATGGAAACGATAATTTGAATAACTATATTTCCCACTGAATTCTAAAAAACGTGCACAGATAATGAAGTTACATTTATACCCTGAAGCAAAACAAGGGGTCATCTCAGCGTTTGCTTAGTGGATCAGGGAAACTGGACGAAAAACCTGATGTGATTTTGTAATTTTGAATTTCATTTTTGTTCCCTTTTATGAAAAGTGGCTTAATTTTTGTTGTTTTGAAAGTGCACAAGGAATCATTGAAAATGTGAGTTAATGGGCGTATAATGGCTGGTGCACACGTTTTTAATAAACAGTCCGGAAATTCATCTAAACTTGATGCATATTTACTTTTCAGTTTACTGACTATTCTGAGGATTTCGTTAGAAGACGTTTCGTAAATAAACATCGAGCCGAAATTTTTTTGGGAAGCATATGATTTTGAATTTTGTGGTTTTAGTCCCTTCGTGAGATCAGCCGCAATTCTAGAAAAGTGTTGGTTGAAGATATTCGCAACTTTTTCTGGATTACTTGTTTCTCTTTCATTATCCTTTAAAACAACATTCTCTACGAAATTTCGTGATGACGTGGTCATATTTTTTACGATGTTTCACATTGCTTTAGTTTTGTTTTTAGCGTTCAAAATATCCTTGTTATTTTTCATTATTTTTGCCTGAACTATTATTTCCCTTAAAATTCTTTTATATTGTCGGAAGGAGACGTGGAAACCGGGTAATATTTATTTATTTAGTCAAAAAACAGTTAAAAACTGTATGTGACGTATGGGGGAGAAAATCATCTGCGCACGCTTTCTTGAGTTTCAGAGTCCCTTCCCAACAATTTAACTATTAATAGTTGAAAGATGAAAAATAATAATAACAACAACAACAAATTTAAAAAAGCGAGGGATTAACATTTCAAAAACTAGATATTTTCGTTGCCAAATATACAAATCTTATTTTTATCGGTAAAGGGACAAAGAGATTTGATTTTTCTGTATTGTTTACAAATATAAACTCACCCTAAGCTCTACTACCACTACAAGCAAAAGGAAAGTTCAACAAAACGTGCGCATAATGAAGCTACATTTACGTCCAGAAGCAAAGCAAGGGGCCATCTCAGCATTTGCTCAATGGATCAGGGAAAGTGGACAAAAACCCGATCGAGATGGGGGTCATTGACCCGGAAGTACATTATTTGTTACAGGCATTGCAAGAAAGGACGCTTTGTAAGGGAAAACTGCTTTTCGTCCAGAAATTTAATAAAATGGAAGTTTTCAAAATCCTCTGAGTCACTTCTGTATCAATAATTTTAGAAGAGTCAATTGTTTTTTGTTTTTGTTTTTCAAATAATTCCGATTCTGAAAGTTCATTCATGGTCATGTCGGCTTTAACGCAGATATCAATAGTCTCTTCATATCTAAACGGCATTTTACTTCTATCTCTACTATTTCTATCTAAACGTCATATCACTCGCCTCGTTATTCCTCATTGGTGAATGAAAACTGCATTTCGATATTGTGAGCCATTTGGAAGTTATGGGACTGGCGCATAGTCGGTGGGACATAATAACACCAAATCTTTAGCTTCATTAATTGTTTCATAAAGAAAACGCGAATGAAAATCAAACAAACAACTCATTCTACTTTCCCACATCGTGGTGTTGAGGTGAATTTGCCGGGCCGAGACGCGGACGTGAGTCTGCTGAGAGACTGGGCTCCCTGCCCAGTGAGTGCGAGAGAGCCAAAATTTATTGCTTATTTATCTTTGACAATAGATTTTATTACATGGGAGTTTTTTTTTTTTTTTTCTCCCTTTCAAAATTCAAAATTTATTGCTTGTTTATCCTTGAAAATAGATTTTATTACATGGGAGTTTTTGTTTTTTTTTCTCCCTTTCAAAAATTCAAAATTTAAGTAGTATATGAGTAAGTGTAGGGATCAGAATTTTGAAAATGTGCACACAATTCACTTTTCCCCATAGCACGTCGTACGCAGTTTTTAACTGTTTTTCTGACGTAAAATAAATAAATAAAAGAGAGAAGGAGATAGCCCGCCGCCTCGTGCGCATGCGCGGCAGCGCCAGGCGGGGTCTCTCCATTGGCAGGCTCCTCGCCCAACCAGCTGATGATCTTCGCGCGTAAGTGGGAGAAAGAGAGTCTTTTAATTTTCTTTAACAATTCCTTTAAAAATACTGAATAAACGGCAGACATAACGGCAAATATTGTTGAAAAATAATTTGGGTATTCTAAGACTCCCAGAATGTTTTCTGAACATATTGATGCGGAAACTCAGCTTCGCCACTGTCCTGCAAATATCTCCATTGCAGCTACCATGTATGTTGCATCATCTGTGAGAAGCACTTTAGTTTTGCCAAAATTATTGGAATACAGTACTTTCAGTCCATTGTTAACAAAATGAGTGATTGTTTGCTAGTTGAGTTTGGGGAGTTCCTTGGAGCATAACAACTCCCCCTCCCCGAGATGGCATATCTGGGTCAAAATTTCCGACATTACATTTGCAATGTATAGATATAAATTTTTATTCTACAATTGAGCAGATGATGGCCGGTGGCAGAATGCAGAAATAGTACAGTTACAATTACAAATAAATTAATTATGTATAAAAACTCAATACAAAAAAATTGTCTTTGTCATTTCCTAGACATGCAGATGGCATTTACATTCCTACATTACAAATTAAAATACATATATACTAACATATAGATAAATAAACTTACATATTACACACATGTATATACACACATACATACATACACGCGTATATACATAGACCAAAGAACCCTCACATACACACCAATCTGCACCTATTTATTCACAATCAGACAAACATGGGTAAACATTTTTATTTTTCTAATACGTAAAAACACTCGTTTCTATAAACAAATAAATAAATAAATGAATAAATACCACTTGTCAGAATAGCCTGTAGAAAGACGTTTTCGACTAGCGAAACAAACAGAATGAAATGAAATCACTTCCCTTCCCTGCACTGCACTGCATATCACTTTATATAAATATTAACGGTTCAATACTTTTTACTGTAGACTACGCATAATCCCACTTTTCACTTCACTTCACTATACTTTTCACCCCATTGACTAATTTCCTAATTTTTTTTCTAAAACCTCGCGCTGAGCAAGGAAAGGGCTCAAAAACTGCCGCAAGCAAATCAATCCAATCACTATTGTTCTGTTTACAAAGGAGAATTTTCCTCCGTGAGTTCTTTGTATTCTTGTTCTAATTTTATATTTGTGATCAAATCTATTTAAATAATCTGGTTTATCTAGCCTTCCCCGAATTTCCTGCCATACGGAGCAACCAACGTAAGATTTATACAGCGCGCGAAGTCGTGCCCTTTTCCTCCGGAGTTCGAATGATTCCCAATGCGCAGGTGTGTTCCTCCGAAATGTGTATTTTGCCGCTCTATTTCAGACCCTCCCTAAGCTCTTTCTAAGTCCTATTCTTTACAGATCCTACAACTAGCTCCGTATTCCATTACCGGCCTAACAAGCGAGGTATACGCAACTTCTTTTGCTTTCGTATTACATTTTTTAAGATGTCTCTCGACAAAATACAAAGACCTCCAAGCTTTGCCCACTATGTAGTTCGTTTGTTTCTCCCATCCCAATTTATTATCCAGGAGGATGCTAAGGTATCCTCGAGGATCACGGAACTACGTCATTACCTAGCTGATAAGGCATTGTATGAAAAGCTCTGGCCCTACAAAATGTGATCGCTTTACTTTTCTTTCCATTTATAATTATTTTATTAGTTATTGCCCAATCATACATTTTATTTACATCGTCCTGTAGTTGAATCATATCTGTTCTGCAATTTCCCTATATAATATACAGTCGTCGGCAAAGAGGCGAATTTTTGACGTTATATTTCGCGATAAATCATTTACAAAGATAAGAAACAGCAGTGGGCCTATGACACTGACCTGAGGAACCCCGGAAGTAATGTTACCCTTTTCCGATAAGTGCTGTCCAATTCGACCTTTTTGATTTCTATCGCGAAGACATTCACTTATCCATGCTGTTATTCGCCTGTCAATTTTAGCATAAATAAGTTTCAGTATCAATATGTCATGCGGCACTATATCAAATACTTTAGCAAAATTAACAACTATTGCATCCACTCTTCCCCCTACATCAGTTACTTTTGACAAGTCTTGAGTAAGGAAAATAATCTGACTTTCACAAGAAAAGCCATGCTGTCCATGAAATAACCATTCTGTTTGATCCAAATGATTTATAATCGAATTACTGACTGCTTACTGACGGTCTTACTAACGTAAGACTAACGAGCCAATAATTTTGCACTTCACATTTTGGTCCATTTTTGAAAATTGGCGATATTAAGGCAGATATCCAATCATCCGGTACACTTTCGTTGTTGATTGACATATTGAAAAGTCAATATATTGATTGATATATTGAAATGATATGCGAACGATGCGTTTTTTAAACAAATCTTTCGTATTTTTAAAGTCAAAGTGCAATTCGTCACGACTCAGTGAAATTCTCTTTTTGAGACCTCATTTAAAACGATTAGTTGCGTGAGAGAGCCACAAAAGATGTGTATGCTACTGAAACAATGTATGAGAGGATTGTACGTAACACCTATTTATTTATTTATTTATTTTACGTCAAAAAAACAGTTAAAAACTGCGTATGACGTGCTATGGGGAAAAGTGAATTGTGTGCACATTTTCAAAATTCTGTGATCCCTACACTAAGTCATATACTACTTAAATTTGAAAGGAGAAAAACAAAAACTCCCATGTAATAAAATCTATTTTCAAGGATAAATAAGCAATAAATTTTGAATTTTGAAAGTGAGAAAAAAAACTCCCATGTAATAAAATCTATTTTAGAGGATAAATAAGCAATACATTTTGGCTCTTATTACTTCCTACCGCGACAACATGGAAATGATAATTTGAATAATTGTATTTCCCACTGAATTCTAGAAGACGTGCACAGAAAATGAAGTTACATTTATGTCCAGAAGCAAAACAAGGGGCCATCTCAGCATTTGCTCAGTGGATCAGGGAAACTGGACGAAAAACCTGATCGGATGGGTCATTGACCCGGAAGCTGTAGTACAATAGTTGTTACAGGTTGTTTATACTCATTTATACAGTCCAAATGGTAAATAATGCATTATGTATCATTGTTAAAATTAATGTAACTTTTCTTGTGATGCTCAGTATAGTCTTTAATTGGATAGAAACAGTTATGCAGCAGAAACGATTTCACTTGGGATTTAAACTTTTCTATTGAATTTAATCGTTTAATGTCATCTGGCAAAGTGTTGTAAAATAATGTATATGTATTGTATGTGAATTTTTTGTATTGAGCTGTTGATACTGTCACCTGATGAATATGATTTCTACGTCGAGTGTTATAGTAATAGTAATAGTAATAATATAAGTATAAGTAATAGTAATAATAAAATAGTAATAGTAATAGTAATAGTAATAGTAATAGTAATATAATACCTCTATTAATCTTTAAAGACTCGGATGGAAGATTAATTACCCGGCTCTGTCTCGCAGAGTACTTTCTTGCCTCATCCTTAAACACTAATTTAGAAGACTTGTTACAAAAATAACTATTTTTGGAAACTTATTTATTGGTTGTCAAAAAAGAAAACCTCTGTATTATTAATAATATTGGTATCATGGACAGTGGTGTCATTGGTGTCATTTGACAGTTTATATTTCCATGTAGTCTTTTTCTGGCCTTAATTTTGGAAACATGTAAGTAGGCCCTATATTAAGACTTCCTCAATATTCCTTATTCTTCTGTGAAACAACTCTCACCTATTTTGGTCCAACAAATCTCGTTTAGATCTTCGCGCGCTGGTAGGTTATTAAAGAATTGCCAACATATTTGGATATAGTCTGCGGTTGGCTTTCATTAAGGAATCATATGCACTTGCCTCTAGAGCTTCTTCAATATTTATTATTCTTCTGGGAAATTACTCCCTCATGTTTTGGTTGAACAACTTTCGTTTACATCCTCGCGCGCTGGCAAGTTATTAAAGAATTGTCAATGTAAATTTCTGAAAATATTCGGCCAAATACGTGTATTCGTCAATGTTGGTACGATAAGCCCGCGAAAAGTAATATCCTAACCATGAACAAATAACCTAACCGTGTGGTGCCCACTCAATGAGCATCAATTATAATATTCTAAATACGCAACGTGCGGAGTGTTCTGTGTGGTACTGTGTTCATCGTGTTGAATGGTGTTGAAGTAGTTGAAGTGACTGAAAAGTGACGTTTGTGCACGAACGTATTATCGGCCGGTCCTTTAGTGTTCTGTGGTTCTAACGTACTCTTCAAGATGACGTCGCGTTCTTCTCTTGGAGAGGAACTTCTTGAAAATTTCCAACTTTTGTTGCAGTTTTATCCTAATGACGATTGTGCGTCTGTTGTTAAAGAGGTAACGATTTTATACTCCAGATGTAAATAGTTTGGTAATGCAACATAATTATGACACTTGTTGCGAGCCCTCATTCGTTTCTAACATTTTATATTTCAGAATATGTTATCCTTGCCAGATAAGCGAACATTTCAGAATGTAATGAAGTTCGTTCTCGATATCCTCAAACCAGCTTGGCGTTCTGAGATTTCGGATCGCTTTATTACACCACAGGATGAAAGACAGTTTAATAACATGCTTTGTGATCATTTCAAAGCTCTGCGTAAGGTAACGACTTAGCTATGAATTGAGTAAGTAACAGAAAACTTGGGCTTACAATAATTTTGGTTGTAGGAATTCCCTGAAGTAGGCCTTCCGCTATTGACCCCATCCAGTATGATTTGTTTTCATGGTCAGAGGTGCAGAGAACATTTATTAAAAATAACAACTTGTCTCATGCTTTTTATTATGAGAAAGGAGAAATATCGTAAGTTGGTTATGACTTTTCTTTGTACGTTTTACTAATAGTATTTTTAATCATGAATAATTATTTCCTGTCTAAATGTACAGAGCCAGATGAAGAGGTAGACAAAGATATACTACAAGAATACAAAGACCTTACTGAGGAGTGTGATAATCTGAGGTAATATTCATTTGTGATAATATAAGATCATTTACAGATTTGGTTAAGGTTTAAATTTACTAAATGTTTCTAAAAGAATTCTGTGGATTGGATTATGAGAATTACATGGAAAATTTTCAATTGTTTCTCTCCATTTTGGTATGTTTAAAACTTCCCAATAACATGTTTTGTGCCACTGTAGCAAGATGATTACTAAAATTCTTATTTTGAACCAACTCATTTTCTCTTTTGGTATTGGTGTTCTTTCTTAATAAGTGGGTAAAAAGAAGTTTTTTTTTATTGAATCTGTGTATTTCACCGACTGCTCAAAAGATATCTACAATTTATAATATTTTTGTGGATATTGGATTATATAGCTATTATACAGTATTTTTATTATTCAATGAATGTACATATACATAATACTACATCATAAAAATATCTGAATTCTCTTTTGTTGGAATGAAAATGAGGGCCAGGCAAAATAATTATGGAATTGTACTTGAAAATACATTTAATAATTTTGTATGTGTGATAAAAGGTTCACTGTGTCTTTTGGCTGTTTTCATCCTTGTCCTGTATTTACTGTGTAGGGTAATGTAGTGTAATGATACGGAGATATTTTTTTTAATTTTCAACATTTGCTGAAATAATTCCTTTCATTGTCTCATACTAAAACATTAAGATATTACAAATTAATTTTTTTAAAATTATAGAAATTGAGGTAGTTGTTACCATAAATGGAAATATTTTTTTATCAATGATAAAGTGATTGAATCTGTTAGATTACGAAGAAAATATTCGAACTGATCTGTAACATATTCCAGAAGCAATTATGCTATTGAAATAATATATGAGAGGATTGTACGTAACACCTCTTGTAGTCTTTAAAGACTCGGATGGAAGATTAATTTCCCTGCTCCGTCTCGCAGAGTACTTTCTTGCCTCGTCCTTAAACACTAATTTAGAGGACTTGTTACAAAAATAACTATTTTTGGAAACTTGTTTATTGGTTGTCAAAAAAGAAAAAAGATACCTCTGTATTGAATTATTAATATTATTTGTGCTTAATTGCCACAATAGTCTCTTGCCTATGCATCCTTTTTTTTTTTCAAATATTTTTTCTAGTGTAATTTTTAGGTCCGGTCAGCATCACCAACTAGTTCTTACTTTATCATAAATTTTGATATAAAACACAATTAAATTAATAAAGGCAAAAAATGGTTTTTAATTATATCATTTATCCTCCTATATTATTTCAGTAGTATAGATACCTTTTGTGGCTTTCACATGCAACTGATCTTTATAAATGAAGTCTCTAAAGAAAGAGAATTTCACAGAGACGTGATCAATTGCACTTTGACTTTAAAAATATGAAGGATTTGTTAAAAAAAACATATATGCATGCTCAAACCAACACCACCTAGTTACCGGGCTTTTATGTTGTTGTTTCTCATAGTCAATAGAGAAAGCCATCTTGTTTGCGTTGTAATACAGCAAAGTAGGCAGTTTCTGGAAAACATGAAAAACTGATAAAAATCAGGGAATTTCATTGCTTTGAAAAGTTGCAGAAAAATCAGGGAATTTGTGGAAGTTGGAAAATTTTGAGATATTTATAAAATCGGTTATTATTTCTAAAAAAAATGATACAGCATTATTTTTTGCTCAGTTTCTATTTGTTGAGTTTTTTAATTTTATAATTTATCATAGCAAAATCAGAGAGCTGATTAGTTTCACATTTGCTTTAATGTTTTCTTCAAATAGTGTCAAATACTCTTATCAGTGACAAGTTTTGAAAATGTTCTGGAAAGCCAGGAAAAGTCAGGGGAGTTTGTTTTCGGAAATGAGTGGCCACCCAGTTGGGTAGCATTTGTGACAATGTGATATCGCTGTTTGGGTTAGTGAGAATCTTCCTGGAAAGTTCTGTGTCCGTAAATTTCCTAATTGCATCCAAGCACAGTATGCAGGCAGATGTGAAAGAAAAAACAAAAAAGGTGTGTTTAAAACACCAAATCATTAAATAGGGTGGCCACTTTCTGGAAAACTGGGTAAAATTAGGGAATTTCTTTGCTCTGGAAAAGTCGGGGAAAAATCGGTAGATGAAATCAGAAAATTTTCAGAGGATTATCAAACTAGATATTCTTAATTTTTAAAAAAATCCATGATTGTCTAATGTTTTTGTAGAACAGTGATATCCTCAGGATTTTTAAAATATAAAAGTGGTTTGATTATCTTTAAGCGTCCTGAGGGTACCACTGCCTGGCAGAAACTTGGTAGAATATCTTAAAAACATTAGTACAGTAATACAGCAACAAACCTTTTTTATTCAGTTTTGTGTTCGAGCAAATGGATAGCTTTGATATTTTCTTTAAGTGACATTACAAATCTTATTAGGAAAAAAAAAATTGGAAAACCTGGAATAGTCAGGGAAATATGTTCAAGGAAATTAGTGGCCAGCCTGTTAACCTCATTGGGCGAGGTATAAAACATGAGAAGAAGTTTTCATCTTCTAATGCTATTTTCTGCAGAAAGTGGAACATGCTTCCCATCGGAGTGTGAAAAATATTCTTATTTCAACAGAGAAAGTGAACGTTTGTTGCAAAGTCAGGAAAGTAAGTAGATTGAATGTAAACAGCGGGTGACGTGCTGTACATTGAAGACACGTCTTTCACCATTCCCAGGATTCATTAATGTACCTTATTGATAGGGATTTGGTTAATTATCATTCTAGTAGCTATATTGCTCATTCTTGCGCCCTGTTTTTGAAGAAGTGCAAGGAAACTGACAGAGAAGACAGAAGAAACACATGTATAATCCTAGTTGACTTCTCTGAGAATTATCCAGTTCTAGTCCCAGATGTGATTCATAGCTATCACAGAACAAGCGAGAGTGTGACTCAGTTTGTGACCTGCTAGTTTTATATATATACTGTTCTGTTCCTAAGCCAGCTCATCACAATAAGAGATTGGTCCTTGTAATGAGTGCTTTCTACTTATTTCCAAAAAAGTAGTAAAATAGCTTATCAAAAACTCAGAGCAGAACATGCAGAAAAATGTTGCCTATGAGCTGATTCTAAAATAATTTTGAAATACTTGCCCAATAGTGTCTGTGGATAGATAGGTTGGCTTCATTAATTTTTTTATATTTTAATTTTTTGCTTTTCAGCTTCTGTTAAAGTGCCTCGTGAAACCAAACATTGTTTTAGCACCAGTGTAACTGAAAGAAGTTTTGAGAATTTATTTTTCAGGGTAATAATGATGAATTATTTTCTTCCTTTCCGGCAGAGCTTGAAAGAATTGAAAACAACTAAATACTTTATGCATATTTTTTTGAAAACCACTAATTATATTTTAGATAAAATTCTTTTTTATAGTACATAAGTAACTGTTCACTGTAAGTCTCTATGCAATTGAAAATTTCAGTTGGACAGGTTTTTGGTGAACTTTATTGATATGACAGGGAATGACTTGAATTAATTAAAGGACAACAGTATCTTCTCCAATATTTATGCATTCTTTTCTTCTTCTTCATAGCAAATATTACACTTGTATTCATTCACTGTGACTGTGCAGTTGTTTGTACCAACAGTTCAATCTGAACAATTGTATTTCGAGGAAATTTTCTTTACTTTTTCATCTTGCCTTTGACACAGAGCACACATTCACAGCTTTTTTGCATTTTCATATTTCCACAAAATGAGTTTTCTTTGCTTGTTCTTCTGACCTATGCAACTTATTAATTAGATTCAGTAACTGAATTAAAATAGAAAATATGTGACTATTGAAAGTATAATGTGCTATGAATTCTGAAATGTGTACACTCTGTTTTGCCTATAAAACTAGTTAGAATTTCTCAGAGAAGAGAAACAATGAAATAGGGCCATATGGGTATTTTGATGCCTAATATCTTTTTACAATTAGAAAGGTTATTCAAATGTTAAATATAAAACTGCTTTAGATACATCATCATGCCAAGTATAAAGTATTTAATATGAAAAGAAAGAAAAAAAGTGTCTTGTGATCGTCATTTGGTGGTTGTTTCAAAGGCGATGCAGTGACTTAGCAAATGTGTCCTCATTTTAGAAAGCCCTCAAGCCCAGCTGTAAACTGTTGAATTCGATGGTGAAAACTCCAATCTTATTTACATATTTGGATCAATTAATTGAGACTCCTGAAGAATGTGATTTTTCACATTCATGACTACAGTTGATATAATGCCATGGCAAAAAATCATTAGGTGACAATAATAATCCAATAATAATAAAAATCCCTTTTTGTGAAACGTTTCTCCTAAGCAAACCTTTTCTAACTAAAAGTTTGTCAAGGTGAAGAAAGAAAAAAAAATGGACTTTTGGAAAGGGTTGTCTTTGTAAAGGTAAAAATGATATTCAATTGAAAAGCATTACAATTGAATTGTTTGTTGTTTGTGTGCAGTAAACAAATTCAGCAAAAGAGAGACGAAAACGAGCAAGCTGTTTCCCACCAGATAGAAGTCCTGCAGCTTGTTGTTACAGCAGGCTACTGGAACGAAGATACAAAGAGAAGATTTCTTGATCTATGTGACAAAAATATAATTGCAGGTGATTTTTATCCTTTTACCATTGATCCAATTTATATTTATGAACTAACTAATTTGTTAAGTATTTTGCAGTGATACACAGTGGTGAAGATCTGCTCACGATGGTCTTACTAGCTCACATAAAATGTCTTGGGGTATCAGTCATCTCTTGTTGCTGCATTGATGTTAGCCAATTATTTCCTTCTTTTGTTCACGTGATATATGTTAGGAATGGTTACTTTTATTGTTTCAACCAATAAAATTCTGATACATTAGGGTCACCAGATTTTTTATGACATAAAATAGGACACTTCTGAAATATGGAAGAAAAAACTGGACAAAACAGGACATGAGCTTAGAAAGGAAATATGCTTCGTATGTGACTGCTCTGCTTCACCGAGACAAGTACAAATTACTTTTTATACGTAAAAAGACATATTTTAATAACCAACTTATGAACAACCTGCTCAATATGAACTTGCAACTTCTCATTTAGGAAGATTTGACACCTTGCAAGTTTTGAATTACTGAATAACATGTTGTAGAATTCCTTACAGTTCAGTTCTTGAAAATGAGTTTTTAAAATTAGAATTGCTTAAATAGTAAGGTTTTGGTAGTAAAACTTTCATTTTCATCAATCCAAAGGGAGTTCATAATTGAAAATACTTTCCACCGCAGCATTTTTGCCTGTTACAACCTACAAAAAAACTCACAACCTCCTCTGTTTTTACATGGATTGCCTCTACTTTTAAATGTGTGGAAAACATCACACAATTTTTTATAATCTCTACATTATCTTTTTCCCATGCCTCAATTTTCTGGATGAAAGTTTGTTGAAACGTAAGAGCTAGGGAAGTACCAAAAAGCAGGGTGTGTCTAGGGAGAGTGGGGTTAAGAACAAAAAAACGGGACGTTATGCATCCCGTTAAATTTTTGTCGGGGACAGCGGGACACATAATGAAAAAAAAAAGGACAATCCCGTTCATACTGGGATGTCTGGTCACCATTTGCTACATTCAGGCCTTGGAAATTCCTGCATCTGCCGTATTAATTGTTCCATCACTGCTATCCGTCACCACTGCCTTGACTGGTGCATTCTCTGCTGCCACTGCTTTGACTGCTATCATGTACTGCCGCCATCCCTATCGCGTCCCTGTCATATCCTCCATAATATAATAATAATAATAATATTATTATTAATAATAATGATGATGATGATGATGATGATGATAATGATATGTATTGAATCACATATACAATTTCAATCGTGTATGACGAGTCAGATACGATGTATGCAGGTGCACATGTCTTCCTGGGCTCCAGATTCCCTACTTTCTCTTACTGCACACTATTACGAGTGAAGGTCGAAAGCAGCATTTTAATATAAGAGATATTCACCTTGATGTGAAAGAACTGCAAGTGACTTTCAATTTTAATGTTCAATACACTACTAACAAATAATTATCCCTCCACTCTTTATCATGTCTAGCAAAATGTCGATGGTCGTTATTTCTCAAATCTGCTGTCTTCACTGTTAACACTTACACTTCTTCTGCCCTTTGAGTTTTTGCAGATGAAAGAAGTCACCTTGCTTGTTAGTGTATCACTATTAATCATTTATTTAAAGATTACGTGTATAAAAGGGATCAAGTACCCTACAAAAAGTCTCACGAAATTAAATACGATTAATTTTAAGTTTTAATTTTTATGTTTAAAATTATAAAACTTGTGAAACTTCTTTAATTGTTAACTTGTTTATTAAAAAAATTGTATATTATGAAATTGATGTGATATATTGAACTATTGTAAGGATTTATTGCACTAATGTAAGATTTGATTCTTTTCTGTTTATGATGAAAGTTTATTTCCCTGAACATTTGGCCTTGTTAATTTGTCCAGGGTTTTATCATAGAGTGGATTTAATGAATGAACAGTCGACTCTGGTTATAGTGAACTCGGATATAGTGAACCCTCGGTTATAGTGAACTTAAGTCACTGATTCCGTTTCACTTAAATTACAAGTAAGCATAAAAAATTCTGTTATAGTGAACCTGAACCTTGGCTGCAGTGAATGTATGCAATACAATGTCCTGGAAATTAATTGGATCTCCTATGTTATGAGGCAAGTTGATTGGCCTTCAGAGCGAGATGGTGTTCCATCGGTGTGCAAGGCAACGAAAAGTATCTAGATCACATTTCGATACATAGAGACAGAGCACGATGCAGAGTCAAGTATGGAAAGATCATAAACTCTGGAGAAGGATCTAGAGAAATTACTAATGAAATATGTACAAAGCAAACATTTGAAAATCATTGATTTTTTAAAGACAAATAAAGATATTGAAATTTTCAGTTCATGTTGTTAATGAATTTTGCTGTATCTGTATATTAATAAAATCAATCATTGTGGAGTAATTCCATTTAATTTTGACATCATCGGATATAATGAACCTCTGATGTAGTGAACCAAAACAGTTAGTCCCTAGAAATTCACTGTATTTGGAGTCGACTGTATATGGTTGAAGATGCTTTTGTTGTTATTATAATTATTATTGCTGCTGCATTTATGTAATATGATGTAACATTGTAGTTATTTTTACATGTTAATTTATTGTTTTCAGAAATGATAAAAAAGAAAGAAAATTCTTTAAATGAATTAAAATACTTAAAAGAAAAACTACAACCTTATTTTGTACATGTACATCACATATATAACAAAGTAGACTGTGCCTGCCAACCAGTATTCAATCTTCCAGATGAAAAGGTTTCAAAGATCAGCGAGTTTCTTTGTGAAGTCGATAGGGTAAGT
Organism: Teleogryllus oceanicus; assembly: GCA_964035755.1. Lineage (NCBI taxonomy): Eukaryota > Metazoa > Arthropoda > Insecta > Orthoptera > Gryllidae > Teleogryllus > Teleogryllus oceanicus. The sequence continues at coordinate 102,031,390 of CAXIVR010000010.1, read as the reverse complement.
TCTATTTTTGATAATATGAATGAAAAAGCTTTAATGATGTTATTTATAATTATATGCTTTGCAGAATCGCATATGTGTAGACATCATGCAACTGAAATTGATTTCGGCTGTGAAAACACTGAAGATAAAATATGCCAAAAGTATTGATCCAAATGTTCAATTTGATGAACATGTACCTTCTGCCCTTATTGAGAAATTGGAGGAACTTGGTAAGATAATTTAAACTTCATAATTTAAACTTGGTAAGATAATTCAAAAGGTTATGTCTGAGTGATTCATTAAGAAGCTTTTGAAAATTTTTGTGATAAGATAGTTTACTCTCGCTCATTGGTGCTATGTGGTGAAATGAAATGGGTAGTCAGCAGCATCAGGACATGCATTTTTTGAAGTGGTAATATCCAAAAAAAAATAAACCACACTAAAGTCCTAGAAGTTCTGCATCTGAATTACTGAACACAAGTTAATATTTCTTTATAAAATTCTTTACTTAAGCTCAACTTACTGTTTTGTTTGAATAATATTTCTCTCTACTTGTCAGCTAGCAGCGGACTCGGGAGGGGGATTCCGTTATCTAATCAGAAGTTTCAAATGCTGCTGCCTTCACAGTAGTTGCTGGTACTTATTAAAAAGAAATGAAGCAACACGAAGCAGCTACGAGTTGAAGAGTGCCATTGTTGGTTTGATTACGTGTTGTGTGCACGGTTCTGTGTCGTCTACCATTGTATGCTTTTATTGCCATAGTGTTTCTTGCTGCTGTTGTGATCTGATGCAAAAACAACCACACTACCATGTACAGAAGGTTCAGGCCAGTAAGCGATTTTAATGACAGATTGTATGACAAATGAGCATCGCCGAGGACCGCATCGCATTGCAAAAAATATTCTTCCGCCAGTCAGCTGAGTAGCTTTAACAGCTGGCCCACTCGCTGGCCGAGTTTTGTTACAATGTAATTTGTAATGTAATTTCAGTGCATGGAGGTTAGAAACAGTTTTCACGAAAGATTCATTTAATTCCGCTATCAATAATGATGAAAAATTATACGAAGTGCTACAAAACATTTCGAAATGCTGTTGAGAACATGTGTGATTGAGTGAATTAAACCATCGGACAGGAGTATGATAGGGAACAATGCTCCAAAACTTCTACGAAGGCCTTGTAAAAACTATCGGAATTCTGTTGGTACTTTCGATCTTGCGTGTTCAGATTATGCAAATTAATTTATGTACTGTACAATGTTTTGCATTATGATATCAGATATTTATAATAGCTATTTCATTCTCACATTGTTGTTATGACATGCCTGTGGCAGTTATTGATCATTAACTTATGATATGGTTAGTTAATTGTGAATTTGGTGTAATACTACTTTAATACTATAATAATTTGTTCAGTGATTCTTGACTGGTAAAACAATGCTTAATTGTCATGTTAGTTATGTATAATTAAAATGAAACTACTATACATTTGCTGATTTCTTTTCACAATACTGGGTTCTCCTGATTATACAACTTTGGAAAATATTCACACTATATTCAAAGATTTCTGTAGGAAAAAGGGTACAAGTTAGTAAATATTCTGAGTACTATTTGGCAGAATTCTCAGGTAATTCAATTGATCAATAACATCGGGTAAATTTCTCAAATGTGGAAACCAATAGTCGGTTCTTAAAATTAAGATTAACAAGTCTAGAATTATTGAAGTTGTCATTAAAAGATATTATAGAATGTTAATATAATCAAATTAATGAAAGAAAATTGATTTTCATTATCACTGCAAATTTTAACCTAAGAAATGAAAATTGAAACATTTCATATTTTCAATAACTTTATTATCTATAAACAAAAGTCATTTAGAAGATGGGTATAAAGGTAACATAAAAAAGCAAACTATAAGTGAAAAATAATTCCCTTTATTTTATTGTTATTTATTTGAAGGATATAACATTTCCACCAAACCTATTTGAATTCAATAAATTTTATCCACTTGATAATTTAAGTCAAATTGTACAAAATCAAAATGAGTTTCCCAAGTCCTTTTAGAACATACTAAAAATCCTAACAGTTCATGGCCTACTATTAACTATTTCGAGTGTCAGCCTACATTTGTCTGAATGAGGAGTAAACTGTGTCAATTTTGAAAAAAAATTATACATTTGAATTTTTACAAAGGGGATAAAACAAAGAATGATGTATGTATTGTAACATCTTATACAATAACACTTTATTTGTTATCAAACTAGACCTAACAGCCTAATTTGATCATTTCTAATATTGTATTGCATTAAGATGTCTTACAACACAAGAAACTAAAATACTGCTCAAAAGATGAAATTTTTCATTAAGTCTGCATTTCTAACTCTTTTCTCTAAGAAAGATATTTTCTACTACTTGAAGTTATTATTTGATGAGGCTGAAAGAATGTTATTTGAATATATTTTCAACCCATTCATTCAAAATCAACACAACTTCACATACTTTCATTCACACATCATTTTACATACCTGGTTCATACACATCAAAAATTAACTTCAAATAACTGAAAAATTTCTTCCTTTTAATAAAAAAATTAGAATTATATAATAATTACTAAAAAGAATTTACACAGGAAGTTAACATGTGCAAACATAATGATGTGACTGGTTATATCTTCTGAGAAGTATACCTAAAAACCCTACTGATATGGAGGGCAAAATGCTATATTACTTCTGTGAGCAAGCAAAGGACCATCCCGGCATCTGCCTTAAGCGACGAAGGGAAACCCAGATAAAACCTTGTCAGGATGGTGGCTTAAGACCAAACACACACAAGACAAACATGCAATAATAATAATAATAATATAAAGACTAGTTTTCATGCAATATATAATAAAAAATACTACTACATATTCTATAGAATAAAAATTAAATTTGTTACATTGTATACAAGAAATACAAAGTTAGGACTTTTAAACTTATATCTCAATGACAGAAATCTCTGAAGCATCGTGCCTAACTTCTACTCCCCAATCTTTTTCTATAATTTTCTGTGTGTGCCACATAATTTTTCCAGCTAAAGCAGAATAAAGGAGTACTTTATATTAACTTCTTTCTGAAGGGGGAAAAAAAAAAAAATCAAGGCAATATGTTGCTTTTCATTTTAATAGTCCCTTACTTCCCCACAGAAACCTGGTTTAATGCTTGCTTCCATTTTCTTGTCACTGCTTGGTGGTCAAAAGTGGTACCACGATGTCTCTGGTAGTATCTTTTGCATTGGCTCCATACCAACTCAATGGGATTGTAGTGGCAATGGTACGGGGGTAGCCTCAGAACTGATGACCAGCTTCTTCAATAATTTCATCCACAACATATCTGCACCCACATCCACTGATATGATTTTTCAACTAATGACAACGTTGGTAATCACATCATCATGCAAAAAATAAAACTGCCTTATTGTATGTTTAATTCAACAAAACTTATTCTTATTTCAAGAGTACCTTTTCTGAACACAAACTTCAGAAGCTTTCAAAAGAAGACTCTTAAGCGTGTGTTCAGGTATAAATGGTATTTTGTGCTGATAACGAAACTCCTGCAGTTCACTCTTCCTCCACTTGGATGATGGCCTTTTCACTCTCTAGAAAATTAGAAATGACAAAAGGATGTTTATTTCAATTTTATTCAAAAATTGCATTTCTTTTTATTTAAATAAATATAAAACATTCTATTGGCAATCTTGTTGTTCTCTAAGAAAAATTATTTTTACGATTTAACTAAAATCACTAACACAATTTAATATAATAAATTTTGTATTTCACCTTTTTTTTGTGAAGTAAATAATTGTTGAAATTTCAAAACCTGTTTTATAATCAGTTATTTTTTATAAAGGATTAAATGATTCTTTGAAAGAATAATTTTTACAATTCTAAAAAACACTTCTTGAAATGTCACTCACCAACACAGAATGAAGTGGTGCATTGTCCATTACAACAACTATGGTTCTGACAAACGAGGTAATAATTCCCCTTTCATCCACTTTTGGAATATTTCTGCTGTCATAGTTCCATGGTACTCATCTACTTCTTTTGTCTTCGAGGGAAACAATAGTTCTGCATCCTGAATGAAACCATTTGCTCCTCCTGCATGTAATACTATATACCTTTTACCTTCATCTAAATTTTTGCTACAGCAGCTCTTCTTTTATCTTGACCGAGAGGCGTAATCTAAAGGATAGATTATTAAAAACAATTACTAAAGATGATGTAGCCAAATGAAATCATATTAAACCACTATGATGGTGCTTCAAACAGGACACACAATATTCATGACACTCATAAGTCATTACACTCGCTGAAATAACTACAATTTTACAAATGATGCATTTCATTACATGCAAATCATGCCTTCTTGATTCACTTATGACTTTCTATACTATACTATACTATACTATAAAGACTCATATTTTTCAACGCTACAAAAATGTATTAGATTTTTTGCTTGCCTTTTGAATAAAACCATGTTTCATCCAAAAACACAAATTCAGAACCTTGAGCCTTCAGTTTCATATATTCCATCAAAAAATCTGATCTTGCAACAACAATATCATTTCGTTCCATTAGTGACCTGCGGTTGTCTGTCTTTTTCCATTCAAAACCCATGGTACAAAGCAGGTAAGACAAAGTAGTTCTCCCCCAGTAAACCCTATATCTCTATCATGTTTGACTGCAGTCAAAATTGAGTTCAGAGTAACACTTTGTCCTGAGAAAAATGTTGTATCTACAAAAAAACATTGGAAGTCGCTTACATGCAAATATAAGTAAATTACTTACCACTCTCATACATTGAATAAATAATGCGCCTAATTAAGCCCTGTCCAAAATCCTCCAATTCACATGTTTTCTTCTCTTCTATTTCTGGACGCTTTCTTTTTGGAGTCTGTGCATATCAGGGTCTTGACCCAAAATTGTCACAGTAAATTTAACATTATCCAAGACAATTTCACCTGATACTTTTATTACAATTTTACTTACTTTTGAACAATGTGAGTTTTCAAATTCAGTGCATAGGCAGTCTGGTCAATAACTGAAGAAGTTTCTATATTGCCTCGCATCATGAGCTCTTCTACATATCTTGGAATAAAAAAGATGTCTTCTTGGCGTTGATGCTGCGTCACTTCTCCCTTCTGCGGTGGACTTATTGCTAAAGTTACTCAGAAACTAGTATTAATATTTCTAATAAACTACATTAAATATTATTACAAAAATAAATATCTACTATAATAAATAAAGTAATTAAAATGCAAGTAATTAAAATTAAATTTTTATATTAAGATTAAATATAATATAGAAATATTATAAATATTAAGTAAATAATGGAAATTCTCCGAAATATGTGGAGTGAAATCTTTCACGTCTGCTCTCGGCTGTGTCGACGATCTCCCGAAGGTTCAGCAGGCGCAGAAGGGATCGGACGGGTCCCCGTGGGGGTAACGCAGGCAAAATTACACAAAAAAGGGTCATAAACAGGCAACAGTCCTTGAAACTCTGACAAAAGGCCCGCCCTGGACTCGCCAAGAAAAGGAAAGTTCCGTGAAGTAAACCTCTCATTTCTGCAACGAACTCTCCAAATTCAAACTGAACGCAGTTCACGTAAATTATTAACTTTTAAAAATAGTAATCGGGAACATAGTTTCAGAGTACTTCAACATCGTTTTATCACTATAATAAAATATTTTTCATTAAACTTTCTCCTTTGTCGGATTGACAATACATTAGGTTGTTCCAAGACACGTTAGCCAACATTCGTGAAATGAAAGCGAATCATTTCTGCATATTAATAGCCGACTACACCCCCAGACGAGATCCTTGCGGTTTGGCGACAGTGGCTGTCAAAAAGAACCGGTCACATGACTGAACAGTCTGTATCTGCTGCCTGACTAAGTGGTATCATCACTCTACCCTCACTCCAACTGACAAGTGGACAGAAATAGTATTCAGTCAATAAGCCTACTGCTCTTACGCTTAAGTCGCAACTTAAATTATGGTAAAGGAAATAATTCATACAGGCAAACCTTTTTGGAAGTTCATCGGAACAGTAAAGCAGATGTGAAGAGCATGATATCAATCAGTTCAAGAGTATTTAGTTTTTTATCAGAAATTTCCAATAATTTTGTGCGATATTCAATTGTACAGTTTCTACTCTGACCTGATCATCATTATACACAAAATATGTTGACAAATGTTCTGAAGTTTCAAAATTAATGTGTTTTTGTAGTTTCAGCTGATATCGATGAAAATACTTCAGTTGACGTAAATACATTGCTGGGATCTTCTCCACTTGTTGTGGACATGAATTCACCTGCAGAAGATACTTCCCTTGGTTTCACCCCTATTACACATGTGACACCAATTGGCAAGTTTTAAAATTTGTTTTCAAAGATGCCTTCCGTTAATTTCATGTAGTCTTGAATTACTAGTATTTATTTTTCATTCATATTTCCTTTTTCCATTTTTTAAATGTGTTTTTCAGCCCGCGATTGGATGAAACTTAAGAAAAATCCTGTTAAAATGGATCTTGAGTCTTTAGCAGAATGCATTGTGCCTGCTAAGGTTTGTGCGTCTCCAGTTCGTATTATACCAACCCAAATTGTGAGTGATCAGTTCGAGAAACCTAAATCAAATGAAACAATATTATCAGTTGTTGAAAGAATGCGTTCTCGAGTGGCAGAAACACCAAGCAAATTTGCAACACAAAGATTCAATTCATCTGACTTAAAGACTTCTTTCTCATCGCTTTGTTCAACTACTGGTGAGTTTTCATTAAAAATCTACTGTGAAAACAAAAATGTAAATGTATAATATCAATGTAAATTGTAATACATAAAATTCCTGAAATATTGGCAATTGATTCACAATGAAAATGTTATACCAAGAAGGATTAGTTAGTTATTTTTCCATTGGCAACTTGTTTTGTAAATACAAAATCTTTCTTTAAGGAAATAAATATTTCTCAGTATATATAAACCCATTAACTTTTTAATTAAAGTTTTTGTAAAACAAAATGTACTAGATTAAAGAGTACTTTTCAATATACAGCATTCTGTAATCATTTAAATCAGATACATTTGATTTAAATAAAAATTTTAAAATTGTATGAGATTAACATATTTATTTATTCCTTGTGTAATTCTCTTGTGTCTATATTACTGAATAAGCATTTATTAGCATGATTTAGAAAAAAGACTTCGTTCAAAGAAATTTTACCCCCCCTTTCCCCCCCCCCCCTTTTCCCCCTTCTTTTTGGTACAATACCACCTTAATCAAAAAGCACTTACTGTTGGAAACAACTGATTACATCAAAAAAATGTTGACAATCAAGACAGTTTTTGAAATATTATTTTACTTAATAGTTGTCCTATTATCAAAAAATACCGGGTATAATGGTTATTACTTGCGCACTCTCTCAAACCTTTTAAGGATCAGGGGCAAGTATGCTTCCCATTAAAAAATTAATTTTATCAAAATACACTTAAAGAAAAAGATTAATATTACTAAAACTAGTAAGGTAAATGTAGACTGTTTTCATTAGCTTTAACAGTATTAATTTTATTGTTTAAACGGCTATTAATAAAATTCCATTTTTATTAAAACTCATCATCTTTAAGACGTACTTGAAGTGACTTTTGCAAACCTTTTAATACAAATCTACAATTATGGACCCTGTTCAAGCTTTAAATGTTTTTCCCAAAACTTGTTGGGTGTGTGTTAGGGTGATATTGCTGCTAAATTAGTTTTTATCTACAAACAATTAAATACTGGATAAAATCTAAGTCTATTAGTACATTACTCTTACTACAAATTGTTTGTTCTTAATTTCATAAGTTTTTCGTTTTTTTTTTTATTTTTTTAATTTTAAATATTTATTTTCAAATATAACAAATAATAAGGCTTGATTTAAATCATACCGGCCTTCATTTGTTTTCCAGAATATTTCATAATAATAGTTAACAAATAATATTTAAGTAATCTAAAAAATTAATATAAATTAATTTATATAAAAATATAATTAAAAATTAAAAAAAATTTTTACTAATTCTTTTAAGTCAACAAAAAACACACACCATTCCCTTCCCTGACTTCTGTCATGTAGACACCTCTCTCCCTTCTCTCTCCTCATCTCTCTCTTTCCCCTAATTCCTCTTCTCTCTCTCTCTCCCCTCCCTCTCACCCCCTTTTATATTCTCTGCTGCGACTCCTCTCTGTCATTTCGATCGGTTTGATGCTTAGCTCTTTGAGAGGATTCTATATAATTAGCTTTCTGATTTATGAAATTGTTTTTTTACCTGTATTTTTGTGCATTATTTATTCTGCAATTTTGCATGACACCTTTATTCTTATTATTTAGTTAACCATACATATTTGAACAGAACATAGTCCATATAGTTAATTAATGAATTAATAAGTAAATAAAATCCATCGCCTTGCCCAATGTGTTGCATTTCTCAATTTGTCCCTTTCCGGCTCTTTCTCTCCCTCTCATATTTTCCCCCTCTCTTTCACGTTCATCACCTTTCTGTTTCTCACAAACCCTCTTTTGCCTCTCTAACACATCCAACCCCTCTCTCTCGTCTCCAATTCTCTCTCGAAAGATATCCCCCAAATCTTACTTCTGCCTTCTTTCTCTTCATCGCACACAGTTTAAAATATTTTCAAAAATTTCATTACTTAATTTCGGAGGCCTTTGAAATCCACTCTCTTCATCTTTAAGCCATTTGTTTATTTCTTTCTTATAACTCTTCCAGACGGTGGTGCAATGTTAGGTTTTCTTTTTCAAATTATTGACTCGCTTGATTCTCTGCAGGTCGTCCCTTACATTGTCCAATGTCAGCTTTGAAATTTGACAATAGTACACCAGTCTCAAAAACACAAGTGCCAACTTTGTCTCACACAACTGGCAGAAGACAAAGTATGGGTTTTGTGAAACCGGCAAATTGCTTGGTACGAAGGCAGTTGGCTTGTACGCCCTTGACGAAACAAATGAAACCTCCTACTACTTCTGAAAAACCTAAATTGATAGCTGGAACAAATGTAGACAAGATTTTAGATAAGGTTGGTATGGATAAGGATTTGATTATATCTGATTTTCATTTGCTATGATAATGTATTTAAAATATAAAAAACATCAAATGCAAATTTGGGTTTGATGTGTGCGTGTGTGTAATATGTGTGCGTGTTATAATAATGATTTCTTTTGAATGGCTTTTTGTTTGAATTCTTGTCATTTTATTTTTAAAGCTTGTCCAGCAATTGGTAGAAGACAAAATTAATGAAACTTTTGGTTCAGACAGTAACGCAGGTAAGGTTCACATTGATTATTTTGATTTTACATACGTGTATTTGCTTGACCTTTATAATATTCATCATCAGAATGATGAGTAAAGACACTACCAAGTCCTGAAATAAGTAAGCAGAACATGTGCTGTCTAATAGCCAAATTTTAGTACCAATTTTAATGTTTAAAATTTTTTTCCCTTTTTATTTGTGAAACAAACAATATTTCCAGATTTTCTTTAGTTGGATTCTTTTTGTCTGAAAAAATGTTTTCGAATTCAGAAAATGACGTTTCTCTCACACAAGAAATACAAACAGTAAAAGAAGTTTATTTATTAATTCGTGGTATATTCCTTTTGATACAATAATCACTATTACAAAATTTTTAGGCAACTTTAACATTTTTTAATTAGGAACAAAAAGTCAATTGTGGTAGCACATTGGTGGCCAAAATCGATTCAAATTTGGCGCCGTACTTTGAAACCTATCATTATAACAATACCTTGCCACTATTTAACAGCAAGGAGCATGCATTTTTAAACGTCCCGTGTTGGACTTATATTTTTGCTCCAAAAAACGGCGCGCTTGCTTCCTGAGGGAAAGACAAAAAAATCTTTCGCAAGAAACTCTTTGGAAGAACAAAAACAGTTGAAGAGTTGAACTGTTTTCGCAGATAGTGGTAGATTTTCAGTAGGCAGCACCAGGTACCGAAGACGTTGTGAAGTATCAACATTTCAAAGTTGTCCTCCAAATGAAAGCGCGATGGAATAGCATTATTTAAAAGGGTAGTGGCCAAAAACAGCTTTGTGGTTACTCGACTTGCCTCGTGCAAGTAAAACACCGTTAAGATGCACGTATATATGCTACCTACTATTAATTTAATTATGTAGGGTTGGTATTGTGACATCAGCTGAGAGGTTTTGGCACGCATAAGCATTCTCATTGTCAAGATTCCGATGAAATACAACAGCTTTATGATCGTATTGTTGGAGGGTATTGTTGAAGAATCTTGCAGCGGTGTGTATACACAAAAGATCGCCTCATCAGTTGTAAAAAGGTGTTGTAATTCACATCCGGGAAGCATTGAAGAAATAAAATTTGACTAGTGGTAGCAGTGGGTATTTGAGCGCGTAAAGGCGATAGCAAGGTGAAATGGTATGTTGCATGAATTATAACAGAAAACAATCTTCTGTTCGTCTAAGGAAACATTGACAACAAGGTAAAATTGACAAGCTTCGTACATCAGTAATATTTATCACGCTGAGATAAACTAATAGTTCTTGAATAATTGTTTTTCATGCATTTTCCCTAGTGGCAAGCTAGGAAGTGGGTAGCCACGCTTTGCGGGCAACCCATCCATCATTCTATTACTCTCCCAAACAGTTCTACTGAAGCTATCTTGCAGCGTTAACAAATTGTATTTTCATAGTAATTGGCAGTTCCAGGTAGTCTGCTAAAGATATAGTAGCTGTACTTTGTTGAAAATGATTCCGTTCAAAAGAAGGGAGGGTATCTTGTTTTCATCCGAGGGATGTACATAGTGATAAGCAAAAGCTCTGGGCAGTCAATGAGACTATTTCATATTTTTAGAAGAAAATTAAATCATAGAATTTGCTGCTATCCTGAAGAGTTTCCAATTTCAATAAATAAGTTGTAAAATTTGTGATCAAATATATGGATTGGTGTCCATCACTGGAAGTAGGTGGCGTAGAATTGTAGGTTTTCCTATTGATGGATAGAAAATTGAGTGTGAGGTGATCAAATAACAGATGCAATGCTTGTCCAAAATTGGACGAATCAGAGTTTTATAAAGAATTAGTAAGCAATCAACGGACTGGCAGAACTTGGTGTTGCACAAAATCATACGCAGAGTTCGCACGCACTTTATTCGCAGTAACAATAATATATACATTAAAATAGTGCTTAGAGTCAAGAATCATGCCATGATTAGGGTAACCAGATCCTCATTCATGAAAAGGATTTTTCATGAAAGAGGTCCATTTAATTTTTGACTCTTTTTAATTAATTAATTTATTTATTTAAAGTTACATTTTAACTGTTCATCATATAGCTACCACAATGATTTTTAAATTGGCGTAACTGTAAGGGGAACGCATAAGAACATGAACACACACACAAACATCCATGCCTGGGGCGGGATTCAAACCCGTGACTCTTCAAGCCAAGCTAGCGACGGCTCTTCCGCCATAGCAACCTCAGCTATCCAGGCAGGCCATGTGACTCGTGGTGCGACTGTACATGTTACATTGTATATTTATGGAAGTATATTGACTTTTGAAGTTCCGATACACAGAAAATCTTGCAATTCTTCATTTGCATTCGAGACGTAAGTTCCAGCTACACAAACTCTGCTTTTAGTTTCAGATTCCATCATTCCCATTTTCAATACTGGATATTTCCTGGCTAGAAAGTAAACCAGCAGTAAACTTTAATTTCCTCTTTGATATTTTAAACTATCACAGTATATCTTTAGCATATATATGCCTAGGGAAAACAAAAATCATGTGTTTCCTTCCTTGCCAGAGGCCCAATGGTTTCAGAATGAGTAAACTTGAATTGAAGAATGAGACATAGTGCTTCCACTTTCAGGCATATTACAGTAAATAGGAGTCAAAACAAGTAATTATTTCAAATATCATGCTCTCAGATGAGCAAATTACAAAAAGAAGGGCATTTTGTGTCTTTTAAAAAATACACCTGGACTCTGTACAAAAGTTTAAAAAAGAGGACTTGTCCCATTAAAAAAAAAACATCTGGTCATCCTAGCCAAGATCTGTAATGTTGGAGACAATGTTCAAGGAATCACCATTTAAAGAATGTTGGTAATTCACAACATTATGTCTCGGGGCGTAGGTCAATGCCCAAAGTATTTATCCAATTTTCTATTCAATAATACTTGTCTGGATGGAGTATTTATACAATTTCTTTCTGCATCTAAAAGTCTGGATACTACATAATGTGCTTCCCCAGAATATTATGACATATCTCAGGCAGGAACTTAATTTAGTGTTTAATTTCTATTTAAGGATATTCCATTTGAGGTTTGATTGAATTGAGAGAGCAAGAATGTTGTTACCGTCATCCAATTTTGTATTATTCATTTTCATTGGCATGTGCTATTGCCTGTGTTTGAAACTCAAACTGCATTGGAACTATTTTCCTTCATTGTGCAGCAACAAGAACCCAATAATTCTGTATACCAATATCTCGTCTTTCATTCCTAAGTTCAATCAATTTTTGGAGGAAGTCAATACTGTGAAACCCGACATAATAGTAATCATGGAATCCTGACTTAGTACCAACATTCCTGATAGCCTGATACATATCCCAGATTTTTCTATCCACCGAAGAGACAGAGTAGACAAAAGAGGTGGAGGAATTTTGATTTATGTAAGACTTGAAATCGGAACAACCACAGTGAGAGTAATGACGATCCACAATCTTGAAGATCCTGTAACAGAAACTCTACGCCTGAAAGTGCAGATGAGTAGAGTGAAATTGATCATTGGAGGAATTTATAGACCACCCTCACCTGGGACAAAACCTTCACAAATGGACATAAGTCTTTGAACAGATTAGCAGAGTTTCAGAATTACACAAACCTGTCATAATTATGGGCGACTTTAATTTCCTCACTATCATTGAAGAACCTATATCCAAGATTGAAGTGGAACAGGAATGCACCGATTCAAACCTTAGCCAGAAAATCAATGAACCCACGAGATATAGAGAGAACAAAATCCCTGCAATTCTAGACCTGATACTAGTGAATGAAGAAGATATTACTACTCCCCCAACTCTGAGACCAAACGTAGGACAAAGTGATCAGGTAATTGTTACTACTTTGCAAGTGGAAACACCAGAGACTGGATATGTTTCCAATAATGCCAATGAGAAATTAAACTTTTTTAAAGCAAACTTTGAGGCAATAACAAAATACAGAAAATCATTATCAAATTATGGAACATCATGTGTCTTTGACCCTGGGAAATGAGAAAGCCAGTGTTGAAGATAACTACAGAAAATTCTGTGATATATTCCAGAATTTATTATCTACCTATTCACCAAAATACTGGAAGAAGAAAAACTTAAACAAACCATGGATCAACCATGAGATGAAAAAGCGAATCGGAGGTAAATGCAGGGCGCTTCAAGTATAGAAAATCTACAGTGGATGAACGTTCTGAAGAATTTCCAACAGACTCACATCAGACATACAGATGAAAAGAAAGGAATATGACAAGCAAGTGGTGAATAAGGAGCGAAGAGTTTCTATTCTTATATCAGGAAGCAGACTTCGTGCAAGACAGGACCACCTAGAATCATACAATGCAGGGGGCTCATAGTAACTGACCCTCTGGAAATTGCAGAACACTTCACAGACTACATAGAAGAGGTTTACACAATGGAACCACTGAATCAACTATCAAAAAAAAAAAAACAACAGAAAATATTGAATTTACAAGTCCAGAGATAGCAAACCCTCCGGAAAGCTCCTCTCATGGCGCAGACCATATTCCAGCAGTCTATTCAAAAAACAACTGGCCCCAACTCTCAATAAACTTTTCAGACAGTCACTTGACTTGGTGAAACATCTGCATAGAAAATAGCTGAAGTTACATTTATTTTTAAAAAATAGATGTAATGGTAGGTGACAAACAGCTAACGCAGACTGATAGCCGGAAACCTCCAGGACCACACACAAAGCCAAAGTCTAGTCCCCAGAGAGCATCACAGATTTGTACCAGGAGGATCAACCGTCACCAACCTGATCCGGTCACTTGATGTGTAAACTAAAATGTTAGACCGGGGACAATCTAATTTACCTGGACTATGCTAAGGCTTTCAATGTACTCCCCCTTAAATGACTGATTTATAAACTGGAAGCAGTGGGGATCAAGGCAAATTATTAGCATGGATCAGAGAATACCTCTCAAATAGAACTTTTCAAGTATGTATTGGAGACACTGTATCAATATCCCAAACTATTACAAGCGGGTTTCCAGGGATCCGTTTTAGGACTGATGCTGTTCGTTCTATACGCAAGTGACCTGGGTGAGGAAGTAGCTACAGGATGGAATTGCTATGCAGACAATGCAAACTCATTGCAAATCCATTGAACGATCATCAGGCATTACAGAACGATGTTACTACAATGGAAAACTGGTCTGTAACATGGTTACTCCCATTGAGCACTGAGAAACGCAAAGTTCTTCATATCGGCAGAAAAAATTTCCTACGCAAAGTTATATATTAGCAAAAGTCGGCTCGCCAATGTTGTTGAAACCAGCAAATAGCATACTATATAAGAAGAGGGAGGCTTTCTCTAAACTGCACGAAACAACGATTAAGAGAATCTATACAACCTACATCAGACCTATGCTTGAGTATGCAATCGTGGTCTGGTCCCCATATTATGAAAAAGATAAATAACTTAGAGCTTGTCCCGGCTGGGGTGGTGCCCTGCTGGTGGGAGAGTTAGGTCAGCGCCGGATCTCACCATCCAGCGGAGAAAGATCACTGCCGTTTCTAAAGAAAAACACTTGCACTACACTTACGGGACTAATGATCAAATCCGTTGATGCGCCCAGAAACACGAGAAAATCAATCGATCAAAAAAGCCACCATTATTTCAATAAATTAATAAAATAAATTTAGTATTCATTTGTTATTACGGAACCAATTTGAAAATATGAAATCATTCCACTTATGGTGCAATGCAGAAATTATCAGGAAAATGCAAAAAAAATAAATGCATATGTCTAAAAATGGGCAGTGGATTCCTGCTTGACCCCTGGCACTGCCTTGAAGAAAGATTAAAGTATTTATTCATTCACAGGATATTCCATTTGATACAATAATCAGAATCACAAAAGTTTGACAATTACAAAATGTTACTTAAAGTGCTCAAAAAATTTTAAAAGAAAAATTGAAGTAATTTGTAACAGAACAATATATTTGAGTACTCATTAAGCGATTAAAGATGCCATAATTAGAGTATTAGGTTTTACCCATTTTGAAAAAGAGCATAGGATGTTTCTAGTGGTACCAAAAGACCAATCAATACACTTGAAAGGATTTTGTATAAAAATACGAGACCAGAGGGGCCTTACATAATTTATATTTTGAATAATCTTGACAGAATCTGTGAATAGGTTCATTATTACGGAAAGCTAAGTTACAAAGCAGCTTGGACTCTTTCAAAGTGATCCGTAGATATTCGATATTTTGAAAAATGCCTATTTTATTTTAATGAAAATATTTAAACACAGTTAATGTATGTATATGAATTATGGAAAATTAAAGATTCTGATAAATTTTTATTTTGTCTTTTTTTGGTGTTTTATGATGGTAATGTCTCTTTGGACAGATTTTTCTATTTAAATGCTTAATTCCTTAAAATGTTTGTATATTTTTTTTCTAATATCGGTAACAATATATATGTTTCAATCATTGTCAGTCCTACTAATCATAATAAGTGTCTACTGGTAACAAATCTTAATTTTTCGTCTATACTGAAGCTGATCGTCTATACTGTTGTTTGGGTTTGCACATCACATTGGAGTTTTGGAGTCGAAATGCTTGCATTGTGGTGTCACATTGCGTTTCTTTGCAAAACTTAAAAAAAAAAGTGATTTCAACAAACACGAGACCACCACTATTCTTTTAAGTGCTCTTTACGCTGTGCAAAAACAGTGTTTGATCCAAAAATTTGGTGTCATTTTTGAGAAAAAAAAATGTTTTCATGTTAAGTACACTCAAAAATCAAAATGTCTGTTTGAAACTCTCAAAGCCTTGAGTTAATTTAGACTGAGGAATATCAATTTTGAAGAAAATAGGTTGAACAGTTTAGGTGCTAGCGTTGATCTCAGATGGACAGACAGACAGATGTTTGGCAGTCTATCGATTTTTCGGTATCAAGGACGAACAAAACATGGATTCTGGTTACTCAACGTGTTAGAGGAATTTTTTTCTATATTTAGGAATTGGATGTTTCCACTTGCCAAAAATTTACTGTTTTCCAGCACACAATTTCATAACTATCTCTTCTTATGAAGTTCCTTTCTAAAAAGCCAAGCAAGGGACTCTGGAAACGGGGTTTAGTGGTGTGCGCTTAGGTGAGTGCTGAACACATAATCGTGATGTAAACCAAGCACTTGTGTCTCAGATGGCAAGGCGATGATCCCGGCTTCTGTCATTGGTACCCTTTTGTGGCAGATATTCTTCTGGGATGTAGGCTGTTTTTTTAGGATGTACATTTCTGCCTGGTGTGAGGTGTGTCTTCATTTTGCCCGCAGTTGTCCGAGTTGTGCACTACACAAAGTACCTCACAATACCTCTTAAGTGAAGTAATCGAGTGAAGATGCCCAAGTCATTCACTCGCTAGTGGCTCGTTAATATTCTCATGTTGTTTTGGTTTTTGACATTGGATTATTTTAGCAAACACAGTGAAATGTATTAGTACTTTTTTCCTAAGTTTTTATTGCCTTTTTCTCATTAATTAAACAATTTTAGTGCCTTTTTAGATGTCTAAAACATAAGTTTGTAGTGCCTTAACATCTTGTCTAGTGTTCAAACAACAGAGACTTCTATCTTCTTGTTCATGTTAGGCAGTATTGTGTATTGCAACTCCTGATCTATCCATCTCTTTGATTGCCGACCAATCTCTCTTCTTCCTTGCGGGATATAATTATACATTGCTTGCAGAACTCTTGAGGCATTCATCCTGTTTACATTCATAAAGCCATTTGTCTCTATATGTTATTTTTTCATTGATGGCATATATATTAAGGTTTTTCTCTTATGCTATTGCTTGTCTTAAAGTCTAAGTTTAAATATCCTCCCACCCTTTCATTTCTCTAGTTTCTAATCTTCTTTTATCTATTTTGGTTGCAAATGTGATGAAAGAACTGACCCAGCCCTTTGAGGAACGGAGGATTCAACATTTTGGTGTATAATTTTTTTTCACGTCCCTACTCCCGGAGTTGTTCTTATATAAAAAGTTCTTCTTCATCTTCACTATCAAGGATTAGGCTAATAGCCTGTTCCGTCTTCACTCCAACTATTTTTTCCTTGGACGTCCTATTCCTCTTCTTCCTAAAGGTGTATAAGATAATACTGATTTTGTTATTCTTGTATTATCAATTCTATATACATATGTTGTATCCAGCGTTGTTTATTGTCTTTAATACGGTCATTCATGGAAAATATGTTTAGATCAGATCTAATCTCCTCATTTCTTATTTGATCTAAAATCCAGCAACCTTTCACTCTTATAAAAAGTTATGTTGCTAAAAACATTACGTCAAAACACAAAAAAGATTCCAAAGGAATTGAAGACCAGTAACAAACAATATTTTTCTGGTGTGTTAGCTTTGAGTGTAATTTGACTTTGTCTTCCAAAGCAAAAGACGGGGGGGATACATGCTTAGGTCCATACATCCCACTCGGAAATTTATTGTTCTTGAAAACATGAAACAAGAAATGATATTATGTAATAACACAAAGATATGATGGTTCAGATGTTTGATAACTATGTTTGTGTGTGTGTTTGTGGGGGAGGGAGAACAACCAACGACGACGACAACATGAAATCGAGGATCCCAAAACACAGAAAAGAACATTGAATTGTCTAAATGTGTTTGGAATCCAGAATACATTTCCTTCACAATACTTTTCTTGATTACTACTTTAATTTTAAAAAACAAAAAATCTATGAAATTTTTCAAGTAATTTCAATTGCTCTTTCATCTATATGTAAATGTTTTTGTAAGAAGAAAATTGGGTTTTATATACATTTTGAATTTTTGAAGTGATAGGTTACTACATCAAATCGCATTTTATTAACTCAAATGAAGAGTTATCTCATAGAAATAGAAATTCAAAATATTGATTTCTAGTAATAGTGAAGAAAAGTGAAAAAATTGAAAATGGGTGCTTCAGTGGCAAAGCTGGGAAAACGAGAGCATTTTGACCCCCATAAAAAAAATAGAAATAATAGAAATTTAAAACTAAGTTTTGACAACAAAGTATTATGAAAAAAATTGTTTTTAAACTGCAATTAAATTGTCTAATTTGCCATCACTTAGGACCTCATTTGACCCTCATACACCGTTTGTAATTGTAGCATTGAAATGTTGCAGCAGCTCTATCAAATGATAAAATTTCAAAAAAGTTACCTGTTAAAGATGCTACGTGAAGTTTGAAGAAAAGTGCCTGCTTTTATTTGTACATAGTAATAAAGGAAACTGCTGTATTTTAAAGAGGATATTAATTCTCATTTGATCATTGAGGGAATTTTTTTTTGTATTCTTACATAATTTGATTAATGTTTAGTTTTTTGTGCTTTCAGATGACTTGGACTTATCATTGAGTGGTGTAGAACGCATACAATCTCCCTGTGCTGGAAATGAATTTCCAATGCAGATGAATAATAATCGTAAAATGAGTCTTTCAGCTACTCGACCAAAACATACTGCACCTCTTCTTGAACATCCCATTTTATCAGAAGTAATTGAAGATGATAGAGAACTTTCAATTCTAATTAACAGTATATGCGAGGATGAATGTCCAGATACTCAAGATTTGGATGAAAAAGAACAACTAGATATCTTTTTAAGTGACAAAGAAATATCAAGAATGTATGATTCACAGCAGAAGTCACAAAGAAAGCCAGAAGTTGCAAAGAAAAGTGGAAGACCATCTCTAGATTTACTAATTGAACGATTTAATGCAATTAAAAAAGGACAACAAAAAAAGTAGATGCTGGGTGAGCAAAAATTTGTATATAATTTTTATTTTTATTATTATTATTATTATTGTTGTAATTTTTATTTTATTTTTCTATTTAACTTTATGGTCATTGATCAGCCAAGTTAAAAATCTAGATAGCCAACATTCATTTACTCTGGACAAATTGAAGTCACCAAACATCAATTTGCCCAACTGCTCGTTTTCAGTCTCTAACAGAGAAAAATAGACATACTGAACAATCGCATCTTGACCTCGCAGGCTAAGACAAATAAACAATGTTCTACGAGAAATTCAATTCAAAGTTTTTATACACGCTCTTCACACTGATAAAAACACAACCTCCTCTAAACCTCTCACATTTTCATTAAAAAAATTTCAAGTTGTCCCTACTTACATGTTTCTTCATTTTATCATCTATAACAAAATCAACAAGTTTTTGCAGACTATTAAAAAAATTGGTAATTTTAACTACCATTTTTATTCAAAATATCAAGTTGATTCCATATACTCTGTAGTAGTTGTTTTCAATTTTAATTAATTTTAATTGGCTCTTTGCATTTAAATCTGTATTAATTATTTATTTACTGATTATATTAAATATTGAATTCTTTTACATTTGTAATTGCATATAAACTTGATCTGACTTCATTATAAATTTCATGGACTTTGAACTCTTTCTTTTAGGTCATCATTGCAGAGAATATAAAATGATGTAATTTTTGTAGGAATTAATTTTCATTTATTATTCATTGAATTCATCAATTGTAGTTTTATGAAAGTTATTGAAGAGAAATCCAAGATGGATCTGTGCAACTTCAAGGAAATCAAATTTGGATGCATTTATTTTTGATAAAGTTGACCCAGGTTGCTGATTAAAGATCTTTTCCACCTTATGTAAATAAATGTATGAAAAAATAAACTTTTTAATGTTTTCCAGTTATTATATTGGAAAATGTTCCTCATTTATCCTATCCCGTCCCCGCCAATTATTTTCAGAGATAATAGAGGTTAGCACACCATATCACCAGCCTACCAAAGAACCAAGAGGAACGGTTTCCTCCTCCCCAATTTCTTCACAGCCTGCCCCTGCTGGGATACATCACAGCCAGTGCTGTCATTAAACTGGTTTGCACCAGTTCATGCAGACCCGTAGTTAAAATTAAAGTAGTTAGCAGAACTGGTTGTTTAAACCCAACCAGTCAAAATAGTGAAAAACACAGAACCAGTTAACATTTATCAAAAATTCAGTATAAGGTATGTATTTATTGTAGTGTAATTATTATAGCTCTTAACACCTTTTGTTTGAAGCAAAGTTGTTATCATATGGGAATTCTTATTGTTACCTTTCAAGTCACCAATTTTGTTAATAGAATTTTCTTACAACAACAAAAAAAAAAAAAAAAAAAATGAAGGGGCATTCCAGCATTTCTGTGGTTGTGAGAGAACAAAATTTATGTTTTCTTTTGTTACAAGTTGTAGTTTGTGCTACCAACAATTTGTGTTGCTAACATTCCTACTGACAAGGTGCCACTGCAGAGAGACTTTGTGGTGGACTCTTACTTTCCAAAGTGGCAAAAATATAGTGAAACAGTGCAAGCCTGCATCTGGTCCAGGTACAGATGGAAAAAATATAAAGCTGGTTATTTGGTAGTTGGTTCAATGGTTTTGGATACTAATGAACATATGAGACATGAAAAATGCAGAATTCCCTCAAGTGTTTCAATTTGGCTAAATTGTCAGATGGCAAACAAACATTTTTCACAAACCAGAGTCTCTTGTTAGAAATGTCATGTCATGACAATTGGTTGTAAAGTGTGTGGATGTTTGATGTCCAGCAACATAAGTGGAATTGCCAGATCAGGAAGTGTAGAAGGGCACTAGTGTATTTGCAGGATAAATTAGTGGTGCTAAAACGGCACGCACTTTCATCCAAAATTACACGAAAAGCACTCCAATTTCCGAAAAATTGTACATGACCTTATTTCAAAATCTACTTTTAAGGAACAGATTTCAGTCGGGGGAAGAATCTAATATTTTAGATGAGGGAAGACTCCGAAAAAATTTTAAACTTGTGCAATTTTAGGAAATTCAGGATTTTCAATGAGCTTGAGACCTGCACCTTTCTCTTAAATGTCATTCACACTATTCATCAAAAAATGTAATAAAAAACGATGGACCCAATTTGTTTTGAAAATGTCCCATGGGCTTTGTGTAAAGTGTCCTCCAAAATTAAAACATCAGAAAAAAAATAATTGTTTCTGTGCCATTTTCAGGAAAATTGTAAATATTCAATAGGGTTTCATTAAACGTACCCCAAAATTAAGTTTTATTTCGAATAAAGAGGAAATTTAAAAAATAATAAACAGTATAAAAGTAAATAAATCGACTGGTACAGATAATATTCCAAAAAATATAAAAAGAATCTCTGCCTGTATAGTTGAACCCTTTGTACATATTGTAAATAAAACTATTGCTGAGGGAATTTTTCCTAATCATTTGAAAAAAAAAAAAAAAACTGAAATAATATCAGTAAGGTAATGGGGCGGGGGGGGGGGTACAGGGTGGCCAGCGAACCTGGAAACCTTGAAAACCGGGAATTTGATTTGTAAACCTGGATTTTTCGTTATTTTCACATTTCCTCCAACACATAGCACAAATTCACATATGGCAATGGCGAGTCTTAAAAAAAGTATGTATGAAAGGTGTCTCCTTGAAGATTGTTATGTTCATGACTCACACATAACTCAACTTCAAACATAGAAAATTGAAAAAAGTGCAAAAATATTATTAACTTTAATCTTTCAACTATTTATCGTTAAATTTTGGGATGGGTTTCTGGTACTCAAGAAAACGTGCACGGATAAACATATCTCTCATACGTCATACACAGATTTTACTCAAATCAAAATCAAAAACACTGCCGCTTGTATCAACATGGGTAAGGTACCTAGCACCTATTTGGCTGCCTGTGGGTTGCATGTCCCTGAGCAATATATTTGTTGGGACAAACGTCTGACCGGGAACTTAGTAGCTGAGTTTCCATTAGTTTTTACTTTCTCGTATACGTACGTATATACGGAGTAATAATATACGTAGTATAGTGAAAGTTAAGTAATGCTGCGCGAAAAAAACGGAAAAAATTCATTGCTGGGCTCTGGTAACGAAAAAGTGCAAAAAACAAGTTGCTAAATTAAGAGAAAAACATCCTCTAACACGTGGTTTAGCCAGAATTCCTGATTTCTGGGTTTTTGATGCCAAAAACAATTGAAAGCAAAACGTTCGTCCGTTCATGGTCCGGTGTATGTGAACAAACCTAGCGCCTAAACGATGCGTAGGACTTTCTCCAAATTGAAGAAACCCCTGTGGTTTTTGCGAGAGTCGAAGCTCAGCAATTTTGAAAAACATTTATTAATTTTTTTCTGAGGGGAGGGCTTTATATGAAACCCTAGGGATATTTTCAAAATTTTCTCAAAAAGGGCACCAATCGTTTTCTTTAAATTTCTTGTAAGAATAGTTATATACACTTCTAAAGGTGGTATGGGTTCGATCTTAAGGATTAACTCTGAATTTTCGGAAATTTTAAAAGTATGATTTCTTTCGACAACTTCTTACAACTGCAATATTGAAGATAGAGACTTTTTCCTTCAAATTAAAACTGTTGTCCTTAATAGTACTTTCATTAAGGTCATGTAAATTTCTTTTGTACATTTTAGTTCGTTTTCGTGCAATATTTGTAATTTAAAAAAAAAATACAAAAACCAAATTTTCTTCAAATGTTTGGTACTGTTAGTGCCAAACAAACCCTATACGATGAAATAAACGCCATCTATTCTTTTGTTTTCTCAAAATTTACACAATTTTTTTTTAACTTCTCTCACGTCAGAAATACTTACTTTAAAGCCGGTTTTTTCACAGTATTATATTTATGAGTATATGTGCTTTAAACAATGTTGAATAAATTTTCTCAAAAGCATAACAGTTTATGTGAAAATGAGTACTCAATTCCTCATTTTTAGAAACGCTCATAAGCCATTTTCTCAAAATTGGCTCCAAATTGTTTCTTCATTTTTGCCGGTAGTGCTTATTGTACTGTTTAAGGTGACGTTAAGTTTACATTGGTGTATCATTGTTTTTTCAAAAATGACACATGTATTTTTTTTAATATGTCTTACGCCGTTAATACGAACATTTCCATCAATTTGAACACATTATTTATCTGTGAGTGGAAGAGCTTCAAACGGCTTCAGATAATTGATAGGCATAATCATGATTATACTAGCTGTAGAGTATTTAAGTTGTTGAGTGATGATATCAAATATATTAACCATACATCTAGTAACAAGACAAGGGAATCAGAGAAATTTTGATAGACCTCCAAGCAGGCTTTCATCACTTCGTGCCATCCAAATGAGAGAGAAAAGAAAAAAGTGTAAGACTATATATGTATGTTTGTTATAATTATGTGTGTTTATGTATTTTTGGATTTTCTTGTGCTTTTTCACCTTTTTATTATGTATTAGCATAGGTTTTTTTTGTTGTTTCTATAAATAGCATTACTACAACTTTGCACTAGTTCAAAAGAAATTAATATATATGTGATTCAACAGGCCCACACATTGAATGTTTTTTCCTGAGCAGATAGCTTATAACTATTTTATATACGACAAGTCTGTTAATGAAATTGAATTGAATATGCAGGGTTTTGTCCAGCCAGATCAATTTGAGAATATTATTTTTTGGGAAAATTGCAGTGGATATGTATAGTTTACCAACGGAAAGACAAAAGTAAAACAAAAATAAAAAAACAACCCTTTTTTCATTATTTAAGCCTCTAATTAGTGCATTGAAATTAAAATCTCGACATTGATTATTTTTGCAGCATTACTCAACTATCTCTGTACTTACTGAATCAGCACAAGTTACTCAACTATCTCTGTACTTACTGAATCAGCACAAGCTACGTAGATGCGAAATAAAATGCTGTTTAATAATGTGACATACCAATATGTAAGTCATTTTTATTAAATGTTATTTGTAGTAAATGGGTGGAAATGCTAGAGTAGTTAAATAGGAATATGGCGCCTTATCAACGGCGCCCAAGTCGTTGTCAATATAAATAAATATTCATCTGGCATTGAAAATGACGGCGTGGCAGATTTGAAAACGATTTGGGGATTGGTTGGAGAGAGCAACGATAGTCTACTACTGCGGAAGTATGTCTGATTTTTTGAGAAGAAAACAGTAGAAAGGGGGAATCCGGGGTTTGTAGGGCTGAGTAGTAATAAGAAAACGGAAATTCTGTCATATGTCATGACGCTGTGCGGGTCGCTGGCGAATAGATAAGTTGTGTAATTGGAACTTGGAATTTTTCATGAGATTGAGGAACGTTGGACTCCGAATAATTTACAGTGTGTTAAAAGCATAACTGGTTATACTTGAAGTACTGCGGAACAGTGGCTCGGCAACGTTCGCGTGAAAGAACAGGAGAGAAGAACGTGGTATTTCGATTGGAATTCACATCACTGGAGAGAAGAGAAGATGGTTCTTCGTGGCGACGTCGATCAAGAGCGCGCGAAGTATAGTGCAGTATAAAGGTTCGAACAAGGTCATGACAAAAGGACAGTCTTTATGTTGCAATAAGCAATAAAGTTTCTTTTGAAAGAAAAAAAAAGATTTTCATTGGCCAATTCGAGCTAATAAGTAGCAAGATAAAATATTTGTTTTCAGATTCATCGCCCCTCTGTATTGATGGCAGATCGGGTAATCGGCTGTCAATAGGTAATACGATTATTTCAGACGCAACCCATCGATCCAGCTAGCGGGACAATATTTAGTTTTCGTTGAAGCAATAATAGCTAAAAATATTATCGTAACCTTTTTCCTGGCGCCCATATTAACATAAATTCGGAAACGGGTTACGACGAAACGTCCAATAATCGTGAGGAGTTTGAGGGCATGTTTCAATAAATATAAGAAATACAGACTACTAGTTAACATGTATTTACTTATAATTAATAATTTAATAATTGGCCCCTCTCGGAGAGGGGCACACAGAGGTCATTAATAAGTAAGCTTTTTTAAATTTATTTTTTAATTCAACCAGATCAGTAAGCTTGATGACTGTGTGCAGTTGTTTTATCTGTCACGTATGTTAGGCCCGTAACAGATTACAGCGAGAGATTCGTCGCCAGAAATGTGGAAAGAGACCGGCTAGTCTGCGTCCACACACTACAAGTAGGTTATTCGATGTCTTGAAATGCCTCTATGCGCTACAAGCCGACAGTGGGTGGGATAGCAGTTAGCGATGAGTTTACCTGCGAGTCCCATTTTTTGGTTTACTGAACGCTCTTGTGTAACTTTAACCCGTGAAATCCTTGTTTTGTTGCCATAGTCGCAAATCATCTGTTTAGTTCAAATTGCCTAAATGGAAATACATTTCTGCATTGCATACAAATCATTGTTTAATATAAAAAACTGGAGCGTATGTGACTTTTAAGGGAGGAGTGTAGTCTGTGCATATTTTCTTGAGCTCCGAAATTCCCCTCCTCTATTTTACTGTATTTATTGGTTGAATTATGTCGAGTCGAGGTGAATTGTGAACGATCAACTAATTCAGAGTAAAATTCACAATTAATAAGTTCATTCATAAACAATAAATACGAATCAAGAATATAATAAATTAATTAAATACTTCCAAAATACTCCTTCAAGTTTTTTGCTTCAAATTTATAGTTTTATATTGCTCATTATGAATGGGTTTCATTCAAGTAAGAATATACCGGGAGCGGTAGCTCAGTGCATCAACTGATGTCACTGCAGCGCTTCTGACCGGGAGGTCCTAGGTTCGAGTCCTGACGGCGGCAGGATTTTCGACACTAGCTTTTCAGCTAGGTCGAATTCAGTCGCTGTCTGGAGGGGAAATCTAGCGGCCGGCTGATCTGATCGGTAGTTTTCCGTGGTTTCTCCGATCAACACCAGGCGAATGCCGGAGCAGTTCCCTAACAAACGGACCGCGCGCGATCTTTCCTTCCTCTTCCTTGTCCTATCCTCTCTCTTACACATACACACAATTACACTAACATGCACTACACTACCACATATTCCGGGAGACCGGTCGGGAGCTTAGAGCTTGTCCCGGTTGGGGCGGTGCCCCGCTGGTGGCAGAGTCCTGGTCAGGGGAAACCCCACTAGCCTCTCTTCATTAATCTAGGAATTCTACCATTACCGTGTCTTTTTATTTACGAATCAGTGGTTTTTGTAAAAAATGACTTGCTCAAGGGCGGCAATATATTTTCAGAAAATGCCGATGTCTATTACTATAACACTCGACATAGAAATCATATTCATCAGGTGACAGTATCAACAGCTCATTACAAAAAATTCACATACAATACATGTACATTATTTTACAACACTTTGCCAGATGACATTAAACGATTAAATTCGATAGAAAAGTTCAAATCCCAAGTGAAATCGTTTCTGCTGCATAACTGTTTCTATAAAATTAGAGACTATACTGAGCATCACAAGAAAAGAAACATTAATTTTAACAATGATACATAATGCATTATTTACCATTTGAACTGTATAAATGAGTATAAACAATCTGTAACAACTATTGTACTGCAGCCTCCGGGTCAATGACCCCCGTCTCGATCAGGTTTTTCGTCCAGTTTCCCTGATCCATTGAGCAAATGCTGAGATGGCCCCTTGTTTTGCTTCTGGACATAATTTTTTTTTATGTTACTTCATTTTCTTTGCACGTCTTCTAGAATTCAGTGGAAAATACAATTATTCAAATTATCGTTTCCATGTTGTCGCGGCAGGAAGTATGATTCGAAGGACAACATGGATAAACAAATTTATGCTTCTTTATCCTTGAAAATAGATGAGTTTTTTATTTTTTATTTTCAAAATTTAACTAATATATGACTTAGTGATCACAGAATTTTGAAAATGTGCACACAATTCACTTTTCCCCATAGCACGTCATACGCAGTTTTAACTGTTTTTTTGACGTTAAATAAATAAATAAATAAATAAATAAATAAATAAATAAATAAATAAATAAATAAATAAATAAATAAATAAATAAATAAATAAATAAATAAATAAATAAATAAATAAATAAATAAATAAATAAATAAATAAATAAATAAATAAATAAATAAATAAATAAATAAATAAATAAATAAATAAATAAATAAATAAATAAATAAATAAATAAATAAATAAATAAATAAATAAATAAATAAATAAATAAATAAATAAATAAATAAATAAATAAATAAATAAATAAATAAATAGCCGACGGTAGGTCGGCGCCGGATCTCGCCATCAGCGGGGGAAGTTCACCGCCATCTCCCGAGGAAAAACATGCACTACACTAACTGAACTAATGACCAAAGCTGTTGACGAGCCCGGAAACAAGAAAAAAATCAATCAAGAATATATTTCACGCATGTGTTTTCTTGTTCATTCCCGTTTAAAGGGAAAATTCAAGTAACCAATTAGAAACTGGTCGTTTTTCGTGTCTTTTACTGCTAAATATTATAACCTCATTCAGTTCCGATTAGTGTTTTCTTTCTGTACGGAAGCCTAAATGTCATGTAAAAAATGAAGAAGTAGAAATGTGTCCGAGAAAACTCGCTCGCTGACCAACTCTTTCTAATGTGTGGGGCAGAGAGTGTATAGTGAGGGGTGAGTCACTTATTTCGATTTCCCATATTTCACGTCGCGCATTTCTCGCAACACGTTCCTCGGTGTAGTCTGTTGCGGGCCTTATATCTGCTTTCTTTGCATTGAAATGTCCATGAAATTGTTTCTGAAGACAGACATAGCCTTTTTAAACCAAAGCTATTCCAACAGGTCATACTTTTCTGAATTATATCTAAATTTGCAATTTTCGAAAATTCAGAGTTCATCCCCAATGAGATATTCACCATTCTCTTAAATGTTGCTTGTATCTATATCCGTGGAAAGTAATAATAATAATAATAATAATAATAATAATAATAATAATAATAATAATAATAATAATAATGATGATGATGATGATGATGATGATGATGATGATGGTGGTGGTGGTGGTGGTGGTGGTGGTGGTGGTGGTGGTGGTGGTGGAGTGGTAAGAAATGTACTTAATGTACATTCAAATAAATGTGTAAATTTGTGAGATATAACACAAAAGTTTACAGTCCTTAGGGCCAATTCTATCTACTAAAAGAAAATAATTTTAAACATAGTATTCTATGTACTAGTTTTAATGATTTGTTATTTTGTTTCATGTACAAATAACAGTTACTTGTTTAAAATTCATCTGCTTGCTAGTCAGAGGGCTTTGTGTAATAATAATTTTTGGTCGAAATTTCCGAGAGTTGAACGTGGCTTTTTTTGGGAGAACTATCTGGTTGACGCCAATCGTATAAGGGCAGCACCATGGCTGGACTAAACCTGTTCGCGGGGTTGACTAAGTCTAGTCTCTGACATTATGGTCTTGTAGACCATGTGCGCATTACAGTATATCATTCTACCTGCGATGCTGCACCAAGGTGGAAATAACCTCCATAATGTTATTTCCACCATTAGCAGCACAGGCGGCGTTTCCCGCTCTAAAAGGTTCAGAGCAGTTCTCTAACGGTTCAGAGTGTAAGTACTAGCAAAGAGTATATATCTCTGAGTACTTGTATATATTCTCTGGTAAGGACGCAAGACGACCGGCTTCGATCTATACTCTCTGGCTTCGATTTGAAACGTTTTGTCCGTGAGAGTTTGAAAAGTGGAAATGTAATTTTTTCACGGTATCTGTTCTGTCATTTTCTTCTCGCCTACCTGGAGTAAATTTGTCAGAGCATGTGGTAAATCTGCATTCACTGAAACATTTCAGTAGTATACAAAGTACACTACTGAAATGTGTGCTTCTGCCGTCTGTGATAAAACGAATGTTTTCGGGCGAACTAGTGCGGTGAGTTAAGCTTGGTATGATTGTGGAGACAATATGCGGATATTAAATAATAA
Source organism: Teleogryllus oceanicus (assembly GCA_964035755.1). Lineage (NCBI taxonomy): Eukaryota > Metazoa > Arthropoda > Insecta > Orthoptera > Gryllidae > Teleogryllus > Teleogryllus oceanicus. The sequence goes on along the minus strand of CAXIVR010000010.1, from coordinate 102,002,296 downwards.
TCTGCGTTTGATGAAGATTGATATATAGTTTATATATAAATTGTTTCGTTTTTTGACTTCGGGAATAGCAACTTGTTCAACGCACATGGTTCATTGTACTTGCCTGTTGCAAAGTTACGCCAAGTAAACGGTTACATCCAACGATATTCAAGTTTTGTAGATGTTGTATGATAAGGGTTTGTAAAAACCCGTATAAGAAATTGGTATTTGGAATTTAGAGACGTTAAAAGATTGTAGTCAACATCATGTATTTTAATATTGCACTGTTTTACAGAAACATAACTTTGATATTGTATTAATATTGTACTTTGGAAAGAAATATGCTTTCCATTTTTGTGTAGCAGAAATGTGTGATAAATTTCATATTGTTTTGATAGACATTGTTTTGTTTTTTAAGGATTGCGGCATTGGAAATATGTGGAGTGGTCTCCTATACTTCATATTCTGCACGCCACCTGAATACTGCCCTATTGTGTAAATCCAGATTCCATCCACTAACAGCAGAAGCTTGTGAACATCATTTGGGGTACAGTGAGTGAAGAACAGTTGAATTAACTCTTTATTGATTGTTCAGCTTCTTTTCATCTATGATGAGTAAGCTTGTCAGTCGGGAAGTTAAAGATCAAAGTTTTTATAGTCTACCAAGAGCATGCTACATTCAAAACCAATCTTTAACTTTGCAACAAAGTGTTTGATATGAGAAGAAAAGTATAAAGAGTAACCATGAAGGACATATTGTTGACACATGCTGCAGGTTATGTGTTGATAAATTCATTTTATTATCCTTGTGTGGGAAAAGTGAAATTTTCTTTTATATACTATTCTGTGTTCTAAATATTCGACAGTCTAATATTCTGTTGAAAGATTATGAATTTGGAAAAGACATTGGCTTAAGAAGGGAATTGCATTTATTATGGGCTTTATTATATAATCTCTTCATTGTTTTTCTAAAAAAATTTTAAAAGAATTTCATTAGACCAGTAATTGATTTTTTAAATTTTTATTTATTAACAGCTTCAATTTACAATTTACGTGTGAATTAACTGAGTTACACATTCTGTGATAACATTAATCGAAGCGCAACAGCAGTGCTCTAGCTTTGGTCACAAAGTTGCAAGGAGAAACTTGATGTATATCAATAGGGAGTTTGCCCATTGTGCAGTCTGTTGCTGGGGTTATGTGCTGTATAGGATAAGCTGTATTCATCAATTCCGAAACTGTACGTTTTTCTAAGTGATGAAGTAGGAATTAACAATTTGTTGTTGTTTCTTAGTATTTGTAAGATTGACACTTCAAAATTACACAATACTTCATTTTGCTTAGTACAATACTGGTTCAGATTGTGATGAGGACTTACAGTTTAAAAGCATTGGCAATTGAGATTTAAGATACAATTTTCTCATGAATTAAATGCATCAAGGGTTGGTTAATTTCTTTAATACTGCAACATTTAACTTTAGTTCTTTACTTTTAAATTTCTTGTGAGTCCTTACGTTGCAATTGCAAAGGACAGAGTAGATGAGTGGCTCTGAGATGAGCCAATAGAAGCAGGCTGGTGTGGGGCAGGGAAGTAAAAGTGGATGGAGAGAAAGATTAAACTGAACGTTTGTGTAACATAATACTTTTTACTCATTTTATTTTATGGGAAGAATCTCTCAAAAATTAGGTACATTTTAGATTTAAAAGTTAGTAGTTACCTTAAATCCAAAACCTCGTTAAGTTAGTGAAACAAAATTTTACAGGAGAGGATAAAAACATTTAACTTTCATGAAACTGCGAAAACCATGTAATGTTGGTTTCATGTTATATTGAGGCTCTAAGATTTTAATTTATAGTAGTGTTTTGTTTGGATTTGTTATCTTGTGATTTGACTTGTTAAGAGGATTTTGACTCTAATTTTTATGAAATTTGCAATTTAATACATAAGTATCTCTTTTAATGCATTTTGGAAACCCATTTAGTATTTGCCTGTTTGTATATTATATTTCACAAAATGTATTTGAAGCCTCCCATATTTTCTTTTTTAATTCCTCACAACGATCAGCTGATTGTTTACATTGGGTTCTAAGCACTTTGTAACTGCCATACCAGATGTGCCTTTGCACACTCGGTTGTAAATGTTTATTTGTTTTACTTATTTTTCTTTTGTTGTTTTTGGATATTGGGGCAATGTTCTTTGTAATAATTTTTTATAGTATCATCTCAATAATTTCTTATTAATATTTAATAAATATTTAGTGATAATTTTCTTCTTTACATAGTCTAGCCTGAGGATGGGGAAAAATGAGTGCCTCGAAACATCACTCTGCAATTCTTAATAAAATCTTGATGGTGTGATTGAATATATAAATTACAAATTGGTTGTTTTGTATAAAGCTGTCTGTCAAAGAAAATCTTGTGGCCAAATTCATTGAATTATACTAGGTTAGTGAACAACAAACAATTTTCTGTATGCAGTTAAAATAATTTACAAACTTTGCTGTATTCGTATGATATATCAACAGTTCGGTTTGTAGTCATTTTCAAGTTCTAGGATTCATGTTTAGATGGCATCTTTGAATAATAAAGGTTTCATGGGACATTCTCTTAGAAGAGTCTTTAAAAATTAGTATTTATTTAAGTAATTTACAGGTAAAAGTATTTACATCTGATATAGCCTGGATCAGTGCTTACATAATTATTATAATTTTCATTTTATATTTAACATCACGATATTTCATAAAAGCATTGATAAACGATTGCAAAAGTGTGATAAAGAGTACGTTGATCATTGAGCCTGGCCGTTGATCCATGGCCTGCTTCACTGACAAGACTATCATAAGCCCTTTTGAAATCGTGAAGATTAGGTGCAGTCACTGCGTTCTGGGGTAGTATGTTCCAGGTATTGACAGCTTGGCTTCCCAGAAACTTCTTGTGTGGCATTAGATTATGCCTAATTTCACAAGTTTCACTCTACGACCTCGTAATTGTAGGGTTTCAGATTGCTGGAAGATGCTGCTATGGTCAGAGTTGTAATGTCCATGCAGGATCTTGAATGTTTCAATTACATCAGTATGTTGTCTTCTGGCAGCAAGAGACGGAAGCATAAGTGTCGTTAGTCGCTGATTGTAAGTCGGTTTTGAGATCAGTAGGGATGCACGTGAATGATTATATTGATAAGAAAATATTTACAGATCAATCAAGTAAGAATAAATGATTAAAAATATTTGACAATCTTTTTAGTTTAATTCTAAATGTTATTTTGCAGAGACAATGTTTCTTGACAAGATAAGTCACATGTGTTTTGGTGCATTTGAAATTGGGTTTGTAAAAAGACAATTTTATAGTAGTGTCCTGGGATAGATGATGGACATTTGAGGGGTGTCTGGGGTAGGTCTGGAGTATAATTTAATTTTTTAAAATTTATTTACTATACGGATGCTATTTGGTCCAAATTCAAAAGGTTATGAAGTATATAAGTATAATGGCAGTGTACAATATTGATATGTTATAAAAATAGTAGATTTAATTTCATGGATAAGGAGAAATTCGGACCCTTCAAACAGCAAGCATCAAGTTATTTAAAATAAAAAATAGACTATCTCAAAACCTTAACAAAGATAGTAAAATTGGGATTAAATATTTCAATATCCAGGTCATTTACATTTTTGTGGGTCCTAAAGACCCAATTGCTCGATGTGTAGCGGTGGGAAAAAGTTATCAGTACAAAAGGCCGATAGTGCATCTAGGGCCTTGTTGGAACTCTATTCATAAGTTGGGGAAGCATGAATGGGCAATTGATGCTATTATTAACAAGTAAAGAAATATAAGGGTGTTATATGTTCTGAGAAATGTAATGAAAATTTTTTTGGGCATGTATGATTTTTAGTCCATGAGGAACTTATTTTTCTATCTTTAATCAGGATAGTAAAACGTAGTAGTTGTAGTGAATTTATTATATTCTAGAACAGAATATAACATCCTTCCACATTCCACAAAGTCAATTTTGTTGTGGAATGTGCAGGTCCTGTGCTGCTCGATGTGGGAAGCAAAATCGTCTATCATTCTTTCAGTCCAGAAATCTGGTACTTCCACTTCTCTCAGGGATTTCATTGGGGTCCCTGCTTTGTATGATCTATTTTTCTCAGCTGCTCGCATGTCACTTTTCCCTTTCCCTCCAGGAAGGTTGTCGATCCTGTGATGAGGTGCTTAGTGATAGCCGACCTCGGTACAACCATGCTGTCTGCTCTCCTGTCTTTAGGGAGGCATTTTGTCTTTTCCTTCTTTCTCCCTTTTCTACAAAAGACAGTCTTGATGTCCCGAAACAATTGAAACTGATGTGTGGCGGTGAACCTGCTTGATCACGTGATTTGAAAGGGGAGTAACACGGTCCCTGTGCCAGCTCCGTTCACTTACTCCAGTTCCTGTTCCAATTTCCCAGGAACTATAAAACATCGGAATCACAAATTTTAACAGATGATATGGTGTTGTATTATACATCTACTGAACTAGCAAGTATTGGACTAACATGAAATCAGTCGGTCTGCCATATCCATACCTCTGGGTTATAATTTTTTATTAGATCTATCATAATGCGCTGCTCATGTTTTTTTACAGTCTTTTGGAAATATCAGTCGGTCCAATGCCTTGGATGCTGGAAAGTATCGGAATACTTCACTACTGCCAGCTGGTGGCCACGCCTATAGCTGGCTAGCATGTTCGATCCTCGCTCCTCACGCTTGAGTTTATTATACGATCCAAGTCGAGTAGGTTTGGGAAATCAATTGGTCTTTATTGCTCCAATAGAGCCAAATCCTTTCTTCAGCAATCTGCTAGCTTCATTGAAGTGAAAAACATATCATGGTGTGTTATATGACCGAGATGTCATGACGTTGTTAGCAAGGGGACTCAAGCATGAAAATGAACTTCTGTGATAAAAATTGTTTTGACTACAATTTTTGTTTAAAAAATGTGAAATATTGGCTTAATTTATTAAACTTGAATAACTGGGAAAATTTTTAAATTGGTATTAACAATTTTTTTTGCTAATAATACAGGAATCATTTTTCTATTTGTTTATAAAATTTAAGGCAAATTTTTTTTAATTTTAGAAACTTGTAATTTTGGATAATAACACAGTAAACATAAATTAATAAATCCCAAAATTTTTTTTTTTCGTTTTTAAAAAAATTTTTAAATTTTTATTAACAGAGCATTCCTGAAAAATTTCATTAGTGTTCAGTCAAGTTTTCAAGATAATGTTACCTAAATAGATAAAAATGTAAATTATGGAAAATTGCCATCAAACATTTTGATATGAAACATGAAAAAAAAAATGCTATTTTACATTCCAATTAAAATTCTCCTGCACCATATTCTTCAGAATGAGTTTCTTCTACTGCTGCTCTTTTCATCTTCTTTTACGAGCTATTTGCTGGATTTTTTGTTCTGCTAGTTGAGAGAAGTTAATTTTCTTAGTCCTCATCTTTTGAAATACACTTCATAAACCCCTGGTTCAAATCCAAGTTCCTTCATTACTCTTAAAGCCATCATTCCCCCATTAAATACCAAAATTGTATCATAGGTTGCATGTACTGATGGAATTGATAGGTAGGAGGCTTATTCTTACGGTTTCGAGGCATTCTCAAATGCTAGAGATCGACGTCATCATGCACGGAAATGATAGAATTGTATTAAGCTCTCGACTCGCCTTGGCCATTCGTGATATTCGTTCGAGATATATTTCAATTTATATCCCGGAGAGTTTTTATCTCAATGGATATTCAGAATCCCTCATCTAAAAAGGCTTGGAGTGCTCTTGAATGGAGACCAATCAGCAGTGTACTCGGGTTTGAATTCTGCCATAGGAAAGAATGTGTTGATCTTGGATACTTAGCTTTTACGTTACAAATTTGTAATTGGTCGTCACACACTAATTGAACGTTAATTGAGTGGTACCGTATTCTGTCAACATACAGATGTTCTGGTTACTGAATAATATTTAGCTTCGGGAGGAACAATGGCTGTGTGGATGCAGTCGATGTACCCCACAATTCCAGGAAAGGAACATTTTTGGAAAAAGTTTCTAAATTTCCTGAATATTAGAAGGAAATTTCACAAAAGGGCTGAGCACATCTGGGTGGTTCAGAGCAGTAGCTACTTCTCTGATGAAATGCTGGCTATGATGGCTGTTTGATGGCTACAAAACACAAAAATCATTTGTTTCCTGTGTCACCTTGGAAACTACCAGAGGCCAAAAATTTTAACGCTACCAAGACCTGAAAAAATATTGGCTGCAATGAAATTGCTTAAACTTGCTATGGTGTTCTGAAAGCACATTTGTGGTGTTTGTTGAAACACAAGAGGGTTACTCTATTCACTAGAGAAGGCATTTCTCATTATAAATGCCTGTGTTGTTACACAATCTCTGTATAATGCACAAAATACCAGAGCCCGAAATAGGAAATAACTTTTTAGATTTAGATTTTTGACTGTTGCAGGAGGAGAGAAGGATGAAGAGTTAGGAAATATTAATAATGAGTTTGTGGAAGCAAGATGACAATTGTTAACAAATTTAATTTATAACTTTTTATTACAAAAATTATTTGACATTTTTTGTAACGCCTCTGCTGTTTTTTCTTGGGCAATAGCTGCAATCTCCTATGCACTAGCTGCTCTACTGTGTGTCTGCACTTTTTTTTAATATTTCGAGTTTTTCCTTAAAATAGTTTAATTTCATTTTCAATTTCTCATCCAGAAATTTACTGTACTGCTCTTGAGCAGCGCTCACACGTGTTACATTTCTAGATCCTCTTTTTGGGATAGGTGTTCGGGATTCCATTTCCCTTTTAATAAGTGATGGAGCTGAAACTTCTTCCAGAGCCAGTGGTTGAGCCCATGGCCCTGCCGGGGGCCAAGGTCCTAAATCTACCATGAAAGTTCCATCCCCTTCAAAACTGAAGGAGACGGAGGACTCCATTACTCCATTATATCCTTGTATACTAACAGGCTTTATTAACCCATTAGTGCCCGAATTTTTTTTTTCTTTTTGTTTTTTTTTGTTTTGTTTTGGTGATTTGATTCGATTACTGGGACCATAATATAACTAGAAAAAATTATTTTAAAAAATTATCATTGTTATCTTAAGGGGACCTTTTTCAACTTCTATATTTTTGAACCTACATTCTCCAAATTTTTACAGTTGCTATTATGAATATAATATGATGTACTGTGCAAAGTTTGAACAATGTATGTTAATTATATTTTGTTATTAATGTATTTGTAAAGTTTTTTACTGCAAAACAAAAAAGCTCCTTGTACAACAATTTTTATTTTTTCTTCCCAAAACTTTTTTAACAGCATCCCTACATATGTTTAAACAACTTGTACTGAAACACTTTGCTTTTTCATAAGTGTTTGGATGTTACAATTTTTTCAAATCCATAAAGCTAATTTTCGGAAATTAGAAATTCATCTTCAGTTTCAATTCCCTATATATTTATTCCTAGACTCCTTACAAAAATCTGCATTAGTACATTTTTTTACACTTTTATTTTACCATATTTCCTGAAAGTTTTATTACAATCTGGTGAAAATTGTACTGCAAGGAACATTTTAATTGCATGAAAACGCTTGAAAATTGAAACCTGAGAAAACAGCATTTAAAGATTTTAGGATATATACATACCTCAAAACATGCCTGCACCATTTGTATGTCCCTCAGATTTCTTCTTCTCTTCTTCTGATATTTTCTTGAACTTTTGAATCTTTCTTTTCTTCCTCTCTTTTCCTTTTTATACTTAGTGTGCAACGTCTGTAATGTCGCTGCTCACTGGCAATTAATGTACATGTTACATGTTCTTCCCTAATTTTCTTCATTGTTTCTAATGTTTTTGAGCATCCCATATTAAATATCATTACTGCTCTAAGCACTCCTAATTCTAATTTATTTTTAGAAATAAGTTTCTTTGGGGCAATAGCTCCATACTACACTATGAAGTGACTCATTTGAATTTTGAGTCCTGGCTTTTGTGCAACGTTCTAATAACTGTTCAGATGCTAGCCTTAGGTAGTTTCTAAAATATTTCCTGTATACCAGAGGAGACAATTTACAAGACATAAATTTATGGCTATCAGGCACTACACCATCAGCAGTCTGTCGATTGAAAAAACACCAAGAGTCTTTTCCTTTGGGCATGTTGAATGCTGAGGGTTGTCATCAGTGGACATGCAATGTCTGAGTGTGGCATAAATTGCTCTCTTCATTTTTGCAACATCAGGAGCATTATTAACAATAGCATGCCTGTAATAATTAGTAAGTTTATTAATTCTGGTCTCTTTGAGGCTGCCTTCTTTACGCCCTCCTAATGTCACACCTTTGGATCGCCATTCTTTCACAACATTTCGGAGCCCACTTCCTAATCTTTTGGCCACATGGTTGACACATTCCTCTTTTTCTATTGGGATGTTTGACCCATAAACTTCAATAGCATTGAGATGTGTGCGAGTCTTAGCATCTCCATCTGACAGCATTACAGTGTAACTCTGTGATCTCTTCCAAAGGATCTCTCCAATATCCTTTTCCATTGCATTGGAAGAACCACTATAATTTTTCTGGCATGAAGTTTTATGGCCTTCATACCAAATATTAAATTCAGGGGATTCTTTCCCCAAACTTTTTTCAGCAGACTTGCACTCGCCACAAAATTTGGAAAGCAGTTCAGAGTCTAGTACAATTCTTGTTTCCACATCAGTTACAAAACTAACACCATAATTAGAAGTGTGGCCTCGTTTATGCCATGAAACATCATAAGAGACAGCTAAATCAAGAATTTCTTGTCCTCTTACCGCGTGGGCCTTTCTTACAGCTTCTTCAGACATAGAAAGAGCTGATTTTTTTATTATTCTTCCTTCTTCAATCAAACTTTGCATATGATTTGCATAAGGCCATGATCCAAAACTATGCATGCCCATGCTTTCAGAAAATTTAACTATGGCACTGTCCTTTACCTAAATTTCCAAAGGCCTCTACTATGCACTTATTCACATGGAAAGGAGGTCGTCGTGAAGTGCCATTTTTCACACGTAGAGAAGAATAAGTATTTGCCATCACACTGTCACACGTTTTGTATTTTACCGCTAGGGATTCGGGCGTGGCGTATCTCTGACCAGATGGTAGTCAATCTGCCCAATACGTTTTCTCTTCTTAGAGGCTCTTGCCATAACAGGCATGTCAGGCGGTACTTGCTCATAGAGCTGGGCTGGTTCTAGGCGGCCCTGCCCACGGGCATTGCTCACTAAAATGCATGGGTTCCCTTTACCCGCATAATCTATGGAGCACGACACCGTTAGCCCCTTAAAGCCTTTTCTGGCGGCATAGTTGATAAGCGACCTAACCCGGTCAAGGTCGGCTTGCATCTGCTGTACACCATAAGCAGCAGGCATAATTTCATCTGGATTTCCAAGTGTCCAGGCGTCGCCAGCATTATACCAAGCAGAGGTAGGGCGTTGGTTGCGAAGGCAGCATCCCTAATTGCTGGTGGGGTGGCAGTTTCAGATATCACCACCACTAGGTCTCGAAGGACCTGGATGGTGGCAGTCTCCATTGAGATAGCGGTCTCAACGATGGGAAGATAGGTCTGACCATTAATATGCACTTTCCAATCGAACTTATCAGAGTGGTATATATAATTATTTGCGTGGAGGTGAAGTCGAACCCGAGACGGGCGACGGAGCGACGGCGGGTGGCGGGTCGTTTAAGTACGGACACACACGCATGCGGCACTGCTCGGAAAGCTCTGACTGCTCTTGCTTCGTGCGCTCCGTATTTTTACGAGTCGTGTGGGAAGGTGTTTTTGAGAGTACTCTTTCGGAAAGTTCTGGAAGGTTGCGTCTAAAATTGTCAACATGTTTTTCCGCAGAGCACTTTCTTTCCCAACGCGGCGATTCTTCCGCTTCGGTTCTGGGCCATGTGGCGAGAATTTATAATTCATATGGGAGTTAATTTAAATTGAATTTTTGTTTTTTCGGTATGGCTCATCACAGTGCCATATCGGGTACATACGTGTATCCTTCCTTCTTTCGCAGACCTGCTGTCTTACAAGACTTCTGGGCTTTCAAGAAAGGCGTCATGGGCATAAGAATTCGCATAATGAATTCTTTTGCTGGTTTTTCCGCACACATGCTGTTAAAAGATTCATTCTGTTGGGAAGATGCACCTGGAGCTATTTGAGCTGCCTTTGCAACCTGCGATGCCAACTGAATATCAAAGTCAGCTCGCCATGCTGCACACTGGAAAGGTTTGCCTCCTGGAATGGCCTTGAAAACATAAGAAGGGTTATCCTTTGCTTTGCACCACTCACCACACACACCACATTCTCAAAGGTGTGAGCTGAACGGTTTTCAATGGCGCTCTTGAGGTTTGTCACAGTGTCCTTATTCTGGGCTAACGCGTATGAAAAGCACCTTTTCAGATATTTGATTGTGCCATGGCTGAGGAAAGTGTGATTCTTGGCAGCCAAATAGAGCTTGTTGCTGAAATTCTTTATGTTGTGGTTGGTTTCAACCCACTTTTCCACAACATGTGGAGTTTCCTTCTGGACTGCAGCGATTGTGGAAGAGTCTTCATCCCCTACCAAAACTCTAACACCAGCTTCTTTAAAAACCGGTTTTTTTTGCAATCAAGTTAACTGCGCAGTTGGGCTCCATGGCCTTTGAACTTCAACTCCAGTTCTTCCTGCAGAAGTGCTCACTCGGTGGATGCCCCCGGCTACACAGGGCACATCGTGTGCTTCGTGTGTCAAAGGAAATTATTTTCTTTGTTTGGTAGCCAATGACTGTTCCTTGTCCTGAAACACAAAATTCACAAACTCAATGAATATTATATAATAAAATTTTTTACCATTATATAAATTGTTTAAGGGGGCCAGGTACCGCGTATACTGGCAATGTTAAATTTGCTTATTTTAAGTACGCTCATCTCAGAAACCCTCTTGACTAGCCCTATGAATTTTTATATTTACTTTTATTGGGATCTAATAAGTTGATTAAATATACTTACAAATCAAAAACTTGTTTTATTTAATATTTATAATTTTTTTACAATGTACCCCAAAAAAACATGAAAATTCGGAGGAATATTCTCACCTACAGCCTAAAGTTTGTGATATAGATGAATGAAAATACATTTAACAGATCAATCTAATCCAGTTTTATTTATGGTATAAATTTCAGGCATTTGTATTTGTTTATTACAGAGATGAGCGTACCTAAAACCTCAAAAATGAAGAAATTGGCATTTTAAGTTCAAACAATTTTTTACCTATTTTAATTTTCTATTTACCTATTTTTTAGCCTATTTGTTTATCTATTTTAATAGCCTCCAGCTTCATACAATGGATTTGAATCTTCTTCTTCATCAGGAGTCATTCTTTTTCTTTTCCTCTGTTTCCAGTAATTTCACACAAATACAATCTTGTATCTTCAATGATAAACGTCAAAATGATCTGGCCGTAGCTTTCTGGAGCTCTGTCCGCTTCGGTTAGAATTTCAAACTTCGAACGCTCTGTTCTTTAACTTTCATGTCAATAGCTTTATTGGCGTTTTTTATCCTTAAAGTGTCCATCGCTTCAAATGATCTTGTGTTGTAGCCTGCACAAAATCCCAAATTATCTAAAACTTTCAACCTTCCCACATTTACTTTATTAAAGGTCAGAACTGCATCCAGAACTCCCATCTTTAATGTTCTGAATCCCACAAAGATTCCTTTTGGTACCCTATTCCAAATTAAATTATTAAATGACTTATTAACATTCTGAGTTTTTCCATGCAAACACTTTCTTAACAAAGCAGGTCTCGAAAGATCTTGATATACTGGTTTTATTACTTCCATTACTTCTTGTGGCAGGCCATGGTTTGTAATTTGCCATGTTTGTAATTTTCAGAATTATTATTATTATTATATTTGCACCGTGAATTTCTGAGGCATAATGTATGCATTGGTTTTTCATCTGTTGATGCTTTGTGGAACCAAGTTGCCCACACTGCTTTCCTCATAGACTCCAAATTGTCTGTTTTGCTTCTAATGGCATTGCCATAGTAGTCTTGGAGTTTCTTGATCTCATCAGCTGTCAATCAGTGTTTTCCTCCTATTAATTTTCTTTTTGCCCTTCATTTCTTGAACAATGCGCCTCAACCTGGTGCCCATTCTCTTGTGAACGTGCCCCACACATTCCAATTTAGAAATGTTTGTACTGCCATAGGGTTTGGCTTCCACAACAGCATTATAAGCTTTGCTGTCACCGTCACCGAGGTACTCAGTGTATTGCACACCTCTTTTTTCGATGGACCTCCTGAAAATAGTCACAGCACCTTCTACCTCCATTCCACCTGAAGAGCCACTATAATTGATTGCACAATTTTCTTGATGATTGGCACTGTTCTTTGCTTTCTTGCAACCATGGCAATATTTGGTCAGTATGTCTACATCTATTACTTTGCCAGTATCAACAATGCTTGCTGTGACAACTCCGTTGAGACTTTGTGGCTTCTTTTTTGCCAACTTCCATCGACAGCAACAGCAATATTATCTGATTCATTGTCTTCAACTGCTTCTTTTATTGCTTCTTCAGCACGTGTTTCTCCACTTTCTCCAATACATTTCACTACTTCACTGAATTTTGTAGGAGAGTTAGGCAAATTCATAACACCACACAACACTTAACCTCCTTCACTCCCTTTCCCAATGCAGCGCAGACCATATATGTACCTTAGGTTAACTTCAAAACCTTTATCTAAAGATTTGGAAGTTTCAAAGGGTAAAGTTTTTTTGCAGTTACTACAAACAATTTGTAAAGTACATGCTTAACCCTTTCTTTTGTTCATTATTTCAATAACACTCAAACAATTTTCACACTCACAGTTTTTGCACTTTGCAAAAGTATTAATTGCAATTGACAAGTTCCGAATCAATTAACTGAAATCCAGATTTCAGTATACCATCAACCTCCTCATTTTCTGACTGGAATTCTTTATATAAGCATTTGGCACTTGACGATTTCCTTTCAGAAGAGCTCACTCTCGGCACATTAGCTCCCGCCGATATTGGCGTGGACTGACCACTACCATTTATTGATAAAGTGTCCGTGGTTTTTAGCGTTTTCTTCTTTGACAACTGGTTTCCATGCACCTTTCTATATCCAAACTTCTTATTACGAGGTATTTTCAACAAAAGCACGACTCACCAACACGGAAAACACAACTTTCAAAACTCCCAGTGTGTGTGATGAGGTAAAGTCAAAACATTTGTCTCCCGTATAGATTTATACGCGCTAGGAAATGTATATGATAGGGTTGCAGCCCAAATTATCAATTCATTTGAATATCTATTTTGTTTCTTCAGAGACAACGTTAATTGCTCCAAAGAAAATTTTATTTTGGAGACCTTTTCATCATCAAATGTATTTGACTCTAAAGCAACTTTCAAAAAATTTGTTAAAAGTTCAACTCTCTCATCAACATCCAATGTCTCTTCATTATAACTTTGAAGGTGACCCACCAAATTTTCAAATTTTGTCCACCTGTCACACTTCAATGATAGTCCATCTTCTGTTTGAAGAATCCATTTGAAATTGACTGTGGGCAACTCCATGTTCTTAAAAAAAACTTTTATATCTAAAGAACTTGTCACCTTAAAACTAATTGTTATTGATGGTACATCCGTAACCATCTCATCCCTTAATTTATAAAACAAAATATAGTCATCTTTTACTGATAACATGAATGGTTTAACATTCTTCTTCACCACTTCAGTTGTAAAACTATTAAAACTAGAAATTATATCGTTTTCACACCACTTCAAGAAATTTTCCGCATCTCTTGCAAACACTTTTTGAGATCTTACCGCAGGATCTTGTCTGTCTGTAGGGGCACTCACAGTATGGTACGAAGGTTGGTTAGGAAATATCGTTGGGTAGGCATCTTTCCTCAGTTTTGGTTTATTCCGAGGAACAATAATAGGATCGCCAGCAACCACTGGAAGCACATCCTCTCGAAGAACAAATTTATCTTCAAAATGCTTCACGCACACAAATGAGTTTTTGTCACTACGTAACTGTCACGGTGAATGCATTTCACCCACTTTTCGCGCAGGTTTTTATCTTTCGGGAACTGAAACGTCGAAGTGTCGGACGCCTCGTAGTTGGATTTACATCCCGGCACACAACACGAGCGACCCATATTTCACAATTACTGTTCTGTGAAGATCACTCAATAGCAAAGAAATATACTAAATAACAATTAGTCACAATTAGATTGAATCTTCACTTTTAAAGAGAAGCACGTAATCGGCTTAAAACATAGGTAGCCACATGGAACGCACGTGAAACAGTCACAATCACTCAACCGGTCCCGGCGCCATTTTGCCTGGTATCGATACCTACATGAAGGTCTGAGAATTGTAGATGGTCTTGCGAGAGGCCACTTGCATCGGATTGTGGTTTCCGCGAAGTGTTTAACATACCGAAATAGCTCGAAAATTCTCTTTTCTAGCACGTTACGAAAACTAAAACTTACTCAGTACTTTTCTTACCGTATTAAAAACAAATTCTTACAATACACTAGAGGCCTTAGCTTTAAAAAAGACTTATTATGACAAATCAAAGAAGGTTTGTGAAAATAAATTTAGTTGTGGCAGGTTGACAATTTCAAAGTTTTAAAAAATCAGCATCACAATTTACCCTAATTTTAGAATTGTTTATCTTAACAGTTACTGTGCCATCTTGGGTCCAAACATTTTTTAGACCGAACTTATCTATACATTTTCTTAAGTTCTACTCGTTTTTTAGTCAAGTCTTTCCTTACAGTAATTTTGGTGTTAATTAAAAGTCACTTTGCACGAAAGACCTCGGCACGTTTTCTATAACTAGTAAACTTTACAGTTATTGGCCTTTCTCGTCCATCAATTTTTTCTACCCACACGATGGCTCCTATCTATATCTGCGTAACTTAAATCCACTTTCAGAGTTTGAGCAACCTGAATGGCAATATCATCAGTGTTCTCGCGATCGCTTTCTTATAACTGAAAATTCTCAGCGAGTTCCTGCATTGATATTGCTCGAGTTCGTCGTATTTTTGAGTCAATTGAATGTTGCAGTTCGCGTATTAGATTGTTTTTCCGCTCGACTTCCTCCTTAAGGTTTTTCACTTTTTCCCTCAAACTCGAAATCATGGGTTCTAATGAACGATTAATTTCTTCTCGGATGGTATCTGCATGAACTCGCACATCATCTTTACCAAATTCTCGTCGAACGAGGGGATGTCGGGGGAGGAACCAGACTTCGTTCGCGTCATCATGTTGAATATGAAAAAGAAATAAAACCGCAACAATATCCGAAACAGGAAAAGATCTATGACAAACTCTAACTATTGTGGCGTCGTGGTAGCGAAATGACTACACAGACACGAGCTCTAGTTACAATATTTATTTACAGAATATTATACAGTATGTACAGCTCTGGGGTTCCGTTCGCAATCTACCTCCGCGACTCCACGCACCCTGCTCCATCCTCCTGGCTAGTGCATCCTCCACCCAGACGCTTTACCGCGCCGGTGTCCTGACACCCGGTGCTGCGCACTCGCAGTGTCCAAGGAGTGCACTACCGCCAACGGGCCGCAGTTGCGTCCGCACGCGAGGCGATCTCTTAACGAACTACCTCCTTCCGGCCGGCTAGCTTCTGGCGGTCATGTCCCCACCCCCACCCCCTAGCTTCTCTGCACGTGTGGGTGGCTCTGAGACCACATGGCCAGCCAGCCTCCCCTGACCGCCGGCGGGGGGTCAGGACTCTCTGCCCGGCCGACTTGCGTCCCGGGTGTTAATGCTCCTTTTCAGCTGACAAAAGCTACTAACAGCTTTTGTACCAGCCGACCGGATGCACTTCCTCTGCTAACTTTCTAAAGATGGTCGAACCTGGCTGCCATGTGGTGACGTTACAGACTCCTATATCCGCGGAAATGAATTTTTTCCGCAGGTGCCAACCACAGGACAAAAATTCACTAGTAACCTGTATTCTGGATTCTACATGGCCGTTTTGGCCTACAGGCTAAAGCAATTCTCTATACCTTTACTATTTTTTCTCCTAGCCATTCTAATCTAATGTCTCGACTGCGAACGACCCCAGTTTTTTTTCTCAGTACAAAGCAAGATTACTTAGATCTATGTCATACACACATATGTACATTTATATATTATTTTCAATCTTCATTACTATGATACACATGAATATGACCTTGAGAAAAAAAACAAAAACAAAAACATATCAACTAAAGCATACATGATTATACATTAGAAACATCTAACAACAAGACATTATGACATCAATAATTATAAACTTTGAAACAACGATTAAACTTGAACCAAATATAACTTCGACAAAAGGAAAAAAACAAAAACAATACATATATATGCACACTTTGGATTTATATAATGCAACCGTTGCAAGGACCCCTACAGTGTGTCCTTCCGCATCATGGTGATCAGATCAGCCTTCTCAAAACATTCGACTCAATGCGTCGACATTTACATGTTCTTTCCCCTTTTTATGAATGATTTCAATGTTGTGGTATTGAATCATTAGTGACCACCTCATTAACCTAGGATTTTTCCAGAACAATTCTAACCATACCAAGGGGTTATGATCAGTCTCAATTTTGATCTTTACTTGCCCGTCTAAATAATATTTCAGTTTCTGCAAGCCCCAAATTATAGCCGTACACTCCTTTTCCGTTGCACAAAATTTAATTTCCGAGTCAGACAATTTCCTACTTAGGTACAATATGGGATGTTCATTCCCTTCCTCATCATTTTGAGCCAGAATTACGCCTATTCCACGATCTGATGCATCACATTGCATAATAAATGGTTTGCTGAAATCTGGAGCTGTACTACAGATTCACTACATAGGGCGTCCTTTAGGCTTTGAATGCGTCATCACATTCTTGCGACCAATTTACTTTTGCCTTGGCGTTCTCCCACGCAGTAAATCTGTTAACGGTGCCGCTTTTTCTGCAAATCCTGGAATGAACCTTCTATAATATCCTGCGAGCCCTAGAAAAGCCCTGACTTGCTTTTTTGATTTGGGAAGGGATACTCTGATCGCGTGAACCTTGCTTTGACTGGCCTCATTACGCCCCGCCCACAACGTATCCCAAGTACTGCACGGAATTCTAGCGAATTTACATTTAGTCGGCTGGATATGCAGTTTCGCTCTTTTGATAATCTGAAATACTTCTTCCAGATGACGGATATGATCTTCCCAGTTATTACTAAAAATAGCAATGTCATCCATGTACGGTACAGCAAAATGTACTACACGAATCTAACAAGGATGCCATCATGCGACTGCACTGGTAAGGTGCGTTCTTAATCCCAAAGGGAAGTCGTAATGGTCGATAAGTTCCGAATTTCGTCACAAAGCCGCATAACGCTGTGCTCTGGCGTGAGGGCAATTTGCCAATAACACTTTGCCAAACGCAAGTGTGCTAATGATTTTGGCCGCCGCCACTGTCTCTATTCTTCCTCCATGCTCGGTAAGGGGTAATACTCGTCTTAATGCATTGATTCAGACGTCTGTAGTCAATACACGGCCGCGGTTTCCTTCCGGTGCTTCTACTAAAATCATCGGTGAGGTATAATCTGAATCACCTACTTCAATGATTTTATCCGTAACATTTTTGTAATTTCTTCTTTCAGAATTTCCGACCGTCTAGGCGACATACGGTAGGGTGCATTTCGACAGGTTTGGATTCGTCCATGATTTCGATATCCATTGTTACCATCAAGTCAGACCAGGCTTGTCCGAGAATATCTCTCTATATTTGGATACTATTCTTCCAGCCTTTTCCGAAACTCCGGTTCGACATCTGTATCTCGAACATCGCTTCTAACTCAAAATCCCTATTTTCTAGTTTCACGGCATATTTGTCCAATTCATCTTCGTCTGGTTCGAACTCGTGCTCTGTGTTGCACGTAACTAATGTATTCCGTTCTCTGATGGTACCTTTCAACATGTTCACATGGTATACACGGCCCTCTTTTTTCCCAGGTAACAAAACGACATAATTCGTTTCGGATATTTTTTCTAACACCTCGCCGGGCCCGACCCACTGTACCGAGAGTTTCTGGTTCTGTCTGGCGCTAACACTAGGACACGATCTCCTACAGCAAATGTACGGTGACTGCTTTGCGGTCATACCACACCTTTCTTTTCTTGCTCCTTAACTAATTTTTTGATGAGCAAGCTCGCGCGATCTTTTGAGACTGTCACTAATTTAAACACGTATTCGACCACGGAGTTCTCTTCTTCCTCAGTTCCTGCAAGGCTCATACATTAAAGTGATGGAGTACGTAAGTTCCGCCATACACAAGCTCAGCGGGAGTGAATCCTAAGCCTGTGCACAGTAGTTCGTAACGCAATAAGATTGCCGGAAGCGCTTCTCCCATTCCGTGCCCGCTTCCAAACACATAACTAATGAGTCTATTCATCGTTCTATGTACACGCCTCTATTGCATTGGATTGAGGGTGGTACGGCGAACTCCTAACTAGCCGAATTCCGAATTTCTGTGCGAATTCCTCTGTCAGTATGCTAGTAAAGCAAGTGCCTTGATCCGTTTGCATCTCTTTGGGGAATCCTGATTCTACTAAATAATTCCAGTAGAGCATCAATAACCGTAGTAGATCTTAAATCCGTTATCGGATTGCTCCGAAATCGACTAGCTACACAGATGGCAGTCAGGATGAATTTATGCCCCGTTTGCGATTCAGGAAATGGTCCGCATGCATCTACGTTTATTTTGCCAAATATTTCTGAGACAGGCGGTACTAAGGTAAGGTAGCCACGCACCTTCTCTCCCGACCTTCCCACCTTCTGACAACTATCACAAGATCTGATAAATTTTTCCATTTCTGAAACAATTCGGCTAATAAAAGTATTTAGCCATGCTATCCTTGCTCTTAGTGGTGCCTAAGTGTCATTGGCTGTTTCATGACACAACTTAAGGACGGTACTTCGATATATTTCCGGTACAACAATCATGTCGAATCTTTCTCCGCGTTTACTGTGTCGCGATCGAAATAACACTTGATCCTTAATGAAGTACGCGTCTTTTCCCTTCTCTGGTACTCTATTCACGTACGCTTTGTATATTTCTTCAGGCTATTGTCCTTTGTTGTTCCGCCGCAAACGTCTCTCTGTCTACGCGGATTAATTCGACAACCTGAGGTTCAAGTTCCGTCTGACTTCCCTCTACGGCTTGCGGTGGCTCCAGCCCTTCTGTTTCGTCAGCCCCGTCCGGGAGAGCCTCCTCCGGTCGCTCACCTGACGGCGACTCGGATGCTACGGCCTCCCGGAGCCTCGGCCCTGGCCGCGCCCGCGCGAGTTACCACGGCTCCAACCACTTGCGGCTCTACGTAACCTTTGCGTATTTCATCGAGCAGCAGAGCAGTTCTGTTACTCAACAGATAGTAACCGATATCACATTCTTTTTTTACTACCGCTGCTTTCGTAACTACGGTTCCAAACGGCCCTTGAACTGTTACCTGCGCGACTGGCAGTTCCGTGGTTCAGAGTCAGTGGCTGAAATATCCAAACCGACTCGCCCGTCATGTGCTCATCTTTACCAGCCGTTCATTAACAATATCAAAACTCGCACCAGAGTCTCTCAAAGTTCCGATTTGATTCGTAATTAATCCGAAACCGTGTGTGGGCGAAATAATTCACGCGCATCTTGGTCGGCCACATGACCAACCTTCTCCCGTTTCGTGCACCTGACAGTCCCGCTTAAGGTGCTGAGTCGAGCCACAAGAGAAACATTTCCGTTTGCTCGGCTGATCGAAATCTATTCTTACTTCACCCTTCTTATCATATGGCTTCGCACTATGCTTCTCCGAACTCAGGAATATCTGTAACTGTTCTGCCTTCTTACCGTGCTTTGAAAAGCTCTTCCATCCTGCCCTATTATTTTCATAATTATCTAATTTTTTGCGAAGTCCAACGCAACTGTAAATTTACTCCCATTCGTCTATAAAATGTTCCTGATCTCGACGGAACCTGCCGCTTCATTTGATCGGTAAAATTAGATCAAGAAGAGCTTCAAAGGTAGATATTTGCAATCCCGCCACCCACTGCTTACAATAATTGTGCAATCTCTCGCGTACACGTTCCAAGTGGTACTCGGTCTGCTTCATATGTTTAGTAAATAGTTGCCTAAACTTTTCCGCATTAAACTTATACATTTCTAATAATTTTGCTTTTATCTCGGTATATTCAGTCGCATTTCGACCTTCAATCATAAGCCTCGAGTTGACTTGGTTCGGCAACAACCCCATAAGATTGATTACCCAATCTTCTTCCGGTACGCCCAATTGATTGGCTGTGCTTGAATACACTTAAATAAGCCGTGATGTCATCCTTTTCGCCTTCTAAATTTATCCATTACATGATATAACTTAATGTGCGCTTTAGAATTTGCCTCCGTACCTGCTTCCGAAATAGTCGTCGTCTGCCTCGTTAGCTCTCAGCTTCTCCAGTTCAAACTCCTCTCCTTTCTCTTTCCTCTTCTTCTCGTTCCCTCTCCTTCTCTTTCCCTTTTCTTCGTTCCTCTCCTTCTCTTTCCTTCTTCTCGTTCCTGGCGATAATATCTGACAATTATTCGCTAATTCTTTAACAAATTCTTCCTCGTAATGAACACTATCTAGAATTATCTGTTTGAGACTGATCACTGTATTCTCATTGCTTTACAGACTCTCCTACTTCGACCTGCAACCAGACAGTCTTTCCGGTACTTTGCTAAAAATGCCATTATGCCTGATTCTGATCGCATGAATGCCGAAGGCTACACTTACGTACGGTGTCCTTGATGTCCTTGTATCGGCGTCGGTTGGCTTTGACGTCGTCCTTCCTTCCTGTCCGGATGGCTTCTTCTTCGGTCCGACGATCCAGTTCTGCCCCTTCGATGCCTTTACGATTTAAATAACCCTGTGCGTTATTACAATCGGTGAGCCCTCGAAAGTTCATCCAAGTACGATATACGAGTCTATCGTAACCGCATACTTCCTCCCAGCCTGGGTATTTATGCCGCTGCACTATTAAATTTGTTAACTAATTTTAACACAGCTTCCCTTGCCTGGGTTCGTTGACCGCTGCCACCATTTAAATAACCCGTCTGTGGCGTCGTGGTAGCGAAATGACTACACGAGACACGAGCTCTAGTTACAATATTTATTTACAGAATATTATACAGTATGTACAGCTCTGGGGTTCCGTTCGCAATCTCACTCCGCGACTCCACGCACCCTGCTCCCATCTCCTGGCTAGTGCATCCTCCACCCAGACGCTTTACCGCGCCGGTGTCCTGACATCTGCGCTGCGCACCGCAGTGTCCAAGGAGTGCACTACCGCCAACGGCCGCAGTTGCGTCCGCACGCGAGGCGATCTCTTAACGAACTACCTCCTTCCGGCCGGCTAGCTTTGGCGGTCATGTCCCCACCCCACCCCTAGCTTCTCTGCACGTGGGTGGCTCTGAGACCACATGGCCAGCCAGCCTCCCCTGGACCGCCGGCGGGGGTCAGGACTCTCTGCCCGGCCGACTTGCGTCCTGGGGTATATACTCCTTTTCAGTTGACAAAAGCTACTAACAGCTTTTGTACTAGCCGACCGGATGCACTTCCTCTGCTAACTTTCTAAAGATGGTCGAACCTGGCGCATGTGGTGACGTTACATATAGACTGAGAATAAGGAGTATTAAATTATGTAATGGACGAAAATGTCAATGTAACTACTAACACCAATAATGAAGAAAGCAAAGTATACTCCAAAACTGTAACTTGGCACACTCACCGTACTGCGTACTGCTGTGGACAGCTCTACGACGATCGGGTCCTTTCACTTTCCACCTACGCTTATACCTGCAACTACGTGCTAACCCAGCCACACCAAAATACGTCCTTACACGTCGACGGTCATGAGACGACTGAGGTTATGCCGCGATCTAACCACCTTAAAACACATAGTTCGATGTGTGGCACATCGTTCAATATTTTTAAGTAAACTTTTTATTTCTATTTGGGAAATTCTGTATGAAATAATTTCACAATTGTTTAATTAATCATTCTGTGAATGTTTATTTGTGATAAATATTGATTAGTGTTTGGAAGAGTCTGACAAATGAACATTGAATGCACGAGTTGTATGTAAGAAGTTCTGTACTTCACGAAGTAATACATTGTTCTTCTGGCAAGAAATTGAATAAAAATTATTATCCGTGTATGCAATTATTGTTCACATTTTTTAGAACAGCCTTTTAAGGCTTTAAGTTATAGCTTCTTGGTTTGTACGCTTTAATTAAAGTGTTAAAATCGGGGACTCGCATGTCTTCTGTATGTGGAATAGAATGATCGAGTAACCAGGTCTGCTTTTCATTTTTACGGGAATTGGATGTAGGAGCTGGGGATAGTTGGAAGTTATGATATGGAGCATTGTCTCAAGTTACACTGTTTAGAGTGTAACTTGAGACCATCCTTCAATAAAATAAAGAGTCGACAACAATAAGAGTCGATCCTTCACTCATTTTTGGAATTTGTGATAATTCATATGCCCGTGATGATCGCCCGTTTCCTGTTGCGATTCAGAGCACAAATATGCACGAAACCTTGTTCCCCGCCAGCATGGCCATTGAGGAGTCCCTGTGCTTTAGAAACAAAGGGCACGAAGGCTTCCGCGAGAACTACCGTTCCTCCAACGAGTTGTGAGCGCCGGCGTTCGGCGGGCGGCGTCGGGTCTGCGTGTCGCGCCGAGAGCCCGTCTCCTCAACAATAGAGCGCCGGAATGCGCAGTCGACGAGTACTGGAGTGAAATATCTCCACAGCAGTTAATTCAGGATGGAGAAGCTTTCGCGAGTTCGTGCCATGTGTGGTGTCATTGCCGCAACAATAATGAACGGACGTGAACAGTTGTAATATTTAACATTTATTCCAGATATTCTCCGACACCCGAATCCACTATTTACAGTGTATACAGACTGTTACTAAGAGGAACTTTCAACCGGTCACCACAACCGCTTGCCTGATAAAAATCTACTCCCGCGGTGTGATGCACCTTTCTCTCTGTCTCGACGTATTCACGCCGGCTCCAGACCCTTTGCCCCCGTAGCCTACACGACGTGCCACGCACCCTCACACGACATCCCACGAAGAGCTCGAGAATGAGAAGACCGAGTTGTGTGCGAGGCGCGCATGATACTTCTGGCCCGGCTGACGGAACTGCGTCATCTCGCCGCTTCCGCCAGCCGCGTTTACCAGACAGCCGAACTACGGGGTTCACAAGACTGCCCCCGAGGCAACGCACGTCACAGCTGCTCTCTGGGGTTGCCGCCCTACGCGAGCGCCGGGTTTCACGTCCCAATATAGCGTCCCTTTGCATGCTGCCCGCTGTCGCAGCCTACTTCCATGTGCATGAAATGCACGTGGCCAACATTTAGTTTATAAGGCGACTGTTATGACGACACGCATGCAGGTTCACCGGGAGACTCACTCAAATGAGCAACAGACAGAATAACTGTAAGACATTTGTCCGGAGCTGTAGTGGTGGGGGCCGAGGGCGAAGGAGCTGGCGTGCCCTGGCGGGAGCGCGACGGCTGCTTGGGCCCGGAGAGGTCGGTGAGAACTAAGGAACGGATTTCCATGTAATTACATGTTTTTACACAAACTAGCTATCGGCATTCAATTGTATTTTTTCGAGTTTACAAGACATTCTCAATGAAGTAGAACTATTTTTATTTTACATATAATTACATATTTTGGTATAATTACATATTTTTACATATTTTACCAATTACGACGTATTTCACTACATTTTAATGTATTTATACGTCGAAACGGCACGTTTCAGATGCGCGTTTGCAATATATGTTGCGAAATAATCTTTCATAAAGATCAAATATAATGCTGCTGCGCTTCTATGACCACCATATCTTCGCTATGAATTGTCCAACTTAACCTCCCCACCCTCTTACTGCTTACTCGGAGTAAAGGATGGTGCATTTTTGTGAATAAAAGGAATTTCAACTACGTTCTTGCTTATGTTTCAAAGAACACATTCGTTACTCCATCGAAAACTAACAAATATTTTTACAGTACATTGTCTTACATGTCTGATTTGCAGGGATGGGTGTATACCCTGAACCCACTCCTGAATTCATCACTGCACACGGTTCTACTATTCACTTGTACACCGGCTCTTCGTAATTATTGTAATATATACTATGAACGCATTTTATTTTTCGAATAAAATTCTTGTGTGGTGAAGTTTAGAGTACAATTACTTCGTAGAGATAGAACCTACTTTCAGTAACTCTGAATCCTTGTTAAAGATTGATCAGGACGTTTAGTGGTCGGAAAATACTTGTAGAGAACTCGTAGAGAAAGAACCTACTTTCAGTAACTCCGAATCCTTGTTGAAGAGTGTTGCGGGCTTGGTACATATGTATGTACATATTTTGTATTTTTTATTACAATAAAATCCGTTCCCTAGTGATAACCATGAGACGTGGGCGCTCGTGAACAGAGTTGCGGCCTTGGTCGTCCAGGCCTGTGCTCCTGGCCACGCTTCCCAGGGCTGTGTTGAGGCCTGCTGCCTTGACACGGAGCGGGCGTCGGGCGAATGCCAGTCGCGTCTGCTGACGTGATGTGTCGTGGCGAGAAGAGTTGCCAATGCCGTTTGCCCGTTTCTTTCTAGGCATAGTTCGCGAAATCAGCGAACCTATCGAAATAAAAGTAATATTTATTGAGTCACGTACACAATTTCAATCGTGTATGACGAGTCAGATATACATGCTGGTGCACATGTCTTCCTAGGTTCCAGATTTTAGCTTTCTCGTACTACACAATTATGAGTAAAGGTAAAAGAAATACAAGAATATAAGAAATGTTCATCACTATGTGAAAGAACTGGAAGCGACATTGTTTTGGTTTTGAATACACAGCTAACAATTACTAACCCCCCGCTCATCTCATGTCTAGCAAAAGGGAGCTCAAGAAGACTTGGGGCAGAGTGAAGTTACATTTGCTGCCCAAAAATCTAAGCAAGGGGGCCTATCAGCAGTTGCTCAAAGGATCAAGGGAAACTGGACAAAAAGCCTAATCGACTTATTGCGTTTTCCATTCGTTGCACTGAAACCCACCCTAGTGCAGGGCAGAAACGTCATCGCTCCGCAATAGTGCTGCCCCACACGCGTGAAGGGCAGCTACGAATAAAACGGATTCCGGAACTGAGTCAGGGCTTGTGCGCTACGCAGTGAAATTATACACAGCTGTTCTTGGTGTCACATTGATGGAACTCGATAAATAATAATTTTTAATTATGATCGTCGTTCTAATTTTTATGAAGTCTTTTGGTAATTCTTGAATTCATAAATATTAACGTGTGATTTCATTTAAAAACTAAGAAAACTTCAAATGCGTATGAGTAATAATTTCATTTTTCGAGATTTGCCAGTGATCGATATGGAATACAAGATTTTGAACCGAAAGGCTTCTGTAGAATTGTTTGATTACTGAAAACAATAAAAACATTAACATGAACATTTCCCTGGTATATGTATGGGCGTGCAGAAACATTTCTTGGTATATATATATATATATATATATATATATATATATATATATATATATATATATATATACTATACTCTGTAATTCGAAGTATCATTCCCAGACCCTAATTTTGCGCAGTCTTCATTCTTCACAGCCTTGCTCATTTTGCCTAAAGGAATCTCAAGTCTTTCTAAAACTTTTAATCTCCCTATTATTCCATCATTGTAAGTAATTACTCCATCATTTGTGCCAATGTCCACAATTCTTTTTCCAATAAATCCTGCATTGGGGCAAATTTTCCAATTTTGGAATGAAAGGTTTCGTTGGCATTTTGGGTGTAACCACTGTCGTGAAGACATGATGGGAGGGATTGAGTATCGGGAGAAAGATGAACTCGGTGTTGGTTATATACAAAATGGTTTATTGTACGTTCCTATGCAAATACGTTTACCTAACAGAGGCTACGCAGCCCAGCACTCAGTCGGTCGTTGCCATGAGGAGGGTGGGGGAAGGGTGGCAGGTAGCGGCGGCAATTCCAGCGGCCTCAAGGCGGCGGCCACAAGGCGACGGCGCAGGCGGCGGCGAAGGCAGATAGGCTGACGATGGGTCGCTCGGTTCGGCACGGCGTCGATTCCCGACTCGGTCAAACCCGAAGGCAACCGTAGAGCGGGACGCCGGCGATCACTACCGCACTCACGAAGAGCGGGAAACGAGCGACCACTTCTTTCGATGTCTCTTGCTTTAGCAAACAAGCGTTGCTATTATCCCGCCCGTTGCCGAGAGCTAAACTTGTGCAGTTTTGTGAACGCACGAAGTGCAATGCACGTTCACGCCACTGCGGTGAGACCATTCCTACCCTTACGGGCATCTATGGCCAATCCTGCAACATGAGGAAAAACAGATCAAAAAAGATTTTAGCCAACCGGCGCGCGCATTGCGTGTGCAGTAATTCAAGGCTTATATTTCAAGTCTCATTTCGCTGTTTCAGATTTCTCTTACTCCAGGAACTGCTTGGGTCGCTTATACTTTGCCCGTTTGTCGGGTTCGTATGAAGCGACCTCAGAAATGAGAGTGTTTTCCGAGTCAGCTGCTTTTTCAAAAAATTTTGCTGTAATGTTTTTAAAATGGTCTTTCAGCAGTGGCATTGAAATGTCGCGATGCAAGTCTCTTATAAGAGTGTACCTGGGGGCAGAGGGCGGCCCTTAGGCATTCATTTTGGACTACTTGCAGTTTATTTAAATAACTATCTGCTGCTATCGCCCAGCTAGGGCATGTAGTCCATTTGTGGCCTAATAACTGCTTTATAAAGCGTGAGGCAGTTTGCCGTTGACAGTTTGCTTTGCTTGTGAAATAGCATCGCAAGCGGCCTCTGGTCTGCCGCGCTTTCTTCTGCACGTTTTCAATATGCAGTTTAAAGTGAGTGATTTGTCTAATGTCACTCCTAAATATTTACACTTTTGGCCCAGTTAATTACGTCTCCACATAGCGCGAGCGGCCTCGGCTGCGTGAATTCTGTCTCGTGTGAAAAGCACAGCTGTGCTTTACTCACATTGACTTTGACCGCCACAGCTTCAGCCACTCCTGGATCCGTGTCAAATGCTGATCCAAATACTTCGAGAAGCTCGATACTTTCGACGTGGCTATTACAGCCGTATCGTCGGCGTACAAGGCGAGTTCCGTCTGAGGTGCGAGGGAATATCACGCACATAGAGGCTGAAGAGCGTAGGAGCTAGCACGCTTCTTGTGGCACTCCGGCCCATATGGCGGGGCGGGTAGATTTAGCATTCAGAAGCGTTACTTGAAACGTTCTGTTTGCTAGAAAGATGGACAGGTGCACTAGGTAACTTGGAAGGTTCAAGGTATGGAGTTTGTAGAGGAGACCGACGTGCCAAACCTTGTCAAATGCGCTGGCAACGTCGAGGAACACTCCGCCTGAATCGGCCTCGTTGAAGTTGCGTCTGATGCGGTCTGTAATTCGCATAAGCTGATGCGTCGTGCTGTGGCCCGCGCGAAAGCCAAACTGCTCCTTATTCATTATTGCATTTTCTGAAACAAATTTAAGAATTCTTTTAAAATAAGTTTTTCGCACAGTTTTCCGAGTGTGTTTAGTAGGCTGATAGGCCTGTACGACTCGGGCAATTTCGGGTTCTTTCCCGGTTTTTGCAAAGTTATAACATGTGCGTGTTTCCACTGGCTCGGAAAATGCTGAAACATAATTATTGAATTAAAAAGGGCAACCAAAAACACTATGGCTTGCTGCGGCAGCTTCTTCAGAACGTCGTTAGAGATGCCGTCTGGGCCGGGAGCTTTTTTAGCTTTCAGCTCTGCGATGGCCGCTTTAACTTCAGTCTCATCAGTGAAACTCGGCTCGTCGGCGGGCGCGTGCAGTGCCGCCATCACCGTTTGTTGCACTTCGACAACGTGCGGTATTGGCGGCGCTTCCTCGACCGGCTGAAACTGAGATTCTAAAACATTAGCAAGAAGTTCCGCTTTTGCCTCATTCGACTCTGCGTATTCTCCTGTGCTGGTTTGAAGCGGCGGCACTGTAACAGGTTTCCTGGAAAGCATGCGTGTAATTCTCCATAGTGAATTATCCTCAGGTTTGAGGCCTGAAAGAAATTTATCCCACTTCTGATTGCGGAATTCAGTTAACTCGATTTCCACTTTACGCTTCAATCGGTTCAGCTCTCGCTTATCAGCGGGGTGCCGCGTGCTCTGCCACACTCTGCGCGCTCTGTTTTTCCTGTGGATTAAAGACAGAAGAAATGGGGTTAGTGGCTGCTCCTTCTATAGGAACGTTGCTTCTCAGCTGCCGCGTTGAGGCTGTCAGTCACAGCTTCGGCGAATTTAGTTCTCCTGCTTCAATCTGCTGCGGACCTGAAAGAGCAGACGCGTCCGGGATGCGCTGCTGCAGCTCCATCTGAAATTGTTGCCACAGTGCGCCGCTTCTGCGTCGTGGTGCAGTAGACAGAGTCGCGCCGCCCCGCCTCATCTCCGCCAGCACAGGAAGTGGTCTGAGGAAAGTTCGTAAATTGTGGTTAAGATGGGAGGGTAATGAAGTTTATGGCAGCGCAATGTCTAAAACATCAGGCTGCCATTTGTCGTGTAGGGATAAAGGTGGGTGTAGTGGAGCGAAAATTTCGCAGCCGTTCGCATCAGCAGCTGCTTTCAGCTTACGGCCGCGAGGGCAGGTGATGCGGAGCTCAGGCCGTGTGTTGGCATTAAAATCGCCAGCCACAATTGTTGGAGTAGTGTTTGCCTCAACTAATTCTGCAATATCTGCAGCCAGTAGGGCGCACGTTTCCGCAGAGCGGTCAGGACGAGCGTAGAGTGAGACAAGGCGTAGCGGCCCGCGCTCCGTCTGCACGACAACAGCAGTGGCCTCAGTGCTGCAGCTGCGGTAGAACTGAAACATAATGATTTATGCTGCGTCTTATTAGTATAGCAGTTCCGCCTCCGATGTGGGATTTGTCGTTTGCTGCTGGTGCTGCTCTGTCATTCCTAGCAGATGAAGCCTGGAATAGATAGAGAAAGATGCGGCTCAGCCATGTTTCACCCAGCATCATTACAGAAATGTTATGCCGAGCGAGAAACTATGAAGTTCTGACTGCTTCGGTCGCGAGCTGATGCCGTTGCAGTTCCAAAATGCAACAGTGCAGTTATTCCTGTAAAAGGAGAAATAGCCATTATTTAGGTGCGGGGTGGAGGTGGTGAGGACGAGGAGAGCGTGCCTCCTCCGTCGCTCCCCGCAGCGGCCGCCGTCATCTCGTGAGAGTCGCAAGTATGCGACACTACCACCTTGAGTAGATCGCCGGCCACTCAGCTGGGCGCGGCCGGTGATGGCTCGCATGAGCGCCTGCGTTACCGCCCGGCTCGATCCCGTTCCGGACGAGATCGTCAACCCGGCGTGCATCGCGCGCTCCTGCTCGCTCAGGTGGCGGAACTGGGGTCGTCTCCGCCGCCCGCCTCCGCTGCTCCACGCGAGCGGAACGCTCCTCGCGGGCCGCGACGGCGGCCGCCGGCTGACGCTCCCGGGCGTGGCGGGGACGTTGCCCAGAGCGTCGGAGTACGTCCGCCCCTGGCGTCGCCGCTGCCGCTGGGCGCGTGGGCGTTCGCGTCTCTGCGAGCGCTGAGACCGCGGTGGCTGCGGTGCTGGCTGCGGCGGAGGTGTAGAGGTGCGGCGGCGCGAAGGTTCGCGCTCCCGTGAGGGAGAACGCGACGCCTCCGACTGCGTGTCGGCCGCTCGCCTCTCGCTGATGCGGGCGCGTCGCTGGCGGTCCCGCTGCTGACGCTCGTGCCGCTGCTGTTGAGCTGCATTGCCCCTAAAACAACGGCGCTTATACTCGGGGCAACCCTTGTATTTTGCGCCGTGATTGTCGCCGAGGCAGTTGGAGCAGCTACGCTCCTCCACTGGGGTTTGGACGCGGTGGCTTCCCGCACTTCCTGCAGCGCGTGCGGCGCTTGCAGTTTCGTGCCACGTGCCCGAAATCCAGGCACTGTGGCACTGCGGGCCGCGCGGTGGCCGATACACTCCACGCGAACGCGGAGCCCACGTATCGACTCTACCTGGCGGAGCGCCCGGTGACGCTCCGTGTCGGCCAGCGTGGCGATGACCAGCGGGATAGGCCGGCCCCGTCGTCCCGGCCGCTGGGTGGTCATCCTCTCCAGCTTCTTTACCTGAAACCAATGCGTTCCAGGTTATCATGGAGGCTCTGGAACGAGAGCTCCAGAGGGATGCCCCGTAGGACATACCTCAGGACCTTCTCGTTTCCTGTGGAGTACGTATGGTACTCCACAGCTTTCCGCTCCAGGGCGGCCAGCACCTCCCGGTGCGCCTCGAGGGTCTCGCAGCGCACCTTAACGGCGTCGCCGGCCACCTCTGCGGTGACCGGCGTCGCCGCCGGCCGCGCGCAAGCCTCCAAGGAGCCCAAAGATGTCGGCCACCCCGTACAGAAAGATGGGGGGTGGGCGGCGTCGGCGGGTGACGAGCGTGAACTCGCCATCCTCCTCCTCCTCTTCTGCTGCTGCTGCTGCTGCTGCTGCTGCTGCTGCGCCGGGTGCGGCGTCAGGCGTCGTGGCGCCCGCTGTGGCGGGCGGCGGCGGGCGCCGCGTCAGCGAGCGGCGTGGCTGCGGCGGGCTGCGTGGCGGCCGACGTAGACGGCCCCGCTTCCTGCGTCCCGCTGGTTCTCCTCCTGTGAGCAGAAGGCGTACGTTTAGCGCAAATGCGCTCAGTTGATGGGGAACCGTTCCTCCGTTTCACGGCTCCCGCCCTGTCACGCCCGCTCGTCCTTCCGCGCGCACCGCTCCGCCCCGTGCGCGGGGTTTGGAACGTGTGCGACGCGGCCGAACTCGCTGGCGACGACATCCTGGGTTATAAAGCCCTAGAAGGGCTTTTAAAGAGCCCTAACAAGGGCTGTTTTATACAAAACGCCCTTAGAAGGCGAAGCACGGCTATTTGCTCTTTGTAGCCCTAATAAGGGCTGTTAGTTCCCGCGGCGGCTGACGGTCCCACGGCGGGCGGAGCGCTCCTCAGGTGCGTCCGCTCTCCTCGGCTGCCGGCGCAGATCTCGACCACTTCTTAGGCCGGGCCCGGTCTTATATCCCGCCGGGCCAGTCCATCCCCAGCGTCAGCGGGGGTGGCGTTGCCTTTGTTGGTGGGCACCTACAGGGGTGCGGGAGTGGCGAGCGGTCGGTCTGGACATCTGGTCGCCAGACCAGCGCGGCCCGAGCGGAGGGCGGGCGGTGAGGGGCGCAAGACGGCGTCGCCTCACCACACCACCACATTTTGATAAAAGCTTAGTATTACACAAATCTTGGAATAGAGATTTAATCACTTCCATAATTGCCAATGGAACATTGTTTTCTGTGCTTAACCCTAGAACGGATACATAAAAGTCGTACACATTACAGCATACATGGGGTTACTGGTAACCCCAACTAATTTTTTCAAAAAAAGTATAATTTATAAAAAATTATTAAATAATTCTACAGAGGGTGTTTCAACATTCATTTATTAATAACTTTATATTAATTTATAAAAAATTATATTTTTCTGTCACAGAGGGCTACATCTTGATTGCTTTCCAAGCTTCATTGGAGTCGGTATATCTATATCTGCAGTAATTTCATCTTCCCTTTTTCCTAAAAGACATGAAATGGTCTCTCTCAGTTCTTTGTTTATATTCTTGGACAAACGACTTTCAAGGTGTTCCCTCGACATTTGAAGCCCCAACGTCATAAGAAATTTGCGTCTTTTAATTTTTTCCTTTCTTGAGACATCTTAAACAGTACCAGAGATTAATGCCAGCTTGATCAAGTATTCCAAAGAAGTATCTAAGAGGCCATCTTCTGGTTTTCTTGCAACAGTATAGGAATGAACCATTTTGTCAGAATTCAACTCCCCTTTTGTAGAATTATAAACTCTATTATCTCAGGTTTCTTTGTAGTATCATTGACTGTTTTAGTAAAGTGCATCAGTAGATAACAGCAATACTGATTTGGCTTTCTTCGGGTGAAAGATACAAAGTCATATTTTTCTGAAAAGCAATTGTGACGAACACCTCTTTAGATTTGTTAGGGAGAAATTGTGGAGGATTTCTCTCTTATTATGCCTCAGTGTTCCTACTACTGTAATATGATAATCTTTTAGCATAGTTTCAGCCAATGGAATCGACATGAACCAATTATCCATGGTGATGTTCTGTTAGTTCCATGGATGCATTCTGTCAGTTTTTCACATACTGATTTGCAATGGTTCTGTTGTTTCTCAGGTTCTTTTCCTGTAGGGATTGCACTGACCATATAGTAGGTTCTTGCGTCGCACATTGTTACTATTTTGATACCATATCTGTCAGGTTTTGATTTAATATACACTCTAAATGGGCAGTGTCCACGAAATCCCAGTAGCTGTTCATCTACGGTACAAAATTCGTATGTGTATAGCTAGTAGTACAATTGAAATAAAACATGTCCAGAGTTCACGAATGGGAGCAACTTGTCATCTCGATTTCTTCGTGTTTTGTCGTCAAAACACAAGCAATTTAACAAAAACTTAAATCGAGGTTCGCTAATGATACACCAGTAAATTTGTGGACCTGTTTTATCGACATCTCTTCAACAGACAAATGGCCATCCTTTCAGGAACCAGAAATGTATAATAGACCAAATAGAGCCAAAATCTCAGGAGAATTCGTGTCATGGATGTATCTGGCATCTGTGTACTCTCCTTTGCCGTTCTATTTCTTGATTAGTATATTTGGAAATTTCTGAGATCATATTATCGTGAATAAAATTTTCCAGCTCTCAAGTTCTGATGAAACACTTTTGCAGCTCCTTTTCCACCAGGTAATCTTAGAACAATATTTCTTTGGGGTGTTCGTGTCTGTCAGGTTCACTCGAACTCCAAGTAAATCCATTTTTCCCTTTAACACAGTCGACGTTAAAGCAGGTGCATCACCGACATCTGAAGTTCGCTCTCGAATATTGCTACTGTATTCACTTTGAATTGAAGCATTATCCTCACAGTCAGTAAAATCACTTTCAAAATCATCGCTTTCACTTTCACTAATCCAGCGATCAATCTGCTCTTCAAATTTCGAATCATTCACATTCATCTTTATCCTTGACATCGGAAAAAACACAACGTAATCAGCATACAGGGGTTACTAGCCACCCCAAGCACAATATATCCACGAGTCTCAATGTAAAACTGAAACGAAGGAAATGGCAGTTTAACGTACTTCCCATAGTTAGAGAATACACAGCGTTTCAAGTTTGCCAACTTCGTATTTTAAAAGTTCTACGTTCTTGAAAAGTGAGATGGGGTTACGCGTAACCCCTGTATGCATTCTAGGGTTAACATTGGCTAACTCACCAGATTGTTTTGCACGTTGATATGAGCATGAAGACTGTTCTCCTTTGGGACATGCATCGTGCATTGGCTTTTCATTATTAGATGCTTTGTGAAACCATGGAATATGGACCAAACTGCTTTTTGTATGTCTTTCACAGATGAACTATTACCTCTAATTGCATTCCCATAATATGTGCTGAGGGTATTAATCACTGCATCTGTAAGGGCCGGTTGTACGAACTCGGAATAAAGCCGAGATAAATTTTATTCCATGGATAAAGGAAAAATCGGTTGTACGAAGTTCGAATAGTGCTTATTCACGGAATAAACTAATGATAAACTATTCCACTGTTTTTGCGGAGATATTCAGTGAATAACGTGAAATAACCTCAAAAGTGGAAGCAGCAGTGAGAACGCGTGTACTGTGCTACTATTTGAATTAGCTGTATAGCATTCTGTAGCAATGGAGTTTTCGGATAGCGATGATGAATTCTTGTCCCGGGTGTATTTGTCTTCGCGAAAACGAAGGTGGTTTCGTTCCAGGCCCGATTTATTGAACGAATTTTCCGTCTTTCCTCTTCAATTGTCCGTAATTTCTCTTCTTCCACCCTTTTTTGTAACAGGTATAAGTCGTGCATGTAATTCATTTCCATGTCTTTATTCTCTAGAGAGACTTGAGTGAGCAGGGTCTTGCTTTTCACCCAAGGCTCCAAATTCCTCCCAGATACAGATAGTTGATTATTCCTCCTCCTCCTCTTTGGCGTCCTGTTTTGAGGACCAGAAACCTCGGAACTGCAACCTTCCATTTCTAAAATTTCTCCACTTTCAGTGGACTGAATCTGAGCAGTCAACACAGGGTGGAGCGGATTTCTTAGCATGGCAGGAGTGTGTCGCTCCCACGACACCTGGCTTGCATTTTCTTCATCCATTGAAGCAGCTTCAATGGAAATAGTTTCCAATGGTTCCATCATGACGATGGACACCCCTCCTTCATCGACATTTTCCATTTGGAAAGATGGGGCATCGCTCGTAGCACCTTCTGCAGATGCACCCATTATCTCCATAACTTTCTCTAGGATTAGATTTTCCTTGAAACTTCCTCCACCACCTCCAGTCTGCAGCCGTTGTTGCCTTTTTCGGGCCGAATACTTTCTTGTGTCCCTTTTTAACGAATTGTACTTTTGACGCAATAAGTCGGCACTTCTGTGTATTATAAACCGACTCTATTTTCTCCTATCTGGCAATAATGCATATGCTACTACCACTGCAACAGGTTTCAAACTTCCTTTTATTCACAAAATGTACCCTTACTTTATCATTCGAAGTTACTCCATCTGTTTCTTTGTTCTCAAATATTGACTTGTACTCTCTGGCCAAGTTGATTAATCGTAGTGTGTCCTCCACAACAGTGTAGTTACTTGTTCTTACTCTCTGGGGTGCACTCATATTGATCTGCAAGAAGTCATATTTAAAACGATTCACAAATGTGCGATTATAACAAAAAACACCTGCACAAATTATTAGCCTTATTTAAAGGTAAAACAAAAACTAATATGGAGTATTTGTCTTCACTCTCTGAATTGCAATACTATTTACGTACTTCCATAACATGCAAAGTATCATTTGATTAGCTAGCGCAGGAAAATTTGGCTCTTGACATCTGCCTCCTTCCAGTTCAATCATAAATTTCCTTACAAATGAATGTATAGATCAATAACATACAAAACATGTAACATAATACAAACATCACGTCTAATGACTCTTGGAGGTAAGCCCGTAACAATTTTAATGATTTGTTCTTGGAAAGAAATTGCTTCCAGGATGAATTCTCATATGGAATGTATTAAAAGTTATAAGAAAAAACACGAAAAGTAAAGAAAAACTAATAATTCATTCCCATTATGGAGTGTGGAAAGAAATGGCGAAATTAAGCAAAACTTGGATTCAGGGGACAGCAACATATTTTCAAGTTTGAAATGAGCACATCTTTCAAAATGTAATAGACAAGTTATTTGCTATTATTGGAAAATACTATAAATTTAAAAACTTTCTTTGTTGATCTTTAAAGCTTGCCTCAAATTGCTCAAAACACGAGTTATAATATATTATCCACCGTGCATGAACTCGCCTTCAAAATAGTAAAGCACTACAATGCACCAGGTCAGCAAAGTATGCTTGGTGATGAAACTACAAAAGAAATAGCAAATGTTTGATTCTGTGCATTTTATTAAGAATGTGATTGGCTGGCTAGCCATAAAATATTTTTGTTCATTAGTTCTTGGCTAAGAATATAAGAAAATGTGGTTGGTTTTAAGATTTTCTGATAATTGCAGATACATAAGTATGCCTCCGATATTATAAACTCGGAATTATAATACAATTCTGCCGAAACTCACCGTATAAATATTTTGGAGAGTTAACAGAACCACGCTTCCAATTACTTGTGGAGAATGCTGGATAGAAATAGTGAACGTATGCTACAATTTGGTTCTGGTAAACGTTTTCAAATTATTAATTCAAGACTTATAATATCTTTCATAATATCCTAATATTTGAACTTACCTTCAAAGTGTCGAAAATCGAAGTCGGAACTTTCAAAACAATATGGCACAATTCCACGAGGACGCACACGCAATACACACACGTTCACAGGAAACACGGCGATTCGAAATGGACGATAATAAGGCATGAAGGAACAAAACATGAGTAGCAAAGAATATATATATTTCGACAGAACACTATCGAATGCAGTACCAACTTTCTCTTTCACAGACGCCTCTTCGGATAAACACGAGATAGTTATCCGTGGAATAAAATTAATTCGTACAACTCGACGAAGTATTTATTCACGGATAAAGCAATTCCATAGATAACTATTCATGGAGATATCTCTACATCATACAACCGGGCCTAAGTCTTTTTTCCCATCAGCAAGTGTCTTCCCTTCATATTCTCCTTTAATTTTCCTCAGTCTTGTGCCCATCCGTTTCTGCACATTCTAACTTAGTAATAGGAAAATTTGGCCCTTATGGTTTCATGTCTGCAACTGCTTTATAAGTCTTTGCATCACATTCACCAATAAAATTAATGTATTTTGCTGTGTGTTTTAATAGTTCAATTGTTGGAAAGGGATTCTAAAACTCAAGAAAGCGTGCCAGATGATTTTCTCCCCCATACGTCACATACAGTTTTTGACTAAATAAATAAGTAGAAGTGCAGAATTCACCTCTCCTTTTAGCACTCCACAAACTTTTTAACCTTTTTCTGACATTAAATAAAAAAGAAATTACATAAAACTAAAACTACATACATTTTATCAACAAACCACTGGAAACATGCATATGAAATAAAATAACAATTGTAACAAAGTATTTTAAATCACTGTTAACTATTTCCTTTTTTGACAATTTATCGTTTCTGTTTTTCACATAGTCATTGAGCAGCGTATTAGTCCACACACTTAGTTCACAAAACTTTAGAACTTTATCTTCTCAACTTAAACTTTATCTTCTCTTTGATCAGCTTTGCATGCAAAATTTTTCAAGAAGAAATTGACGCCCTGAATTTCAGCACATGTCAAAGCCAGTACCAACTCTCTTTGACTAGAGTGCTTCAAAAATGGACTTTCGTTAGATCCTTGAATCAATTTATTAATGACAATGTAATTGTACAGAGCAACATTTACAAAATCCGTGTGGGGAAACAATAAACCCCCTCTATCCATATTCTTGATCAATGAATGGTGGCTGTTTTTTCGCACCAATTCATTCTTCTGAATCAACTGAGAAGAACATTCACACTTTAATTTCTCCATAGTTGCCTGCACAACTATACCCACTGAAATACGTGAGAACAGGAAGAAGTTTGGTCAAGTCTTTCTTTTTAGTATCTCAATATTGAATTCCTCAGTAGATTCAGGTGAAGGCGTAGACGTTCCGCATACATTTGCATCTACTTCACATACATTAACTTCTATTCTCCCAAACATGTTAGAATCTAATGGGAGAGAGTTTTGCTTACGAATCTTTGCCTCAAAACACTTGTGTCAATGAGATCAAATACTGAGATCATACATACGATCTCTACTGACCAAATCGAGCCTCAAGAGAATGTTTGAATTTTCCCTGGTAAAAAACACTGGAAACGAAGTTCCTGGGTGCAGTATTTGGTCATCTCAATTAGAGCGTGAGTTGTGTGGCTTGTAGCCCAAAGGTTTTCTTGTGAAAAACAATTGGTTTTCAAACTTTTCTTCTCCAATGCATCTAGCCATGTGATGCAATGCATCTAGCCATGATTTAAAAACACAAAGTTTCTTCAAATTCACCTCCAGTAAAAGGTTTCTGAAGGTTGTCTATATACCTCACATGCTTCCCAAACGTTTTCACATTGACAACTTTCCACCATTTGCAAATAATATCAATAAAATCTGCAGTTGTTTGGTATGCATACAGATCGCGTTTCTCACCCAAATGCTTCAACCACATATGAATTAAAAACACATATTTTCATTTTGTCTCTCAAGACTGGAAGGAAGAGATCTGACCACACAATTAATCGCCTCTCTTTATTCTTCGTTAATATATTGAAATTTTCCCTGATATATTTTAGC
Organism: Teleogryllus oceanicus; assembly: GCA_964035755.1. Lineage (NCBI taxonomy): Eukaryota > Metazoa > Arthropoda > Insecta > Orthoptera > Gryllidae > Teleogryllus > Teleogryllus oceanicus. The sequence goes on along the minus strand of CAXIVR010000010.1, from coordinate 101,964,213 downwards.
AAACAAGATGCAATATCTGATGAGCCACGCTTTGCTTGACATTCATGCCAAAGGTGCATGTTGGTGTTACCATGCCCAGCATTATGAACAGGAAAATTATATGTAGAGTATTGTCTTTGATAGTATATACACTAGAATGATTGAGAGTCGGGCAAGACAAAATTTCTGCAAATCAACACAAAACAATGGTGTCCTTTCTGGTTTTAGCCCTGTCCATATCAGCTTTCAAAACCTTATATGCCGCTTCCGCCTTTGCATGGTGAAGATAAATTTGTACTTGAATGTGATGTTGTTCTTCACTTTCAGCTGCAGGAAGCTGACAGAAAAGCTCGTCGCAATATTTACAAGTGTCAGACCGCGGTTGGCCAAAAGTGAAATGAAATTCAGAATTGAAAATGTCTTGGTACAGATGCATGCTTACATGACTTTCTGGGTATTTCTGTTTAAATAACCTATACATTTTACTTAAATTTAAGTCAGGAGACAAGTATTCTTTCTCTGACTTATTCCTACTGTAAAGGCTTGGTTGTCTCGGCATGCTTGTGATGTGCTCCCTAACCCCATTCTTTACTGCGTCAGTAATGGCATGGGGACGATTGGGTGCTTTCCTTGCGCGTCCTTCATTTTGAGTACTTCTGGTAGCAAATGTTGCAACGACGCTTCACTTCAGTTTCCACCAGCACATGGTTACTATTCGCAACTTCACTTTGTGCAGCATTTCTGTTTACCTCCAACGATGACATCACTGAAGACTCTCGAAAAGCAGTTATACTTATCTTAGTATTTGTAATATTCTCAAACAAACAATGCGAATTTATAACTACAGTATTGCATAATCTTTCAAAAGCAACTTTTCTGTACCATTTCAATGATTTTCTGAGAGGGCTCCCATATGTTTTTTTTTCTGATCAGACAGGTCTATAAATATTTTGGCTTTATTGTAATCAACAATTGCATTGGGCTTTTCTACGGCTCCCTTTTTTGTTTGAACCCTTATTCACTCTGGCGTGTGCTTTGTTGTCAAAAACAGAACATCTCTTTTATCACGCCATTTTCCTACGATGACTTTTGGATTGCTTTCTGCCGCACGTTTCACCTTTCTTCAGTTTCTGCCTAACAACTTTATTGGGATTGAATCGTCTTCTTGGGCGCAGTTCCAACCAAATGGGTTTGCTTCTCTAGAAGACAGTGTGCTAGTTTTACACTTGTGTAGAAGTTGTTAGTGTACAGCGTTCTCGCAGAATTCAGCAGGGGTTCCATCATTTCCAACACCAAAGTTGTCACATCTCTTCCAGCATACTCTCTTCCACAATACAGCTTCATACTCCACGTATACCCTCCATCTATTCACGGTTTATACTTTTCACTCCATACTTAAAGCGTTTTCCTGGAATATACTGACGGAAGCACAGCCTGCGTCGATACGGGACCATCGTCTCATCAATGCACACTGCCTCACCTGGAGTGAATGCTTTTTGAAATATTTCATTCATTAAGTAGTGCAATCTGCTTATTTTATATAATTTGTCATTTACATCTTTCTTTCGTTGTCAGAGAAGTGCACTAAACTAAGAATAAGTTCAAACTTACCTCTCGGCATAATGGAACAAAGTTGATTACTGTTAAGAGGATTGTTACTCCAGTAATCCTGCATTTGTGGTTTCTCATCTAAACCCATCCATAGAATAATTCCTAGAAACTTTTTCACATCCTGAACATCTTTCCAAGATGTAATTCTTGCTGAAGGTGTCGATGTTTCATCGGATTCCTTCAATAATATTTTGCTCAGCATGACGGTTTGTCTCCTGAACAATCAAATTACAAACTTCATCAACAAAGACGTTAAAAGCATGTATAGGACGAGTTCTGCTCGACAAAGAATCCAAAACATCAGTCATTCCATGCACCAGAGAGTTGAAATGATTCACATTTCGACCAATCTGACCATATAATTCTTGTTGCAGCGTTCTTAGCATCAGATGTTACATTATCTCCCTCTAGTTCACTCTGTTTCAAAACATCTGATAACGATGGCGCACAAGTTGTGTTACCAGACGTAGGAGCACAATCTGTGACTGTTGTCTTATTGTCATATAATCTGCTCCTACAATTCTGGTTCGTTTCACTGTTGCTAGTGACGAAGCTTGATAATCAGGATCACAAACACTATCATCAGCGAGCACAGAATTTTCGGAACGACTCAAGTCCTGAAGCCACATCTGAATTTATTTATCCTGCGTATCCATAATTACACAATATCAAATGCATAAAAAATGTAGGCAAAACTGAACTTAAGCCACTCAATACAAAACAGAAGCCTTGCAAAAGAACAAGTAGCACACCGGATCTCCACACACCGCACTGGCCTCGGCGCAAAACAAGGACGGTTGCGAAACATTCGTAAGGTATAAAATTTGAATTCGTGAGTAGACGGTCACATGAAACACCAACGATCTCTTGTGATATCCGTATATTTATTGCAGATATATAATGTGACCAAAGTCATTCAATTACGTGTCCAGTCACTGGGAGTGGATGCTCTAAAAGAATTAATATTTCCGACGACTCAGGGATGCCAACCCACAGCCAAAGACAAATATCTATTACACGTGGCCAGCAGAATAAGTCACCCATTTGGTTTCAATGTATCTGTGATAGTATATGATTCACAAGCAAAAATCCACAGCCCTGAACGTGATCGCATATGATGCAGCGGCCTGTCACAAAAACCCACTGGGCATCATACATGATGCACATGGCAGTCAGTGTATTCCAACTATATGAAAAATTCTATCATGCAAAAACTGGGTGTTACATGATTCAAAGTTTTGCAACATGTCTAAAATGTTAATATCATTGATGTTATTAACTTTTTTAGGGAAAACCTGGTTTTCAAAGATTTGATCTTTTGTTGCCTGTGAAATACAGACATCTGCAGTTCACTGTTTATGACAGCCGGTCACCATAAGTGGCACACTTGACGTGTCAATCAGAGCAAATACAACACACTCGCTCTTTTTAACCACAGTCCACCACTCAATTTTTTCCGTTTCCAAACGTTTTTGAAATTCAACAAAAGAAGAAAATGATGTTCTTGCTACGTCTTCTTCTTTTACTGTCTGGATCTTCTCTTGATGTAGATGGTTGAGAAATATATGTAGGGCCTGGAAATAATTTAGGGACTGCCCCATCCCTTACACGTGGTCTAGTAAGAGGCACAGGCAATTTCTTGCCTGTCTTCTCGTGGTAGCATTCAGCGACCTTTATTACGTCGCCTTGGGTGAAGTGCAGTTCACACACCTGTAAATACAAGCAGAGAGTAGGGTCAGTATATCTATACATAAATTCTTGGATCAGGATTCTTAATATGCTTCACATTTGCTATGAACAATAAAGATGTTTGTTAAGAAGTTACTATAGTGTATGAAGATTTCTCTTTATTCACATGTCCATATTAATATGGACATCTTACATTAGCCACCTTCAACACATTTCACTACCTATGAAACTAACGTTCTAAATTTATAAGTCCCGAGAGTTGAAATATTTCAGTTCTTTACTGTAGAGCTACTCGCCCGACAGAACTATTTTCATTTGAGGAAATATTAAATGCACAAAAAAAGTGTCATGTGAGTATTAAGAAAGATTATAAATTCATATTTATCGACTACAATTGTAGTCATTTCTAAAATACACGAATCGGTTTCTCACTTCGCAACACTAATTCCTGTAACAAACCATACACTTAACCTCATTTTTAGTAGTTGAGAAAAATGTGTATACGAAGTAGGGTCAAAAAGTACCCGGAATTGGTTATTAAAAATATTTATAACATTCTTACATTATTTCCCTTCAAAATACTTTCCTCCTGCATCTACACATTTATTCCACCGTGCATATAATTGTTGGAAACGCTCTTCAAAGCCGTTTTTGAAAGTTCCTTCAGCCGCTCCGTCGCATTTCAATCACCTCTGACGAATCAGCAAAACGATGTCCCTTCAATGCCATTTTAACCTTGAAACAGGTAGAAATCTGGTGGTGGAGATCGGAGAATATGGAGGATGTTCAGAGTGGTAACATTATTCTTGGCGAGGTATTGTTTCACCATTAGGGATCGATGTGCTGGGGCATTGTCGTGCAACAAACACCAGTCATTCTCTGCCCCTTTTTCAGGTCGTTTTCGTCGAATTGCATCTCGCAGCCGTTTTAAGATCTCTGTGTACAATTCTTTATTTACTGTTCTCCTTCAGGAATAAATTCATAATGAATCACTCCACGGTAATCAAAACACCTCCAACATCACCTTACCCGGCTTCTGTCCAAGCGAAATTTTGTTTTCTTGGTGAATTTTTGACTTCCATTCAGCGGACTGCCGTTTTGTCTGAGGGTCGTAAAGAAAGCACCATGTCTCATCACCTGTAACAATTTTGCGCAGGAAGCTGTCATCTGCATCAGCCATTTCAATCAAGTCCCTGGACATGGTCACTCTCATTTCCTTTGCTCAGGGGATAACATTTTTGGAACAGTGTGCAAGCAAACACGATGCATGTTCAAGTCATTATGAAGAATGCTGTGAACACTCCCATGTGAAATACCAACTTCAGAGGCAATAGTATTGATGGTTGTTCGCCTGTCCGCACGCACAATTTGTCGAACGCGCTCAACATTGTCGTCTAGTGGATGTGGAAGGCCGCCCAGTCCGAACGTCATCTTAAATTGTTGTGCGACCGTCGCGAAAACGCTTATGCCACTCGTAAACAGTTTTCTTCATCGCAGAATTTCCGTATGCTTTTTTTTAGCATCTCAAGAGTCTCCGAGGGTGATTTCTCCAGCAACACAGAATTTAATATTGCCACACTGCTCTAATGACGACATTGCACAATCCGACGAAAGAAAGAAACTACGATCTACAATATTAAACACCGAACGCACGGAACCAACTACAACTGCCTGCTAACCTCAAAAGCACATTCACTACCAGTTATGCCAACCTCACAAACAAAAATTTCCCTTTCAGCTAACAAATACTTGACTGTAAGCGACCATTCCGGGAACTTTTTGACCCTACCTCGTAAAACGTGCATCTATCATAAATATAACGACAAAAGAAATATTTGGATGTACATAATACTTCTATAATATGTTTAATAACACTAAAAGGTGCTTACCTTTGTATATTTCGAAGGTGTGAAATCACGTGGCACATCGCCGAGCCATTTCCTTCTCAATTCTGCATTCTTAATTTCACACGGGAGCGAACACACATGCACGTTCGATCCCGTTGGATTTCCCTTGCAGTTTGGAACACAACACGAAAAAACCATTTTCGAAACTAACGAACACCACGATAATGAGAGTGAGAATCGGTTTAGCGAGAATACCCGAAGCCCCCTTCAGAAGATGTTCAATATACCTCCTAGTTGGGACGTAGGCAATCCGGAAGTGACGTAGCACCGAGGCCTATGTGGAGAGGGCGCTGCGTGGATGCGGTTCCGCCAATGTAATTCGCTGCTCGGCCACAGACGAAGGTGCGTCGCTGCATGCGCGTTTCGTTTCTTCTATGGAAGGAGGTTTAACACCACTTTCACTTGGAGCGAAAAGTTCTGCGAATTGTGTCCGCGGGTTCAGTCACTTCGTTTATAATTTTACATTCCCTCGCCAGAACTCAATTTTCTACATCAGATTCACATTTTTGCTCTAGTTGTTGAATGTTTTCAACTTCCGATGGTGAAAACATTCCTAGAGCTTCTTTGGAGAATGGTTTTCTTCCTCCGTTTTTGATTTGCGTCGTGAGCAGGAGAGCAATGCATCAGGACTAAGAAGCAATCTATTGAGCACGTCCATGTTGCAGGCTTTCCTGGAAATCTTTCGGGCGAAATCCATTCTGTATCGGCGGATATGTTTATTTCTTGCTTCAGCTGCTTCTTCCGAATGTTGAAAGAATGGCATGCTCGTTGATGGACTATGAAATAACACCTTATGAACAATGGGTGCCATTGGATACCACTCATAAATCTGAAACAACTTTGCAATATGTGGAACTTTTCTCTGAGTATTCTGTGGCCACTGATCACCTTCTAAAATTGTCTTCCTTTTAATTTTTACATAAATCTTGCAATGTCTATTGTTGGACTTTACTCTTAATGACCGGTAATTTTGGAAGCCGTCTCAGGATCTGCGAAAAATCGCCGTGACGTGTTACCATAATTAGTGTTGTCGTAGGCATGTCTACTAGCATCGACTTCGCCTCTAAGTTGCTGCTGGATTCCCTTCATTGTTTCTTGCACGGATATTATCTCTGCATCAGATCGAGCTTGCCACTTTTTGATAGGAATTTATAAGGCAAATTGATTCAAGGAAGCTTATCCATGCGTGTAAGATAGACAAGTCGAATTGAAATGTGTCAGGACTAGTAGGCAAGATATTATTCAGTTTATGGAAGTCCTTCGATGTGGCCTTGCATACGTAGCAGCGCATGGTGGATGTGTCTGTCGCTGCAGTGCACACTTTACCATCCACCGTAGTCGGCTGTAGCGTATGCTTAACATCAACCTTATTTACCGTTACTCTTGTATGTTTCAATTTGTTCACACGATGATGAATATGGCGCATTTCCTCCTTCGTCAGGTCGATTATTGCAGACACTAATCTAATTCGCGTGGGTCTGCTGAATCGTAGGCTTGAAGGTACCGGATTTTGCAAAAAATATTTTTTATGCCCTTCGCCATTTGCATTAAGCCTTGAAGGCACAACGAATATTGAAGTATGTTCGCATCACTATCTGCATTGTGTTCAAATTTCTACTCGATTTGGATTTGATGTGATACATCGCAACCCCATTTTGAAATTAATTGGACATTTTGTACTTTCTGATGGAAAGGTGTTAAAAAGAACATCTTCCAGAAACTTAGTCTTAATGTTGTGTGGTCCAACAAACCCTGCAGATTTACTTCACCACATGCCTCGGTCACTGTATAAGAATCTGGCTTAGGGTAATATGCGACTTTCGCTTTCAGCAACAATGAATATCATGGGTACACATGTTTGCTTGCAGAACGAATTCTCTCGTATTGTCTCGTGACAACTTGGCTTCGACCACAGATAGTTTTTTGTTGTTGTTGCTTGGGACTAGAGCTTTGCGCGCCTTCGATGCTCTGTTCTTTCGAAACTGCCACCACATCGGTTTTGCCAGCAGCACGGAGATTGCCTTCTGCAGCTACATCAGTTCGTTACCTGCGTCTCTGACTGCGATCACTGCGTTCGTCGAAACCCTCAGTTTACGCTTAGACCGCATAGTTCATTATGCAGCTTCCTTCAGCCAGTTTTGAATGTTTATTGGAAAAGCATCTTCAATGTAATTTAATGTTCTCTAGTTTTGTTTGAATTCTTTTGGAGCGACGCAACACTTTCTGTCCTTTCTCATTAGTTCTCTTTTCTTCACAATTGTTCGTGTCCCCCGTTTTGGTATTTTCTTTTCTTTCGTGTTTTTTACTTCCGTCATATTTGCTTTGTTTCGTAGGTTTTCTTCAATTTTATTGTACATTTCTTATAAGTTTTCAATTTCCAGTGTATTTGCTTCCGTCAATTTTCTTTCGAGAATTTAAAATTACTTTGATTTGTCTATGCAATTTTCAAAATGCAAAAATTATGTAAAATAGTCTGTCGGAGTGCCTTGAATTTGCTTGTAAATTTTATTATTAAACTTAACGGTCGTGCGACGTTCTGTTAAATGTTATTGAACAGAAATCAGCCATACTAATAATTTCTTTGAATAGTGTGAAATTGAAAATATCAGGAAAATATTGAGAAACTAACTGGAAAACCGGTAATATTCATGAATTGGTCGCAGAAAATGAGTAGCATCCTGCTCTTGGTTTAATTTCTGGTTTCTTGCGCACCTCCCTCTCCCCTTCCTTGTGATCTTTAAGACTTGACAGGTGAAAATGTAGACCCTAACTGTGACCCTTGACACGGTGAACCTTGGCGCAGAATTCGTATTCGTCCCGGAAGCAGTATTTTGAAGACTTATAAGGGTCAAAAGAATTTCAGCAAATTATGTTATTTATTTTACGTCAAAAATAGTTAAAAACACTGTGTGACGTGCTACGGAAACAAGTGAATTCTGTGCTGTTCTTAATTCTGGGATCTATACTCTAAGCCATATACAAGTTGAATTCGGAATACAAAAAACCCTTTTTTCCGAGGATTGTTAACACAATATTATACTCTGATGTAATAAAATGTATTTTAAAGGGTAAATCGGCTATAAATTTGTGTTCTTACCCCCCATGTCCTTCGTGAAGGAATTACTTCTGCCGCGACGGCATGAAGAACGTTAATTTTGAATTACTCTGAATTCTAAAAGACGTGTACGTAATGAAGTTACATTTATGTTCAGAAGCAAAACAAGGGGCCATCTCAACATTTGCTCAAAGGATCAGGGAAACTGGAGGAAAAACCTGATCGAGATGAGGGTCATTGACACAGAAGCTGCAATACAATACTTTTTACATATTGTTTAGAATTATACAGTCCAAAGGCCTAAATATCACTATTAAAATTAATGTTTCTTTCCTTTTCATGCTCAGTATAGTCTCTAATTGTATAGAAAGGTATGCAGCAAACACGATTTTACTTAACTTTTTTTTATCGTATATAATCGTTTAATGTCCTCTGCCAAAGTGATGTAAAATAATGTGCGTGTTTTTTTTTTTTTTTTTTTTTTTTAAGTGAGCTGTTGATACTGTCACGTGATGAATATGATTACTACGTCGAGTGTTATAGTTACAGACATCGGCGTTTTCTGAAAATATATTCCTGCCCTTAAGTTCTTTTTGACAAACTTAAGGGGGGACTAATAGAGTAGTAGACTAACAGAGGCTTACAAGAATCACTTGAGTGGGATTTGGTTATTCGTACAATTTTATTTTATTTTTTTTAATCTAAAAGATGGAGCTATAAGATGTTCTTTCCCAGAATATGCCATATTTCAGACGGGAATGAACATTCTCGAACTATACACAACGAACAGTATGATTTGCAACGCTGTCTGATATTGATTGCGAACACCACTTTACTTGGAGTCCTCCCTCATCGCCAATAAATTCAGTGCTTCCGAACATTTTATGATAGAAAAAATATCTTGAATCACAGTTTCTAATGTCTTAAAACTAGTGAATGAAACTACCTAATGAACCAGTGAATAAAATGAACTATTGTTTTACACAGAATTTTGCACTTATTTCTTAGTTTGATTTGTCAACAATTCGACTTTTGACTCTTCGTAATATGTAATACTGTTCTGAAATAAAATTAATTATGAAATGATTATTAAGGATTACGTCAGAATGTAAAAATGCAATTCCTGAAGCAAATGTTATTGTCTATGAAGAGAATTTAATTTAAGAGGTCCAGAGCACAAAGGGTGTAAGTGGAGTTTTGGCAAACTTTTAGTTAGGAGTGGTTAAAGTTAAAGTACATTTTATAACGTGTACAAGTGGTGTATAAATTGCTCAAATAGTTCCTGCGTTATAGTGGTGGAAACAAAATGTCTTCCATAGCAACTTCTAGTCACTTAACTTTCAACTCAATTTCCTCAATTTAGTTCACATATACCCTTCGTTCTCTAAGCCCCATAGTTTAGTTTATTTTCGTTAAAAAAATACAGAAAAATCTATGTAACATCTAATAATTATTCACAAGATGCAGTTGTAATGAAATATAAAGTGTGTAACTAATGTAATGGCTTTATAAGGCAGTTTGACGAAAGTACAAAATATAAATCACCGGCATAAATGTAGAAGAATATTTGCGTATGACTTTTTGTTGTATACTGTTTTCAGTATTCATGTACTAAGAATTTCTGGAACTATTTCTGATGGTAAATGTGTCAGAAAAAGTGTCATAATTTTTTTTATTATTCTGCCTTTTTGTTGTCCCAATTCTTGGTTGTTTCTTGAATTTTGTAAATAATGCACAACAGTAAAATATTTGTTATATTTTGTTATAATAAAAATGTGAGAGAAAAAAACCTGAGTTCTTATTTGTACATTTTGACATATTTCCTATTTTTCACGTACAGCCATTCCTTCCCGAAATGTGCAGAGTAGCTTTCAAATATATACAGTATTGTTTTTGCAAAAATTTGGTTGTAAATCACGTAAAGGAATAACTTCTGCAAAACATTCATTTTTATTTTTGTTATTAGTATTATTTGACGTATGTGATTCTAAACCTCAGCCTTTCAAATCCCGAGTCAGCTATTCCATACACACAAATCACTTCCCCTGTTTTCTGAATATTCTGTTGACTAATCCGCTCATGAAATTAAAACCAATAGTGTTCAACTATACACACAAAATACCCCAATTAGGACGGTGTACCTGAAAAAATGATAGCTTTTTCTATCCAATATTTCTTTCCTCTACTCCCTACTGGCCAACCATACAGGGACTCATTTGTCTTAGGAGGCGGTCGCTATGTCGATGTCCATTAAACCGCCTAACATAACCTCCTTGATTTTGGCATAGCGTTCAGTTATTTTCAATATTTTGCGCATTTTGACACTACGGAACCACCCAATTTACACAATTCAACTTTTTTCCCGGTTCACTTTTCTTTCTGAGCAAATATTTTGTAAATAAACAATTTACATGTTTCTGGAGTGTTTGTAAGCTTCTGCGATACACATTTTTACCTAGAAAGCATTTTTTCAAAGCAACTTTTGAGTGCTTATTGCGGCTCAACCATTCAGAATATCCAAGTAGTTTATTAGACAAAATATGCTAAAAATTGCCATAAGAGCTTATTTTCCAGTTTGCGACAGTTCCCTCCCCGGGCATCCTGCATATTGATGAACATGAAATAAAAATAACTATTATAAAATGACAGTTATTAAAAAATTTACTTACAAATTACTTGTAACATATTTCCTAAAACAGGAAAACCTACATAAGCGTCCTAAGACTGACCAATTAATTTATGGTCTATACCACCAGTTACGACCTGGAGTTAGATTCTCATCCCAAGTACATATTTTAGACAGTTACTTTAGATACATGTTAAAATGACATGAACGAACTTGCCGTTTCGTTTCACCTGATTTAGAACTGTGTATGTAATGAAATTCTGTCTGTAATGTTAATGTTCGTATATCATATTGTAAATAATGTGTGCTGAAATGCCATGTAGTTGGAGGAAAGATGGTGCTGCTCTCAAGTGCATCACTGCATTGGGAATATTGGGCTAAATAGAATACAAAGTGTTGACTCAACCATGGCCAGGAGACCGACTCAATGTTGCCACACTGCAATATCGGTATTGTACACAATAAGATTCATTTTTTTCATAGATTATGAAATAAGCCCCCCCCCCCCAAGTTCATATTTAAGTTACAAAGTAAATTTAACAAACAATTTTATCAATTACTATATTTGCCTAAAGTATAACTAATATTTTGATGTGATCAATGTATTAAAATTTGTCTCGGTAACATTTAACTCAAATGATGCAATTTAAAATAATTCAAAAGCTTAAATAATATTAAACAGAATCTTCCTTTTCCAGATTCTATTCTGCAACGCTTGTGAATGTAGTCGCGAACTTAAAATCGTGTCAGAGTTTGTATCTGCATATTTTTTAGCGCAAACCCATTTTTGTTATATAAATGGGAATCCCCCAAAAATAATTAAACCCCCACACAGCAATCTAATTTTAAAAATTACAACTTCACTGGCGCATGCAGTTGTGAGTTGCAGTGATGTGTGACAGCAAGTGTTGAAGTTCTGCCGGACTCAGCCGGAGGTGAGAGCTATGCAAACAACAAGGTAAGTACCCCTTTAAACGAGAGCGTGAAGTGGTAGACAAGATAAATTTATTTGCACTGCCATTGGGTGTAACTCGGGGGCAGAGGATTACATAAATAAGGAAAAGTTTCATGGAAATAATATAATAGTAATAATAATATAAAAACTGATGATCCATAAAACAAAAGTGCATGAAAAAGCAGTCTATGATCTAAAGCCGCACTGAGTATTTGTACAATTAAGACCACTGCTATGTCCTTCACTTTACTGTACTTCATTTCACTTCACTGTAACACATTTTTGTTGATTCCGTGTTTAAAAAAAAAAAAGTGTCGCACTATTTATTACTCGACCAAGCTGAGAATGTTTACAGGAGAGCGCCATTGTCTGTGTTCACAGCCGCAGCGGCGGGGACGCAGATATAAGGATACTCAACTCAAAATAAAAATGGGAACGGCCCAAACTTGCTGGAAAAAATGCGCGATTTATTTCGTCACAAATGTGGTAATGAATTTTTTAAGAGTATTTGGACATGTGTGTACCTCATTGGAAGAAATACTTTTTTATTGTTCGCTGTAGGGAAACAAAACACTACACAAAAGTAGAAATTACCGGCAGAGGTGACTCAGTGCATCAACTGATGTCACTGCAGCGCCTCTGAGCGGGAGGTCCTAGGTTACACTCCCCACGGCGGCAGGATTTTCGACACTACCTTTTCAGCTAGGGCGAATGCTGGAGCAGTACCCTGACAAACGGGCCACGGACCGCGGGCGATCTGTCCTTCCTCTTCCTTGTCCTATCCTCTCCCCCTTACACACACACTTACACTACCACATATTCCGGGAGCCCGGTCGGGAGCTTAGAGATTGTCCCGGCTGGGGCGGTGCCCCGCTAGTAGGAGATTCCTGGTTGTGGAAAACCCTGATAGCCGACAGTAAGTCGGCGCCGGATCTCGCCGTCCGCCGGGGGAAGACCACTGTCGCCTCCCGAGCGAAAAGTACACGTGCGGGACTAATGTCCATAGTAGTTGACGCGCCCGGAACCACTAAGAATCCAAGTACAAACAAATTTCGCTCTCTTCCGAATGCATCGTTCATCCTTCGGAGCAGAAGCGTACCTCCGCTGGAGCTACGAGAGCACACCACTGCTTCTCCGAAGGACTAATGAGGAGCCCCCGCGGACGGCTAGTAGCACAGAATGAAACATTCTTATTTCCTTCATTGCTCCAGCCAAATTATATTAATTACATTTAAACCTTTAACTTGTGAGAACCCGTCAAAATTTGACGGTGAGATCTGAGATAAATGTAAAATACTGTGCCCAGACTAATGTTCACAATATGTTGCATTGTTTGGATCTTCAAGGTACAACGAAGATATTCTGTGATGTGGAGTTCCCAAAATTTTGAACACGTATGGCCCATGAGCATGTGGCAATGTAATATCGGCACCAAATCCCACAAAAGAAAGAGCACTATTATACTGACGGATATTATTTCTAAAGTTGTGTGATGTCATCTCCTATAAGCAACTTTGATTTCTGGCAAATTGCTCGAAGGTAAACTTCTTTCCCATTTAAGCAACACAGAGTAAAGTGGTTTGCAGTATTTCTCTCACACGGGAAGTACAAATCAGAACAAAACTGACATTTCATAGACAACCACCCCACAGAAAACGAAATGACCTCACCAACACGACACCTACGCTGACTTTCTCTTTCCCTGCGTCCAGTTAATGTACGTTTGCGTCTTTTGGGGCGCATGGGCCAGGATTCTGAATTCGACATAATCCGTGAACAACTTCACTATTTTAGTACAACCGAGCAAAACTCACTGTCCGAATGTTCTCCACAAAAACAAATACATGCAAACTATCAACACTACTGCAATTATTATACTGAAACAAAACCTTGGCGAATTGTAAACAAATCTCAACATCAAACAGCGCCACCATGAAGCAGCCACTCTTTGAAAAAAAAAAAAACAAAAAAAACAATTGACTATTGATAAACGTACTATTAAAGAATGGTTTAATTAATTAATTTACACCATAAATGTTGATGAATCAACACAAACAATAGATAACACATCTAGGGATCACATTCTTTCATTTAAAGAAAAAAATACTACACTCGGTTCAGTAGAAGCTCTAAACGAAGCCATGGCAGAATACTTTATTTTTTTTAAATATATAGATTTTACATTTATTGCAATTAAGAGCCGCATTTGGAGCGTCGGCAACGAGCATTTGAGAACTTATGTACGCAACAATTGTTAACTATTTGTTCACTACTTCATTCTATTGCAGAACGAAATACTTCCTGCAATATGCATTGGAGAAATCTTATGGCCAGTTAAAAAACGTTCAACATTTTTTAACCAACGAAGATTAGAAACTCATAAGCGGAAGCGTCTTCGATAAGTACACACTTAACAAAATATTGGTGTACGAAATTGATATCTTTAAGATAGGTTTGTGATTATGATATAGAGAATAACGTCGAATAGGGTTCGATGAAGCTAACAATTTTTTTTTTAAAGTAAATGTAATGTAAATGTAGCTTCACTATGCGCACGTTTTGTTGAACTTTCCTTTTGCTTGTAGTGGTAGAGCTTAGGGTGAGTTTCTATTTGTTAGCAATGGAGAAAAATCAAATCCGTTCGTTTACCGTTACAAATAAGTTTTCTATAATTTGGCAACGAAAGTATCTAGTTTTTGAAATGTTTTTTAATTTATTATTATTACTATGATTTTTTTATCTTTCAACTATTAATAGTTAAATTGTTGGGAAGGGATTCTGAAACTCAAGAAAGCGTGCGCAGATGATTTTCTCCCCCATACGTCACATACAGTTTTTGACTAAATAAATAAATAAAGGGGGTCCATAAATGAAAAAGGTTGGCAATCCCTGTGCTAGACTATAAAGGAGAGAAATCGTCTTTCCATTTCCGGTTTTATTAGAAGAGAGTAATGGATCGAAATGTGTATTTGTGAAGTCGTTCACTTTCTCCGCCAGGGGCGATGAGAAGCTCCGCAGCGGGACTCGTCTTCGCCCCCGCTGTCCGTCTCTTCCTCGTTGTCCAGCACCACCAACTGCGCCGTGTTGCGGAAGTAATGCAGGAACATGGGAACGGTGAAGATGAGGTAGAAGAAGCTGAGCACTGCGTAGATGAACAGAAGTACGATGGCTGTGGGAAAGGAAAAAACAATGAAATTTTAAATTCATTGGTGGTAGCAGATATCTTGTAGTTGCTACTTCTTAATATGAATGAAGAAACTAGTTGTGCTAAAAAGCCAGTAATTTCTCCCCCGTATTTTCACGCAAAATTACTCAAATTTTCGAAAAAGTGTACTGATCGTATTTCAAAATCTATTTTTAAGGAACATATTTCATTAATGAAAAAATCTCTATTTTTAATAATTTAGTTGTAGGAAGACGTCGAACAAATTTTGAACTTTTGCAGTTTTCGAAAAATCAGGTTTTTCAACGAACGCGAGACCTGCACCGATCTCTTAAACGCTCTTCGTACTATCAAATATCAAAATTCAATCAAAAACTATGGAGCATTTTTTTTTTTAAATTTTGAATATGTCTCAGGGGCTTCATGTAAAGTACCGCCAACATTAGAATATCGGTTTCCAATTCAAGGGTCTGCGATATCAGCCAGGTCGATTGAGGAATATCAATTTTGGAGACAATCCGCTGTACGGTTTAGCCGCTAGTGTTGTACAACGGCAGAGACATTTTGTGGGTCATTGATATCGAAAAATCGAATGATTGCAAAATACGTATTCTGGCTACACCACGTTATAGATTTTTTTTTCTCAAAATTTTGCAATTGGATTACTCCTCTTTTTCGTTGCTAGGGCCCACAGGGCCCTGAAGAGTTTGAAGAGTGATTAATGAAGAGTTTTTCTGCCAAAAATTCGCAGTTCCTTTGCGCTGCATTACAGAATTTTCTCTACTCAAGGGCGAGAAATAATCAAACCACAATAAAAGTTTTAGTATTAAAACATCCCAATGTCAACTTTCCGGAACATTTTCCCCATCCTTTGCTTTTATATTCTTTATTTCATGCAAAATAACGTGAAAACTATTCATTTTGAAAAAAAATTGTACATGATAGTAGTTGAGGATCTAATTTTAATGAATATATTTCCGGATAATAAAGCGTGAATTCTCGTCACACAACGTGTTAGGGAAAGTAAATATTAAGACAATAATTATGGGGGATTTTAATGAAATATTTTTTATTTCAGAATAATGCCTTTTGGTATAGACATTAATTTTATGTTATGACGAAAAGAAATACCCTTTTTATACATTATTTTGCATTTTTAGTCTATTTGGACTATTAAGTCATTTTAACTTGCGTAATTTTTTAAAGCATTTTTTGCCGATTTCTTCGATTTTAACATTTTAATTGTACTTGCCTGAAGTAATATTTACGCGATGCAACGAATGGGGCGCTCAGAATAAGAAAGGTAGATCCCAACCAAAGTTGGTTTCGAGAAAAATGACTTTTTCTATTTCCGTTCACTTTCACAACGAACAAATTTTTGAAGGTGAAATTTGAGGGTTTTGCCATATCCCAATTCATTTGATATTTCAACATGTGCTAGGTACATGTTTTATATGGCGGGAGTTAATCGTCATACTTCTAACTTAAAATGCGAGGTCGGATACTATTATCCTGAGCGCCTCAAGTATTCTCCTCGGAATTCCTGAGTAGCCTATTCCTTTTTTTCGTTCAGGAATTGTGATGTCAGCCGCTGCAGGTGCTCTAAGGTTCCTGCGACGCCCATCCGCGCCTTTGGCGTGTCGTCTTATTTTGCGGCTACGAAAGACACTTCCTGATAAAGAAAAGACCAGACCAAACCAAACGTTTGCGAGCTGATTTCACTCGAGCGAAAGCAAGAAGCCTCGATTACATTTGTAACACGTCCAACAGCCTGAGATGTTCATCTGAACTTCTATCGATAAACAATTTTACGTTATTTCTTTTTGTTTTAGGGCATTTTATAGTAATTAACGAAACGAGTGTATAAAGAGGGAGATTTTGCGTGAGTGGTATGTTCGAGAAAACAAGCGGTATGTTAAAGAAAACAAGCGACGATAGGAGCGAGTTTTATTATTTACCGTGAGTGCAATTATACCGCTTTATACACGTGTTACGTTCAATATTTTTTTCGTTTCCATTTATGAATAATTCAAATTTTCAGAAATTTAAGCACATCTTTTCCGCCCGAGGCATGCATTTCATGACGTAGTATTGCTTCTGAAAAAGATCTATTTTACTATAACATTACTTCCCACGAAAAGTAAAGACATGTATGAGAGAGAATACAACATGTTTAAATATTTGGGGGACTAATAGACTAGTCACTTCTGCCACAGTTTTGCTATGTTTTACAAGTAAAACATTTAATTTATTCACGTTAAATATTTTATGTTGTTCCATACGTTAGCTGGCTTAACGTTTACTTCCTCAATTTAGTTTTATTCGTTCATTGTAGTTGCTGTAGGTATGCAATATGTGATGCACATTTTCTTTCGAATTTCATGGCCGACTGCATCACCTTGGCGACATCTGTGTTATAGTTTCTTAATTAAATGATTTTTCCGAATTCTGATTGGTAAGTGTGGTTTTTTAATTGCAGGAGTGCTATTATTATGGAGATAACGATTTTCGTAGAATTAATGAGCATATTTTTCTAACTAAACGAAAAAAAATAACCATTTTGAGAGCATTTTATCGACAATGTTTGCGACGTTGCGGGTCATCAACACCCGCCCCTAGTAATGCTTAACGTTCTTCAAAATTCAAAATGTATTGCTTGTTTATCCTTGAAAATAGATTTTATTACATGGGAGTTTTTTCTCCTTTTCAAAATTCAAAATGTATTGCTTGTTTATCCTTGAAAATAGATTTTATTACATGGGAGTTTTTTTTCTCCTTTTCAAAATTTCAAAATGTATTGCTTGTTTATCCTTGAAATGATTTTAATAATATAATTAAAATTTTTAAAATTTTTTGGGTTTTTTTTCTCCTTTTCAAAATTAAAATTTATTGCTTGTTTATCCTTGAAAATAGATTTTATTACATGGGAGTTTTTTTTCTCCTTTTCAAAATTCAAAATTTATTGCTTGTTTATCCTTGAAAATAGATTTTTTATTACATGGGAGTTTTTTTTTGACGTAAAATAAATTTTAAAAAATAAATAAATACCTACGACGAAGGCCACCAGCAGCACCAAGGCAAAGCCCACCGCCGCCCTCCACGCCGTGGAAGCGAAAACTCGCATGCCGATTTTGCAGACGAAGTAGACGAGGTTGAAGAGCCCGAAGTAGCCAGCCACCACCAGCCATGGCACCACGAGCCTGGGGTCGTTCTGCACAATTCAGCGCTTTAAACATTTAAAAAAACCGTATTTCGCCAGAGTGCGACAGAGTGCGAAATGAAGAAATTTCGACAGAGTGCGAAATGAAGAAATATGGAGAAGGATGAATATAATTTGTTCTATTACGAAGACCTTGGAAAATAGAGCACTACAGTGGTATGGACATGTTCAGAGAATGTCAGAAAACAGATGGCCACACAAGATCTTAAATGGCAAGCCACCTGAGAGGCGAAAAAGAGGAAGGCCAGCTTTAGAATGGGAAGAATACATCCAAGAAGCTATGAAGGATAGAGGTCTCAAACCACGAGATTGGGAGGATCGAGAGTTGTGGAGGGTGAAAACGGCAAGCTCCTAAGGGGAAAATGCCGAAGAAGAAGAAGAAAAACCGTATTTTGAAAACAGACTATAGAGAACTATAGCATGTACTGTGTAGGCCAGTGTTGTTCAAACCGAGGCGCGCCTCCCGGGTGAGGGGGCGCGGGAACGTACAATAGTGCTCCAATTATTTCTAAATTTTACTTCAGTAGAAGAAAGAACTTATTGATCTTTTGTTACAGACAGTGTATCTTACTTCTATGTTTTCCGAATTTTGCTGCTCCGTAAAGAAGCAGTATCTAGAGTTAAGTAAGAAGGCGTTCTGCTTCCTGTTGCCACTTCTTACTAATGTAAAACATGTTTTTCAGCTTTGGCGGCCATACTATGTGAAATCTAAAATCACAGATCTCGTAGAAACGTTATTACAACAAAACAACAAATCAAATAAAATCGAGACCGCAATATACTGCAATCAGCTATCCATTCTTATTCCCGACATTAAATCAACGGCACGTCAATGTTTTGTGACTCGTATAAGTTTTCGTTGTTAAACTTTTTTAACAGTGACGAAGCTAATACGAAATTTTGGCAATCATAAAGTGAGTCACCGACTCCTACAAGTCCGCGGATAACGTGGTTAACACCTCAGCGAAGAAGCCGTTGAAAAAAATGCCATTAAGTAATACTAGTTTTTTCTTTCAAAAAGTAGCATGGAAGGCCGAAATGTTCGTGGTGTTTGTGGCGTCCCCGAACCCATTTTAAATTTTTTTTGTTGGTATGTGTGTGTGTTGTTCATGCATCGAAAACTAACTTTTTTCGTAAAGCCATTTAATTCATTTTTTTCCGTCAAGCCTAATATATATATATATATATATATATATACACATACACACATGAATACACACGTCGATGTTTCGACGAAGCCATCTTTGAAGCGCTAGGGAAGTGTCAATCTGTCAATCGTTGAGTTCGTGTCACCGGATCTTAATAGACAATTGTCTCCAAGCCACGTTGAATTGAATTTGCCTTATTTTACGTGGCGAGATTGAGGCCATGAGGCCTGCTCTTCCGCCTGGCCACGCAAATTTCGTTACACTCCTTTCACCAATCATGGGAGAAAGAAGGTATTACTTGGGCGACGAAACAGGCAATTTGAATTTAGCTCAGAGGCATCATTTAGGCTTGAGGATCTTTTACATGCAGTAAATCTACTACTTGGGACAGCCGGCTTTAATTCCCCTCCGAAGGAAGGCGTACGAAGGATTTTTCCCCCTTTAAAATCCACGGCCTCGATGGGGTTTGAACCCGCAAACTTGGGTATAGCGGTCCGATACGCTAACCGCTACACCACCGCCGCCGCCAAAGGGTTGGGTAGAGTTCGCACGAGAGGTCAGTGCTCTGGGCGATCGTTCACTGAACTAAACTCTCAAGGAGGGAAACCGCATGCGCTGTCGAGCCATCTACGGCCACCAGCGCCGGCCAGGGTGTAACGGTTAGCGTATCGCATACACGTTCGCGGGTTCGAAGCCGTGGAATTTTAAGGGCGAAAAAATCCTTCGCACGCCTTCCTTCGGAGGGGAAGTAAAGCCGGCTGTCCAGTGTTAGTAGATTTACTGCATGTAAAAGATCCTCAAGCCTAAATGAATCCTCTGAGCTAAATTCAAATCACCTGTTTCGTCGCCCTAGTAATACCTTCTTTCTCCCATGGTTGGGGAAAGGAGCGTAGCGAAATTTGCGTGGTCAGACGGAAGAGCAGGCCTGACTCTCGCCACGTAAAATAAGGCCAATTCAATTCAATCTACTCAGTCTATCGCTGTTCAGAAAACATGTGGTAGTTAAATGACAGCTAGGGATTGTGAATTCTCAGAACTGTGTTGTGCCTGCATTGTAATTTGTTTCAGTGGGGTTCTTGCGTGCTTTCTCACATGAAATGTAAATATTTTTTGGACTGATAGTAACTGACGAAACGCTACGAAGTAGATGTTTTTGAGACGGCATTTAGTGTAGCGTCTCCCTGCCCTGTGACGTCAAAATGGACCCTGTGTCAGCTACTACTCCTCGCTTTCGGTTTATCCTCTCCCTCGCCCCGACGAACCACTGCGCCGTCAAGCTGGTATCCGGATCCTGCCGGAACGTAGTTTACCCTCACGGCCAAGCGTGGGTCGAGCCGCCCTGCCAACTCAGAGCTCCTAGCTATCCAGGCGAGTCTCGACAATGCGCCGAGAACAAGATCCCTCCTCTTTGCTCAGGGTATCGGGCCACTTCCACGTCGAATTGGAGAACCCTGGGGGCCACCCAATGGAGGTTCGAGTGCCTCCGAGCACCCTTCCCGCCTTCTCACTGCCTACATCGTTACGCCACAAGATGGGCAACCTGACGGTAGGTGAGCGAGTAACCCCGTGTGGTCTACAACTCCACGCTGCTTTTCATCAGGGGGACCGTCCCCTGGGTGGGCACCAGGGCCTCTTTAGGCTTTTCTCCGCACCCCCCGCCGACAGGCTAGTAGCCGGATCCAGCGGGAACGCAGTTTGCCTTCACGGCAACCTCCCCAGCTCAGAGCTCCTAGCTATCCAGGCTAGTCCTCGACAATGCGCAAGGAACAAGTTCCCTCCTCTTTGCCCAGAGTATCGGGCCACTGCCACGACGAATCCGAGAGCCCAACTGGGGGCCACCTGGACTAGAGTCCAGGCGGCTCGGAACCCCCATCCCATCTCCCCATTCTTACTGCCAGCTATCGACGTGGGTAACACCGGTACCGGAGCGACCTGACGGGTGGTAACTTGTTTCCCGCCAGACTTTAAAGTGGGATCCGGAGTACCCCGAAAAGCATCCTTCACCCGGTCCGACCCCAAGGTCGACGCGCCATAGGCCCAACTGGTGGGTGGGCGGTCGCCCGGCCACCAGCAGCTTAGCGTCGCCCGCTCACTGCTTCCACCTCGGTGCTAACGACGTGAGTGTCGCCATAAAAACTTAGCTTTGGGTGACGTGCGAGTGGAGGCTCACGTTGATGACGCCCAAGACGAGCAGGATCCCCGCCAGCGCCGTCGCCACGCACATCACCATCCCCATGGTGCACATGGCCTGGATCACTGCCGACACGACACACCACGCGCACTTCCACACACCCGGCGCCGACGCGCTTTCCTCGCTAGCTATCTCCTCGAGCGGGCCACCGCCGTACACGTCCCATCTCGATCAGGTTTTTCGTCCAGTTTCCCTGATCCATTGAGCAAATGCTGAGATGGCCCCTTGTTTTGCTTCTGGACATAAATGTAACTTCATTTTCTGTGCACGTCTTCTAGAATTCAGTGGGAAATACAATTATTCAAATTATCGTTTCCATGTTGTCGCGGCAGGAAGTAATAAGAGCCGAAATTTATTGCTTATTTATCTTTGAAAATAGATTTTATTACATGGGAGTTTTTTTGTTTTTTTTCTCCCTTTCAAAATTTATTGCTTGTTATCCTTGAAAATAGATTTTATTACATGGGAGTTTTTTTGTTTTTTTTCTCCCTTTCAAAATTTATTGCTTTTATTTAAAATAGATTTTATACATGGGAGTTTTTGTTTTTTAATTAGTATATGACGTAGTGTAGGGATCACAGAATTTTGAAAATGTGCACACAATCCACTTTTCCCCATAGCACGTCATACGCAGTTTTTAACTGTTTTTTTGACGTAAAATAAATAAATAAATAAATAAGTGGGAGCGCAAGGAAGAGGAAGGAAAGATCGCGGTGTTAGGGTACTGTTCCTCCACCGCGTGGAATCTACGAGGGCTGTCCATAGTCCGTCAACTTCTGGTAAATACCTGTCCTTAATTTCTTATAAAATTCTGTCCAGTTTTAAGATCTATCAGGCATTCTGCTTCTGACGCTATTGTTGCTTCTTGAATGGCCAGCTTTGAGCCAAGCAAGCGAAGACATTGCACAAAGCTTGAAATTTCACTGCTATCATGCGTTTGCGTATCGCCATGTGCCCGCGCGAACTACGTTCATATTTGCCCGCCCCAAAGCCGGGGCTCCTTGGGACACGGGCCACACGTCGGTAAAGCTAACAGCGCCATTTCCTCAAAGCCAACAAATTCTTGTTCTTTGTACATAATTTCGGGCTAGTTCCACCCGCCAAAAAAAGATTTGGGGCTGCCTCCCAACACCCTCGAAATGAAGTTATCAAAATGGGGCTGGCAAAACTAGCTCCCACCCTTTCTTAAAACAAAAATTTGTTGACTTAAGTAAACACGATTACGGAAGTAATATTCTTTTGATACTGAATGTTTAATGTTTCTCTCAAGTGATCCGTTCGAATGTGATTGATGCATTTCGTTTTAATGTTAGAGTTGTTTTAGCAGAGGAAGTAGGAATTTATATCGGTAAATTTATGACAAAAACAGTTTGCTGACTTTCCGAAAGACTTGTTTCACGTATCCAGTGACGTACTCGCGTCGGAGGATCTATTTAGACAACCGCCATGTGTAATCCTCGCGGGAGTTGCTCAGGCGAACAGCTCGCGAGTTCTAGCAAGCTGTTGTCCGCGGCGTTGGCAGGGCTGGGTCGACAGAACAGGGAGATGCAGAGGGGCTTGGTCCCAAGCGACAGGGCGCAAGGCAATGACAAGCGAGAGAGACGTAGCTTTTAAAAGCAGTTAATTGCTCAGCTTCGTTCAAATTTGTCAAATATAGATGGTCTTTTGTGGTTGAAGGGGCACTTCAATTTCTTCACATGGCGAGCTGCTATTCAAACCTAGGGAATTTGAAGGGGAATTTCGACCTTTTTTTTTTTTCTTCACTGGGAGGAATATAACTAGGATTTCGAACCGTCTTAGGTGTCCCAGGGCACCATCTGATGTCACTGACCGGTGCCTCTGACCGGAAGGTCCTAGGTTCGACTCCCGACGGTGGTAGGATTTTCGACACTAGCTACATACCTACGTCTAATTCAGACGGTGTCTGCAGGAGAACTCCCCAACACCAGGCGAATGTCGGAGCAGTCCCTAAGAACAGGCCACGGACCGCGCGCATCTTTCCTTCCTTCCTTTCATATCCCACCCCTTACACACACTAACACTATCATGCACTATACTACTACACATATCGTAAAATCATTTGGAGCTTAGAGCTTGTCCCGGTTGGGGCGGTGCCCTGCTGGTGGGAGATAGCTGATTGCGAAAAATCGGTTAGCCAACGGTAGGTCGGCGCCGGATCTCGCTATCCAGCGGTGGAAGATTATCGCAAGTGCCGAGGATAAAAACTTGCACTGCACTTAGGTCTAATGATCTTGTCAGTCGACGTACACGGAACACGAAGTGACCAATCAACCACCTAGGATTTCGCCAAAACGAGACTGCGCGTGCAGCTGTGTGGTGAGAGGCGAATGGATTTTACGGTGCAAATTATTGTCGTAAATGGAGGGAAAAGGTTCTGAAAATGCATACAAAAAGGTGCTACTGAAACAACTGTATTAAGATTTGAAGCAGTTTTCCCCTAACTCCCTTCTCCTTTCCCCTCCAAATCCAGAAAGGGGTGCACTAGCGCTTTCAGTGCTCTTTTAGTATTGTCGGCGACACATTGCCAAGAGTAAACATTTTCCTCGGGTCACAGTCAACTGGATTTCTGCGCATCTATTTTTATTATTATTATCATCTTGAGCAAATCTTGATTTGACTGTCAGAGCAGCACTTTGAATTCAGCGGGAAAGGGTTAAACTGCTGCAGGAATTCTGATGAAATTTAAATTTGACTTCACAGCTGCAGATAGACAATTGGAGCTGCGATATAAATGACTGGTGGTTTAGTGAACGATATTGTAATATTTATTT
The DNA here is from genome assembly GCA_964035755.1 of Teleogryllus oceanicus. Classification (NCBI taxonomy): domain Eukaryota; kingdom Metazoa; phylum Arthropoda; class Insecta; order Orthoptera; family Gryllidae; genus Teleogryllus; species Teleogryllus oceanicus. The sequence continues at coordinate 101,939,877 of CAXIVR010000010.1, read as the reverse complement.
AATATTGTTGACTTTTGATTAAATACATTTTAAAAAACTTTTCAAGAAGAGAAAAAAAAATATTTTTCTGTTCAATCTCTTAAAAAGCAGAAGTTGCCGAAGCATAAAAATGAGGGAAAAGGTGGACGAATGTAATAAGCTCACGAAATGTGCAACAGATTGTGATCATTTTGCTTCATTTCATTCCCCCAAATACACATATTAAACTAAGAGTAAAAAAGCCACATTTTTTGAGAAGCTGCCGCGCCTTAAAATCCTTTTCCTAGTGGTGAGTGGACGGTTCCTCACTGGGTTGGGAAGTATTTAAATACTTGCATTTGAAACACTTACTTCAAATACATTTTATATTTGAACAACTGTATTTTTGAGTTTTTTGGAAAGGCATTTTAAAAATGTATTTAAATATATCTCTAAAATGCATGTCCAAAAACTAAAAATACAGTTATTCAAATATAAAATGGATTTATATTTATTTAGTCAAAAACCGTAAAAAAAAAAGGTATGTGACGTATGGGGAAGAAAATCATCTGCGCACGCTTTCTTGAGTTTCAGAATCCCTTCCCAACAACTTAACTATTAATAGTTGAAAGATGAGAAAATAGTAGTAGTAATAATAATAATAACAATAATAATAATAATAATAATAATAATAATAATAAATTAAAAAAGCGAGAGATAAACATTTCAAAAACAAGATTTTTTTCGTTTCCCAGTTATAGGAAACTTATTTGTAACGGTATATATTTGCTTTTTGCATTGGTAACTAAATAGAAACTCACCCTAAGCATTAGTACCACTACAAGCAACAGGAAAGCTTAAGATTTAAAACAAATATTTCAAATACAAGTTTTTAAATTCTGCTCAACCCTGGTTCCCACCGCGAGTCAGTCGCCCCAGCTTTCTCTTGTCGAGGCGCGCCCACAGGGCGCTCGCAGCGCCAGCCACGGACGGCGGACGGCGGCGGCGACGGCCGCGGGCAGAGCGCAGCACCGTGCTCCGCCCTGCAGACAGCGGCGCATCGCTGGCCAATGCCAACCTTTCTCACTTTCTTTGATCCCGGTGAATAAGCTGATACGTCATAAACACTTAATTTTACAGGAGAGCAAAAAACAATGTTTATATTAATCAAATCAGGGATTAATGATTATTAAACGAAGGTAATATTTCAACAAAAATATTTTTCAGTTCATTTTTCAGTTTTGTTTGAATATCATTAATCCCTAGCATTAGTTTAAAGTTGTTTTTTTTTTTATTGTTCTAATGATCGTTTCTCGCACTCTATACGCCAATGTTTTTTTTTATTCCGCCAAGAATCTTGCTCTTCTTCTGCTCTTCATTGTCGTGTCGATGACGGACTTCCAAAATTTCCTTGGCCTTCCTCGTTTTCTTCTTTCAAAAAGGAACCACTCAAAGACAATTTTTGGTATTCTGTCGGCACGCATTTTCATTAAATGGCCTTACCATTGGAGTTGTTTGGATTCTACATTTTCGATCACTCGTCTATCTATCTGCAATATCTGTCTAATCTCTTCGTTTGGTATTCTGTCAAAAAGGGTATACTGACAACATCGTCTCCAAAAATTCATTTCCATAGCATTTAACCGAGAGTTTATTACATCTTTTTTAACCCAGATTTCTCTTCCGTGCGTCACACAACTCTTTACCTTTGTCTATGTCATCTGTCACCTTTCTCATACTCATCAAATTACCTTCCGAGCTGGGGGGCCGTGCTCTACAGGAAATTCTCTTCCCAGACGTTCCGTCTACTGCTGCAGACATCCTCGGTAGCGAAAAGGCCGAACACGTGACCTTCCAGACCGCTCGATGGCTACTGACAACTTCGTGTTGACCTATTCGCCACTGATGGTGGCAATATTTTTGACACTAGCTTGACAGCTAGGTCGATTTCTGGCTGGGGTCTGGAGGAGAATTGTAGGTGCCGGCTGCTCTGATCAGTAGTTTTCCGTGGTTTCTCCGATCAACACCAGGCGAATGCCGGAGTAGTACCCTAACAAACGGGCCACGGACCGCGCGCGATCTTTCCTTCCTCTTCCTTGTTCTATGCTTACCCCTTTGCCTGCACCCACACTTACATGCATTACTACGCGTCGTGGGCTTAGAGCTTGGGGCGGTACCGCGCTGGTGGGAGATACCTGGTTGGGAAAACTCCGCAAGTCAACGGTAGGACGGCACCGGATCTCATCTATGTAGGGGAAGATCACCGCCACCTCCAGCGATAAAAACATACTATACTTACAGGAATAATGACTTAAGCAATTGACGTGGCCGTAAACAGCAATCAGTCAAAATCAAATCTACGAGAACGCACCCAACTTGGGGCTGCAGAGGCTGGAAATAAATACTGCTTACTCACTTCCTTTGGAGAAGATCCGGTTCTCGCGTTTGAAACGAGGCTGGCTCTCCTTCACCTGCCGCCGAAGCTCCCAGCCCTGCAACACACCCAACGCGCATTTACTTCCTTTTAATTTCTCTCTATCGCTTACGCAGCAGAGAGAATGTTATGTAATGCTACGCAAAAAACTGCGTATTTTCGACAGAAAATAAGGGCTCTGGTAACGAAAAAGTGAATTGTGGGAATTCTGATTGGATGTTGTTGACGTTCTTATAAGAAGAAATAAAAGAGGTCATCTTCGTCAACAATGATATGTTGACGAAGATGACCTCTTTTATTTCTTCTTAACGAAAAAGTGGATAAATTCCGTTGCTAAATTTAGAAAAATATCCATCACGTGGTGTAGCCAGAATCCTTGGTGTGTGGGTCCTTGATACCGAAAAAATCAAATGACGGGAAAACGTCTGTCCGTCCGTCTCTGAACTACGTTAACGGCTAAACCGTGAGACAACTTCCTCCAAAAATGAAATTCCGCAATTGGTCTTCTGATGTTGCTGCTCCATTTTTTTCAAACCGATATTTTAATTTTCGGGGGTACTTTACATAAAGTCCCTGTGACATTTTAAAAATTAAAAAGAAACGGCTCCATCGTTTTTATTAGACTTTGTTATTGGATAGTGTGAATGACGTTTAAGAGAATGGTGCAGGTCTCATGTTCGTTGAAAACGCTGACTTTTCGAGAATTGCAAAAGTTCAAAATGTTTTCGGCGTCTTCCTACAACTAAAATATTAAAGATAAAGATGTTTTCCTTAATCAAATCTGTTCCTTAAAAATAGGCCTCGAAATGAAGTTATGTACAATTTTTCAAAAATTTGATTTTTACAAAAAGTTACGATTGTGATGTGTTATTTAGAAGAGAAATTGCGGTATAAATAGTAAATGTAAGCAGTACTAAGCACGAGAAAGTTTGTGCTGTTTTAGCACCACTAGTTAAATTTGTTCTTTGTTGAACGTGTTTCTTTGTTGCAGTAAAATTGGAGAAAATTTCTTTTTCACACATAAAAATAATCAAAAATACATCACATGAATATTTTTAACATTCAATTATAATTTACAGTTAATATTACAAAAATGAAGGAGGACGTTCATTTTGTGCTCTTGTCACACGTGTGAGAGAAGGGGTACGGACACGTTTGAATGACCTCGTATGTATTTAAATTTAATTTTTGTAAGCGATTTTCCTTACGATCTTATCCCTGCCAACATTATTTATTTATTTATTTAAAGATATTTATTTATTTATTGTCTTTTATGGTACAGTAAAATGAGATATGTTTAGTATGTAAATTAGGGTGGTCCTAATTGTTGGCAAACTAGAAATGTATAATATAAACGAATATTTCGCATTCGTTTCCATTGTACTAATTAGATTAATTTGATTTTGATTCATCTACAATGTATCACAGAATCTGATCAAACGTAGTACTTACCTCGTACATTCTCCGGTAACGCTTGTGACCAGTATGTCCCGTTGGATTGTCGAAGTTCTGTGGACGAGCTGCGATTCCCGCGACATTGTGGAAAACCTAAGCGATTTTAAGCAGAAATACTCGTTGAGATGGCTACGTGCCTGATTTGCCTAAGCATTGCTAACGTAAATTCTAATTTTGTTACTTAAAGTAATACGAAATAATTTCGACACCAGTGATAGATTTTTATCCGGGTACTCTTCAAAGCGCTTGCAATGGTCCCAAGTTGTAAGCCTACGCCGCCAGATGTCTCTCCAGTTACTCGTTTGGCGAGAACAGTACGGTAACTTGTTTGCGGTGCCTGTGACAGAAACATCGCAGTTGCAATGAAGTCATATAGCGGTGAAGAACGTGCTAAGTGTTGCTTGTGGTACCAGACACTTTCTCGAGAAGATTGTGCTGTCATGAGGTCACGTTTTACATGAGTGGTACCGTTAACTGCAACAATGTGTGGATATTTGGCACACAGAAACCGACGGAGATCATGGATTATACACGCGACTCACCAAAAATGAATGTCGTTTGTGCACTGAGTTCCGTCAAAGTTTAGGGACTTTTTTTTAAAAAAGCAGACTTATAGCGTTTTCCATTTGCCACACTAGTGCGCACCCAGTGCGCACTGAGAGCAGCTTTCTTGTTCCATTCGGCCGCTAGGGCGCACCAGTGCAAAGAACTGCTTGTTCCATTCGCACATCGACACGGACCCAGGGCGCACTAAACTGCACCGACGATCGCGTAAGTGCAGTCCGGTGCACCGGGCCATTGTGAGGTTAGGTACGGAAGTTATCCATGCTGATTTAGGTTCGTGGTGTAATTGTGAAGGCAATTGAGGATCTTCTGTCACGCAGGGATACTTCTAATGATGGAGTATATTATGTTGTGCAAGAAATGTCTTAAAATAATGTTTGTGATTTACACGAAGTTTGGAAAATCAGATTGTGTTTTCCGAAAATATAACCTTGAATAACTTCATATTAACAAGTTTTAGAAATAAAGTGTTTTAGTACGTCTCAATTTCGAAACGCTAATAAAGTGAAAATAAAAATAGTGACCCTTACAAAATCATTCAAATATATATGCCAAGAAATGTTTCTCGCACGCCCATACATATACCAGCGGAAATGTTCATGTTAATGTTTTTATTGTTTTCAGTAATCAAACAATTCTACAGAAGCCTTTCGGTTCAAAATTTTGTGTACTATATCGATCACTGGCAAATCTCGAAAAATGAAATTATTACTCATACGCATTTGAAGTTTTCGTAGTTTTTAAATAAAGAAATCACACGTTAATAATTTATGAATTAAGAAGTAATAATTACCAAAAGACTTTATAAAAATTAGAACGACGATCATAATTAAAAATTATTATTTATCGAGTTCCATCAATGTGACACCAAGAACAGCTGTGTATAATTTCACTGCGTAGCGCACAAGCACTGACTCAGTTCCGGAATCCGTTTCATTCGTAGCTGCCCTTCACGCGTGTGGGGCAGCACTGTTGTGGAGCGATGACGTTTATGCCCTGCACTAGGGTGGGTTCCAGTGCAACGAATGGAAAACGCTATTAAACACGAATTACATATTTAGATACGTTCTAGAACTTTCTCATGTCAACTGGAAGGGGACCTGGGTGTTTCCATTTTTTTAGCAAGAAGGAGCCCCATCCACATTTCCACCTAGAGGTCACAGCGTGTCTCTCCCGCAGTGTTCCTGTTTGGATTGGACGAGAATTTGGATTGGAGATATGTTAACGGCAAGGTGTACATCATTCCACTTCCTTCAGCTTTGCCAACGCATCCATGATGCGCGGGTTGAGGTAAATGCTAGAGCCAAAATTTATTGCTTATTTATCTTTGAAAATAGATTTTATTACATGGGAGTTTTTTTTCTCCCTTTCAAAATTCAAAATTTATTGCTTATTTATCCTTGAAAATAGACTTTATTACATGGGAGTTTTTTTGTTGTTTTTTTTTCTCCCTTTGAAAATTCAAAATTTATTGCTTATTTATCCTTGAAAATAGACTTTATTACATGGGAGTTTTTTTGTTGTTTTTTTTTCTCCCTTTCAACAATTGAAAATTTAAGTAGTATATGACTTAGTGTAGGGTTCACAGAATTTTGAAAATGTGCACACAATTCACTTTTCCCCATAGCACGTCATACGCAGTTCTTAACTGTTTTTGGCGTCAAATAAATAAATAAATAAAAAATAAATGCTCCCGCGTATCTGGAATGAAATCCTTACAGATAGGATATTTGTCATGTAAAAAAAGGGAGCAACATTGAAAATTTGTAGGAAGAAACTTGATGATCAGTCAACTTGTGAACTGAGAATAAATTATTTCAAGTACGTAAATCTACTGTGCTATTTAATGTTACTTTTAGGTAACTAATTTAGAATCTCCCTCTACTGTACGGACAAGTTAGCCGTTAGATAACGAACATAGTTTCGGTCCACGAAGAATGTCTCAGAATAACTGTCACAAACTTGTAGGGAATGAAGAGAAGTCGAAAACGATCACTTTTACTTTCTCGCTACGGAGTAGAGGGAAAGTTATCTAATCTGCGAATAACGGCAAATTTTCGGCTAACTATTACAGGGCCCTGATAACGAAAAATAAATAAAATTTATAAATATTAATCCTGTTGCTAAATTTAGAAATAAAAATCTATCACGTGGTGTAATCAGAATCCATGTTTTGTCGGTCCATCGTACCGAAAAATCGAATGACGGCAAAACGTCTAGTGGCAAAAACGTTAAGCCGATTTTCCCCAAAATTGGTATTCCCCAATCGATCTGGCTGATGTCGCGGACCCTTGAATTTTAAACATATATTTTCATTTTTGGGAATACTTTAGATGATTCCCCAGGGACATGTTCAAAATTTCCAAAAAATGGCTTAATCGTTTTTATTCAATTTTGTTGTTCGATAGTGTGAAGGACGTTTAAGAGAATGGCGCAGGTCTCGTTTTCGTTGAAAACCCTGATTTTTCGAGAATTACAAAAGGTCGTATTTTTTCGGCATCTCCCTACAACTAAAATATTAAAGAATGATATTTTCCTCAACATGGAATTTGTTCCGAAAAGATAGATTTTGAAATAAGGCTATTACACTTTTTTCTATTTTGCGTGAAAGTACGAGCGAGAAAGTAACGTTTTAGCCCCACTAGTTTGCCTATGAACATATAGAGGGAAATTTCACATTGTGGAGTAGCACATATCGCTCGTAAAAAATACAAATTTTGAGTTAATACACTCTCCAGTATTGCAGATTGGTCTACCTTTCAGCAGCATATCTTACGGTACACTATTTCTCCAACAAATGGCAGAAGTGTGAATGCAAAAGTGATGCATTTCAAGGTGAAACTTCAAACTCATTTATCTCTACATCTGATTTTTTTCTCACCCTTACGAAGCTACTTTGTAAGAAGACAACGCTATGTAATACTGCGCCGGGAAATGGCGAATTTTCGACAGAAAAAACTCTGATTGCTGGGTCCTGGTAAAGAAAAAGTGCATAAATTCAGTTGCTAAACATAAAAAAAACCTCTATCCTCTAACTGGAATCCATGTTCTCTGGGTCCTTGATATCGAAAAACTAATTAACGGGAAAACGTCTGTCTGTTCGTCTGTGTTCAACAATAGCGCGAAAACCGTTTAACCGATTTTCTTCAAAATGGATATTCCCCAATCCATCTTAATGAACTCGATGCTTTGGGAGTTTCAAACAGGTATTTTGATTTCTGAGCGTACTTTACACGAAACGTAATTACCATTCTGTTTTTGTTTTTTCAAAAATGGCACCAAACTTTATTTATCAAAAATTGTCCTCTAGTAGCGTAAAGGACGCTTAAGAAAATAGTGGTCTCATATTCATTAAAATCACAGATTTTTTTTGAAAATCGTAAAAGTTCAATATTTTGAGGCGTCTTTCTGAAATATGAAATCTTGACAGCGTCGCAGCATCACATGTGCATGAGGAACGACTTAAACATTTTCCGCATGAGCAGAGCAAAATCCCTTAAGGTTCGAGTCCTGACCATGGCAGGTTTTTCTACACCACGTACCTAGTTAGATCGAATCAGCCACTGTCTGGAGGAGAATGGCCAGCTGCTCGATTGTTTTCCCTGGTTTCTGTGATCAACACCAGACGAATGCCTGAGCAGTACCCTACCAAACGGGCCACGGACCGAGCGCGATCTGTCCTTTTCTTCCTTGTCCTATCCTCTCCCCCTTACACACACACACACACTTACACTAACATGCACTACACTACCACATATTCCGGGAGACCGGTCGGGAGCTTAGAGCTTGTCCGGGCTGGGGCGGTGCCTTGCTGTGGGGAGATACCTGGTTGTGGAAGAAGCTTACTGGTAGGTCCTCACAGGATTTCGTCATCCAGCGGGGGAAGAACACCCCCACCTCCCGTGGTAAGAACATGTACTACACTTACGGGACTAAAGGCCTTATCAGTCGACGCGCCGGGACACTTGAAATTATCAGGCATCGAACCCTGGGTACCCGAGGTCGCATAGGCCTTAGCTGCCGAATCTAGAGCATTTTCTGACGAGCTCCCTCTACCAACCACAGTGGTCGCTATACGACCTCGAAGTTAAAAAGCCATGTAGAAAAGCATATACAAGTGTAGCTGCGGTATATGAGATTCCCCACTACATATTCATAGGCAAAAAGCGATGATTTTCGACTGATCTATTTGCCCTAGAGGATTGTCACATTTATTGACACTCTTGTGGAGTGTGATTTCTCACCCGAGTCACAATTATGAATCTCCATGTTAATTTGCATAATAATTGAAAAATGTTTTTTTTTTTAATATTACAAGAAGCAGGGCAGAATACGTCACATGTAATTCTACAATTTACAATAAAACAGTTTTCCACCTATTAATTAACAGTCAACCACAGGGAAATTCAGCAGCCCGAAAAAAAATGGAAATGACATTTCATCTACAAGGATATTAATGCAGCCAAATATCATTCTTCAATAAAATTTAAAATTTGGATTGATTAATTCCGGCCGCGTCAACTACTAAGGTGAGGAATCCTGTAAGTGTTATGCATGCATTTTCGCCCACAGGTAGTGACATTCTTTGCCGACCTATCGTCGACTAACGGAGTTCCCGTTAACTAGGTATCTCTCACCAGCGGGGCTGCGCCCCAGACGGACCAAGCTCTAAGCTCCCGACCGGTCTCCCGGAGTATATGGTAGTGTAGTGCATGTGAGTGTAAGTGTGTGTGTGTATAAGGGGAGAGGATAGGACAAGGAAGAGGAAGGACAGATCGCGCGCGGTCCGTTTGGTAGGGTACTGCTTCGGCATTCGCCTGGTGTTGATCGTGGAAACCACGGAAAACTACCGATCAGAGCAGCCGGCCGACAGAATTCTCCACCGCTCAGCAGCTCACTTCGTCCTTGCTACGTAGCTTGTGTCGAAAATCCTCGCACCCCAGGACCTTCCGGTCAGAGGCGCTGAAGTAACGTCGTCTGATGTTAAATATCAAACTTGGCTGACCTCTCAATTAACAACAAATTATATTTATACGGTCGCCAGCTGTTGAAAACAGCACATTAATTACATAAATTCTCGCTACGTAATAAATAGCGATTTGACCATGCATTTGCCTAAGGAAATAATTATACGAAGCTAACACAAAAGCTTCTAAGCTATCAAACTTCAAAAGATTGTCGTCACATTCGAACTTTTCAAATGGACGCCCCAGGTTTTAAATAAAAAGGTATCACAACTTTATAGGATCTCAAATCTGGAGATATGACAATCAAATAACTTTCGACATAATACATTTATTCACAAAACAACTTTACATAAATTGGTTTTTCCTGATACGCAGGTTCTAAGGCAGCTGCGGGAAAAACAAAGCAGAATTACAATTTACAAATCAATATTGAAGGACGGTCGAGGCCGTCTCACATGAACTTTAAACAAAGGCGCGTCAAAATGCGCCGACATACAGAATTAACAATTTCAGTCGACCTCTCAACAAAAATTCAACCAAGGACGAGGAGATAGAAAAATACATAAACAAATTTGCTAAAGAAGCCGTCTTTTGGTCTTCTTTTCGTACGTAACCTTCGTGATAACCAGAATTACTTATGAGCCATTGAACAAACTTTCGTAAGAGTGCATAATATCATAATTCTTGGAAATGGACTTCTTACCATAACTTACGTAACATTACAACATAAGAATGCAGCAGGTTTACACTTAAGCGAGAATGAGCGGTCCAAAGTGCCCGCCCGCTCCTCGCTGAACAAAGCTGTGACCTGACACGAGCGCCGATCAACATGCAACGAAAACAAGGTCTGCAAGTGACCCCATCGCTCGGTGCCGGTGACAGCTGTAGCCCAGCCGACTTCTCTGCCGGCTACGGGACCGTGACGCTGCAACCAAGGGCCGCGGTTCGAGCTACCGCACGGGCCTAGCCGCCTTTAACCGTCTTACTCACGGCGGGAGCAACTTTCCATAAACTGCCAAATGCGGCCAAGAGCCGTCTTACTCATGGCAGGAACTGCAACATTAACAACATTCATAAATAATGCGCAGTAAACATTAGCCGAACCTCCAACCAATCGGAGGCAGCGACATACATACAACATAACATTCAAGTAAACGAGCTGCATTTAAAATTCCTTTCCAAGCCAAAAACATACATTTCCAACAAATTATATACATCTATGCACTCAATTCATTAAGATATTGTTTGGTTCTAAGGGAACCAACAATAAAATACCAACCATGGCTCTGGTACAAATAACTAATGAGAAACAATATTAATTAATTATTCATAATTTGATCTGTCTTTGACGGAATAATTTACAATAATAGTGCCGTAACCTACGTTAAAATGCTATATACAAGTTGATCATTAACGGCTCTGATGGAGCCGGGCTCTGTGAAAACTAATGCCACATCACGGAATGTGACACTAAAAGCAAAAATGAGAGAGCGAGCTATGTACAAATTGATCATAACGACTCTGAAGGAGCCGGGCTCTATGAAAAGGTCGAAACTACATCACTGGATGCAGCCGAAAAGCAAAAATGAGAGAGCGAGCTATGTACAAATTGATCATAACGACTCTGAAGGAGCCGGGCTCTATGAAAAAGGTCGAAACTACATCACTGGATGCAGCCGAAAAGCAAAAATGAGAGAGCGAGCCCTGTGCGCGAGACGCGCACGTCTTTTATACCAACCCCTGAAGGGGTAACGGAGTTGCAGGAGGGTGTCACAATGGTGGGGAGTATCGATCGGCTATCTGGGACCTCTTTGCCAAGGAGCACGTAAAAGTAGCGCCTGCAAGGTATGTGACCAGTTCAACACCTGAGCGATGACAGCGAACTCTGTTAGAGATGGTAGGCACTACAACTGCTCCCTGGAGGAAACCAAAGAATATTTTAAACTGATGGAAAAACACTAAATATGATGCTACAGAGGCAAATGAGGTGTCCAGATAGTCCTAAATTTAATGTAGATTCCGGATTTTGATATAAGAATCCGGTAGAACAAATGGTTCTCTTGTAATAAATAAAAACCTGTTTTTAAATGAGAAAAAATTGTTGCATTAAATATAAATTTTTTCTCAGGTCTCACCTGGGCAAAAACTTAGCTCTTACTAACAAAATCTCAGGTTTTTAAACCCTTCTCATGGCCATGAGATCACAGTTTAACTGTAAACTATTACCTTTTAAGAGAAATTAAAGTATAAAAAGTTATTCATATGGTACCATGTTAAACCTATTTATATGAATAAACCTTATAAACTATTGATGTATATTCTTCTCGGATGGTCTTCTGAGATGACTGATGGCTTCTCTTGAGGGTTCACATGACAGAATACAGTAAACTGCAGAAACTTAAATTTTCCAAATTTAACATCTGATACCCTGAGCCACATGTACCGGTATGAACGAGCAGGGCATCCTACGATGAACGTGGAGCTACTTCAGCACATAGTTTCTCATATTATTGCGAACTGACACGCATTATTATATTGCACCTTCTTCATTGTTAACACTTCAGCCATCTCTCGAAAAAGACAAACGATATAGCTTAAATCCTCGCCACTAGAAAAAGTACAAGTAGCTCGAAAAAAATGTATATGAAATTATTTCATGAAGCATTTCAATATTGAGGTACAATGTATTAAAAAAGATACCTTTCTACTGAATACTCAATACGGACACATGAAAAAGTGAACTTTTCCAATTATAAAATTTCAGAAGTTTTAATGAAAATTAAACCCACGATGTACTAATAGGAAAATGTCTGATAAACTAAAACTTTAACGAAAAAATTGAACCAATTTTTGAACACACTTGTATATGATTTTTAAACTGTACTACTCAACACAATTACGAAACAACATTGATATTTTGGAAAAATATAAATTTAAAGAAGTAATTCTGAAGAACATTACATCACAAAAAATTATCAATACTGTAAAAAACCTTTAAAATCTTGCAATTTTCAAAAAATCAAATTTTAACGGAAATGAGATCAGTGCCGTTTTTATACGCTTATTTTGCAACATTCGAGAAACAAAATGAAAGCAAAAAATTTGGAGTCATTTTTGAGAAAATTTTTAAAATGTCGTTGAGGCCTCATGTAAAGTATCTCTAGGAATTAAGACAGGGAAATGGACGAAGTGTAAATATATAAGTTGTTACATCACGAAACGCGAACACGGTGTCAACAATTGAATGAAATAATGAGAAAGCAGCTCCGCAACTGAAGTAGGAGTTACTCCGAACTTTAAATCAGTTCAGTGAAGCTCAGCGCCAGCTTTGCGGGAAGTCGTGGGTTCGCGTCACGCCACGATGGGGCTAGGCCGAGTTCAACCGCAATAGAAAAGTTCAATAGAAAAGTTTAAATCCCAAGTGAAATCGTTTCTGCTGCATAACTGTTTCTATACAATTAGAGACTATACTGAGCATCACAAGAAAAGTAACATTAATTTTAACAATGATACATAATGCATTATTTACCATTTGGACTGTATAAATGAGTATAAACAATCTGTAACAACTATTGTACTACAGCTTCCGGGTCAATGACCCCCATCTCGATCAGGTTTTCCTTTCCTTTTCTTCTGGACATAAATGTAACTTCATTTTCGTGCAGTCTTCTAGAATTCAGTGGGAAACACAATTCTTCAAATTATCGTTTCCATGTTGTCGCGGCAGGAAGTAATAAGAGCCAAAATTTATTGCTTATTTATCCTTGAAAATAGATTTTATTACATGGGAGATTTTTGTTGTTTTTTTTCTCCCTTTCAAAATTCAAAATTGATTGCTTATTTATCCTTGAAAATAGATTTTATTACATGGGAGTTTTTGTTTTTTCCTCCCTTTCAAAATTCAAAATTTAAGTAGTATATGACTTAGTGTAGGGATCACAGAATTTTGAAAATGTGCACACAATTCACTTTTCCCCATAGCACGTCATACGCAGTTTTTAACTGTTTTTTGACGTAAAATAAATAAATAAATAAACCGCTGCCTGGAGGAGAATTCTAGCGGCCGGCTGCTCTGATCGGTAGTTTTCCGTGCTTTTTCCAATGGCGAATGCCGGAGCAGTTCCCTAACAAACGGGCCACGGACCGCGCGCGATCTTTCCTACCTCTTCCTTGTCCTATCCTCACTCCTTACACACACCCACACTTACACTAACATGCACAACACTCCCACACATGTCAGGGACTTAAAGTTTGTTCCGGCTGAAGCGATTCCCCGCTGATGGGAGACACTTGGTTGGGGAAAACCCCGCTAGCCGACAGAGGACGCCGGATCTCACCATCTATACTTGGTTTTTCTAACGTGGCTGCTGAGTGCAGTATCTCCAAGATGAAACTCGGCCCGACTTTTTGCGTCTTGGTCCGGCCGCAAAACGTCGCATGATCGCGACCGCATCAAGCAGCGCTGCAGAACGAGCGACTCTAGCGGCAGGACTGAGAATGAGTAAAATAAATCGTGTTGTATGCCATCTTGGACATACTACCCTCAGTCGCCACGTTCGAAAAACCCAAGTTTAACCGAGGAAGATCACCGCCACCTCCTGAGTAAAAAAAAACATGCACTACCTTTACGGAAGTGCCGAGGCTAAGCAATGAATGCGAGCCCGCGGGCTCACTTTGAAGAAGCGCGGCGGAACGTCGCCCAGGTCGAAGTGCCGCCACAGGCGCCCGTGCAGCAGCCGCAGCCACGCCCACCGGCGCGGGGCGGCCGGGCGCGGCGAGGTGCTCGTCAGCCAATGGCGCACGCGCCGCAGCTCACGGAGCACACTTGTGGTTTCAAATCACATGTCAAGTTCTTGTAAGTAAAATGTTCCTTGTATGTTTATGTATCCTAAAGGATACATCTCAGTTTTGACAACTATCACTATCTTTTTCAAATTCTCTCGTAACGTATTGTTAATAGAAGCTTTAAGTCAAAAATGTTCATTGTATGTTTATGTATCCTAAAAATGTTCATTGTATGTTTATGTATCCTAAAGGATACAGCTCAATTTTGACAACTATCACTATCTTTTTCAAATTATCTCGTAACTTATTGTTAATAGAAGCTTTAAGTCAAAAATGTTCATTGTATGTTTATGTATCCTAAAGGATACATCTCAATTTTGACAACTATCACTATCTTTTTCAAATTCTCTCGTAACTTATTGTTAATAGAAGCTTTAAGTCAAAAATGTTCATTGTATGTTTATGTATCCTAAAGGGTACAGCTCAATTTTGACAACTATCACTATCTTTTTCAAAATCTCTCGTAACTTATTGTTAATAAAAGCTTTAAGTCTTATGTTAAGTTCTTATAAGAAAAATGTTCATTGTAGGTTTATGTATCCTAAAGGATACATCTCAATATTGACAACCATCGCTGTCTTTTCCAAAATCTCTCGTAACTTATTGTTAATAGAAGCTTTAAGTTAAGTTCTTATAAGAAAAATGTTCATTGTATGTTTATGTATCCTATAGGATACATCTCAATTTTGAAAATTATCAGTCTTTTCCAAATTCTCTTGTGATTTCTTGTTAACAGAAGCTTTAAGTCTTATGTTAAGTTCCTTTAAGAAAAATGTTCATTGTATGTTTATGTATCCTAAAGGATACATGTATCCTAAAGGATACATCTCAATTTTGACAACTATCACTGTCTTTTCCAAAATCTCTCGTAACTTATTGTTAATAGAAGCCCTAAGGACATCTCAATTTTGACAACTTCACTGTCTTTTCCAAATCTCTTGTATTTTTGTTAAAGAAGCTTTAAGTCTATGTTAAGTTCTTTTAAGTAGAATTTTCACTGTATGTTTATGTATCCTAAGGGCTTCATCTCAGTATTAACAATTATAATTGTCTTTTCTATACGGGCATTTTTTTCTCTTTAAGAAGAAACAAAACCATTAGACCTTAGCTGCAACATAAATAGCCTAGAAGTTTAAGAAAATGAAATCAATATGTCTATCTATCGATCAATCAACAAACAAACTGAAATTATCAAATACCTTAAACTTTAAACGTTTCTAAATATTCAGTTAAATATATGTACTTTTTAAAAAAAATCACGTGCTATCTACGTACTGGGCGTAAATTGGTTACTTCTGTTTCATTATGTTTGATATTCTTGTAATGTAATCAAGGGAGAAAATAGATAGTAAATTTTTCACTTCTGTCCACTTTTGGAAACGTGGAAGCAGACTTCACCTACCTTTATTTCCGGTCGAGAAAAAAAGATATTGTCTTCACCTGTTGAAGTCTTTGGAGGCTTTGAACATGGAGTTGTGATACTCTTTCTCCATGTTCTTGTGCAGGTGAAAGAGATCTGTGCCCCATACATTAATCATGAAGCCGTGGAGGTAGTATACAAAGAAGATGGCCGCGATAGCCTGGAAGAAGATAAAATGTGGGATAAGTTGACATGTTTATTTATAAATTTCTCAACATAGGAAATGGTAAAAATACTATAAACTAGTGGTGCAAAAATAGCACGAACTTTCTCGCCTTCCTTTGGAGGGGGAGTAAAGCCGGGTGCCCCATGTTAGTATATTTACTGCATGTAAAAGATGAAGCCTAAAAGAAGCCTCCCTTCATCGCCCTAGTAATACCTTCTTTCTCCGCTAGTAGGTGAAAGGAGCGTAACAAAATATGCTTGGTCAGGCCTCATGGCCTTAGTCTCGCCACGTAAAATAAGGCAAGAGTTCAATTCCATTCGATAATGATGTCAGTACTACTCGCGCAACTTTTCTTGAACGATGACCTTGCTTCCCCCTCTCTTCAGCAATAAACAGTTGAAAGCAAAAGCTTGCAGCGAGCACTAATGACAACATTCCAAGCATTAAAACTTCTTTGGCGCAAAACAGATGCCAGTCGAAGCTAGTTGCTTTGATAGTCAAGAATATCTGTTGAGCTTTATTACCGTTATCTAAAGAAATGGCTGAGGCAGGTCCAGGTCCTTCAAGGGAGGAACTCCTATCTAGTGTCCGTACCCAGAGCGATGACCTGGCCGCACACGGAAGAGGTATGACATTGATTATTTTAGAAGTTGGCGTTACTGTAAATAGTCTAGAGGCCGACTTTGTGACTAATACCCCCACTCCGCCAGCATTTCTTCAATTTATTTATTTATTTATTTATTTTACGTAAAAAAACAGTTAAAAACTGCATATGACGTGCTATGGGGAAAAGTGAATTCTGTGCACATTTTCAAAATTCTGTGATCCCTACACTAAGTCATATACTACTTAAATTTTGAATTTTGAAAGGGAGAAAAAAAATCCCATGTAATAAACTCTATTTTCAAGGATAAATAAGCAATAAATTTTGGCTCTTATTACTTCCTGCCGCGACAACATGGAAAACGATAATTTGAATAATTGTATTTCCCACTGAATTCTAGAAGACGTGCACAGAAAATGAAGTTACATTTACGTCCAGAAGCAAAACAAGGGGCCATCTCAGCATTTGCTCAACGGATGAGGGAAACTGGACGAAAACCCTGATCGAGATGGGTCCAATCCATCGTCCGAGAAAAGTTGCGCGAGTGGTAGCCAGTCTTTGCCAAGTGAAGAGGCTGCAGGGGACCCACCGCCGTCGCGAGCGCGATGAGCAGCACGGCCACCTGCAGCCGCAGCCGCCAGCAGTCTTCCAGGAGCCACTTGGCCCTCTGGGGCCGCTCAGCGCCGCCTGGCATCGCGCCCCGCCCGCGCACGCTGCAATACAAAGACAAACGACGACCTCGACAAACGAGATAAACATTTGATTCGCCACATCAATAATTAAAGTCGGCGGCGCTAGCCGAATGCGTTTACTACGCTCCGTGAAGTCACGAAGGTTAAGCGAATTCGAGACTCGCGGGTTCTTGGTTGGGTGACCGGCCAGGGACCCCGGGATCTAACGTCGTCGAGTCCCTGGCCGAAGGGATAAAAGGCACCGATTGCGACGTGACGAAACTTGACTTAGTAATTAACGGAGGATCACTCCAAAGAATGCGCTCAACGCCAATTAAGGGGCTTGGAGACGCGTTGCGTCAAGATGTGGACCCAACAAATTAAAAAAAACAAAAAAAAAAAGTTTTATTCCACTTGCATCAGTCAGATGCGTCCCTCTCCATCAGGGCTTCCTTCATCCTTTGATTGCTTCGGTTTGGTTTTTTCGTGTTTCAACTGCTTTGGTCATTAGACCCGTTAGTGTAGTGCATGTTTGCTTCTCGGGAGATGGCGGTGATCTTCCCCCGCCGGATGGCGAGATCCGGTGCCGACCTACTGTCGGCTACTGGGGTTTCCTCCTAACCAGGACTCTCCCACCAGCGGGGCACCGCCCCAGCCGGGACAAGCTCTAAGCTCCCGACCGGTCTTTCGGAACATGTGGTAGTGTAGTGCATGTTAGTGTAAGTGTGTATGTAAGGGGAGAGGATAGGACAAGGAATGGGAAGGACAGATCGCGCGCGGTCCGTGGCGCGTTTGGTGGGGGTACAGCTCCGGCATTCGCCTGGTGTTGATGGGAGAAACCACGGAAAACTACAGATCAGAGCAGCCGGCCACTAGAATTCTCCTCCAGACAACTGAATTCGACCTAGCTGAAAAGCTAGTGTGGAAAATCCTGCCGCCGTGGGGAGTGGGGACCTAGGAGCTCCCGGTCAGAGGCGCTGCAGTGACATCAGTTGACACACTGAGCCACCGGTGAAAACTTTCCGAAATCTCCAACAGCATTTGCTGTGGTTGATGCTTCCGAGGCAATATTAGCTGTCGGAAAAATTCTTTCGGGAATCGTTGAGGTCCTCGGCTCAACTAGTGGAAGCAGCCGTCATGCGAAGATAGCAGCGAGCTGAGTAAGCCCTTTCGAACTTACGCGGCCTCGATTTTTTCCAAATCGATCGAGGAATGTCCATTTGGGTAAAATCGGCTGACTTTTTAGGCATGGTGGAAAGGTATGGGTGAGTTTTTGCTCTTTCTGCGCACCATCAGTTTGCGTCACGAACCACGTGACCCCTGCATGGGCACTTCGTCTGAAAAGCCAGACCAGACGCTGGCCGCCATGTTGCATAGAGAGCGAGAAGTGTTGTGAAACACTTTCAAAGTGGCATTAAGTAAAATGTTTCAATGGTGAGTAATCGAAAAAAACAGATGAAGGTGTAGTTGAAATAAAAGATGCAATATATAAAAATCAATTCTACTTGTATCTGTTTCAATTACTTGTAACAAGTGATAATTTGGAATAATTCTTGCTGCATTTAATATTTACGCTAATATTGTGACACAAACTAAATCTCAATGGCTGAAGCTGCATAGTTCATACATGTCTTTTCATCATGTAACCTGCGTAATATCGTAAAATTGCCTCATTACAGAAAAACAAGAGAAGATGATCGTGGAAGCTTACCGAAACTTGGAAAAAGTTGTAGTAGCTTTTCAGCAAACAGATTTTTAGCGACTTCTGTATTCAGCATATGCGAATCCTAATTTACCAGAAATTCATTTTTTTTAAACGAACGATGTTACTTTTTTCAGTTGATATGTTCAAATTTTAATAAAGGGTCCATTACCTTGGATTTCATCGGCATTGTTGCAGTTTTCTCGAAAACGCATTACGTGTTTCTACTCGTATTAATCTACAATTTTTACTTTCAGGCTCTTTCTTCGTAAGACGAGAAGGTATTGTAATCGTGCGCCGAGAAATCTGCCATGAGAGTTTCATAGGGTAGGTTCTATAGACCTTCATTTAAATTTTCTCTCGTCTATATAATACGCGTTTTCAATAGGAAATGTTTCGTTATAAATTAATGAGAGAAAAAGAGCTAGGCCCGGGGCAAGTAAATTTAAATTATGTTATTAATAATATCTTGTATAAAAAGGGAAGACGGTGTTCAGATATCAATATATGAGTGCTTTGAACAAAATGTTTGCTTGAATAAAAGACAATTTCATACATTTATTTCTCGAAAACGGTTCCAAATTTTTCCTTTTAAGTTTTTTTGTCGAATAGAATTACTGCGCTTACAACAATGCCGGAGGTCTGATTTTCGTTGAATACTGCATTTCCGAAAACTATACGTTACAAATAATGGCTGTAAATGTAAAGTATGTGCCGCTGAAACACCACAAATTTACGTTCTCCTATACCTACGAATACACATAGTATGACGAGAAAGTGTTTACATTTTAAATCAATATTTCTTCCTGATTGTCAATATATGTCAATGTATTTCGTAATGTTTCCTTGAATGTTCTACTGATGAGGTAATTCAATGGGATAGCGTTCCCTCACCAAGTTTAGCACCTGAAGATGTAACAAAGCGAGTTACGAAACGTTGTGAAATTGCTGAATAAATGATTGTCATAACAAATTTTGGATACTTTTATTTGTTTATATTTTATTTTATTTTTTATGTATTTAACGTCAAAATTAGTTAAAAAGAGATAAAAGGAATTGTGTTTTTTTAATTCCCAAACTTACCTCTTATACATGATGAATTCCATATACAGATGGAATTGACAATTTTTGGCAAGAATTGATAAGAAAAATTTGCTCCGGTGTAACAAAAACTATTTGCACAGCCAAATCAGATATATGGGTCCTTATCTCTCATCGTGCCCTTCGTGAAAAATGGAGAATAATTATTTGAATAACTTTATTACCCACAGAACTCTAGAAGACATATGCACAGATAGTGAAGTTACATTTATGTCCAGAAGCAAAACATTGGGCCAGCTCAGCATTCCCTCAAAAGACTAGGAAACCCGGACGAAAAACCTGTTGGAGATGAGGGTCATTGACCCAGAAGCTGGAATACAATACTTGTTACATGTTGTTTAGAATTATACAGTCCAACTGGTCCTTTCCTTTCCAGTCCAACTAATCCTTTAATATCATCTGATAAAGTTTTGTAAAATAATATGCTTTGTATGTGACTTTTTGTAGTGAGCTGACACCTGATTAATGCGATTACAACGTCGAGTATTACAGTTATAGACATGGATATTAGCTGAAAATATCTTACCACCCTTGAGTATGTCGTTTTCGACAAAAAACACTGATTCGTAAATTATCAGAAAAGGTAATTGTAAAATTCCTAGTTTAATAAAGAGAGGCTTACAAAAATCATGTGAGTGAGATTTGGTTATTATTCGTACAATTATGTTTTGTAATATAAAAGTCTGGGAGCCATAAGATGTATTTCCCCAGAATATTATGCATCTCTCAGGCGGGAATTAACATTCGCGAAATATACACAACGAGAAGAATGAAGGCTGACTGATTTGAAAGAATTCTCAATGCGTAGCTCAATGAACTTAATTTTTTGTTCAATTCATTCAAATGGGCGTTCCATTTAAGGTTTGACTCCAATGAGAAGCCTACAAATGTTGTTGCCTTATCAGTCAATGGTACACCGTTAATTTTCAATGAAGCACAGAATTGCTTATTTGAAATGGAAAACTGTATTAAATCTCTTTTCTTTTCTATTTTTAACTCTTTCTATTATTCTCTTTACTATTAATTTGTTATTACGGAACCAATTTGAAACATCTGATATTGCACTATTTGCGTATTCTTGCATCTCGTAAATATTATTTGAAGCAAGTACCAATAAAAGTGACATTAAAATTGATGAAATAAGCAAAAAGTGCATTTAAAATTACGGGAAAAGGTAAAAAACGACGTATATTAGTCGAAGTCAACAAAAAATGCAAAATAGTGACCTATAAAAAAGGTCATTTCCTTTTGTCATAACAAAATAAATTTCTATACTAAACGGCATTGTTTTAAAGTAAAAAGAAAAAATGACTATTTTATTAAAATCCGCCCCCTAATTATTATTGTCTCACGTTTTTGTAACGTATTTTTGACCGCAGTCATTTTTAACTGGTAGTTATATTTTGTTGTATATCTCTGGAAATGAGTGTTCGTATTGTTTTAGAACGATTTTGCTGGGAGACTGATTTTCACCATGCAAATGTGTTCTTTATTTACGATTTAGTTTTTATTTAGT
This sequence comes from Teleogryllus oceanicus, assembly GCA_964035755.1. Classification (NCBI taxonomy): domain Eukaryota; kingdom Metazoa; phylum Arthropoda; class Insecta; order Orthoptera; family Gryllidae; genus Teleogryllus; species Teleogryllus oceanicus. Next base: position 101,918,474 of record CAXIVR010000010.1, on the reverse strand, counting down.
AAAAAAACAGTAAAAACTCTATGTGACGTTTCATCTGCCCACATTTTCTCTTATACTATTGGGTTTCTTTATTGTTTAACATAGTTATGTATTTACATTAACATTGGTGACTTTATTTTTTTTTTTTTAATTGATAATATTGGATGATTTAACATGATAATTATGCCGTTTCTGTGCGCAAAAATATTCAAATTACCAATAAGAAATATTTATTGTAATAAAAAATGTATTGTAATAAAAAATTTATAAAAAAAAAAAAAAAAAAAAAAAATATTATTTATTTATAATTTTTTGAAATTGTTCACCACAAGCATATTCCGAGCATAGAATGTCGCCGATCATTTTTCTTAACAAGATTTCGGAATGTCTGAAAGTAAGTTCTACCTCTTCAAAAGTAACTGTTCACGACTTCATCACAGATAAGACTTTTATTCGAAAATTAAAATATATTCGTAGTGTAGGGTATGGGGTTAAAGGGAATACACCCCTCCCATTGAACAACGCGGAAAGACAATTTTCTGTCAAATATATTTGTTAGTTTCCGATCGATCAACGAATATTCTCATCGCGAAATCATCTCTGACACCGAGTACGCAGCAAGCAGGGAATCATGGCGAAGATATGGGTCAAATAAGCGCTGCAGCATTTAATTTGATTTATAAGTTGATTCCGTAACATGTATTGCAAACGTGCACCTGAAATGTTCCGTTTCGACGTATAAATAAGTTAAAATTATACAAAATATGTAATTATATCAAAATATGTAAAAATATATAATTATATCAAAATATGTAAAAATATGTAATTGTATCAAAATATGTAAAATAAAAATAGTTCTAATTCATTCACATTATCTGGCAAACTCTAAAAAATAATATGGGATGCAGGTATCTAGTTTCTGTAAAAATATGTAATTACATTGAAATCCGTTCCCGATATATAACATAAGTATAAATTATAAATAAATATTTCTTACGTCGTGAAACTACCTATTTCATTTGAACTTGTTTACTGAAAAGAACGATCGCATCGCACAGTTGTCATGACAACGACTTTGCTGATCCCTAGCTCCCACTCACGGTGGAAGAGGAGTTCTTAGACCGTGGTTAGCGTAGAAATTATATTACGCGGAAATTGGTGTCATAGATTTTATAACATCCATTCATCCATGTATTGGGTGGTGTAGGATGCGGTTCAGCCACGGTGTAAGGCTTCATTCACAATGCAAATTTACACGAAACGCAACGTAGCAGCAAGGGTTTCTAAGTGAGACTATTCACAATGCCTTGACGCAACCGTAAACCCAATTACAAAGTAACCATCACATTCATAAGTTTTGGGAATAACGGATAAAAAACTCAATTTTCTAAGATATTGAAGTTATCATCGAGTAAACATGTTTTGTTTGTTTGTTTGAAGAAATATTTTTAAAATATTAAAAAAGTACAAAATGCAATATGAATTGATAGGATTTTCTTCACATTTAATAATATATATAAATGGGGAGGGGGAGAGAGCGGTTAAAGGAAGGATACGGGGCCTCAGTGGCGATATACATATAGGCAAAAATGTACGCAATTCAATTCAATTAAAATTCAGTGAAATTAAAGTCCATATTGAAACACTACTTACATAATGTTTTCCTTTGGGTCCGCGTAAGGCATGCACACCTCCCGCGCACGCTGTTCTGGCTTTGATTTTCACTGGCCGCTTAAATTCGACTCGAGCACTATTGCTTCAATACATTTCACACAAATAATATTATTTTATTTCGAAAACTTCACTACCCTGGTATATTTGGCAATAATGAAGGCGCGACACACATTCGTATTCACAAGAACGTTCGCAAACCTATATTGAGATATACCAAAATTTTCCTCTCTCTCTACATTTATATCTGCTAAAGATCTTAGAGTCCGGCTTGCTGGGTCAATGGGTCACGATATATTATAATCCTTATTACCTCTATAATGGATTATAGGATCCGCCGACTATACAACGCAGCTGGGAATCTGAAATAGAATGATTCTATTCCTAGTTCATTTCTATTTGGATTGACTAAATGAAAATTCACTTTCTTTTCTAAAGAACAAAATTCAACAAAGTTTATTTTTACTTTTTTATCAAACAATTTAATGAATTTAAGTTAGGCCTTTGATCATGATCTCTTTAAATTTACAATTTTACACCGCGGTTAACTTATCTTTTCTTCGTTGATGTCCCTCGTAGACTTCTCAGTCGAAATATCTTGCGATCTTGCCGTAGTCCAAAGTCCCACTAAATCCTCTTCTGCCCTATCCAAGCTGGTCTCAAACTATTAAAATTACCAGTCCCGATTACGTCCTATGACATAGTCCCGAACTTGATTACCACTCCCGACAAAGTTCCTATTTATACTTCAATATTGCTTCCACATGAAAATATCTACGATCAGTTCAGAAGCGCGTTTCCGACCAGAATGAAATCTTTCTGCATGATTCATCCCTCGAAGACTTCTTAATCTATGCTAAAATCATACAGTTGTTTATTCACGGTCGTTGCTAAGCTCTAGCTCTCGTGATATTTCGTAATGCATGTTCCACCATATTGTCTACAAATAAATGTTAGTTTATTTTAACGTGACATATCGGTATGTCACAATATATATATATATATATATATATATATATATATATATATATATATATAAATTAAATAAATCATTAACATAATATAATTCTAACTATAAATTGTTACGTGGTATGATTTCACCCCAAAACAGTGACTCCCGCTGCGCCCCCCCCCCCCAGCTGAGCCAGTATGACCCTGTCAATGGTTTCCCCCATCCTGCGAGGAGGCCATTGGAGGGGGAAAAAAAGGAGCTCACGGGGACCGCCCACCGCCTCCGCCAGCCCCCCCTGCCGAGGCCTCTCTTCGTGGCCAGAGCCGGAGCTAGACAATTTTGGGTCCAGGGCAACGCTGAAGCGTGGCCTACCCCCCTCTGGAAAAAATTAAAAATGGGAAAGTTGAATAAAGAAACTACATGATTTATTTTATTTCATTAAATGACAAAAAAATACAACGTTTGAGATACAAAAGGATTTTGGAAATCTATTTTAAATAATAGATTAATAATTTAAATAATATAATTTTAATTAATAAACTAAAAATAATTAGTGATAAAATAATATTTTCCTTTAAAACGCTAAACAATTTTCTGTTTGGTTAAAGTTTTTTATAAAATAACTTCTTAAATACATGAAATAATAAATATGAATTTCAGTAGGCCCTATTATAATGTTTGCATGATTTAATTCATTTCAGTGAGTGCTACCGTGTAAGTAATGAGTGCAATGATCTATTTTAGATTTAAAAGAAAAATCACACAGCCGCTTCCGGCCGCGTCGCCAACTGGCGAATCACAGCCCGCTTCGCCCCTCCCCGAGTCTGCAGGCAGGAGACCTCTGGAAACAATCGACTGCACCGCCAGAGGTGTCTCAGGGCATAAAATGAAATAGCACCTAGGTTCGAGTCCCGACGACGGCAGGGTTTTCGTCTCTAGCATGTCGAGTTCAGCCACTGTCTGGAGGAAAATTCTAGCGGCCGGCTGCTCTGATCGGTAGTTTTCCATGGTTTCTCCGATCAACACCCGGCGAATGCCGGAGCAGTACCTTAACAAACGAGCCCCGTTAGTCGACGGTAGGTCAGCGCCGGATCTCGCCATCCAGCGAAGGAAGATCTCTGCCACCTCCCGAATAAAAAAAATACACTACACTCACGGAACTATTGACCTCAGTAGTTGACGTCTGGAATCACTAACATTTAACCATCAGCTGCAGCAACAGCAATCGACTGCGAATAGGAATATTGCACTCGTCGGGTACGGATAGGTGTCATTAGTGTGGTCCAGTTTTTAGTTACCCGAGGGCCAATCAAATTTTAGTATCTTTACTATTTTTTATCGTATATTCTTCCTGTAATAAATTAGGCCCTACCTATTGCATCTTTTCTGTATGTATGTTCTACTTACAGGAATGTGTAGTCTACAGAAATTAATGAAAGGAAACCAATTGCATTTAACTCACTAGTTTAATATGTCATTTTATTTTACTTTCTAGAAACCACTGTGATGGTTGAAACTACTTTTCAGATACAAGTTGATTAATGTGCACTGTAAGTTCAGTAAGGTGAAGTCTCGGGTTGAATTCCAGTGAAGCACTTCCAGTGTAATTGATTGTTTTTTAGACAATTTGATGAGATTTGCATCCACACACATACGTATTACCAAGCGGAGATGACGTTTCAAACGATAGTTTAAGCAATGCGAGGAAACGTTTTTCAGAAATCAGTTTCCAAAAATGTTCAGGGACACTACCCTTTTTTGCCTGCTAAAATGGGTCTGTCTGAAGATTACGATTTTTTATTTGAAAATCGCAGGGTATCTTACACCAATCTTCATTGGTTCATTGAACAATGAAAGTTGTTTTAGTGAGATAAATTCCTGAGGTGGCTGATGATATATCTTCTGTTTATGGTTATTTAATATCGAGTAGTAAGAAGGTCAAGGGCCAACAAAATGATTATGTGGGCTGCAAGCGTTTACCGTTCATGAAATGCATTTAATGAACTACGGTTAATGAAATGCGAACCACATTGGGTTACATGCCTTGCCACCCAGGATATGTTCCATCTCATAATTTGGTACTCGACATACATGCGTAAGTTACATCACAATGTACAGTACATATATCGAGTTGACGTTGCTATTAGTTTCGAGTTTTGAAAACGCCATGAAATTCGTAATGAATTTCCAAAATTCAATTCCCACTTGCAAACCTGCAAAAATCGAGGCAATACTGAAATAAGCTGTTTTATTGTTGTACTGAATAATGTTTCCAGGGAAACCTTGGCTCTAAATTTACGATTAATTCAAAATTTTTGATATGAATATACGCTGATTTAAAACATAAATATCAATATCAAAATTCACGTAAGTATTCCCACAAAACAGAATTCTCATTCAAACAGTAGTACTGTACTTAAACTCTTTCAGAACTGATAGATGTGAACATTTTTTTAAAATCCGTACCTGCCACACATGGGTGCAAGGGAACTGAACAAAATTTGTTTTCAGAAAGCCACTAAAAAGCGGCTCTTTCGGCGCAAATGTAGCTTGTCACAAGTTCAATTTTTAGCATTAGTGAGACGATGCTCAAGTAATTCAGATGAATCCGTGAAAGCAACAAAGGAAAAAAAAATACTCTCGTCCAGCGGCATCAACTACAGAGGGCTGCGGCTGTAGTGAGCTCGGAAATAGTGAATTCTCGGTTATAATGATCTTAAGTCTCTGGTCCCGTTTCAGTTTCATTATAGATCAACATAAGAAAATTCGGTTACAGTGAACCTGAACCTAGGCTATAGTGGACATAGGAAATAAGTACTGGAAATTAATTGTATCTCGTATCTTAAGAGGCGAGTAAAAGTGCCTTCGGATAGGCGCAAGAGGCATTCCAAGGAGTCAAGACTGAATTACGATTCTTAGAGACAGAGGAAAATGCAGAATCAACAGACAGAGCTCAAACTCTGGAGAAGGATCTAGAGAAATCATTAATGAAAAAAGTACAAAACAAACAATTGAATTTTTAATCACAAATAAAGATACTAAAATTTTCAGTTCGTGCTGTTAATTTTCCGTTTATGCTGTTTGTTCAGACGTACGTCCACAGAATTCGGATAATGACATTAATTGCTCCCAAATGATCGTACCATTTTTTCTGGCGTGCGTCCGCAGAGTCGCCTGGAGTCATTAAATGTTTCAAATGATCGTATCATTTATTTTGATAAGCGTCCACAGAGTCGGCCGGTGTCATTAAATGCCCCAACTGATCATACCATTTATTCTGGCGTGCGTCCGCAGGGTCGGCCAGTGGGAGCGGCGAGGCGGCACGATGTTCCCCAAGGGCCCCTGCTGGTGCTTCTGCGCCTCCGCGTGGGCGCCGCGTCTTCACCGCGTTCCTCTCGGTGAGCTCGCGGGCGAAGCTTTCCAAAGCCCTCTACCCTGTGGCCCAAGGAGGCGTTGCCCGACTGCAGCGCATCCTTAGCGCAAGGACGCGTATCTGCGTTCGCCACGCAGCGGACTGCTGTGCGTGACCAGGGGGAATTGACCCCCGGGTGGGCACCTCGGCGCTAGCCCCTATCCGCACCCCGCGAAGGAGAACAAGTAGGGTCTTTGGCTGGTATCTGGGTCGGCCAGAACACAGCTGACCCTCACGGCCACCTCCCCTTCCAATCGAGTCGCCCTGCCAGCTCAGAGCTCCTAGCTATCCAGGCGAGTCCCGGAGTCTCGACAATGCGCCGGGAACAAGATCCCTCCTCTTTGCTCAGAGTATCGGGCCACTACCACGTCGAATTGGAGAACCCTGGGGGCGACCCAATGGAGGTTCGAGTGCCTCCGAGCACCCTTCCCGCCTTCTCACTGCCTACATCGTTACGCCACAAGATGGGCAACCTGACGCTAGGGGAGTGAGTAACCCTCGTGTGGTCTACAACTCCACGCTGCTTTTCATCAGGGGGACAAGTCCCCGGGGTGGGCATCTTGGCTTATTTAGGGTTTCATCCGCATCCCCCGCCGACAGGCTGGTAGCCGGATCCAGCGGGAACCCAGTTTGCCTTCACGGCAACCTCCCCAGCTCAGAGCTCCTAGCTATCCAGGCTAGTCCTCGACAATGCGCCGGGAACAAGATCCGTCCTCTTTACCCAGAGTATCGGGCCACTGCCACGACGAATCCGAGAGCTCAATAGAACTAAGGCCCGTCCCAACTCGAACTAAGGTCCGGGTGGCTAGGGGCCCCTTTCGCGACGCCTCACCGCCTCCACCTTGATGCTACCCAAGTGACTTCCGCCGCAGCCACGCAACCTGATAGAGGGTTCGTGAAGTCGTAGGCTTCCGCGGCCAGAGTCATGTAAATGATCTTGGCTGTCCAGGTGACGCCGCGTCGAAGGCTGTGTTGCCGACGTTTCGACCATCTTATCGTGGTCTTCCTCAGGGCACAACAGCCCTGAGGAAGACCACGATAAGATGGTCGAAATGTCGGCAACACAGCCTTCGACGCGGCGTCACCTGGACAGCCAAGATCATTTACATGATAGAGGATTCGTTGTCCCCGGTTGGACTTCTAAGGGTGGAGAAAATTCATTTATTTTTAATCATTTATTTTACGTCAAAAACAGTTTAAAACTTTTGGTGAAGTGCTATGTGGGGAAGTGAATTCTGTACACGTTTTCAAAATTCTGTGATCCCAACCCTGAGCCATATACTACTTGAATGTTGAAAACAGAAAGAATATGAGCGTTTTTTGCCAGCATTGTTTACAAAATATTCGCTCGGATGTAATAAAACCTATTTCAAGGGTATATCAGCTATACATTTTGGTTCTTATCTCTCATCATGTCCTTTGTGAAGAAATAATACTTCCTGCCGCGACCACATGGAGACGATCATTTGAATAATTGTATTTCCCACTGAATTCTAGAAGACGTGCACAGAAAATGAAGTTACATTTATGTCCAGAAGAGAAACAACGGACCATCTCAGCATTTGCTCAATGGATCAGGGAAACTGGACGAAAAACCCGATCGAGATGGGGGGTCATTGACCCGGAAGCTGTAGTACAATAGTTGTTACAGGTTGTTTATACTCATTTGTACAGTCCAAATGGTAAATAATGCATTATGTATCGTTGTTAAAATTAATGTTACTTTTATTTTGATGGAGTCGGTACTAAAAGTGAAAGGCGATCAGCTGGGAAGCGAGGGTGAGAGAACGATTTTTCGATATTTTTTTTCGATATTTACTGTACATATATCGGATATCCTGAAGAACCTGTTACTCCTCGTGCAATTATGTTTTTTTGAATTTTGATAAAGAAATCGATATTTTTGTTTTCAATATGTGGACGTATCGGCACTTTTGAATTCGATATTCACGGTACTTTACTTTTGTACTTCGGTACTCGGAACTTATGGACTATACCGCGGTTCAGGTAAAAAAATTCGCCGGTTTTTGGTTTTTGCCAAAATTTATTTTTTCAATTGGTTATGGTATTTTTTGTGTCCTTAAAACTAAGTGGCTGCAAAAAATGGGATTTAAATAGCATTTTCCTACCACGTGCAGTGCCACGCCCACTTCTCTGTCACTTATATTTTGGACCTTATGTCTTAATTTTTATTAGCTGATGCACGTTAGGATGTTTTTTCCGTCTCCTGTGTATGTTGCCTGTACTTCGAGGAGGGCGCGGTCGTTGTTCGCTTGTTTCTGTTGTTCGGAAAGTTTTGAAATTGTTGTGAGTTTCGTTTGTTTTGAGTGCGTGTAGCTTGTGAGTAAGTGTTACATCCGTACGTTTGCGGCGTTTGTTTGCGTGTATTTTGTTGTTCTTGAAGATGGCAAACCCTAAAGGTGTTTTCAAGAAACGAGATTTAAAAGGCTTCTGCAACAGGTCGTTTGACGACAGTGCTCGTGTTCTTTGTTCAGCAACAAGTGCTTCATCTAAGAAGCTATTGGAAGACAGTTACAATGAATTTACTCCAACAGACAAGGAGAGCAGTAATAATATTATAAATTTAACAATTTTATCTGATACAATTTGTAAATCTGTGAAGTGTAAACAGTGTGGTGAATCAGAGAGTGTGAAGATTTGTAAAAGTGCTAGTGGAAGAAAAGGCCTAGGTGTATTTGGATATCTTTGTATATAATGTGTACGAAGAGCTTAGCTGTTATTTCATTTATGAGCTCTTCAAAACCACAAGCCTTTAGGCCTATTCGAACTGTTCTGCGTGTGTGGAGTCACGTGCTTCCCTTCAGCCAACCAGGTTCATTTACGTTGTGGATTCGCTTGCCTTGGACGTCGCCCATTGGCCCACGCACGTCTTCGCTCTCGCTTCTTCTCTCGGCGACGCGACGCCCGCCTTCCGAATTTTCGCGAACGCTAGTTTTTCTACTCCCATTGTATAATGCTGTCATTTGTTGGCTTGAACCAGTTGTGTAATGATACTCATTACTAGGGGCGGATTTTAATGAAATGTCATTTTTTCTTTTCACTTTAGAACAATGCCGTTTAGTATATAAATCCATTTTATGTTATGACAATTTAATAATAAGCATTTTTTAACCTTTTCCGACCCTTTTAATGCATTTTTCTCTGATTTCATCGGTTTGAATGTCATTTTTAATGGCACTCGCTTCAAATAATATTTACGAGATGTTCTCCGCCCAATTCCTGAGAACCTATAGCTGGTAGCCTATTCGATTTCTTCGCTCAGAAGTTGTAATGGCAGTCATTGTATGTAATTTAAGGTTCCTGTGACGCCTGTAAGCTTCATTGTGGGTTCAACCGATATCGGGATAACTGAAGTCAGAGATTTTCTGGCGAAGAACAGTCCAAACCAAAAGTTTGAAAGCTGAGGTCACAAGAACGAATAGAAGAAGCCTCAATTACATCAGTACCATATCCAACAACTTAAGTTGTTCATCAGAACGGGTTTGGATCAAATTTTTTGTAATTTTTTCTGTGCTTTCAAGACATTTTAAAAACATTTTAAGAGCTTTTTTGTGATCATTTTTGGCAATTTTTAGTTTTGATCATCCAAATCCGCCTCTACTCATTACGATACAGATTTCAATAAGATACAGAGATAGAAACCAAGTTTAGAAACCAAGTATTGACACGTAATTAATCATCGAGAATCGTTCTAGTTAATGTTTCGTTTGATTGTGTACATTGAAATTGCATTTGATATATTGTTTGTCAGTTTTAATAACTTTTATTATTAGTATTATCTTTCGTGGAAAATTATTGAAAATAAATTGGATCGTAATTTCACTTCGATCCTATTTGCCTAGCGCCGTACTCCCTCGCAGTCGGACTGGTAACCACAGTCACCTGCGGCAGCATGCGAGGGCAGGGCAGGAGACCCTGCCTGATTCCTACACGTCAACTGCCAGGAAACGATTCCATGTAAAAGTTTACCTTACAAAGAGTACCGTATGGAACTCGACGTCGTGGGTATTGATACAGTTTTCGATCCTCTCTCTGATTGGTCGTTTCGTAGACGGTGGCCTTCATCGCGCTGTGCTACTTCGCCAAGAACCTGATGTGGTGCATGGACTGCTACGTGGCCCAGGTGTACTTGCGCGAGTGCGAGGAGCGCCTGCACCACAGCGTGTTCCTGCTGTCGCTGGAGATCGCCAACACACTGCTGCGCTTCTGCAACGACCTGGGCCAGGGCGACCAAGACATCACCATCCACTGCGTCCGCAAGATGCAGGTGCACGCGCAGAGCGGATTTTTTTTTTTTTTTGTGTCGTCGTTGCGGCTCCTTTCGCTTGCGCACGGCCGGCATGTTTTACGCACGAGCTACGCGGATAGGGGAATTTCGACCTACAATATGGGTATTTTTTTTCGTTGCGCTCCTCGCTCGCGCACGGCCGGCATGTTTTACGCACGAGCTACGCGGATAGGGGAATTTCGACTACAATATGGATGGGTTTTTTTGTCGTTGTGCTTCTCGCTCGCACACGGCCGGCATGTTTTACGCACGAGCTACGCGGATAGGGGAATTTCGACCCCCAAAATGGGTATTTTGTTTCGTTGCGCTCCTCGCATTTTTTCTGGAGTGGTGGTGGCCTGGTGGTTGGCTAGTCGGGCGAACTATCGGCTGCGTTTTCCTAATCAGGTATCTCCCACCAGCAACGCACCGCCTTAGCCGGGACAAGCCCTAAGCCCCCGACCGGTCTCCCGGCAAATGAGGTAGTGGAGTGCATGTTAGTGTGTGTGTAAGGGGTGGGGATAGAACATAGAAGAGGAAGGAAAGATCGCGCGCGGTCCGTGGCCGGTTTGGGAGGGTATGCTCCGGCATTCGCCTACTATTGATCGGAGAAACCATGGACAACTACCGATCAGAGCAGTCGGCCGCTAGAATTCTCCTCCAGACAGCGGCTGAATTCGACCTAGCTGAATCAATGGTCAAAAGTTGTGTCAAAATCCTGCGCCGTCAGGACTCGAACCCAGGACCTCCCGGATAGAAGAATTGCAGTGACAAGTTTATGCACTGAGCCATCTCTCCCGGTCCCCCACCTCTCGGGAGGTTTTTCTCATTTTGTTGAGGTGTAAGTCAAATTCAGTTGCCGCCCTGCCGTCTGCACGAGAATTCTGGGGGCCGGCTGCTCTGATCTGAAGTTTTCCGTGGTTTATCCGATCAATACCAAGCGAATACCGAGGCAGTACCTTCACAAACGGGCCACGGACCGCTCGCGATCTTTCCTACCTCTTCCTTGCTCTTAACTTAATCCCTTACTTATACATACAGTCTCATGAACTACACCACCACTCATGTCGGGCGCTGAGAGCGCAGAACATAAAATGGATATAAGAGCAACATCAATGTTAAATGACAGAAACAAAAAACTGTCGCAGCGCTGGCATAAACCTTCCGGCTTTCACAACTACCCCTAGCCCAGCGTATGAAACTTCATTTCACTCAATCCATGTAACTTTGTGAAGTTACAGAATATTAATAGGCTATATTCTACTGCGATTGTTGTGATTATATATATATATATATATATATATATATATATATATATATATGTGTGTGTGTGTGTGTGTGTGTATGTGGGTGTGTGTGTGTGTGTGTGTGTGTGTGTGTGTGTGTGTATAATCACTACAATCGCAGTAGATTGTAGTGATACACACACATAAGATTATCCATTTTCTTAATGCACTTTGGTAAGGTCATAATTGAGGGAAGTCATCTAATTATATGGTGATGCACGAAGGAATAAGAAAATGTATATTAATAAATATTTATTATGTAATTTATATTATACAATTTACATTATGTGATTTATATTATGTATTATGCAAAAGAGGCTCTACAACTTTCTCTTTTTCATGACCTTTTGTACATTTTCTTTTATTTTGAATTTTGTTTCGGAAACTTGTCAAGTGTGAATTCACATAAGTGGAAACACATAGTAGCCTCTAGAACAGCCGGTTACAAGAATAATTACAAGAATAGAATAACAGAAAGTTACAAGAATAGTTCAATCTCCGTCTGCTAGATTTGTTCTCAAAACAAATTTTAAAAAGCCACGTTATTAAGAATCCATCATACATTGATATTTCTACACAAGTTGCAAGCGAAAGTCCTGCATTCCTTATCTCTTATTTACTGAACTATTGTACAAAAAGATACAATGAAAATATGCTTGCGCATAAGCCAAAGAAGAAATGCTCTGAATACAGTAGGCTACAAATTTGATATACAATGACATTTATTTTTTTTATTTTAGGTAGGGGGGCGCATATATAGATATTAAAACTAAACTTATACTAATGTCAAACTACTATTTACATTTTACGCTACTTATTTACATTACACTGCTGTACTTATAATCTAAACTTACATACTAACGCTTACATGTTTACAAACTAAACTTACAGTAGACTCTACCTATTTTCCATATTCGCACGTACAAGTACATACAATCTAAACTTACTACCACTGAGGTTTTTATAGTTTGCCAGGCAAACTTGCACTGGATTTTGAAAGTCACAGTTACAGTTAAACATTTCCCCGCATACACACACACACACACACACGCACACACGCACACACGCGCCACGCACACACACACACACCGCACACACGCACACCGCGCACACGCACACCGCGCGCACACACGCACACACGCACACACACACACGCACACACACGCACCACACGCACACACACACGCGCGCACACACGCACAGACGATGACTTTCCGTCGGGGAGCACGCCCACGCTTGCTCCACCAACACAGGCTTTATGGGGGGCGTCTCTGTGGGCGGCGGTGAAGCCTTAAATTAAATGCTTACCTGCGTGTTGCGAATCATCCTCGAAGACCAGCCAATCGAAAGTTACACAAGTGAACAAAACTCCTCGCTGTTGCGAGAGCGACCGGTAAAACAAAGTATCTTGAAATCCGAAACACAAACCAGACACAAGCCTCACGTATGAACGTAATGGTCAGTAAGGTTATCTCGTCCGCCATGTGGAAATTAAATGTAGGCTGGATGTGACGTACAAGAAAACAAGCGAAAACCACTAACCAATAATAATCGCACGCTCTTTCTTCAACTAGCGCTCTAAGTGGATTCACAATCTGTTGCCAATTTCCGTGTCTCGTGTACACTCCATGGCTTACAGCTTGCCCGGCTGGGACGGTGTCCCGCTCTGGTGGGGGAATACCCCGACCTGCAGACTTCTAGGTCAGCGCTGGATTTCGCCATCCAGCCGGGGGAAGATCACCGCCCCTACGGAGGAATAAAATGGATGGGAAAATGACTTCAGAAGTTGCCTCGCCCGGAAACATCAATAAATCGATCGATCTATCAATCGATCGATCGATAATCTATCGATACATGAATGGATCGGTCGTTGTGCGCAGGTGGAGAAGAGGGCGCTGGCGGGCACCCTGAACCGCACCTACGTGACGCTCACCCAGGAGCTCGATCAGAAAGTCTTCAAGAGTAAGCGACAGCATAGAATATAGTGGGCCTCATTCACAATGCAAACGTAACGTGGCCGCAAACTCGTGGCGCAGAGCGAAGTCGCTAGCCTTTCAATGCGGAGATCCGGGTTCGATTTCCGTCGAATCGCATGCGAAATTTGTTCCAACTAAACGAGTTTGGCCGCTTCACAACCCCTTGAAGTGTCCCTTTCCTAATTCCTTCCCGTTTCTGGCCGCTGGGCAGTGACACAGGGGCACTGGGGTAAGAGGCGCGCACGCGGAGATGCTACCTGGCGGTCCTCTTTGACAACTGACTAGATGGGACGAGACTGAACACATACAGCTTGATAAGATAATAATAATGCAGGATTACTCCGTAAGACGCGCTCAACGCTCGACCAGGGGCGTTAATAAAGTCTGTGTAACGACGCAACGAATTAAAAAAGTATAAATGAGTTACTAAGCCATACCATTCACAATACCTTGACGTAACCGTACACTTAAGTCCGTACACTTTAGAGTTCACAAGCTCCAAAATGTTACGTTAAGTTTACGTGAGTTCATATTGGTGTGCGCAAGTAAGGGGAGAGGATAGCATAAGGCACAGGTAGGAAAGATCGCGTGCGGTCCGTGGCCCGTTTGGTAGGGTACTGCTCCGGCATTCGCCTGATATTGATTGAAGAAACCACGGAAAAACTACCGATCAGAGCAGCTGGCCGCTACGATTCTTCTCCAGGCTGCGACTGAATTCGATCTATCGGACAAGCTAGTATCAAAAAATCCTGCCGCCGTCGGGACTCGAACCTAGGATCTCCCGGTCAGTAGGACTACAGTGACGGGAGTTGATGCCTTGAGCCATCTCTCCCGGTGGGGAAGCACGGGTTTACAGCGATTTCTCTCATTTTAATTCTGTGTGAGTAACACACACACACACACACACAGTGAGGCAATTTTTTCTCTAATTTTGTGTGATTTTATTTTGCAGAAACGATTCCTTTCCACGCCGTTGGGGTTTTTCTCAACATTTTCATCGTTATCTTCGCACTCGGTCTAATTATTGCAGTGATAAGGGTGAGTCCTCATTTGAAGCATAGTGGAATGAGATGCATTGGCTGTTCCGGCGCACCGATTTTTGCTCTTTCTGCGCACCACCAGATTGCGTCACGAACCACGTGACCACAGTACGGGCACTTCGTCTGAAAAGCCAGTCCAGACGCTGGCCGCCATGTTGCATAGAGAGCGAGAAGTGTTAAGAAACATATTGAAAGTGGCATTAAGTAACAATTTTCAACTGTGACCAACCAAGAATAACAATAAGGTGTACAAGATGCAATATTTAAAAGAAATGTTTCAAGTATTTGTTTCAATGATTTGTAACAAGGTGATGATTTTGGTAACTGTTTGCATTTAAAATTCCCACTAATATTGCGTCGCGAACGGGTGCGTGAAGCTCATTGGCTGAAGTCGGTAACGATTCCCAATAGCTCATTCCAACCCTTTTCATCATACACCTACATAGAATACATCAAAAGACGGGAGGGGTGCATCACGTTCGCAATGGCGGATATACATTTTTCAAAGCCCTGAGCTAAAATATTTTTGAGGCCCTTCTTTTTACTATTCACAATAACATTTTTGATATTTCAACCTTTTTACTCAAAATAAATTAAACAGTTGCCTTAAAATGATAATTGTAATCGAAAATTAATTTAAAAATGTAAAGATATTGTCTATATACACTAATATGTATACCTCAAACTACCTCCAATATAATTCAGCTCTATATTAAACATCAATAAAATCTGATTTTGTGAATAAAAATACGATTTTTTGTTCATAAAATCAGAAATTAGAATCACCGAAAGATAAAACCTCTGTGCTTATAATTTTCACTGAACATTATTGTTAGTGAATTGGGTTGGCTTTTACCCGTAGTAGCTTGACACTTGATGTTAACTCTTTTAAGTTTACTAAATGATCTTTCTCCTGTACAATTTGTGATCATTTACGTTAAGAACTAGTGGTGCTAAAACACCACATACTTTCTCGCCCTTGATAATGGTTACATAATATTATTATATAACAGTTTCTTCAGAATCAATACATCTCGGTCATTTTTTGTAAAACTCATTACAAATCGTAGGTTAGAACTAGGAAACGTAGGTCGCACATTAGGTGTGAAAACTAATTATTTTCAAGCAACTATCAACACATATTCCGTAATAAACATCTACGTTTCATACAGACAATGCGTTTCATGTCAACAATGAGACCTGCAGGCTAGCAAATGGATCACGGAAAATTAGTATTTGCAAAATTTAGCTAACCTACTCATACTTTTAAAAAATGTCTATGACCTTTTTTTAAAGAACTGTTCTTTAAAAAGTGATTTCTTTTAATAAAAGAACTCTTAACATTAAAATTTAACTTTTGGAATGTTAATTTTGTTGTTTGCATTTTCCGAAAATATAAAACTGAAATGGGACCACCCCCAATTCCTTTGTTTATCTTACTACATACGAAGGGAAAAAGGATAAAGATGGAGACGTTTTTGGAATATAATTGTTTAGAAAAAGGTTCAGTATTGCCGAAGTTCGTACAAACTTTTGGTACTCAATTGTTTAAAGTTTTCTTGCATATTACATTTAAATCGTTTATATTACATTTCGCGTTTCGTTCTCGCAGTCGTTTTTTGTGGCTCCCAGACAGCAGAAAACTGATGATGATGGCTAAGCGATCGAAAGCTGCTATTTGTGAAATAAATACTATTGTTGACAATGACAACGCCTTCAATCATTTCAATTATGTAAATGTCAACTACACCTCACCACTGAATCAACATTCAGCACTCTCCCTACCAAAATTTAAAGAAAAAATATGGAGCTGTTTTTGAGAAAACCCTGGTTTTGTAATTTTTTAAAAGTGCAAATATTGCACGCACTAATGCACTATTACAATTTTAAAAAATCTACATGACCTTTACGAAAGAACTATTTATGGACAACTAATTCTAAGTTCGAAGGAAAGGCCTGTGTCATCAATTTTGTAGTTGTAGAAAGACGCGAAAAAATTCAAACTTTCGTAATTTTCGAATAGAGTTAACGGTGACAATCGGACCTATGGCATCTTTAGAAGTATATTTTACTTTATTCTTACAAGGCATTTAAAGAAAAAAATTTGGAGCCGTTTCTGAGAAAATTTTGAAAATGTTATGGGGGCTTAATATAAAGTACCCCTAAATTTTAAATAATGTTTTTCAATATTTCAAAGCTTCAACTAGATCCAGATGGGCAGGCGTTTCTTAAATTTGGAAACGATCGTGTGTATCGTTTGTAGTGTTCATAGACGGACAGACGGACGTTTTGCTTTCTATTAGTTTCTCGGCATCAAGGACCCACAAAACAGGGATTCTAGTTACACCACGTCTTAGAGGGTTTTTTTCTTAATTTAGCAACTGAATTTATCCATTTTTTCGTTGTCAGGGCCCGGCAATTAATTTTTTTCTGCCGAAAAGTCGCCGCTTTTGCGCAGCATTACATATCTTTATACTATGTATATTTCTCCGTATATACGTACGTATACGAGAAACTAAAAGTTGCCTATATTTCACGCAAAACTACGCGAAAAGTATTCATATTTTCGAAAAATATCGGTTTCAAATTCAAGGGGCCGCGAAGCCAGCCAGATCGTTTGGGGAATATGAATTTTTGAGAACGTTGTCTCAACGGTTTATCCGCTAGCGTTGATCACAGACGGACGGGCAGACGTTTTGCTGTCAGTCATCTGCATCAGGGGCCCACAAAACATGGATTCTGGCTACACCACGTGTCAAAGGATTTTTTTCTAAATTTAGCCACTGGGTTTATCCACTTTTGTTACCAGGACTTGTAATAAGAGTTTTTCTACCGAAAATTCCCTATTTTCACGCAGCATTACATAACTTTCTTTTTGTTATTTACGTTAGTAAACACGCACTTAGCCCCTTAGCAACCAACCATTTAAATACTGCTTTAAGAGCGCCTCCATAGCAACGGCCGCTAAAATATTTTTAATGGACTCTCGATCATTTTAGCGGCCGTTGCTATGAACACTATGGACTTTCGGGTTTAGATTCTGCTTGCATTAGTAGAAAAAACATTCAACTGTCTGATCACAAACAAAGCATCCAGTACCACCAACCCTTGCTACAGAAAATCAAGAGTAATGACAATTCTGAACTCGCGAAAGTGATAAAAGTTTATTTTTAATAAGCGATAAACTAAAATAACAAAAAATAACAAAAATCATTGTATGTAACTCGTCTTCTATTAGTCTTTAAGGACTTAGCCGGAAGGTTAACTACTCGGCTTCGCTATCGCTCCGCCTCGTAGTTAACCTTCCGGCTGCGTCCTTAAAGACTCGTTTAGAGGACTCGTGACATAAATATCTATTATACTGCGTGAACGGTTGGGAGAAAATAAGAACTTGAAAGGCAACCTGAATGTGAATCTCAAATCTCAATGATTGTGTTCGAACGTCAGGTATGTGAAGAGAAATCGTTTTGGTTAATCGTCTTTTAGGCCCCATAGTCTGCGAGGTTCCAAGCTGTAGCTTATATAGCTTCATGATAAATTCGCCTCTGAGTGCACGTCTACTCGCAGGGGGCCATGGGTGTCTGAATTTTCACAATCTTGTTCCATACTCATTGTACGTGCTAAACACTTTAGCAATTTAAAATGTTAAGTGAGCTTTAAATCTTGGCTAATAAATCTATTCTGCAGCGTTCGCAAATTTGAGCAATTCCTGTGAAGTGTCAGTATCTCTTTTATCCGTTTTAAGTTCAATAATAATAATAATAATAATAATAATAATAATAATAATAATAATAACAGCAACAACAACAACGATGTACCACTTAGACAATAGGAACTCGTATGAACAACTTTTCGTCGCAATACCACGGCCATCTGTTATTCAATCCTTAACGAAGAATCTTTCTTTCCATTAAACATGAAGTAGAGATGGAAAAAAGAGTAGAGATGGAAAAAATACTGATTCGTAATAGATGCATTTTTATTCGGTAGTATAAAAAAATATTTTTATTTCGTAAGCGAAATAAGTTTTTTTACACCATCTCGATTTTTTTGGTATTGTTTTTTGCCTCGGCCTCTTTCTCTACTGTTATTTTTTTTTATTAATTTAGTCAAAAACAGTCAAAAACTGTATGTGACGTATGGGGGAGAAAATCATCTGCGCACGCTTTCTTGAGTTTCAGAATCCCTTCCCAACAATTTAACTATTAATAGTTGAAAGATGAAAATCATAGTAATAATAATAATAAATTTAAAAAAGCGAGGGATTAACATTTCAAAAACTAGATATTTTCGTTGCAAAATTACAGAAAACTTATTTTTAACAGTAAAGGAACGAACAGATTTGACTTTTCTGTATTGTTAACAAAATAGAAACTCACCCTAAGCTCTACTACCACTACAAGCAAAAGGAAAGTTCAACAAAACATGCGCATAGTGAAGCTACATTTACGTCCAGAAGCAAAGCAAGGGGCCATCTTAGCATTTGCTCGATGGATCAGGGAAACTGGACAAAAACCCGATTGAGATGGGGGTGATTGACCCGGAAGTACATTATTTGTTACAGGCATTTTGAGTCTTTTTTTTTAAATTATATAATGGAAATGTAGACTAATTCATTATACTATATCTTGTTTTTGTTAAAGTAAACATTATTTTTCTTTTTGACGATCAGTATAGTCTCTAATTGTATAGAAACAGTTTTGCACAGAAAAGATTTTACTTTTAACTTAAATTTGTGTACCAATTTTAATTGTTTAATTTCATCTGGCAATGAGTTGTAAAGTAACGTACATGTATTGTATGTGGATTTCTTGTAGTGAGCTGTTGATACTGACACTTGATGAACATGATTTCTACGTCGAGTGTTGTAACTATAAATATCAGTATTACATGAAAATAAGTTCCCACCGTTAAGTAAGTCAGTTTTGACAAATACTACAGACTCATAAATAAATAGGCAAGGCAATGGTAAAATTCCAAGCTCAATGAAAAGAGGCTTGCAGGAATCACGTGGAAGGGGTTTTTTCAAAATTCGGATAATTTTCTTTTGCAATCTAAATGTCTGGGAACTAAAGGATGAGCTTCCCTCAATAAGGTGTAATTAAGTGTAAATTTGTAAATGGGATCTAAAGTGTGGTTCGCATCACGTGTGCATGCCAGAGGGTACGTAAGAGGAAGATGAAACTGGACCCACGTGCTCGCACGTAGGAATCCTGTCTTGGGCGCTGGTGTTTCCTTTAGTTTCGTGGCACGATAGCAAATCCATTAAACATGAAGTAGAAATGGAAAAGAGAGTAGAGATGGAAAAAATACTGATTCGTAATAGATGCATTTTTATTCGGTAGTATACAAAAATTATTTTTATTTCGTAAGCGAAATAAGTTTTTTTCGATTTCGATTCATCTCGATTTTCCCAGCCCCATCGGCAGACGTGGAACAGGGCATCAACTGATGTCACTGCCGTGCCTCTGGTTTTTGAATATGGCACGGCTTTTCGCGACTTTCTCGACCTTGCTGCAGGATGTCACATGATCGCGACCTTATCAAGCAGTGCGGTAGATCAAGCGACATCCAGCGGCATGATCGACAAAGACGCGAAAAGCCGTGCCATATTCCATCGTGATGATAAAATCCTCAGGCGCCGCGTTACGAAAACCCAAGTATAACCGTGTGGTTGCGCATCGTATCCGACTTCAACCAATGAGCTTCAGACAACAGTTTGCGCGCCACAATATTAGCGGGAATTTTAAATCCAGCCAGATGCCAAACTTATCACCTCGTTACAAGATATTGAAAGAGATTTATGCAGCGTTTCTTTTAAATATTGTATGTTGCACACCTTTGTGGTATTTTTGATTAGTTACCGTTGAAAATTGTCATTTTGTACCACTTTCCAAATGTTTCTCAACACTTCTCGCTCTCCATACAACATGGCGACCAGCGTCTGAACTGGCTGTTCAAAGGAAGTGCCCGTGCTGCGGTTTCGTGGTTCGTGACGCAACTGGTGGTGCGCAAAACCAGCCGAAATGGGTACGCCGGAGGAACGCACCCAAGGAGGTTATAATATACGGAGGTGACATCGGCCCCAGAAAGTGAAGCCGATCGCGGGTGTGTCCGCCTTATCTGAATATTTCTTTCTGATAATTACAAATAATTGTACACCAAAACATCTTCCTTGCGGAAGTATCAAAATATGAAGGTGGAAAGGTAGATTCCAGGCTTTTTGGACACACTCTTTATTGGGTAGCCTAACCGAGCTTGCAAGGGTTGGCTTCATTTTCCGCAATGAGATATTTTATTGATTTTATATTTCATTGATTTTTCCGTGTTTCCGGGCGCGTCAACGGCTTTGGTCATTAGTCCCGTAAGTGTAGTGTATGATTTTTCTCGGGAGATATCGATGATCTTCCTCCGATGGATGGCAAGATCCGGTGCCAGCCTACCGTCGGCTAATGGGGATTCCCCCTAACTAAGACTCTCCCGCCAGCAGGGCACCGCCCCAGCCGGGACAAGCTCTAAGCTCTCGACCGGTCTCCCGGAATATGTGGTAGTGTAGTGTATGTTAGTGTAAGTGTGTGTAAGGGGAGAGGGTAAGACAAGGAAGAGGAAGGAAATATCACGTGCGGTCCGTGGCCCGTTTGGTAGGGTACTGCTCCGGCATTCGCCTGGCGTTGATCGGAGAAACCACGTAAAACTACCGATCAGAGCAGCCGGTCGCTAGAATTGTCCTCCAGACAGCGACTGAATTCGACCTAGCTGAAAAGCTAGTGTCGAAAATCCTGCCGGCAGGGCTCGAATCTAGGACCTCCCGGTCAGAGGCGCTGCAGTGACATCAGTTAATGCACTGAGCTACCGCTCACGGTCCGAAATATGTGGTAGTGTAGTGCATGTTACTGTAAGTGTGTGTGTGAGTGGAGATGATAGGACAAGGAGAGAAACCACTGAAAACTACCGATCAGAGCAGCCGGTCGCAGAAACCTCCCGGTCAGAGGCGGTGCAGTGATGCCCCCTCCTCGAGCGCTTGAAGGCGTGTGTGTGCGCAGTACCGGTCGATGGGGATGCTGCCGTGGCTGACGTACGCCGGGCTGCCCGCCACCTACAACTGGCTGTACATGCTGGCGTGCATCGCCATCATCACGGAGGCGTCCTACCAGTGGAGGGTCGGCTTCGCCGTTGCCTTCGCCATCGTGGGCCTCGCCGTATTCGGTACGCTCCTTTAGTTGTTCGCGTCGAACGGTTAGCGTATCGGGCTGCTCGCGGGTTTATTTATTTATTTATTTATTTATTTTACGTAAAAAAACAGTTAAAAACTGCGTATGACGTGCTATGGGAAAAGTGAATTGTGTGTACATTTTTAAAATTCTGTGATCCCTACACTAAGTCATATACTACTTAAATTTTTAATTTTTGAATGGAGAAAAAACAAGAAAAACTCCCATGTAATAAAATCTATTTTCAAGGATAAACAAGCAATAAATTTTGAATTTTGAAAGGAGAAAAAAGGGAGAAAAGGGGTTCAAACCCGATCGAAGCCGTGGGGTTTTAAAGGCGAAATAATCATTCATACGCCTTCCTTTGGAGGGGAAATAAAGCCGGCTGTCCCATGTTAGTAGATTTACTGCACGTAAAAACATCATCAAGCCTAAAATGATGCCTCTGAGCTAAATTTAAATAGCCTGTTTCGTCACCCGAGTAATACCTACTTTCTTCCCCAGTAGATGAAAGGAGCGTAACGAAATTTGCATGGTCAGACGGAAGAGCAGGTCTCATGGCCTGAATCTCGCCACGTAAAATAAGGCATTCATTCATTCATTCATTCATACTCACTGTCTGTGACGGACGTGCTATGAAGAGAAGTGAATAATGGTGCACGTTTTCTTAATTCTGTGATCTCTACCCAAAGCCATATACTACTACATACATTTTGAATACAGAAAAAAAATTAGCGTTTTTTGCGAGGATTGTTAACAAAAGTATTCGCTCCGATGTATTGAAATCTATTTCCAAGGAGAAATCAGCAATAAACTTGCGCCTTATCCCTCATCGTATCCTTCGTCAAGGAATAATACTTCGTGCCGCGACAACATGGAAGCAATAACTTGAATAATTGTATTTCCCACTGAATTCTAGAAGACGTGCACAGAAAATAAAGTTACATTTATGCCCAGAAGCAAAACAAGGGGCTCTCTCAGCATTTGCTCAAAGGATCAGGGAAACGACGAAAAACCTGTTCGAGATGGGCGTCATTGACCCAGAAGCTGAGATACAATTCTTGTTACATATTGTTTAGAATTATACAGTCCAATGGTAAATAATTAAATATCACTGTTAAAATTAATGATACTTTCCTTGTGATGCTCAATATAGTTTCTAATTATATAGAAACAATTATGTATGAAACTATTTTACATGGTTTTTAATTTTTCAATCGAATTTAATCGTTTAGTGTCATCTGACAAAGGGTTGTAAAATAATGTACATGTATTCTTCATTCAAACATATAGTCTAGTCAAGTGAGATCAAAAACCGGCGATCGAAGGGAAAAAATCCCGGGATTTTGAAACTTGTCATGTCATTGTTGGTAGCTACCGCATGGTAAACTAAATATCCTGAAATGTGTATGGGGGGTGAGCTGGTGTTAGGAGGGCTGTTTAAAGCAGTTTTCTGCGTTTTTTTTCATATATCTCCGTAACTATTTATCCTAAAGACTTTTTTTAATTGGTTATTTAAGGTCGCATCAACATCTAGGTCATTAGCGACCACTATTGATGTTAACGGTATGGTAACTATGAAGATGAAAGGAGATAGTGATGATAAGGGGTGAAAGAACGAACACAAATACAATCATGCCTGAGGCAGGAATCGAACACGCGACCCTTTGGTTCCTGATCACTACAACACTACAGCTAATTCACTTTTCCCCATAGCACGTCATACGCAGTTTTTAACTGTTTTTTTTTACGTAAAATAAATAAATAAATAAAATAAACAGCCTTAGCGAACTCCGCCACCGGACCGACATCTACCGAAACTTATGCTCTATATAAAATTAAAGTCGGCACAATTTCCAACAAAAAACTTCCTATAAGGTTTTTCTCAAATTACACTGTTTATAGTCGCGTTTCTTTTATTTACGACAAGCACCTTCCATAGATAGTTCGCTTAAACGGAAAAACGTTGCTGTTATATATTCAGTGCTCATTATATACCTTTAACACCCAGAGCAAACTGAAAATCGTAAACCGTTTCTCCAAATAGAAACAGCACTTTGTCTCTAAAAGGATAGCAAAACATTTATTCAAACTATTCTACAGCTCGATACGTCTTCACATGTACAGAGTGTTAAGAACAGCAGATGTCAAATACATGTACTTGGGTTTTCGTTATGTAGCGCTTTGTCTTCACAATGGAATATATCACGTTAGTGAAATAAATTAAATAAGTTAAATAAATTAAAATTAAATTAATAAAAATAAGTTAAATAAATTTAAATTAAATTAATAAAAAAAGTTAAATAGATTAAAATTAAATTAAATTAAAATAAAATAAAAGGAAACGGTTAAAATAAAACACATTAGGGGGCAAAGGGAAGTGGGAATCGGAAATGTTAGGGCAGAAGCGTTGGTGCGGACGATTTTCTGTGGTGCTGTTTGTTTTCAGGTGCGGTGGAGGCCAAACACTGGAAGGAGAATGCCTGACGCCCGCGCCAAATAAATAAATAAATAAATAGTTTAAAAACCGGATAGATTAGCATGTACTCGGCTTCTGACGGCAGGTTTTTCCCCCTTCAGGGGTTTTTTCCTCAGCCGCACCTTATGGTCTCGTTTCCGCGGCTTTGATGCGATGGAGAGACCATTTGGGGTGAATACCAGAAGGCGAAAAGTTAGAACGCGGTAGAATGTAGGTATTGTAATGGCTTAAAGGCCTTCGGCCTAGCCACATTGCATCAAGTTTTCTAATTTGGCTGTAATAATTACCTATTAAATAAAAAAAATAAAAATATATCACGGCTTTTCGCGTCTTTCTCGGTCATGTCACTACATATCACTTGCTCTGCAGGGCTGTTTGATACGGTCGCGATCATCCGACATCTTGCGGCAGGAGCAAGAAAGAAGCAAAAAGTCGTGCCATATTCCATCTTGAAGAGAATACCCACAGCTGCCACGTTACGAAAACCCAAGTGTAGTAGAGGTGGCCTTGACAGCATGACAGGGCAGTCACTACGCCCACCATGAGAATAACACCATCAAATGTTTCAGTCAAAATCGAAGCGTTTTTGTATTTTTCACGAGTTCCAGGGTATTTAACAGAACCACAGACACCCTTCTCATGGGCAGAGGCTATCTAGTTTTCTTTTAATATGTTTGCTTTGGAAATTACTAATAAAGATTATTAATAACGAAACAAACTACCACTCAATTGAAGTGCTATAACTTACTGCTGTTTTCTATTTGGTCTGTTTCAGTTCTGATCTGCCTCATGATCTTCAGTGTTGCTATGTACTACGCATACCTAAGTACGTTGGAGGTCTTCAGGGAAGATGAAAACAAAATGTCTCTTTTGATAACAACTATATAATTATTTTACATTTTCTCACAATTTTGCCAATAAAATAATGAAAAATTGTATTGTTAAATAACCTATATATTTAAAAAAAATAAGGTATTCTGCCATGGCTTCGTTTAGAGCGCCTACTGAACCGATTGTAGTGATTTTTTTTCCTTTAAATGAAAGAATGTGATCCCTAGATGTGTTATCAGATATTGCTTGTGTTGATTCACCAACATTTACGGTGTAAATTAATTAATTTTATCATTTTTTTGACAAATTAATAACAAAGGAAAATCAGTTTAGTCACATTTCTGGAGAAGTGTTTGCAAGTGTCGTAAGTACATTCGTAATTTTTTTTAACAAATCGTTAAAGATTCAGACGTAAACGAAAATGTTACATCACACATATCAGTTTATAAATTCCGTTCTCTTAACTCTCATATCCACGATTTTCCTTATATAAACATTTTTGAACCACGCCAGATGTAACGCTAGTAGTCGCACCGGACTTTGTCAGAGTCCCCAGTCGCAGTTAACTCCGATATCACTGCAATGGTCAAACTAAAATGAAAGAATTGTTCAAAACTACTGTTTGTAGGAAGTTTTTTTTTTATTTTTTTTTAAATTTGTTGCGTCTACATCTTGACGCAACGCGTCTCCAAGCCCCTTAAGGGCGTTGAGCGCTTTACACTTGGGAGTAATCCTCCATTAATTTTTACTTTTAATAATTGTCAAGTCTCGTCACGTCGCAGTCAGTGCTTTTATCCCTTCGGCCAGGGGCTCGGCGCCGTTAGATCCCGCGGTTCCTGGCCGGTCACCCAACCACGAACCCGCGAGTCTCGAATGCGCTTAACCTTCGTGACTTCACGGAGCGTAGTAAACGCATTCGGCTAGCGCCACCGGCGTGTTAAAATTCACACACGTTTTCTTGAACCCTCGCTACGCTAGTTATGAAGGGAGTTTGGTTATTTTCACGAAAGGAATTTTATATCAAATTTGTAGTGCGTTTTACGATGCAAAATTGGTTATCTTACAAGGGAGGAAACATTTCTGGTTATCAGATGTCTTCAATGCTCGTTGCTATCATATATTCTTAATTCAACTAACGTTGGTAAACGAGGGGGAGGGGTATTCCGGGGCTCAAGAAAATGTGGGCATATAATACTGAAGTGACGTGTTTTTAAGGTAAAAGATGTTAAAAGGAAAAAGAAACAGAGTGCGCACGCGATTACTGCAGGATTAAGCAATAAAAAAAACGGGTTTAGCAAACTTAAGTTTGCTAAAAAGCTGAAATCGAAACAGAAATAAGAGAAAAAATTTCCAGAGGCAAGTATGAACAAAGGGGTAGCAGATTAGCGTAAAGAATAGACGTTATAATTTGTAAAGACTACAGATAATAAAACAGTGAGAGGCGGAGGGAGGAAGGAAACGATGAACACATAAGCACACTTATGTTAAATAAAAGTAAACGGAACAAAACAAAAAGTATTTTAAAATGTTTGAGGTTTTTCCTATTTTTGATTGGACATTCTCGTAAATATTTGTGAATAGATTTGATTCCAACATGGTATTAATGTTATTGTGTGTGTTTATGTGTAATGTAGAAATGGAGATATATCCGAAGGCTGGGGTGCCGACGTTTCGACCGACATATCGCGGTCCTCTTCAGGGCTGTACTGCGAACGTCGGCACCCCAGCCTTCGACGCGGCGTCACCCGGACAGCCCAGATCATAACTCTGGCCGCGGAAGCCTACGATATCAATGGAGATATATCATGAATATTTTCTGGCTTCATTATCCAAAATGGTAAGGCTGTCAGAAATAAAAGAATAAGCAAAAATCAGGACGATGTCGAGAAATGAAAATGGAGACTTGTATTAAATTATTAATATTAATGCGCCAATCAAATATTCGTATATATTTCACCGTTTTAATTTTAGATTTCGATGCTTCCCATTGGATAACCCGTCACAGCATATAGTAGTCGTTAATTTGAATCGCAGAATTCGTTGTAGGCGATAGGAGCGTTCCAAGCGGCGGAAGTGAAAGTGAAAAACCTGTGTGGAGCGTGGTGTTGCGAACCAGAGAGTATACACCGCGGACAAAAAGGAGGTTTTGCTGCACGTGCTGCACTTGGCTGCACTCGCCATGATTCAAAATGGGCCACCGGCGGACCGACCAGCCGGCCATTTAACGCCAGACTCCGTGGGCTTTGTGTGCTTGTTTTGTGTGTGTCGGGCCAAGAAAATAGAAATGCTCACGTCTTTGAGTCAGGCTGTTAAGGACGTCGTTTGGCGCAAAGGTTGTTCTGCTAATATTTCTCATGCTCACGTGTATTGGTAATTGCAAATGCAGGAGCAGCTGCCCAAAGACTGCAATGCGGCGAAAAGAACGGATCCTGAGAATTTTGGAGCCGTTTAACTGCTATATATGCCTATGTTCCTGACCCGGGTAAGTCTTCCAAGAAATTTTATTTGGTGGGTTACACAGGGTAAGTTCTTCGAAGTTGTTTAAATTTTTGTTATGGCTGATTGCTTTCGTGTTGGGCAATTTCATTCCATATCTCCGTTCTGGCCTAAAGCACACAATATTCTCATTGGGTATTTATGCAATAGTAACTTTCGTTTCTGTAGATGTAAATCGCAACCTCTAAATCAAAGGATGTTTAATGTGTGCAACTTTTTTCTAGGCGATATATTTGGGCCTCACAGTTGTGGTTTCTTTTAATAAAAGCGTATGGAAATAAGTCCTTAGAGATTTAGTTGTTAGATGCGTAAGAAATTTATAAGTAATTAATAGTGTAACACAAGATTAAGATAAAATGATTAATTTTTAAACAATACATAAGTTAAATAACTATTGCCTTTTCTTTGGAAACCTAATTCTTGAACATGGAATTTTTAAAAGGAATATTCTTTTTGTTTCAATTGTTTGAATAAGGGAAGTGAGATTGTGTTGAATTATGTATTGTTTCAATTAGGATTGTTTTATCATCAGGTCTGCTGCACTGCAAGTATATGGAGTCATATCTTGCTCTACATATGCTATTCATCACTTGAATGCTGCCTTGGAATTGGAACCAACAGGAGCAGAAAGTAGTCAACATTGTTTGGCTGGAGGCAGTGAGTGAAGAAAAGTGGAATTAAATATTGTTCAGTGTTTTTTCGTATGTGGTTCAGGAGGTTAATGATTTCATGTGTGTCATTGATTGTGTGTTTCATTTCAGACAGATTTTAAACTTCCAAATATACTTAGTTTGGAAAGAAATGTACAGAAAGTGTTTCTAAATAAGGACTTTTTTTTAAATATTTTTTTTATGTTTTGTCCTTCAGGTTTTTGAAAAACTGAATTTTAATTTTCTCTTTCTTAATCAATCATTTTAATTCTTTGAAGTAAAATAGAAAATATAGTTTTGATTCATGTAAATGTGAAGTCTGCCTTGATACTCGCAGAGGGAATTGCATAATGTGTGCACCGTATCTTGTCTTCTCGAATTTTAAAAATTGATACAGATTGTAGACCTTGGTTTTTCCCTTAATCTTTTTACAATTAGTTTTTAAGTTTTGTGGCAGTTCAAATAATTACTGTAGTATTAGTTTAATAGTGGTTCATGCAGAGATTAGGATTTACAAATAGAAGGCAATTGGGATATAAGATATTATTTCATCATATATTGAATGCATTAACTTGACATTTGCTCATGTGATTTCTACATTTCAACTAATTGTAATATATTCAGAGAGAGGCTCTGTAATTCCTACTCAATTTTTGTCTCAAGGTGTTTAACTTCTTGGATTTTACTTCGGGAGGGGACTAGGGAAATGTTCGGACACCTATCCACAGGAAAACATATCAGGTTAAAAGTTGTTTCAAAGGAGAAAATAAATAACTAGCATTCTCAGGAGTTTGAGATGATTAACTTTCAAAACTCTGGAATTTTTTAAAATTAGTGACACAAATTCTAATAACGTGGAAAATAAAAGAAGATAAAAAATTGTCCAAAGCTTTTGTAAGTTACCTTAAATATGCAAAACAGATTAAATTTTGTTGTGAAATAATCAGGAGAATTTTAAGTGAATTGGTTGGGTCCTGGCTGTGTTGAGAGAGTCTGTGGTAAGCAATTGGAGCAAAGGCAAGGACAAAAGAGGGGAGAGGGGAAATTGAAATAAAGAAAAAAGAAGCAAAAAAGTTATAACGTTGAAAGAATAGAAACTATATTACAACTAATTTCAGTAGATAAAAAAATAGGCCATGTTAATCTAAAGAATTGTACAATACATTGACAGAGGTAATGATAAACACATAAACTTTTTTTTTTAAATTATTTATTTAAGGTCGCCTTATAAACAGCTAGGTCATTGGCGACCACAGTTACAAAAATACAGTATTTACCAATTCATATACTAGTTAAACATTTTCATGGGATACACATACACAAATCCTAACATTAACATTGTACTTGATATTTTGTGTAATCTTTAAAACGCACAGTTCTAGTATTTTCTGTTCTGTGTTTTTTTGGATCACATTCATACTCCAATCGAAGTTTTAGATATGAGTTCAATCTAGATTTTTCTTCAATGTGAACGTGCTGTCCTTTAATCCCCTGCCTTTATGAACGCTGAATCGGTAAATGTGTGGGAAATTCAATGCAGTAAACCTTCTTTTTGGGCTCATTAGCTGGAATGGCATCTTTCACATTCAACAGAGAATGCCCAAATTAAATGATCAACTGAATTTGTCAAAAGAAATTAAGAACATAGAATAATAATATATCCCACAGAACCAAAATAAAAATAAATATGAAAAAAAGGAGGAGAATCTAGAAAATCTGTTGAACTACATTATTTGGTTGTATTAAATTGTAAATTCATTGTGAGTTTTGTTTTATAAATAAGCAGCATTTCAGATATGTATCTCTTGCTTGTACAATGATTTTCTTCTTGCTTGAGAATATCAGCTTCTTCCTCAGACACATCACAGTTCGTTCAATCCTGTGATTTGTAACTACATAAATCTGGATGCAAGGTGGCCAGCGATCTGGCATTTTGGAATTCTAGGTTTTCTCAGATTTAAGAATACAAATTTTCCAGTTTTGTTTTGCACATTACAATGCATTTTTTCTCTTAATTACTCAACCATACTAGGTTACTCATCCACTTTTGTCTTGCAATCAAATACTAGATTGTAGAATTTTGCACGAAAACAAACATTTAAGGAAATCTCAGAATTTTTTTTGTTTTTCTAGGAAACGTATGTTATTAAGGTTCAGGCAGCATGAAATGTTTAAGAATAATTTTTTCGTCTGGAAAGTTGATTTCAACGTAGGGTTTGAGGCACCAAATTCATTGCATTGGTTTTGGAACAATGTCGATCTTACTGAAAATAACATTAGTTTTCAACATGCAAGTGGGAATATTTTTTTCAAAATGGATATTTTGCTAATGACATGACAAAATATACCTCGTGCATTTCGAGGGTAGCTGTAGATTACATGCCATTCTGTTTACCTGATTACTCGAAAAATGTTAATTTTGTTTTCACTAATTACATGGGAGTAGGGAAAAGTATAAGTCGTACAACTTGAATTTTCAGGATATAGCTATTGCTTTATATTTGGCTATAGCTTTGTTTGCTTGAAACATTCCATGTATTTTTAATGTTTGGAATTTTGAAGATATTGTAATCAATTTTCCAATACAACTTCGACAAGATCTTCAGTAATAGTATCTAGGACCTGAAGTTTTCATTTCAATTTAAATTGATCTGTGAACCACAATAGGAACTCGAGGATTGTTTAGGAATAAGAAAATGGAATGAGAATTACAATTAGATTGTAAAAATTCTTAAAAAAGAACTTGTTGAACTTATTGTTAATGTATTTTATTGAACACTCGTGCCAACATGCCAACTAAGTTCACTTCCCAATTGCCAATTTCTTTTTTTTATTACTAAAACTGTTACTAATTTCATTCTTGTATTTAGTATAATTATTTCTGAATACATTAGCAAAAGTTAAAATAACTGTTAAAATTGTTTTTTCATGGGTGGGACATTATATTTTAATGCAAATTTTGTCGTCACAAATACCATGGTGTGAAGCAGCTATGAAAGGGTGCTGTGATGAAAGAAAAAATAAGCTACCCCTTCACTTTCTTCTCTAGAGACTTTTCCACTGCTGTTTTCACTTGGCGTTCTAATTCCATACCTCTCTTCATGTTTTTTGTGTCTGGGATTTTGGCTTCCATAATTGTGGCTATTTGTTTGCGTAATTATGATCGAAACGGTCCCTCATTCAATTTCAAATTGGTTGTCTGTTAATAAGCTCTTTGTCATTACAATGTGTGGGTGTTTTTCCCAATCACGTTTTCAATTTTTGTGATATTTTGTCTGCTTATCAGATCAAATGCTTTTTGATAATCTATAAATACAATATAATATTTGCCCTTTGCCCTAATCCTTGTGTTTTCTGCTTCGTCTTGTTGATATTTTGTTTGTTGCATGCTCTTACCTTTTCTGTAGCCAAACTGATATTCTGGTATGAAGATGTTTCTTTCTTTTTTTGAGTCCAGTTGTCAGGATTTTAGTGAATATTTTGAATGGGATGTTTTCCAGCGCTGTGCATCTGCAAGAGTTTGGGTTTGCCTTGTCCCCTTTTTCTTTATAAAGGATTTTGATATTTTAAATAATATAAGTATTATGATAAAATGTTTTTGGTAAGCCTAGGGAAAAGTCCGTCTGTGAGCTGTGCAACCAAAAGTGCGATAGATACCATATAGAGAAGCATTCAAATATGAAAAATTGTTTATTGAAAACAGTAATAACTAAATAACAATAAAAACCCTCACGGGTGAACCTTTCTTTATTATAATCATTAAAGATCCATCTGCATTATAGTGTTTGCTTGCTTCTTATACTTTTAAAGCTGTAACACGCACATACCTCAGTTCACTCCACAACCAGTTTTTACATTGTGCGCAAGAATTTTCTTCAACTTTTTCCAAAAATCAATTACAGCTACCATCACACCAGTATTCGAGAAATAAATAATTAAGCGACAATTACTTGTACTGTTTAACTATAGGTCATAATACTTCAGTAGTTCAGTTTGTAACATTTCGGTTTGCTGCCGCTTTGAAAAATTAACATTATTTCGAAGTGCAGTTTTTTGTTTTTTTAAACAACTGTTTATTCACAATTTCTTCTTTGTGTGAACATTCGGTGAATTATTTAGAAATGAAAATAACTTAAATGACGAGTTGTCCTTTGACAGCACTTCTAAGATAAAAATTGAATTTTTTAAGCTTAATTCAGCTATTATATATTTAAATGACCGTTGTCATTGACATTGCCATTTTTGTTACTATTTTATTTATATCAATGACGGAGATCTAGGGGGTGGTGTCGTTTCAATCTTCTGAGGTCTTCACTGTTGTCCAGGATGTTCACTGCAAGGTAATTTGGGTGGTTTTCAAGTCTTTTTTTTTTTCGTATTTTTTCCTAAATTCTGTAATGGTCTGATGAATAGTTGGAATTTGCAAATCAGAATGTAATGTATTGTTAGATACATACCATGGTGCATTTGCTATGTATCGTAGGACTTTCGACTGAAATCTTTACAGAATTTCAACATTCGAATGCCTAGCTGTTCCCTAGAGTTGTGTACCGTAAGTCCAAATTGGTTTTAATATTGCCTTGTAAACAAGTAATTTATTACAAAGAGAGAGGCAATTATCTGTCGATCATCCAATACAGTTTTTTTAGTTTTAGGTCCATCTCCTTTTTTTTTTTTTTAAAAAATATATATGTGAGATAGGTTGCGGTTGTGATGCCGTCATCAGCGTTGCCAAATGTCTAAGCTGTGTGCCCGCTAGGTGTCACTCGATTTCCAGCGTTTCGATTGCAGCGTTTTTTAGAGGCCGCTGCCGGAATGTTTTGCGACACTGCGTGCCGCTTGCCTTGCACGATTTCCTGGCGCGGGGTGATGTGGTAATGGCGGTTCGCCACAGCGGTCATAACACTCGCATTATCCGTACCAAGCCCGCACATATTTGTTTATATTCAAACCTAAAGATTCGAGAGTTTATTGAACTGCTGAAGGTATGGAGGAAGCATCACAAGCCTCCAGTTCCACCAAAGTTAAAAAGTTGACACCTGTTTTCCTTGAGATACGCCATAATAAATTATAGCGATTCCCTATAGATTCGTTGCCGACATGTCATTTGATTCGTCGAGTAGAAGACTAAACGGTCTGTCGCCAATGTCCGTCAACAGTCCTTTTTGGAAAAATGGGGCCAAAACTTTTTTTTATAATGACGCTGCATTTCGTGTGATGAATCTTGCTGCGCTGCTTTGCTGTCACTAAAACACACATGCGAGATTTCTGCCAAATGCTCTGCAGCATGAAATGATTGCATGTGAATAAAGCAATTGATGCCTCGGCTCGAGAAGCTTCATCAGTTTTTTCTTGTATACTTAATGTTTGCTGTTGACTGGCTGAAAATGGTTGTGCCATTTCTTTACGCTTTTTGGATTTCGCATGCTCCATGATACTTCACGTTTTACTGTTAAGTTAGTTCCGCAATGTCTGAAATGTTCAATGTCATGAACCATGTATAGAATACAAAATATATATATTCAACTAATAATAATCTTCAAATGTTGAAATATACTTTATTTATATAATTGAATTTAATTATATAATTAAAGTACATATAATAGTTATTTATATATACTTTAATTAATTACACCAAATAAAGAAGCAGCTTGTACTAAGATAAATTAGAGATAATAGGTTAAATGTTCAAAATTATTGGCTTTTATTGTTTAAGGGTCTAATTAAAAAAATACGGAACAAGTATTATTTACCTGCATCTTCCCTTTGTTGGGTCAGTTGGAATTAACAATAAATTGAGCCAAATTTGCCCTGTTTATCACTTTCGGTAGGACATAATGAATGAAAACATAAGCTTTCTCAATTACAAAAGTAACAAATCCACTTGGATTTGTTAATGTACCCGGGTAATATTCCCTTGCAAGTATCAAATCTGTACTTGCCTGAGAGTCGCAGTAAGTGAAATTGGAGAGGCAAGTATCACATTGTGGCATCCATTTAATGGTTTTCCTAACCATATACATACCACCATAACCATAAGTAATTATACACTTTTCTGTATGTGTAAAAGAATAATGTGGAAGTTGATAATCAGAGAGTTCTTCCTCGGTTACAACTTCAGGAGCCTCCTCCTTAACATCTCCACTTAAAAGTGACTTCACTGTGTCCATCAAATGATATACCTCATTCTCACAGTTGGCTCCCACAGCATGTGAAGAAGTCAACCGCCTCACTGAGAGACATTTGAATGAACTAGTGAATTGAGATGGAGAAGAATTGTTATTCCTTCTCCTATGGCTACTAATCGAAGCAAAAAAGTTCTCTAGGACATCCTGATTGAATTTTCTTGTAAGAAAGTAATTGGAGGATGTTGCCAAGAGTTTTTTCTTCAACTCAACAAAGCCTCTTAATGAAAAAACTAAGTTATCTGTCTGCTGGTTATTGAGATTGGGTCACAAGAAAGAAAACGACATTTTTACATTGCCGACGTTTCGGCCGTATATTTGGCCTTCATCAGGGCTAGAGAACAGATAAAATATTTATATACAAAGATATGTACAGTACATCACTTAGATCTATAGTTGCAGTTGAACAATTGATTATGAATAGAATAATTTATTATATTTGTTTACCTGTAATGTTCTTAGTAAATACGTTATACATTCTAAACGTCCTTATTGCCTATGTTGTTCAATATTCTATAAATTATAACAATTTTAATTGAGATAGGCATTTTTAAACGTGCTGTGCAACCGCTTCTGTTGGCGCATGTAATGCTATATCAGTGATGCCAACTTATGAAAATGAAATGTGAAACTATTTGAGTATAACATACAGTATACACATTCACACACACACACAAAACCAATGGTCAAATTACAATTTGGACATAAAATCAAAATAAAATAAATTAAAATAATATAAATTAAAAAACGCAAACAATTAATATATCAATAATTAAGAGAGTGCAATTTGTATTATGAGGAAAGGCTATTGTTGTTGATAAAAAACGAAGTGCTTCACACATGGTGGTTTTGTGAATGCATTTTTTTTAGTAAAAGGAGAATGAATTAACTACCCTCATTGCTGTCCTCCACAGCTTCTCATGAAGAGAAGCAGCAGTAATAATATGGCCTTCCTCTGGGAGCCAACTTCCTGTTTCTGTTCAGGGGATCAAACAATTTGTTTAATAACATGACAAGGTCAGCAGTCTCGTCAGATTTTTCAAGCATATCTGAAACTACAAAACAAATTAATATTAGTAAGCATTTGAAAATGGAATGTTTAAACTACATTTGGTGGTGTTCTATCAATGAAATGCAATTGCTGTACCTGCTTTCATCAGGGAGCCGACAGTGTACCTAAACACCTGTGTGGCTAAGGACACCTTCATTTTATTGATTTTTTCTGGAACAACGTGTTGCTCAGTTAACATTGAGCAAATCCTTGCTCTGAGCATGTGATAAAAATGAAGGATGTGGTCCCATGTAGCCACCTTTTGGGGTTTCTTCAGCTGAAAATGTAAATGTTTGTCCAAAAGCTGATTTCTCAAGCATTTGAATAAATGTGGGGTGTCGAATAAATGAATAAATTGTTGGTTATTCACAAAGTAGCCTAGAGGTAGGTTTCCTCCAGAACACTGCCTCTCAGTGACCGATAGCAATCGTTTGATCGCTGCCCGGTTGGTGGGTCCCAGGTCACAAACAGATGCAACCACCTTCAATCCCACATCCTGGCACTTCTCGATGATTTTGGGAATCATATTTGCGAGGACATGGGAAGAAATGGAGCCATTGGAAAAGGAGAATGACAAGGGTTGCACCCAAGACCTAAACACGCCTTTCAATAAAAAGACGTTAGCCTCGGTAGCTATTTTCGGATTCCTTGTCTTCCCAAAATCTTCCATCCATGCAGTCCCTTGAACGATTGTATGTCAGCTGAGGATGAACAGCCATCTCATCCCAAATTAAGATGCAGCGACCATCCACGGGCTTCAGTAAATCCTGGACGCCCATCAACAAACGAAGCCCACTGCCGCAGTGTTCTTGGATGAGGAAGTTAAACGTGCTCTCTCAAGAATGAGTAGGCCCGCGCAGAATAAAAATTGAGAGTAAGAGCAAACTGTCTAATCTTCTCACTGTACCTGATGTTCCTGATGTACCTCTGTTCCTGATGAGGTAAATTGACGATTTCTTTCATCACATCACTGAAACAATTGTTTATATTGGCTGAGACAGACTTGCACAATCGTTTGTTTAGTTCCTCAATGAGGTTATTTTGTGTTGAAAGCTACTCCTGTTTCCTTCGCGTTCCTTGTCTGACGGTTTTGAGCTTCTTTTGAGTTTTTTGGCAGTTGGTTCCAGCTGCCAGGTACTTTTTGTTGTTGTTGTTGTTGTTGTTTGTGGGACTTGGCAAGCTCGTATTATGATGAGCCATTTGCGATATCACTTACATTCTCTATATTCACTGTTTCTTCATCTGAAGAAGACAGTGTCCTCTTCACTGAAGCTTTTCAAAATTGATGGGCATTTCAAAATTTAAATATTAGGATTGGTGCACGAAATGCAACACAGCATGCAACTCAAGTGCGTGAGCGACTGACTGACTAATTTCACGTCCTGGGAGCTTGGAGGATCAGTTAAATTGTGTATTAAGAGGATATATTTTAACAATTTTTAATCCTGATTTTAAGTTGTAATTTTATTTGACAATGTTACATATTTGCCTGGCTCCTTGCCTTCCTCTTTGCCCTCATTATCACTTGGGTGATTTCTAACATTGTTTCGTCTTTAATGTCCTCGGGCAATACACCAATGTTCTCAATAATGAATTGAGCAAACGGCTCCACACCACTACCTACATTCCTGCTGGACGAAAGTTTTTCTGACACCACCTTCCTGGCCTCTGCAACCGCTTGCAGCGACTGAAGGATAGTATCTTCGTCCACTGAAGACGTCCGATGCCTTTTTTTGCTGAGTGAGGTGAGGTAATTACCTCTCGAATAACAAAAATTAGTTCACCTCCATCACTGCTATGACTGGCCTCTTCTATTGTAACCAGTTCACTATCTGGAACAATTTCACATTCACTAGTGGTGAAATTGTTATAGGCCTCCATCAACGGCCATTCTTTTCTTTGCGATGATCCAGCCCCACTTCTAGAGGCCATTTCCTTATTTTTTTTCTCCTTGCAATTCCGTTCTCTCAGAGTTTTGAGTCTGGTCTGGCATTCCGACGCTGGATGGTTTAACACTTGGGCAATTCTGGCCCACGTGTTCTCCTTCAACATGATGTCCTTATAACTTCCATGTCCTTTATCATAAATGCACGGATTTTCTTGCACTAAACTAATTAATAATTCGTCGAAGGTCACACTTTTGTTTGCCATTTCGAACCAACACTTCGCAACTCGTACCAAAACTCCACAAACTTCTCTGCTCTACCTTTCAACTATACACACCAACGCACACCAATACACACGCATAAACAAGAATCGATCTGGAGTCGACCTTCCTTCTCGTGGATTTTGTTGTGCATTTGTTTTTTCTGTTTTTTTTTTTTCTGCTCTCTGATTGGTCTTCGATAGAATTTCGACGTAAACGTAGAAGCTTGGAGCTTGCGAGCTCTTTAAGTTTACGTCTCACGTCTACGTTTACGTCAAGGCATTGTGAATGATCTCGCTTTATAACCCATTTCTAGGTTTTGCGGCTACGTTACGGTTACGTTTAAGTTTGCATTGTGAATGAGGCCTGCGGCTTTTATAATGTTATCAACATTTTCTGGCTTCGCATTGATAACTCTGTGTAAAACCATTTTGCCAAAGGTATTCTATATGACACGTCGAGCACGTGATAGGCGATAATTGTAAATTTTTTTTCTTACATTGGTCAATGATGCTTTGGAAAATGGTTTTATGAAGTTGTTTTTTAGGGGAAACGCTGCATCACCTACAAAATAATGAGGCATAACATCTGCTGTATTAGGAAACGGAGCAGGTGGAGGGACTGGAAGCAAATTATTGTTCAACTTTGGCCAAATTCAGATTGAGTGAAAATGCCACTGTCACTCTGATCCATGTGAGTCAATATCCACATGTGTGAAACAATAATTGGCATCACAAACGGCCATTAAAACTATACTAAAATTTTTCTTATAATTGAAAAATTGGGATCCACTATTTGCTGGTGATTGAATAATCACATGCTTTCCATCAATCGCACCAATACAGTTAGGGAGGTTCCATATTCTACTAAACTCTTTTTGCAATACTGGTATAATCTTCCTCAGTTAGAACTGACAGGTATTTCTCGTGCATTGCATTCCATATTGCACACGTGGTTTCATTTAATATTTTGCAGCATTTATTTATTTATTTAACGTGCTATGAAGAAAAGTGAATTGTGTGCACATTTTCAAAATTCTGTGATCGCTACACTGTCATATACTTAAAAAAACAAACTCCCATGTAATAAAATATATTTTCAAAGATAAATAAGCAATAAATTTTGGCTCTTATCCATGTTGTCGTTCGGAATAATACTTCCTGCCGCGACATGGAAACGATAATTTGAATAACTGTACTTCCCACTGAATTCTCGAAGACGTGCACAGATAATGAAGTTACATTTATGTCCAGAAGCAAACCAAGGGGATATCTCAGCATTTGCTCAATGGATCTGGGAAACTGGACGAAAAACCTGATCGAGATGGGGGTCATTGACCCGGAGGCTGTAGTACAACAGTTGTTACAGGTTGTTTATACACATTTATACAGTTCAAATGGTAAATAATGCATTATGTATCATTGTTAAAATTAGTTACTTTTCTTGTGATGCTCAGTATAGTCTCTTAATTGTATAGAAACAGTTATGCAGCTGAAACGATTTCACTTTGGTTTTAAACTTTTCTATCGAATTTAATCGTTTAATGTCATCTGGCAAAGTGTTGTAAAATAATGTACATGTATTGTATGTGAATTTTTTGTAATGAGCTGTTGATACTGTCACCTGCTGAATATGATTTCTACGTCCAGTGTTACAGTAATAGACATCGGCGTTTTCTGAAAATATATGATCCCTCCGAAGCAAGTCATTCTTGACAAGAAACACTGATTCGTAAATCAACAGAGACAGTCACGTGGGTGGGATTTGGTTATTATTCGTACAATTCTTTTTTGTAATCTGAAATTCTGGGAGCTATAAGATGTATTTCCGCAGAATATTATGCAGTATCTGAAGCGGGAAAGAACTTTCGCGAAATATACACAACGAGCAGTATGAAGACTGAATTTGCAAGAATTCTGAACGCGTAGCATAATGAACTTAAAATCTGGGATGAATGAGGTATCAAACCACAATAAAGACTAAATAATTTTACTTCACATAAAATTAGGCCATACACGTGTTTCAGGAGCGTTCTCCCATCATCAGTGGCTCTATAATATATAAAATGACATAAACAAATAAACATATGAAAAACAATATCTACAATGAAGCGCAAATTTACTAAATAAAATTATTTCAACAAGGAACTTACCCAGTTAACACAGATTAAACACTTATAAAACC
Organism: Teleogryllus oceanicus; assembly: GCA_964035755.1. NCBI lineage: Eukaryota > Metazoa > Arthropoda > Insecta > Orthoptera > Gryllidae > Teleogryllus > Teleogryllus oceanicus. The sequence continues at coordinate 101,878,637 of CAXIVR010000010.1, read as the reverse complement.
ATTTCGAAATTGTCCTCATATGACGCCATCTTGTGCATCGTACGATGCACGAGGGCAGACTGAGGGAAGAGGAAGGAGGAAAACTAAGGATGAGTAAGTTAGTCAATGAATAAATTTATGATGGGGCTGGATCTAAATTGGGATTGCTCATTTAGGCATATTAGGTTGGGATGTTAGGCATATTAGGTTAGGATGTCCTTCTGGAGTCGTAGGAATGTTTGCATAGACAATGTTCTTCAAAGTTCTCCAGAGGAAAAAATCGAGTGGTGTGAGATCAGGTGAGCGTGGAGGCCATTTTGCCACACCACCTCTCCCTATCCACCGACCTGCATACATTTCGCTTAGAACTTGCCTTGACACAATAGCAGAATGTGCAGGGCAACCGTCGTGCTGATACCACATACCAAGATGCAACTCCAAGGGCATTTCCTCTTTATCAGCGTTGGCAAGGTCTCTTTGAGGAACTTTGAATACACTTGACCTGTCCTGTTTCCTTCAATGAAGTATGGACCGACGATAAAATCATCAAGGATCCCACACCAGACGTTCACACTCCACTGCCGCTGATACTCCACTTGACGAATCCACTTCGGGTTCTCCGTCGCCCAATAGTACATGTTCCGTAGGTTCACTTGTGCGTGATTTGTGAATGTCGCTTCATCGGTGAAAAGTATTTTGTTGAGGAATTTTTTGTCTTTCAGTGACATTAGGGCAAATCTACAGAATTGCACACGTTGTTCATAATCATTTTCACTCAATTGCTGGTGCAGGCTAACGTGGTAAGGATGATATTTGTGCCGGTGCAGTATACGCGGAACACTCCTTTGACTTATACCACAAGCTTGGGAAATATCTCGCGAACTCACATGGCGGTTTGTAGTTACATATGCCATTATATCAATTTCCCTCTTCTCATCAGTAGCAGGCTTCGTTCTCTCTCGTGGTTTGGAATTCCAATTGCCGCTTGATAATAGTCGTTGGCATATTCTTACTAACGTTTTTCGTGACACAGGTTTCCGATTAGGATATCTTTCTGAGTACATTTTCACAGCTTGCTTTGCGTTTCTTCCACACTCACCGAACACAAGAAGAACATTAAGTTTTTCTTCATTCGTAAATTTCATCATGTACGCCTATGCTCTATTGAAACCGTTTAAAGAGTCAAACTGCTACAATTATGAACACTCGCTCGTAAAGTTTCATGGGCGAAGTAAAAAGAGATTTAAATTTCACTTTACAGAGCGCAACGCTGTGACGGCAAGAAAGGACAAACACTATTTCCGCCTGCCGGAAAACAGTTACGAAATGGCGTGGATCACATGGTTTTAGAGGAACTGAAGAACGCATTTTTTTCTAGTTTCTCTCCAAATATTAGGAAAACTTATATTACTGCATTCGTCTCTTTGAGATCTTTACAATGATGGTGAAAAAAAATGTATACTTCCATTTAAAAAATCGAAGCTGTGTCAATATCTCCAAAACTACAACAGTTACAAACCAGAAAATTAGGTATGTTATTTCCCCAATCATCCACACCAAATTGGCGCAAACTGGACTCCGATACCTCAAACCGTTTCGGAAATATTTGCTGCGGCCAACTTAGGTGCCTCACCCGGTATATTAAATAGGTAGTAATTCATTTCTAAAAGATTAATTTATTAACGTATAACAAAAGCTCAATGAAGAAACGAACACAAATAAGAAATAATGTATAGGTACATTCCAACTTGGTAGCATTCAGCTGCCTGGAATTCTCAAATTACGCTGACGAAGCCTGGGAAATTGGGAACGGACATTTCTGATGAAATGAAGGAGCAGCGGAAGTATGCTCTCTGTTAAGAGCTTCTTAATATTGTTTATAATGTAAATATTGTAGTATGGTTTTAATATTCCAACTCCATTTTATAAGAGATCTGAAGATGGCAATAATGTGTAGACGAAACATCACCTCATTAACTACTATGTAAACAAAATATACTAAAATAAATTACATCTGAATGTCTAAAATTTAAAGTGGAGATGTTTGTATTAATTATTTATCAATGACATTCTTCGAAGGAAATAAAATTACAATACTTCCTTTTCACGTTAGTAAGCGCGAGAAAGTAAAACGAATAATATAGCCACCTCAGCCCAGCACGTTAGAAAATCCATTTAAAGAAAACCCTAAAAAACAAGATGATACACCGCTAATAAATATCAAAAAATTAGGGGAACAATTTTTTTAAATTTTTCATGAAGATATTTTTATTAAACAAAACAATTCCGAGTATAATTTATTTAAATATTAAAAAATTCTAAAAGCCAATAAAATGTCCTGATTTTCCCAGTTTGTAATTTTTCCCTGCTATTTGCACGTCCGCAGGAACGCTGAAAATACTTGGTGCATTTTAGGAGCAACAGTCCGCATCATTATCGAAGAAAATTCAGATGCTGTGGACATTCAGGTCGTATTAAATTATCATTATATAACTGACTCCTCTCACAAAAAAAATGGGCAAGTCTTTCGAAGCCTGAACATAATCTCATCAAATGTTCTTACAATAAATTTGATGTAACGTAGCCCCTGCAGTTTTGGAGTTCGTAAAAAATTGTTTTAATGTAGATTTTCCAATCCGATAATTCCATGCAAGAGAGGGAATGGAGTCTCCAGTTGCCAAGAATCTGAAAGACAAAATATACGGTAAATAAAATATGCGGTATTTAATACACAGGCAACTAATTGTGCTCACGAACAAAATAAGTAGGGTAATATTGCTAGGGGTATACTGCCACAACTTCAAAAAATGTAAGTACTGCTGTGGTTAAGGTAAATTTCTTTGCTGTCTGTTCCCAAAATTTGCTACCTCTTAGAAACATATACAACCATTGGTTATGTTTGGTTACAACTGTAACAAAGGATGTGGGGGTACTGGACGCAGCCAAATCTTGTAATCAAAACTTGGTTAATTTTGGGTTAATGAGTTGAAGTAAATATATCATATCCATTGCATGTTATGCCAATTATTAATTAAAAGCAAGACTATAATGTGAGAAGGTAATAACATTTACTACTTTGGATATTACCATGTGTGTTACCGTATTGGCAAATCAACTCTTAATATAAAATCAAATCTTTCAAATATGGAAGCTGCGACTTCAATATTTTGAAGAAACATTGTAGTTTTGTGACTGATAAATGGTCAAAATAATTATTAAGTTTGATGCAACAAAGCAGAACTTTAAAACAAAGAAGTGGCAATGTTACCCCACTCTCCATACCTTATTTAAGAAACTCGCCTCAGAGTTATGGCCAAACGCATGGCTACAGGAAGAGATTTACGAATGCTTCTTTTTTCCAAAAATGGAGATAGTAACTCCAACAAGCTGTGAAATAACTGTGGCGTCATCCTCATATACATAAAAAACTGGTACGGATCTTCTCTTATTAAATTACTGAAGTCCCCTTGTTCTTCCCGTATTGCATTTAAGGGATGAAACCTCCAACGCCTTTCTCTGCGCCTCCTTTTTAAATAAAGCGCCCCTGAAATTAATGCTGCAGAAGCTTGCAACAGCACAAGCTGCACGCCCACATCTCTCTCCATGACAAAATCTGAACGTGGCGTTAAATATATTTGCGGTACACAATTTAAAGCTCACTGCTCGCATATAACCGCAATAGGTTGGGGCGCAACAGCTGCTCGCAAATGCAAAAGGCGAAATCGATAGGAGAGTGGAAAAAAATGCTAGAAACGCATCGATCAATATGTTGAATTCTGATTGGTTCAGGCAAAACCTACGTTCCAGCTTACGTTTGCCATTGTGAATGCTCGTTTTTACGTGAAAAGTTTACGGCATACGTTTACGGCTTACGTTACGTTTAAGTATTAGTACGTACAAAGTTACGTACAAACATAAGCATAACACATAAGACATAGACATTAATATAAGCGAAGAGTTGGCGTATTCACAATGTCGAACATAAATATAGGCAAAATAAGAGCTTTCTATTGGCTATGAGACATTCGAGTTTACTATTGGTTGGATATGAGAATCGATTTCGAGATATCGACTGTGTCCATGAACCATGGATTCGATTTAAACCAGTGCGAGAGACAAATAAGACTGAGGTATGGGAGTTCTTCGTGACTAGTGCGAATAAAGTTGTGTATCATGAACATAAATACTGATATCGCGTCACAATTTATGCTGATGCAAGCCAGCGTTGCAGTGTTGCTTGGTGCAGTTCACCAAAGGAGGCGGCGGCAGAAGAGGCGCTGGTGGATTGAACCAGAGGAGACTCCAGCAGGGGATTTTAACCCTTTTAGACCCACATTTCTATTTGTGAAAAAATGTATAAATCACATTTTAATTGCTATTTACAGTTAAATTAAGACATTTTGATTGAAACTTCAATAAATTTTTTCTTAGAATTTGTGTTTTGGAGTGTTCCCATATGGGAACAGCGGGACTGAAAGGGTGGGTGAAGAATACAAATTTTTTTTTGAAAGTCCACATAAATTTAATGATTTAACTTAGTTTTGAAGATAGATAATTTTATTTTGATGAAATAATACAAAACAGTCAGCATGCAGAGATATAGTACATTTGATACACTTCATTCGAGAATTTTTTTTGCATTGTCCACAACGAGACTGTCTCTCTCCTTTGGAAATGAAATGACCTTCGTTGTCATATCGTGTTTGGTTTGTTACTCTCTTTCTACACTTCGTACCAAACGAGTGATTTTCCTGGAGTCAGACGCTGTGAGTATTTTTGAAGGTAGGTGAGAGCAATTGTTCGTGTGAACTCAAGCTGATCCATTTGTACTTTCGAGCCCTTCGTGCACAATCTATAAAGATGCCATGCATTTTGTACAGACGCATTCAATGGAAAAGCGAACAACTGCCAGTACCATTTTTTGCCTCTTATATTTACTTCATTTTTGAGACATTTTGATCTAAACGATCAACACCTCCATGTTTATATTATAATAAATTACTCCCAGCGGGCTGGTCAATCATTATATGCCTTTGTGCTTAGCACTGTATCTTCTAGCTTTCCCAACAGGTGCAGCACCCCACTGTGTTGAAGCAACAGTTACAACATTGTTATCATTGTACCTTACAAGAGTTGCTTTTGATGATGTATCTGTGACAAGGCAGTAAAATCCTCTTTCTCTTTTTAGGACGTCTTTTGGATCCATTAGTGGCGCATTTTCAGTTCTGTTTGCGCGTATTGTACCTGTACCGTTCCATCCTCGCTCTTTCAGTTTCTCCAACAAATTTATGGAGGGAAAAAGTTATCAAAGTACAAGTTATACTTATTTTCTGGAAGATTTTCTGTGAGTGATAAAACCACAGATCCTCCTACTCCAACGTCGGGTATGTGTTACCAGTAGCTGCTCCTGATACAAATTTGCCTGGATAAGGTAACCTAATCGGGTACACAAACACCATGCTTTATAACCGAAACGGATCGGCTTCCCGTGGATGTGCTGTTTTGCCCCATGACGACCGAAGTACGGAATCATTGACTCGTCTACACACAAATTTATGTCACCTGGAAAGTACTGCAACCATTTCTTGTTCAACATCTCCCAAAGAGGCGTTATCTTTGCAAAGCGATTCGATCTATCTAAATTTTGATTATCACACACATGTAGATATTTCATAATTTTCATGAATCTATTTCTAGAAATTGCATCAGATATAGCTTTGTTATAACTGTCTGGCCTCTGTTCCCAGTACATTCTCATTCTGTGTACTTGAGAATAACCACTAACAAGTAAAACTCCCAAAAATACCTTGATTTCATCTTGTTGAAGATTGAGATTGTTTTCACCTTTCTGACGGGCATACAAGTTGGAATAATCACAAATCATTTGAATTATATCATTACTGTAAAATAACTCAAAAAGCTTTACAGGATCCTCGTCAAAATTCAAAATCCAATCAGGAATTTCCCATTCTGTGAGAGTAGTTTCCTCTTTATCTTCATTTATCCAATTTCTTAATTTTCTTTTCTTTTTCTCTTTTCTTTTCAGATTTTCTGAGTCACTTACTTTCAAATTTGAAACTGTGTTTGAAACAACTTCTTTCACCACCTCACCTGATATAATTTTCTTTACATTTCCTTCCGCATGAGATAAAAGTTGTTTTCCGGACAAACGATCCAGTTCAGTTTCATCTTCTTCTCCACTATCTTCTTCAGAAATATCGCCTTCGGGTGGTACAATTACTATATCACCTTCCAGAACATCGTTTTCATCCGCCAGAAGATCTGCAATCTCGTTTACAGTCAACCTAAGAAAGAAAGTTTATACCCTGTCATTCAGTCCCGCTGTTCCCATACAGGAACATTATAATTGCATGTTTATAATTCTGCAATGTGAACACTTACAACAATCATAATTTAAAGGATTGTAAAATGATCTCTCGAGATACTAATAGCTACAGAATAATTTATACACACGATGAAATACGTACATAAAATACATACCTTTTCGTTGAAGCCATTGCAACGTGCATACGCTACTGCTTTCTCACAAACAATTGCATCCAGAATGAACGAACCGAGAAATATAATCGCTCGGAGATAAAAACAGATACGATGCTATCGTTCCGCAACGCAACAATAGGAAACTGTTGTTTTTCCATTGCAACGTGCATACGCTACTGCTTTCTCACAAACTACTGTTCCGTATGGGAACAGCGGGTCTAAATGGTTTAATAACCTCCTGCGTGAAATGCGGGAAGATGATCCCCATCAGTTCTTTATGTATACAAGAATGACACCCGAACAGTTGGATTTTTTATTCAATTTAGTGGTCCCTATCTTGGGGGGGGGGGGGAAATCGTATCCGGACAGCGCTGCCAACATCCTTGCTGTTACAAGAAGGTTTTTGGCCACTGGTGATTCCGTACCGTCATTGGCATGGAATTACGGAAATGGAAAGAGCACATGTTGTATATTAATCAATGAAACACGTGCTATTTGGGAAGCAAAATAAAACAATTTCTTGCCTAATTATATCTTTTATTGCATTGCTCTCATCCTAGCATTTAATAACAATGATGTTGTGATGTCCCTCCTGTGCGAATGCTAGTGGTTAAGCGTAATTCACGCAGGAGAGTTTTCACGTTAATGAACTGAGTGGTCGAGGAAGGGGAGAAGGAGAAATGAGCAAAGATTTTTAATTAAATTCATTTCTGAATTAAATATTTAATTTCCATTACCCAGTACCATCTTATTCCAAGCTGAGAGAGAGGGAGGAGAAGGAGAGAGAAATTGAAGAGTGGGAGAATGAGCGAGGTAGGAATCGAGATGCGCTCCTGATGGTGTCAGCCTCTTACCATAGCCCCGATCTCGGCCTGGAGGAGGTTGGATGCTGCGGCGGCGGTAGAGGCGGCGTTCTGGTCCATGGCGTCGTTCGAGATGTAGAGAGACGGAGTGACGGCGTGACAGGTCGTTCGATACGGTACACACGTACGCGGTACTGCTCAGAAGCTCAGACTGCCCCCTGCTTCGTGCGCTCTGTATTTATATGCTGGGGGATGCTTTTTGAAAGTTTTTCGAAAGTCGGTCTAGACGGTCAACATGTTTGTCCCAGAGCCTTGATTTCTTCACGTCTCGTCTTCCGTGTCCGGTAGCCATGAGGCGAGAATTGTACTAAGATTGAATTTTTAATAAATTTAAAGTTGGTCATCACAATGTTATTGATTCCATTGTCTCCAATTTGACACTTTCTGGCAGCAGAACTAGTGTCCTCCACAAAGTTGGAGAACGACCTTTCCATACTGTGGGCTTTTTTTTCTAACATTTCCGTGAAGCTGGACGTGGCGTTTGCCACTAATCGCAGCTGTTCGGAAATATTGAGGTCGTCACTTGCCCTTCGGCACCTCTTTTTGGTGGCCTGAATTGCAGGTTCCTCCTCTTCTGCTTCAGGCTCAGGCTCCTTAACGATGCTTTCAAAAGCATCAAAGCTTGCTAGGGACATGACCTCGGTCCCAGGGAGAGCCATGTCCCCAGCAAATGAGGCTGATGTACTTGCATCAGGATGCACTGTAGATAGATATTAATTCTGCAGGTAGGATTATACAACCTGGTGGCAGAACACTACAATTTACAGATTGTATAGGAATATTAGCCCAGATTATCCTGAAATAATTTTTTGAAAATTTCTTTTCAAAAGTTGGTAAGGGCGGTCGCTAGGCATGAAATAACTCGTAAAACATATATTTAACTCAATTCCTTTTTTAGTAAAGAAAAGATTGGGCGTCCTACATATAGGTCGGTGGGATAATACACTACTGTAAGGGTCATTTATTAGCATATCGAAAACATCATGGATATTATGTGCAATATAAGGATAATTATAAATGAAAGCATTATTGAACAGAATATATTTATTTTGTATGATATAAGAACAAAACATTTTGTGTGCAACCCAACACCACATTTTTGACAACGGGTTGTGCACTTTTGGTGACAGTGTCGGCAACGTGTTTGTTTCTCCTGACAGATAACAAGGTGGTCTAGTCTGTCATACCTAGAATCTACATTCTCTCTCTGAGGTGGTTTACTGGGGCCTCGCTTTGCAGTTTTTCTGTTAGTTTCTAAGAGAGCTGTTGCTACTCTGCGTCTGAATGACAAATGGTCAAGGTTTCACCATTTTTCTGTGGAGAAGCCATGCATTTTGCTCACTCATGTCAAAACAGTGCATTATCAGAGGATAATGCCATTTTTTCCCCTCTGATTGAAACTCGGTACAAGGATATGTTCTGGTCTGCTCGATCCACGCCGCCCATAAATTTATTATATTTTCCAATAACATTTGGTTGAGTCACCTGAATTCTTCTTTTCCTTCTGTAATACCTTGAAACACTTAGAAGCGGGTATACTGATTCTGAGTTTGTGGCAAAAGTAACTACTTTATTGTCCCGCCATATGCACACCAAAACAGTCTTCTCTGCAACAGCAAACTCAAAAGAACCTCTGACACTTTTCTCCATGGTCTTCACATCTGTTATTGGACAATTTGGCAAGCGATTGTCTCTTATGGTACCTGTACCTCGTATTCCTCGTCTTTGAAGTTCCATAAGTAGAGGAATACCAGTAAAAATTATCAAAACATAGGTGGTAATTTGGCAAAGTTGCATTTTTTGTTTTCTCCTGCAGAGCATCGCAATACTGAAGCACAACAGATCCACCAAGGCCAAATGATTTGTATTCTTCTTTTACAGGAGTTGAAGCACCTTGATATGGTTCAAACCAAAAATGTATCCAGATGTATTTGTTCCTACCCATTGCTTATAACCATATCTAATAGGTTTATTTCTAATAAATTGTTTACAGCCATGGCGCCCAAAATATGGCACCATAGCTTCATCTACACTATGATGTTCCGAAATAGGGCCAAAATAAAGAAATTTTGCATTCAGGTTGTTCAAGAGAGGACGAAATTTTGTGAATTTATCTTTGGGTCATAATTTTCCAAGTCATTCAGATGAAGATGCCTAAATACAAAATCAAAACGATTTCTTGAAATTGCTTGAACGACGAGTTGATTGTGGGTGTCAGCGGCATTTTCCCAATACATTCGACGTCTGGCAGGGCATAAATATCCACTTGGAAGAAGTATTCCAATGACACATTTCATTTCATCGTTTGTAACGTCCCCCAACCCATTCTTTCTGGCTATGTATTTATTTGTTTCGGTTACGAGTAAATCTACTACATCTTCATCAATAAAACGGAAAACCACTCAAGAGGAGAATCTTCTATTGCATTTGTGGAAATTACGGGAAAATTTTCAGGAACCTGTTGTACTCTGTCTTCGTTCGACCAACTGTAAACATTTTTCTTTTGCCTTTAATGGAAGTGGAAAGAACATTTTCTGACTTGGATGGCATTGCGCATTCTTCTACTGAAAGAAATTCAGTATATTTACCTTTTATTTGAGCTTCTGCTCGTAACACACTACCTGGAAGATTATTGGCATTCATATCATCCTCGTCTCCGGAATCTTCATCAGTAATAAATGCTGTAGCATTTTCTGGAGGAGATATAAAATATCAACTTCTCCAGTGTCATCATTATGTTTCCGCTTCCAGTTCATCTATTATTTCACTCAAAGACAGCATTTCCGGCGAATCCTGTCAAAAATTAAACGTTATCCTCCAATTTTGTTACTGATCTTTCGACATCATAGCATGCGTTTTATCCTACGACCTACATGTAGGACACCAACTTTATTCAAGTTATGAAATAAAATTTGTAATATTATTTGCGTCATTTGGTTATCAGATGTATCATTTATCTTATATATGACATATTAGTCTACATACATACTTAATTTTTCTGTAAAGAAATGTAAAACTTACATTGTCGAAGCCGACGCGCAGATGAAGAAATCGCAGTCAAGATTTTGCACCAACAATTAATCAAATCGCTCCGTTGCAGACGATACCTAGCATCCAACTGATAATTTTATATCTCTAGATTCATAAACCAGTGTTACCAACATCATATGATAAAAATACTGTAAGTAAACTCTACAAATATATACCGTCCTAAATGTAGGACGGTAGGATAATCTGGGTTAATACAATGTAACTTTAAATTTGTTTGACACAATAATAATGATGATGATAATACAAGGTGTACAACGTTGCTTCCGCCGTTTTATCCTCAAAAATGACCCTTTATTGAGCAAAATGCTTACACAGATATTATTCAAAGTAATGGCCATCGCTGGCCACAACTTTTTCCCATCTTTCCGGCAGTGTGCGAATGCCGCTTCGAAAAAATTGTTCATCTTTGGAGGCGATCCACGAATCAATCCACTTTTTGACATCTTCGGAAGTGTTGCTCAGCCAGGTCGTGGGCCATTTTATCGGAACAAGTGATAATCAGAGGGAGCAATAATACCAGGATCACGTGAGAGGAAGTTGCTGTAGGTCTTCCTCGGTCGTATATGATCGTCCAGGAACGCCATGTATTTGACCATTGGCCAGACCACCTTCTTTGAAGATCCTGCGCCACTCCTGGTACCAGTCTCCAGGTGTTTTTCTTTCCTTTCTTGGGAATACCTCTCCGGAGAGATTTAAATCTCGTCTGGCAAGTTGGAACTAAAAAGTGGGGATATTGAAAATATTTCTAACATACCATCTCATGATTCAAATCACTGTATAATTATTGCATGTTATTACTAGTGATTCATAACCCATAGGAAATACTTTCAACACCAAAAAGTATCTCTAGGGAGACTGTGATTTTGGTTAGGGAGATTTCTTGAAATTGCATTCTCATACACTTAACAATTTCAAGGAATGATACAAAACATATCACCAGACTCATAGTTGCAATAATTTAACAAGAATGCATTTTAAACTTGTCTTCCATAATTTTACTTTAATAATGTTTGATATAAAAATTCTATATATTTTTATGTGTGTATTTGTCTCTGAACAAAATCACTATTTTTATTTTTAGTTACATTTTTAAAATTATTTTTATGGAAAATGGCTTTGTTTCAGAGAAGAGTACTTTACTGTATAATTTTGCAAATGGACTGATTTGGGCTTTATGCAATTTATATTTTTCAATATTTGAGGTACACCATTATCATAAAAATACAAAATATATTCCAACTATACATTTTATAAATACCACACTGATTATTACAAACATTTATGTTGCAAAATGTATATAATTATGTACTTACCATCACTATTCAGACTTGATGCTATTTGCCTCCATATTCTGTCTTTGTGCTTAGTGTCTTTATAAAATTGATTTCTTTTATCGTACAAAATTGGATTCTTCTGTACCATGCTGCACAAAACTTCATCAAATGAACTCATTCTCGAAACAGATAAATCTAAACTATTCCTAATTTATGAATAAAAATGAATTTTATGAATGCAAATAAAACTAAAAGAATAAAAACCTAAACTACTATAATATCCTCGGCTGAAAACGCGACAAAACTGACAAACCAACAAATACGACACACAACCACGCAGCACACGAATAGTTCGCTATCGACTTCGATACTCTATTTTGAGTTATCGAACTGTGATTGATTCACTCCTTATGTCTGACATAAGCATAAGCATAGAAGCTTGCAAGCTCTTAAGTTAACGTCTTACGTGTTATGCTTATGCGAACGCATTGTGAATGAGTCCTAACTTTATGTTAACGCCATGCTTATGCTTGTTTGCATTGTGAATGGGTCTTGAGTGAAACGCACTGGGATCGAGTCGACCTGGACTCTTCGCGATCAGGATCAACTACGAAAATGATCCTGGTTGGTGAAACTGGCCCTGAGCAACACTTGCGCAGTATTCATTACAAGTCCACATTCCTTAGAACATCTGTACGCTCTGCTTCTTACTTCCTGTATCGTAGACTGGGGTTACTTTGAACAATTTTAAAATTAAAATGCTTGTATTGAAAGGAATTTTGCTTTAAAGGAAAGCTTGTATTTTAAGGACATTTAAGATCCGGAAAAAATATGTTTAGGTCGGTTTTTCTTGTTCTTTCGATTGGTTAAATTTTATTAAGGGCTCGCAGGGCATGGACCAGCCCTGAGCAAGGCCACAGAAAGATGGTCGAAACGTCGGCAACACAGCCTTCGATGCGACGTTATTCGGACAGCCAAAAGCATTCACCATGACACCGGCCGTGGAAGCCTACGACTTCACTGGCAATTAATTGTACGCAATTAGTACCCTTTCCAGCACAATCACAATGCGTGTATGATATTGGAACCAGGAAATAAAACAGAATTTTTAATAGTGCCCATCTGTTGCAATCAGAGGAAAAAAACTACTTCAAAGTGGAAATAGGTCTATTTGAACAGCCATTCCACAAATAAAATCCAAAGCCTGTTTTCCGTCGGAAGTTCCATTACTAGTCAAAAGAAGTTTTTTTATAGAATTTAAAAAAACCCCTAGTTGCTCTATCGAAAATATAATTTAAACCTACATGCTAGAAGAGAGATCTATGATTTCGGATCTCAAGAAAACGTGAGCGAGTAACACATTAAAACGCACCATTAATTTCGTTGGTCATTAAACTCACCTCAGTTGTGTGTCTAGGTACAACAGCTCGCCACCGCCGTGTCCACAGAAAATGTCGCGGTATCATGGTCCTCGCCGCAACAAGACGATGCAATCTCGATTTTTCTCGATACAGTCCGATCGCAGAGCAACTCGGCGGAAAGCGAGTGAACGCGCGAACAATTCAAATTATTCTTTTTAAGCAGGATGGAATAATTGAAGTCATCATTGCCTATTTAGATTTATTGATACAGCCGGCTTTCCACGGGTTCCCTTCATCATACCTAAACAAACAAATAAACGCAAACCTTAAAACGAATAAATACGAATTAATACAAATGTATGTAGGTATTTGTGTTCTGGTCGGGTTTCCAATTCCCGACAGTTACTAATGTCCCTCTTTTCTGGTCCTAATTAAATTTCCTGATTGGACATAAGAGCAACTGAGGCCAAGATGACGTATTCTCTTCACCGTAAGTAGCACGATTCGCCTGCTTGAGATTTTCTCCGTTACACACCTACAGAAACTGGGACGATTTTACAGGATAGCTACAACTAAATTTTTGCCTCGACCGGGAATCAAACCCGGAGACAGCACGGGAAGCTAGTACGCTGCCCATGAGCCATTCCAGAGGCTTAATACAAATAATAGATTTAATACAACTAATGAAATTAACATTAGTATTTTTAAAATGGTTTTTTAATAAGAAAGGGTATAAAATGGTTTTCCAATTACAAATAATGAAATGAAAATTAATACATGTTTCATAAATGATTCGCTCTAATCAATATTATTAATTAGTTACCCAAAACAGAACATTGAAATACATTACAATTATTTTGACAATAATACAAATACAAACATATTTACATTGGAGTGAGCACTGTGACAATATTAAGATAATTTAATCTACAATATCAATCACTACAAAATTGTATTATTACATCTGTTGTTTAGGTCAAGAGGATTCAAGTTCTGAATATTGTCTGGAAAGAACAGTCCACAACTAGTAGTTTAAACCCCTGTGCCAGACTTTGTCAAAGATCTGCCCAACGTCTAAGCAAATTGTAGAACAAATATTTTCTCTTCTAATGACTTTTCAATGACGTTGTGAAGTGTATATTTAGTGCACCTGATCTATTGTGAAGTGTGTTGTTCTGAATCCGAACTGATCTTCTGGTATTGTTTTTTTGTCCTCTATATTTGGTTTTATTCTTTTGGGAAATAACTTCTCAAAAAGTTTAGCCAAATTAGGTGACAGTGGGATCTGTCTGTATAAGGTAGCATGTAGCCACATGTGATTTCTCTGATTTGAATATCATAGTTCCTGCCACTTTCCAAAACCTGGGCATATATTTCTATCTTAATCCAGAGTTGATAAGCTTTGCTAATTTTATTATACTTTTCTCTGCAATTCTTTTAGGACATCTGCTGTTATTAAATGAAATCCTGGAGATTTTTTAGTTTCAGATTTTGTATTTCTTTTTGTTCGATTTCAATTAATTTCTGCTTCTTCTTTCTCCTCATAAAGCTGGAATATTTTTTTCTAGTTGCTCTGAAAATTTATCCGTTTGTACGTTTCTTCTATCCTATTTGCTATCTTTGCCCTAATTGGAGAAATTCGAGTTATAGGTCTTGTCATTTTTCTTGATGCTTTCCAGAGAGAGCAATTTGTGTTATTTTAAAATGTCAACTCAAACTCATTAATTCGTTTTTAATTTTTCTTATCTTTCTTTTGAGTTGTTGAGTGATTTTATTGAATTTGATTTTATGCTATGGAGCTTTTTTTTATTGCCGTCTATTGCTTATGTTCCTATTTCTTTTCTTTACAATAAGAAATTTTGGTAATTTTCCTTTTTTTTCTTTTATTTTGCAATTTCTTTTTTTAATATTTAGTTATGTTTTCAATTTTGTCAATCTGTCACAAACAGTTAAATAATGAATGATCTGAATTTAAGTGCATCGTTCTAAATACTTCAGTATTTAGACGGTACATTTTTAATTATGTAAAGTTATTAAACTGGATTTTGAGTGGATCTTGGCCATACGTACGTTTACCATTGACAGAGCTTATCAATCACTATTATGGTACTTAAATTCTTTCCTTTTTTTTTAATCGAATAATTTTTTTGGCTTACATTTTTAATTGATAATTCTTGCTCATTTAGGCATATTAGGTTGGGATTTTTGTCTAATTTTAAGATTTCTAAATTTTCTAATTTCATGTGAAGTAAAATTATTTAGTCTTTATTGTGGTTTGATACCTCATTCATCCCAGATTTTATCATGGAATACCACAAAATCTCCGCTGCCACCACAGAAAAGTACCAATGTGTGCACAAATAGCAACTGCAGTAATTTTGGAAACAAAACTAATATTTTATAGTTACAAAACTTCATTACCTATCGGTGAAAGAGTTCGAACAGTTATTGCTATTCCATGGACTAAACTTTTGTGAACAGTGAGTCAATGGCCAAAACGAGTATTCTTTCTTCACAATTTTAGCCCTTTTAGTGAATATTTACCAAACGTATTCGCACAGAGATCCTCGAAATGTTAATTGATGCCAAAGTACTCGAAACCTAAACTTTCATCAAATAAAGAGGCCAGGATGTAACCTAAGTCACAATCAAGCAATGTTTAAGTGAAACAACAACAACAAAAAAATCAGAGGGCTGATCTCATTGCCAAACAATATCGTAAAATAATGGAAGTAGAAAGATACCTCTGGCTCATCACCATTGACTTCAAATTCTGCCTCATCAACCATAAATTCATGAGGCAGTTCACTTGATATTTCCCAATCTGGTTCGGTAGTGAACAGGTTTGCTGGCGTCCACCTCCAGTCTGCCTCTGGTATTGTTTAACCTACAATGAAATTCATTTACAACCAATTCACAATAATATAAACAAGAACACGTAGAATATAAAGTACATCGTTTATTAAATATAAACGAAGGTGTATATATCACGAGTATTTAAATAAACGCCTTGCTTTACTAATTCGCGTCTTCGCTTGCGTTTTCATCCGCTTCCACTATTCTCTTATTTTTCCCTACTTTAGTTCGTGGCCGTGCTTTGCCGAAAATGCTTTGTGTATCTCGTCCCACGCACGATCTTTCCTCAATTTGTCCTGGTGGGAGCCTTTTTAGCCTCAACCATACCTTTTCGCGATTTAATCAATTCGAAGAAGCTATACTTTTCCTCCGCGGACCAATTGCCGTCCCGCTGGCGTTTATCACACATGAGTAATTTGTAATGCCAACAAAAATCAGCTCAAGACGACGTGCCTACAACCACAATTTAAAATGCACTGAGCGAATACACCGCGCAGTGATAAACACATGTTCAGCGGTCAAAGAACTTCCATAGAAAATTATTGAATTAAGAGAAAATGTAATTTCGCGCATGCGCACAGGACATTGCAATGCATGACAACGCTGTACACCGTAAGTTCGCAGGACTAAGGTAGTCCGACGGAAAGTGCGTCTATGAATACGGAAGAGACTAACATGGTCTGGTCTGCCAGTAGTCCGGGCTAGCTTAGTACCGACTACCACCGGACGAATATCTTTTGTTGAAATAAACATATATTCTGTGTGAACTTAATTTAAAAATTTGGTTAATGTAACTCCTATTAAAATATTTTTGGCCAAAATTGTAATTTATCTGGCTACTCCATTATTGTATAAAATCAGAAACTCAATAAACACACTCCATTATTTTATCATGTTATTAGAAAGATATCAGTTGCAACCAAGTTAGTATTTAACCCGTGAACGTTCTGGACCTGACATTATGCGAATCACAACACTCGTTCAGTTTTTTTCTTCCGAAATTTCAGTTGCGTGACCGGTTTTGATTGAATTGTTATAGTTGATAAACGTTACTCACAAACTCGCCATATAAACTTTAAACAGTCACCATTTTGAGATGGCTAGTAAGGGCAGCTGATTTCAACGGAAAAGTTTAATTATGTTCACTAACATTCAGAAGGTGCTTTTGGTGGTTCTATTTTTCGTTGTAATTGCCCATGGAAATTTACGTCGTTCGAACAATATTCAGTTTTTGCTCTTTTAATTCAATATGGCCTAATTAAATGAAAATAAAATATACAACATTTCTAAACTAATGTTTTTTGGAAAGTGGTATGTAATCCATATAATTTATGGAAGTTGAAAAGTTGATTAGACAAAGTTATCAGCAATGAAATATGGGCTTATTTTCACTACAAGAGATGTTTGCAACTCAATAGAAAAAATTGGTTTCCATTTACTTTGTAGTTTGACGTTCAGAAGTAATGTTGCACCGTCAAATCCAGTGTATCTTGGTCAAGAAATAAAATGAATGTGTCAATAAGAACGTGCTATTTTTCCCGGCGGTAGGAAAACCATATAAATCTCAGGGCTACAGAACAGACATTTAGACTGCTGGCCAGCTAAAAGCCGAACTAACGGGACAACTTTTGAAAAATGTCACTGTTGGATGAGAACATACATTTATACTCGATTTAGGTAGTTTCGATTCGTTTTATGTTGGCTAAAGTTGTTACCAACCGTCACACAAATACCTGAATATATTACCTTCAAGCGGTAGGGACATTTTTAAAATTTAAGTTTGCAATTAAACAATGACTACTTCCGTAGATACCGCCAACATTCAAAGCCATCCTAGTAGAAATTGTTTTAGTTTACAGTGTTGCTAAAGATTTGCATTTTGCGTTTTGGTGCTCTTCGTTCTTTGCGTTTTATCGTTCAATTTATTTATTTAGTAGTACTAGGCGTTTTTGAGTTTTATTTCTTATTTTCCAATTGTTTTCTTTAGTAATAATAATAAAGTTAATTGAAATAGTTATAGTAGTTCATTATTTGTTGTTGTTAAGTGTCCTTTAGTATTTCTTGTTTTAAATTAATTATATTATATTTATTATTATTTTTCTGAATTCATTTTAATTATAACTGGAAAATAATGGTAAGCCTAACAACATCTGGGTCTATACTTAATACTGAACCTTTGAAGATAACACGTTTTCAAAGACTGTCTCTGGTAACAATGGATAAGTTATTGAAAACTTACTTACACTAATGATGATTTTCATTATTTTTTTGAACTTACTTTTAAAAACTAATGAATAATTGAATAGATAAATTAAATGGATGTATTTGCATTGATATTGACATAAGTGGACTTTAGGAACATTTCATTAGATCACTTAAAAACTACCATGTATATCACGTTAATTAACTTCAATAATTGTGTATTTATTTGCGTTCAATAAAACTTATTACTACCACTTCAAAACGTGAAGGAACTGTTGACACACATCTCAAAAGCATTAATAACATAGAAGTATGACCGCAGATAACTTTTGAGGTTGTATTTTCATTTGCACTTGACACTTTTAACACTTCTTAAGCTCGAATAGTTGATAATGATAATTCTTAATTAACTTAATAATTATTCACAGAGTTAATATTCGTTTATAGATCAACATCTCTTTTTCATTCTACTGAAAACGAAACATGTATTATTGAACAGTGGACAAGACTCGAGACGCGAGGATTGTAAATGAGACAACAAACAAAACAAAAACGAGAGACTTGATCAGAGTTATAGTTTCATAAGTTGGCTATTCCGACAGGAAATCTTTCAAGCTGCCATATTGCGAATTTAGTGCGGCCTGATACACGGCCTGAGTCTATATACAGAAATATGTACAGTGCACCATTTCATTAGAGCTATATTTACAGTATGTATATTAACCGTCCTAATACGGCAGATTTTTTGTTACACTGAGTACCACTGGGGTCACTAGAGACACCAGTCCTTTTCGATAACGAAATACAAAATAGTTGTACATGTTTACACTTTTTGACATTTTCTGTGATTCTGTAACATTTATACTCTGTCAAACAGTAATTGAAAACAAAATTTCCATTCTAATTATTTATTGCACTTTTGGCATATGATCGAAGAATGATTTTTGCAAACTGATACTTCACATTTGATACACTTGTCTGCATATTTCCGATCTAATGATCTTTCTCAAAATGGGCAGCGACCACGCTTTTTGTTTTGTACTGTTTTTGTTGTTGTTGGTCCGACTGGTGTGCGCAATTTTTTGGAGTCACGACCAATTAGCTGTTTTCCCAATTCTATTAAGAATTCTCTTCTCTTGTAATTGGTCTTTTCTCTCCAGTTTGGAGTAAGGCGCAACCAAATAATGAACGCATTCAATGCACTAATGTCAATAACATTATAGAAGAGAATCATTGGCCATCTTCTGCTCATTCTTTTAGTTGTGTATGTTCTCACTAATTTGTCCATTGTGTCTACTCCGGACTTGCTTTTATTGTAATCAATTATTATTAATGGTTTTGATTCCTCATTGTTGGTTACTTCTTTCGTAGAATGCATGGTACTAAGAAGTGTCACAACCTTTCCTTTACTGGGGCAATAAGACACAATCGAAGCTTGTTCTTGGAATCCGAACAAGATGAAATTTTTTTTCGGCCCCGTGCATTAGTGAAAACCTCTGGCAATTCCACTCTATTTTTTCTTATAGTTCCTAGCAGTGTAAGGTCTATTTTTTGAAGGTCTCTTGCTAGGTTTAGGCTAGTGAAGAAGTTGTCAGTTATGTTCCGGCCACTTTTTTCAAAACCTTTGACCATATCTAAAACAACCCTCCTTCCTTGATTTACTTCACGAGGTTGGTTTGCCTGACGATCTGTATAAACTTGAACGTTCAGAGCATAACTAGTGATACTGTCGCATGCAGCCCATAACTTCAAGCCATTTTCCCCCGTTTTTACGGCAAATATTGCCAAAAAGGGCATCTGCCCCGAAAGGTCACAAGTTGTTCATAAACTGTGATGTTGCTGTGTGGTACGTATGCATCTTGAAGCGTGATTGTCCACATTTCAAATACATTTCTAATAGGAGCCAACTTATCTGGGGCTCGATTGTGTGTAAATAAGTGTGAATAAATGGTTTTGTATTTGTTTCAAATCCAGGGCATTTATGCCATTGTGTAAAATTTTGCATGCCATAACGGGGGCAATATATTAACTAATTAATTGAAAAAAGAAAAAAATGTGTATGTAGAAAAATTTTATTTAGTTTTCTTTAAGTTTACTCTCGTGCACACACACTTCTTTTCAGTATTTCATTCTGCTCATCCATACATTTTTCTTTTTTCGCTTTCCCCATCCATACATTTTTTTTCTTTTTTCCTCTCCTCCTGAATACATTTCACTCTCAATCTGTTCTTTAATTCTTAATTTTTGTTCTTCTATCGTATATTTCCTCTCTATTATATAGAATGAGCTGATGTTCTTCTTCCTGCCTTTTGTTCTGTCTTTCTCTCATTCTTTCCATTGACAGAAATGTATTTTTTTAAAATTCGAATTCCTGTAATAAATAAAATTGATCTTATTAATTTTGATGGAACACAAGTTTTTGCCTTGTATTATTAAAGACTGAATGAATCCTTTTCATACCTTTGTAGTAGATCTTGAATGTTTTTCAAGATCATCAGTTGTGGACCTTTGTCCTGATTTACGACCCTGAAAAAGATTTAGAAAATTTTGTATATAACATTTATCGTATTCTCGTCACAGTTGATTTTATCAAATTGTCATGTATCTAGAAGTCATAAGATTTATAAAGCATTCTGCATAATTTCTTTTCAAACCTTCGTGGCAGTTTTCCCGCTTTTTGGTGTCACCACATCCCTACTTACGGCAGGGGCACCAATTTTTTGCTGGCCCTCTGAATTGAGGTTCTGAAAAATATTTAGAAACAAGGTTGTACATCAAACATTTACTGCATTCTCATCTCAGCTGCTTTTATCAAAGTTGTAAGGTTTAAAATAGTCATAAGATTGATGATAATGAATTAGCATGATTTCTTTTCAAACTTTTGTGGCAGTTTTCCCACTTCTTGGCGACTCTGCCTCTGTAGTTGAGGCTGTGTCACCAATTCTTGGGCACTTTGAATTGAGGTTGTGGAAAACTTAGGAACAGTGTTAGAAATAAAGCATTTATTGCATTCTCAGAATTGCGTGTATCAAATTGTAATGAATGTAATAGTCATAGAGGGTTACATTCTCACCTCAGAGTTGCTTCTATTATGATGTAATGTATTCACTGAGAAAGTATACAGTTCTCTCAAAACACACATGTAATATGAATTGTATATTTACAATCCACAAGACAATATTGGTTGTTAATAGGAACACAAGGAAGAACGTGATATACTTTTAAAGACAACTCCTTAAAACCAGAGAATCAATTTTCAATACCTGCCTCACAAACAAACAAAGATCTGGTAGATGTATAAGCCAATGCCAAGAAAACCACAATACATCTCACATTTCACGCTAAATAATTAACTTTTTATGTTTTCATTACTTTTTCATGACACCTGGCATTCAAATAGATATTTTCTTTGAATTGGATTGATTTTCTTTGAATTACATCAGATATGTTTCATACATCATTTAATTCTACATTGAATTAATTTATTCATGTATCTTCAAGCAATTTCCACTTAATAAAATACATGCTCACAGAACTGCAAGAATTTTCATGAACACAATTTAATTCTTTAATGTTATATACAAAACACTTGCCAATTCCTGTAAAACGGATTTATTACAGAAGCATTGTACTTTTTACTTCACTTAAACTGAAAAAAAATTATCGATTTATCTCTGAAGTCTGTGGCACCCTGAACATTATCGATATCTCCATCGATAGAGCATTGTCACCAACATTAACATTTCTTATGCAACACTTTAATAACATAACTATTCATTAAAGTAAATAATGTTTTCATTTCCATTCATATTTGAGAGGTAATTAAACCCAACTTACATACATAATCACCAGCTTCAGACAAATGAGTAATTTACTACACAATAGCAAAGCATTTCTCTAGTTGTAAAACTAACATTAACCACAAATAATTGCAAACTCACTCGATTTAGAACGCCATCTACTTCTTGAATAACTTCATTATGGTCTGAATCCGCCTGAACAACAGAATGAAAAAGTTATATATTGTATACACTGTACTTATAAGAAAAAAAAATTAAGTAAAGTACTACTTACATCACAATCAAAATCATTCGTTCCACTTTGAAATTCCAGTGGAATCATCTCCAAAATATCAACCGATTCTTGAGACGGCAACGTCGGCCTTGGACCACCGCTGGTTTTTTTTAATGTCGCTCTTGTAATTCGACACTTCCTTCTTTGATTTTACCTTCATCCCCTTCCACTGAATTTTAATTTGCAGAAGGTCTCTTTTACGGGAATTTAAATTATTAAACCTGATCAAATGTAAAGCATACAAATTTATGAAAGAGAACAGAATACATTGTAGCAAATGGATACACACAGCTGTACTTTTTTTAGTACATACTTCTCCGTAATTCTTTTCCACGACTCCGCCTTGGCTTTATTCATTTTGGTGTTATTGCCCTTGGCATTCAAAATATCTATTTCTTCCCGGATTAGGGTCAACAACAATTCCTAGAGCAATATCAGTCAAGTTATTAACACATGCATAAATTCGATCTCGTTATTGAAGAAAAATACATTTCCAAAAACACAAAAACCTTTCATTATTATTAAATAATGTACATATCTTCTCTTCCATGTCCCAATTCTCACTACAGCTTCTCTTGTCCATTTTTCAACTAAATTAACTGTGAAACCTCAATCACACACACAAACCACAACCTCGACCGCGCGAACGAACGCAGCCAACTTGACCGCGTGCTACCCTCACGCTACCAAACCGCACTAGACTCCAGGCCGTGTATTAGGCCGCACTAAATTCGCAATATGGCAGCTTGAAAGATTTCCTGTCGGAATAGCCAACTTATGAAACTATAACTCTGATCAGGTCTCTCGCTTTTGTTTTGTTTGTTGTCTCGTTCACAATCTTCGCGCGGTCTCGAGTCTTGTCCACTGTTCAATAATACATGTTTCGTTTTTCGGTAGAATTAAAAAGAGATGTTCATCTATAAACGAATATTAACTCTGTGAATAATTATTAAGTTAATTAAGAATTATCATTATCAACTATTGCGAGCTTAAGAAGTGTTAAAAAGTTACTTCACGCTTACTCCCAGCTTAAACAAGGGGTCGGCTGGGAGCAGCGGTTGCCATGGCAACTGCGCCGCTCTTACTCCCAGCTTACTCTGTTACCGTTACTCCACGTTTATTAGTTCAGATTTCGCCAACTCCGGACTTACGCCAGGAGTAAATTTACTCCGCGTTTATTAGTAAGCCGGCATTTGTGATGGTTGCAGATGATGCGTTTGCATTGAGTGAAACGCTAATGAAGCCATATCCAGCAACAACAGTAACAAAGTTTGAAACTACAGTATTCCATGAATTTGTTTTCAATAATTTATTTTTGTAGTCTGGGGAATTAACATCCCACAGACATCTGTGGCCCTCCACTTCTGCTATGAACTGCAGAATCCTCTCCATACTCCAGTTCTCCATCTGTAAAAGGTATTCATGAAGTGAAATTATTTTCACCGGCCAGTTCACTACAGCACCGCGCCCAATCCATCGGCCGGGGAACTTCTCATTCAACACTTGCCTAGCCAGAAGCGCATTGTGGGCTGGACATCCGTCATGTTGCATCCACGTACAATTTTTCATATCCAGGGGAGTTTCCTCCAGAAGCAGCGGCAATGTTTCACGAAGAAATCTTGCGTATTTGATTCCTGTCAAATGTCCATCCATGAAATAGGGATCTATGATGGTGTCGTTAAGAATACCGCACCAGACATTAATACTCCACTGCTTTTGGTTCTCAACTTGACGAAGCCAGCGAGGATTGTCCACTGCCCAGTAGTGCATGTTGCGTAGATTCACCTGACCGTGATGTTGCCGTAAATGTTGCCTCATCGGTAAACATAATCTTCTTAAAAAAGTCCTGATCATCCTAACCGTGCTGCCGGTTGTTACTCCCAAGGCCCATGACCGTCCCTTAGGGCGTGGACCGGGTGGGATCCACTGCCCCTCAGAACAACTGCCAAAGCCTCGGCCGATGGTTTAGCGTGTGTTGCAATTGTTTGCGGTTGTTTATTGCGCAGGCAAGTTGGTCCAGTAGTGTGTAAGAGGTATCTTCCGTAAGTGCACGTCCCATGTACGATTCAATCGCCCTTCGCCGCGAGGCCACAGAGAAGATGAATCCACACAGATGCAACGGGAGGTATCCGCCAGGCCTAGCTTATAAAACTGCGCCTTAAACGGAACGTGCCCCAGAAGCATCTGGGCGAGTTGAGGCCCAAGTCTAAAATGTGGATTTTCTTGGCTCTTCCGTCCGGCAGGAATGTCTTAATCCCAGCCGCCTGGGTGGAAGAGTTGCCATCGTAGGAGCAGCGCCGCCGCGAGACCGGCTCGGCTCTCCAGGCTAAAATCGTCATCCCCATTTTGGTCGTTTCGATTCCCTTCCGGATTCCGTATGGAATGGCCTGCCGTAGCAGAGGTCCAGGAGGCCCTCGTACTACTTACCAGGGCAGCTCTTTGAGCCTTCAAGAGTTCTCTTTGGACGTGCGTGGTGTGGGCTCTGTCAGCCCATGCCGGCCCACAGTACATGATCATGGGGATGAAAGCCCCGCTGTAAATTGTGCTGGGGCGGACGGGTGGGCGTGCCCGCCCGTGCTTTGCTGCATGACGCTTTGACTTGGTCAATGCAGGGTCGAGTCACTCCAAGGTTAATCTCCGTGGGAATGGCCACCGCTCTGTATGAGAGCTACACTCCGGACGTGGCTCGTGATGACCGTGCAGGCGGACTTGACCGCCGCGATGGGGCGTTTCGTTTCTCTGCTCCATTGACTGCTTCTGCCCTACTCTCGATCCCATCCGTCCGCGTAGGCTACGGCCGTCGTCCCTCTGCGGCGTGAGGAGGGTGCTTATTATCGGATTCCAAAAGAAGGGGCGCGAGTGGGACCCCTGTGTCGTGCCTCACCCCCCCGTGCTTGAGATAAAGGTCGTGGGTAGTTCTTTACCCACTCGCCATGAGCGATGCTGGCCAAAGATGTACGGCCACCACGCGTTGTCCACAAACATTACATATCGGGGTCTGTTCTTCCAGAGTTCAGACAAAAGAGAATGGAGCGGTGCGCGCCGACCCGAAGGCTTAGGGTTCCCGCGTCTTTTAGAGTTCTCCACCCGGCCACTGCCAGCCTGTCCAGCATCTTGCCCATGCTGTGCTTGAGAACGCAGGAATGTGTTTTTCATCCCTTCACCTTCCATTCCGTGATGGTCCTTCATTTGGACACTCATGGTCCACCCACCATTCGGCATTTGCTGTAGTGTTTTTATTTCCCAAGCTTTACCTGCTTTCTAGTGGGTCGATAAAACCTTAGTATCTATGTACAATATTACTTGACAGGTTTTTCTACCGATTACAGTACAAACCCCATGTTGTGTAGCAAAACTTCTTGTTATCCATGTTCCATCACAAGTAATAGAAAGATTTGTGTCACCATTGAAGTGTTATCTCCTGTTTAGCTCCATTGGAAATGAACAGTTTTTTCCACTGCTTCAGTAGCATCATTTATACGGTTATTAATAATTGTGTGTCTTCTTTACGGGTGACTTTAAAAAACTTATGAGTAAGGGTAAAAAAAGTTCTAGGTTTTCCTGGTGTCTAATTAATGGACGTTGCTACTTACCAACAAAATCATGTGATAACATATCAATATCTTACAAAATAAATCAATGAATTAATAAGTTGTATCTGCCCGATGTCTCCAAGTGGCATCTGTCAATTGACATTCACTGAAGAAAAGGTTCTTTTCCAGCTAAGTTTTCGTCAAAACCCTGTTGTAAAATTTTCACTCGCATCGAGGTCAGGATCAATGATATGATATAAATCGCTCACTGACCCGCCATATTTGAAGCGGAGATTGCGCGTGGCAGCGACGACAGTTGTTGGCAAAAGGCATTTCTCTGTGAATAAGCAGATAAGTTAAAAAAAAAGAACAAC
Organism: Teleogryllus oceanicus; assembly: GCA_964035755.1. NCBI lineage: Eukaryota > Metazoa > Arthropoda > Insecta > Orthoptera > Gryllidae > Teleogryllus > Teleogryllus oceanicus. Next base: position 101,852,569 of record CAXIVR010000010.1, on the reverse strand, counting down.
TAATTTTACAGGGGAGCAAAAAACAATTTAAAACTAATGCTATAAACAAGAGATCAATGATATTCAAACAAAATCTACACAATGGTTTTGTTTGAATATCACCTTCATTTCAATATCATTAATCGCTGATTTAATTCATTTAAACGTTGTAACGTTAAACTCCTGTAAAATTAAGAGTTTACGACTTATCAGCTTATTCACCGGGGTCAGAGGTTATATAAGAAGGTTATGCTGTACGAGCTAGAATATACTAGTATATTATGCACCCACAAGACAGATTAAAACTACAACTTTTTGCTTTCTAAACACATCGAAAATTGACTTTTAAGATACTCTATGGAAAATAATAATTCTTTGCTTAATGATTGACTGAAAGAAAACACACACATCAAAGGAAAATTTCGTTAGGATCTATGAGAAGAGTGAATAAATATATTTCATACAAAGTAAAGAACAAGCTTTTTATTTGCAATTTTTTTAAATAACTGACCTCTAAAAGAAATTAATTTAGTCAGGGTTTGGCGCACATGTTTGCCTCTTATATTTAGAGACTACTTTCTGGCAATGAAGTTCATTAGAACATTAAATATATACATTCACAATGGATTTAATTAATGAATAGTGACTTTCCTCTCCAAAATCAACTGCTGTAAAAAGATGTTCATGACATTTCATGATATTCATGTCCATCTCTGTGCAATACATTTATCTTCAGAGCTTGCAGTACTTTTAATGATGGTAACTTCTTAACAGAGAAGCTACTCCTATAATGAGTTTCTGCCATGATGCGTGAACAATCATCATTTGCAGGATATGTTAGGCCACCACAGTTCTTAATGGAAAGGAGACTCGAGTGCAAAGTGTCAGAGGGCTGGAGGATAATGTCAATACATTGAGGAAAATTGCCTTTTCTATCCCTTAACTTCTTCACAACCCAGCCTGCTATGTATGTGACCACATTCTCACAATATACAGAGATTGATGAAACTCGCTATAGATATCGTAAATTGATGAAGATGATGTACCTCTCACATCTGCAATATCCAAAATGCCTGTGTCATCTGGCTATTTCCCTGCAAAGATGGTTGAATTTTCCCAACAATACATTTTCTATATGCCGCACGAAATTGGAGGAGGGTCGGGTTGTTTGAAAATCCACCACGACTGCGAATTGTAGAAAAAAGCAATTCAAGATGGTCTTGACTGAATTTTTTCGTCAAAAGAAATTTTAGGGGTGGCTTGTCACTCCATACCAGATCTTCACTAATGCCCTTCACACTTAATAGGTCAATAAAGCTTAATATAGCTATCTTCCTTCTCCCATTTAAGATGGGTTTTTCCTTTTTGTCACACGACGAGGAAAGGACGCAAATACCTTCATTAATAGTTTTCCCTAATCTTTCTTCATTGCTCTTACTTACAGGACTCTTCCAAAATTTCTCCATTGGATGACAAGAATTAAGGAGGTCAAATATCATTTATTGTTGCAATGTATCTCACTGTTGGTGCACTGTCTTGAAATCCTTCAAGATCAAGCTCACTACAAAAACTTATTGCATCAGCAGCAGATTGACTCAACGTTTTCCCAGGAAGTCGCACCTTCAGATTTTGTTGCTTCCATTGCAAATGATATTTACCAAGTTTATTGGCAGCATTTAAGCCTTCACATTCTTGAAGCTTCGGTAACCTGTACTCCCACTTTATCGTAAATGCGAGCTCATTCGCATTGTACATTAAAATTGAATGATCCCCCAGCAAATTTCTGGCCAACTTCAACATATGAGCTGCATCTAAAACGGCGTACACTTTTTTGTAGTCATTTGGATGTTGAAACCAGCTCTTCGTTGGAACACAATTTTGTTGCAATGGGACACTCAATTCTTCAAACATAGTTACATTTGCAGATATGCCATCGCATGTTACAGCCACACATTCTATGGCGCATTGAGAGTTATTCTCAGATATTTATTTTGGAGAACGCTAAGTTTGTTGATGGAGCTTGGTGCAGCACCACCCCATACTGGGCATGCGTAGGACATGGTTGGTAAAGATAACTATTGGATGGGAAATATTTTAGAAATAAAAGCTTAAAATTTAAAAATAAAAAAAGCGAATAGATTTTTTAATTATTTTATTGTTTAGATTATAAACTGTGAACGAAATCTCAAGAGTCTTTCGAAGAGAATTCTCAAGAGTGTTCGTTGGCCCTGGCGGTCATGCCCCACCAAAGTTCGGCGCGATTAAATAAGTTCACTATGCGTGTTAATAGTTGACGTACTTCACACGCAGGAGCAAATATAAAACACGACGTGATCACTCGAACACGCAACACTACGCGCGCCGGCAGAGTAGTTAGCGGCGCAACACTGACGCGGCACGGGCACGGGCGCGGCTCGGGCCGGCTCGGGCACCTTCGACGCGGAGGGAGCTTGCGCGTCGACCTCACGACGCGCCGAAGCGTTCGGTGCGAGGGCGGAAGGAGCGGAAAATGCTGCGACTTCAACGCCCACGCACGAACTCTCCGTGTCTCTGACAAGCGCTGTGCGCGGCGTAGCGAAGTTATTCGCGCGCCGTGCGTGGTCGGCGGCGGAGCGCGTTTGGCGAGCGCCCGCGAGGCGCTGCGCTCGCGCGGCCTTGTAATTAACAAGGGCCGCGCATTCGCCGTAGTTGGCGGTGTGCGGCCCCTGGCAGTTGGCGCATCTCGGCGCCCCTTCTGTGCGCGGGCATGCCTCGAAGGCGTGACCGCCCCCACAATATAAACATATTGCATTCCTCCTGCACCCGCTGTGGGAGTGGCCCCACATTGGCACCGCTTACAGTGCGGCACCCGGTCGCCCCCGCGGTGCTCCTCCCATGCAATTATACAGTTTCTGATTACAGTTATTGCCTTTGCGTGGTTGATTTTCTGGTGGTCGATCTCCACCACGTAGAGGCCGAGGCTTTCAAACGATTTCCCGCGCTCGGAGTAGAGAGGGCGGCGCATTTCACTTATGTGAAAGGTCTGGAGTCCAGCCCTCTCTAGCTCCTCGCGCAGTTCCTCCGTGTTCAAGTCCGAGGGGAGGCCGCGGATGACGAGGCGGTGGCGTCGCTCGGCGGTCGCGCGCCGGAAAAAGAATTGGGCGTCGCGATTGAATCCTTGCAATTTTTCGAGTAGCTGGATAATCTTGCCGTGGTCGGCGCGATTACCCGGCTTGATGGTAAAGAACGCGGGGGTGGTGGTTCCTCGGAGGGGGGCGGTGAGGTGGGGCGTTAGGGCGGCCAAGATCGCCTTCACGTCCACCGGCTGCTGTATACAGAGGATTCGGGGGCCGGGAGGGGGCGGCGGCTTTTGCTGCGCCGGGGGGGGGGAACGTTCCGCCCGGGGGGGGCGCGAGCCGGCGCCTTGTCCCGGCGTTGTTGGCAGAGAAGGTGTTAGCGGGGGCGTTTTCGCTCTCGGCGGCACTCATTTTGGGGGCGTCTGACTGGCAGGGTTGGCAAGGGGATGGGGGGCCAGGCATGCGCGCCTCCGCGGCGTTTCCGCCCTCCACAGACTCACCGGTTGCGGGTGGTGATGATCGGGCGGGTGAAGATGAAGGCGACGGAGTAGGCGCCGCGGCGGGCGCGTCGGGTTCAGCGGCGGCGGGCGGCGCGTCAGGCTCCTCTGCAGGTGTGTTAGTCGCTGCAGGTGGCGTGACGGGCGTCTCAGGCGGTGTGGAAGGCGCCGCGTGGAGTGCGGCGCGTGCGCTGCGCTTGGCGGCGGCTTCCTCGGCGGCGGCTCTCCGCAGCGCGCTGATCTCCTGGCGCGCCGGGGAGGGCGAGGTTCCCCGCTCATCTCCGGCGGGCAAGCATTTTCGGATTCGGTGGACATAATTTTCTCCAGTCCTTACAGCGATTTTTTATCTTTGTTTGTAAGCACTGGTAATGTTTTTGCTCATTTGCCAAAAACGCACACGTAGCGCGCGACTCGGGCCGGCACAGGTACACTGAGACGGCGCGGCGAAAGGCGCGGCACGGGCCGACGCCACACTCTTTGGCCTAGACGTTCGGAGCGAGGGCGGAAGGAGCGGGAGGTGCAGTCACTTCGACGCCCACGCTCGAACTGTCGAAGGAGTTGCCTTCGCCGCAATATAAACAGATGGGGTTGCGGCGGCACCCGCTCTGTGAGTGGCCCCACATCTGGCACCGTTTACAGTGCGGGGCGCGCCCCGCTCCCTTATATTCCTCCCACCTAATCAAGTAGTTTTGCAGGGCGTTGTCTTAGCTTTGTTGATCTGGGCAAAGTTCAGTTCCCGCATCGAAGACTTTTTTGCCGTCTATGTCGATCCTGGGACGCTTCATTTCGGAGATATAGTGGACCGTCACACCGTGCCCTTCGATCTCTTCCTGAAGGGAATTGAGATCATTGCCGCCGTCCAGTCCTCTGATTACAAGTTTGTGGCGGCGCTCCTCCGTGGCCCGGCGGAAAAAGTATTGAGCGTGCCTGTTCAAACTCTGCATTTTTTCAAGGACCTGGATGATAGTTTGGTGGCCTTGATGCAGGCGGGTTTTAAAGTAAAGAAGCTGGAGTGACCGTGCCTCGCAACATTTTTGTGAGCTTGGGTTTTAGAAGGTTTAAAATGGCCTGGGTATCCACAGGCATTTGGATGCATATCTCCCCTACCACTTCGCGGGGGCGGAGGGCGGGGGCGCGTGCGGTCTGAGGGGCGGCAGAGGGGCCGGCGGGCGTCGGGGCGGGAGTGCGCGGCGCGCTCTGGGGCGCGGGAGCTTCCCGAGGCGTCAGCACCTGATACCTATTGGAAATAGCAAGCGCGTTCTGGTGAAGCCACGCTTGCGTTGGGAGCGGTTTCGGAGCGCTGAAGGCCCTTCCGACCAGCTCCCATCCTTCATTGCGCTCCTGTTCTGTTAATGTTATTGCTGCCGGTGCGGTTTCTGCAGGTGACGGCGGTGCGGGGGCGGCGGGGGGCGGCGAGGTGGGGGCGGCGGGAGGCGGCGATGCGGGGGCGGCATCGTGCGAGGGCGACGGGCCGGGCATGTTAATGGGGCTGGTCTCGCGGGGGCGAGCTAGCGGACTCGTCCGACTCGCAGCTGCGGCTCGCCGCAGCGCGCGAATTTCTTCCTGGAGGGCTGGATCGGTGCTCCGTACTATCAGGCAGGTGTGACCCAGGTTGTTGTCCAGGTACTGACAAGCACGGCACCGATTTCGCCGCGGGAGAGAGAGCGAGCGATGGATTCTGCTGCGCGCGGGCGCGCGTCTGGACCGGGCTGGCTGCGGGATGATCGGTGTTCTGTTCACCCGCGTTCATTGCCGGCGGACAGGCATTGTTTTGTTCAGTGAAAATATTTAATTCACTTTTACACACGATTTTCCGGGTTTGTAACCGGGCACAGGCAATCTTTATACAAGTTTTAATGAGTCACTCGAGTAGCGCGCGACTCGGGCCGGCGCACGGCGCGGCGAAGGCTCGGCACGGGCCGACGCCACACTTAAAGCGCGGAGGGAGCTTTCGCTGCGACCTCACGACGCGACGCGCCTAGACGTTCGGAGCGGGGGCGGAAGGAGCGGGAGGTGCTTCTACTTCTACGCCCACGCTCGAACTGATTGCCTTCTTGACCGCGTCCGACCCGAGGGGGCGGGCCCGTGTTATGTTTCGATGAATTCTATTTGATATGATATTTACATGGTGTGATGGTTTTTACATTTTGATATGACATGACATTATGTTTATATTACGTGATTATGCGGTGGAGATGAGTGGTGCTAGTTCTTATCTATTTCCTATTTCTACTCTTACCCTAGTTCTTAATTACTATTTTGTATTTACATTCAAATTTACAATTTGTATTTACAATTTACATTTTTGACAGTGTTTTGTCGGAGAGAGATAGGAGATTGGCTATTGTTAGGTGTTGAGCGAAGGGATGGAAGTGTAGGTGCGTGCGGGTGGTGTCGCTATGCTCTTTGCATTACTTTTGGGAGGTGCATGTTACATGTATGGGTTTGGTGTTGTGAGTGAATGTGTTGTTATGGTGGTTTTAGGTATATAATGTCAGTAGGTAGTTTTTTGAGTTTGTATCTTGTGGGTTTGGCGTAATATTGTGTGTATTGTTGGAATAGGGGATGGGAGTCGATATGTGTAAAGATGTCGTGAATTCTTTCCGTGGCAAGTTCGTGTATTTTGTTGGTGATTGTGTCAGTGTTTCTGTTTGTGAGTTGGTCTGCGTAGACTGTGCCTGGCGACGGACGGAATGTGGAGCGAATAAAGAAATTTTCGGCACGCGTGAGAAGCTGAAGGCTTGTCTCCGCTGCCGTGGCCCAGACCTCGCATGCGTACAGCCCCGCGCTTCGTACGCACGAGGTAGACATAGATTTTGATTTTGTCCTGAAGGGATTTACTGCGGAAAAGTGGAAGAAGAGATGAAATGCGCCAGGTCATGTTTCTGCGAGCGTTTAGGATGTGTTGCTTCCAGGTCAGTCTGCGATCGAAGGTGACTCCTAGATATTTAACTGTGTTTTGCCACGGAATTGTGTGACCATTTAGACGGATGGGTGCGACAGTGTGCGCGTTGTGTGAAAATTTATGTGTGAAGAGAATTGCTTGACATTTCTGCGCATTCAGCGTGAGGCCGTTTTCCGTGCTCCAATTCGATAGCGCGAGTGCGGCGCGCTGTAGTCGCTGAACCGCAACTTGTACTCGCGTTTCTTTGACCGCGTACGCTATGTCATCTGCATAGATGAACTCATTCACTCCGGCAGTAGAAGGAATATCATTTAGAAATAGAGAGAAGAGAAAGGGAGAGAGCACAGCGCCCTGTGGGACGCCGGCGAGAATAGAGCGAGGGGCTGAAGTTTGAGATTGGTAACGGACTGAGAAAGAGCGTGAGGTTAGATAGCTAGTGAGTAGATTAAGATGAATTGTGGAACATATGGGCGGAGTTTTTGAAGGAGGAGCGAGTGGTGCACGGTGTCGAAGGCATATGAATAATCAAAGAAAAGAGCTGGGATGGAGCAGCGGTATAGAACTGCAGAAGAAAGAGTTGAATAATAGAAGTTGCAGATTTCCATGCCGCGGGGAAATATTGCACAGAAATGCAGCGTGATCAGCGCGGTTTCCTGGCTTAAGCGTTAAAAAGGCGGGGGTGGTGGTTCCACGCAGTGGGGTGGTGAGGTGGGGCGTAAGTAAGGCGAGCAATTCCTTCACATTCACGGGCTGTTGCACGCAAATCTCGCCGATCGTCTCGCGGGGGCGCGGGGCCTGAGGGGCGCGGGCGGTAGCAGCGTTCTGCGGGGGCGGTGCCTGAGGGGCGGGGCGGGTGCGCGGTGTGAGCAGCTGGTACCTGTTTGCTACCGGCACGGAGTATAACGGCGTGTTACTGTTTTCCTGGCGTCGCAGGAAAGCGCGCGACGCCACGAGTTGCCATCCCTCGTCGCTTTTCAATCGTCAGTCCGTCGCGGACGGGGCTTAGCATGTTCCCCAGAGGGGCGTCGTTGAATGGCGAGAATTCCGTCGGCGGGCATCGACCCCTAGGTCGCCCGTCGCCTGTCGCGGATCGTTGGTGGCGGCGTGCTGAGCCGTCAGGCACTGTTCCGCGCTCCAGGCGGAGGTTTCGGCATCCGCGGGACTCACGATGATTGGCGTGGGCACGGTGAATGGGCGATGTGGCAGGACGCGTCTGCGTGGCGTCGACGCTTCAAGTTTTTGCTTCGCTCTGTCGCCGGTGATTCGCGGCTGTAGCGCCGCGCGCTGCTGTGGTGGCGGCAGCGAACGCGCACTCCCTCCGGAGGCGGATGGTCTCCTCGGCGATGGCGGGGTCAACGACGCGGGGCACAGTGCACGAGTGGAAGGTATTTGGTATCTTCTACCGACAAGCTTTACAATAGTTTTTGTTAGCGTACACTGTACCCGATGTTGAATTCCCGCGTGCCTTCAGCCGCTGCCGTCGCGTCTGTATGGGGGAAGCGTCCGTCGTCTCCGTCGGTGAGGCGTCAGCTGTGCGCATTTCCGCGCTCATGCACACCCGCTACGGAACGATGCGGACATTTCCGCACACGCGTTCTTCGCACGAAATTTGCCTGGTTGCGTGGCGCAGAGTTTTTTTGCGTTACGACGATAGTGCGAATGTTTGAAGTAAAAAAGATCGGTCGCCCGCTTAACCCGCGGCGCGGGTCGGCTCTACTTAACAAGAGCGGCGCGATAGACGGCGCGGCACGGGCCGGCGTCCACACCTCGGCGCGGTGGGAGCTTTCGCTGCGACCTCACGACGTCGACGCGCCGAAACGTTCGGAGCGGGGGCGGAAGGAGCGGGAGGTGCTTCAACTTCAACATCCACGCTCGAACTGTCTGTGTGATTGAGGCGGTGTTTTTCGATTTCCCCTCGCCAATTACCCTTGGCGAGGCGGGAGTGTATTTCGTAAAAGCTCCAGCTTTTGGAGCGCAGGGGAGGGCAATAACTTAAACAAACTAACTTAAAACTAACATTACAGCCTCTTTGGGCTGTTTGGTTTTATTTACAGGTATATGATTAATTCAAAAAGTTGTGGAGTGGAAAGTTCTGTCTTCTGTTATTTTATTTATATCATTCACTCACTCACTCATTCATTCTTGATCTATATGTACAACACTTTCACGCACTCATTCATACCACACAGCATTGAGGCGGTGTTTTTTTCAGTTCCCCCCACCAGTAACCCTGGTGAGGCGGGAGTTTATTCAGGTTCGGGGTACATACTACTCCAGCATTTCTGCTTATGGAGTTTGGTGCGGGCAATAACTTAAATAAACTAATTATTCTAAAAACTAAAACTATGTACAAAGCCTCTTTGGGCGATTGAAGTTTTAATAATAGATTATTAATGGAATTTTTATCAAGTTCATATTAGAGATAGTTCATTTCTTCGGTTTTTCATTTTATTTCATTCACTCACTCATTTATTCTTAAACTATATATACAACACATTCACTCACGCATTCATACCACACGACACTACACTTCACTGTACACTATATACACTTTATTTTACGCCACGGCGCCGACTTTACTCAGGCGTCCGTGGCGCCGCGACGTCTTCGGGCCCTGGCGGATCAGTCCCGGCTGGGCGCGGTTCCGCGCCTCCCACGCTGGCTCCGGCGTTGGTGAGCGGCGACCGCCTCCCACGCACTATCTGCTCCCCCGCGTCGCACAGCTCGGAGGCTTGTGCGGGGGAAGTGCGCGGAAGGTGAAGGCGACGTGCTTTGGGCCCTTTCTTCTGTGGAAGGCCCTGTGCACGTCGCTGTTCGCCGCTGCGCCGGTCTCGCGCAGGATGCGCGGAGCGATGTGGCCCCAGCGGCAGCAGCGTGAGCAAAAACGTGGTCGCGCCCACTTTTCGCGTTCGACCACGATCGCGAATGATTCTAACTGCTTTAATAGATAGATATTCCGCGCCTCGGCGGTGTCACGAAGGGTGACCGTGAAAGTTCCCGTAGGAATTTGCACGCGCCGAGTTTCGGTGCCTACTGCACCGTTTGCCACACCAGAATCACGGTTGCTGGCGACCTATGGTTCTTTAAGCAGATTAATCTGCTTAATTGCGTGGGGAGCGTAGCCCAGCTCTCGCAGCTGCTTCTCTACGTCCCCCGCGGTGTAGCCCTGCGGTAGCCCTCTTAGAAAAACTCTCAGGAATTTCTCTGAGTTTTCGGTTGGAGGCGGGTGCGCAAAGAGGAAAATCTTAGCGCTGCGAGCGTATCGCTCCGCCTCTGTGTACGCCACACCGTCAAAGGTGTGGATTTCGTACACAATTTTGTTGTTCCGGGTTTTTGACCTTGGTGATGGTCGCCTTGTATCCTGTTAAGGGTCCAAGGGCCCGGCCGTGTTCCAAAACCTTTTCAGAACCGATTTTTAAACGGATTCTGAAAGGACGTTTCGGCGGCCGTGAAGCGGCCGGCCGGAGGGCTTCCGCGGGCGGGTCCTGCGCGGAGGTGCCCGCCCCGGTGTTTTCCGCTGCGGGCCGACTGCGCCGGCTACCGGAGACGATTTGCCAGCCGTCTGACTGTTCGTCGTCGCCGTTAGGGAGGGGAGCTGGGGAGTGCTGACGCTGCTCAGAGCTCGTGGGCGCACTCACCAGGCCTGAAGGTTGTGTTGAGGCGGTGTTTTCGATTTCCCCTCGCCAATACCCTTGGCGAGGCGGGAGTTTATTACTTATTGGGTATACAAGATCCAGCTTTGCAGCTTTTGGAGCGCAGGGGAGGGCAATAACTTAAACAAACTAACTATATTTAAACTTAAAAACTAACATTACAGCCTCTTTGGGCTATTTAGTTTTATTTACAGATATTATAAATATTAGAGAAAGTTCTTGAAACGGAATGTTCTGTCTTCTGTTATTTTTTAAGATTTATTTCATTCACTCACTCATTCATTCTTAATCTATATGTACAACACTTTCACGCACTCATTCATACCACACAGCACTGCACTTCACTACACTATGTACACTATTTACACTACTTTTTACGCCACGGCGCCGACTTTACTCAGGCGTCCGTGGCGCCGCGACGTCTTCAGGTCCTGGCGGTTCAGACCCGGCTGGGCGCGATTCCGCGCCTCCCGCGCTGATTTCGGCGTTGGTGAGCGGCGACCGCCTCCCACGCACTATCTGCTCCCCCGCGTCGCACAGCTCAGAGAGCTTGTGCGGGGGAAGTGCGGGGAACCACACACTCAACTCCTTTCACGACCATAAAATCAATAACACCCGAATTTCTATTACGAGCATCCGGGAAATGCGTAGGGCTGTCCGAAGCGCAGATTTCTACGCCCCGCCTCGTCGCTACAAGATTGGCAATTTTGTTGTCGTTTCTGTTTGCTCCGAGGCCGCCCCAAGTTCTATGTCTGGCGTTGAAGTCACCTACAAGAATGACTTTGGAATTTAATGCGAAAAGCGCATCATTTCCAGCCGGATCTAAGGTTTGGTCTGGGCAGTAGACTGATACGACTAAAAGTCGACCGTTTCCTACCCAAACGTACGCCCCGACCGCCTCTAGAGACGCCAGAGCAATAGCAGGGATTTCGGCTTCGAGCTGCGGCAGTTCGCGGCGTAGTGCAAGCGCTACGCCGCCACCTGGCCTGCCTACGCGGTCTCGGCGATAAACAGCGAATCCCCGGAGTTTGAATTCGTGTGCATCGCTAAGCCACGTTTCTTGTAAAGCCAAGATATCTAATTGAAAATCAGATATGAAATGTTCTAACTGTTGGGCTTTGAAGATTGCACTTCGCGCGTTCCAAGACCCAACGCGGAGAGGTGCTGTTCGCAGGTTTGCGGGAGAATTCCTAGACATTGTTAGGCAACATGTTTAGGAGGTGTTCGAAAAGCTCTAGGAACTGGCCCCTAGAGATAGTCGGCTCAGCAGCTGCGGGTGCAGTGGGCCGCGCTCCGGCCGCCCCGGAGGGCAGTGCGTTGGCCGCTGAGGAGCGCGCGGCGCCGAGGCGCCACGCGACCTCGTTCCAGGCCGACCGCCGCTGCTGCTGCCTGAGGCGCAGGGTTGCTAATGAAATTAGCATTTCCCTGCGAGGATCCCTCAGCTCCTGTTGCACGCTCGTCTGAGGGACGTGTGGGCAGCGTGCAATGGCTGCACCCTGTGTAGGATGCAGCGTGCCTAAGCTTGCAGTTGCAGCAAGTAGGTTTATTTCGAATTGCCTCGTAAAGGGCAGTGCTCAGTGCCGCGCTTGTCGTTTCCTGCAGGGTGACCCTCGCCCGTGCAGAGACGACAGCGCACATCATTCTCGCAGTTGCGAGCGATGTGGCCCCAGCGGCAGCAGCGCAGCAAAAGCGTGGTCGCGCCCACTTTTCGCGTTCGACCACGATCGCGAATGATTCTAGCTGCTTGAGATGGTAAATTTTCGCGCCTCGGCGGTGTCACGAAGAGTGACCGTGAAAGTTCCCGTAGGAATTTGCACGCGCCGAGTTTCGGTGCCTGCTGCACCGTTTGCTACACCAGAATTACAGTTGCTTGCGACCTGTAATTCTTTAAGCAGATGAATCTGCTTAATTGCGTGGGGAGCGTAGCCCAGCTCTCGCAGCTGCTCTTCTACGTCCCCCGCGGTGTAGCCCTGCGGAAGCCCTCTAATGAAAACTCTGAGAAATTTCTCAGAGTTTTCGGTCGGAGGCGGGTGCGCAAACAGAAAAATCTGAGCGCTGCGAGCGTATCGCTCCGCCTCAGCGTACGCCACACGGTCAAATGTGTGGATCTCGTACACTACACTGCTGTTTCGGTTAGCGACCTTCGCAATGGTCGCCTTGTACCCCGTTAGGGGTCCAAGTGCCCGGCCGTGATCTAGTACTTTATCAGCACCGATTTTTAGTCTAATTTTGTAGGGCTTTTTCGGCGGCCGTGAAGCGGCCGGCCAAAGGGCTTCCGCGGGCGGGACCTGCGCGGAGGTACCCGCCCCGGTATTCGTGGCTGCGGGCCGACTGCGCCGGCTACCGGAGACGATTTGCCAGCCGTCTGACTGTTCGTCGTCGCCGCTTGGGAGGGGAGCTGGGGAGTGCTGACGCTGCTCAGAGCTCGTGGGCGCACTCACCAGGCGTGAAGGTTGAGTTGGTGGAGGTTGGTCAGCGGCAGGCGCGGCGGGGACCTCGGGAGGCCCGTCCGTCGTCTTGCCCGCACGCTTACGCCTCCTCCATTTCTTCGCCTTTTTAGGGGCGTTGGGCGAGCTTTGCGGTTCGCTAGCCGCTTCTGTGGGCTCCGGGGTTGCGGCCTCGCGCTGGCAAGAGCGCTTGGCCGGTGGAGAGACGGCGGGCGGTGAACCACCCGCCGCGTTCCCCGGGCCCTTCTCCGGTGCTGCGCCGGAGCTCGCGTCTGACGACGCTCGCTCGACGGCTGCAGGCGCCGGTATGCGCCGGCTGCGCCATTTAAGGCGCCGCCAGGAGCGCTTGGCAGGTCAGAGCCGCTCTCGCGGCCGATGGCGTCGGATGGGCCGCTGCTGCGGCGCCGTTTACCGACGCGGGGGCCGGGGTGATGCGCAGCTCAAATGAGCTGACGCGATCTCTCACCGACTGCCCCGTAGGAGTGCCGGTGATCGGCACGGGCGCGGGCACCGCTGTTCGCGGAGGCCCCTGCGCCGCTCGCGCCGCGTTGAGGGCGAGGAGCATCCGCTGCCGGGCGCCAGGTGCGGGATCGCTTCGCGCCGGCCTCGCGGTAGCAGCCCCAGAAAGCCTTTAGGCTCTCTAGGTTTGCCACCGCGAAGGCGCAGATGACGCCGGCGGGGATCCCGGAGAGCGCCGTCTCCATGTCCCCAGGCCGAGGTGTAGGTGGCAGCGGCGCCGGTTGCTGCTTGGGGCGCAGCTGCTGCAGCTTTCGCTGCGGCGCCGGCGACGCCGTCAGTGGCGCTTTTGGTGGAGGTGGTGGTGGCGGCGGCGGTGGAATGCCAACTCTACGATAGTAGAGGCCGGGAGGTCCTCCGCGCCTACCACGATGAACTTGTCGTCGGGTTGGGCGCCTCGCAGCAGCTCCAACCCGGAGACGCAAATAAGTTCCCCTGGCTGGCTGCACTGCGCCCGGGGCGTCTGTGACTCGGTCGATATCGACCAAGTCACATTGTCCCCTAGCGAGTGCCACCGTACGCCGGAGCGCTGTTCGCTCTCCCCCCTTAGCGACAAGCGCCGTCGGGGGGTGTTTTCGTGCGCTGCCATCGCTGGCTAGCGGCACATCTTTTGCTCGGTGCCTAGAAAAACTCGGCCCCTGCTGCGTTCCCGCACGGTGTTCCGCTCAACGTCTCGTGAGAGCAGAGCTCAATCACGAGAGCGCCAGGTACTTGCCGTGCAAGGAAGGCTGCGCGAACTTTCCACTCAGCACAGTGTGGGAGCAAGGCTCAACCACATGTGCCAGGTACTCGTTGCACGCCGCAGCAGAAACCAAGTCGCGAAAAGTGCGTGGCCGAAGCTAAGCGGAGGGAGCGGGTGGTGCTGTCACCTCGACGCCCACGCAAGTGAATTGATCATCTTGACGCGATGTAATGCGTTCTCCAGCTCCCTCTTCGTCACTCGGCGAGCCGAGGAGAGAGGGAACGGCGGGCCAATGGCGTCGTAGCCGGCCGCCCGGACCAATGGCGCACCACCTGTGACAGTGGCGGCCGAAGGTGGCGCGGCGGCGCCCGCTTCGAACGCGCGGAACTGCAGCGCGAGCGAATTCGCGAAGATTTCGCTCTTTGCCGCGTCGTCCCACACGTAAACGGGCCGAGGTGGTGGAGCGCCGGGTGCCCCCGTCCCGGCGTTGCTCTGAAGCGGGCTATTTACTCCCGGAGTGCGGCCTAGCGCGCGAGAAAGATCCCAAATGTGCCTCTCGTGGAGGTTGCATTTAGAAATTGTAGCAGACCATTGAGCAGCTCTCTCGTCCCGTAGAGATGAACGGAATTCTCTGCTTAAACTGCGCACCCGCTCTCAGTCAACGGGATCGCCGTAGCGGCGATGAACTTTGACAGTTCTGCGCAGTTCTCTTAGTATTGTCCTTTGCTCGTCTGTGAGCTCAGGACGAGAATTCTCTACTCGCGTGACAGTGGAGTTTTGCTTGAAGGCCGATTTCAGCGTTGCAGTGAAGTAATTCACTGCTTCGTCGATTTCGGCCTCCGTATTTACTGGTTTCTCTTCTAGCTGAGAGCTCAGCTGAGCTGAGAAACCTGCCCAGTTTGTGTCACGCGAAGTTCGAAATTTATTTTGGCATTTCGCTACAAGGGACGTCACAACGCATGTTACTGGATTGTGATCGGAATCCAGAGTGGCAATTGAGCGGGGAACCACGCACTCAACGCCTTTCACAAACACAAAATCAATAACACCCGGGTTCCTGTTACGTACACCCGGGAAATGCGTAGGACTGTTCGGTGCGCAGATTACCACGCCCCGCCTTGTCGCTACAAGATTGGCAATTTTATTACCGTTTCTATTAGCACCTAGGCCGCCCCAGGTTCTATGTCTGGCGTTAAAGTCACCCAGAAGGATGACTTTGGAATTGAGTGCGAGAAGCGCATCAATTCCAGCCGGATCTAAGGTTTGGTCTGGGCAGTAGACGGAGACGACTAAAAATCGCCCGTTTCCTACCCAAACGTACGCCCCGACCGCCTCTAGAGACGCCAGAGCAATAGCAGGGATTTCGGCTTCGAGCTGCGGTAATTCACGGCGTAGTGCATGCGCTACGCCGCCACCTGGCCTGCAAACGCGGTCTCTGCGATAAACAGCGAATCGCCGGAGTTTGAATTCGTGTTCACTGCTGAGCCACGTCTCTTGTAAAGCCAAAATATCTAACTGAAATTCATTAGTAAAATTTTCTAATAGCTGGGCTTTGAAGATAGCACTTCGCGCGTTCCAAGTACAAGCGCGGAGAGGTGCTGAATTAAGACCTACGTGTAAACTAGACATTGTGATGCAATGTCTGTAAGAACAAGCTAAACAATTCTAGGATCTGGTCCCTAGACATTGTTTGTGCGGCAGCTACGGGTGCAGTGGGCCGCGCTCCGGCCGCCCCTGAAGGCGTCGCGTTGGCCCCCGGGGAGCGCGGTGCACCGAGGCGCCCCGCGATCTCGTTCCAGGCCGGCCCGCCGTTAGCTGCCGTCTGAGGCGCCGGGTTTCTAATGAAATTCTTCCCGGCGAGGATCCCTCAGTTCCTACTGTTGCACGCGCGTCTGAAGGACGCTTGGGCAGCGTGCAGTGGCTACATCCTGTGAAGGATGCAGCATGACTGAGTTTGCAATTGCAGCAAGTTGGTCTTAGCTGCATTTTGCCAAGTCTCGGGCAGTGCTTCGTCTCCTTCCGGGTGATCCTCGCCCGTACAGAGCCGATAGCGCACATCGTACTCGCAGTTGCGAGAGATGTGGCCCCAGCGGCAGCACTTAAAGCAAAATCGTGGCCGTGCCCATTTCTCGCGTTCGACCACCATCGTGTACGACTCAAGTTGTCGCAGGTGATAAATTTTACGCGACTCGGCGTTGTCACTGAGGGTGACTGCGAAAGTTCCCGTGGGAACTTGCACGCGCCGAGTTTCGGTGCCTGTTGCACCTTCGGCTACACCAGAATCCCGGCTACTGGCGACCGGAGATTCTTTAAGCAGAGAGATCTGCTTTACGACGGAAGGCGTGAATCCCTGCTCTTTAAGCTGGGTTTCGACGTCTCCTGCGGTGTAGCCTTGCGGGAGCCCTCTTATGAAAACTCTTAAGTGCTTGGCAGAGTTTTCAGGCGGTGGCGTGCGCGAACAAAACAGGTTTGCGCTGCGACAGTAGTGCTCCGCCTGTGTACGCCACACGATCATAAGTGTGCACTTCGTACACAGTCCGCTTGCTACGGTTGACGACCTTCGCGATGGTCGCCTTGTACCCTGTTAAGGGTCCAAGTTTCCTACCGTGCTCTAAGACCTTATCAGACCCGATTTTTAGTCGGATTCTGTAAGGCCGTTTCGGCGGCCGTGAAGCGGCCGGCCGGAGGGCTTCCGCGGGCGGATCCTGCGCGGAGGATCGCGCCCCGGTATTCTCCGCTGCGGGCCGACTGCGCCGGCTGCCGGAGACGAGTTGCCAGCCGTCTGACGGGGGGGTGACGCCGTCGGTTGGGCCGGGCCCCGGGCCCGGGCGCCCCCGCTTCCTGTTTAAAGGTGGCGGCCTGCTCCTGGTGGGGAGCTCTTCCGCCAGTGGTGTTCGTTTATGTAATTTTTTAACTAGTTTTTGCGGCCGCCCTATGATTGTCTCATATGTGGGCGGCGCGCGTAGTCTTGTAAACTTGTTTGTTTATTTTGTTTTTTTTTTATTTTATTTTTGTTGCTCCCAAAAAGAAGTGATATAGTTTCATCAAATCTCCTCCCGTCGTCACACGCTCCCCGGTCTCTTTTTATTTATTAATTTTATACATATTTATTTACAGTGATTGCTTAACCTAGCTTAACCTACCCGTCACCAATGATTGTATAAAAACCTAATAAATGATAAATGATTAACCTAGATCTATTTATAACCTAAATGCCCTATAATCCTAATAAATTGAAATGAAAAAGAAACTAATAAAGTGAAGCTAAATGAAACCTAATAAATTTGAACCTAATATGTGAACTTAGCCTACCCAACACCTGTTACCTATTCTAGACTATTTACTATATGAGTGATGTATGATATTTACAGTGATGTAGTGCAATATATTTACTTATATTCAGTATTTCAGACACAATAGGTGAAATCAGTTAAAATCAAATTAAAGTTTTTTATATACAGTGACTTTGATACTAAAACTAATTGCGATGAAATGATGAAATGATGGTGAGGATGATACATAGATGGATGGTATATTTTGCACGTATTTACAGCTATTTACATATGTGTGAATGATGTGTGGATGAATGAGTGGGTGGATTTCTGGTGAACTGCGGAGGCCGGTGCATTCCTGGTGTGTGGGAGGAAGTTCTTGTATTTAGTGTTTATTGTGTGGTGTTTGTGTTGTATGCAAGAAGAAAGCTATGGTGGTTTTTGGAAAGTTATATCTGTGGGGAGTTTTTGAGTTTGGTCGTGATTTTTTGTGTAATATTGTGTGAAAGGTTCGAAGTGGGGTGGAGGTGGATGTTTGTGAAAATGGTTTTGATTCTCTCCGTGGCAAGTGTGTGTATGGTGGAGGCGATAGTGTTAATGTTCCTGTTTGTGAATTCAGTGTCGAGGATTGTTCCGGGTGGGGGCTTGAAAGCGGCGCGAATGAAAGAGTGTTCGGCGCGCGTGAGCTTCTCACGCTGCCTTTCCGCGGCCGTCGCCCACACCTCGCACGCGTAGAGCCCGCGCTCCGTACGCACGCGAGGTACAGGCGGATTTTCACCTTATCCTGAAGGGATTTGGTTCTGAAGAGAGGAAGAAGGCGGTGTATTCGTTGTGTCATCTTTTGCGTGTATTTTGTAGGTGTGTGTTCCAGTGAGGCGTCGGTCAAAAGTGACGCCTAAGTATTTAATCTCGTCTTGCCACGGAAGAGAGTGTGCGTGTAGGCGGATGGGCGCGACCGTGTGCGCGTTGTGAGAACGTTTGTGAGTGAATAGGATTGCCTGGCATTTCTGCGCATTCAGCGTGAGGCCGTTTTCCGCACTCCAATTCGCGAGTGCATTTGCGGCGCGCTGCAGTTTGGCAATGGCGAATTTGATTCGACTATCTTTAACTGCGAACGCTACGTCGTCGGCGTAGATAAAATCGCTCACTCCTGTGGTGCTAGGGGAGTCATTTATGAAGAGAGAAAAGAGGAATGGAGAGAGCACGGCTCCTTGTGGGACGCCGGCGAGAATAGGGCGAGAAGAGGAAGTGTAAGATTTGTAGATGACAGAGAAAGATCGAGCTGATAGATAACTTGTGATCAGATTTAGTAGAAATGTGGGGACGTAGGGGCGAAGTTTGTGGAGAAGGAGTGGGTGGTGGACGGTGTCGAAAGCGAAGGAGAAGTCAAAGAAGAGAGCTGGAAGAGAGCAGCGGCGGTCGAGAGTAGAAGAAGCGAAAAGCGTCCCCCTGATTATTCCTCGCTGCTCGAAATCTGCAGAATTCTCTTGAGAATGAGTTTCTCGAAGAGTTTGCCGAGAATCGGGAGGAGGGAGATCGGTCGATAGTTTTCCGGGAGACGCGTGTTTTTGCTCGGCTTCGGAATTACCGTCACAGTTGCAGATTTCCATGCCGCGGGGAAATATTGCACAGAAATGCAGGCGGTGTAAATAGAAGCTAAGAGGCGGGCGGCCTTAGGAGGTAACCTCTTTAGCATTTCGCCAGAGAGTTTGTCCGGCCCGCCCGCTCGTTTCGTGTCAATGTTTTTAAGTTGGTCGCTTACCTCATCCTCGGTGATTTGCCAGTCAGACGGTATTTCGTGTGTGGGCGTGGGAGAAAAGAAATTTCCCCGGCGGTGGCTGGGAGAGAGGCCGATAGAGGGCGGAGAAAAACGCGTTTGCAGAGTATCTGCGAATACTTCTGCTTTGACTGCGGGGTCGTAGGTGGGAGGTAGGCCATGGGGGCGGTTAAGTGCTGTGGTGGCCGGCTGTGGGCTTCGTAAGGCCCGTTGCAATTTCCACAGATCTTTTGCGTTGTTAATTTGCGAGTTTTCGATTAGTTTTTCCCACATCGCATTCCTGTTCTCGCAAGAGCTTAGAGGTTTTCCGCCGAATAGATTGATACGCTGCTTTCGCTGCGGGGTCGTGAGAGCGGTGGTATTCTCTCTGCGCCTTTCGGCGCTCCTGAATAAGGCGAATCAATTCGGCGGGCGTTTGGTTAGAGTTGAGAGAAGGTGTGGGGTGTGGAGTTTTCATGAAAAGCGGACTTGATTTGATAGTTGAGGTGGGTGATAGCGCGGTCGATGTTGTGGTGGGAATCAAGAACGGGGTTTCCGATGAGCTTGTTTGAAACTTTCGTTTTAAACGAAACCCAATCGGTGACGGGTTTGGGTTTTGGGGCGGGGGCGGAGAAAATATCTCTCTGCAGGGCAAAGAGAATCGGGAGGTGGTCGGACGGGAGGTCGTGAAGGGTTTGGGAGTTGTAATAGAAAGAGAGGGGGAATGAAGGGCAATATCAAGGATATCGCCTTCAATTTGGTTTGTGAAGAGGTTGGTGCGGAGGTGGGTGATAGATGAGGGTGCGGAGATGACGAGCTGATTGCTTCTATTTAGGAAGGAGAGCAGGCGATTTCCGCAGCGTTCCGCACACGGCAGCCCCAGTCCGTGTGCTTTGCATTTAGATCGCCTGCTATTATTACCGACGGCCCGAGCATCAGCAGCGTATCGAGGTCGCTTTCCTCTAGTTGAAGTTGAGGCCGCTTGTAAGCGGAGACGAGTGTAATCGCTCCCTGCGGCGTTCCTACTTCAACAGCTGTTGCTTCTATTGCGGCGAGAGGCGGCATTACCAGAAGCGTATGTGGGATGTTTTTCCGGATAGCTATTAGAGTGCCACCACCGCGGTGCGGCCCAGGACGGCTGTTTTTATAAATAAAGAAGTGCCGAAGCGAGAATGCTTCGGCCGGAAGAAGATGCGTCTCCTGGATGAGAACGGCGTGCGGAGAGTAATCGGTGAGGAATTGCTCTATCTCCGCCTTTTTACGATTTAAGCCGCCGTTTCCGTTCCAGGAGACGATTTTAAAGAAAGAATTTGGGGAGGGGTTCACGGGCAGGCAGTTTCAATTAGGGGGATGATGGCTAGCAGTTTTTCAAGGGTGTTTCCTGGGCCGCGGAAAATTTCGATTGCCTGTTTGATTAAGGATATAATGTGAGTAAGATTTACTCCACGGAGTAGTGCTAGAAGCTCAGAGAGCTCTGAGAGGCCGCCGAGAGCAGATGTTGTGTTGGGATTGTCGTTTGAACTCGCGGGAGGAGCACGAGGTGGCGCGATTGGCCGGCCGGCGATGACGTCGGCGAAGGACCAGGGCCAGTGGGGTGCGAGCGGTGGTGGGAGCGTCGGGGGCCAATCCTGGCAGCGCTGGGAACGCTGCTGGAGAGGGAACTGCGGCGGGAGCGTTCGCTACTACAGCTGTGCGGGGCGGAGCGAAAACTCAACTAAATCGCCTGGAACTAGCCGAAAATAGATTCATTCGCATCGCCTACCGACCAGGACCCGAGACCGCTTACTGCACAATACGCGACAATCACAAAATGACGAACATAAAAAGACATATATACGACCAAGCAACAAAAGAAATAGAAAAAGCTTTCACAGACTCCACTCTAGACCCCCTTTTCGATAAATACCGCCAATACTACTGTAAAAAATCCCCTACCAGCCACAAACACATGCCAACCGACGCACAGTGTGTAATTTTGGCCATCTACGGGGCCGAAAGTATAAAAGCAAAAATTAAAGCCCTGAATTGAATTAAATCATGTTATAATTTACTAAATTAACCAAAAAGTTAAAATTTTACAAATTTTATAAATGCGAGTCATTGTAGCAACATTTTAAATATTTTAAGTAAGTTAAAAAAAATAGTACATTAATTTTGCTGAACAAACATTAAAGAAATATGCTTTATTTACAGAACTGAGACACAATATTGCAATTTTACCCTTAAGAACAATGAAAGAACACATTAAACTCTATGAACAAAAAATATAACAAAAACAAAATACATTTGCTGAAATACGAACTCTAAACAAGAAAATTATTTATTTATTCAGAATCACTGAAGGCATCAGAAGAATCTGCTTCATCATCTGCGTCTGCTGTTAATGGATCCATTTCTAGCAAATCAAACACTTTTGCGTTGATATTTTTCTTTTTGGGTTTTCAAGGAACTCGTAAACTAGCTATAAATGGATCAGACGTAATGAGCAATCTGTTCAGCAGGTCTGTATTGGTGTCAATTCTGGAGGTCTTCCTAGTGAAGAATTCTCTGTACTGCCTATTATGTTTATTTCTGGCCTCTTGGGCTTCTTCTGAATATTGTCCAATAGGCAATATACATTTACCAATAATGTCTCTCCGTGAAACAAAATTTTGTGTAAGGTTACAGGCATTGGATACCAGCTGTAGTTTTCCAGATAGAGATTGTAAATATATTTAGTGAATTTTTCAAATTTATCTACATTAATTCTTTGACCAGAATTTATACATTCCAGGATAATTCCTAAACCCTTAATTAATTCCAGATTAACTCAGTTATTTCTGCAGCCTTCTCAGGGTTTCTAAAAATCTGCGCAGAATTCCCATCGTTTGTATTTCCACTTTGCTGTTTCGGCATATCCACTAAAATGCCTAACTCACTTCTGAATTTCTCCTGAATATATTTCTTCTTCTCAGAAATCTTTTTTTATTTTCAAATCCCCTTGCCTGCCAGGTCTTAATTTCTAACCTGTACGAGATGTGCAGAATACATTCGAACAGCCTGATCCATGAATGAAGGGTGATATGCCAAAAGCAAGGAATTCTTTTTCACTTCTTTTTAATAGGACATTTAAATTATTCATTTCAGTGGGTTTTGCCCACATAAATTACATGTCTGGGTAGAGGAACAACACGATACGGCATTACAAACTTTACCGTCGACCATGCAAAATACCAAAGTAGTAGTTACAGAAATTTCTACATTGTCAAGAACAAATTTTGTGGGACTAAGGTTATTAATTTGATAATTAATTTTGTTCACTTCTGTAGTAATTAAACTTGCTGACTCTTTGCAAATACAAATTTCAATGGCCTGCAATACTTAGTGGAAGATGGAACCGGTTTTCCAAATAATGTCTTTTGAATTGGTCGAAACGCAGTGCATTTCCAAAGGAACAACAGAAATACTAAAAAAACTTTCATCACTGAAATGTTGCTGAGAAAACTTCTGCTTATTTTGATTTTGCTCCATACCATCGCAACCCCATTTCATGATTATGTCAAAATTGCATTTTTTTGTCAAACGCAATTTCTTGCAGACCTCTTCGGTTTGACATAATCGATGGATTGTGTGGTTAATTAGTGACTGCACAGGTATTTCTGCTGAGATTTCTGTAATCACAGCACCTTGTGGATAACATAGCATTTTACATTGTTTCACTTTATAATATGGTGGATAAAATTTACAATTAAATATTTCTGCTTGCTGACGCAGATTTTGTACTGGCGACTAGACATAGAGACATCTACCATTAACGCCAGCGCTTGTTCTGGTGTAAGCTCTGATTTCTGGAGTAAGGATCTTCGAGCCTTCTTAATAACAGTTCCCTGTTTGGTGAGGCAGAGGATAATTCTTTGACTATTGCTGCTGAATCTCTTTTTCCTTCTTTCATTAATTGAATGCCTGTGGCAATACTCAGTTCTTCGCTGGTGGAATTCAGGAGGTGTTTAACTTTGCGCCTCTTAGTTCTAGGAGCACAATCAATAAAACTCTCTTCTGGCCGACCAATTGCAGTAAGAGAAGTTACTGACACTGATGCATTGTTGGAAACATTTTCAAATACTATTTCCCATCGAGCCAAGAAGCGTTGTAACGAAGAAAACGTTCTTTTTGCCTCCCTATTTTTTCCCATCTAATACTAAGTGTTTGACAAAATTTTTTTACTTTAACTTTTACACACTGTAAATCACTATCAGAATATGATGCAGTTTTCATTTCATGCAAAATATGTGCAAATAAAGCATCTGTCTTGGAGTCTTTAGGTTTTGTCACCCATATTTCGAAGAGCGCCCTCCGGGAAAACGAATGCGACATTCTGTTAAGAATGAAATAATTAATAGATTCGCAAACATTCGCAAATTTTTTTTCATTGATAGACTTCACAAAACTACATGCTTTAATACCAATTTGGTCCCAAAGTAGTACTCGGTGGTACTCTAAACTAAAACCCTTGATAAACTTTTCGAAATATTTTTTCTGTTGCATAAAAAGTACATACCTTTCAAGACGCTTTTTCAAGCTCTTCGAAGCTGGATTTTAAACAAAAACGCCACCAGTGAAAAGAAAAAACTATTTAGATTGCACTGTTTAAGAACTTGAGACTTTGAACATCATCAGAGACGCGCAAAGGACAAGCGATCACACAGCACTGATATGAATGAATGACAGCGGCGTCGTCGCGGGCAAGTTGAAACATGTTTAGACAATCATTTCCCGTACCTCCGCGAATTTCTAGTGATACCAATACCGATACCATGTGGTCTGAACATCCTTCTACTGATATATAGCACAAGTTACACGTTTTGGAAAAATAGAAAGGTTGACTTTCGGCCCCGTAGATGGCCAAAATTACACACTGTGCGACGTCCGATTTCTAAGACTACCATAAAATATTAATTATTCAAAAGCCCAGCGGAGTAGCCGCGTCTGTAATAAAAACTGTCTCCACATCTTTCTCTTCAACTCATCTTCTATAAAACAAAAATTTCTCTCCACTCTCTTTAATCAAAGAAACCGCTCTGCGCATTACGCTGCAACCGCGCCTGCCGCCCAGCGGCGACGCAACCCAACTAACATCCACCGCACAGCAGAGGGGCCGCGGCGCCGCTCGCACCCGCGCGCGGCGCATGGTCCCACGCCCACTCAAGACGAAAACTTTACCTAAAGACCACAGCGGATGAGCGCCTAACGGCGTAGGCCGCTACAAACAGCAGGAAATAATTCACTCGCAGCGAAGTTATTGAGCCGCCTGGCGTGGTCGGCGGCGGAGCGCGCTTGGCGAGCTCCCGCGAGGCGCTGCGCCCGCGCGGCCTTGTAATGAACAAGGGCCGCGCATTCGCCGTAGTTGGCGGTGTGCGGCCCCTGGCAGTTTGCGCACTGAGGTGCGCTTGACGCGGGCATGCCTCAAAAGCGTGGTTTCCTCCGCAATAGAGGCACCGCGCGTCTCGCCTGCAGCCATTGTGTGAGTGGCCCCACATCTGACATCGCTTACAATGTGGCACCCTGTCACTGCCGCGGTGCTCCTCCACGATATTGAGTGGTTAATAATGCTTATTGTTTTAGCTATGTTGATTTTTGAATGATCAACCTCGACCACGTATAGGCCGAGGCTGACAAACGTTTTTCCTTGCTCTGAGTAGAGCGGGCGCTGCATCTCACTTATATGGTGAGTTTCCAGGCCCGCTCTCATAAGTTCCTCGCGCAAGTCGTCGATATTGAAATGAGCGGGGAGGCCGCGGATGACTAGACGATGGCGGCGCTCGGTCGTCGCGCGACGGAAGAAAAATTGAGCATCGCGGTTGAAGGTTTGCATCTTTTCAAGGATGCCAATGATTTTTCCGTGATCTACGCGGTTTCCGGGCTTTAAAGTGAGAAAGGCGGGGGTGGTGGTTCCGCGCAGTGGGGCGGTGAGGTGAGGCGTCAGCAGGGCAAGCAGTTCTTTAACGTTCACTGGCTGCTGTACACATATTTCGCCGATTGCCTCGCGAGGGCGAGGGGCCTGAGGGGCGCGGGCGGGGGCGGCGGCTGCGGCGTTCTGCGGGGGCGGTGCCTGAGGGGCGGGAGCGGGGCAATTGCGCGGTGTCAAGAGCTGATACCTATTCCGCACCGGCACGGAATAGGTCGGCATGTTCGAGTTTGCATTTTCCTGCCGACGCAGGAAAGTGCGCGACGCCACGAGCTGCCATCCATCGTCGTCGTCGTCGGTGGGGTGTTGGTGGCGGGGGCGTTGTTTGCGGGGCTCTCGGCGGCTCTCATTTGACCGTCTGACTGGCGGTGTTCGTTAGAAAGGGGGTGTGGGGTCAGGCATGCTCGCCTCGGCAGAGTTTTGGCTCTCCGCAGACTCACCAGGTGATGATGATGCGTGGGCGGGCGGTGAAAGAGGCGCCGCAGCGGGCGCGTCGGCGTCGGCGGGCGGCGTCTCAGGCGCCGCTTCCGCCTCTGCAGGCGGCGTGGGGGGGGGGGGCGGGGGCGGGGCTCAGGGCGGGGCGGTGGCGCGGGGCACGGTACACGAGTGGAATGTGTTAGGAATTTTGTACCTACACGCTTTACAATAATTCCTGTTTGTGAAAACAGTGTTCACTGAGGTGCCACGCGCCTTCTGTCGCTGCCGTCGCGTCTGTATCAGAGACGGTTCCGTCGAGGGGGGGTCGGCTTCATTCATTACCGCGTCGCACATTAACTAAAAATGCCGAGCGATGCGGTCATTTCCGCACTCGCTCGTTCGCCGCACAAAATTGTTCAAGGTTTAGAAACCTATAGTTTGTCTTTGTTATTTCTGTCTGACTATTAGGGTTAGCAGGAGAAGCGGTCGTCCGCTTAACTCACAACGCAGGTCGGTCCTACTTCTAAAGGGCGGCGCAGCACAGCGCGCGGCACGGGCCGGCGTCACACACTCTTAGCGCGGAGGGAGCTTTCGCTGCGACCTCACGACGCGACGCGCCGAAACGTTCGGAGCGGGGGCGAAAGGAGCCGGGAGATGCTTCTACTTCTACGCCCACGCTCGAACTTCGTGTGAGGCGGTTTTTTTTTCAATTTTCCCCTCACCAGTATCCCTGGTGAGGCGGGAATTTATTCAATGATTGGGTATACATATATAACTCCAGCATTTCTGCTTTTGGAGTTTCGGGGAGGGCAATATCTTAAACAAACTAACTTATTCTAAGAACTAAAACTATGTACAAGCCTCTTTGGGCGATTGAAGTTTTACTATAAATTATTGTTTGGTTTTATGTCCAGTTCATTTAGGAGATGGTTCGTTTATTCGTTTTTATTTTATTTCATTCATTCACTCACTCATTTATTCTTAGACTATATATACAAACACATTCACTCACGCATTCATACCACACGACACAACACTTCACTTTACACTATGTACACTTTATACACTTTATTTACGCCACGGCGCCGACTTTACTCAGGCGTCCGTGGCGCCGCGACGTCTTCGGGCCCTGGCGGATCAGTCCCGGCTGGGCGCGGTTCCGCGCCTCCCACGCTGGTTCCGGCGTTGGTGAGCGGCGACCGCCTCCCACGCACTATCTGCTCCCCCGCGTCGCACAGCTCGGAGAGCTTGTGCGGGGGAAGTGCGCGGAAGGTGAAGGCGACGTGCTTTGGGCCCTTTCTTCTGTGGAAGGCCCTGTGCACGTCGCTGTTCGCCGCTATGCCGGTTTCGCGCAGGATGCGCGGAGCAGACGGCCTCAGCGCCCTAGCGAGCGCCGTTTCCGCCCGCTTCCGCAGCTCCGCCGGGAACTGATTTCGCACGCCCAGAGCTCTGAACACGTCAGCATTGCGGGGGGTGCGGTCTTGGCGGAGGTTAGGCAGGTGCGGGCGCGCCGCGAGGCGCGCCGCTCTATTCTCCGCGACCCGAATGGGACGCAGAGTTGAAGGAGGAGCAGCGGCGAAAACTTCGCACGCGTACGCCCACAAGGGGCGCACGCACGCGGTGAATAGTCGCCGCTTCAAGGGAACAGAAAGTTCGGGAGAGCGGAGAAGAGGTTTCAGAAGAAGAGTGCGGTGTTGAATTTTGGCCGCGAGATATCGAGCGTGCGCATGCCAGCGGAGACCGCTGTCAAGCATCACGCCCAGATATCTCACTTCGCTCTGCCAAGGCAAGCGCGCGCCCGCCAAGCTCACCGTTTCATCGGGGTTTGCCCTCTTACGAGTGAAGTTGACGGCGACGCACTTATCAAGGTTCAGAGCGAGTCGTTTCCGACTGAGCCATTCAGGAAGGGCGGCGAGACAGTCACTTAAATACTTAACTGACTGCCTGACGTTCGCCGATTTCGCGTAGTACGCGAAATCATCCGCAAACATCAGGAGCCCGCAGCGTTGAATACCAGTTTTTGTTTCAGCAGGTAGCGGCGCGTCATTTACGTATAAGCCGAAGAGGGTAGGAGAGAGAACGCTGCCCTGAGGCACGCCCGCCTCGGCTCGTCTGACGGACGAATATACGTTATTGACGCGCACTTTGAACTGCCTGTCGGAGAGAGAACTCGCGATCAGTCTGACGTAGCAATCGCTCATCCCCGACTCCGCGAGGCACGCGAGTAAACCCGCGTGCCAACGAGTCGAAGGCCGATCGCATGTCCAGAAAGACCGCTGGCAAGTTCTGCCGTCTCTCGAGGGCGAGGGCCAAAGCCAAATTGCTTCTCTGAGAAGAGTGAGACGACGTATTTCCTGTTGCAGACGCGACAGAATCAGTCTCTCAAACGTCTTCCCTAGGATGGAGAGGAGACTGATTGGTCTATAACTGCTCGGGATTAATTTATTTTTGCCAGGTTTTTGTATTAGGGCGATGGTCGCAATCCTCCACGCCTTTGGGAAATAGCCGCGCGCCAGGCACGCATTCAGGAGCTCGAGTAAGAACTCGACTCCGCGCCCGCCCAGAGCACGCAGCTGCGCCCCGTTCAATCCATCCGGGCCCGCCGCTCGCCTCACACTGATGTTTTGGAGAGCTTTCATTTTCCCTTGCCAGTAGCCCTGGCAAGGCGGAGTTATTCAAATGTATGGATTATAAGATTGCTCCAACCGATTTGGTTTATGGAGCTTGAGGAGGGCAGTAACTTAAATATACAGGGTTATTACAAATGATTGAAGCGATTTCACAGCTCTACAATAACTTTATTATTTGAGATATTTTAACAATGCTTTGCACACACACGTACAAAAACTCAAAAAGTTTTTTTAGGCATTCACAAATGTTCGATATGTGCCCCTCTAGTGATTCGGCAGACATCAAGCCGATAATCAAGTTCCTCCCACACTCGGCGCAGCATGTCCCCATCAATGAGTTCGAAAGCATCGTTGATGCGAGCTCGCAGTTCTGGCACGTTTCTTGGTAGAGGAGGTTTAAACACTGAATCTTTCACATAACCCCACAGAAAGAAGTCACATGGGGTTAAGTCGGGAGAGCGTGGAGGCCATGACATGAATTGCTGATCATGATCTCTCACCACGACCGATCCATCGGTTTTCCAATCTCCTGTTTAAAAAATGCCGAACATCATGATGGAAGTGCGGTGGAGCACCATCCTGTTGAAAGATGAAGTCGGCGCTGTCGGTCTCCAGTTGTGGCATGAGCCAATTTTCCAGCATGTCCAGATACACGTGTCCTGTAACGTTTTTTTCGCAGAAGAAAAAGGGGCCGTAAACTTTAAACCGTGAGATTGCACAAAACACGTTAACTTTTGGTGAATTGCGAATGTGCTGCACGAATGCGTGAGGATTCTCTACCGCCCAGATTCGCACATTGTGTCTGTTCACTTCACCATTAACAAAAAATGTTGCTTCATCACTGAAAACAAGTTTAGCACAGAATGCATCCTCTTCCATGAGCTGTTGCAACCGCGCCGAAAATTCAAAGCGTTTGACTTTGTCATCAGGTGTCAGGGCTTGTAGCAGTTGTAAACGGTAAGGCTTCTGCTTTAGCCTTTTCCGTAAGATTTTCCAAACCGTCGGCTGTGGTACGTTTAGCTCCCTGCTTGCTTTATTCGTCGACTTCCGCGGGCTACGCGTGAAACTTGCCCGCACGCGATCAACCGTTTTTTCGCTCACTGCAGGCCGACCCGTTGATTTCCCCTTACAGAGGCATCCAGAAGCTTTAAACTGCGCATACCATCGCCGAATGGAGTTAGCAGTTGGTGGATCTTTATTGAACTTCGTTCTGAAGTGTCGTTGCACTGTTATGACTGACTGATGTGAGTGCATTTCAAGCACGACAAACGCTTTCTCGGCTCCTGTCGCCATTTTGTCTCACTGAGCTCTCGAGCGCTCTGGCGGTAGAAACCTGAAGTGCGGCTTCAGCCAAACAAAACTTTATGAGTTTTTCTACGTATCTGTAGTGAGTCGTGACCATATGTCAATGAATGGAGCTACAGTGAATTTATGAAATCGCTTCAATCATTTGTAATAGCCCTGTACTAATTAAAACTAATCTTAACCTAATTAAAACTACACATTGCCTCTTTGGGCTAATTGTTTAATATATACAAGTTATTTATAGAAAAATTAAAGTTCTTCATAATGTTCTTCTTTTCATCCTTTTTATTTTTATTCAGTCACTCACTCATTCATGCTTATTCTATATTTACAAAAACATTCATTCACACATTCATACCGCACGGAGAGCTTTGCGTAGCTCCGCTCCCGTAACTAGGCGCGCTGAGGAGAGAGGGAACAAAACATTGGTCACTGTCTTCCATGCTTGCAAACTGCGGCCGGACAAGCGCCAGCAAGCGCGCCTCTACCTGATCACGCTTTGCGGTGGTGGCGAGCTGGCCCTGTGCCGTCACCCAATCCCAAGCAGCGTCCAAGTCGAACTTTTCATCCTCCTGGTGGCGCCCGGCCGTGGTGAGCAGGGCGCGAATGGTGTCCGCTATTATCTGCGATGTCTGCGTTGGCCTGGGGTCCGTCATTGTGGAGCGCGAGGGGCTCACAAATTCGGGCAGCGTGGATTGCCGGCTGCGCTGTCCAGATGATGTCGACCGGCTGGCAGGTAAGTTTTCGGGAGACGGTTGGCGTCTGTTGTTACGCGTCACTGTTCCAGGGCGAGGGTTACGCGGGCGTCGCGACATTGAAGAGTACTCGAGAGCGTCCTTCTTGGGCGACCCGCATCGCCGAGTGTCAGGCTCCGACTGACCAGGCCGCCCGTTCCAAGCCAGGGGGCCGTTGCGCCGGGAGACGCGCAACGGAGCCCCCTGATTGGCCGGGCCATTTGTTAATGCGAGAAGCGCATCAATTCCAGCCGGATCTAAGGTTTGGTCTGGGCAGTAGACTGATACGACTAAGAGTCGACCGTTTCCTACCCAAACGTACGCCCCGACCGCCTCTAGAGACGCCAGAGCAATAGCAGGGATTTCGGCTTCGAGCTGCGGCAGTTCGCGGCGTAGTGCAATCGCTACGCCGCCACCTGGCCTGCCTACGCGATCTCGGCGATAAACAGCGAATCCCCGGAGTTTGAATTCGTGTGTATCGCTGAGCAACGTTTCTTGTAAAGCCAAGATATCTAATTGAAAATCAGATATGAAATGTTCTAACTGTTGGGCTTTGAAGATTGCACTTCGCGCGTTCCAAGACCCAACGCGGAGAGGTGCTGTTCGCAGGTCTGCGGGAGAATTCCTAGACATTGTTAGGCAACATGTTTAGGAGATGCGCGAAAAGCTCTAGGAACTGGTCCCTAGAGATAGTCGGCTCAGCAGCTGCGGGTGCAGTGGGCCGCGCTCCGGCCGCCCCGGAGGGCGGTGCGTTGGCCGCTGAGGAGCGCGCGGCGCCGAGGCGCCTCGCGACCTCGTTCCAGGCCGGCCCGCCGCTAGCTGCTGCCTGAGGCGCAGGGTTCTAATGAAATTATTTCCCTGCGAGGATCCCTCAGTCCTGTTGCACGCTCGTCTGAAGGACGTGTGGGCTGCGTGCAATATCTGCACCCTGTGAAGGATGCAGCGTGCCTTAACTTGCAGTTGCAGCAAGTAGGTTTTATATTAAGTTGCCTCGTAAAGGGCAATGCTCAGTGCCGCGCTTGTCGTCGCCTGCAGGGTGACCCTCGCCCGTGCAGAGACGACAGCGCACATCATTCTCGCAGTTGCGAGAGATGTGGCCCCAGCGGCAGCAGCGTGAGCAAAAACGTGGTCGCGCCCACTTTTCGCGTTCGACCACGATCGCGAATGATTCTACTGCTTTAATAGGTATATTTTCCGCGCCTCGGCGGTGTCACGAAGAGTGACCGTGAAAGTTCCCGTAGGAATTTGCACGCGCCGAGTTTCGGTGCCTACTGCACCGTTTGCCACACCAGAATCACGGTTGCTGGCGACCTGTGATTCTTTAAGCAGATTAATCTGCTTAATTGCGAGGGGAGCGTAGCCCAGCTCTCGCAGCTGCTTCTCTACGTCCCCCGCGGTGTAGCCCTGCGGTAGCCCTCTTAGAAAAACTTTCAAAGATATCTCGGAGTTTTCGGTGGGAGGCGGGTACGCAAAGAGGAAAATCTTAGCGCTGCGAGCGTATCGCTCCGCCTCTGTGTACGCCACACGGTCGAAGGTGTGGATTTCGTACACAATTTTTGGAGTTCCGGTTCTTGACCTTGGTGATGGTCGCCTTGTATCCTGTTAAGGGTCCAAGGGCCCGGCTGTGTTCCAGAACCTTTTCAGAACCGATTTTTAGACGGATTCTGTAAGGGCGTTTCGGCGGCCGTGAAGCGGCCGGCCGGAGGGCTTCCGCGGGCGGGTCCTGCGCGGAGGTGCCCGCCCCGGTGTTTTCGCTGCGGGCCGACTGCGCCGGCTACCGGAGACGATTTGCCAGCCGTCTGACTGTTCGTCGTCGCCGTTAGGGAGGGGAGCTGGGGAGTGCTGACGCTGAACAGAGCTCGTGGGCGCACTCACCAGGCCTGAAGGTTGTGGTTGCTGTGTTGGTGGAGGTTGGTCAGCGGCAGGCGCGACGGGGGCCTCGGGAGGCCCGTCCGTCGTCTTGCCCGCACGCTTACGCCTCCTCCATTTTTTCGCCTTTTTGGCGAAAACCGCCGGGCGCTCGGGATTATATAGCAATGGGGCCGGTGTGATTTGCTGGAGCAGCCGGCCAATCGGGAGGCCGCCCCTCAACGGCTGGAGGGGGTCACGTCGGACGACTAGGAACGGTCCGGACGGGCGGTAGGGCGCGCTCCGTGATCGGACGGCACCGGCCGGTCCGGGGTCGGCCGGCATGGATCGGTCCGGCCCGAAGGGTGACCGTGTGGGAGCCCGTAGCAATTGCCGCCAGGCGTCGTGGAGGCGCAACCCCGCGTTGCCAATGATGTGTTGGGAGTAAAAAATAATTAATGAAGGTAATACTTGAATTGAAAAATAAACGTCTGGTCTTCAAGTCAGAACATTTTTTTTTTTTTTTTTACGGTTCCTATTGTTTATCTACGCATAACTATCACTTTCTTCTACAGTATGATGACACTGCTGGCATACTGTTATCGTATGTTCGCCACATATAGATGCAGAACACTTGACACAATGCGATGTTGTCTTCCTGTTCTTCTTTCGGAGGCAATAGGAACACTTCTGTCTGCCCTCTTGTGTCATTTCAGGTATTTGTGGTTTTATGCCTAAAACCTTGATTATTTTCAGTTCAAGGTCACTGAACGCCTGGAGATATGAACCTTTCTTTCAAATGTGATTTGGTCAAATCAAATGCGAGTGTCTTCAGATATTTCCTTCGTGCCATATTCACGGAAGTATTGCAGCGAAAAATAATTTGACTGTTGATAGCCGCAATATCCAAAATCATGAGAAACATTCTTAGTGGCCATCTGCAACATACTCTTGACACAGAATACAAAGATTTTAGTTCGTCGACCACATCAACCCCTCCTTTTGTCATATTGTAGAAAGTGATCACTTCTGGTTTCATGAGGTCACCGGACTTCAGTGGTATCAGAATCACGCATACTGGAAATTAATATTACGTTCCTGCTCTTTTTGGGAACGTTCGAAGCGAGCATTGAATGTTCCCCGAAGGCAAAGAGACTGCTGATGACAGTTCACAATGTCTACGGGAAGCTCTCTCTTGTTCTTTCTTAGATTAGTGATCATTGTAAGTTTTTTTTTTTTTTTTTTTTTTTTTTTTTTTCACGCACAAGTTCTTTCACTAGTTTAACTGAAGAAAACCAGTTGTCGACTGTTACGTTTCGACTGAAGGCAAATGTTGTATCCAGGCTTAAAATTCTATTAGTTTAGTAGTTTCCAGCTCCATATTGAAACAAACTGTCTAATTTGATTTTTAAATTAAATATCTCCTTTGCTTTTCTATTATTATTAAATATAAATTCAACGTAACCCGTTCCAAATTTATATAAGAATATGGGCGCCAGAAAAAGATCATGTTAATTCTATTCTATGGTAAATATGGTAAACATCTATGGTAAATATCTACAGTAACGGAGGATTACTCCAAATTATACGTAGAAAGTAACGGAGGATTACTCCAATAGCGCTCAACACCCAAGAAGGGGTTAGGAGACGCGTTGCGTCGTGAGTTGACGCAACAAATGACTCTGAAGAAATTCTTAAAATTAATATTCAACTGCTATTTCCAATAAATTAATATCCGGCTAACTGGGTCGATGGGTCTTATAAGAAAAACTCGCAATTGCCTACTAATAGCCGATTATTCGACCTGCCATCTGTACAGAGTGGCCGAGGAACCTGAAAAGCAAATGTACCTTTCTAGCTACTCATTTGCTGGAATTGGCTAAATGAAAATCATCTTTTCTATTCACAGAAACTTGTAAGTTTATTCAATGTTTATGAAATTTTAACAGTACGAAACGTACTTTCGACCATGACCAGTTTCGAAACTTACATTGCAGTACCCGTCTTCGCGCGCTCTTGGCCGATGTCGCCGCGGAGAACAATTTTCAATTTTCCCCGGTGTCGATGGCTCCAGGTCCATATACCATCTTATTTTCTTCCGTTCTGGCACATGTGTACTCAAGTCACTGATCCTCACCGCCTCATAAGTTAAGACAATTTTCCTTTTAAAAGTTCCGAGTTCTTTCTACGCGTATACTTAAAATATTAAAGTTCAGCAAACTGTTATCTGCTTCAAATACTCCCAGTCCTGTTGCCAACAAATTCACCCAAGTTCACAGTTTAAATTCTAACTGCTGCACTTGAAATATTTCCAAGTTCCAATTTCCGCTAATTACATCAATTGTCTACACACCATCCGTACAGCAGAAGTCGGAATGCCTCCATATTCCCCTCTTTCAGCCCTTCAAAACTCGGTCCATAGTTTCTACTGTTTCTTGTCAGAAAAAATTCGACCCGCTTCCGTCGAAATACATTGTTATTCCATGACTATCCAGTCTCTGTTACTTACAAATTCAACTAGCCGCGCCCCACACTGTCATTGCTTTCTCGGCCAATCCCCAAACAGTTTACTTAATCAACTAGCCGCGTCCCGTGGTTTAAAGCAATGAAGTTAGTTGACCTTGACGACAACCCATCCACCGTTGCTATGCTGCCATATTTACATATGTCTATCCTTACCATTCAACGTGTTCACAATAAATGTGACGCAATACAATGTCCCACATATTGGTATTCACAATATTCATCTTGTTTCAGTTTTTCTTCATCTTATGCTTTCCTTTTCATAGCTCTTTTCATCCTAGCTTCCTTACTCATATTTTCAGCATCATAATAAGCTTTTTCAACCGCATTGCATCTATTCGACAGAGAGCAGTTCCATTTTCTTCCTGCATTAATACCCAATTGCTCCAGTACTTTTTTCTGCTGATCATGCCCTCATTGAAACATATGACAGCATCATACACTCCTATCTTCATGACACTTCCTCTTACAAAAATTGTTTTTGGAATTCTCTCCCATATACAATGGTGAAAGCTTTTATTGGGATTTTGAGTCTTTCCATTCATGCATTTTGACAGCAATCTATCACTGAGATCCCTATAAATAGGTTTGATGCATGTCATTACAGAAGCAGGCAATGAGTTTTTGTGAATGTAATTTTCCCCAATGCTGTGGCCTTGTTGAATCGACACCATGAATATTTTCCGTGGGGGCAGAGCCCATGAACTGGATTGTCATCAGTTGCGATTTTATGGGGGGGGGGGAAAATTGTTGCCCATACTTCCATCCTCATATCTTTGACACTTTTTGAGCCAGCATTTCTTCTTATTGCCAAACCATAATACTGTTGCAATAAATTCATCTGTGTGTCTGTCAATCGACCCCTACCAGAAAGTGATTTGCCATTCTCAAGCTTTTTACCTTTGAGTTCATGCCTTAATTGTCTCCATCTACTCCCCATCCTCTTCTGAACATGGCCACAACATTCCGGTTTTTCTGTCTTTTTTGCACCATATACATTAGCTTCTTGAACCTTCAAAAAACCTTTCGAGTCACCATCACCCAAATACTGTGTGTATCGAGCACCTCTTTCCTCCTCTGATCTTCGAAAAATAGTGAGATCACCATTGCTTTCCATTCCTCCACTGTACCCATCATAATTCTCCTCACAATTATGGGGTGTGGATTTTCCTACAGAACAGTTATGACAAAACTTGGAGAGACAGGCAACATCAATAACTTTACCTGTTTCTAAAAAAGTAGCAGTTACTACACCATTCAAGGAAGTATGGCCACGTTTGTGCCAGGTACCATCAAATGCAGCAGCAATGTCAGTACAGCAATCATTCAAACAGACGGTTTCCTTGAGTATATTTTTCATAGAAGCTTCTGCAACTGTCTTCAGTCCTTCTAACAGAATATTCGTGTACATTGAAAACTTTGCAGGTGGTGATGGAAGATTCATCACAGCACAAAAAATGTCAGCAGCCATTCTACCTTTTCCAATGCACCTCATTGCATAGCACATTCTAATATTTACTTCATAACCTTTATTAACTTTTTCAGAACTCATAGCAGATTTTTTATTTTCACATTCACAGCACTTTACAGTTAATTTTGAAGCCAGACCTTTCCTCCCAGTTTCATCTTCATAAACAACTATACAGTTTTCTGAGTCACAATACTTGCATTTTACCACAGAGTTTATTAAAGAAGAAAAAATTTTAAATATATAATAATATTACAAATCATAGCACTGTTTACTCTAAAACCGTCATCTCCTTCTCCTTCCAAATACACCAGTTTCCTTCGAGAAGCACTTATTTAAATGGTATTTAAATGCCCATTTAAAAGGCTTAAAATGTCCGAAATCAAAAAACAAAATATACTACCTTGTTCAGAAAAGTTCAAAGAATTTTATGGCGTAAAAAAACAAAATTGCATTTTTTTTGAGCCCAAGAACCTTCTGTTTGTCCTTAAGTAAAATGTTCGGTTGTCCCGATTTTGTGTATTGCTTTGTATCGTGTTCTCGTCCATTGCTTTTTCACTATATTGCACCACTTCTCACACTATAATGCAACCCATAAACTAAAGTAACAATCTGGTCAAATTACAGGTTCCGCTTGTTATTGACCATCAAATTATATTCCTTTTTCTATCAGTCTTAAATCTTCTCTGCATGACGTTTCGGAGCGAGGTTACCCCCATCATTAGACAAGTTACCAATATAATTCTTAGAATATTAGCATATAAACATTGGATATTTCATCATGGAATATTTTGATCTACATGAAATAGGTTAAAATAAGTATAATTAAATTTCTAAAAACTGCACATGTAAAACCTTCTTAATTAATTAATTAATCTAATATGGGCAGTCTCCCAGCTCCAGTGGCAGCATTCTTGGGGCTAAACCACATTTATAAATCCCCCGTACACACAACCCTTACTGGTAAAGCATTTTTTTTTATTAACAGCTAGTTAATGATCATATTAATTCTTGAAAGGGCTAATTTAATGGAATACTCCTTCCTATGTAATAAATGATTGTGATAGATACCCCGAATGCTATTTCATTTCATAAAGATATAATTTATTATTTATTTAGTAATTGAATTATTACTTTATGCCAATTGGACTAATAATAAAATTCATATTCCCTGGAAGATGATACTGAACACTTGGAAATGATTTGAACTGGGTTATATTCTTTCTGAAAGAGGTTACAAATATAATGAACAAGAGAACTTAATCAAACCAGCCGACACTTTTTGTATTGCTCTGCCGGACAACTCAAACATAACTTTTTCTCAGAGTCCTCTCAGCGTTGGAGAATTCAGTACTTCTAAAGGTACTGTGATCAAACAAATATCTTAAATCTCAGTTTCCAGTCTCTTGAACCTAGCACAATAAAATATGTTCACCCATCTTGTAGCACTTCTTTTCTCTATTCTATTTTTAGATCATGGTCTATAATGCTGATGTGAAAGATGGTAAAATTTCAAATGTAATTATTACACAATTAAGTCGCAATGTTAAGAATGCAATTCCTGAAGTGAGATGTAATTTTGTGTATGAAATGTATTAGAGAAGAGAATCCATCTGAAGACCAAAAGGGATTCTCAAATTAGAACTATAGTTATTATCAAGGTCCTGGAACAGATGGCAGGATTTCTTAATGTTATTACGAATTCAAATTCATAACATGTATCATGTCTGTATGTGTCAATTCTGCAAAAAATAACTTAAAATGTTCTCTCTCATAACAACATTAAGGGACAAATTTGTTAAATATTAACTATTATATTCATGTACACTGCAATGTAGTGTATTCTATGTACTCAGATTCTAATGTTTTGACACTAAAGTTTCAATGGTTTGTCAAAAAAACGCCAGACAAAAATTGTTAATAGCATTGATGATTTTGTGTTAGATGTGTTTGTTTTTGATTGCTTTTTTGTTTAATTTATGATGGTAAAAATATTTTAAAAATTTTTTTTTTTATCCAATTTATTTTCAGAATTTTTGCAGTATAAAGCTAGTAAAAAACAAGGAATACTTTTAAGAAAAATCTTTAATTTGTTTTGTCTTTAGCTTTAGATGTTGGTAAATCAGATCTCAATCTACAATTTTTTCATTTCCCTTTCTCTCTATTTAAGGACATTTTATTGATGAAATTCATATCTGAGGTATTGTGCTGTCAAGCTACTGTCTTTTGGAGATTGATATTTTATGATATCTATCAAGCACTGATTGTATTTGCAACTATTTTGCAATTCTCTGGAAAGAAAACTATATTGTTGATGCACATGCCAAAGTTTCATGTTCTATTATTGGGATCAGAAAAACAAGGATTCTTTGGCTTAAATGTTAAGAGTTCTTGACAGTTGAAAATTAATTTTCTTCCCTCGCTTTACTTGCTAAGTATTGATAATACAAATTATAAACTTCGCTTAAGTTGATGCTGAAAATATTTCAAAATATAGAATATACAATAGAAAGTTGCAAGGCGATCATGAATGGCTGGAAAATCAAAAGCACTTTCCACAACATTGAAAAATGTGAGATGGTGCATTCATTGTTAATAAATAATTGTTCATTCATACAAACCATGTATTAGTGAAAAATTGGCAATTTGTCCTTTTCCAAACATGTACTTGCTGTCACTCTCGTAGAAATACAAAGCAAGCTAATGTGTTTCTATTTGGCTAATCAAGCAAGATGCACACATACAGTAAATTCCTCTTGTGAGAGTGTTCTCTCAAAATGTCAAATTTCTGCAGACATCCAAGAGACCTCACTCCAACCAAGGAATGAGGAATAAGTACTTATTTCCAGAGGTTAAGTTATAAAACAAGTAATTTTCTATTGTATATCTGCGTGCACTCACAAAAAGTCTAATTTCAATTTGTCCCAGAAGAGTCATCAGCAGGGAATAAGGTAAGTTCTTATTTGCAGAAGACTACAGCTGATAAAAAAAAGTCCTTTTCCCTTGCATATTTGTGTGCACTCACAAAATGACAAGTTTTATATCAGTCCAGGTGAGACATATAAAAGTAGGGAATGAGGTAAGTTCTTATTTGCAAGTAACAAGCAAACATTGGATTACCACTTTCATGGGGAATTTTGAAATCCTACTAGTAAGAAGAGAGGTGTTTTGGGGAATAGCAAATAACTCTGTTTAAAGAGAGATCAGTGGACAATTTAATTCCTCAGAATCGGAATCAAGACAAATAAAACATAATTTTTGTTATCATAAATGTCAACATTCATTGGTAACTTGAAGATACACTGAAAACGGCTTTCACTAATCTAAATACAAATGTAGTAAGGATACAAGTTTGCAATTATAATTTAAGCAAACCAAAACAATTTTTTCAATTGGAGTAACTAAAATTAACATTCTCAGATTGAACAGATACTATTTACAAAAAAACATTGTGTCATGGTCTATACTTAAGGATCTTGCTGATATTTATTTATTCATTTAACGGGTTCGGAAGTAGAGCCCCATGTTCTTTGCAGCTTCTCTGTTAATTGCCCAATTGGAAGCAAGACTGCTGAAATATTTAATAACAGCACCTGAAATCGTTTCATCATTTCGGGTGGCGTTTTGTACAATGGATATTATTTAACAAAAGGTCAACTTGTGTGTTGCACAAAAGCCCAAATCTTTTCTCTGTCAATTTTGCAGCCACATGGTACTTAATCATAAGATGGATCATTTTGATTGAACTTGCATCTATTTTTATGATTTCAGCAGAGTTTTCTGGATTCTCAAAGAAATGGCAATATTTTGGTATTTGTGTTCTGGATCCTGGCTTCAGCTTATCTACAATTAAGTCACTGCATTCTCGAAACTCTCACTGAATAAGTTTCTTTTCAACCACAATTTCCTTGATGAGCTTTCCACTTTTTAATTGGCAACTTGTAAGCTAAATACAGAAGACATTCAAATGGGCACTGCTCATACTTTCTTGTATTTCTAAATTTGCAAATTTTGAAAATCCAAAGAGGTTAATGAAAATGAAATGGAAAAAAATATTATTATTATTATTATTTTAAATAATAATTTATTGCTTTTGGACTTACAGATAATATGAAGCAAAGTCTGTCTAGAAAATATTTAAACTTACAGTATATTAATTACATTTTTTACTACATTCACTTGGTAATAAATGGTAATAATGACTTTTTGATTTTTTAAAGATGTTTATTTAAACAGGAATGTACACAACCAATATAAATGGCACAATTAATATATAGTTGCACAACATTGAATCTCTCTTATGGTGACTACATTACTATAAGCTTCTCCCTGAACATGCAGTTATTATTACACAGTAAACCCTCTCATTGCTTGTTAAATAATTAAAATCAAAAATATATTATACTTCAGTTTCCATTACAAATTCATATTAACAAAAAATTATATTGTGCCAAGGAAATTCAAAATGCATGTGGGATTTAGAAAGAGATGCAGTGCTACTTGCCCCAAACCAGTATTACAAGTAATGTCACAAATGCTACTAATCAAATAAGGTTACAAACAAGCTACAAAAAACTGAAACAATGTTGACAAGACTATTTATGTATACATTTAGATATACAAGACAAGTACATGTGTGAAAACTAAGAATTACAATAATTAGAGAGATGATTTTTAATTCCTAAAAATCTTGAAATATACATCTATGACCTAAAAATTCTGAAATATGCAATTAAAATTAACAATATTTCATTTCATGTGGTACTTGGAATGAAAAGATGTATTTTTGTGCAAACATAATATAACCTAGCTCACTTCTCAGAAGAAATAATGGAAGTAATTATGCACCTTCATTAAGAACATTGTTGCATCCTTAGTGAAATTGTCAATATCTGTGACTGGAAGGAGTCTTTTGGGGTGTGGTCAGAGCTTCTTGTTTTTTATATTTGTTGATAATACTATCAACTGACTTTACACCCACTCTTAAACACAAAGCATCTTGAAAAAAAGAAAATTAGATTTATTGCGATTAATACATGAGTAATGGTAAAGATAATTAAGAACTATACTCATCCCAATTTTAATTAAGAAAATTACACTTGTAAGTTTTAAAAGATAAGATGTAGAAAGGAAAAAAGAAAAATCAATCTTACCTGAAATAGTTTTGCCACTCGCATTATTAAACAAGAGTGGGTAACATAGACCTTTTCTTCCACTGCCTCCTTCCACAGTCCACAAAATAAATTGATAATTCCCTTTAGAAGAGAACTGAATACATGTTATCTTCACAGGTTCAATATTAAGTATAGACCCAGATGTTGTTGGGCTATCCATTATTTTCCAGTTATAATTAAAATGAATTCAGAAATAGAAAAAAAAAATAATAATAAATATAATATAATTTAAAACAAGAAAAAAGGGTTAAAAAAAATGAACTATAACTATTTCAATGAACTTTATTATTATTACTAAAGAAAACAATTGGAAAATAATAAATAAAACTCAAAAACGCCTAGTACTACTAAATAAATAAATTGAACGATAAAACGCAAAGAACGAAGAGCACCAAAACGCAAAATGCAAATATTTAGCAACACTCTTAAACTAACACTTCACTTGGATGGCTTTGAATGTTGGCGGAATCTACGGAAGTAGTCATTGTTTCATTGCAAACATAAATGTTAAAAAATGTCCCTACCGCTTGAAGGTAATATATACAGGGTATTTGTGTGACGGTTGGCAACAACTTTTGCCAACGAAACGATATGAAACTACCCTAAATCGAGTATAAATGTATGTTCTCATCCGACAGTGACATTTTTCAAAAGTTGTCCCGTTCGGCTTTTTAGCTGGCCAGCAGCTTATTTGCTTATCCTTTAATAAGTCAGACTCAATTCATAAAATACATATATATGTTGAGTTGGTATTAACCGAGCCATGAAGTGATACTAAAAGACCCGCACGGGCATAAATAATTTGAAAGATCCGCAAGGCAATTAAAATTTGTTACGATTTTATTTCAGGTCCGTAACCATACGGCAATGAACTAGTAAACCATAGAATATTATAAATTGTAAATCATTTATACCAAATTGAGGGTGCTTCGCGCTGTGGGTATTTTTGAAACATCTAACTGGTGGAGAGTGTTACGTCATCGCATGCACCAGCGCTTTGTTTGGTAACGGCCAACGGTGATATACTCTTTGGTAACGGTCACTCGTTTGAACGGAGGCAGAGAGTAATCATGTGCAGCAGAGCGGAGCGGAGCGGAGCATCAAGTCAGCAGCATGGTGCATGGCATGGTGGCATAGACAAATAATACACGAGTGCTCTGTGCGGGTGAAAAGTCAGCTGAGCAACACAGCATGGCTGACGGACGCTCGAACACGTGGATTCTCGGTGGAATAGTGAACCACAATGTACGCGAATGTCTTCATTTTCGTAGTGAGGCCGCATTGCCTTCGTGTGTTACACCAAGAGGGCCAAATACTTACGTTAACTCTTTGTGTTAAGACAGGGCGTGATGCACCGCTATTGATGCACTTGAATGCCAGTAAACGTCGGAAGACTGCAATGAATTTTCGTGAAGGAATAGTTCACGAGAATTCGGATGCTGTGTAACTGCTACATATGCTTACGTTCCTGGACCTGGTAAGTCTTTGGTTAAACGTGCATGCTGCTTTATGCTTAGGTTTACCAGGTGATGTTGGGTGTGTTAAAGGTTATGAAGTAATGAGCAATTTCTGGGCCAAAAACGGCAGAGATGCCCATTAAGTCGACCCTGCTATTCAAAGTGTATATTGTGGAATTACAAGGAAAATTAAGAAAAGATCAGGACGATAGGATTTTTGTTGGGAAAATAAAAATCTGGACATTAGATTATGCAGATGTATTATTTGCAAATAATGCGAAGGACTTGAAGTAGAACATGGAATGATTACCAAAGTTTTTAGAGAATTTTGGAATTAAATGTGGATGTGACCAAAGTGAAGAATTTAAGAAGGGTAGATGAAAAAGTAATTGTGAAAAAAATCTATGATAAATGTGTTGGAGGTGATGTATGATTGAGTATAGGTTTTAGTTCAGTGCAGTGGGTTGAGGATTTAGGATAGTATTGTTAGATCTGTTTTGAGGTGGAGGTAGAAAAGTGGATTGGAGGGGAAAAAGGAAATTAAAACCAACAAGAGTTTGTACTAAGTAAAATTTAGCCAAGGGCCAATTATTGTACAAGATATCTGCCTAGGAGCCAGTTATTGCACAGCTATTTTATTGTAAGATGGGAGAGAAAAAAAGAAGGGAGATGCAAAAATTGGTGTGCCTGTATGAGGAAAAGATTAGTAGGACTTGTGAATATTGAAATTTTAAAATGATTTTAATGCTTTTTTTTGAAAAATAATAAAAATCTGATTTTTTAATATTTAAATCAAATTGAATCCATCACATGGAGTGTTTTAGGTTTTGGTTAGTTTCAATCATCACAATACATGTTTTAAGACTCTTACTTGAACAGTTATAAAGAACACTTACTTGTACAGCTTGAATTTCTTATTATTTTCAAAGACAAGTAATTGTGAGATGAAATAATATTAGACATGTTGAATAGCTAAACAGAAAAGCTAACATTTATATTGTCCTAAGTTGTAAATTTGTATCTGCAGCAATATTTTTCACAATGGCGGAAAACTTATTATTTTTCCAAATTTGAAAGGTGACCAGCAATTAGGTCTTCAGTGCTCTAAGCTGACAGCTTGTGTTGCTTTCTAGGTATCGTAGTTGGTTTTCTAAAACTTGTGATATTTCATAATCCAATTGTAATTGTTGGTGAATAATGATGAAATTTTAACATTAGTAATTTTTTTGGAAATCTGGTCTATAAACTTAATGAGAGTTGTCAGGTATTAATATCTTGTTAAGAACTATTGCATGTAAATGTCTTGAGGGCATTGCTTATCAATAGCCAGCTCGTACGTGTACTAGGAGGGTATGGCTTAACTCTGGTG
Organism: Teleogryllus oceanicus; assembly: GCA_964035755.1. Classification (NCBI taxonomy): domain Eukaryota; kingdom Metazoa; phylum Arthropoda; class Insecta; order Orthoptera; family Gryllidae; genus Teleogryllus; species Teleogryllus oceanicus. The sequence goes on along the minus strand of CAXIVR010000010.1, from coordinate 101,808,937 downwards.
GCGTGGTGAAGCAATTGCCCATTTTCCTGGGGAGGAGCCCAATTCGCCTCAAGAAATGCCTTGCTCGGGAACCTTGAAAATGTTGCCAATCTCGTTTCATACAAACCTTTGACCGTATGAAAAACTTGTAAAAGCTCAGCATTGTTGTACATCTTCAATTTTTTTAAAAAATTGTTTTGAATAAAAGTTTTCGCTACTTCGGTGTATTTGGTATAGCTGTATTTCTGAATACATTTAATAATTCTTAGTGTTTTGATATATACATAACAAAATATATATTTAAAAAATCACTATAAATGATTTAAAGTGGTGAAAAAAATTAACCCTTTAAGCTGATAATTAAGTGTATTCATTGCATGTTGTTTCATTAAACTTTGTTCTGTCATCAGGTGCAGTGGAGAGGAAGCATATTCTGCATGTGTTAATCATCACTTCAATGCTGCCTTGCTGCAGATATCAACAGGAGCAGAAAATGGTCAACATCATTTGGTTCGAGTCAGTGAGTGAAGAATAGTAGAATTAACAATTAGTTGTTCGGTGCCTTCTATTTATTTACTTCGTTCTATGAGAAGGATGCTGTTTCTCTTTTTATATGTAGTTCAGGAAATTAATGATTTAATTTGTGTAATTAGTTGTTCTTGGTGGTTAGTGAAAGCATATTGTGTGTCAAACGAAAGGTCATGGTTTGGGAAGAAGAGTATATAAAATGTTTCTGAAGAAGGGGTATTCTTTTGTCAGTATGCTTTGTTTTAAAATTCTGTACTATTTTTTAGATTTTGGAAAGTAGAATTTAAAATTTCTCCATCAAAGATCATTTTTTTTAATATTGTAAAGCAACATATTGTATAGCAAAGTAGGAAGTGATTTTTTTTAATGCAATAGTATGAAGTTTGCTATGACATTTGCTCATGGAGGGAATTGCATATTGTGTACCATGAACTTGTTTACACAAGTTTTTTGTTTTAATAATTGATTCAGGATTTCAATAGCATATCTAGGAAATTATGGTTTTATTAGGTGTGTAAAATTTTGTCTTCAAAGTAACATGATAGTGTAAATACTCTGATATAACGATATTTAGTATATCAGGGTTCAGGTAGAGGATTTCTGTTTAGGAATGTTAGGTGATTTGGAAACAAGATACTATTGTCATGAAATGAATGTATTAATGTTAATGCTGTTATAATTACAGTATTATGATGTGTAGAGGAGGACTCCATAACTTTCTACACCTGTTTTGTTTCATTCTATTGTATTCAGGAAGGGGTATGTGAAAAATGTTCAATACATACCTTTGACTTGGGATTATCAGAAATATTGCTCCATATTTCAGGGATATTTTCCTCATAGAACTGATTGGGGGGAAAACGATTTGAATGGTGTAGTACTTTAGAAATTGGACGTGGTGTAGTACATAAGGAATTTGCAAGAAAGTAATTTATTTATTTTTCAATATACAAGATCTAGCGGGATCCCCAATGATAGGACTGTGGGTGCCATAACATTAATAAGATTTATTTATTTTTATAATTAACAGTACTTTTCGTTAGACATAATGGAGTCGACACACACATTTGTTTGTATTCCCACAATTTATAAAGCTATTCATTAGTTCCATCATGGTGTTCATCTTAGCTCCATAAGATTCTATTGATTGATATAGGATTCTAGATTGTAATCTTGTATGATCGTTAAACAGAGGAACATATAGTCCTCCCTGTGCTAATAAAAAAGAGGATAGGATTATTCCCTGTATAATATTTTGAGTTCGTTGCCTTATGCTCCTGCATAAGCTTGGTAGGTTTCCACTGAATAGATTGACAAGCTGCTTTCGCATCAGGGTTGAGAGTGCGGTGGTATTCTCTCTGCGCCTTTTTCTGCCCCTGAATGAGGTAAATAAACTCGACGGGCATTTAATTGATGCAGTGGGAATTTTGAGAGGATTTGAAGTTTTCTTGATAGGTGGTTTTAATTTGGTAAATGAAGTGGTTTATGGTGCTGCCAGTGTTCTGTGGGAAATCAATTATAGGATTTCGTTGAGCTTGTTCACAACAATGTTTTTGCAGGAATGATTGAATGAATTAGCTTATTCACAGTTAAGGTTTTCCAGAATACACAAATGTCACCATCACTTACACTACTTACTACAGTAGGACATGCATGTGCTGTACATAAATCACACATTATTACATTTAATACACAATAGCACTCACTCCATTTTTCAAATAAGTCGCTGACCAGCCTCAAAGAAAGCTTCTGGTGAAGTCGCTCTCAATGTCATTGAAGTTTGAGTTTAAATCGCTCTCTAAAAACTCTTCCATAGCATTGAAAAATCTATTATGAATTTCTTCTGTGTTCTGTCAATCTTTTTGTGATGTCTATGGTTTTGAAAATAGATAAGGTGGTGTATTAGGGAAAATGCATGGTACTGCGTTGTCCACCAATTTTTGGATGGCAAAGGGATTTCAATAGTTTCAGTTACTAGCTCTATACTTTCCTCTCCAAATATTGTGTTCTTGGGGAAAAAGGTTTGAAGCACAGCACTGAAGTTGGCCCAATTTTATATATATTATTATAATTATTATATATATTGCGACTGAACACACGTCGTGGCCTTCCCTCCGACGCGCCGTGCATAAGACTAGGTTGCGAGAACGAGTCGTTATCCCTAAGGGTGTGTAAGACCGCGTGGGCGTTACCGGCGTCGTTCGACAGTACGCTGCCGTCCCGACGTCAGACCTCTCGAGTTGTTTCAAATCGTTTGCCTGGATGACGCTAATATCTGAAAATGCGTATGGGCGGGGAATACAGGCCAGCTTACACTCAAAGAAAAACACTTGTGGCTCTGGTATACAAGGCGGTATATTCTAAAATCAAGAAACAAAAAAAAAATTCAACACACATTCAACAAAAATAACAACTCTTCACAAATAATCACATTTAGAACACAACTTTCTTGCTCTGAAATGCATATTCGAAGCAGTTATCGCTATCTGGTATAAAAACAAATCATATTTCATCATTCATTAAATAATTTGTAATTCATGCACCAGTTGGTGTAGGAGTAACTTCGTCTTAAGGACACAAAGAACACAAAGTTTTAAATTCCCTGCGCCAAATTGCTTTCGTTTCTTAAAAGTGATTATTAATTCACCGTACACTTCAATGCTTAGAAAACTCAGTACTTTCATGTAACTTCATTTTCTGTGCACGTCTTTTAGAATTCAGTGGGAACTACAATTATTCAAATTATCGTTTCCATGTTGTCGCGGCAGGAAGTAATAAGAGCCAAAATTTATTGCTTATTTATCCTTGAAAATAGACTTTATTACATGGGAGTTTTTTTTCTCCCTTTCAAAATTTAAGTAGTATATGACTTAGTGTAGGGATCACAGAATTTTGAAAATGTGCACACAATTCACTTTTCCCCATAGCACGTCATACGCAGTTTTTAACTGTTTTATTTGACGTAAAATAAATAAATAAATAAATAAATACAGACCAAAGTCCATTTTACTAGTTACAACAACCCTTTGAACACTTAATTAACAGGGTGACTTGTTTAAAGCAAATTAATCACTTATGTTCTTAACATAGCTTTCATTCAAGAGTTCCACACACCAGCATTCACAAATGTGGCTTGAAATGCGTAATATTGGGAAAGAATAGTGTGGTTTAACATTGTTCGATTACATCTTTTTCGTTTCTGCGACCGTTCTGCCGCGCTGGTACTCGCGCTTTGTCTGATGGGGTTACGTGAAATGGCCTCGTCGAGTGCTGCGAACGGCGCCTCGGCGCTGGGGACGTGGCGATCGCGTCCTGTGCGACCCCCGGGGCTGTCACTGCTCTGGCCGCGGCGGCGCGCGCTGGCAATGCTTCGGGGTAGCCTGGCCTGCACGCTCCTCCGCCTCTCCTTCCGCTGCGTTCCCGCACCAATCTTCTCGGCCTCGCCCCTGTGCCCGTCTTCCTTCCCCAACACAAATGCTTCTCTGGCGGTGTTTTTGGGAGTGGTTATTGCCTTGGCTTCTCGCTTCACTGATGTGACGTAGCGGCGATGCAGAAAAGTGTTCGGTGTACGCCGGAAAAGAGTCCGATTCGGCCCTCGCGGAATTCACGTAACTCGCTCCCACTGATACGTTTCTTCTCCGTCGTTATTCGTCAAGAAAACGAACACGATCGTTCTATTCGCGTATTCGGATGAAATTATCTCGTTTGAAGCTCGCTGCTAGAGACTCGCGATCGGTTTTTTTTCCCCTGACCGTCACTTATACCGGTTTTTACACGATTTGTGAGGCGCGTTCCGCAGCGTTCAATTGAGCGGACCGCCAAGATGGCATTTTGGGAATTCTTGTATATGGCCCTGCCCGTTACCAGGGCGCATATTCGAGCTCGTCTTAATACACACACATTTAACCAATTTATGCCCAAATTAAATTTTTGTTGAAAATTCATTTGTGAAGTTCATTTGCAACGATATATTTTTATGGCAAAATAAATACGTTCCCATTTGGGAACAGTGGGCACGAATGGGGTGGTGTAAAGTTTTGTGAAATTATCAAAGCTTTGGTGATTAGAACATACATTTATTGTTGAAATATACTATATAAACGAAATATTATATAGATAAAAGAAGAGGAATGTTAGTTGAAGTAAAATAACAGTACAATAATTAGTTTACTTATTGTGAAATACAGCAAAACATCTGGTATGCATAACAAGTTTAAATTTGCTGCACATCATCCTTGCATTCTTTTTGCAATGTGCACATCGTGATTGTTTATCACTGATTATTATGTGGTTCATACCATCGTACCTCACAGAATCTGTAACTCTTTTATCAACAGCCTTTACAATAGCAACGGGTCTTCCGAGTGAACCTCTTTGAGAAACTTTTTGAAGATGTGCAAGACAAAATTTGTCTTGTAAACCCAAGAAAATCAAGCGGGTTCTTTTTGTCTTTTGCCCATTTATGTAATTACCAAGCATTGTTTACAGAACAGTTTAGGGGAAAAGAGAACAATTGTCAATACCACTTCTTCCCTCTCATGTTCACTCTCTTTGGCTGTTTTCATCCATTCGGTCGACTCTGCACATGTGCAAAGCTATACACTGAGGCTGATTAATGTGAACGTATTTCTTGCTTGCGTGGCTGAACCGCTTAGCTTTAGACAGACCCCTTCGTTGACGCTACTGTGACAATAGAATTATCGTGATAACGTACCAGAGTGATGCCGAGGTCAGATTCTGTAACTTGGATCAAAGGACCCACGTGAACATTTGCGAGTTCTTATTTGGTTTCGTAAGTAGAGTGGTGCTAGCGAGTTTCCATACTGATGGAAAGTACTGCACAGAAATGCACGCTGTGTAAATTTGTGCTAAGAGGTGGACGGCCTTTTGCGGCAAGTGTTTAATCGTTACTCCCGTGAGCTTATCGGGATCTTCCGACGTCTTCGCGTTTGTGTTTTTAAGGTCGCGCACTTCATCCGCTTCGATGTGCCAGTCGGACGAGACGTCCATAGAAGGAGCGATGTCGATTTGAGTTTCCGCGGCGGTGGCTGGAACCTGCAGCGAGCGTGAATTCGGCCGGGGCGTGTATCTGTTCGCCAGCTTGTCGGCGAACACTTCTGCCTTGACGGCGGGGTCGTAGGTCGGCGCGAGGGCGGGATTTCTGATGGCTCGCTGCAGTTTCCACAGGTCTTCAGAGTTATTTGAGATTTTTCGACGTACTCTTCCCACATCGCGTTTCTGTGTTCTCAGGAGGCGAGTTGTTTTCCTCCTTATGCGCTGATACGCTGCCTTTGCGTCGGGGTCGCGCTATCGCTGGTAATTTCTTTGCGCCTTTTGGCGCTCTTGTATGAGGTGAATCAGCTCAACCGGGGTTTGCGAGGGAGAAGGGGTGTTTAATGGTGGATTCGGAAAAGGCAGATTTGATCTGATAGTTTAGGTGGTTGATGGTGCGGTCGATATGGTGAGAAGTGGAGAGAGAGAGAGGGGTTTGATACGAGTTTGATATTTAATTTGGATTGAAAAGTTTTCCAGGAGGTTTCGGATTCGAGCTTAGCGGGAGCGGGGAAGATATTATGAAGGGCGAAAATGACAGGAAGCTGATTGGAAGTGAGATCGTGCGGTTTTGGAGTTGAGAGAGAAGAGGAGGTAATTTATTGTGTTAGTGATAGGGTTCGTGTGAAGGTGGGTGAAAGAGGAGGGCGGGGCGATGCTGAGCTGACCGCTTTGGTTGAGGTAGGCTAATAGACGGGCACCCGAAGAGTTTCCATCGCGGCATCCCCAATCCGGATGCTTCGCGTTGAGGTCGCCCGCTATGACGATCGGCGCCAGCAGCGCGTCGAGGGCGAGTTCCGCGAGTGGTTCCTGAGGCCGCTTGTAGGCAGAGACAACCACGTTCCAATCTCCACCGCCGTGGCGTCGGATGTTGGTGAGAGGCGGGGTCACTAGAAGCGTGTGTGGGATCGTACGTCGAATCGCAATTAAAGTGCCACCGCCGCGGTGAGGGCCAGAGCGATCAGTGCGATAAATAGCAAAGTTTCTGAGGGAGACTCTGTCGGTTGGCAGAAGATGGCTTTCTTGAATTAAAAGGTGGTGGGGGCAATAATCGGAGATAAATTGAAGGATTTCTTCTTTTTTCCTATTACTTGTAAGTCCCCCGTTTGTGCTGCAGAATACTAATTTAATTAGATTGTTCATGCAAATTCATCCTGGATAAGTGGGGCGATTTGAATTAATTTAGAAAAGATATCACCAGGAGTTTTAAGAATTCCGTCAGCTGACTTGATTGCGTTAATGATTTTCTTAACTTCTGAGCCCTGCAGAAGTTTAAAGAGTTCGAAGAGCTCTCCTCCCATCTGATGAGGTTCTGCAACGCCTGGATTGATTTAACCCCGTTTATTTGGGCAAAGTTGACTTGCACTAGGTACAGACCTACTGGATGGAACACTTTTTTGCCGCCTAGGTCTATGCGTGGCCGCTTCATCTCGGAGATGAAGTGCGCGGTCACGCCGTGCGAGTGGATCTCCTCCTCGAGGGAGTTGGGATCGGCGCCGCCCTCCGAGCCTCTGCCGGCGCTCCTCCGTGGCCTGGGCACGCCGGTTCGTGCTCTGCGTTTTCTCTAGCTCGAGAATGATCGTCTGGTGATCTTTAATGCAGGCCGGAGTGACCGTGCCTCGCAAGATTTTCGTTAATTTCGGTTTTAGTAAATGTAAGATGGCCTGAGCGGCGGGGCGTCCATTTTGGAGGGGCTGGTCTCGGGCAGGGGCGAGAGAGGGGTTCGTCTGCGGCTCTCCTCACCGCGTGGATGTCTCCCTGAAGGGCCGGGTCTGCTCGGCACGCACGTGTGGCCAAATTCTGGCAGGGCTGGCCGCGAGATTTTCCATCAGTTGGTCGTCCGGCCACGGCCAACGAAAGAGACACGCCATGGCGCATACGTCACAGAATGAAGTCACGTGGTTCTAGTAGTCCCAGGTCTCAACTCGCAACGCGGTCCTCGCGCGGCCTCGTTCTGCGGCGCAACCCATAAGCATTTCTGGTTCTATTGAATATTGCTTCGTACAAAAATAATTTCACAGCATTGTTTTAACGAATACCTTCGTCTATCTTATTTTCCTAGAAATCCTTTTTCACTGGACAATTACTGCGAATGAAGCCCAACCCTGTCCATTGATTAAGTTAGCCCATACTAAATTAAAACGAAAATATGTCATGAAATTCAAAAGGCAAAAATTTACTTTTAAATCTGATATTATACTTCAAATACAAGTACTATGCCCTCGTTTAATGTTAAGCTTATCAATAATTAAACTGGATAGACAAAATATCATTAAAGTATTTAACATGATTTGACAGGGAATATAATTTTTTGAGGAAAATTATTCTCTCTTTTGGGAAATAACACTACTTTTTGGAAATAAATATTTTGGAATTATCTGGAAATAAAATACTTTCACTCAAAATAATTAAAAACATTTCCAACCAAAAATATACTTTTATTTGTTTCATTATTCCAAACGATTACAATATTTTATTATAATTACAATATAATATTTTATTACAATATTTTGGTATAATGGCATCAATAGCAAACAATTTTATGATAATTTATGTGCCATTATTGTGAATACAACTAAAGGTATGCAAGTCTTAAAATAGTTATATCAATACATGAAACGCATGACACTCCCTTCATTCAAACGACATAATACAGCAATACAATAAACACACACATATACAAATCATAACTGTTTATGACTGAATTTACAATGAACTGATAATTTACAACTTACTTAAGTCAAATTTTCAATTTCTTCACTTTCCTTGCCATTAATTTTGATTCATCTTGGCGATCATTGGCATTTTTAACAAAATTATTAATTAATATTTTACTTATTGTTTCACTAATGGAGCGAAGTTTCCTGAGCAGTGTGAATTTGCAATCACACTCTTCACTAGTGAAACTATCTCTGTCCAAGAAAATGCTAGCCAACTTTGACAGAACTGATAATTGACTTTTACAAGCACAAAATTCTCTAAGATAATTTTTGGTAAGTTGACTCATTACATACCAAGTGACTGAAGTGGCATAAATAGCTACTTCTGTAGGTAATGAAAGTTTACCTCTGTCACAGTCCTTAAGAAAATTGTAGGACGTATCGAGTTCAACATCCACTTCCTTATTTAGAAGTAACCAGGAAGAACATACAGTACACTTCCCTCTCCTCAAGGTTCTGAGAACTGCGAAGCCAGCAATGTAAGTCAAAATTGGCAAAATTTCGTCTGGAACCAACTCTAACTCAAAACTCGTTTCCAGTATCGCAGAAAATGGGCCTACATCAATATCCTCATCAGAGTTATCCTTGACGGGCATAAGTGTGTTTAAATGCACATCACCATTTTGAGCACAGAAAATTACATCATTTCTGAATCTCAATTTTCTTTCATTTTCTAATAACTGCACATAGCTTAAATAATAATTTGCTCCACTAAGCTGTCGATAGGAGCTAAACCGGCTTTCCAAATTGTCATTTTGAAATCTGCTTAACAATATGTACTTGAAATCATACCTTTCAAACAAGTACGGGATTACAGAAAGAAACGTCTCTGTTGTTATGATTAGAGAGAGTAATGTTTCTGATGACAGAGAGTCATGGTAGGAATTGAAGCCTTCCAAATCCTCACCCATGACAAAAATCCTCAAAAATTAACAGAAAAATCAGTGTTTTCTGTGATGGCCTCTATATGGATCATTAAATCTCTTTCCTTCCAGGACACCTTTAACATTGCAAATTTTCCACCACTTAACAATTATATCAATGAAACCAGCTGTTGAAAGGACATCTTCAAACACCTGTGGTGATCTTTCGAAATGTGATTCAAGGCCGTAACATTATTTTCATGAAAATTTTCAACGCCAGATTTACATTTTGCTTCTGAATAGAAGTGGGGTATAGAGCTTTTAAAGACAGAGTGTGCCCATATTTAACTAGGGAATTTTTCTCCATGTTAAACATGCTTTCCAAATGCTTGTACTTGGCACATGAGATACTATTTCTGTCATTCCAATTCGGAAACTTAATTGCCCTGTCAGCAGTCTTTTTCCTCTCCCAACAATTCCGAATGCATTTCAAAATATGTACTGTATCAAAGGCAAAGAAAAGGAATCTTGAAGAGTCGAAAGGATGTACTATTTTTGACGTTAACTGATTATTAGGACAAATAAGTTTGAAGGCTTTCCGGTTCATGGAATGATTATCAGACACTAATGCTAAGACAATAAACCCTACTTCTTCAACTTTCTTCAGCACAGAAAGTGTCATAGTCTTAAGAAGTTCACCCGATAACTTATGAATAGGAATAATGCAAACTACATCCCTATACTGCGTCATTACTGATGACACCATAAATACTAATGCAGATTTTGCTGATTGTTCACAATCATAGTGACTCGATCCGTATATCTTGCCCCCTTTAAAAGTGAGCTGCGGCTGAATATAAATCTCATCCATTTCCAAGCACACAACTTTTTCAGTTTCTGTTAGATTCTGCAACCTACCCTTCAAATAACTAGCACTGTCCAAAGTTGAATTTGGCAAATTGTAATGAGAAATTAATTTTTGCAAATTGCGTTGATGGTGCAGAAACATTAACCCACATTTCAACAAGGCATTGTAGGCTGATGGAGAATGCACATACAAACATGATGCTAAAACCATGGTTTGATTACAATACTTTCTTAAATTCTTAGGCCTCTGAGATATAATAAGCTGTTCCACAAGAAACCTGAAGCTACGTAATTCCTCATACAATGGCATAGATTTTAAAATACTTATAGCAAATTCAAACTTACAAGTTGAAAACCTCTTTGGACTCAATTCCAGCCATTAAATTCTCTAGAGCATTACGAGAATTTAGATAAGGACTCTTCATTGAGAAATCTTTCTCTGACACCTTGACATTTCTAACTTTTACCTCAAAGTGCAAAGACTCACTAACAATAATTGAAGCAAAATTACTGGTGAATTATTTTCCCTGTGATCATACTTAGAAAGAGTTTCTCCTCCAACTTTACACACGACCAGTTTCTCCTCGATAAACCACAATTGGCTACATACAAAACAATATCATCTAAAGTGAACAGTTTATCTCTTTCCATATACTCTTATGCATTTCTATACTTTCACTTATGGCTAGCTCCATACGAGATTCCTCCACATCAGCAAGTCGTTTTACACAAGATGGGGTTTGTGATAGTACTCTGGTGTATTTGGAAAATTGTGGGACAGCATTTTCCAGAATGTTTGAGGCGCTCACGAGGAAACACTTTAAGTACACTGTTAACTCTCACAACATATTTCTAACTATATCAGATTCTGCAAAGTGTTTTATACACACGATTGGCTGTTTCAACTTTGAAGAATCGGTAGGGATTGTTTTGAGCCATTTTTATCGTAACACTTCATTTGATGGAAGAGAAAACGTTGTGGCTTTATCTTCCCATCGTAGTTGGAACGACATCCATATACACTGCATCTGCGTGGCATTTTCTTGCAATGTATCTGAAAGAAATAAAACAATAGTAAAAATAGAGCTACAAATGAGTCATAATATACTTAATATCAATGAATTTTGTATACTTACGTATGAAGTCACACACAGTAATTATTTTCTTACTGTGCCAACAATGTTCAGTCCAATGATAAATATTCCCAAATTATTAGAAAACTGTATCTGAAGAAAACAAATATAATCAGCCACTGTTCTAAGCTAAACAAGTATACTGCGTTATGCCTACATAGCATTAAAATTGATTATGTTTAACACTTACCTTTGATAGTGAACAATATCCTTACTAGACAGAACACGTACAATCCAAGAAAATGAACACTAACACTACTAATTCTCCACAATGTTTTTATAGTTCACTTTTGAACACCAGAGGAGATAACACTTTCCTCGAAAAATAATTCAAATCATAACAAGTGCAAAATACAAAATATCACACATTCCAGAGAAACATAACTTGCCAACAATATCTGTTCGTGCTTTCCAATGTTGGGACGTGCACCAACTTGGAACTAATGACGAACTAATCGAAAAGAAATAAAAGTAAGCCACGTGTTCTAACCTAACAATACACACGCATATACCAGTGAATAATTAACTAAATACAATCATTTTCTACTAATATTGAACGTTATATTTTCCATATATGATGTAAATATTCACAAGAAGAAAAATACAACTCATTATCGCACAAAATATCACGGAAACAACCTTGCGCTCCACAAAAATCTAGGAAGATGAATCTGAATACACAACGGCAGGCGGCAGCTATAGCACGATCGCGAGGTACACTGGGATAACTTCAGTCACGTGATTCTCATGCGCCCTGGCCTGTCTCTTTCGTTGGCCGTGGTCCGGCGGACCAGCATTGTCCAGTTGGGTGCAAGTACACTTCCAATCTCTCTGGTGAGCGCCGACATGTTTGTATGCACAAAACCAACCTCACTCCGGCGCGGATGGAGCAGGCGCTCGCGAGAGCTCGATGCGAGGGCTCGACTTATCCTTTCATGGCTGATCGCTAACATAGAAAGAAAAACAAGGTCAGCAAAGACAGGAGCCGTCCAACTGACGAGGCTTTGTCAATTCGGAGGTTTGCCTCGGTATAATAAGACTGGGTTTTTGGGTGCCTGGGGGTGGTAGACTGTTCAATACTTTTGCTCTGAGACTGTGTTCCTCTCAAGACTGGGCTGCTTTGTCCTGCCTCAGGGGAATTTGCATACACACTCGCAACCTGCGGGGAATGTGCACTTTCATTCATATTGAAGGCTCCTTCGTTCGCTTGGAGAACCTCTTCCACTATCGCATAACTGGAGGCTGCCCCACTTCTAATCATTTCCACATAATCGCTATCAACTGAATCCTGCAGACGGATGTCCACTCCGCAGGAATCCAGTTCTGGGTCCTCTTCAAGTGTTCCTCCCAGCATTGGGCCACCCCCAGTTCCCATAAGCCGACGAGTTTCAGCTGCCAATTCACTCTTACTGCGGAACTTTATATTTCCCCACAGCCTGCGCAGTTGGTCAACAGTTCTCTGTAAATAAAGTATTCTATATTAGACCTTTTTAATTTCAAGCTCTAACTTGAAATATTTCATGGTAGGATCTCGCATTACTCTTGGGTTATTTTCTCCCAAGCAGCATTTTTTTTTGTTGTTCGAAATAGCATCAGATTCTTTGTTCTCCGCCACATTCTTATGAAATAGGACAAGTTCTCGAAGAATCTTCTTCTCTTTAATACAATAATTTTTCCCTTTAGACATGATTGTACAACTTGAAAAAGAAATATCACACCAATTTACAAATCATTGTTATAAATCAATAAGAGGGGAAAATGCATTGAACGTAACAAAAATACATTCAAGAATGACTTGTGTAACAAACTTACTTCAAACAATAGGGCAAAGATGAAGAAAAATTAAATTTTCCAGGAATAAAAACACAAGTACCTGCAAAAATTAGAGAAAGCATTAGGCCTATCTGGTAGCACTCGCACAAATAATAATCATCATAAATGGCTTGAGTAACAAACTTACTTGAAACAATAAGGCAAAGCGAGGGTAGAAAAAATTTACTGAATAAGCACACAAGAAAATACCTGCAAAAAAAGAGTACTGTAAAATAGTATTAGTGGCGACACTACAACATTGTGGATCATACAATTTACCTACCTCGAAGAAAGTAAACTACTTTGATGATGCACCACACACTATTTCGCTGCGGACACAACCTGACTCGTACGCGTACACACAACGAATAGGAAGACACACGTGGTCGAAGCGCGCGTCGTCAACTCGACGTTGGAGTGTCCGCCCCTGGTAAATTGGACGCTCTTTGTTCAAAAACAAGTGTGTGTGTGTAAACTCGCGTTCTAACCTTTCGCCTTCTGGTATTCACCCCAAATGGTCTCTCCATCGCATCAAAGCCGCGGAAACGAGACCATAAGGTGCGGCTGAGGAAAAAACCCCTGAAGGGGGAAAAACCTGCCGTCAGAAGCCGAGTACATGCTACTCTATCCGGTTTTTAAACTATTTATTTATTTGGCGCGGGCGTCAGGCATTCTCCTTCCAGTGTTTGGCCTCCACCGCACCTGAAAACAAACAGCACCACAGAAAATCGTCCGCACCAACGCCTCTGCCCTAACATTTCCGATTCCCTTCGCCCCCTAATGTGCTTTATTTTAACCGTTTCCTTTTATTTTATTTTAATTTAATTTATTTTGAATTTATTTAACTTATTTTAATTAATTTAATTTTAATTTATTTAACTTCTTTTGATTAATTTAATTTTAATTTATTTAACTTATTTTAATTATTTTAAGTTAATATATATTTTTATTGACTTATTTATCTACTTATACTTAACAATTGACTACAATTTATAACTTTTTTTTGTACTGTTTACTAACCTAACATAACTTACTAACTTAATTATTGTTAGTTCATTGATTTATTTATTTCTCCAGTCTAGTCTCTGCTCGTACTAACCAATGCTGTTTTCCCACTCTTTAATTTCAGTTTCTCTAGTGGTCCGAACCTTTCCGAGAAATGTTCCTAATTCTTTCATGAAGTTAGCTCTTTTATCCCCTAGAATGTTTTGGGCGAGCGTTGCGTTCCTATGTTGGAAGTAGTAATTTCCCATTCCCATCCATTTTCCTCTCCAAGTTTCGGTCGCACTGCAAATTAAAATGATGTGGATCCAGTCTTCCCTATCACCGCAAAGCACACAGATTCCATTACCATTCGAGTCCTTTAATCTACGTTGCATCCACCCCCCGACCCTGAACCAAGCGTATCTCCCTCTTGCGTCCTTTTGCAGTGTGTTTACGTAACGTTCGCAACCCCATAACGGACTCGCGTGAATTTGCGCAACTAGCGAACGTTTTTCGGCCGTTGCTGCCAGGATCTCTTGCCTTTTAATATCCGCAAGTCTATCCGAAATTAACCGTTCTATGTCACGTGTTCCCCTATCTCCCACCATTTCCGGAGAAACGTCCCAGACCTGAACGTTCCAGTAGCAGTTTAATTTTATACGACCAGTAGCGTTGGTTGCTTCCCTGTAACTGCACTCGAAAACATCTATTTATAAGTGTGTCAGCCTGTTCACCTGCTAATTTAATCCAAAGTTTAATGGGTTTCATTTTAAAATCTTTCCAAATTCCTGCACTACCGACCTCTCTTAGGACTCCGGCATTTGCTGCGAATCTAGAGACTCCGAGAATTAATTTGAAATAATCTGTTTCGACGCTTTCTAGTCGATCTATCCTATCCACTCTCCAAATGTCTGCCCCATAATTCATTGCTGGGAGAACTAGCGATTTAAACATTGTATCGCACACCTTTAAAGGCAATTCCGGAACCCTGCGCACTGCGCAAACGATTTCTTTGAGCGCAATTCTTCCTTTACTGTGCGCCGCCACTATGTGATTATTCCATCCTCCATTCATGGAAAATTTTGCCCCAAGATATGTAAATGTTTTGACCCGGTCGATCTCCTCCTGACCGTAAAACCATTTCTCCTTGTTACCCCAGATAAATCCATTCTTGAAGACAACTACTTTGGTTTTTTGAATATTTACTTTTAATCCCCATGTTTCACTATACGTTTCTAGGATATTTAAACTTTTCTGTAAGCCGTCAATAATCTCCGAACATAAAACTAAATCATCAGCATATAGTAGTCCGGGAAGGTTCAGGCCCTCAATTTCCGGCGCAGATGTATCCGCATCCTGTAACCACGTCAATAAATCGTTTATAAACAAGATAAACAATAGCGGTGAGAGAGGACAGCCCTGTCTTACTCCTACTGTCGATTTTATTTTCGCGTTGTACTTCCATCACCGCACCTGACACAGAAATTTACGTCTTCGTATATGCTCTACAACACTTTTAAAACTTACGTGAGACGCCTAGCTCATTAAGTTTTTGCCATAAAGCATTCCTATTGATAGAGTCAAAAGCCTTTTCGAAATCTACAAAACTGCAATATAAGTGGCCCCGTTTACGCGCAAGCGCCTGCTTTACTAGGGTATCTAACACAAAGATATTGTCGGTAGTCGCGAAGCCTCTCCTAAAGCCTGCTTGCAATTCTGATATTTTACTGTGCTTTTCCGCCCATTCACTCAGTCGCCCGTTGAGTATTTTACAAAATAGTTTGCTCAGCGCTGGTAAAAGACTAATTCCGCGATAATTTTGTGGGCAATTCGTATCACCTTTATTCTTAAAGACTGGTTGGAGGATCGCTGTACTCCACGTTTCTGGATACGATCCAGAATCAACTATTGCATTAAATAAATATAGAATACTCTCTGGGTCTATGTGCCACAATTCCGAAATAAATTTTGTCGGAATGCCGTCCGCGCCGCCTGCCTTCTTATTATTCATGGCTAGCATAGCCCTATTTACTTCATTCCAGGTTATCGGTTCGTCTAATTCAGGGACATCCCGGTCCGTGATAATATCTATCCCTGTTTCAATATTCGCTATTGCGAGCGCCCGTGAAAAGTACAAATATGTTTGAGTATATGACTCAGACGAAAATATCGCAAAAACTTTAAAATTATATTAATCGATTTAGTAAGGTTATCCGATAGTACGACGCGTGTCGTAATAACATTCGTCGAGGAAATTAGTAGTGGTGGAACATTGCAAGTGGAATTGGTACCGTCCAATTGGATTTATTCCAGATACCCAGGTGGAAATTAGAAATTGGCGCCGTAAAGGCACAGTACTGGCAAACTGTGCTCGACTGTTGGTGACCAACCCCTGGCGCGGTAATGGAGGTGCAACGCCAATTTTCTTTGCGCCAGTACTGGCTGCCGGTACTTGGCCGGTGTTGCAATGCCAGTACTGGCTGTGGATGCATGGCGGATGGTGCAAAGCCAGTACTAACTTTTCGTTCATTCCGTGGTAATCTGAAAAAGTCTGATATGCTCTAATAATTCATAAATTTCAGACTTTTTAGTACAGTTCAGACTTTTTTCAAACTTTTATTTTACCAGGGTACAACACTATAGAATTACAACACCTTGTAACATAGAAGGTAATAGTAAAAACTTATATACGTATTATAAATAAACTGAAATAATATGCATTTTCTCTACATATATGTGGTTATAAAATAATAAGATATGGTTATACAAAAGACATCCTACAACGCGGACTTTAGCTATCATGTTCTTTTCTCCCGCCTTCGCTATCAACTGCCCCAGCAAGCCAACGACCGACTCTTGAGAGTAAAGCATCTTTCGTTTGTTTGAATTGCGGCATAAGTACATCTGAAATAAAAATCGTTGTAATTGAATGTTGAAATTCACAAATCAGCATAATTTATTATTTTATTTTTTATGATTATAACATCCAATACGCCACGGATATCTCAACGATCTTTTTTTATTAATCCAAAATTAAATATGGTTTATAAGAGTACCGACAATGGCCTCGTTTTCATTTATTACAATAGTCACTTTGTTAAAATTCTTAAATTCCTATTTTTCTACATTGAGGCGGAAATAAATAAAAAGGGATTAGATTATGTGAGAGAGCAGAGATTGGTTGCAGAAAAATCTTTTTTCCCCTTGCCTTTAATTTTTCTGCCCCTGCCACTGTACTGCAGTTGCATATTTTTCGTCATAAATTGCTGCAGCGTTAAGTCTATTGCATCGTTTTCATTTTTGGCACCAAATGACAGAGATTTGATGAGATCGACCTACACGTGCTATCACGCACGTGTGGCCAAATTCTGGCGGGGCTGGCCGCGAGATTTTCCGTCAGTTGGTCGTCCGGCGGACCAGCATTGTCCAGTTGGGTGCAAGTACTCTTCCAATCTCTCTGGTGAGCGCCGACATGTTTGTATGCACAAAACCAACCGCACTCCGGCGCGGATGGAGCAGGCGCTCGCGAGAGCTCGATGCGAGGGCTTCCACTTCAACGCCGACCTATCCTTTCATGGCTAACATAAAAAGAAAAACAAGGTCAGCAAAGACAGTAGCCGTCCAACTGACGAGGCTTTGTCAATTCGGAGGTTTGCCTCGGTATAATAAGACTGGGTTTTTGGGTGCCTGGGGGTGGTAGACTGTTCAATACTTTTGCTCTGAGACTGTGTTCCTCTCAAGACTGGGCTGCTTTGTCCTGCCTCAGGGGAATTTGCATACACACTCGCAACCTGCGGGGAATGTGCACTTTCATTCATATTGAAGGCTCCTTCGTTCGCTTGGAGAACCTCTTCCACTATCGCATAACTGGAGGCTGCCCCACTTCTAATCATTTCCACATAATCGCTATCAACTGAATCCTGCAGACGGATGTCCACTCCGCAGGAATCCAGTTCTGGGTCCTCTTCAAGTGTTCCTCCCAGCATTGGGCCACCCCCAGTTCCCATAAGCCGGCGAGTTTCAGCTGCCAATTCACTCTTACTGCGGAACTTTATATTTCCCCACAGCCTGCGCAGTTGGTCAACAGTTCTCTGTAAATAAAGTATTCCATATTAGACCTTTTTAATTTCAAGCTCTAACATGAAATATTTCATGGTAGGTACTTACAGGGCCATTTTCAGATCTCGCATTAAACTCTTGGGTTATTTTCTCCTAAGTAGCTTTTTTTTTTTGTTCGAAATAGCATCAGATGCTTTGTTCTCCGCCACATTCTTATGAAATAAGACAAGTTCTTGAATCTTCTCTGCAATGCAATAATTTTTCCCTTTAGGCATTATTGTACGACTTGAAAAAGAAATATCACACCAATTTACAAATCACTGTTATAAATCAATAAGAGGGGAAAATGCATTGAACATAACAAAAATACATTCAAGAGTGACTTGTGTAACGAACTTACTTCAAACAATAGGACAAAGATGAAGAAAAATTAAATTTTCCAGGAATAAAAACACAAATACCTGCTGAAATTAGAGGAAGCATTAGGCCTATGTGGAAGCACTCACACAAATAATAATCATCATAAATGGCTTGAGTAACCAACTTACTTGAAACAATAAGGGAAAGCGAGGGTAGAAAAAATTTACTCGAATAAGCACACAAGAAAATACCTGCAAAAAAAGAGGGTGTTTTTTTTTTTTTTTTTTTTTTTTTTCTTCTTTCTTTCTTTCTTCATGAATAACATTATACACCGCAAGAAAGTACTGTAAAATAGTATTAGTGGCGACACTTTACAGCATTCTGCATCATACAATTTACTTCGAAGAAAGTAAACTACTTTGAAGAAGCACCACACACTAAATATTTGGCTGCGGACACAACCTGACTCGTACGCGTACTCACAACGAATGGGAAGACACACGTGGTCGAAGCGCGCGTCGTCAACTCGACGTTGGAGTGTCCGCCCCTGGTAAATTGGACGCTCTTTGTTCAAAAACAAGTGTGTGTGTGTAAACTCGGTTGCTAAGAACTTCGAAACAGCTGCCGCCAAAGTCATGTTGCCACATTTCCCTTTCCCTTAAGGGAACGCTTATTCCGCGGTCGCAAGGAACGTCTATGAAATACAAGCGCCTTTAAGTGAACACTTATTTTGAGAAAGCACTTACCACTTAAGAGGTCCCTTATACCGTAAAGGGGCGTTTACACGGGGAGAGAAAGTCTCCTAACTTTCATGAAGTTAGGAGTTAAACTCTCTTAGATGGCTTTACACGATTCGAAATATCTCCCGAAACGCGAGTCTCCTAGCTCCCGGGAGAGTCGTTTCCTGAGATATCTCCGGAAAAGTATCTCATTGCAGTTTACACTTGACACCAATCTCTTTGCCGCAGCCATGTTGAATAAACAGCTGATGAGCAAGGCTTTACACGATTCGAAATTAACCGAGGAGTTTGAGGTTATAATAAAGTCTACGGTGCCAACTTCTGCGCCTGCGCAGCTTTATTAATTTTGAAGAAGCGCAGGAAAAGAAAGAGACAAGTGTGGGTTACAAATTTCTATTTGAGAAGAGAAGAACTAAGCGTTTATACAATTTTAATGGCGGAATTGCGAGAAGAGGACGAAGATATGTACAAAAACTTCGTCCGTGTTACCCCCGAAGGGTTTAATTTTTTATTGGGAAATATATCCCACGCCATTAAAAATTTTGCATCACTTGCATAGATATTGAAGTTACATTTATGTCCAGAAGCAAAACAAGGGGCCATCTCGGCATTTACTCAAAGGATCAGGGAAACTCCACGAAAAACCTGATCGAGATGGTTAATACATTTCTAAACATTTTTCACTAATCAACTCTTGTCTCTTTAGTTTTCACAGTATCTACACCATTCTAGTTCATTCACTAGAGTAGACAAATTGTGATTAATTTTAAAAAAGAATTATCAAAATATATCAACATTTAAGAGTTATGCTTAATGAAGTAAAAACCTGCATTTTGGCCAATTTATTGATGTTAATATTTTTCATAATTTGATCTCTAAAAGTATAAAGAAATCCAATGTACAAGGAAAATAAAAGCACAAAATTCAATATTTTTTGTTCAGGTGGACAGCTACGTTACTCGTCCATATATCATGTATAAGTACATGTTAGGTACGTGATTTTCCATAAATCCTAGCCCTGGTTATTACCATTTTGTCCCAACAACTTAATTTGTAATATGTATGGTGTTTAAATAAAAACATTTATTTTTAGTTCAAAATTTTTTATTCACATAGGCTTTCTAAATGCTCTTTCTGGGCATTTACTATAAGCTCCGTAATGCTTATTTTTAACTGGCATTGCGCCCTCTCTGAAAGATTGCGAAGAGAACTCGCTACATAATCTCCAAACACTTGATGACTATCTACGTGCTTGTCTAGAACTGCCATACATTTCTTGAACGCCTCGTCTTCCGCAGTTTCCTTCTTCCTTGTTCTGCGAGAGTCAGATGACACCCCAGATGTTAAAGGTCCCATATGGTGCCAATTGACTCTCTTCTAACACAGACTCAATATCAACCTCTATTTCAATTGAGGTATTGCTCTGGAAAAGAAAAATACATTTAACTGACACTGTATTTTCTATGCACCTACTACTGAAGATAGAAGAGGAATTTTCATCACAATGGAATTTTCCTAATTGTATTGGGGCACTGGATGGGAAACATGTACATATTCAAGACCGGAAGTATTTATTACAATTACAAAGGAACCTTTAGTGTAGTTCTTTTGGCATTAGTAATGCCAATTGTAAGTTTCTATACACAAACATTGGCGCACCAGGGCACCATGCTGATGGTGGTGTTTTTGCCATTAGCAACCTCAATACTGCAAATTCTAATAAAAGTCTAAATATACCCAATGCCAGGCCACTGGCAGGGCGACAAATGGAAATTCCATTTGTCATGGTGGCTGACGATGCATTTGCTTTGCAAGAACATTTGATGAAACCATTCAAACAAAAAAAACTTTAAATGGGGTGGAAAGAATATTTAATTATAGGTTATCAAGAGCCAGGAGAATTGTAGAGAATGCATTTGGTATGGCTGCTGCCCGATTTCGGGTTTTACGGACCACCATCGAACTACCTCCGGAGAAAGTCAAATTCATAGTATGCACAATCTGTGTCCTACACAATTTCTTGCTGACTACTTCCGGCGGAGTGTACGCCCCGCCTGGAACATGTGACCAAGATGTCAATGGCACATTTCAACCAGGGAGTTGGAGGAATGTACCTGAAAATCCTTTCCTTGACCTTCAGCCAACTCAAGGAAGAAACTATTCCATGAATGCCAGAGACATAAGGACTGAATTCAAAGAATATTTTGTAGCGGAGGGTGAAGTTCCCTGGCAATACAAATATATATAATAAAATATTTACTTACCATTGAATCTAAAGTATTTTCTTTTCTGCCTCTCCTCCTCCATACAAAAAATTTAACGGCTTAAAAAACTCCCATTTCGAAATATACATGTCATTGCATCCTGCTCCACTTTTCCTCGTTCTTTCTTTTTTTACTTCATTCCTGTATTGGCATCGCAGGTTGTGCACTTTGTTATTGACATCTTCCGCTGTCGAACCCAACTGGTCAGCAACTTCTGCAAAGGCAGCATTTCTCTTTGCCTTATTTTTATAATCACCATGACTTTTTCTGAAAGAGAGCAACATTCATTCTGATTACAATAATGTTCCAACTATCAGCATTAATAATTAAATTTGCACATGTGAAAATAGTATAAATGTATTTAACTAAAACACTGATGATTATGCTTCCTATAAAGCCTTGGCACTTTTGAATTCAACTTGAATATTGAATATAATTTTGTAGTAAGTATAATACTTCTCAAAACCATTATCCACAAGGCCTATTAATACAATGTATTCAGGTATTAACAAACCATGTAGTTCAGTACAGTAATTTGACACAAATTACACTTTAATATTACAACAATGTTCTAATTTCTAGAATTTGTAAGCACTGATTTTTTGTTTATATTTCTTACCTCCATAAACATTCCTTCATCTCGAGCAATTCCACCAGTTTATACACTTTCTCCTTTGTCCATTTCCTGTAACACAATCACGGGGCTCAATAATTAAGGTTCTGAAAGTCATCCACCAAAAATATAAAATAATCCGTAATTATTTCCGAAATCAATATTTTATATAAAATGTAAAATGGGCTCTGTAAACCATTGCCGAATTCTATTTACATTTCATTTTCTGTATTACTTTGTATAATATGTACTGTATGCGTTGATCATTATTCTCCAAAATATCAACATTGAGTACAATGTTCCTCGTGAAATTTATTTTATATATTATTGTATTGTATGTACTCACATCTCTCCTGCGTTTTTAAGCACAGCTTCTCCTTCCATTTCTTCGCAAACACCGACTCAAACAAATACAACTTGACCACTGGAACGACGCGCAAACACTACTGCTTCTTGAGCACGTGGACACACACCAAGAGAGCTAAGATCTTCCAACTCTCTTGGAAAACTATTTATCTCCTAGGAGACACGATATCTCATCGGTACTAGAGTCTTTACACTGCTCTTTGGAAAATCCCTGTGACGTCATGTCTCCGGAGAGAAGATCGCTCTCCTGAGAGTTTACACGTGTCTCCTAACCAATTCCGGAAAGTTAGGAGAGAAAACTCTCTCCGTGTAAACGCCCTTTAAGTGTCGACTATGAATGCGGCCCTAAATAAGATAAGTGTGCTCTTTCTTCTTTCTAATTAAGAAACTGCTTTGTGAACATTAGTCTGGGCACAATATATTCAATTTCTCAGATTTCACCGTCAAATTTTGACGGGTTCTCAGTTTTAAATTTTTATTAAATAAAGACATTTATTGAATATATTTTTTTTTTTTTTAATCAATAAATTTTTTTTTTTTTTTTTATTTATTTAATAGGTAATTATTACAGCCAAATTAGAAAACTTGATGCAATGTGGCTAGGCCGAAGGCCTTTAAGCCATTACAATACCTACATTCTACCGCGTTCTAACCTTTCGCCTTCTGGTATTCACCCCAATTGGTCTCTCCATCGCATCAAAGCCGCGGAAACGAGACCATAAGGTACGGCTGAGGAAAAAACCCCTGAAGTGGGAAAAACCTGCCGTCAGAAGCCGAGTACATGCTACTCTATCCGGTTTTTAAAATATTTATTTATTTGGCGCGGGCGTCAGGCATTCTCCTTCCAGTGTTGGGCCTCCACCGCACCTGAAAACAAACAGCACCACAGAAAATCGTCCGCACCAACGCCTCTGCCCTAACATTTCCGATTCCCTTCGCCACCTAATGTACTTTATTTTAACCGTTTCCTTTTATTTTATTTTATTAATTTAATTTTAATTTATTTAACTTATTTTGATTAATTTAATTTTAATTTATTTAACTTATTTTAATTAATTTAATTTTAATTTATTTAACGTATTTTAATTTAATTTTAATTTAATAATTATTTTAATTTAATTTTAATTTTTTTAATTAATATATATTTTTTTGACTTATTTATCTACTTATACTTAACAATTGACTACAATTTATAACTTTTTTTTGTACTGTTTACTAACCTAACATAACTTACTGACTAATTTAATTATTGTTAGTTCATTGATTTATTATTTATTTCTCTCCAGTCTAGGCTCTGCTCGTACTAACCAATGCTGTTTTCCCACTCCTTAATTTCAGTTTCCTAGTGGTCCGAACCTTGAGAAATTCCTAATTCTTTCATGAAGTTAGCTCTTTTATCCCCTAGAATGTTTTGGACGACCGTTACGTTCCTATGTTGGAAGTAGTAATTTCCCATTCCCATCCATTTTCCTTTCCAAGTTTCGGTCGCACTGCAAATTAAAAGGATGTGGATCCAGTCTTCCCTATCACCGCAAAGCACACAGATGCCATTACCATTCGAGTCCTTTAATCTACGTTGCATCCACCCCCCGACCCTGAACCAAGCGTATCCCCCTCTTGCGTCCTTTTGCAGTGTGTTTACGTAACGTTCGCAACCCCATAACGGACTCGCGTGAATTTGCGCAACTAGCGAACGTTTTTCGACCGTTGCTGCCAGGATCTCTTGCCTTTTAATATCCGCAAGTCTATCCGAAATTAACCGTTCTAGGTCACGTGTTCCCCTATCTCCCACCATTTCCGGAGAAACGTCTCCCAGACCTGAACGTTCCAGAAGCAGTTTAATTTTATACGACCAGTAGCGTTGGTTGCTTCCCTGTAACTGCACTCGAAAACATCTATTTATAAGTGTGTCAGCCTGTTCACCTGCTAATTTAATCCAAAGTTTAATGGGTTTCATTTTAAAATCTTTCCAAATTCCTACACTACCGACCTCTCTTAGGACTCCGGCATTTGCTGCGAATCTAGAGACTCCGAGAATTAATTTGAAATAATCTGTTTCGACGCTTTCTAGTCGATCTATCCTATCCACTCCCCAAATTTCTGCCCCATAATTCATTGCTGGGAGAACTAGCGATTTAAACATTGTATCGCACACCTTTAAAGGCAATTCCGGAACCCTGCGCACTGCGCAAACGATTTCTTTGAGCGCAATTCTTCCTTTACTGTGCGCCGCCACTATGTGATTATTCCATCCCCCATTCATGGAAAATTTTGCCCCAAGATATGTAAATGTTTTGACCCGGTCGATCTCCTTCTGAGCGTAAAACCATTTCTCCTTGTTACTCCAGATAAATCCATTCTTGAAGACAACTACTTTGGTTTTTTGAATATTTACTTTTAATCCCAATGTTTCACTATACGTTTCTAGGATATTGAAACTTTTCTGTAAGCCGTCAATAGTCTCCGAACATAAAACTAAATCATCAGCATATAGTAGTCCGGGAAGGTTCAGGCCCTCAATTTCCGGCGCAGATGTATCCGCATCCTGTAACCACGTCAATAAATCGTTTATAAACAAGATAAACAATAGCGGTGAGAGAGGACAGCCCTGTCTTACTCCTACTGTCGGTTTTCTTTTTCGCGTTGTACTTCCATCACCGCACCTGACACAGAAATTTACGTCTTCGTATATGCTCTGCAACACTTTTAAAACTTACGTGAGACGCCTAGCTCATTAAGTTTTTGCCATAAAGCTTTCCTATTGATAGTCAAAAGCCTTTTCGAAATCTACAAAACTGCAATATAAGTGGCCCCGTTTACGCGCAAGCGCCTGCTTTACTAGGGTATCTAACACAAAGATATTGTCGGTAGTCCGAAGCCTCTCTAAAGACTGCTTGCAATTCTGATATTTTACTGTGCTTTTCCGCCCATTCACTCAGTCGCCCGTTGAGTATTTTACAAAATAGTTTGCTCAGCGCTGGTAAAAGACTAATTCCGCGATAATTTTGTGGGCAATTCGTATCACCTTTATTCTTAAAGACTGGTTGGAGGATCGCTGTACTCCACGTTTCTGGGTACGATCCAGAATCAACTATTGCATTAAATAAATTTAGAATACTCTCTGGGTCTATGTGCCACAATTCCGAAATAAATTGTCGGAATGCCGTCCGCGCCGCCTGCCCTATTATTCATGGCTAGCATAGCCCTATTTACTTCATTCCAGGTTATCGGTTCGTCTAATTCAGGGACATCCCGGTCCGTGATAATATCTATCCCTGTTTCAATATTCGCTATTGCGAGCGCCCGTGAAAAGTACTAAATATGTTTGAGTATATGACTCAGACGAAAATATCGCAAAAGCTTTAAAATTATAATAATCGATTTAATAAGGTTATCCGATAGTACGACGCATGTCGTAATAACATTCGTCGAGGAAATTAGTAGTGGTGGAACATTGCAAGTGGAATTGGTACCCTCCAATTGGATTTATTCCAGATACCCAGGTGGAAATTAGAAATTGGCGCCGTAAAGGCACAGTACTGGCAAACTGTGCTCGACCGTTGGTGACCAACCCCTGGCGCGGTAATGGAGGTGCAACGCCAATTTACTTTGCGCCAGTACTGGCTGCCGGTACTTGGCCGGTGGTGCAATGCCAGTACTGGCTGTGGATGCATGGCGGATGGTGCAAAGCCAGTACTAACTTTTCGTTCATTCCGTGGTAATCTGAAAAAGTCTGAAATGCTCTAATAATTCATAAATTTCAGAATTTTTAGTACAGTTCAGACTTTTTTCAAACTTTTATTTTACCAGGGTACAACACTATAGAATTACAACTTGTAATATATAAGGTAATAGTAAAAAATTATATACGTATTATAAATAAACTGAAATAATATGCATTTTCTCTACATATATGTGGTTATAAAATAATAAGATATGGTTATACTTTAGCTATCCTGTTCTTTTCTCCCGCCTTCGCTATCAACTGCCCCAGCAAGCCAACGACTGACTCTTGAGAGTAAAGCATCTTTCGTTTGTTTGAATTGCGGCATAAGTACATCTGAAATAAAAATCGTTGTAATTGAATGTTGAAATTCACAAATCAGCATAATTTATTATTTTATTTATTTATTATGATTATAACATCCAATACGTCACGGATATCTTAACGATATTTTTTTATTAATCTAAAATTAAATATGGTTTATAAGAGTACCGACAATGGCCTCGTTTTCATTTATTACAATAGTCACTTTGTTAAAATTCTTAAATTCCTATTTTTCTACATTGAGGCGGAAATAAATAAAAAGGGGTTAGATAATGTGAGAGAGCAGAGATTGGTTGCAGAAAAATCTTTTTTCCCCTTGCCTTTAATTTTTCTGCCCCTGCCACTGTACTGCAGTTGCATATTTTTCGTCATAAATTGCTGCAGCGTTAAGTCTATTGCATCGTTTTCATTTTTGGCACCAAATGACAGAGATTTGATGAGATCGACCTACACGTGCTATCACGCACGTGTGGCCAAATTCTGGCGGGGCTGGCCGCGAGATTTTCCGTCAGTTGGTCGTCCGGCGGACCAGCATTGTCCAGTTGGGTGCAAGTACTCTTCCAATCTCTCTGGTGAGCGCCGACATGTTTGTATGCACAAAACCAACCGCACTCCGGCGCGGATGGAGCAGGCGCTCGCGAGAGCTCGATGCGAGGGCTTCCACTTCAACGCCGACCTATCCTTTCATGGCTAACATAAAAAGAAAAACAAGGTCAGCAAAGACAGTAGCCGTCCAACTGACGAGGCTTTATCAATTCGCCTCGGTATAATTTGACTGGGTTTTTGGGTGTCTGGGGGTGGTAGACTGTTCAGTATTTTTGCTTTAAGACTGGGAAATGCTTGGGAGAGAGATTGTGTTCCTCTCAAGACTGGGCTGCTTTGTCCTGCCTCCGGGGAATTTGCATACACACTCGCAACCTGCGAGGAATGTGCACTTTCATTCATTTTGAAGGCTCCTTCGTTCGCTTGGAGAACCTCTTCCACTATCGCATAACTGGAGGCTGCCCCACTTCTAATCATTTCCACATAATCGCTATCAACTGAATCCTGCAGACGGATGTCCACTCCGCAGGAATCCAGTTCTGGGTCCTCTTCAAGTGTTCCTCCCAGCATTGGGCCACCCCCAGTTCCCATAAGCCGGCGAGTTTCAGCTGCCAATTCACTCTTACTGCGGAACTTTATATTTCCCCACAGCCTGCGCAGTTGGTCAACAGTTCTCTGTAAATAAAGTATTCTATATTAGACATTTTTAATTTCAAGCTCTTACATGAAATATTTCATGGTAGGATCTCGCATTAAACTCTTGGGTTATTTTCTCCTAAGCAGTTTTTTTTTTTTTGTTTTTTTGTTTTTTTGTTTGTTCGAAATAGCATCAGATGCTTTGTTCTCCGCCACATTCTTATGAAATAAGACAAGTTCTTGAATCTTCTTCTCTGCAATGCAATAATTTTTCCCTTTAAGCATGATTGTACAACTTGAAAAAGAAAGATCACACCAATTTACAAATCACCGTTATAAATCAATAAGAGGCGCAAAATGCATTGAACATAAGAAAAATACATTCAAGAGTGACTTGTGTAACAAACTTACTTCAAACAATAGGACAAAGATGAAGAAAAATTAAATTTTCTAGGAATAAAAACACAAATACGTGCAGAAATTAGAGGAAGCATTAGTTCTATGTGGAAGCACATATGTAAGGTTCTCCTTTTTTCGATTGAGAGAATTTTTGTTGGACCGTAAAAGTCCGATACGTGATTGTGTCTCCTAAGATCGAATATGAAAGGGATGCATGCATTTTGTGCTATTTGTAATTTGCGTTGTTGTTTGACCTTTAAGTCCGTAAGAAAGAAATCGCAATAATCGAAGTGAGGCTTTATGAATGAATTTACTAGGCTTATGCGGGTGTTAATATGTAGTTCTCTGACACGTTTTAAGGAATGGAGGCCTGCGAAGACTTTTTGGCAAATCTTACCTACTTGCGTGGTCCAGCTTGTGTCCAGCTTATGTCCAGTGTTGTCTATATTCCCAAGTTCTTTACATCACTACACCAGGGGACAGGAGAGTTACCAATGCTAATTTCCGGTAGGGGAGATTTCTCCAACTTGTTCAAAGCATTGTGAGAGCCTATCACTAAGCACTGCGACTTCATTGGATTTAATAGGAGACCAAGGGATTCTGCCCATTTATTGAGAGAATTTAAATCATGGTTTATTTTCTAGGCTAATGAGTTTAACTCCGATGGGTATCCACTTACATAGATCTGAAGGTCGTCAGCGTACATTTTGTGCTCACAGTAACTGAGGCATTGTCCTACGTCATTTACATAAATTAAAAATGCTGAGGGTCCTAGAGCTGTTCCCTGCGCAATACCACGGGAAGTTTTAACGGCAGAGGATTTCTTTTCATCAGATACAACGATTTGTTGTCGATTTGAAAGATATTGAGTAAACCATCTTATTGTGGGTTTAGCGAAACCCAATATTTTCATTTTTTCAAGCAGAATTTCGTGATCGACCGAATCAAATGCTTTACTGAAATCTAGGAGAACAAGTATTGTTATTTTGCTTTTGTCAATGGAGGATCGAGCTTCCTGGATAATACAAATTATAAGTTACCTCGAAAGCAAAAATCTGATATGTGATCAACAATACGGCTTCCGATCAGGCAGAAACATAGGAACTGCTCTCTTAAATACAGGGTTATTACAAATGATTGAAGCGATTTCACAGCTCTACAATAACTTTATTATTTGAGATATTTTAACAATGCTTTGCACACACACGTACAAAAACTCAAAAAGTTTTTAGGCATTCACAAATGTTCGATATGTGCCCCTCTAGTGATTCGGCAGACATCAAGCCGATAATCAAGTTCCTCCCACACTCGGCGCAGCATGTCCCCATCAATGAGTTCGAAAGCATCGTTGATGCGAGCTCGCAGTTCTGGCACGTTTCTTGGTAGAGGAGGTTTAAACACTGAATCTTTCACATAACCCCACAGAAAGAAGTCACATGGGGTTAAGTCGGGAGAGCGTGGAGGCCATGACATGAATTGCTGATCATGATCTCCACCACGACCGATCCATCGGTTTTCCAATCTCCTGTTTAAAAAATGCCGAACATCATGATGGAAGTGCGGTGGAGCACCATCCTGTTGAAAGATGAAGTCGGCGCTGTCGGTCTCCAGTTGTGGCATGAGCCAATTTTCCAGCATGTCCAGATACACGTGTCCTGTAACGTTTTTCGCAGAAGAAAAAGGGCCGTAAACTTTAAACCGTGAGATTGCACAAAACACGTTAACTTTTGGTGAATTGCGAATGTGCTGCACGAATGCGTGAGGATTCTCTACCGCCCAGATTCGCACATTGTGTCTGTTCACTTCACCATTAACAAAAAATGTTGCTTCATCACTGAAAACAAGTTTAGCACAGAATGCATCCTCTTCCATGAGCTGTTGCAACCGCGCCGAAAATTCAAAGCGTTTGACTTTGTCATCAGGTGTCAGGGCTTGTAGCAGTTGTAAACGGTAAGGCTTCTGCTTTAGCCTTTTCCGTAAGATTTTCCAAACCGTCGGCTGTGGTACGTTTAGCTCCCTGCTTGCTTTATTCGTCGACTTCCGCGGGCTACGCGTGAAACTTGCCCGCACGCGATCAACCGTTTTTTCGCTCACTGCAGGCCGACCCGTTGATTTCCCCTTACAGAGGCATCCAGAAGCTTTAAACTGCGCATACCATCGCCGAATGGAGTTAGCAGTTGGTGGATCTTTATTGAACTTCGTTCTGAAGTGTCGTTCTGAAGTGTCGTTGCACTGTTATGACTGACTGATGTGAGTGCATTTCAAGCACGACAAACGCTTTCTCGGCTCCTGTCGCCATTTTGTCTCACTGAGCTCTCGAGCGCTCTGGCGGTAGAAACCTGAAGTGCGGCTTCAGCCAAACAAAACTTTATGAGTTTTTCTACGTATCTGTAGTGAGTCGTGACCATATGTCAATGAATGGAGCTACAGTGAATTTATGAAATCGCTTCAATCATTTGTAATAGCCCTATATATATATATATATATATATATATATATATATATATATATATATATGTATGTGTATTGTCTAATTGTTCTGTTTGCTGGGAGGTTTGTGTGTTGTTCTTTTTCTTATCAGTTTCTGATTCCCCGCCTGTAGTGCTCTCGTCAACATTTTGTCTCGTGTGAGATCGATTCAGCTTTAGCATTCCTTGTGAATAATTTTCTATAACAATGTAGTTTTATAATTAAATTAATAATGAATTACAATACAATATTGAATTAAGTTCATTAAATGTAATTTTAATGAAGTTACCAGCCTTAGATAAAATTTCTATTTCATATGGTTTCCAGCTTCGTTTTGGTGGTGTTGAATTCTTGCACCAATAGTCCATTTTGTCGTAATCCTCAACAGAGGGATACAATGACCATCATTTCTTATAACCTGAGATGGGCAGAACACGTAACTGGTAATGACGAGGTGAATAAGGAACTCTAGCTCTTTAGAAGACAAAATCTTTAATAAGACTAAAATATACAGAAAAAATGAAAGTGGTTAATGTGAGAAAGCAACAACCAGATAGCCTTCGCTACATGACTGCAAGTGTCTGCTGCGCTTGTATCGACCCCCGGAAGGGCGGGGCATGTATGGTCAGACGCACGTGCTGACAACTCATCCCCGACTCCGCGAGGCACGCGAGTAAACCCGCGTGCCACACAGAATCGAAGGCCGATCGCATGTCCAGAAAGACCGCTGGCAAGTTCTGCCGTCTCTCGAGGGCGAGGCCGATCTCCGTGCAAAGCCGCGTTAGCTGCTGCGCGGAGCTGTCACCAGCTCTAAATCCAAATTGCTCATCTCTGAGAAGAGTGAGGCGACGTATTTCCTGTCGCAGACGCGACAGAATCAGTCTCTCAAACGTCTTCCCTAGGATTGAGAGGAGACTAATTGGTCTGTAACTGCTCGGGATTAATTTATTTTTGCCAGGTTTTGGTATTGGCGCGATGGTCGCAATCCTCCACGCCTTTGGGCAATAGCCGCGCGCCAGGCACGCATTCAGGAGCTCGAGTAGAAACTCGACTCCGCGCCCGCCCAGAGCACGCGGCTGCGCCCCGCTGCCTTTCTCACACTAACGCCTTTCAGCGCTTCCCCAGGAGTGCTATGCAGCACAGTTCCCTGTGGCCGCTAAGTGCAATGCAGCCACACTTCCCTGCTGTGGAGCCATCCCTATCCTTTCGGACATCTATGGCTGATCTGAAAAATGAAAAGAGAACATGATCAGGAAAGACAATAGCCATTCGGCGCGCTTGTGGCGTTGTTTACCGCAATTTTCTTGCCAGTATTGGCGTTAAGCCCGTTTTAGTCTAGCATATCTCGCGGGCGTTTGTACGTTGCTGGACTATCCGGCTCGTACAGAGCTAAATTTGCTATTAATTGATTACTTGATTTGTCTACTTTTGAGAAGAAACTTTTACTAAGACTTTAAAATGCTCTTCCAAGAATGGAATATTTAAGACTGAGTGAATTTCTGTATTTTTAATAAAAAGTGGTGCGCAAAGAATTCTCCGAAGGCACGCATTCTCAACTATTTGCAGCTTATTTAAATGCGCATGCGCCGCGATTCCCCAACTTGGCCAGGCATAGTCCATAATGGGTATAATCATTATAAAGAAGCAGACTGTGCGCTGTAGGCAATTTACTCCGCTTAGGAAATAAACTTCGTAGCTTGCCCAGGCGTTGCCACGCTTTTTTAGAGGTCGCGTCCGCGACGCGGAAAGTTAAAGTGCGATCGAGCGTAGTACCAAGATATTTAGTACTTTCGCGCCATTCAATACTAGAATTACATAGCGCGAGCGGCCGCGGCGTAGCGTATTTACATTTACGTGTGAAGAGCATCGCCGTGTTCTTTTCCACGTTAACTTTCACGCGCCAGCGCCGCAGCCACTCCTGGATCTAGAGTAAATGGTGCTCCAAGTATTTAACGAGCAAGTCGACTCTTTTCGACGTGGCTATTACAGCCGTGTCGTCTGCGTACATGGAGAGTTCGGTCTGGGGAGAGGTTGGAATATCTCGCACATACAGGCACAGTACCGGAGAGAGAGAGAATACTCCCCTGTGGCACTCCCGCCCGAATGCGGCGAGTGCTAGATTTTGCGCTCAGAATCGCCACTTGGAACGATCTGTTCGCGAGGTAGGAGTGGATGATGTGGGCAATGTAGGTTGGAAAATTAGCGGAGATTAATGTGGCGAGGAGGCCGTCGTGCCAAACCTTGTCGAAGGCGCGGGCGACCTCTAGGAAGACTCCAGCAGTGAATCGCCGCTCGTTAAAGTTGCGCCGGATTCTGTCTACTATGCGCACTAGCTGATTGTTATGTTCGGAATAATACACGCTTTAAACAAACAGATATATTAACAACCCAGAAAGTACATCAGGTACACTTCCAGAATCCAAAGAATGTACCAAAAACAACCAAAAACTAGCAGAGTTCAACCGATAAATATCACAGAAAAAAACAATCTTGCCGGGCCAGCGATCACTTTAACACGGTACAAATCTCCTCGCTCAACTTCACTCAATAACCAAACACTAGCGCTCTGCTCTGTTTTTTTTCCTTCGTCGAAGCCGAAGGTCAGTGAGGTTTTGTGTTTTGCAGTTCACACGCAAGAGCGTTTTACTGCTATGTGTGGGTGGATGGTGTAGGTTCGCGACGGACCTTAGTCAAAAGCCATCTAGGCTGAAGTGTTTAGCCACTGTCGTGACTTTGTCATATTATAAGTGTGATAGTTCTACGCCCTCATATCTGAGGGGAGAGCTTGTCTTCTGCGTCCTATTGTGAGGACATGTCGTGATAGTTGTTTAAGCGTCGCCGGTGCTTCGCTGGATTGAAAGGCCTGATAGGCTTCATTGAAAGAAAGCCGTCTCAGACATTGTGTGAAGGACTCGATATCAAGTTCCTTCCTGAGATCTTTCATCCGTTTCCGAAACGGAGGGCGCGCTATGAGCTTCAGAACTCTGTTCTGAACTAGCTCGAGTGTATCCTTGTACTCCTTTCCCGTAGTCCATGTCGCCGCGGCATAAGTGGCTACGGGCCGGCAACACGTTTTATAGATTGCCAGGCGAAGGTCCAAGGGGAGTGAAGGTTCCCTCAAAAGAGGTTGTAGAAGACGTACTCTACGCTGAAGTTTTGACCGAATGCGTCTGACATGTAAGTGCCAGCGCATTCTTCGGTCGAAAGTGACGCCCAAGTAAGTTGCCTTAGGCGCCCACCTCAGCTTTTGAGTACCTAGTGTAATTTGTTTTGGTGGCGTGTAGCGTTTTGTGTATTTTTGTTTGCGGCGAGTGTAACAGATGGCTTGCGAATTTTCCGCTGAGAAAGTGAGATGGTTTTCTTCCGTTTAATTTTAATTGTGGTCGGGTTCATTCCCTGGAAATAGGCTATGTCATCAGCATAGAGGAAAAGCCGTATTCGCGGTATGTCTTTGACATAGAGCGAGAACAGCAGCGGAGGAGGACGGAGCCCTTGGGGACCCCGGCCGCAATCCTCCGCCTAGAGGATCTCGCCTTACCACATTTGTGAGGAAAGATTTAACGATTTCCCTTATACTCGTACTTTCCCTTTGCTACAAAACACTATCGAATTATGCCACTGTTACTCACAAATGTATTCCTGCCGTTATCCTCATTTACATCAATTGGTTCTTCTTTAACCTCCATGGAAATACTAGCAAATTTCCAGCTTTCCGGAAAATACCGCTGTGTAATGCAGCTGTTGTAGATACGCGTAAGCTCCGTGCTTATGACCGGCAAGGCCTCCTTGAGAACGGGAGGGCCTATCCGGTCAGGGCCCGGCGCCTTGCGACTACGCAAGCATGTGATTGTAGTCGAAACTTCTTCGACTGTGCAGTGTGTAAGTGTTTTGGCGTTGTCCTCCGTTTCCCCTTCCACCAACATTTTCTTTTAACTTAAGTTCTACCTCAAATTTTTTGCATTTCCCTAATCCGGGCTGAAACACCTCAGAAAATTCACTCTTCAGCTCATCGACCAATGTTGACACTTTCCTGTTGTAGGGTGAACACATTATCCACCACTCCTAAGCCAATTTTCTCAAAACTGTCTGGGCCCAGAATGTTCATTACGTCATACCTGTCTACCACAATTACTTCCAAAACTGCTTTTCTGTTCTTATACATTGCTGGAATTTTCACTTTTCGTACCACTTTAATTGGATCTTTACCAAATCCGAAAACTGGTTTTCCTACTTTTTTCACCTGGGAACCACCTAATTTTTTGTGTGTCTAGATTTACTAAAGTAACCGTCGCGCCTGAGTCCACCAAACAATTTTACTTTATTTTTTCCCAACTCTAAATCTAGGATCAGCCTATTTTGTCCCTTATTATCTAGCACTTGATTCACTGTGTTAATATCCATTTCTTCTTGTTCTGCTAACCTTCTTTCCCGCCTTTCTAACTTAACCTGCCAACACACTTCCTTTATGTGGCCCAATTTTTCCGCACTTGAAACACTGCGCTTGCCTAAACTTGCACTGCCACCTCTGGTGTGACTTCCCACAGTCTTTACACGACTGCTTGTTATCGGCACTGTAGTTGCTGCCACTATCAATGCTACTACCCGCACCGCCATGCTTATCTAATCGCCGCTAATAACGCGGTGCCCTTCTAAAGTCACCCGACTCGCTTGAGCTGGAAGTGTCCACCGATCGACGGCGCCGCGACCGGCTTCTGATCTTGCGCTCCAAGGCTTTACTCGCACTCCTGCTGTTATCGCGGCGGCGCTCTTCCCCGGAGTCCCTTGCTTAATCTGATTATCGACCGCGATCTGCCTTGCCGCTTGTGCCGTAACTTCGAATGTCGTTGTTAACCTGCGCACCTCCTGCAGCGACGGGTCACTGCTGTTAAGTGCTTGCATTCTGATGCCGTCTTCGGGTGTATGCAGAATCACTACATCCCTAATTAAAGTTTCTGCATAAGATTGTTTACAAGACTTCGATTGACACCTAAACTCAGTTTTTAGCTAGCCCGTTCAGTTCCGTTATCCATTCAGCATGCGTATCTTTTTCTCTCTTTCTGCACTGAAAGAACGCATACCTGACCGCGACCACATGTGGTTTCCTCTCATAATGCTTGTCTAACATAATTTTAATTTCTGACCACTTAATCTCTTGCCCGGTACAACTTTTTTAACAGTGCGCAAATTTCACTACCACCATAAGGAACGCTCCCTTTTACTCTCTTCACTCTCGACCCCACAAAAAATCCAATCCTGTTCTAGTCTTTCAGCGTAATCACTCCAATTCTCTAACTGCGGCTTAAAAGGGTCAAAAGGTGCAGGCTGTTGCTTGCCTTTGTTCTGACTCACCGCCTTAAGCGTTTCTAGTTGTGCTAAATGTTGTTTGGCTTGCATTTCGAATCGGCTGCATAAATTGTTGCTGCTGCTGTTTTTGAATGAACTGCAGCACCTGCGCCAATTCCGATTGAGCTGGTGTCCTCGCCATCTTTTGCTTGTAGAAAACCAGGCTGTTGCACTCACTTTATACTTCGTCACCTGCTGCTACCGGCGACAACACGTAATCAACTTTGCCAAAAGTTTTATCCTCGTCGCTAATTGTTATGTTCGGAATAATACACGCTTTAAACAAACACAGATTTATTAACAACACAGAAAGTACATCAGGTACGCTTACAGAATCCAAAGAATGTACCAAAAACAGCCAAAATCGAAAACCAAGAGTCCAGGAGATGTACCAAAAACTAGCAGAGTTCAACCGATAAATATCACAGAAAAAAACAATATTCTTCCCGGGCCAACGATCACTTTAACACGGTACAAATCTCCTCGCTCAACTTCACTCAATAACCAAACACTAGCGCTCGGCTCTCTGGCTGGCGGCGCCCGCTCTTAAAGCGGGCGGCGTTGCAGACTCGCTGCCCGGCTGCTGGCTCTCCGGCCAGCTCGTCTTCAGGGATTGGGCGGCGCCTTTTCTGCTCCGCCGACTCCCTCGCCGCGGAGCGCTGCCCCCTAGGCGCGCTCTTCAAAAGTTGCTACACAGCCGCGACACTGATGGGTGGTGCTATGGTGCGCCCTAAAACCAAATTGTTCCTGATTAATTAAAGCGTGCTTTTCGGTAAATCTTAAAATTATCTTAAGGAGAATTTTCTCTAAGAGTTTGCCGAGCGTATTTAGAAGGCTGATAGGCCAAAATGCCTGCGGCAGCCTCTTATCCTTTCCAGGTTTGGGAAAGTTGAGCACGCGTGCATGTTTCCATTGCGCCGGAAATATCTGAAACATGAAAATTGCGTTAAACAAGCACACGATGTTGTTAATGGCACTACGCGGGAGCTTTTTAAGGACATCGTTTGTGATGCCGTCCGGTCCTGGCGCTTTTCCGCTCCGTAGCGCGGCGATGGTTTCCGCTACTTCCGCGGCGTCCGTGAGCTCCGGCTCGTCTGCGGGGGCGTGTAAGGCCGCTGCGACGCTGCAATGCACGCTTTCGGCGTGCTCCGCAGGCGGCAGCAGGCCGGAATTGCGACTAGAGTGCGTGAGCGCAAAGCTCCGCTTTGTCCTCGGTCGCCTCCACGTTGTCGCCGTTCGCGTTGCGCAGCGGCGGCACTGAAACAGAAGACCTTGTGAGAGCTCGCGTTAGCTGCCATAGCGAGCGATCCTCCGGCGACAGCTTTTTAAGTAGGTTTCCCCACTCTGTGTTTCTGTAGTCAGTTAAGGCGTCGTCTACACGCCGCCTTAACTCATTCAGACGAAGCTTGTCGGCCGAATGTCGCGTGCGCTGCCATTCCCTGCGCGCCCTGTTCTTGCGCTGGATGAGCGCGACTATTCTTGGGGGGAGCTCCTGGGCTCGCTGCTCGTGTCGCCCGGCGAAGGCGGCCGCATTCAAACCATCTGAAATAGATTCCGCGAGCTTTTTTGCACCTTGCTCGATCTGCAGCCGGTCCGTGATGGTTTCCGCTTCCGGGAGGCGTTTCTCCAGTTCCTTCTGAAAAAGAGGCCAATTAGTGCGTCTGCGGGTGGGTAGAAGTGCAGAGATCGAAAGCGGACCGCCGCGCCCCATCTCGGCTATAACTGGGAGGTGATCCGAAGTCAGCTCGCAGGAAGTGGAAAGATGGATATTTTTGTCAATGTCGCGAGTGACGGCGATGTCGAGAACATCAGGCTGTCCCGCGTTGACAGGGAAATGGGTGGGTTGTGAGGGGCCTGTCACCTCGTAGCCGTGCGCTTCCGCAAAGTTTTTCAACTCGCGGCCGCGAGGTGAGATGGTGTGGGAATTCCAAGACGGGTGCTTCGCGTTGAAATCGCCCGCAAGGAAGATAGGAACGCGGACGCGAGGTTCTAGCAGGGCGTCGAGATCGCTCCGTGCCAGAGAAGCACTGCACGTCGGCGGAAGGTAGGCCGAGGTGATGCGCAGCGGACCCGCCTCCGTCTGAACCTCAATCGTCGTGGCCTCC
Organism: Teleogryllus oceanicus; assembly: GCA_964035755.1. NCBI lineage: Eukaryota > Metazoa > Arthropoda > Insecta > Orthoptera > Gryllidae > Teleogryllus > Teleogryllus oceanicus. The sequence continues at coordinate 101,771,054 of CAXIVR010000010.1, read as the reverse complement.
AGGGACTGAAACGAAGGCAACATATTTTCATGATGTGCGATGTCGGAGCTCACTAAAACTGCTGTTCCGCCGGCCGGATTTACGTGCGGAAGTCGTTCTGGTGTGTCGTTCCTGTAACAGATAAAGCCACGCAAAGAGAAGCGATGCATTGGCTGCCAGTGTGTTTCGCCAAGCAACAAGATTGAAATTTTATGCTTCGCGGCGAATGCGGCTAGCTCCGCCTGCTTGTTTCTGCTCGCAATGCTGTGGCAGTTCCAAAATGCGAGCGTGAAGCGACCAGGAGAAGCTGAAAGTGGGCGTGAGGCCATCACGGGGCGGGATTGGGGCCGGCCGGATGGGGCCGATTCGCGTGCTCCTCCGAGTGGAGCAGCAGCAGTCGCATGACTGCCTGCAAAATCAGCTTAGGCCACGCGCTCGGTGGGTGACCGGTGACGGAGCGGGTGATGACGGAGGTGCCGTGCAGCAGATCGACGCCGTTTAGGGCGAGATCTTCCGCCGCCCGGTTGATGACGTTGAGTGCGACGGAAGGAAATGCATGCGCCCCGGTCAGCTGCCGAGTCGTCGACGAGGACGGCGAATTCCGGGGCCGGGATGGAGGAGGTGAGTTCGGTGTGGCGGCGTGAGTGTCGGCCGCCGTTGCTGCGTAGGTGCGCCGCTGGCGGCGCGGCGTGCGCTGCGGGAGCGCCTGCTTTACTATTTCACACTGTTATCAGTTTATGTTGTGGATATCTCTCGTCAGTGCATAAAGAATATATAATCATTCATACAAAAGACGTAATGTAAAGGTAACTGCGTCCCGTGAGGGAGAGCGCGTGGCCGCCGTCTCCGCCCGATCCTGGTTGCGGCGAACCTCTCGTCGCCCCTGAAACAGCGGCGCTGATCACGCGCAGTTAGCGCAGCGCCGGTCCTCCACGCGCGGATTGTCCCCGAGGGGGCAGGCCGCCGTGGCGGGCGCAGTGCCGCTGCACATGACCCAAGTCAAGGCAGTTACGGCACTGCACTGGTCCTCGCGGCGGCCGATACCGCTCCACAGCTCTCGTAGGCGCAGAATGCCCCTACAGGGCAGCGTTAGGACGAGCGGGAGTTGTTACATATCAAACATATATTTCACGGTCGCCAGCTGAATGAACAGCAACAAAATTAACAATGACGGCGGAATTAACACAAACATTCCTAGGAAAAGGACTTCGTAAAAAGTGCTATTTTCAGAGGGAAAAGGCACAAGGTTCAAAAATTCCCAGATGAGTTTCAACAGAGGGGTCTACAGTTCATGGATTGATTTTCAATTATTGTTCTCCTTCACACCCCACCCTGTTCCTCATCCCTGGCATTTTCCGCATTATTCTCTTCGTCTTCCTCCATGTCATTAAATTCTTCCTCCCTCCTCATTATAGCAATATTGTGTAGTACAGCAGTTGCCACAATAATCCGTTGTACAGTCACTAGTTTAACTCTGAGAGGGGTTTGGAGGCATGGAGATCTCCTCTTCCAGCTTCCAAAAACTCTCAATTGTTTCTAGCTCGTTTATGAGCAGCAATATTGTGACTCGAGAGGGGTTTGGAGGCATGGAGATCTCCTCTTCCAGCTTCCAAAAACTCTCAATTGTTTCTAGCTCGTTTATGAGCAGCAATATTGTGTAGTACAGCAGTTGCCACAATAATCCGTTGTACAGTCACTAGTTTAACTCTGAGAGGGGTTTGGAGGCATGGAGATCTCCTCTTCCAGCTTCCAAAAACTCTCAATTGTTTCTAGCTCGTTTATGAGCAGCAATATTGTGTAGTACAGCAGTTGCCACAATAATCCGTTGTACAGTCACTAGTTTAACTCTGAGAGGGGTTTGGAGGCATGGAGATCTCCTCTTCCAGCTTCCAAAAACTCTCAATTGTTTCTAGCTCGTTTATGAGCAGCAATATTGTGTAGTACAGCAGTTGCCACAATAATGCGTTGCACAGTCACTAGTTTAACTCTGAGAGGGGTTTGGAGGCATGGAGATCTCCTCTTCCAGCTTCCAAAAACTCTCAATTGTTTCTAGCTCGTTTATGAGCAGCAATATTGTGTAGTACAGCAGTTGCCACAATAATGCGTTGCACAGTCACTAGTTTAACTCTGAGGGGGTTTGGAGGCATGGAGATCTCTCTTCCAGCTTCCAAAAAACTCTCAATTTTGTTTCTAGCTCGTTTATGAGCAGCATTGTATCTACCTTCTGCGGCAGTCCTTTCATGAAGAACTGGGGTCAGAAGGTAGCGGGTACATGCATACCCACTGTCGCCAATAAGGTGAGCATTCTATGCACCACTCTCGAGCACATCCTTTATTGTGGAGTTGCGGAAGATCCGACTGTCATGTGTTTAGCCTGGCCATCTTGCGACAATATTTGTAATTTTCAATTCATGGTCGCAAACAACCTGAAACTCAATACAATAATTTTGAAGCATATTTACTAATTACAATAACTTAAGAATGTTTGAAAAGAATTATCAAATACCTGGCAGTTAATAGAGTAAGACCATTTACGATTATAAAATCGTTCTACCAACTCCCTTGATGGCATTTTCCACATTATTCTCTTCTTCTTCCTCCATGTCATTAAATTCTTCCTCCCTCCTCATTATAGCAATATTGTGTAGTACAGCAGTTGCCACAATAATGCGTTGCACAGTCACTAGTTTAACTCTGAGGGGGGTTTGGAGGCATGGAGATCTCCTCTTCCAGCTTCCAAAATCACTCTCAATTTTGTTTCTAGCTCGTTTATGAGCAGCATTGTATCTACCTTCTGCGGCAGTCCTTTCATGAAGAACTGGGGTCAGAAGGTAGCGGGTACATGCATACCCACTGTCGCCAATAAGGTGGGCATTCTATGCACCACTCTCGAGCACATCCTTTATTGTGGAGTTGCGGAAGATCCGACTGTCATGTGTTTAGCCTGGCCATCTTGCGACAATATTTGTAATTTTCATTTCATGGTCGCAAACAACCTGAAACTCAATACAATAATTTTCAAGCATATTTACTAATTACAATAACTTAGGAATGTTTGAAAAGAATTATCAAATACCTGGCAGTTAATAGAGTAAGGCCATTTACGATTATAAAATCGTTCTGCCAACTCCCTTGATGGGCACACAATTTTAATGTTGGTGCAAACAATTGCACCAATAATTCCTGGAAAGTTGTTTCTGCAAGGGTAACAATTTGGGTTAATATCTTATTTCAAAGACAATTGTGTTAGGTTACAAAGCACTGTGGGGGTTACATGAATATTGTCCAGTTGACTTGCGGACCTTTTTCATAAATAATTTTTAATTTAACCTGAATATAAAATGTATTTTTAGTCGCGGACTTAGTTAATTTTTATAATGAAAATTGATTAATTCAATGACTTGGCTTCGGGATGGGGGAGAGGCTGCGATTGCCCTCTGCCCATGGGTCTCATAGGAAGCCCATTTGAAAACATTAATTACTACAGCATAGATTTGCAATGATTTACATGAACAGTACATTATGTCAAAGCCTTTGGAATAGTTTTACTGCACATAGCACGTTTAACAAATTAAATATCTGGTAATGTTAACAGAAAAATTGAAAAGAAACAAGTAGGTGAAATCATGGAAAAAGCATTAAAATAAATATTTATGGGTTTACTGAATTGCAACAAAAAAACTGTTTTAAAGTTTCATGATCGCACATACCTGGATAACTGTGCAAACCCTGCTTTTATTCGTACGTGTTCATGCGTGGGTGGGAAGTACACATGCCTCGACTTCAGGACGAGGCGAATTGCCTCCGAAACAGTTTTAATTAGGCGACACACCTTACTTTCATGAACATGGAGTAGATGGCCCGCACTATGTTGAAAGCATTGGTGGCAAAAAATCTGTAATAAACCATTGTTGTTTTTTACAATTTGCAGAACTATTCAAATAAAAATAAATATTGTTAATACACAAATTATACAGTATTCACCCAAGTACAATTAGTAATTGCAGGTATACAGGGAGTCCTGAACCGCGTCTGTCTTTTACGAGGTTATCGTGCAACTCTCCTGCGAGATAGGTTCCGCTTTCCTTCGAAAACCGAAACCTGCGACGAAATTGGCGATCGTTGTACTCCTCCCAAGGATTACTGCGATCCCGCAGCATGCGAGGATGCTGTCATCTTCGTCGGTTTACATGATCATTAATTTCACGCAATCTTCTATAATGGTCCATTACGAATGAAAGGTGCAGACACAGACCGAATGGCGCGAACCTCGCTTATGCGGTGAGACATCGGCTTCAGAGCAACCCCCGCCGGTGTTCGGTCTATTGGAGCCGTGGCTCGAGCCATCGTTTTGGGCAATCGACTTAAAGGTTCTTGCCCCCGTTTCCAGGTAGCAGGCCCTCTTCATCTCACTGGCGTGATACTGTCACGCCGTGGGTTTCTATCTCGGCCTGAAGAGCCGCTAGGTCTTCGCCAGCGCGTAGGCCACGAATGACCAGGCGGTGGCGTCTTTGCTCGATAGCGTCGAAAAAAGAATTGCGCATGCTGGTTATATGCCTGCGTGCGCGCCAGTTGTTGCACGATGGCTGCGTGATCTCTCACGTTTGAAGGTGAAGAACTCCCGTGAGGGGAGGCCTCGGAGGACGCTCATCAGCGCCGCAGCGTCAATCGGCTGTTCAACAGCTTCTCGTGGGCGCGGGGTGGTCGGCTGAGGCGAAAACCTGGTACCGCTTGCGGCTGCGTGGTCGTGTGTGGGTTGCGGGTGGCGAGCTGCCATCCCTCAGATTCGGTGTTGTTGGTTTGCGGATCAGGGTTCTCGATTTCATTGCGGGTACAGGAGTGGATAGTGTGCGAGAGCGGGGAGCCCGGTCCTTCGTTGCACTCGCTGGCTGTGATGGAGCGTCGCGTGGTGTCGGATGCCTCGCTGCTCTATGTGGGGCGGGGCGGGGCAGAGCATAGCGACTCACCGTCGTTGTCTGTCGTGTTGTGGAGCTGAAGATGAGAGGAATCAGCGGCTGGCGCAGGGCGGTTTGCTCCTCGGCTTCTGCACGTTTCAGTCGGTCAATTTCTTTCTGGATGACCGGATCTATTGCACGTTTAACAGTACATGTGTGCGATAGACTGTCATCTATGTACTGGCACGCTCCGCATCGGTTCCTCCGCGGCACCGAGGATGGCCGATTTAGTTTCTGTAGCGCCCGAGCGCGTGAGTACCGGGCTAGCTTCTATGTTTGCAAAAGACCTTCGTCCGTTTGCATCTAGTTCGTAATTTTCATTGCATACGTTGGAGAAAATAAACTTATTAACCTAACCCACTCACTATTTCTTATAAGCTAATCCCAAAATTTTAGCGAGCACGAAAGTAACTGGAACGCGGCCTGCGCATGAGATCACGAAGCGGAGAGAGCTGGCGCCCGCACCTCACGCGAACGTGCCTAGGCGTTCTGTGCGAGGTGCTTCTTCGCCCACGCACTCCCTGTGCATCACTAGAGGTTATTGTTCAGAGACTTGCGGTATACTCCCTTTCGGGAGCACATCCGCGACAAGCGACGGCTTGCGACAGCTTCAAGAGACAGAGCGCGTGGTGTCCTAAGTTGCGACAGCGACACCCGACGCGCCGCGTAGTCACTCTCTCGTCTACTGCCATCAGCTGTGTGCACCATGCCTCTGCCGAGGGAATTGGAAATGTTTTTATTTGAAAGCAGCGCGCTGAAGATGCTGCGCGGACGGAAACGGTCATCGACTCATTCTATATATGCCAAGAGGCATTTATGTGGTGAATTTCATCACTTGTACAAACATTTGAGAGAAGCGCCGGATATTTTTTTTGAGTATACGCGAATGTCAATACAGACATTCGATTATACAGTATTGTGATGTGCCTGAGGCAGAAAGTCCGCCACATCTCCACCAACTTCCAGCAATCAATAAGCCTGGAGGAAAGGCTTGTAATAACTTTAAGGCCGTGTCCTGCGTGAGCTACATCTTGCGACAGCGACACGCGGCAGCTTCAAGCGACAAATTTCAAACACTCAGTTCCTTATCTGCCCGTCCTGCGTCAGCGACATCCGCAGCGACGCGACGAAAGCGCTACAAGCGGCGGCGTCCGAGATTCAAACGTGTTTGAATCTTGTCGCTGTGTCGCCCGGATAGTTTCGCTGTTTTCTATTTAATTTATAGTTTTAAAGATGCCGAATACCGATACAACTGTTTAATTGAAGAGGTGAAGAATAGAAGGGAATTGTGGGACAAAAGGCTGCAAAACTACCACAATAGATTTGTGAGTGGTGAATTGTGGAAGGAAGTAGCGGATAACCTGAAAATAACAAGTATATGTATATATTTCTTTATTGTTATTGAACTAGATTGTAATCATACATCACAATGTATTATGTTAGATCCTTACATAATAAACCTGTATTGAGGTAATGTTTACATAAACCTGAAATGAGGTTATGTTTGTATTTAACCACTTGATGGACTATTGAAATATTTACAGAAAGTCTCTCTTATTTCCCGGGCTTCTGTCGTCGATGCATTGAATCTATTAGAAAGTGGTAGAGTAAATATTTGTGGAGAACTTGATATGTTATTAATAATAGCATCTACTCCCTCTTTATCAATAATAATATTGTGCAGCAATGTGGTGCATTGAACTATTTTGACTGCATTTCCCACTTTCGTTTCGATACATTTGTGGAGTATTCTCCACTTTGCCGACAAAATTCCAAAGGAACACTCCACTACTTTCCTTGCACTGAAAAGTCTTTGGTTAAAAAATAGTTTTTCTGTGTTGAGTTGCCGTTTTGGGAACGGGCGCATCAAATTTTTTTTTAACGGGAAATCTTCATCCCCAAGAAATACATATGGTAATCTCAAATCAGTATGGGGCAAAACTCTATTGTGCGGTAGTGACATTCGTCCACCGTCAAGGGCAGAAAATTTGTCCAGATCTCATTTTAGTCATATGCATCATTGAAAAACCAAAACATTAATAAAAAACATGATTTATATTATATAATCTAAAATTTAGATCAATCTAAACTGCTTTTCATTAATTTTTTGGTTTTTAATATGTATATGAAATCTAAAATATGATCTGGATGATTCTAAAGATAGTGAAAATTATTTTCTCATTATTTCTTTAATCTTAGGTTTCCATTGGATTTAGTTTGTTCCACGGGTCAAATATCTGAAATATTCAAGCTGAAATATAATGATTTCTATTTCTTTGCTAATTAAATATAATTTTTATGTAGTTTCCTAATTATAAAATATTTAACACGCCTCTTGCTAACATGTTATAAACCCAATTATTGTATTATGTCTGTTCAATAAATTAATCAAACCATTTTAAAATGAAATAGGAGGGGTAAAAGGAATAAATAATAAAGAGAAAGCATGGAAATAAAACATCCTTTATTTTCTTTCCATTGCATTTACAACAAGGTCATTTATTTCACCCCTCAGTTTCAGTTTCCTAACTGGGGACAAGGTTTTGACATAAGGCACTAATGATTTGAAAAAATTCTTCTATACTGTCAAATCCAGCAAGAAGGTTTTTACGAAAATCTTCAGTTAGTGAATCAACAACTTCTTCACCTTTCTTCTCGCGAAAGGCTTCCTGTCTGGCGGTTGTCCTATTTTCCCAGGTTCTTCCTTTGTTTTTGGGTCTCTGACGTTGGTGAGGTTGCGGTTCCTGGTCATCTTCATAATTTCGGCGACTGTTATTTCTAAATTCACGCATCCTCTCTTCATATCCAAATCCTTGTGGTTCTGGACCACGCTCATGCCACCGCGCTGGCCCTTGACCTCGCCTGCCGCGGCTGCTGCTTCTACCTCTATATGCCATGACTTTTAATTGAATCATTGCTGTGCCAGCTAAGACCAGATTAGTCTAAAGGGTTTAACTAAGTACCATTTAATAAAAACTTCTGAAAATTATTGTTTATGTTTATTTTTATTTTGCTATTCTTTCAACATTTCTAACAAAATTTTATTTTGCTCCTTTATAATGGCATGTTGCTCCTTAATGAAGTCCAATTTCAAGGAATGAAGTTGTTCCTGCCTGGCGTCCTCCGTCTGCCTGTATTTTTCTTGAGACACGAATGTCTCCATTCGTAGATTAAATTCCTCTGAGGTAGTATTTCTCTGAGAAGAGGTTCTCTGTCTGTTGACTCTAAAAAAAAAATATTTAAAAAGCAAGCTTTTTAATAACACTAAATGATAATGCGTAGTTACTCTTCTCTAATCGCAATTTAATGGTAGAATTAAAAAATGATTAGACAGATTAAGTCCTTTTCCCACCTTTCGGCCATTGGCTATTGGCGTGCCAGGTACATCTGCACAGAGGCTCTTGCTGCTTGTCGTAATGGGTTGCGGACTCTGGAAAAATATTTAGAAAAAAATCAAGCCTCAACCTTTTAAACAACACTATTTGATTCCATATATAATTGCTTATTCAACAATGAAATGGCAGCATTTCACTTATACATTTTCACTGTTTTTTTTTTTTTTTTTTTTTCAGGGCACTTTGAATTACATACAGGTGTACAAATATTTGAATCAGTTATTCCATATTATACATTTGATGCATCATATAAGTATATACTGAATTAGTTTATTCATCTGTGTGTTCAAGAAATTTCTACTTTAGAAGATACACTGAACAAAAATTAATGGCACAATATTCTAGCAATATGCTTAGCAAGAATCCTTTCAATTAATTATTTGTCAACATCAAAATTTGACTAACTACAAAATGAATCGCTAACCAAGAAACTTCAGAATTTTGGTTAGAATTCACATTTTAGGACATTAATCAAGCAGCAACTTTGAATTCACAGAGTCTTGTGCAGATCTAGTAATTCCCTATATAACAAATTCTGTCATAAAACCAATAATATTAATTAACTTACCACATTATGCAAGTTGCGACCATTTCTTGATTATCAGGTTCCGCCTGTGAAAACAGCAGATAATGATTTTTTAAAATTATTTTATACTTTACATATAAGTTTGGTTAGGTTATCTCAGAAAGGAAGATAGTTACGTCGCAGTCAAATTCGTTTGTGCCTTCTGAAAAATCCAGTGGCAGCAGGTATTGTATTTCCATGGCTTGTTGAGATGGTGGTGCCGGCATTGGTCCACCACCGGTTTTCTTCGTGCCCTGCTTATGGGCACTAATTTCCTTTTTTGAGGCAATTTTCATACCTCTCCACTGAATTTTGATTTGTTTCAGGTCTCGCTTCCACGAGTTATGGGCATTGAATCTGAACAAATGGACAATATAAACATTTTGAACGAGTAAAATACACCGAAGCAAATACACATTGCACTTCTGTACATACTCATCAGTGAGATCTTTCCACGCTTGCGCCTTCGCTTTGTTCACCGAAGTCGAATTCTCTTTTTTATTTAATATGTGAATGAACGTCTTTAAGTTCCAAAAGCAGCTCCTGTAGCAAAATCAGTCATGTTAAATACGTACCGCATACGAAATCTGTTCTCGATTTTTAAAACCAGATACCGTTTTTATAAAAATGATTTGTACAATATGATCTACATACCTTCTCTTCCCTCTCCCAATTTTCGCTTCTTTTACGCTCCATTTTAATATTCAACACAGCAAGCACAAGCACCAAACACAACACAGAAGCACAATTCCCAACACACCGCTACACACCACAACGCACGAGACGAGAATAAAGTTCGTACTTTCGAATACACCTGACTATTTCCTCCTTACTCAAAGCTTAAACAACGGACGACTGTGAGTAGCGGTTGCCATGGAAACTACGACACTAAGGGCCGGTTTCACCAACAGTCGAGTAAAGTGAAGAGTAGTTACTCAAGAGTATGCATTTACTCCACGATAGTTACTCTGAGTAGAATATAAGCGTTTCACCATGCTTCTGGAGGGTTATTTTACTCTCGAGTACATACTCCCCGATTTTACTCCGCGAACAGCTGAACGCGCAATTTTTCATACATAGTAGAAAGCGATTCAAGAGGCCGTGAGCGAGAGTGAGGAAGTAAACCAATATCAACCAACGCAAACCACTGTTTACTTGTTCCATCATCTCAGTTTCGGAGTTTTTGGCAGCGTCTTGTGATGTTATAGTCTTGTGTGGTGTTTTGGTCTGATATCTTTGTGGTGTTTTAGTTTTGTGTGGTGTTTTGGTCTGATTTCTTAGTTTTTGTAGTACTTGTAGTTTTTGTCTTTATTTTGTAGTGTTTGCTTGCGTTCTTGTCTGATATCTTTGTGGTGTTGGTAAATCCCGAGTTTAGGGTGGCACGGTTCCTTTGATTCACTGATTCGGTTCATTAGAAGAGAATCGACTCCATGAACTGAATCCTTGTTTATACGTAGTAGTCGCATGTAGTTAAGTTCATGATGTTACAGCAATAAATATAATTATTTAAAATAAAGGTAGATTGGGAGAATAGCTACCCCCCTGCCCCAAAACCCCATGTACGTATAAATCTCCGTAGCAACGTACTCTCATTAAGTGAACTGATTATTCGTATTTTTCACGCTACAAATTTAATTTGTAACAACGCATTTTTTTCACCAAGTGGTCCGCGACGTGCTACCGCACGTCGCTACCCGACGGATCCAACGTGCTACGTTCGCGAGGGCCTTCCGGCCCTCGCTCTCGAGACCTGGTTCGCGCCTCCGCTGTCGCTCCGGCGCTCACGTTGTCTTATATACTCCCTCACTTTTAAGAGAATTTATTTTATAGGGAACACTCACTTTTAAGAAAATGCATACCTTCCATCTGAGTAGACACACAAACCTATTTTAAGAAGACTTGAAATGCGAAAATACACACAATTCCGCGCCAACAAATTATCAGGTGACTTGTTCTCATTTAACATTGAACATAAATAATTCAGTTGTTATAGTGAACCGCGCAACTATAAACATAGGAATCGCGAGAAATAATGAATCATAAAAGGAACCAAAGGAACTGTGCCACCCATAGACATATAGTACTAGACTGGCAATGAAGGATTCTTTTTAAAGCCAACTGATTGCGCCCGCCGCCATATTGGATCACTACACTATCACTCATGAACATATACTGCTATACGTCAATGAACGTTTAGAAAATCCATGAACACAAATTTTCGACGTACAGTTTACTAATAAAAATTCCAATATTGAACAGGAAATATTTCTGGGAAATAAAAAAATTAATCTCAATGTTTTAAATCGGTTTTATTGCTTTATAGTCAAAAACAGAACTACTGTCCATTCTGTATTGACATTTAACAGGGGGATAAAAAAATAACATTTAAATATCCAGAAGCAAGGCAAGGGACCATCTCAGCATGGATCTCATGGATCAAGGGAAACTGGATGAAAACCTGATCTAGATGGAGGTCAGCTGACCCAAAAGTAAATTACATTCTTTACACATACAATAAATTTCAGTTATAGGCAGCATTGAAATCAATATCATGATCACCTTGATCTGTTTCATTAACCCGTTTTTGCCCGAGTTTTTTATTTTGAATATTTTGACCAAATATATGTTTTAAAATGTTGATGTAGCTTCAGTAATGATGGAAAAAAATATATTGTTCGAATACCTCACACCATTTCGGTAAAATGCCTTGTTCCCAAATGGAACACCAGGAGCGAATGGGGTCGTATACAATTTTCTCGTTTGTGTTCACCAGGACACTAAAGATTTTCGAAATTGCCGCAAATGTCATTTGTTTTAGGTAAATGTTTCAGGAATATTTAAGTTTTTTCACAATTATTCGAAATATTTTATTTATAACATAATATCAGAAACAAAAAAATAAAATCAAACCTGAAATACATTTTTTTTAGAAATAATTACACAATGAAGAACACAAGTGAAGCAAATGTTTTTGATGTGAAATGTTTTATTTGGTATGATATTCTTTGAAACAATGCCCATGTAAGTTTACTTTGCATTTTCGCACGATTTTCTGGAATTTTTTTTGCAAATGGCACATCTGTTTTGTTTTGCTGCATCCACCAACCAGTGATCCTTCAAGTCAAATCTCACTGTTGATATGGTTCTTTTTAGTAGAGGTTTTGAAGTTTTAGGCCGACCGCCCGATGACGGAGGTACAGCATATTTCTGCAAGTAAGTTTGAGTTATGTGTCTTCTAAACGCCAAGCTGTCCAAAACTGGATTGTTTTTTCCTTTTCTGTAAAGTTGCCAAGCATTCTGCACAGACGTATCTATACAGAATACAAATATTGGCCACCACCATTTTTTGATCGAATGGATACTCTGTAATTAGAAATATTCTCGTCCATTCGATCGACTCCGCCCATATATTTGTTATAGCAAGAAATTACATGAGGCTGAGGTACAATAATTTTTTTCTTTTCCTTTTGAGACCACCTACTTGCTTCAGTAATCGGAAATATAGTGTCACAGTTGCTTACCACATGGACTGGACGATTGTCATTCCACACTACTACAGCACATCCTGAATTTATTTCTGAACTGTAGTCAATTGCACCCCGTTTTTGTTTCTCAATACTTTTGTTTTGTGCCAAGGGGCATTTTCCTATTCTGTTAGACATTATTGTACCAGTATAACCAATGCCCATTTCTTTCAGTTTGGCAGCCAGCGGAAGAGACGAAAAAAATCTGTCTGCGTATATTTTGTATGGAGCTTTTGGTAGCTTGTCAATCAATTTGAGGACGACATACTCACCCAAACTGACGTTCCGCGGCCTGTCCTTGTCTTTTCCTCCGTATGGGTAGAATTGCAGCAGATAACCTAAGGGCTCACAGATGCACCACATCTTGTAGCCAAACCTTATTGGCTTTCCCTTCAAGAACTGCTTTGCTCCATGCTTGCCATAGTACGGAACCATACTTTCATCAATTGATAATGTTTCTATCAAGTGCGCGTGGTTCAGAAACCTTTTTTCCTTTATCAAGATTAGAATTATCAGCGCAATGAGAATACTTTTTTAGAATTTCAAATCTATTTCTCCTCATAGCGTTACTAACATAGGTATTGTACGTCTCACTGTCTGTCTCCCATAACATTCTCCATCTTGGAACAGTCAAATAACCGAAATAATCAGAATTCCAATATAACATTTGAGCTCCTCACAACTGGTTTCAAAGAGTGGTCACCTTTCTGTGATGCATAAAGGGAAAACATGTCACAAAGAAATTTCATAACAGTGTCATCAAAAAATAATTCAAAACATTGCACTGGATCTGACGGTATATCATTGAACTGTAATTCTGGAAAGGGTTCAAAAGTAGGATTTATATCTGCCTTCTTCCACTTTTGATTCATAATTTTCTTAGATTCTGCATTTCTATTGTCTGAATTTGAGGGAAAAACACTGTCTGCAATCGGTATTTCAATATCATTGTCTTCTAGATCATCACTTCAATGTACCTTGTACCACTCATTGTCTGGATTCGCGCTTCTGCATTAGCTTGCAACTGTCTACCTGAAAGATTATTAGCAGTTGTACCTTCTTCATCACCACTGTCCCTTCAGTATCTGCTCCGTCATCTGGTGGAAATAAATACACATCTGCCTCTGAAAACTCTTCTTCGTCCAGTAAAGAAAGGACTTCTTCCGCCGTTAGCCTCCTATAAAAATTCGAATATTGTACCATAGTAAAAAAAATTCTCGCAGTACGGGACGGTACTACACAAAGAGCTCTATGATCCTGGTGTTCCCAAAGGAACAACGAAAATAAAATGCTAATAACTTTGTAATAAAACGTAAATAATTTTCATACTTCTCAAATAGTATTATTCATATTTACCAAACATATTAAAAACATTATTGTTAAAATATAAAGTTATGCAAATCTTTTATACTTACGATCTCGAAATCATGTGTGCAGAAAAAAATACTGCGAACTATATGCACCAATACTTCTCGCTCAAATGAACATTCAGTTGCAACTAACAATCCAACGGATACCGATAAGTTTCAGCTACTGTTAGATAAAGGTCAGATAGGCCAACAATCACCCGGAAGCAAAATATTATAGAGAAAGCATTCGATTACAGTCTGTTCCCATTTGGGAACACCGGGAAAAAACGGGTTAAAACAATAAAATTTACGCCAAAACTGAAATTTAAATACACAACTAAATTAAAATTATTTACAAATATTTACAGAAAGATGAGGATTATCCCCAATTCTACAATTACTTGTGCTATTTACATTAATCTACAATAGCTATGCTTTAGGGGAAAAATAATGTAGTGTCAGAGCAAATGACCTTAATCTTTCATCATAACCATCGTCAAGCACACTAGTACCCGAATTCTTGCTGGCTCTATATATTAAAGAACAGACATCTGATTGCAAACTATTTTTTAAAATGTCAGCATTACTCTCCAGGAACAACTTCTCTTGCACTAAAGAGTCAATAATATTTTGATCGGTCTGTATTTTTTTTTCCTGGCGCCTCACTTTCTGCTGCAATACTTTTATTTTCTTCTTAGCACTGCACAGTTTTTCACTGCATTTGTTAAGTTCCTCAATTAATTTTCTCTTGTGTGGAGATACTTGTGGGCTGTGAGGCGCACTGCCCGATGAAGCCTCATTATCGCTGTTGATGCCACTCAATTGCAGACAATTATGTTTCGTTTTTTGACGAATTTCTTTGTTTAGGTCGTTTTCGTGCTGTCTTCACATGGTTTTGAAGATGTGAATGATAAATGGGAAAATGCTCGGGACAGCTCCTTCTCTTAGTCTTCTGTTCTGGCCGGTTAAGTCCATATCTTCTGGACGAAAATGCTGGGAGCAAACACCAGACGCAGATGTTGGTTGCCAGTTTTCCCTCCTAATGGCATTAACCCATGCTTTTCTGCAATCTTCTTGCTTTGGAAAACTAATCAAAATTAGAACAAAACAAAAAGGCATTAGAGGTTAGGTTTACAAATCACTCCTCAGGAACTTTAATCAACACAAACTTATTATTTTCTTACTCAATTTTAATTAGTTGTTTAATCATACAATCTTAACATCAAAAATCGTCAACAGTCAGTAAAATTCAGTAACTAGGTAAAGAAAAGGTAGTAACTTACCGGTGTATTGAAATTCCAATTTCTTTTCCCTTGTGTCGCGAATTCGAAAAATTGCATCCAAACACGACGCAAGTATTCACCATGGCGGTGGAAGTGAGTCAGAAATCACAAAACACAACGGAAACAATTCGAAATTAAGAAAAAAAGCTCATTAATTTAACACGTACAGCATAGGCAGCGAACGAACCTGTAGTGACAAAACATGGCGACGAGCGCAAGATTTTGGCTTCACTAGCGCCAATGTTACGAGATAGGACGTTGCCAGTCTAGTACTATATGTCTATGGTGCCACCCTAAACCCGGGATCAACCGTGGTGTTATAGTTTTGTGTGGTGTTTTAGTCTGATTTCTTAGTTTTTGTAGTACTTGTAGTTTTTGTCTTTATTTTGTAGTGTTTGCTTGCGTTCTTGTTATATTTTCTTGTGTACCGTATCTTTTATTTCACTCTTTTATTATTACTTCTTGCTTCTAGTTGTATTTTTCATTTTTTATCGTATTCTTCGTATTTTTTCAGTATAATAAATTCCTCCAAAAAAGTTGTATTGTAATTTTAGTTCTTTCCTTATTTTTTTATTTTTTCATTTTTTTTATTAGTTAATTTCTAAACATCAAAAGATGTCTCAAGGATTCTCTGAAAAGCGCCAAATTGGCATGCTTCTGAAAAGGAATTACTTGTTTCCCTTGTGGAAGAATTTATATCTTTAGTTGAAAATAAGAAGACGGATGGGTCCACAAAAGAACATAGAACTGACATTTGGTCGAAGATTGCGACAATTTATAATTCTCGCACATCTTTGGCCCACAGGGATGCCGAGATCCTGAAAAAAGAGTGGTCAAATTAAAAAAAAAATGCAAAGAAGCTTTTGTCAACATTGAAGATGGAAGCCAATAAAACAGCCAATAATCTAAAAAAGTATTTCCAAGGTATTAAAATTCTGCTAAGATGTAAAATCTAATATATGGTTGTTACATCAGGTACATTAAACACATCCTCATGGATGAAAAAGAAATTAAGTCATGTACCTGATGAAGTGATCATACTTTACAAAGAAAATGCATTGTTCTGCTACATAAATGATTTTTAAGATTTGTGTTGATCTGGACACTGAACCAAATGTCATTAATCTTACAATACCTGCAATTAAGAAAAAGTTTATGAATATATTCTAGTATTTATTCTGTTTTTTAGTTTCAAAATTAGTCTGAAAGTTCATTGGTCACAATTCAGACTGCATGCAGCAAAGGGTATATTAATTCAAACTCATAATACTGGTAACAAATAAAATTTATTGCTGGAATTCAAAAGGATAAACATTACATATGATGTAGGAAGGGAAGAGAACTATTTCACCTGGTGGCAAGCAAATGACCATCCCATTATTTACTCAAAGTACCCTGGAACACCAGTCAGGAATGTGCTATAGGTACAAGACTCATAACATATCACGATGAGGCAACAAAAATGTTGAGATAGCACCTCATAACAAACTGAAAATAATACAGTGTATTATTGAACCAGATCATTGAAAATAGACTTTATACACTCAAAATCATTTGAATAAGACAATTACATTTACCTTTGAAAATAGTTTGTTATGAGAGACTGCCGAGCAGCATCATTTGCAGCTCCTCTCCTATCTCGATGAACAGTTATTTGTCCTTCCAATAGAAGTTGGGGCCAAGGGACAGGAAGAACAAGGTCTGGGTCATCAGGTGGATCTTGTTCTCCCTGCTGGCGTAGGATGTTGTGGACTACTGCAGTAGCCACAATTACAGGAAAAATATTTTTTAATTTTAATCTTATTCCTAGAGCGAGAAGAGGAAATCGCCTCTTCCAAATACCAAACAGGCGCTCCACTACATTTCGGGAGCGAATCTGTGACTCATTATACAAATTTTCAGCTGGGCTACGAGGATTTTCAAGAGGGGCCATCATGTAAGGGGTTGATGCATATCCTCCATCAACCAACAAAACACCATCCCCATGTTCTCCACTCTCAAACATTGCTCGCCGTGAACAATTACTGAAAATCGTGCTGTCGTGAGCAGACCCAGGCCATCGGGCTACAATGTCTGTGAACTCTATATTCGAATTACATATGGCCTGCACATTCAAGGAAAAATAATTCTTCCTATTTCGGAAGAGCTCAGCATTTTCTCCCCTCATAAAAATCCAAGCCGTGAGTTTCAGTGAAAACAGCACAATAATATAAATGATTGGAATATATTTTAGCAAAGGCCTTCATTCACCAGGAGAAGAAATCCTAACGTGAATGCAGTCCATTGCACCAATAGCTTTGGGAAATCTTGCTATTTCATACAAAGTTAGCTGTTCCCGATTTATTTCTTCCATTCCGTATGGGAAAGTAGTGAATTCCTCTCGTAAGGAGGCAATCGCAACACTAACTCTCTGGATGACCCTGTGAATTGTTGATTTGCTCGCTCCCATGTAGTCACCCATGGTTAGTTGAGAACATCCAGTGGCATAAAACCTTAGGGTAGTCAGTAGCTGGACCATCGGCGATACAGAAGCATTCCTAGAAGAGAAACGGTAACAAGTCAATAAAAAAACTACAAATGTCTACAAAGAAATCAAATTTGCCTGTTTGTAACCTCATTATTACTTACATAACCACATTTTCTAAGCATGTTCCTTCAAATTTTTTTTACATAATTACATTACTTTAATAATAATAATAATAATAATAATAATAAAGCAATAATAATAATAATAATAATAATAATAATAATAATAATAATGCAATTATAAAACAAAATTAGTACATTTTATGTCAATAGTTACTAGCATACTATATAACTTATAATAAGTTTTATTTGATTTGCAATGATCATACCTGTCAGAAGAATATTCCAAATCACTTTCAATTCGTCCAAGTAGGAACAGTGCTGACGCTTTGGACAAACGGAACCTCGTGACAAAATCCCGATCATCATAGTTCGAAAACCAATCCATTCTCTCCCTTATCCATCTTGGTCTTCGCACAGGATGATAATATTCATCGTCGCTGGAATCATCCTCAAATGCCATCATTTGCAATCGTCGCGCCATAACAATTCGCTGGTATAACACACGCACGTCGGAAACTGAACTTACTCTGCAGATAAATACTGTTACTCGACGGAGCTTGGCGGAGTAAAATTACTCTGGAGTAAGGACTTTAATCTCGAGTAAAGTGTTGGTGAAACGCTCCAACAAGTTACTCTGGAGTAAACAGAGTTTACTTCAGAGTAAACTCTTACTCCTTGTTTGGTGAAACCGGGCTAAATTCCAGCTTACGCTAGAAGTAAATTTTACTCATAGTTTATTAGTAAGGCGGATGGTATTTGTTTTGTAAATATGATAAATGATACATTGCACTTCACAATAATTACAGACGATAAAAATGTCGCTTGAGGATTTCCGATTTTCAGAAGAAAAATAGGCAAGACCAAAATTATTTCGGAGTTTCATCCGATTTCCCAAACGAACATGTAAAAACAAATCCTTGTGCCTATAACTAAGATTCTAGACGAATGTACAGAAGTACATACGTCCAGTATCTTAGTTATTGGCAGAAGAAAGTACGTAAAAATTCTAATATTGTTTACGTGAGCATTTTCCATTTTTTTATATGTAAAGAAGCCCAAAATTATATGTAGGTATTTTGTTTTTCGCTATTAATGTATATTTTTATTCGTTTAGAGCTACAGTATGACAGTACGGAAAATTAGCTCATTTCAAATGGATATCGATGTGCTGGTTGTTTCGGCTGACTCCTAGTTGGAGGAAATGTTGAAGGCCAAAGTTTCAGGATAAGTTCTTTCAACTACCATTTCTAATATGTCGAGGCAAAATTATTTTCTTATGAATTTCTTAAGGTAGGACGGGATATTTCAACAAAATCAGTAATAAAGTTAGATTATAAATCAAGCAATAACACGATATGACAATGAATATTTGCGAGTGGTGTAAACAACGTCTGATTAAAATATAGACGGGTTAATTCCGCCATGTGCGAGTTGTGCTGGTGCATTGATCTGCCTGTGGAACATTTTTTTCATTGCTCGCAAGCGGTACAGTTACGCCCCT
The DNA here is from genome assembly GCA_964035755.1 of Teleogryllus oceanicus. Classification (NCBI taxonomy): domain Eukaryota; kingdom Metazoa; phylum Arthropoda; class Insecta; order Orthoptera; family Gryllidae; genus Teleogryllus; species Teleogryllus oceanicus. The sequence goes on along the minus strand of CAXIVR010000010.1, from coordinate 101,751,914 downwards.
TCTCAGTACTTACACTTCGAAAGGAGCTACACAGTTGCCATATGTTCAATACTAAGGCACATAATTCCGTGCTCTTTCCCAAGGCGTTTGTATACGCTACGAGTATGATGAAAAGAAATCTTGTTAAAAAGTAAAGCCTTTTCAATTGATTGCGTAATACAGACGCTTGTCAATGGAGTCCTCTCTTAATCGAGAGCGCCAAAAGGTAAAATGGCGCAAATTGAATCTCGTTTCCAGCCTTTTAATTTTCTAGCTCAATGAATGAAATGAACTGAGATTTCACCTAGAATATAGCATTTCTTTTTCCTGTTCTGTTTTTCGGGAATACAACGCTGTTCTGAAATAAGTACAAACATAGTGAAAATAAGTAATCATTGCACAATTTAATCATAATATATGTATGCAATCCCTGAAGTGAGCTGTTATTTTGCCTAGATAACGAATGAAACAAATTTATGTGAGGTGTTCGATCTGATAAGGATTCTCAAAGTACAACATTCCTTTCTTAAGTTTGGAAAGATGTATTTTTTTTTCATTGCAGTAATTATTAAGTAATCAGTAAGTTATCTTAGTTATTAGTAATTTTGTCGGTAATTATTCGCTCTACATTGAGAAACGTCCTTGTGTATGACGGCCAATTCATTAGTGCCTGTAATAAAGGTATACATTTTTAAATAGCTTGTATGTTTTTTATTACAGTGTAATAATACAATAATTATTGAATAATTGAATGGCTGAGCGCAATGATAGTCTAACCCCCCCCCCATGAAAAGTTGTTAACATTTCTTATCTACGAAGATTTACCATATTTGTATATTATTGGTTCGGTCATTATTCCTCTAAAGTTCAGAATGAAGTCGCTATGTTAAACTTGATTCATGTCAGTTTCCTTAAAATGTCATAGAGCACGATTGCGCTGAACCATTCAATTCCAATTTCGTTTATAGAATTAAATTACAGAGCTTTGTATCCAGTGATTGAGTAATAATGTCGAAAGCTCAATGTTGAGTGACGGAGCGGGGCGGGCTTCCTTGAAGCTCTCTCTTCCGAGGGAGCGACGGGCAGTTGAACCAAATCGATCGATCGATCAGGCCTTGTGGGCGCGCGCACGGTGGGTGGGGGAGGTTCTCCGGCGCACCACCAGTTTGCGCCACGTGACCACAGCATGGCCGCCATGTTGCATGGAGAGCGACAACTGTTGAGACACGTTTTAAAAGAAGCATAAAGTGACAATTTTCAACGTAGCCAACCAAAAATAACACGACGGTGTACAATATGCAAGATTTAAGAGAAATGCTTCATAAATCTGTTTCAATTTCTTTGGTATCTGGCTGAATTTAAAATTCCCGCTAATATTGTGACGCAAACTGGTGTTTGAAGCTCATTGGCTGAAGGCGGATACGATGCGCAAGAACTCCCACCGGGCCCGCGCCACAAGTAGTGATGCGATATCGATATCTAAACATCGCCATCGGTGTCACATCCCCACTCAGAAGTACTGCTCTCTTGGGCATTGCCATGAAACTTCATACTTTGTAGTCTGTTAAGTATTAGGTACGAGGAAATGTCTTTCAATTTCAACTGTGTTGGTCAGCCAACGAGTTTCTCGTGATGGCGTGGTATAACTCATGTAAGGGATGAAAATTTTTGAAGCAGCATTTACAATGATTGTGAAAGTATTTTTAGATGATAGTTACCTATTGTTACTTAGTGTGTGTTACTTACTATGCATTTGAGTGTTTGTAAATAACTTTTTAAATTTCTAATTCTTCGCTACGGATAAAGATGAATTTTGTATTTTGTACGTGGAAGCTATTAAAATGTTTGAAATTGATATACATGTGAAATCATATTTTAAACCTTTTGACCTGTTTTTTGTTTTCTTGTTGCCTCCCTTTCCCAAACACAACTACAAATCTTTACCAAAATTAGTCACTTTCTTTTCAAGACACACTGTTCTAAAAAAGTTTCTTCGGAATCTTCAACTTTATATTACGAGTATTCAGATTATGTTCAAAAATTGATTTACACAGATACTCCTATGTTCGGTATTATGAAACTCACCTGAAGCATTTTTCTAACAGTCTAGTAATGAGCAGCTGTATTTCAGAAATATATAAAGGTTTTCAAGCTATCAATATCCGGTTGAATATATATCAGATGGTAAATGAATACCATAATAATCTCATCAAATGAACACATGTTGTCTGTGACATTTTGCCGAAAACTTAGATTCGCGCACCAGTTTCTTGATGGTTCTTCTAGAAGGTTCTGCTTGCACAGAGTTTAAGAACCGAGCATGTTTTTAAGTATTGCAAAATAGAAAAATCTTTTACTCGGACACAGTTTAAAACCGCAAATTTCTTAATTACACAAGGTGGTGACTTTCTCAAAAAGGGGACTATCAAAGAATTGCAGTGCTGTGGAAAAGCCAAGAATCATTAAAAGCCGGTGAAATTTTTCAGGAAGTTATAAAACAAGATATTCTTTAAAATATTATAATAGTGTTGGTTTTGCTCAATTTTAGTTGGAATATTGCCAAGTTTTACTTGGTCACATCGAAATAGATGACTAATTAGTATCAGGGTAGCTTTCTTTCTTTATTTATTTTACAGAAATTTGAGATTACAAATCTTATAAAAAGTTAAAGTACCCATAAATCCCGGGAAAGTATGGGGAATTTGTTCCGGGAAATGACTGTCCGCCTGTTGACGGAATTGGGTTGCAACCACGGTGTAAGATATATAGGTGTGTCAACTAGCCGCCTTTTGGGCAAATTTTCTGAAGCCAGTTTGAGGCTAGTTCCTAACTCGTCCGTACGGTGCGCACGATCGGTAGGGGCATAAGTCGTGGCCAGGTGATGGCCGGCATGGTGCCGCTCACGTTTTCAGCGTAGTATTTTTGTCAATCGGAGAAACGCTAACGTAAATGTATTAAAGCCTATTTAGACGTATTACAATGTGCATCGGAGGTGTGATTTTTTTAAAATTTACCACCGATTGAAGATTTGCATTTTAAATCAGGAGGTGAGGTTATCCTAAAGAGAAAAACAAAAATAATATAATAATAATAAACAGGGATTACGTTTACGAAAAACACTTCAACTGTGATTTACTATTAATCAAGTGACGGTCACGTTGCTTTACAACCCATAATGTCAGCAATCAATCAATGGGATTGTACTTAATTGCAGTGTACTGGATCATTTGTGAAGACAATTTCAAAAAAATAGTATTTGCAATAATAATTTTGCACATTCTGATGAGATAGTTTCATAATAATAAATTATATCCTATTACTGATGTTACTTACAAATCGTATTTTCACACAATACCGATTATACGTCATACCCATACAGATCGCAGCGCTTATATGCGAGAACTACGAGAACTAGCCTCACACTAGCTTCAACTTGGGACTGGGAGTGAACACACCTATATATCTTACACCGTGGTTGCAACTTACAAGAGTCGTGTACCGCGAACGAGATCCAGAGTGGCCAGACGTACCAGGATCCTGGTACCTTTTACCAGGATTTTAATGAAGATGCCATGCACCACGATGACATCCTAGCACGTTTAACACCAGGATTTTAAGTCTGCGGTAATGGATAATGTACGATTTATGATTCGTATGATTTTTTTCAATAATTTAAAACTAACGCCAATATTTTCCACCACCAATATATTTCACCAATAGCTGATTGGTGAAAATGGCAACGCCACTAAAGAATTCTATGCTCTACAACAGCGCTTCGATCCTAGAAATGAGCAGGACGTTGCATCGACATATGCGTGCAATGTAGTTGAGGGGGGGGGAGATATAATAAAATTGGGAATTGTAAGCTTCTCTGGCCAAAAGTGTAAAGGAATAGTTTTTTTTTTTTAATTGGTTTATTTAAGGTCGCTTCAACATCTAAGGTCATTAGCGACCACTATTGCTGTTAACGGTATGGTAACTATGAGGATGAAACGATATGGTGATGATAAGGGGTGAAAGGACAAAAACAGCCATGCCCGAGGCGGGCCTCGAACCCGCGACCCTTCGGTCCGAGATCACTACGACACTACTGCCTTAGCGATCTCGGCCACCGGGCCGGCGAATAATTTATTGTTATAAGTGTGCTGGTGGTGTTTCCTATGTTATTCAATGTTGGAGGACAAATACAAGTAAACTTAGCGGAGACGTTAAACGTCGAAAGACCAAAATTTAAATGCAGTGAATCATACAGTTCTATTGAAATTTTATGATAGGGATCCGAAAAATTAGGGTCGTTATCTAATTGTACTGTCTGCGTCAGGTCATTGAGACATTGCAAAATGTGACAGGGCAGCAATTGTTACAAAATTTGATGTTCATGCATTTAAGATACTCGTATTTGCTGTGAAACTTATCAAATGTGACTTTGACCGAATTTGTACCGTCTGTCGTCCGTGCAGAAATGGTAGATCGTGGTAAAGTTTCTATTTGGCTATTCGAACAATGCACACTAAAAATAATTCCTTCTTTCACATCCACGTACACACTCAAAAGATCCGATTTCCTGCCCTGAAGACACATCCTACCAAGAAAAGTAGACAAATTAATTCCGGGGTACTACATCCAGTGAAAAAGTTATTTCTCCTTGCACATCTGCGAGCACCCAAAAAGAGTAAACAGCCAAAGAGATAACTCATATAACGTCGAATTTCTTATTATCCCCGAAGATGCATCTCACCGAGCAGACAATGAGGTAAGTTGGTAATTGCAAGGAACCATAGCCTGAAAGAAGGACTTTCCCTCTGCGTGCGCCTAGAAAAGACGTACAAGCAAGCAAGGATTGGAGTAAATTCATAGTGAACCACAGCGACTTACAAAAGAAACTGCACATCTGTGAGCACTCAGTTTAATTCCATATGATGTAGAAGAGACACACTAAGTTAGGAATTAAGACAAGTACTTTTTTGCGCATGTGTAATAAAACCAAAGTAAATTACAATGTTGGTGATTCGTAGAATCCTCTGAGTAACAACAAATGTGAATTGGTCCACAGCAAGTATCACACTGGTTTACGAATTCTCTTGACTAGTACTTTGAAATTGCAATTTAATTTATATTTTTAATAATTTGTTAACATTCATTAAAAACTTCAAATAAGTTGATATTTATATTCAGGTTAATGATAATTCACTTCTGATTTATAAGTGACACGTACTTCAATATATTTTAGGTGTGAACTAAAAATAAAATATAGAAACAAAAATTGAAAGAGGAGAAGGCGAAGAGATATCGTGTAAAAAATGGCCTAATAACTTGGTTTTGATATTGCCCATACAACAAGATTTAAGTAATTAATTTGGCAGACATAAATTAGAGTTCATAGCAGACATAAATAATTCATAACAATTAAACACTAAATTAAGTTCGTTATGTTACGCATTCAGAATTCTTTCAAATTCTGTCAGCCTTCATGCTGCTCGTTGCGTGTATTTTGCAAATGTACATTCCCGCCTGAGGTACTGCATTCTGACGATGCTTATCCTTTAGTGCCCAGACATTTAGATTGCAAAAGAAAATTATCCGAATAATGAAGAAATGTCATCCACGTTGTGACATACCGATATGTCACGTTAAAATAAACTAACATTTATTTGTAGACAATATGGTGGAACATGCATTACGAAATATCACGAGAGCTAGAGCTTAGCAACGACCGGGAATAAACAATGTAGTTTTTGTTTTTTTGTAAATGTATTAAGAGTTCTGGATGCCGAAAGTAGAAAATTTAGGATTGGGCGAAGAAGTTTATACGATCAAAAGGTCAGCTACACCAAAATATAACAAACGTATGGATTGGCTGGGTGAGAGAAGGACGGTCAAATGTTATGGAAAAATGAAGGTAGTTTAATACGAAGTCTTCGAGGGATGAATCATGCAGGAAGACTTCATTCTGCTCTGAAACGCGCTACTGAACTGATCGTATGTTCGTGAGAGGGAACGAGTACAATCGAGATAGAATTGGGTTATCAGTGAAATTTTAAGGACAGTGAATGATATTGCAGATATTTTGATGTGGAAGCAATATTGGTGTATAAATTGGAACTTTGGACTACGGCAAGATCGCAAGATATTTCGGCTGAGAAGTCTACGAGGGACATCAACGAAGAAAAGATAAGTTAACCGCGGTATAAGGTGTAAATTGAAAGATACCTTGATCAAAGGCCTAAAAATTGTAAATTCTCTAAATTGTTTGTTAGAAAGGCAAAAATAAACTTTGTTGAATTTTGTTCTTTAGAAAAGAAAGTGATCTTTCATTTAGTCAATCCAAACAGAAATGAACTAGGAATAGAATCATTCTATTTCAGATTCCCAGCTGCGCTGTATAGTCGGCGGATCCTATAATCCATTACAGAGGTAATAAAGATTATAATATATCGTGACCCATTGACCCAGCAAGCCGGACGCTAAGATCTTTAGCAGATATAGATGTAGAGAGAGAGGAAAATTTTGGTATATCTCAACGTGATCCTTGCAAGCCCCTTTTCATTGAGCTTGGAATCTACCATTGCCTTGCCTATTTATTTACGAATCTGTATCATTTGTGAAAACTGACTTACTTAACGGTGGGAACATACAAGTATTTTCATGTAATACTGTTATTTATAGTTACAACACACGACGTAGAAATCATGTTCATCAAGTGTCAGTATCAACAGCTCACCTAAAGAAATCCACATTCATGTACGTTACTTTACAACGCATTGCCAGATGAAATTCAACAATTAAAAATTGGTACACAAATTTAAGTTAAAAGTAAAATCTTTTGTGCTGCAAAACTGTTTCTATACTATTAGAGACTATACTGATCGTCAAAAAGAAAAATGTTTACTTTAACAAAACAATGATATAGTATAATGAATTAGTTTACATTTGCATTGTATGATTTTTTAAAATGATTTAATGTGCCTGTAACAATGTAAAGGTTTTTATTTTTATTTTAGAGAGGCTTTTTTACGTACGAGTAGAAACCTTTCTCAGTAAAAACGAAGGTATTTCAGATTGCCAACATGAATTGAATTCAGTCAGCCTCCGTATGGCTCGTGTATATTTCGCGAATGATCATTCCCACCTGAGATATTGCTTAGTATTCTGGGGAAATAACATCTTATTGCTCCCAGACTTTAAGATTACAAAAAAGAATTGTACGAATTGTAAATAAATCTGGCCATGTGATTCTTGTAAGCCTCTCTTTATTAGTATAGGAATTTTACCATTAGCTTTTTTTCAGCAAACGCCGATGTCTGTAACACTCGATGCAGTAATCATAATCATCAGGTGACTACAAAATATTCACATATATTACATGTACGTTATTCTACAACATTCTGCCAGATGACTCAACGCAAAAGTTTAAGTGACAAGTAAAATAGTTTGTTGTATAACGTCCTATACAATTAGAGACTATACTGAACTTCACAAAGGAAAATAATTTTAATTTTCTCATTGATATTTAACGTATTTACCATTTGAACTGTATAATTCTAAACTACCTGTAACAAGTATTGTACAGCAGCTTCTGGATCAATGACCCCAATGTAGATCAGGTGTTTTGTTCAGTTTCCCTGATCCTTGGAGCAAATGCTGATATTGCCACTTGTTTTGCTTCTGGACATCAATGTAACTTCATTATCTGTGCAAGACTTCTGAAGGTCAGTGGGAAATATATTAGTTTTTTTGAATTATCATTCTCCAGGTTGTCGCGGCAGGAAGTATTATTCCGTCCCAAAGAACACAATGAGGGATAAGAGCCCAAATTTATAGCCGATTTGCCCTTGAAAATGATATTATATCAGTGTGAAGATTTTATCAATCTTTGCTAAAGACGTTCATTTCTTTATGTATTCGGAATTTAACTTGTGTATTGCTTAGGGTAGGGATCCCAGAATTAAGAAGACGAGCACAGATTGCACTTCTGTCAGCAACAATATATCACTACATCAGTAATAATTATTACTGATAAGTTATATCCCAACATCACTTTCAAATGAAATTGATAAATTTCATTTAATTCAGGTTTAAAGAATGGTCTTTTTTAAATTTGTTGCGACCTTAATTTTTTAATCATATCATTATCGACGCAACGCGTCTCTTCGCCACTTGTGGATCGTTGAGCGCGGAGTAATGCCTAATTCACAATGCAAACTTAAACGTAACGTAAGCCGTAAACGTATGCAGTAAACTTTTCACGTAAAAACGAGCATTCACAATGGCAAACGTAAGCTGGAACGTAGGTTTTGCCTGAACCAATCAGAATTCAACATATTGATCGATGCGTTTCTAGCTTTCTTTTCGACTCTCCTATCGATTTCACCTTTTGCATTTGCGAGCAGCTGTTGCGCCCCTACCTAGTGAGGTTATATGCGAGCAGTGAGCTTTAAATTGTGTACCGCAAATATATTTAACGCCACGTTCAGATTTTGTCATGGAGAGAGATTTGGGCGTGCAGCTTGTGCTGTTGCAAGCTTCTGCAGCATTAATTTTAGGGGCGCTTTATTTAAAAAGGAGGCGCTTTATTTGCCATTTCGAATCAACACTTCGCAACTCGTAGTAAAACTCCACAAACTTCTTTGCTCTACCTTTCAACTATACACACCAACGCACACCAATACACACACATAAACAAGAATCGATCTGGAGTCGACCTTCCTTCTCGCGGATTTTGTTGTGCATTTGTTTTTTTCATGCTGCTCTCTGATTGGTCTTCGGTAGAATTTCGACGTAAACTTTTTGTCTCACGTCTACGTTTACGTCAAGGCATTGTGAATGATCTCGCTTTATAACCCATTTCTAGGCTTTGCGGCTACGTTACGGTTACGTTTAAGTTTGCATTGTGAATGAGGCCTAATCCTCCATTACCATCTCGTCTGTACGTCTCATTTCATCTGTCGGTTACCAAGAGGACCGCCAGATTGCATCTCCGCGTACGCGCCTCTCTTGCACTAACCAGCGGCCAGAATTGGGAAGGAATAAGGATAGAGGAGGGTTTAGGACACTTCACAGGGGTTGGTCTAGCCCTTGTGAAGCAGCCAAACTCGTTTTGTTGGAACAAATTTCACATTGAGATTAGACGGGAATCGAACCCGGACCTCAGTGGTGAAAAGCTTGCGACATCGCTATGAGCCACGAGCGAGCCATGGTCTGCCTCATAAGCAAATAAATAAATAAAAAATCCGTACTGGAAAAAGTAAGAACAAAGCCGAGAATTTTTTTAATTTAATAAACTTTTTAATATATTACTATTACAAAACAAAACACTTATCCCAAACAATGCCACAATTACCAGGAACTGGAACACAACCAGGAAACTTCATTATAAACATCTATAAACTTTCCTCCTCAATGAGTTAGTTGACTGTTGAAAAATCATTTTTCAGTTAGTAGAGGATGCTCTATTTTTAAACAAAATTTTCTAACAAATATTATAAATAATTAATAAACTTACAATTCAACATGTTCTTTTTAATCTCATCCTTACCTTCAAAATACACCATCTAGGAATGAATTGTCTGATATTACTAATTAAAACTTCAAGGAAGCAAATTATCAAGGAGTAATTTTATATAAATTAAAAATAGATTTCGAAAAAAGAGTGACATGATTTATTAAGGTGAGTTCATTCGTATCTGGTACATATTATATATTTTAATTTGTTTTATTACAATCTTAGAAATTTTTTAATTTTGTTAATAATAATTTCTGCTTATATTAAAATTAAACTCCGGAAGACGGAGAAAAGTGCTCCTCGAAACGATGAGAGATAAAATATGTTTCAAAAAGTAACAGCAGGTCAATAAAATTTCAATTTAAATTTTTTAAAATTATTTTTTGGTTTTCAACGTGTATATGTCTGTCTAAAATAAAATCTGGACAGAAAGTCTAACAAATCATACTTCCCTAATCTTCTAGCTCTGACGGACGCCATATTGCGTCACATCCTAACATCCATAAATAAATTATTTATGTAATGACATGTATGCAATGTCGTCCCTAACCTGAGTAATATTTCATAAAACTCGTGACGCGTTTACTAATCAATTAATAAAATTGTATGACGCTAACATATTAATTATTGTTTTCTTATTCCCCGCAATAATAAAGAGAAATACTATTCCCTTCCTACGTTTTTGCAGTACACACCTTTCCGACTCTTTGCCAATTGCACGTAGAGTTCCTCAAGGATCGATTTTAGGGCTTATTCTCTCTTTTTACTATACGTAAACGATATGCCCTCGACGATTCGAAACGGAGAAACAGTTCTCTTTGCGGATGATACGAACATTTCTTGCAATAAAGAAACCGTAAATAGTACAAAGTTCAGCATTGGATTCTTGCTATAGAAGAATCCGCCTATGAATGAGCTAAAATGACAGTTCGCTAAATGACTGAACATCACATGTCATTCAGAGAAGTATCCTCCGCCACGTCAGTTCAGCCACGCTTCTTCGTAAAGTGTTTAGCTCCCGTGAAGACATGCAGAAGTCTTAAAAGTTTTGCTGAGGTATGTGTACGTACGTGAGTCCAAGAAATATTGAAATTAAATTACGTATGTGGAAAAATCTCATATTCAGTAAAAGAAAACTGCCATGAATGTAAAGACAGCTCGCCACCTCACAGCACAGGCGCTGGAAACACGTGAACCAGTATGCATCTCACATTCAAGATACAAGTAGTTTTAAAATAAAAATAATACTTGTTAAGGCTGCAAAATAGCTTCATCAGAGTTTTGAGAAAGCGACAGACGATTCGAGTTGCCGACAAGCGTCTTGCCACAATGGAAAATTCTGAAAGACAATTATTTAAGAACTATTGGTTTACCTCAGCGTAAGAATTATTGAATATTGAAGTTATCAATGTTACCTCGTCTACTCGAAAATAATATCGTTTTCTGTCGCAATTCGCGCGTAATACAATTTCGGGCAAGTATCCGCCCCAAACCACCTCTGTGCACGGCTGTAAAGTAATCCCCCGCTATCAAGTCAAAAATCTAATTTTTCAATGCAGCCAAGACGTGAATTACTAGGCCTTTTTACTGACGAGGCGATTCTTTGTGAAACACTTCGCCAGACGGTTTTCAAACAATTGACACTCGTGGCGTCTTAATTGGAAATACATCTGATTCTTAGAAGTGTCAACAATATGAGAGTTCCCAGTAACTGACGCAATCTCGCGACCGTCTATGAAAGCAGTTCAAACTTTTCAGTTTGCTGAAGTCAGTTTCAGAAGCAGTTTATCCTTCCAAAGAATGTCATTATCTCCCCCCCTCTCTCTCTCTCCTCTCTCTCTCCTCTCTCTCTCCTCTCTCTCTCCTCTCTCTCTCTCCTCTCTCTCTCTCTCTCTCTCTCTCTCTCTCTCTCTCTCTCTCTCTCTCTCTCTACGCGGGACGTTTAAAATGTATGCCCTTTGCTGTTAATTAGCGCCAAGAAATTTCTATAAATGATAGAATTCCAAGTACGGTGCCAAATTTGAATTAATTTTGATCGCCAATGTTTCAACAATACATATCACACAAAAAGTAAATAGTGTTATGTTTATATACTTGGGTTTTCGTAATGTGGTAACAGGATATTATCTTCAAGATGGTATATGGCACGAATTTTTTAGTCTTTCTCAGTCCTGCCGCAGGATGTCGCATGATCGCGACCATATCAAGCAGTGCCGCAGATCTAGCGACACGACCGAGAAAGACGCGAAAAGTCGTGCCATGTTTCATCTTGAAGATATACTCTCAGCTGCGACGTTAGGAAAACCCAAGAATTTAAAAAAAATATTTTTTTTTACAGAAGAGCTCTTAATACTGCACTGCACAAACGTTTAAACATCAAATATTTTCCTGATATTCTCAGTTGTTTCATTTGCAAACGTAGTACGTAGATTCTTCACATTTTTGCAACAATATAAACCAACTAAAAATGATATAGCTCTCATAATATGTTGTCATTTACAGGAATTGCCTGAAGGCATTGAACATCATATGTATGAGCCACAAAAATTTTGTGGGTCTTTGTCGAAGTCTTTGTGTAAAGGCGACGGCGCTAGCCGAATGCGTTTACTACGCTCCGTGAAGTCACGAAGGTTAAGCGCATCGAGACTCGCGGGTTCGTGGTTGGGTGACCGGCCAGGAACCCCGGGATCTAGCGGCGTCGAGCCCCTGGCCGAAGGGATAAAGGGCACTGACTGCGACGTGACGAGACTGGACTAATATTAAAAATAGTAATACCCATTAATGGAGGATTACTCCCAAGTGTAAAGCGCTCGACGCCCCTTAAGGGGCTTGGAGACGCGTTGCGTCAAGATGTAGACGAAACAAATCTTTTTTAAAAAAAAAAGCTAAGCTCATAAACGGCGTAGCTAACAAATCAACTGATTACTTCTGCCACCCAGGGTTGTTAATTCATGTGCTAATTGTATCGCAAGAAATGGCATGATGTATTATAAAATTCGGCAAGCAAAAGATATTGAAAATACGTTTGATAAAAAATGCCAACATTAAAATCATTAAAGATAACACAAGTAATATTTTAAACGCAAGCCTTGATATTGAAATTCAACCATCAAAATTTGAATTCATCACTGGACACTGCAAATATTTTTTAATTTTTAACATTTCAAATTACTGATATTTATTGATAGTTTTAAATAACCATATATTTATTATAATTAATACGTTGAAAAAGTAATGCGTTAAATTATATCATTTTGGTTAACTGAAAGTGGTGTTGAAAGTTTTTCCATTCTGTGAAAAAATTACCAACATTTTTGGGACTATACGGAGGTTGCTGGAAAAGTTTCTGGATCTAGTAGGCTGTGTCCTGTGAGCGTTCTTCAATTTACACGTTAGTAAAATTTGGCATTTTTACGGATAATTCAACTAAAAATCTTACCATAGTGATATAGGTTATTGTATCTTCAGGAAAGTAGACGGGTTTGAAAATGGAAATCTTGAACACTTGCGTGAAAGGATTTTTTATCATTTCAAATATGGTGTGAGAACAAAACACTGCATCGATCGACTTCATTCAGATTTTGTGAATGAAGCTCCATTGAAGAGCGGTGTTTAAAGCTGGTTTGCAGAATTTCAGCTTGGACGCTTCACTCTCGCTGACAAATTTCGTGACGGTCGTCTTACATCTGTTATTGCAATTAATGATGATGCTGTTTGAGACCCGATTAATGGAGATCGGCATGTGGCTTAACGAGAGATTCAAGCATCCTTGGGAATTGACACGAAAGAAATAGAAACGGTTTTGCATGAACATACGGAAGCTATGTAGCCTTTGGATTCCACACAACTCGACAGAAGCACAACATTGCGTCGTTTCAACTGATGCAAAGAAATGCTTAAGAAATTCAACAGAGATCGTTCAAATTAGGTCTACTAATCAATACTCGTGACGGAATTTGGGTATATTCCTGAGAAGTCGAAACTAAAAAGCAATCTACCTTTTGGGTATTTCAAGATGAGCTCAAACCAACAAAAGTTGTCCGTTCACACAGTGCTGCGAAGTAAATATCGCTTATTTCTTTAATGTATCTGGACATGTAGCAACCGTGGCATTTGAGAATATTCTTGGGTTTTTCTAATGTGGCGGCTGAGAGTAGTGTCTCCAAGAATTCGGCACGAGTTTTGAGTCATTCGCAGTCCTGCCGCTGGAGTAGCACTGCAGCACTACTTGATACGGTCGCGATCTTGCGATATCTTGCGACAGGGATGACTCGAAAAGCCGTGCCGAATTCCATCTTGGAGATAGGATAGTAAAAAACCAAGGATGGTAAAACAGTCAACGCTGATTGGTACACCATAATATTTTTCAGGAAGTCATCGCTGTGATAAGAAAAACTAAAGGAAATTGGCGAAACATTCTCCACCATGGCGATGCCAGTGTTCATTCGGTGCATCACACCCCCGACATTTTAGCGAGTCAAAATGAAGAAATAGTGACTCATTGTCGGCATTCACACGTTTTATTACCTAATACCTCATTCACAATGCAAACTTAAACGTAACGTAAGCCGTAAACGTATGCAGTAAACTTTTCACGTAAAAACGAGCATTCACAATGGCAAACGTAAGCTGGAACGTAGGTTTTGCCTGAACCAATCAGAATTCAACATATTGATCGATGCGTCTCTTGCATTTTTTTCGACTCTCCTATCGATTTCACCTTTTGCATTTGCGAGCAGCTGTTGCGCCCCTACCTATTGAGGTTATATGCGAGCAGTGAGCTTTAAATTGTGTACCGCTAATATATTTAACGCCACGTTCAGATTTTGTCATGGAGAGAGATTTAGGCATGCAGCTTGTGTTGTTGCAAGCTTCTGCAGCATTAATTTTAGGTGCGCTTTATTTAAAAAAAAAAAAAGGAGGCGCTTTATTTGCCATTTTGAATCAACACTTCGCAACTCGTACCAAAACTCCCCAAACTTCTTTGCTCTACCTTTTAACTATACACACCAATACACACGCATAAACAAGAATAGATCTGGAGTCGACCTTCCTTCTCGCGGATTTTGTTGTGCATTTGTTTTTGTTTTTTTTTCATGCTGCTCTCTGATTGGTCTTCGGTAGAATTTCGACGTAAACTTAAACGTAGAAGCTTGGAGCTTGCGAGCTCCTTAAGTTTACGTCTCACGTCTACGTTTACGTCAAGGCATTGTGAATGATCTCGCTTGATAACCCATTTCTAGGTTTTGCGGCTACGATACGGTTACGTTTAAGTTTGCATTGTGAATGAGGCCTAATGGCGTTTTTCGTTTCCAACAATGAAAAATACAATGTGTGGTGGGGGGTTTTCATTGGCTGAAGAAGCAATAGAAACATTCCGGACGTTGGTTTCCATACTACCGTCTGCAGAGTGGAGGAAGTAGTTCACAAATCAGTTTGGGCAGATGTAATTATATATCATGGTAATGGCAAATATATTGCAGCAAACAATAAAGTCGTTTGCAAAATTTCATTCATGATTTTTCATATCATTTCCAGTAACTTTCCCAGCAACCCTCGTATTTGGAAACATTCTGGATTTTCCCCCAAAGATTATTAAAGTTTAATGTAGGTAATATTTCTCTCAAAGATAATAATTAATACAATTTTCTAAAATAAATATTTAAAATCCTAAAAATTGTTCAACATAAAATCAATTTCATCTATTAACTGTATCAATAGTTACTATTTCATTTTCGTGGTATATATGATTTATATATTAGTAAAATATGTTATATTTTAAAAGAAAAAAAAATTAATGGAAAAGGGTGCCCAGAAATGTAGTTGACGCCCCATTTTCTTTGAGACTGCTCATTGCCTTTGCAAATCTGATAAAGCATATCCAACTTCTTTGATCTTCTAAGTGCCCTCCTCCCCTGCTATTTTCTTGATGAAACAAGTGTTTTTATCAGCTATGGGGCTATCAAATTGCAGTAACTAAATTGTCTTAAATAAATTTTTGTTAGATAGTAATAATATCAATTAGAATTTGTTTGTCATACTCAATACTTAATTTTGTATGTTCCCTTATCAAAAAAAATCAATTGTAATGGAGAAAAAAAGCAATATTTTGCAATGACTAAAATAAATAAACCAGATGCGAACATTATGGATCATGTTAATAATTGAAAAATTCAGCCCAACAAAAATATCAACTTACAATGAGAGGGTTTGATCCCTAATAAATCTTATATTTGTAGAATCTATATTTCTTCATAACACTAATGTTCCTAATGCTATTGAATTGATAAACTCTCTGGAAAATAATTATCCACCAGGATTAGATGAAATACATTCTATCATTCTTGTGTTGGCCTGCTTTTTATCTAATTAATTTATCTCTATATGCTTTAACATTTCCAGACTCCCTAAAAATCAGAATTTTGAGATCTTAAGTATTATGAAAAAAGGAGTATACAAGATGTAAGGAATTATAGATTCAGTAAATTCAGTAATTGAATATCATACCATTAGAAGAGTTATTATTCACACAGTCATCTTATATCACTTGAACTTCAATAATGTTAAAACCATTGTTATTATTAGTTAATATATTAAAAGATGTTAATAAATGTAATGTTATTGAAAAATTTTAAATATTTTAATATTAATATTTTATTTATGTTTACTTCTGCTCTTATTGAAAGTTAATCTTTAGTGTAATTCAATTACTATTTAAAAATTGAACAATGGTGTGAGCCTGAAACCACTTGTGTAAGTTCATAAGTGGTAATATGTGTATTTTATTTTTATGTTTTCTAAATGGAGGAGAGGCCCTCTCACTAATATCCTTTACTCTAATGCAAAGATAAGGAGGTTTTATGTTTAGGGAAAATCTTGTGCCACATAATTTTAAAGCAATAATAATTTCAAATTCTATTCATTGTAACGATAAATTATAAAACTAACGACATAAATCCAAAATATAACTTGAAACTCTGAAAGCTTATCCAGTTTTTTTAAATTTCTGCGTAAAATTTAGTTCTTATTGATACATTTTGCAGTTTCATGAATATACAGAATCTCTGTTTTTTTAAATTTTTCAAATGTTTAAATCAATTATTGAAATTTTGAAATTATAAAATAAAGGGCTACATGGTTTATCACCATATTGGAAGCCATTATTAGGCGTATTGTCCATTACTGAATAATCACTGGAAAGAATCAACACCTTGATTTTGATATTAATTAACAAACAATGTGAACATTTATTTTAAGCTGTTTTTCTTTAATTAGAAAATTAAATAATTCATTTCTTATATTGAATGTTGAACCATGGCTTGCCAGAAAAGTTACGCTCTGTGTATAATGTATTACATCTATCTTTACACAGTTGAGTGATAGAGATACACTTGATATATTAATGAAGAGATTTTCTTGAAATGAAGTACAAAACATTTGGATTTTGGAATTTCAAGATGTTATTGCATATTGAACTTGTTTAAATATACATCAACTCAAATAAAAAAATTTCCTGATTTGAGTCTAACCTGAATTACACATTAGTACATATACACTCTTAAAAATTATTTTTTCCATAATATATGATAACAACGAAGACGAAAACTTTTTAATGTAAATTTCAGGGGGCTGAAGAATATTTTTATATATTGAAGTCTATAACATTAACAAAGTAGCTCAGGGCCATCTACTTTAGTTTCACAATAAAACTAATGGATTTAAATTGTTTTAATAGGTTTTAGCATTTCCTAATTTGCATTGAATTCCAATAAATTCATAGCCTAAATGAAAATTTAAAATGAAGTTGGTTAAATAATTCACAAATATTTATTTTGATTTAACTCAATTATGAAAGAAATGATAAACAGTATGTGAAGAACCCAAGGTAATATGTCAAAAGAAAACAATTTTAAAGGAGGTTATTATAGGAACAAAGATTTTTATTCCTCTGATAGGAAGATTAATGAATTGAATGATACATAATACAATGGGCAATTTCATTTGATGAATTTCAATGAATCTGCAATGTACTACAAGACCGCCTAGCCCAAGAGAGTTGTAAATGCCCAGTGGAGATAAAGGGCGGGGAATATAATTTTTGGGGTATCGTTATTTATTTTGTTTTGTTGAATAACGAATAGTCTTCTAAATGGAAATGTTAGAGACCTGATTGACTGATTTTACACTGCACAAACAATTCTATGAATTTTTGTGTCTTGCAAATTCTTTGTTTGGAAGGGGAAAATGTATTTAAAATGCTTGTTACCTTGGTCATTTCTTACAAGCATTTGAAAAACCGAAAGTAGTGTATTTTGTGCCATTCAAAAATATTTTCATTTAATGAAAATTAACTTTGTAGTTTTTGTTTCTCTGAATATTAAAATGTTTGAATCAGGCATTGTATTTACCCATTGGGAAAGACTTCAGAAAGTTGGAAGCCGCGCGCTTTTCCAAAGACAGAATGTTGACCAACCAAAAGGCTGAACGCAGAATGGACAGAACAAACGACGGAAGGCTTTGGATATCACTCGTAATAGTTCTCAAAATCACCACAATGGCGCTAGAGTCACCGAGTGGCGTCGGGTATCTAGCCTCTAGTCAGCGCCCTCTAGAATGTATTCCAGAGGGCGCTGCTCTATTGTTCGTTCACGTCACCACAGAAGGCAGTATCGATCTTGGCACGTGCGCATGCGCAGAAGCACCAAAGTGATGCGAAACATATCATCGCATATCATGGTGGACCTGCGCGTACATTCGTCGGTATATGCTTCCTTGCGTGGACGTCCATTGGTATTACCTGGCACAAAATTAGCCGCAATGGAGGAGATGCGCCCGACGAGGCCTTATCTGGCGCTGGTGAAGGAAGACACATGAATATCTCCGCTCTTGCAACCAGGCTCCGTTGCCTTCATGTGTTATCTTGTGTGCATGTGGCACATCAGGATGAAAAGAAAGACTTGGGTTAACCGCCCGTGCTGGGCAGTGTGTTGGGTTTCTGTTCTGTGCTCTGCTTGTATTTCCATCGAACTTTGGAAAATGCAGAAAACGCCCAGACTGCAACGAAAAGAACAGTACATGAGAATTTGAAAGCTGTGCAACTACGTTCCTGCGCCTAAGTGAGTTCAAACTTTTGAGATTAATTATTAATTCACAGATTGTTTGTGAAGCGTTTATAGGTTATTAAATAAGTAATTTTCGTTTGTCTCGTACTTTTTTGGGGGGTAAAGAATTTCGTTTCTTTATTTTCGGATTGGCAACAAGCATGGTCTTTGAGAATTTTGGAAAGAGCAACTGCCGTTTCTTTTGATATTAATCTTTTCCTCTCGGTCGAAAATTGTCGTGATTAATCTGCGTCTGTGCTTTATATCTTGGCCGTTCAATTTCTATAAAAATTGGTCTGGTGAGGTTTTTAAGGTTTAGAACACTACAACCTAAGGAAGTTGTTTAAACCGGCACTTCGCGCCGAGGGTAAATCCGCGGTGGAGGGATCGAAGGATGGTTAGGCGATTATAAGGGGAGGCATTTTCATCCTAGTATCTCGCCGGAGCTCTATTGCTTAATAGTATTGCGATCGGGGTGGTGTGCTTGTGTGATAAAGCTTGTAAGTGTTCTTTCTTCAAAACGTGCTTTCAACTACGCAGTTTGAATTCTCGAGGTTTTCTTATAAAGTGCTTTTTATAAAAATGAATTGGTAATTATGGGGTAGATAGTCGCAAGGATCTTTATAGTGATCGCGAGGGCGTAGCCCCGAGACTAGGATCCGGGCGAGCGAAGCGAGAAAACTTGCCTTTGAAGTAATTTGGCATTAAATTGCGGCGGGGACAAAGTGTTTGAAGGGCGAGCCATGAAAATCGCCTATCGGTGTTTTGTTAATTTCTATCAGAGCACGTAGTGTAATTTGAGAGGGCTTGAGGAGACTCCACTCCACCATGCCACTAAGGCTGTACCGTGTTCCATACTTTTAAGTTTTTTTTACTGGAACTTAAACAATCTTTCTTTAGCCACAATATAATTTAAATTAAGTTGGCCTTTCCTTATGGACACTGGATTTGTGAATTTTGAATATCAAAGGGAATACATGATTAAATTACTTCTTTAATAGAAAATGTGTTATGTTGCGTGTTTAATTATACATGGTTTTGTTATCAGGGCTTCTACAATGGATGCCACAGATGTTATTCATCACTTGAATGCTGCCTTCTCACACATATCAACTAGAGCTGAAAATGAACATCATTCAGCTTGAGACAGTGAGTGATGAATAGTTGAATTATCAATTTGTTGTACAGTGTTGTAAATTCATCTGCATTGTTTGATAAGAAGGATGCTGTTTTCATATGTAGTAGTTTGGAAAGTAATGATTTAATGTGTGCAATTGATTGTGAACTCTCAGTAGTTGGGAAAATAAATTGTATTTAAATGAAAACATTTAACATTCAGACAAAGGTAATGGTTTGGGCTGAAAAGTGCGGAACATGTTCCTAAAGAAGGGTGTCGTTTTTTTGTCAATATAGTTTGTTTGAAATTTCTGTACTTCAGGTTTTAATTAGTTAAATTTTAATTTTCTGTTTTTAATGTAAAACCAAATTTGTTTGGTTAAGCAGTAATGTGAAGTTTGGTATGACAGTTGCTCATTGATGGAATTTTGTGTACTCAAATTGCAGTATGTTTTGTAAATGGATAAATATTTTTTATAATGTTTTATAATATATATAATGAGAATTTGTCTTGAAAGTGACATGAAACTTCATTAGGATTCTGGAGGTGATTGGGATTGAAGATCCTATTTGGTCCTGAATTAAATGCATTAACATTCATGCTTTGATATTAATACGATAAAGAATAGAGAGGGGTGGACTCCATCATTTCTACACCCTTTTTTTTCTTCAACATGCTCGTGCATTCCTCAGGTGTTCAGATAATTTTTTCTTGAGGTCCCAATTTGTAAGGAAGTTCATTCTATTTTAATCAGTAAAGGGTGAAGAGAAAGAAGTTTATCTCTTGGGAACATTGTGTGTTGCATTATGAAGTAATTTTTCATATACTGTGAAACCTCTCAACAAGGCTACCTTTTTAACACTTTCGCCGCCCGGCACGTTCTTGCTCTACATCTCAGTACTGTAAAAGTTTTTTTGCATAATGTCTCCGACAATGGTAACTGACACACTTCTATACATACTAGAACATTGAAAGTTATGTCAGTATTCATATAATATAATTTAGAATTAACTTTACACAAATGTATAAGTCCTTATGGACTCATGGGAACATTTTTGCAGCTGTTAAAAACTTGAGACCAGACTCCCTAAGAGACCATATGGTCTTGTGTTAAAAAAAATAATTGAAAGTCCTTATGAGACCACATGGCAGTCAACATGTCACTAAGACTCCCACTTTTTGAGACCAGTTTTCTATTCATTTTCTGTCATTTCTATGGAACGGAATAATTATTCTGTTAGACCAATGTATTTGTTCCCCCCTCTAAGATGAGCACCCTTTGTTCCAACCAACGACCATGAGTTTTTATAGTAATGTAACATCACATTCCCTTAAGACAACAAAAAACCCAAATGCATTACATAAAGGAGGAGAGTTCTTAAAGTACACTGGATTATTCTTTTTTTGTAATCATATTAACAAATACAGTTTATCAAAGTCATTTAAGGATGCAATACAATAAAGCTTTCATTTGAAACCAGAATAGTTAAGATGCCTGTTGTAGTCGTTGCAATGGCAGTGTTAGGTACAGTTCAATAACAATTCGTATGGTACTCTTTTTAAGACGACGACCCTACTAAAAGACCAATTTTAAGGTATTATTATTAATAAGCAAGGACTCGACAAATCTGAAGGGGAGGAGACCAGTGGAGGTGCAGTTCATCCAAACACCAGATGAAATGGGTTTTCTGTTATATAAAAGTCAATATCTCAACTTTAAATATTTTATAAATAATTCAACGTAAATGAAAATTTCTTTTTAAGAAAGTCATCTAGACACTACTACTAAAGCACCCTTAAAGAAATATTCTGGCCAAATTACATAGGTATTGATGTTTTCTTGTTATGGAAAAGTTTAGCAATGTGTACTTTTTAATACCAAGAGTTTAAAGAAGCTGAAGTAACTGCTGGAGTATGTATGCTTGATGTTACTATTCTGTAACGTATTTAAGTGGCCAGCAAATAATAAAATAGTAGAAGTCATTTTAGTTGAATGTTCATAAGAGAATATACAAACCAAAACCGACCCATTTCCAAACTTTCAAGAAGCGTAACAATTGATATGGTTTAGTGTAAACAATTGTGTACATCAGGAGTAACGCCTAACCTTACACAAGAGCAATTCAAAAAAGATGTCTATTTTCGTTCAAAGGACAGTTTTATCTTGTTTCGAACTCCTTAAAAAGTTCTTTTGAATGTAGTTCTTAGAACCTCCAGGACAAGCAATGAAAGTAGACAAAGTATTAAAATCACCTATTTGAGGAAAAAATTGGCAGAAGGGTCTCCGTGATACAACAGAATTTTGTACGTTAGGAGTGAAGGAGAAATAAAAGATTACATACGGTAATATAAATTTTATTATCTTAAATTTAAAAACCCTGACAGAACTTTATAGGAAACATCGTCATTCCTCTCCAATATTTTTTTTAACAACTCATTCTTTCTAATTAATTTATGTTTCTTCTTTAATGCTTGAACTTTTTCTTTGAAATAATTTCTTGTGGTCTCTTCCATTTCCAATTTTTTTAATAATATGTGGCCTTACCGGCCTGCATGCCTTCCACACCTCCCTCACTGTTTCACCCCCACTGCCTTCTTGAGAGGGCTCGGTCGGGGGCTGGGGAAGTGTTGGGTGTGTGGAAAGAATTGCTTCTGCTGCACTTCGCAACAAAGTTATTGCTGCCTGTAGGTCCGTTGTCAATTAGGAGCATTTCTGGCCTCGAGTTCCTCCTCCCATCAACAACTTGCGGCCCCTGTCGTTCATGCCTGGGTGCCCAGGTACTTCTTGAAATGTCTTTGAAGAAACCGCTGTCTATTCTCACAGTGGGAAGTGTTATACAGTTTGCCCTGCTCCATCAGGGAGTTCAGTATTGCTTCCCATGTTTTTTTTTTTTTTTTTTTTTTTTTTTTCTAACTTCACAAGTGACCTACCTGCGCCTTAGTTTGGGGAAATGCATTAACAAGATTGTGTATGGATTCACAACTCCGTGTCTTGTATTCTGTCTCATCCATGTCTTCTCACTTCCTATAATGAGAAATTCAGAAATATTTATGGGAAAAGGGGCAAATTATATACAGCAAATTGGCACCAAAGACACAAATTTTTGCAGGGTTAATCTTTGTAGGTATGAAGTAAGATTGTCTTATCATGATGCCATGTTAATTTCTTATAACAAAAAATTCCAAGGGCAAATTATATACAAAAAAATTTTTGGGTTTTTGAATCTTGTAATTTAAAAAAAAATAAGTATTTTTAAATTGAAAGAACTTTTCATTTAGCCTCAAGAGAAAAATAAAAAATTGTTGACCTGACAAGGGAAAGTAAGGTTTTCAACAATTAAAACCATTTCCAAAGGATATTCACTTATTTTAGCAACTCTTTAGTTTTTTGCGTGTTAGTGTATGTAGAATAAAAGTTTCAAACATTTTGGAAAGGAAATTGATCAGTTGCTAATTTGTGGGATTTCAAGGATCTTTTCAGGGGGGATGTCAAAGATTTCGCATTACTGTTTAAAAATGTTTTTTTTCTCATGAACTATTTACAAAAAAATTTTGAAATTTTGCACGCAGTTGTTACAAGAGTCAAAGTGTGTTAGAAAAAAAATTTTCAAGGATTCCACGTTCGCTGGCCAACCTATCTAAGCCAAATGAATATTTATTTTTTAGTTTACTCACTGTTCTGAGGATTACGTTGGAAGAAGTTTCGTAAATAAACATCGTGCCGAATTTTTTTTTTGAGAAGCATATGAAATTGAATTTTGTGAGGTTTTAGTTCCTGCGTGAGATCATCCGCAATTCTAGAAAAGTGTTGGTTGAAGAGATTCGAAACTTTTGGTTCCCAATTGATTTGGCTGATGTCGCGGTGCCTTGAATTTGATACTCAAATTTAATTTTTCAAGGATACTTTACATGACACTGAAACATTTTCAAAATTCTGAAAAAGTTAGTCCCATTTTTTATTACATTTTGTTGGATAGTGTGAAGGACCGTTAAGAGAAGTGTACAAATGTCTAAAATTTGAGTACTTTTCGCGTAAATTTGCTTAAAAGTACGGATGAGAAAATATGTGCTCCTTTAGCACCACTTGAGCAAACAAACACTGTGTACAGTGCAAAAAGGTTTATTCATGTTTTATAAAATGCAAAATGTCTGAACTTGTAACCCATTCTTACATTTAAAAATATGGCTTGGTACGAAAAAGCGTCATAAACATGCTTCCCTGGAACTTCTGGTTAGTAGACATATGGGAAGATTTTAATTACACATTTAGTAATACCAATACTCCCACAAGTAGTACAGAGTGCGCGGCCAAAATGCGGACAAATTGAACATTTTTATTGACACTATATTTTTTGTTGTAAACATGAAAAATTAAACAATTTTTTACCACGTAATGTATAGGATCATATGGAATATTTATTCTATATATCCCCCACTTGCTTGAACGAACGCCTCCAATCTGGGTCTGAACCGCTCGCAGGCACGGTGCAAGGCATTACGGTCCATTTCGGCGAATGCTGCTTCAATTGCAACTCGGAGAGATGCTACGTTCGACACTGTCTCAACCACGCTCCATACATAATAATCCAACGGATTTAAATCTGGGCTGTTGGGAGGCCAGAATTCCTTCGACCGAAACATGTCGATATTGTCCGATAACCAATTCTGCACCAAATGACTCGTATGGGCGGGCGCACCGTCTTGCTGGAACACATCTGGCCTTCCAGATGCTACGTTGTCCATCCACGGCTTCACAACGTTATTTAAGACATTCACATAAACCTCCTTGGTCACATTTCCCCCCCCTTTTTTAAGAAATGAGGTGGCATAACACCTTCGGACGAAACAACTCCTAGCACGTGCACATTGGCCGGAAATTTTGTTCTCGATACCACAGGGACATCCTCAGGGTCGAGGGGAAGCCAGCTGTCATTTCTTCGATTAATTTTTGCATCTACCGTAAAAATTTTCTCGTCGGAAAAGAATCTGATTCGTCCAGCACAAAAGAAGATTGCACCGTTCAACTCTCTTCGTCCTGGCGGCTTCAGAAAGCATCTGTCGAACTTTCATGGTATAGGACTCGTAGCGGAGGTCTTCCTGGACAATCTGACGCATAGTTGTCTCACTTATCCCGACAAACGACGCAATTTTTCGGATCGATTGCCCTGGATCCTCAAAAATCAGTTCTTGAACGCGTTGAATGACTTCTGGCGTCCTGACTATGCGCTCCTTCGAGTGCACTTTCCTTGCGGGTGTTAGGAGACCTGCCTCTGACTTCTCCGACTCCTTGTATTTTGCCACATCATATACTGTCGATCTCGGATATCCGAAGAAGCTGATAATCTCCGTCGCTGAGCGACCAGAGCGAACACTTTCAATTATCGCTGCTCTTCGATTATATTCTTCGCTTTGTCTCAATATTGCGACTGTTTTGAGGTTATGTCTGCTTAGTAGATGTGTATACGATATTCATGTAACAATCGCGACATCTTTAAGTGGTATAAAAGAGCGGGAGATTTTACAGCGGAGCGGGAGATGCTACAAATTTTGCAATATTTTTATACACAAATAATAAAATAATGATCATATTGTTCTCATTCTAGTAGTAAACATGTACTAGTGTTACATGAAGCTTCTCTGAGAATTTGAGAGAGATTGGTCTAATACTTTCTGAGAAAAAAGAACAAAAGTTTCAAAAAATAACTTTTTTCAGAAATCAGGTTTAAAGTATTAATTTCATTAATACTCACATTTATGTACATCTTATTCTAATGACATCCAGCTCCATAACTTGGTTCATCTTCTGTCTCTTCATTAATACTAAGATTTCTCTTCTCTCTTCTTGCTTCCTTTGTCGACATTTCAGCTTGTCGTTGTGCTTTCTGTATTCACAGCTGATCCATGCATCATTCACTGTATTCACTCCAATTTCTATTCCCGACTTTTAAAACATCAACTCTTGCATAGTTGCCATCATTAAAACAAATCACAGCATCTGACACTCCAAATGTTATTATTTTTTTTTTTTTTTTAACGAACGCATTTTTGGGTATAGGAGTCCATATTAAATTATTGAAGAACTCATTTGGGTTTTGAGTTCGGCCATGTAAACATTTACTTAGCAGATCAGGATTTGCTAAATCTCTGTAAATAGGTTTTATAACCTCCATAACAGAATCAGAAATAGATGTTTATGGGTATAGGATGTCTTCAAAACTTTTGCCTTGTCATACTTCACCATGAGTCAATACCGGTGGGACATAGTTGGTGACAAGGATTTTCATCAGTTGATAATCTGTGGAAAAAGGTTGCCCAAACAGCTTTCTCCATGCTCTGCAAATTGCTAACATTGTTCTTATGGCCACACCATAAAACTGTTGAAGTTCATTTATTATTTTGTCAGAGAGTCTGCCTCTTATAGTTTTGCCATGTGATAATTTTTTATTAATCAGTGGGCACAAGATTGAAAAAAATTGACGCAGACATTCTTTTTTGGACATGTCCTACACATTCAATCTTAATTATTTCTTTTGTACCATACGGTTTAGCTTCTACAACACACTTGTAGGCTTTAGGGTCACCATCCCCCAAGAATTCTGTGTAGGACACGCCCCTTTCTTTCACTGACCTGCTGAAAATTTGAACAGCTGCTGCTGCCTCCATGCCCCCACAAGTCCCTTCATAGTTCTTCTGACATTCATGATCTTCCTTTTTGCCATCTTTACATTTGTAACAATGTTTTGTCAGAACTTCGTAATCAACAACTTTCCCAGAATCTATGCTTGTGACAAGTTTTAGAGGTGTGTCCTCTCTTTTGCCATGAGCTGTCAAAAGCTATAGATGTCAGAATTGCCTTGACACATGGTGATTTTGACCATTTATTTATTTTTTTTTTTTTTTTTTTTTTGAGAAAGAACTCGCCAACACCATCGTGCTCTTCCTGCGGCGTGTTTTCCTCATCTTCAGATACTTCTATTTCCGAATAACTATCATGATCAGTTTCTGACACACACTTTTCACTGCAATCGTCAATATCCGACGCATCGGTTATTTCATCGTGCCACCGGTTTGTGGTGTCTATGAAGTCACTATCAGAGGCACACACTCTTAGATGATCGACCTGTAGTTACGTCCATGATTCTTTGAAGAATTTATCAGTTACTTGCTGTTGTAACTTCAAAACTTTCAATATTAAGAGAACTAGTACTCGCTACTCCAGTAACGTAACCGCAGACACGGAGTCAATATGACTCCCCCTTGCACCAACCGACAAGAAATTCCCAGTAACAAAACACAGGCCTAAGCAATTTGCTGCAAACCCACAACAGGGTTGAGACATTGAAGATAAGATAAGACGGGTGGTACGGTTTAATAAGATTCATGGAATTCTCGCAATTCATAGAAAATCAACAAGGCGGAGTCAATTTGACTCATGTCTGTAGTTACGGGTTAATAATATCAGGCTGCGGCGATGGTTTAACGGTTAGCGTATCGGGCTGTTAAAAATCCACGGCTTCGACAGAGTTTGAACCCGCGAACTTGGGTCTAAGGGCGAAAAAATCCTTCGAACGCCTTCCTTTGGAGGGGAAGTAAAGCCGGCTGGCCCATGTTAGTAGATTTACTGCATGTAAAAGATCCTCAAGCCTAAATGAAGCCTCCGAGATAAATTCAAATTGCGTGTTTCGTCCTTCAAGTAATACCTTCTTTCATCCCTAGTAGGTGAGAGGAGCGTAACGAAATTTGCGTGGTCAGACGGAAGAGCAGGCCTCATGGCCTGAGTCTCGCCACGTATAATAAGGCATTCATTCATGTCTAAATCTACCAAAGCATAACCTTATTATTATTATTATTATTATTATTATTATTATTATTATTATTATTATTATTTGAAGAGTTTTCAAGAGAAGAGAGCTCTTTCACTTGTAAGTTTCCTTTTAGATGCACTTGAGGGAGTATTGTTTACACTACTAGCACAAGACTGTTCACTGTTGTCCAAGTACGAATTAACCTCACTGTTGTCATTTTGTGAAGCACGAGTGTGCCAGTTACCACGAAACTTGCATCTCCTGAAAATTCGCGTGCTTCGTGGCATTTTTACCAACAAAGGAACAATTTTCGCACCTCACTAACAAGAAAACTACAACTCGAAGCTTGAAGAACAGACGTAAGCAAAACACTAGATCCACAAAATTCAAATTACAGTGCACGTGACATTGGTGAAAAACGTATTACCAACCATCTAGTGAAAAACCGCCTTCTAGATTCGATCGTTCACAAGATATGACCGGAAAACGAAAATGCTAACTGAAATGGGTGCCATTCTAACATATGCACATCAATAAACAAAATTACAAATATGGCATAAAAAAATAATTCCATCGAACGATCTATATATCATTTTTAGTAAACGCTTAAAACCAAAATTCGGTTTTGAAATTTTTTTCCTTCATGACTCCCCTTAACTAATTTTACTGCGTTCTGTATTTAAAACTTCAAAAACGAGGAATATTAATATTCATTTTATTTAAACTGTGGTGGAGTCTGTGGTTGGGAGTGTTACAAAGAAGCCATGTGCATACTTATAAAGGTATATGCTTTGAATTATCATGGTACAATTTAGTTTTCTTAAATTCCAAATTTTTCAGCATAAGTTTTCTCAGCCTATCTTGACCGTATTTCCAAGATATGTTTTGATCACTTCAGAGTACTGAAGCGTCCTCAGATTCAGAAGTTACTGGAGTGATTAATACCATGTGTAAGTTCAGTGTACTTACGAAAATAAATCGCCAAAAGAATGCTGATTGAAAAACTGAACATTACACAGCCTTTGCACTTGCTTTTGCAGTCTTCGAAAATGAGACAATTATTTGGCAATTTCTCTTTCGAAATAAATAACCATGGGTCAAGTCGTATAATGGACGATCCACACGTCTTCCCAAAAGCAATCGTGCAGCAACTAAAAGTCGATTAAAACTTGAGGTTGAGCGGGAAGATTTCTCTCAATAAACCAGTGATCTAAGGGTCCATTATTGCACAACTCTCTGTACATGCTTTTGAAGGTATCGTTTCGGTAGATTACCGAAAGTTGGTTTGAAAATTTCTTTCGAAGTAAAAGATAACCATGGGTCGATTCGTGTAAAGGACGATCCGCACGTCTTCCCAAAAACAATCGTGCAGAATCTATAAGTCGATGAAAAACACGTTAAGGATGGATTCGGTAGATTACGATTGTTTGAAATTTCTTCGCATAAAAAATAACCATGGGTCGATTAATGTAAATGACCATCCGCACGTCTTCGGAAAAACAAATGTGTAGCAACTAGAAGTCGATGAAGACTTGAGGTGGAGTGTGAAGATTTCTCTCGATAACCAAAAGTTCTTTGGGTCAATTTATTGCACATCCTGTGTACACGCTTTTGAAGGTATGGATTCGGTAGATTACCTACAGTTTTTGACAATTTGTCTTTCGTAATAAAAGATAACCATGGGTCGATTGGTGTAAATGACCATCCGCACGTCTCCGTAAATGTAATCGTGCACTAACTAAAAGTCGATGAAAACGTGTTGAGGTTGAGTGAAAAGATTTATCTTAATACACCCAAAATCTTGGGCCAATTATCATACAACTATTAAATACGTATTTGAGTGTTCTGATACTGTTGTTTGTGCTGGTTTACGAGGGGCATTCGATAAGTAACTTTTTTCGATATGAAAAACAATGATCTGAGTTTTGTAACTTACCTTATTTTTCGACATAATGCCCTCTCACACTTGACCCAACGTTTCTCCAGGTTCAGGATCCCTTCTCTGAAGTGATTTTCTTCAAGACCCTCGAAATAGTCTTTGACTATCTGGATGGTTTCTTCATTGCTGACAAATTTTTGTCCAGCCAGGAAAGTTTTAATTTTGGGAATAAATGAAAGTCCAAGGGAGCCAAAACTGGTGAATAGGGCGGATGTGGAAGCAGTTAGAACGATGTCAATTTTTGCTGGGCAATATGGCTTGAATGTGCTGGGGCGTTGTCGTGATGGAACAACACTTTTTTCTTGCCATTCCAGGTCGTTTATCCGCGATAGCTGCCTTGAGTTTGTCGAAGTGATGCGTAGTATTTTCCAGTGATGGTTTTTCCCTCTTCTAGGTATTTAAGGATATATACGAAAGTGAATCAAATATAAACGAGGTAATATTTAAAAAAAAAAATTTGTGTAATAAGGCAGCTAAGTACAGATCATTTTTCCACATAATCTCCTGCTCTGGAAATGCATTTTGACCAGCGGATTGGGAGTTTTGCAATCCCGGCATCGTAAAAATGACTGGATTGTACCATGAGCCATTTGTGCACGAAGACCTCCACTCCTGCATTGTCCTCCCAGTGCTTCTTTAAGCGGTCCAAACAGATGAGAATCACAAGGTAATAGGTCAGGGCTATAGGGAGGATGTTCAAGTGAAGTCCATCTCATTTCCTCTAATTTGGCGCAAGTCAGAGTTGCAGTATGGGGCCGAGCGTTGTCGTGAAGCAAAAGGACGTATCGAATTGGTTGGTCACGTCTTTTGGAACTATAAGCAGCCTTCACCTGACTCAAAAGTCCACAGTAATACGCAGCATTGATTGTCTTACGTTCGTGCAAAAAATCAATGAGCAAAACGCCACGCCTGTCAAAAAAGACTGTGGCAAGCACCTTGCCAGCTGGCAACAGAGTCTTGGCTTTCACAGGGGCTGCCTTGTCCTTTCTCCGCCATTCCATACTAGCTTCATTGGACGTGGGTGTGTATAATGATGGACCCAAGTTTCATCGCAGGTGACAATTCGATCCAAAAATGCTTCCCCGTCTTCTGCATACCGTGCTGAAAGTTCCTGACAGACCTGCAAACGTCTCAACTTGTGTTCTGCTGTCAAGAGGCGGGGGACCCGCCTGGTACACATTTTACGGAACCCTAGGTCCTTTGTAATGATTTCTTGACAGCTCCGATAACTTATTCCAACGTCCTGTTCACGTCCTTCCTTGAACTTTTTATGCCACGCGCGCCCTTGACAGTGTTTTAACCCCAAACTGTGCCGTCAATCTTCGCAAAATTTCCCTTGGTTTTGTGCCTTCACGAGTAAGAAATGTAATTATAATGCGTTGCGCAGTAGAATGATGCACCAGTTGTTCCGACATGGTCACTGCTACTGCCGAACAAGTCTGAACAGGTCGCCGCCTGATACATACATACATACATACATACATACACACACACATTTGTATATATATATAGGTTTATAAGAAGAATGCCTTTAGCATGCCAAAAGATTGACGCCATCACCTTCCCTTCTGATGGATTGCATTTCACCTTCTTCGGAGCCGGTTCTCCTCTTGCAATCCTTTGTTTTAACTGTTGCTTTTTTTTTGGAGTGTAATGGTGAATCCAAGTTTTGTCCATGGTGACAAAACGACGCAAAAAATTCGCTGGATTTTGCTTCAATAGCTGCAAACACTCGAAACGAAATCGCATGGGAACATCCGTCATCTCTGCTGCCAGCAAACGCGGCAGCCATTTTGCGCAAAGCTTATTCATACTCCATTCATGATGCAAAATAAAATGAACTGTCATTTAAGATACCTGTGGCCTCTGCTAACTCGCGCACTTTTACTCGTCTGTCTGCTAAAACAATACCATGGATTTTGTTTGTTTTTTGGCGTCACAGTCTAGCTTGTCAGCAAGGTCGAATCCACTCGCTATCTGGAGAAGAATTCTAGCGGCCGGCTGCTCCGTTCGGTAGTTTTCCGTGGTTTCCCCGATCAACACCAGGCGAATGTCGGAGCACCTTAACAAACGGTTCATGGACCGCGCACGATCTTTCCTTCCTCTTCCTGTCCTATCACCCCTTAGACACACACACTAACATGCACTGCACTACGAGGGTTGCCTTTTATATTTCAGGATTAGAGAACAACAACAAATATTAATCATCGAAAATCACTTATTGTTTTTCAAAATATTCCCCATGATCTATACACTTTTGCATGCGTTTGAACGAATTGTCGAAGCACCTTTGCCACTCTGATTGAGGTATCTCCAAAACATGCATTCTGAATGCAGCGACCGCTTCTTCAGGTGTCGAAAAACGTTGACCTATCAGTTTGTTTTTTATGTACGGGAATAAAAAGAAGTCATTCGGTGCCAAGTCAGGACTATACGGCGGATGACTCATCAGATCGATGTTTTGGGTGCTCAAAAATGCAGTTATTTGAGCCGATGTGTGAGAGCTGCTCGCATTGTCGCGGTGAAGAGTGATCCGTTTTCCATTGGTTTTCCTGATTTCTTGGAAGAAAGCAGGCAAACAAATCGTTGTGTACCACTCAGAATTGACTGTTCTACGTTGTTCTAGTGGCACGGTTGCGACATGTCCAGTTTTTTCGAAAAAGAGGCGACCATCTGTTTGGAAGTGCTTCGTGCGCGAACAACTTTTGTTGGATTTGGCTCATCTTGAAACACCCATACAGTCGACTGCTGTTCACTTTCGGGCTTATACGCGTAAATCCACGATTCATCACCTGTCACGATGTCATAGACGTGTTTCGAAGCACCGCGATCGTATTTTTTGAGCATTTTGTTTGACCAATGGACACGAACCTTTTTTTGAACGATTGACAAATTGCATGGGATCCAACGCGAACAAATTTTTTTGACAGTCAAATGTTCATGCAAAATTGAATGTATGCTGGTCCCACTAATGCCTAAGGTTGTCTCAATCTCACGATAGGTCACATGACGATCTTGCAATATCAGTTCACGCACAGCATCAATGGTTTTCGGAACAACTGATTTTGGACGACCTTCGCGAAATTCGCCTCGGAGTGAACTACGACCACGATTGAATTCACCATATCATCGATAAACCCTGGTCCTTGATGGAGCTTCATCGCCAAAAATTGAATTAAGTTCATCCATGCACTGTTGCTGAGTTAATCCACGTCGAAAGTTGTAAAAAATAATCGCACGAAAACGTTCACGATTTAATTCAATTTTTGGGCGAAGATGAATCCTTAAAGTTACTGTACACAACAAATAGCGCTCGTATTTCAAAACGTTCTGAGTACGTATAACCTCAAAACATCCAACTTTACGATTGAGCTGTCAGTTGCCAGATTACAACACCAGAGTTGCCAAATCCCGAAACATAAAAGACAACCTTCGTAACTATAAATATCCCAAAGTCATTTATTGCCAAACTCTTTTTACACGCTTTTGAAGGTATCGTTTCGGTATAGGTTACCGTGGGTTAATTTCGGGTCGTGTAAAGGACCATCCGCCCGTCTTCGAATGAGCAATGGTGCAGCAACTATACGTAGATGCAAACTTGATGCATTTGGCTGATTACAGTTCATTTGACAATTCGTCTTTCGAAATTAAAAAACAAATAACCGTGGGTCGATTTGTGTAAATGACCATCCACACGTCTTTCAAAAGTACAATGGTGCAGCAACTATTGTATAAGTTAATGAGGTTGAGTGGGAAGATTTCTTTGAATAACCCAAACTTCTTTGGGTCAGTTTTTGCACTACACTTAGTATACACTTATATAGGTATCGTATCGGTAGATTACCGACAGATCATTTCACAATTTCTTTCGAAATAAACCGTGGGTCGATTGGTGTAAAGGACCATCCGCACGTCTTCCAAAGAACAATCGTGCAACAACTACAAGTTGATGAAAGCTTGTTGAGGATGTATTTGGTTGATTACCGGCAGTTCATGTGACAATTTGTCTATCGAAATAAAATTACCAGGGGTCGATATGGGTAAATGACCATCCGCACGTCTTCCAAGAATAATCGTGCAGCAACTATTAGCTGACGGAAACGTGTTAAGGTGGAGTGGGAAGATTTCTTTAAATAAACAAAAGTTTTTTTGGATCAGTTCTTACTTTTCTTTGCACACAGTTTTGTGGGTACCGTATCGGTTGATCACGGACAGTAGAGTCGACAGTTTCTTTCGAAATAAAAAAAAATCGTGGGTCGATTGGTGTAAATGACCATCCGCACGTCTTCCAAAGAATCGTGCAACAACTATAAGTCGATGAAATCTTGAGGATGTATATGGTTGAGTATAGATACGATGGCAAGTCAATAAATAAGTCGCAATACGCAATTGAGCACAGACGGTAGGTTTTGTGCCGTTTTCAAGTCAAAATAATGTGGTATTTCAAACTAATCTAACTTCTGATTTCTTAGCGCTTATTAAACAAAATTTATACTTTACATTTATACATTAAACTAATTATATACAAGGTGTACAACTTTGCTTCCGCCGTTTTATCCTCAAAAATATGACCCTTTATTGAGCAAAATGCTTACACAGATATTATTCAAAGTAATGTCCATCGCTGGCCACAACTTTTTCCCATCTTTCCGGCAGTGTGCGAATGCCGCTTCGAAAAAATTGTTCATCTTTGGAGGCGATCCACGAATCAATTCACTTTTTGACATCTTCGGAAGTGTTGCTCAGCCAGGTCGTGGGCCATTGATCGGAACAAGTGATAATCAGAGGGAGCAACGTCTGGAGAATACGGCGGGTGGGGTAGGACGTCCCATTTCAACGTTTCCAGGTACGTTTTGACCACTCTTGCAACCTGGGGCCGAGCATTGTCGTGCAGCAAAATCACCTTATCGTGCCTTTCACTGTATTGCGGGCGTTTGTCTTTTAAAGCTCGGCTCAAACGCATTAATTGCGTTTGATATCGATCACCTGTGATTGTTTCACTAGGTTTTAACAGTTCATGGTACACGACGCCGAGCTGGTCCCACCAAATGCAGAGCATGATCTTGGACCCATGAATGTTCGGTTTGGCCGTCGACGTGGAAGCACGGCCGGGATATCCCCATGATTTTTTCCGTTTAGGGTTATCGTAATGAACCCATTTTTCGTCCCTGGTCACAACGCGATGCAGAAAACCCTTCCGTTTTTGCCTCTGAAGCAACTGTTCGCAAACACACCAACGGCTATCAATGTCTCTCGGTTTCAACTCAAATGGGACCCAAGTTCCTTCTTTCTGAATCATACCCATGGCTTTGAGACGTTTTGAAATGGCTTGCTGTGTCACCCTCAATGATCGTGCCAGTTCTTCTTGAGTTTGACGCGAGTCTTCACTCAGCAATGCCTCCAATTCTGCATCCTCAAAAACTTTCTCTCTTCCGCCACCATGCCGGTTTTCCACGTTAAAGTCACCATTCCTGAATCGTTGAAACCACTCGCGACACGTTCTCTCACTAATACAGTCCAGTACCATAAGTACTGGAGAGCATTCGATGAGACTCAGCCGCAGTTTTCTTCATATTGAAACAAAAAAGCAGAGCCTCCCGCAAATGACGAGAATTCGGCTCGTATTTTTTCGTACATTTTCAATCGCGAACGTTACGATCCACACACAAATCGACTAATGTTTGAATGGGGTTATGTTGCCGAAGCTCACAGCTAACTGCCTGACGTCTGCGATCTGTTTATCGCGACCGTTACTTACCACTGTAGCCAACTATTGAAAAACGGCGGAAGCAAAGTTGTACCTTGTACATTTTTCAATTACAATGCTAAGATTTCAGATGAATTTGTAATATAGTTTATCGACAAATATAAAACAAAATTAGTTATGAAATTCACTTGTGAGAAACAATTCTACTTGGTGCCATTTTCTTATTGTTATAAGTGTACTCAATATGTGCACCATCAAGAGATGTACACATTTGAAGACGCTTGTAGAGAGACCTTCGAACATAATTCAGAGTTCCGTGTAAAATGGCATGACAAGATGCGGTAATGCGGCGCCTCAGTTCTTCAGATGTTGTTGGTACTTGCGAGTAAACTTCGTTCTTTATCGTTCCACATAGAAAATAGTCCAGGGGCGTAAGATCAGGTGACGTTGCCGGCCAGTTTACTACAGCACCGCGCCCAAGCCATCGGCCGGGGAACTTAAAAAATTATCATCTCGTACACCTTCCAAATACTCTTTGAAAAATAATTTTTTCAAAATCCTCTTTGATCCTATTGAGCAACTTCTGGTACAAAACTTAAGGATGTGTACTCTCCGATTCATATTCGTAGTATCTGGCCAAAATGTTTTCCAACTGTGACCACTTCTTTAATTTAGTATCTGAAGCCAAAATTCGCTTGAAGTCACTCTGTTCTATACCTAATCTGGCCATAAATACTGTTACAACTCAAATAATCTGTAAATCGAGTTGAGGTAGAAGGAGAGAAAACCAGTTTTGAGGGTTAAACGACCATATATTTTCACACATATTTACAAAATATTATTCAAAATGGCCACCTCCTGCTTTGACACATGATTTTAATCGATCTGGCCATGCATCAATTGATTCACGCACTACATGAAGAGGAAATTTGGCCACGGCGTTCTTCAAAGACTTTTTCAAACTTTCCAAATTGGCATGTCTCTTCTTGCAGACCATTTCTTCTAACACTGACCACAATTTGTAGTCCAGTGGGTTGAGGTCTGGACTTCCAGAGGGACAATCTTTTGCTGCAATGAAGTCGGGCACATTGGACTCCAGCCAATTCTGAGTGGTTTTAGCCTTGTGGCCTGGAGCTGAGTCCTGCTGGAAGCTCCAACTCTGGCCGCTGAACATTGACGTATTTAGGGGCTTCACAAACGGCTCCAGCACTGTCTCTGGTACACTTTTGCAGACGTCTTGACACCTTTTTCACAAAAATGGATGTCTGTGACCCCCTCATAGGACACCCCCCACCAAACCATCACACAAGCTGGATGATGAGTCCTCTGGATCTTCGGAGCCACTTGGCGAGCTGTCTTCGCATCAGGGGCGTACACGCGATCATTTTGCCTATTAAATTGTTCCTCGATCGTGAAAATTTTTTCGTCGGTAAACAAAATCTTGCGGTGACCATTTTGTGCGTATCGCTTAAGAAGTGCTCTGCTTTTAACGACCCTCTGCTTCTTCAATTGGGCGGTGAGGAACTGTCCTGTGCTGCGGCGAAGAGCCTTCAGTCCCAGGTCACTCCTTAGCACTCTGGACATGGTTCTCGTGGCAACATTCATTTCTCTGGCCATCACCTGTTTTCGAACTGGGTTTCGCCGAATTCTTTGCCTCACTGCGTTGATGAGCTTGGGAGTCCTGGCAGACCTTGGGCGACCCGGCCGAGGACGGTCGGACACGCTCTTGGTATCGTTGTACCGTTTTATTGTGCGATACACAAACATCCTGCTGATTTTCAGCTTTTTCAATGTGTTGAATATCTCAGATGGCTCTTTCCTCACCCTGTGCAATGCTATTACTGCAACACGGTTTTCGTAATCACCCCACTCCATGGCAACTGCTTCCAGGAGACAAGAATGGCACTTTGTAGGTTAACCAGCACTGTTTACAGGGTAGGTTCCCCTACTTGCCGCCAGTCTGTGTCATGAGCAAGATGGCTGACTACGGCGCGAAATTTGTAACAGTATTTATGGCCAGACTAGGTAATATTGCCATTCACACACATGGATGTCCATATTATTATATGGAAATGCTCTCCCGTACTTGCAAGATTTCTTTAACATTCCTAAAGCTATAGAATACAATAATATCCTCTGTCACCACTGAACACCATCTCTTACTTAAGCTACTAAGTTTAGTGTCACAAGTCTACTAATCTAAATTTTTCAATGACGTCACTCATCATCCACTCACTATACCTCTAACAGTTTCAATGTATTTTGCTTTCCACTCTTTGGGATCACTCCTTTCCTTCACACTTTTCTTACTAATACTTATACTTCATACTTATGAAGGCACATTATGCAGAATAGTGGGTACTGCATTGTTGTTTAATGTTCATCTATTGGTGGGGAATTCTTGAATATTCCCAAATTTGTCTTTAGATATATCATTTTCTTATTATACTTCTCTTCAAAATGTTGTGTACACACTACAGAATGTTGGGATGGCACAAAGTCCTTCCTTCTAATATTTCTCAACCATTCTTTCCTTTTCTCCTCATCCTTGGGAAATTTGAAAACGGGTATATATTTTTTCTCCTCCTTGTAGTTAGTTCTGCAGCCTGGCACACAGCATTTGTACGGCATCTGTGGAAGATACAAGCAAACATGCTAAATATATAAAGGAATAATACACAATAAAAACAGGTGTTCGCAGAAGAATTCTATATAGTCTGCGTTGCAATAAATATTTAACCTGCATCAAGGTATACTCAATCTTCATGTACTATCAGAGCCTTATAATACTCTGTAATTACTATTACATATTATATGGTTGCAAATTACAATAAATCTAAATTGTGATATTAAAATTACTGTAATACACACAAAACAACAATTCCCTAAATATAATTTTGACCTGCAAATTCAACATTATTGAAAATATATTATGGCAGGTAATACCTTACTGCAATGTAACCAAACTTTTATTGCATAATTGATCTGTTACATTTCAGAATTATGCCATATACTGGTGAAAATAATTACTTTTCAATCAAATTTGCATGTTGGGGAAGCAGGCTATTCCTAACCAACACACATTCCCCAGGACCTGTGGAACATGTTCATGAATACTATAAAGTTATAAGAACGTCAACAAGAAACAGTCATAATCAATAAACATTAAAATTCATACATATCAAATATTTATAGTGTAATGCAGTACATGTAGCATCAAACATTTGAATTTCCTAGAAATATATTTTATTACGTGCACCATTAACCTCAGTTGCAATTACTTAAGTTGTTTTTAACTGTTAATGAAACAATATATCTTCGTAGAATTGAACATTTCTTTTGGCAAAATTTCCCTTTTCTTAACGAAACTTTTTCCCAATTAACCTCCATGTGCAACTTTGGTTTCTAGTTGAAGTGATTTTAAACGCTATTATTTATTATAATACGAATGCTGTTGAGTTTCACTTACCCTTTCGTTGAAATCCTTTTGTTTTGCAAATACCGGATTCAAATATCAATCTTCACATCAATTCACTGATCAAACGAACTCGCACACACCACAATTCAACACCCGAACACGGAAGAAAACATGGAGATCGGGAACACGCCGGCTTCTCCTAGGGCCTGCGAGACACTGTTGCCAAATATTCGGAACATGGCCTTCTGCTAGAGACGGCCGTGGACAGGCCCATTCTGTTCAGTTTGTGTTGCTCAGTCATCTGGCGAGGCACCCACCGTGCACAAACGTTGCGAAACGAAAACTGCTCATGCACGATGTGCCATGCGGTTCCATGTGAACAGCCTATAGCACGCGCTATGTCATCAATCTCCACACGCCGGTCATTACGGATGAGTTGATCCACACGCTGCAATGTGGTGGCAGTTGACACCTCCGCGAGACGACCACGACGCTCCCCATCTCTGATGCTTTTCCCTCCACGGTTAAACGTCTGGATCCAATTGAACACAGCTTTCCGTGAGAAACATTTGTCACCGTAGACGGGACGCATTTCACGATGCGCTTCTGTGGACAGTCCTTTGGCCCACAGAAAGTGCACTACTGCCCGCTGTTCTTCTCGTGCACTCTCATGCAACACGTGCCAAAGTGCACTGATAGCCCCGGAGTGCCTGCGAGATCTCGTACGACAAGCTTGCATATGCTGCCATCTGCTGGCGAAACTTGGCGCGCGCACACACACATTTGCGACTTATTTATTGACTTGCCTTAGAGTTTTTTCGATTCGATTTCCTTGAATAAACCGTAGTTTTTTGGGTCAGTTCTTACACTACTGTTTGTACAGGCTTTTGTAGATATCGTATCTGTAGATTACCGACAGTTCATTTGACAATTTGTCTATCGAAATAAAAAATACCAAGGGTCGAAATGTTCATCCACACGTTTCCAAAGTACAATCGTGCAGCGACTATAAGTTGTTGAAAACGTGTAGAGGTTGAGTGGGACGATTTCTTGCAATAACCCAAAGTTCTTGGGGTCAGTTATTGCACTACCCTTTGTACACGCTTTTATAGGTACGTATCTGTAGATTACCGACAGTTCATTTGACAATTTGTCTATCGAAATAAAAAATACCAAGGGTCGAAATGTTCATCCACACGTTTCCAAAGTACAATCGTGCAGCGACTATAAGTTGTTGAAAACGTGTAGAGGTTGAGTGGGACGATTTCTTGCAATAACCCAGAGTTCTTGGGGTCAGTTATTGCACTACCCTTTGTACACGCTTTAATAGGTACGTATCGGTAGATTACCGACAGTTTATTTGACTATGTGTCTTTCGAAATAAAAAAATAACCATGTGTCGATTCGTGTAAAGGACCATCCGCACGTCTTCGAGAGAATAATCGTGCAGCAACTGTAAGTCGATAAAAAACGTGTTGATGTATTTCTTTGATTGCCGACAGTTCATTTGACAATTTGTCTATGAAATTAAAATAAGCATGGGTCAATTTGTGTAAATGACCATCCACACGTCTTCCAAAGTACAATCGTGCAGCAGCCGTAAGCTGTTGGAAACGTGTTGTGGTTGATGGGATTTCTGTTAATAACCCAATATTCTTTGCGTCAGTTACTGCACTACTTAGTACCCGCTTTTTAGGTGTCGTATAGGTAGATTACCACAGTTCCTTTTGCAATGTCTTTCGAAATAAAAAGAAATCACCCTGGGTTGATTGGTGTAAATGACCATCCGCACGTCTTCCAAGAACAATCGTGCAGCAACTATTGTATAAGTTGATGAAAATGTGTTGAGGTTGAGTGGGAAAATTTCTTTGAATAACCCAATCTTCTTTGGGTCAGTTTTTGCACTACTGTTCGAACACGCTTTTGTACGAGTCGTATCGGTAAATTACCGACAGTTCATTTGACAATTTGTTTGTCGAAATAAAAAATTACCAGGGGTCGATTTGTGTGAATGACCATCCGCACGTCTTCCAAGAACAATCGTGCAGCAACTTTTAGCTGATGAGGGTGAGTGGGGAGATTTCTGTGAATGCAACAAAGTTTTATGGGTTAGTTGTGGTAAAACTATCAAAAATGTGTAAGTTTTGAAACGGTCGTTTGAGGTGGTTTGTGACTTTATCGCATACTTGTGCATTCGCTGTTTAGATATTTTCAGTGGTGTACTTGTATGTACGCACGTTATCAGTTTTTATTTGAAATGCCTGGGTTTTCTCGCTTTTTGTCCTAAAGTTGTTGATCGTGCATTGATGTGTGGTTGACCCTCGTGTGTCGACTTGTACAGAATAAGGGTTGTGTGCGTTCAAATGCGAGCAGGGCGCTTCGCTTCTTGAATGCTGAGAAGTGTGGAATCATTTAACAACACTCACAATGTGTAGCTTTGAAAGAAGGGTGAGCGTCGCTCTCTGTGCTTTTTCTAGAGCGTCGCCACCGGTTTATAGCTAGTGCCGATTCGGCATCGCACTATGGCGCAATTTCAAATGCATTTCCAAAGAGAAATCTCTCTTCTTGTGCAATTGAATATCATTTCCTGTCTTCTGGAGTTCTGTGCAACCGTAAGGAGCACAATACTTCGTGCAAAAAGCAAACTTAATCGAAAAACTACTTCCCTTTGAAGACCACGTACAAATAGATTGCAGTAAACTTCCGGTTTGCCAGCTCATTAGAATTGGGCGGCACGCCCCTGAAGGAGTTTTAGGATTGCAGTTGTAATGCATTTGGTTTGTGTGTTTGTCCTCTGGCACAGCGCTACACAAACTGGTCAGATGAACGTCTGTGAGAATAGGAAATGTTTTCACTACGTTTTTTGAAGATTACTTGCTACTCACTTTCTTGTCGAT
Source organism: Teleogryllus oceanicus (assembly GCA_964035755.1). Taxonomy (NCBI): domain Eukaryota; kingdom Metazoa; phylum Arthropoda; class Insecta; order Orthoptera; family Gryllidae; genus Teleogryllus; species Teleogryllus oceanicus. Next base: position 101,710,449 of record CAXIVR010000010.1, on the reverse strand, counting down.
CAGGCGTTTTACCTTCAGCAATTCGTTTTTTAAATGCAAAACTTGGTTAAGAACAACACAAGAATTATAGCGAACAAAGCGCATACTTCCCATTCTTTTTGATCCGGGCTTTGGACCGGCACTGGCGAAGTTAGAAATATACAAGGTGTACAACGTTGCTTCCGCCGTTTTATCCTCAAAAATATGACCCTTTATTGAGCAAAATGCTTACACAGATATTATTCAAAGTAATGTCCATCGCTGGCCACAACTTTTTCCCATCTTTCCGGCAGTGAGCGAATGCCGCTTCGAAAAAATTGTTCATCTTTGGAGGCGATCCACGAATCAATCCACTTTTTGACATCTTCGGAAGTGTTGCTCAGCCAGGTCGTGGGCCATTGATCGGAACAAGTGATAATCAGAGGGAGCAACGTCTGGAGAATACGGCGGGTGGGGTAGGACGTCCCATTTCAACGTTTCCAGGTACGTTTTGACCACTCTTGCAACCTGGGGCCGAGCATTGTCGTGCAGCAAAATCACCTTATCGTGCCTCTCGCTGTATTGCGGGCGTTTGTCTTTTAAGGGGAGTTTAAATGACCTATCCTTCCCATGTTAAATTTGCTGAAAAGATGACCCGTTTTCTCTAAAATGGCTGCAGCTAAATTTATGAAATTTCTACTAGTTATTCTCTTAAATGTTCTTATGCTATTGCTCTACTTTAATTCATTTTCGTAAGTCAGAAATGAAAATATGTTTTTTTGAAAAAAATTGTACTTTAATTAACAAAAAAAATACTTTTTTAAACACAGTGGGAGATCTACTAACCATATTTACATTATTGTAGAGCTGTGGTTTAGTCATATTGTCCTATTGTCCATATGCATCCAAAATTTCACATTTCTATCACTCATCGTTTCTGAGAAAATGGGTCATTTATACCAAAAAATGTAGTTTTCTGTAAAACGCATTTAAAGATAAACTATTACATTTACATGCGTGTAAATAAAAATAATGGCTAAAACCCTCCTGCTTCATACTCTTCATTCTTTCCTGCATCTTCTAGATTTAATCTTCTTTCTTGTTGCTGATCTTGCTTCTTGGGTCATTTTTTGAGCCTGAACCTCAGCTTTTGCTATTCGCTCCTTGTCAAGATTTTTGAGGATGTGATGTGTCCAAATTCAACACACTCAAACTTCAATCAACAATTTATTGATAGAGAAAACAGGTACAGAGCTATAGTGCCGAATATCCAGGAGAAGATACAAAGAAACTTAGCCGAGTTGTCGTAATCAGTAGAAACACCAAAATATCACTGAGTCACCAATTCTCCGTAGTGGGAAAGTCCGTGGTCGCAGCTCTGTCCGTCGTAATCACAATATTCCAGGTTATATCACTTGTCGCCACACACCTCGCAGTTACTCGGCCGCTCACTCTCTGCCTTTCCCCGGGCCACGGCCGGCTTATATTCGCTCCGGGCCGCAAGGTCCGCAGGCTGGCAGGCGTAGCCGGGGGCGGAGGTTGTGACTCGCCCCGCTCGCTCAGGCGTGGCGGCCGCACATCTTTTAAGGCCTGCGCTTGCTGCTGGCCGCTGCCGCCAGGGGCGGTAACGCCCTACTGTGGCGGCACCTTCGAAACTGTGCGGCCGGTCACGACAGGATGCCTGCTGTATTTTGACACCGTTTTTCCAAAACTTTTACTCTTCCTGCATTCCCATCATTAAATGTTATGACGGCATCATAAACACCAAGCTTCAGTGTTTGAAGTCCCACAAAAACATTTTTTGGAATCCTTGACCACACGATGTTGTTGAATGATTCATTCACATTTTGTGTCTTACCTGTCAAACACTTTTTGAGTGGATCTGGATGAGCCAGGTCCTTATAAATTGGTTTTATTGCCCACATAACTGCTGCAGGTAAAGAGTTTTTATGTGAAAAATTGTTTACATTGCCTGCTGCCTCTGCTTGCTTGTACTTACACCATTTGATGTTGCACTGGCAATGGTTAGGCTGGTCATTCGTTGATGCTTTGTGAAAAAATGTGGCCCACACAGCTCTCTTCATCCCTTCCAGATCATGTGAATTGTCTCTAATGGCTTGGCCATAATAAGCAGTCAACTGCTCAATGGCTGAGTCTGGAAGACGCCCTCTCATTTTTCTCCCATCAGAGAGCACAGTTTTTGACAGTTCACTCCTAATTTTTCTAAGACGTGTGCCCATCCTCTTCTGAACGTGGCATACACATTCTAGCTTCTTTGGAATTAGGTCACCATATGGTCTGCTGTCAACAACAGACTTGGAGCTGGAATCTCCATCACCAATAAACTCTACATATCTCGCACCACGTTGAGATAGAGAGCGTTGAAAGATTATGACAGCAGATGCACTCTCCATTCCTCCACTAGATCCAACATATAACTTCTGACAGTGTGGTTCATGCTGTTTTTTATTTTCTTCATTTTTGGCAAGAAAACTGCAGCCATGACAATGCTTTGACAACCTCTACATCCAGCACTTTGCCAGTGTCAATACTTGTGACAGCTGCACAAGAATTTTTTGATTGGAACCCTCTTTTTTGTCTTGTTCCATCAAATGCATGACGTCTGCGATCTGTTTATCGCGACCGTTACTTACCACTGGAGCCAACTATTGAAAAACGGCGGAAACAAAGTTGTACACCTTGTATATTTTTGTTTTGTAATGTTTTTATTTTTTTAAATTTTTGATGCTGTTGTAATGAGTATTTTTTTTTCGTGTAATTTTCGTCTTGTTATACTTCGAAACTTAGTGTAAAGCGAGAAATTAATAAACATTTTTTATTATTATTAGCAGTTTAAAAGTTCACTTTAGTGTGATACACTTTGAAACATGGGGTAACACACAAACCCACATTACAATCATCACAGAAATAACGTGACTCACTGCGAATATTGTTCTTTGCGCAGACTACACATCTTGTCATTGAATTTTTCTTTTTCCCCTCTGCTATTGGAAATATTTCTGGAAAGTGACGCTCTGTCAATCTCCGTCAATTTTCTTCTGCTTGTCTTCTACCGACGTATCCTTTCTTTTTTTCCGTCGAATACTTCTCCAAAATTTTCCTGATAAGATTCGCATGGAACTTGGCCATGCTTATGTTCTTTCCTGTTGTCACTTTATGTAGTAAGTGTTAATTTAGCACACACATCTAATACATGAAAAAATAGTTTCTTATACCATTTTACGCTTTTGCGTACAGATTCAATGGAACTGAGGATCACGTCCGTTCTGTCGACGGCCCCCATATTTTCAGTGTAATCTAACACGCACTGGGGCTTCTTTATTTTTTTCTTCGGTTTTCCTGTCTTTTTTGTTGCTTTCGGCCATTTTAGCGGTGTTGCATGTTAGCATCCAAACTTCGTTTATCACACCACTTCAGTGCCAACAATACATCCGACGATCGGAACTGCGTTTCCCCTTTCTTCAACTTCTGTTCCATTGTCGGCATATCTTTCCTATTTCTTCCTGTTCCACAAGCGTTCGTGACTGTCGTGAAGCCACGAAAAGACTAGTATACCAATTGTCCACGTATATTGTGTGCCCCTTTTGAAGGTATGGCTTCAATAATGTAGCCACAATATCTCCTCCTTTCCCCAAATTGTTCTCTATATCACTCAATGAGCCAGTATAAACAATAAAGTCGAGATCATTCCACTTTCACAATCGCATAATACGAAGAGCTTGTTACCAAACTTGTTTCGTTTTGAAGGGATGTACTGTTTGAAGAAGAGCCGTCCCTTGAACCATGGCCTACTGTACTGAAGGCCGGAGCACTCAACGTGGCAACGCCGCATAGTCTACATGAAGGGTCCGATGTTAGCCCATCGCAGAACAATTGAAACTTACGAATTTTAAACACTGGTTAATAGCCCTCCGTTTACCGCAACTCTCTAATTTACGTGACGGTTTAAGCATTTTATTATTGAGTAATGACAGTTTAGTTAAATCAAACGAGAGAAAGAAACAATAGACTTCGTTTGCGAAACGTATTGCTCGTAATGACGAAGTGCATTTAATTTTGCACTTGCCCAGTTAGTACATGGGTTGGAATAACGCTATTCACAAATTCTTGAAACAAAATAATTTATTCAAAATATTGCATGATACATAATTCAAAATAATGCGTACATAATAAATCTTACACTCCCTCCACACTGTCCTTCTATTTAAATTTATTAATTTTTCTTTAGAATTATTTGAACCCTTAACAGAAGCTAAGAAATCATTCTGCTCTTTGCAGTAGTTTTTCAACAAAATATTTGAAAAATACGGATCATTTTATAATTACATCGCTCAGAACTGCACCACATTCTGAGCAACTCTCTTCCAAGCCAATAATTTCTGGAAGGGATTCATTTAGAAGGGTCTTTGACAATTGTACAAGTATTGAAAATTGATTTTTCATTTTAATAAATGTACTCTCATATTTCTCCGAAACTAAATGTTCCATTACCACAAACACTTTCATACACACAAATATTACAATGTCAGATGGTATTGAGAGCCCTCTGTTTCATTCCTCAAACATGGAATTATCCGACATATCAGATTCCAACCACTTCATGCATTGTTGACATATCACTTTTTTTTGTAGCTTGAAAGTAACATAGCCAGAAACATAAATTATGGGGAATTTATCTACATCTATTTCATACTGGGAAGCAGCTGACTGAACAAGGTCCTTGAATGTGTCTGAATAACAAGATACATTTTCCATTGTTTCATCATTGACTTCACAAATTGCTTGTTCAAATATTTCTCTGTGAAGCTTGACCTTTTATATTTAGCAGATTTAATGCCCAAGAGTTGCTGCAACTTAATTTTTTTCTGACTCCAAGACCTGAGTCACAGAGACATTATAATTTCCCCCAGAAAGTTGACGGTATGAGCTAAATTTTCTTTCTAGCCTGTCAGTAGAAAATTTCCCAGGCAAAACATACTTTACATCAGGAAGATCCAGGGAACACTCAATAATTTTTTTCATATTAAATGAAGTATTAATTAAGGAATGGAAAGTGTCTTCAGTTAATCGTCCTTTTGTAGAATCCATCATTCGCCACTTCCGTAACCAATCCACAAACTCCTCCAAAAAAATAGTCGAACATCTCCTTTGATGTAAATGGCGAGGCATCAATTTCATTTTTCTTCCAGAATAACACAAGCTTTTGTATTCATTACTGTCCACCATCTATTGATAATATTTAAAAATTCTGCTTCTTGAGAATGACCTGCCTGAGAAACTGCAGCAATTGTTTCTGGATGGAAAACATTGCAAGCTAAACCTACTTGCTGCCTTTCAATAACTGATGGGTACACTGATTTGTAATTCAGTTTCGAAGCACATTTCAGCAACTGCTTACTCTCAGATTTATACAAATTTCTTAAAACTGAAAAAGAAGCTCTGCATAAATCACTACTATGATTTGATTGAGGATCAAATTTTGGAAAAATTAAAGTCTTATCAGCATCTTTTAGATTTATCCAATTATTGCGAATAGATTTAAGGCAATGCACTGAATCAAAAAGAAAATAAATATAAGAATTGAATTTAGGATTTCTCATTTTCAAAGAATTATCCTCACCTAACACACTGAACATTCTTCTATTGACTCGATTATTATCAGCTATGACACTTAACACATTGAAGTTACAAGCTTGAACAGTATTTACAGCTCTCACTGTCATAGCTGATAACTCATCACTTGTCAAGTTCTTTACAGGTATCAAGCCAATAGTTGCTGCCATTGAACCAAATGTGGAAGCAATCATGAATGCCAGAATTGTTCGTGCTGCAACATTATCATGATTATCAGCATATCCAAGAAACGATCCTGACTTATAGTCAATGGATGGAGTGACATAGATTTCATCAACGATTATCAGCATATCCAAGAAACGATCCTGACTTATAATCATGTGTGTGGCAAGAAAAGGATATTTTGATTCCTTACAGCATAATAACAAGACTGAGAAGAAAACACATAATAAACGCAACCTTAATTAGAAGGGTGAATACACTTTTTGTTTTCAAACAACAAGCAAAACTGATCAATTAAAAAAATAACTATTGAAGAATCAGTGAAATCTTCATCTTGATGGGTTTCCAGAAAGGTCTTAATAACACGGAGCTTATTTTTAACGTAATTAACTAAAAGTTTGTACTCTAACTGAGCGTCTTTTGCCAATTGTTTATCTTCTACATACCTCCTGTAGCGAATGAGTAAATTCTCCAATTGAGACCATCTTTCTAGTTTGGCATGGGGCAATATCCATTTCAAATCTAATTTACCTATTTCACTGGACCCAACATACACTGAAACTTCCAAATTTCGAATTTTACACTTGTACTAACTGCAGGAGGACCTTGTTTCCAAAAAAAAAATACACAGGTCTTCACTAAAATATACCTTCCATTTATCACACTCAGAATCACAAATAAATGTCTTGTATTCTTTCAAGCACTGGAAATCATATACTTTGTCTTTATTGAAGAAAGCTTGCTCTTTATCACTTTGTAATTTTAATATTGCATTCTTTCTTTCTTCTGGATCACGTCTTGGTTGTGGAGTTGCCTTACTAAAACGTTCTGGGAGTCCAGGAAAAATTGTAGGCACAGCATCAGAACTGAGACACGGCTTGTCTCTTTTCCTTGATTTTTTCTCTCCGTTGGCATCTACGTAATGTTCTTCAATTGCGACAACACTTGGATGAAAATGTTTCACACATACTACACTTGAAGAGGAAGGATACCAGTCAGCTCTTGGAATGTTCCTCACCCAAGTGGCTTTCCTTGCCAAATTAGATGGAAATTTAAATACAGTTGTGTACCCCTCTGTGTTTGATGCATAATTGCTCGAGCATCCAGGCACACAGCAATGTTTGGGCATCTGAAAAACCGATAATGTAAGAAAATAACACAATTCAATGTTATAGTTAAGGAAGACATAACCTCAGAAACAACTAAAAAACAATGCTACGATTTACACACATAATTCAGAGAAATTTTATTTGTAACTGTAAAAATGCTTACCTCAACCTGTATCTTTAAAGCTTAAAAGGTTGCTGAAGATTTTTCACTGCGCTTTACTCTGAATAATAATTCGCCTGACCAAGAAATCTGAAAACACGACTTTCGCGGCAGCACTTCGCCAATACCTCCAGATTACCACGCCGACACTTGTGGACCACGTTACATGTTGCCAAATTTCCAGTGCTCCGGCCTTCAATGGAGTAGGCCATGCTTGAACGAAATGAGACTCATCGATGGACAAGTTCTCGAACGGGGAGAAAGCGCTACGGAAACTCCGGCGAATTGCATCTACGATCCCACGTATTTTGAAAAGGCGATCCCCGCCATTGCCTACACTATTGTCACAGAAATGAAGCATTCTTAAAATTAGCAAAAACCTATCTCGAGACATGATCTCCCCAAAAATAGGTGTTGCAAAAAGAGGGTCTTTGGACCAGTATTCACTTATTGGAAGTGTTTTCACTCTTGGCATAAGTAAACATACTGCTAAAAAAATGTACATTTCGTCACACATCACTCCATTTTGCAAGTGAATGAGAAAAATTTTCATCCGTTTGCAAGGCATATCGATAAAATTTATTGCTTTCATTTACAATAAATTGAATCAACGACTCCGTAAAAAAACAACAGAAAAAATCCAAAATCCAAAAAAATCCAATCCTTCATCGAGCCCTGTTTTGTTTCCGGCGTCTGAACTATCGAAGGCATGCACAAACGGTCTAAATTCCCTGTTACTCCATGCAATAGAAGTTTTCCTTTTCGCTGCAGTTCTCCCATCATCACTGTCGTCTTCAGAATTAGAACTGCTACCTTCAACTTGTACTCGCCTTCTGTCATTCGACGAACGAACTCCCGAAGATGTGCTGGGCTCGTGGATGCTTGTTCTCTCATCTTCTGAACTTGAATCCGTGAGTGACGACAGTTCATCCTCGTCGCTCCTCGATAGAATTTCTTCTAAGTCTTTCATCGTGTAAAACGACTTGTCTGCCGTAGTCGTCAAAAAATGAAAATCTTAGAAAAGTATCCGTAAAATCAACGTCCAGGAACAATGGTGTTGCTCCTAACGAACGTAACTCAAAGAACTCGCTAGGAGTGAGAGGCGGCTTCACAGGAGCGCTACAACCTAACTCTTCACGAGGAAGGTCTTACACAGGCATGCACAATGGCAAGAATACCAGTATCGAAGAATTGTTTCCACATAACAACTTCAAATAATTTATTGACTCATTGTATCGTATAATTAAGTGAACGAAGTTAATCAATGAATACATTAATGACATTGGATTGAGCGTAATTGTAGAATTCCTTTCTTAACGAAAACCTTTCCAGTGGCAGGTATGCCACGTCCATACCAAACGTAGATGCATCATCGATGTCATTGACCCAGGGCTGGAGGCGCAGTCGAGCAACGGCGGCGAAAGAGGCCGAGACGTGGTCGCACGGCCCTTTTATGAGCTGGCCGGGAGCCTGGAGAGGGGATGGCGCCATGGTCACGTGTGGCTACTTCCTGCCGACTCCTTTGTTCAGCGCGTGGCTCGCGCGTCTGATGCAATGGCTGAGCGAGTGACCAGTGACAATACCGTAACAAGAAGTCACTGTATTCAAGACGACGCTGACTGTAACAATAGGTTTCCCCCACTCATTTCCAGCATTCAGATGTTCAAGGACTACAATAAGTTCTTTAAAACAACGACGGGAAATTCAAATATTACTCGAAAAGAACAGAGTGCGCCAAAAGGCTGTGCGGCACAGAGCGCGCATTCGGGCTTTTAAACGCACCTGTGCGGAATCCGACTCAGCGACAAGAATCTATAAAGTGCAAGATCGCACTTTATAGTGGTAAAAACCAAAAATTGAAGTTTTCATCAAATTTCACAGGTGCCTCCCCTTAAAATGACATTAGCAAACACTGAAGTCACATTCTCATTATATTTCTTACATCTTCACCACATACACAAGAAATATAATTTAGTGATTCATTACAGTCTAAACTCTGCTATTAATGGATGGGGTTGATACATGCTAAGTCTTCAGACGTGTCCTGTCTCGAGTCGTTGCAGGATACTACTTTATTACATCATGAATACTTACACGCAATGTTTCTCTCACAAATCTATGTATACATTTCTATTTTCTTTCGCGGTAGTATATGCATGCTTTGCAAACATTGGAGAATTGACAGATTCTAGCGAAATGTCCTTGTAAATCAATTGATGGAGGTAAAACTTTACCATTCTGATCGAAACTTTTAAAATTCTTTCGATCTGTAGTTTTATCTGCACAAACATCTGAATCGAAAAGAAAGTCAGAGGGGAGGGGAAAGAAGAAATGAGGGAGAGAGGAGAAAGTCAACTATGATAATTAGCTATTAAGAATCGACTAATTATTTTTAATTATTAATTTGTAATAGTAAAATGTCATAAATCCAGTGAATGAATTACATTCCACCATGGCATTTAAGATTTTATTCAGGTTAGTGTGTAATGTCTCTGAAAAATTCTTGCATTTTTTCCGTGTTTTTTGGTCTAGAATCTTAAAGTTTGAAATCCATGACGTGACCAGCTTCAAGGCGTAATGGCTCATTTCTCAACTTACTTTCGCACTGCGAACAAAAAGCACGAACCTCAGATTTTGACTAACTTTAAGTGGCATAATTTCATTGTGAGCTTTTTTTGTTGTTGGTCTTAAATAGTAATCTGAAAACGGTTCAAATAATGTATCTCTTTACGTTTTCGTGAAAGTATTTTAAATTGTTTTTACAATAACTTTTATAATTTTTGGAATCGCTAGTAAATAATCCTTCAATAGAACGCAGACATTTGATTCGATTTAAAGTGGACGGTTATCATGAGCGCCACGTTAATCTTCAAAGGTGTCGTTGTCTAATCTTTTTGAAAACCTTAAACTCCTTATCGACACTTGGAACAGTTCTCAGATTGTTTAACGGCAAGCTTCTGGTGTCCTGCTTCGCACAACCTATATTCCCATTCCTTGTTGCGGCAAATCGTGGGGTTTTTAAGTTTTGTTTGACATTGCAATCTTCAGTTATGACATATGATAAATACGTATCAGGCACTTCTTTTCTCTGTCCATTATAAAACAATTCATTCAATTCATTTTGCTGTTCTAGCGTACTTTCTGATAGTTTTTCGGGTAACATTTCTCGCCACTTGCTCGGATCCTTTTTGCCTCTTTCTTTGAACTGATTGCGGCAGTAATTCTACCTTTTCCTGCTGTTAACATGTTGTATTTAAATGGAGAATAAAAGAAAATCCATCACAAATCGACATCAACATACATCATTACGCACACGAAGTATGGGCAGTTCGCGCTTTCGTGAACAATGAACGCTCCCTCATTCTGAAATGGTGAAACAAAGAATATTCTATACATGGCCTTTCAAATAAAACGATTTCCGGAAAAAGGGTCCATAGACTTCTAGAGTGTTTTCTTTTTTTCTTTTCCTTCAGAAAGCTCAATTATCATTATCACCAATGTTATTTAAACCTAATATGCTTGGAATAGAACGATGCTATTCTAATATTAGGAATTGTTTTTACCCTCAGGACGAGCGACCCAGCCGCTTTTATTTTAGTCATAAAAAATAGCTATACTCCCTGAAGTATCAAAAAAAAAACAAGGATCCTTAAAATGATTTTATTCAAGACCCGGTACAATAGCTAAGTGCCGAATCACAAGAAGATTGTACCGTTAGCGAAGCCGTGTTGTTATAATCCAGAGGAAGTCCCAAAATCTGTCCAGTCACTGAATAACCGTAGGAGAGTTCCAAGTCCGTGTCCCAGTCGTCGTTGTAATCGCTCTCCACTCTTGAAACACCAAAACACTCGCCAAGATACGCTCACTAATACTGCCACTAGCTGTGGAGTAGGGGCGGGGCCGAGTCTCTACCCGCCTGCTCGGGCGTGACGGCCGCGCGCAGCCGGGCTCGGCTGGCTGGCACCGGTTGTCTCCTTCTGTCGCCAGGGGCGGTAACGCTCCGCTGACGTCACTCGGCGGCGGCTCCTTCAACTGTGTGCGGCCGGTCACGACACTAACTTTGCAAGCAAACAAAACTTTTTGGCCATTATTTTATAAAACAATTATTGTGTCATCTGTGACAGGGAAACTCGAAGCCGTATCATTTTTAGAACGTTAGGTTTTGATAAAATTGTAACATCTTTCTTTCAAATCTGGAATCTTTAAATTTGCGAAGTAATTTCTCATCAAAACTACAGACTCCCAACACCGTAACAACTTTTTGCAGTAAAAAAATACCATTTAAAGCTTCTTTAAGAAATTTTGTGACCTCATCGTGTGCCAAAAAAATAGCTGATAGTGTTCGGTTCGTAACGTTTTGTGATTTATTTTTCAAAAATTCATTTACGAGAAACTGTACGTTGACGTGTCCATTCTATCTTGTCTAGCCACATTTTGTAACCATTTAAAATTTTGACCAAAACTAGTTTGGGCTGAGTTTTCCGACTGCAAAAAACTTACTAGGCGAAGACGTTACACACGTGTTTGTTAAGCCGCAGATAGTACGTCGAGAGCTCGAAACACAAGGAAGAAAGAATAAAAACAAAATTATACTCGAAACTAAAATAAACACGAAAATTCCAATAAAGAATTGCCACCTGTATTATTTCAGTCATATAGATGAATTTTGCAGCTCTCACAACCAATCTATATAAATGAGGTCAATAAAGAAAGATATCACGGAGATCGACGAATTTCACTTTGACTCTAGTCACTTTCCTGTTCTAGACTTTGTTATATCCCCCCCTCCCCAAGTTGTGATAATCATGGAAAGAATTGGGACTGTTTATTATATCCCCACGACTACATTAGGGTGAATTTCTTTAGGAGTGAAATGACTACCACTTGGGAATTAAAAATTGTTCTATGTTGGTAGAGAGCATCCTCTCCTTTCGCAGCGCTTGCACTTTGATCAGGAGTTTCACTCTGAGGGCGCATTAAAACGTGGATTATTATTATTATTATTATTCATAAAACATGCAAAAAAACACTAAACTGTTTAGTTTGTATGCACAATAGTGCCAAACTACTTTTTCTTGGAGTCATTCTTCATTGTCATTTTAATTCAATATTTCCAAACATATCATGACCTAAAGAGTATCTTAAATCTCAATTGAATCCAACTCAGTAAAAGTGAACTGACATCTCTCCTCTTTACTTTTCTGCATTTATTTTTATTATACTTTCTGGTTATTAAGTACAAAACATGCCTCCAATGAAATTAATTGTGAAATGAAGTAATTATTTGACAATTAAGACCGTAAATCGATGCAATTCCTGAAATGAGCTCTTATTTTGACCTTAAAATGTATTCTAAGGTTTATTGTATTTAAAATTGATGATTCACAAGATTGATTGATTTTAATTTATTTTACGTCAAAAACAGTTAAAAAATGTGTGTCGTGGTATGAAGAGAAGTGTATTCTGTGCACGTTTTTCTAATTCTGGGATCCCTACCTTAAACCAAATGCAAGTTGAAGTCTGAAAACAGAAAGAAATTAGCGTTTTTTGGCAAAAATTGTTAACAAAGTATTAGCTCCGGTATTAATAAAATATATTTTCAAAACCAAATCAGCTACTTTGAATTCTTATCCTTCATCATGCCCTTCATGAAGGAATTGCCCCTTAAGTCATCCTCAGCTTGGAGAACAATCATTTGAATAACTTTATATCCCACTGAACTCGAGACAACGTGCAGAGATAATGAAGTTACATTTAATTTGAACAGATAATGAATGATAATGCAAGTATAGAGTATGAGGTGCCTCTAACTGGTCTCAAGGTTTCATAAGGTAATTAAATCGACAAATTTCAATTTCATAAATTAGAATAATTTCTGCACATGTTTAAAAATGAAATGTACATTTTTTCTATAAAGAGAGAGATATGTTCTATATTCAGTATTCTCGGTGATATGTTCTGTGCTTTGCATTCGTATTGTAAAAATACTTTTTGAAAGTGTGAGATGACGTGTACGATAATTGCCAGAAAAGTCTTACATTATTTTTAAAAGTATTATTGTTACATATTCTGTGTTTTAATGCATATGCTTTGTTTGCTGTTAATGTTTTGTTGTTGTTTTTTTACTAATTCAGATGAATAAAATGATATATTTTGTATTCTTTTTGTATTCCCGCAATAAAAGTGTGCAACATGGATGACATTTTGAATTATAGATTCTTACCTTCCCTGAGTTTTCTGTTTCATACCTAATTTGTTTTCAGAAATTTGTTGTAATACCTCCTCTCGTGCTAGGAAGAGAACAGGAAGAACAGAAGATCATGATGATACAGGGACTTACCATTGCATTTGCGGTGCAGAGTGCAAAAATGTAAAATGATGGCCCCATTGGCTATATTTTATTGATTTATTTATGTAGACTTCTCAACAACCTAGTAGATAGTTATTACAAATTTTCAGAATCTATACATCATATTTTGAATTATGAGTGGAAAGATCAATTTAATGTTTTTATAACTGGTTACAGTCTTATGAGTGGGGTCTGAGATTATCATCATAAACCGAAAAAGTGATTGGCCATCTTCAAATCTGTTCAAGAATAAATTGCCACCTTTATGGATCAATGGAAAGCCAATCCCAGATCCTGTGAACAACTGTGTCAACATTTGAGAGAACTCCTGTTCCTGCTGAATTTTATAAATTCTTTATTGCATACGTGTTGTTTATTATCACTCAAGAAATATCTACAGTAATATGCATTACTGCTGTAAAATATTAAATTTAGTACAACTGGGCATCCCTTGTTCCAAATAGTCTTCTATAATTCCTTATTTCTTAAATATGTGTGATTATTTTATTGAAGAAATATTCATGTTGTAATCATTGCTGTTTTAAGTAATTCGACTTGTGTGTGTAATAAAAGAAATGAAATCTGTTAAGGGCTGTGATAACATCAGTTACGCATTGTTTAAAGATTGAAATATTTACCTTATTTCTTAAGTCTTTATAGCGCTGCCAAAGGCCTAGAGGAGTTACAAACTTCTCTTCTGTGCTATGAACTAAAAATATTAAATTAAGTAATAATATTATTAACAAACAAATACATAAATAAAAGTAAAAATATTAATTTGTTTGAAATACATTCAACATATTTCTTATTATTGACTAAAATAAATTAATTGAGAGATACTGGTTAAATGATTTTTAAGTCAAATTACACACGAATTCAATTTTATTTAAATTCTTCTTTTTCCTCTGACAATAATGCTAGTTTTAATATTATACTCTGTATAATTCAACATAAAAATACAAACTTATCTAAATCATTATTCAGTTCATCTAAATCAAAATATATTGCTGTATTGAAATCAATAAATATAGCTTCAATATAACTGGATTCATAAAACAATCAAGTGAACTACCACACACTGCTTAGACACTTCACTTGCTTAGAGACATGCCAAATTCATGTGAATACTATGGAATACTACTTTATTAGAGAGCACTATATGAGTGTGTATATCAGTGCTTAAAAGTAACAAATGAAAACATCGCATCTTTGCTCAGGTAAAACAAAATGGGACTTTCACTAATTGTATCATAATTATTTATTTTGCGAGTAGGAAAGGTGGTGACACAAGGCCAATAGGACGTGTGCCCCAATCCTACGAGCAAAATAAAATCACTTTCACCGTGAATCTTTTATTAGTATTACTGCCTTTTATTTTAATTCAAAAATATAAGTCACCTAATTATGTACCGTTACATAACGGTCAAAGGACATTATTATGTTTGTTTCTTGCTTTAACAGTTGTATCTCAACATTTTAGCATTGTGCCATTTTTAGCACTAGTGCTAAAAATTGAACTTTTAGCATGTTGTCCAAACCTTAACCGTAACTGCACTTACTAGTGGCTTTAAATATAATAAAAATAACAAATATTGATTTATAAATGTTATCTACTTTTCCTTACAAGGTTTATCTTTCCGGTTCCAGTTTCAATTTTATCGAGATGCATTGTAACATCACATTCTTTTAACCAATCCAGCTTTGATCCCACCTGTTCATTATAACATAATACTGCATTTA
Source organism: Teleogryllus oceanicus (assembly GCA_964035755.1). Taxonomy (NCBI): domain Eukaryota; kingdom Metazoa; phylum Arthropoda; class Insecta; order Orthoptera; family Gryllidae; genus Teleogryllus; species Teleogryllus oceanicus. The sequence goes on along the minus strand of CAXIVR010000010.1, from coordinate 101,695,316 downwards.
AAACTAGAGCTCAGGTGTTTACGACATACAGATGTTGAAAATAAGGGTGAATTTACAATTTAACATTTATGAGAACATAACCAAAAATATGACTTGGAAAACTATATTTTTTACAAAACTCCATCAGAGTTCCAAGTAAATATTTTCTACTTCTCTTATCTTTGGTTGTAATCTATTAAACGAGTTCTTTTTGGACCTTCTATTACATTTTTTGTGGTTTAGCTCATCTTGGTACCCCCACTACTTAGTACAGGTTACCAGAAAGTGCAGGATCTTAAGTTCAATTTCAAATGAATTTCATTATTTGATATTCACAATTTTGTCGCATCCAATGACAGAGTACACACTGATCTTCATGCTCCATCACTTATACTATTACAAACTGTCAGATCAGAAGAGGTGTCTGCAAACACTTTGTAGAGAATTAAGACTGTCATTTACTGCACATAATAATTCTTTAACATTTTCTCTCTGAACTGTGATTCCTCAAAGAAAATAATTTTAAAACAAAATTATCTCTTCATATTATCTTACATTATTGGGGTATACTTTTAAATTATAGATCAACATTATTTTCACTCTAATGAATAATTTGCATGCCTTTTTAACTCCAAAAATTCAGATCAGAATCAGCAATAATCTTTCACTTTTTTTCATGTCAGTCTGCCTGCAATACCAATCTATTAAAAAGTAAAAAGTTAATTAATTATAGTAAATATTCTCTAATAATAAACAAGAGCATGAAGAAGGCTAGCAAATGTATCTGCCACACTTAATGTACCAGCTTTCTGAAAGACAGAAGAACCTGTAACAATCAATAAATTATTACCATTACGCTATGGTTCCAGTAGCATACTTCTATTTGCCTTTCACACATACTAAAAAAAACTCACCACTTTCAGTACGAACTGCTGCCTGTGCACAAGCACCTGGGGAAAAAAAGTGGTAAGACTCTCTTTAAACAATCTACGGTTGTATAATCAAAATTAATATGCTCCAAACAAAATTGTATGCTCATTTGCAATCTTGAAAAAATCTGTCCTGTTTGAAGCTCTATTGCCAAGAGGGACAGATGAAAAAAAATTTTTTTTAAATCTTACCAGTTATAGCCATTGAAGTTGGTGACAATCTCGATGGGGTCAAACAAGGGATCTGAAAACAAACAGAAACATAAAATAGAAGTTCCACAACTTTCAACTAAATTATTTGAATGCCCTTTCAAGACAAACACTTAACATGAATACTGTCAGCAAATGTATTGGGCACATTTCCTACAGCATACCATAGTTTCTCTATCCATAAATGATCAATTATTATCCCAAGTTTTCAGTAGCATTATTGTTCCCAGTTACATGCTGTTGCAGAAAATGCTCTTTGCATATAGACTCACTAATAGTTAACTGTGCATTTGGGGAGAGCTGGTTCCCAATATCTTTTAGCCATAGCCTCTTAAACAAATTATTTATTTTACAGTCGTAATTTAAAAAAAAAATTAACAGCAGCATTAATCTACAAATTACATGCATAAAAACGTAGGATACGAAAAATTAAACTCACTTTTTCACATTTCTTGGAAACCCAAATCATCACGTTTTAATGGCTAATTTTCTTTTAAATTTGTGCAATTGGACACCCAGCATCATCTTGTAGTCATAACACACACTTCAGACAATGCGATTCAGCTATAAATCACTAATTTCTTTCCTAAATTCAAAGTAACTGGTGGCTAGACAGCGGTAACGGTCCCACAATAAGCACGTATAGAGTCTATACTATAGACCACACATCCTACGCTGGAGACAGAAATTCAACCGAAATCAGGGGACCGAAATTGACCGAAATCCAACCAGCTCAGATAGCGCAAACTATAAAGATAAGTAGTTCACAGATTTACCGTTAGAGCATGTGGTGAAACTACGGTTGCATATGGCGTCGGGCGTGAAATTCAAATAACGACATCTACCGGCGTATCTAGTGACATACCACTGGTGTAGCGCTCCGGAGGATGCGCAGTAACAGCCAATCACGTTTGAATCCAGGGATGAAGCGAAAACGGCGGGCACTCGTGTGCTGCGTGCAATTTGCAAATGCATTTGCTTCCCATCTGCGAAGGAGTGGAGACCTGTTTTATAAGGCAGTGCGACAGCGGCCAGGCTTTTCTGCGATTTTGCTGGCGTGGGAAAGGTATGTTGTGGATTTTTACTATAAGTTATTAAAATTATGTATTTTATGTGATTTGCCTTTAATTATTACAGAAGCATACATCAATCAATTCATACGATGCTTATGGATATTTGATAACATTTACTACCAAACATTTTTTGTTAAACAAAGAAATTTAAAATTATTTTCGTGTGTAGGTCAAGGTGCCTAAATGCTGCATTAGAAATATTGAATAATAAAAATCGAGTGGCTTCAACTGTTAAATATGTAATAGCTTTATTGAAAATACTTGAATATAATCTGGTATGTTAGTTATATCTGGTTAGTATTCTCTCTGATCTAGGCAGGGACTGTATATTCTTTTATACTTTGTGTGTTGGAGATAAATTTTTGTTTATGAAGAAAATAAATGTGAAATATTTATTTGTAAATGGTCTTAAGGAATGAAGATTATTAACAGAAATAAATTGTTGTAACTTGTAAAGAAGCTTCCAAACTATTGTACATAACTTACATAGTTTATTTCCACCATGGTCACTACCAGGTGTGTTCCTGCCCGGAGCGTATATACTACTGAGAGTATGTTCCTGTCTGCTCTCATGATCAGCTGATGCTGCAAGAGGTGGTGCAGGGAGCAGTTCCGGCGTGCTGTGTTATTTACCTCGCTTGATTGCCTGAAGAATATGTAAGGGAACGTGTAAATACAGCGATTGTCCAGGACAAAAGTTCGTGTGAATGAGGGAGCTATTAGTCTTCTCTACGTTCGTGGGTCTGTTTGATTTTCAAACAAGTTGACGAGGTGAGTTATAGTGGTTTGATGAAGTCTCGTGTTGAATATTTCTAATTAGATTTGTTATGATGTGAATTATATTTTTACTTGATCGTATATACGGGAGTAATATACGTAGTTTAGAGGAAGTTCTGTAATGCTGCGGAAAATCGATTTCGAGATTTCAACGGAAATACGTTTTGGGGTCTCCTGGTGCTATCAGCACACGTTTTCTTGAGCCCTGGCATTGCTAGTGAGAAGAGTGGGAGTAGATTTATTTTGACACAAGGAATTTTATTTCAAATTTGCAAGTCTTTGCCATCCTTTATTCTTAATTTAACTAATGATGGCAAAGGAGTGGGGGGGGTAAGTATTCCGAAGCTCAAGAAAACGTACGCGTATAAAGGGTTTTCCTTTTGTATTATGTCCATCCGTCTGTGAACATTACTCGCGCCTAAATCATGCGTTCGATCTTTTCCAAATTGAAGAAACCCCTGTCGATCTGGCTCTGGATGAAACTTTTAAATTTTGAAAAACTTAAAATTTGGTGGTTCTTTATATTAAGCTCCCCGAACATTTTCAGAATGTTCCCAAAAAAGACTCCTAAATTTTTCTTAAAATTCTTGGTTATGTTAGCACTAAACGAACCCTATAAGATGACATAACCGCTCTATTCTTTTGGTTTTTCAAAAATTACATAATTGTATTTTTTTTACTTGACTCTCATGTCGGTAATATTTTCTTCTTTTATAATTTCTTCACATTACTGTATTTGAGTACATGTGCTTTAAATAATGTCAAGTAATGGAAAAGTTTCTCGAAACCTAAGGATTTCTGTGAAAATGAGTTCAAAATTCTGCATTTTTCAGAAACACTTACACGCAATTTTCTCAAAAATGGCTCCAAATTTTTTCTTCAAAATTCTCGAATGGATAGTGCAAATTGCAGTCTTTAATGTGCTGTAAAGTTCATTTTAGTGTTCATTTATTTTTTCAAAAATTACTAAAATGAAATTTTTGCAAATGTGTCTCCCGCTGTTAATATGTACATTTCAATCGATTTACCTACAATATTGCATTTGTGAGTGGAAGTGCTTCAAATGACTATCAACATAGTTTTTTGAAAACTCAATTCCTTAATTTTTTAATTAATCGTGGTTTTCTTAAAAATGGCCTATAATTTTTCAATGAAAAGTTATATTTAGGATGGGTTTATGCTTTTCTTTAATATTCTTGAAGTATTATTTTGATTTTACTATTAAGAAACCAAAAAGTTAGGAAAATGTGAAAAATAAATTACTTCCAGCTATGATAGATGGCAGCTGGCCAGAGAATGGAGCAAGACCTTTAAGCCAGTCTACACCAAGGAAATGAGAAAAATTTGCTGCAAGAAAGTGTGTGCCATTCTGTAGCAATTCTACTTGTTCATGTTAATTGACTATGCCGTCATTTGGAACAGTATCGTGCTAGACCTGTCTTGTTGCTAATTCTTGGGACAATACAACAGCTATTTATGTTGGTATTTGTATTTACCCATAAGGGAAAATGTGACATCTGTACTAAATAACTTAGACTTTCAGTCTTTTGGTTACGATTTTTAAAATGAAGTTTAAATTGGTAGTGTGAAATCAGAGGATGAAAGTTTGTAGCGAACAAAATAACGCAAATAATAATACTCAAATTTCTTAAGGAAACAGCTTAGTATATTCAACTTCACAAAGGAAATTGCCTTCCATGTTTAGATGCCATCTATAATTGAAATGATTTTAATTACATTTAAATATGTATTGCTTTGTTTTAGAGGCTCCAGAAATGGAAATGTATGGAGTCTTTACTTATCTGCTACCAATGCTGCCTGGGGGACTAGAGCAGATAATGGTAAACATCATTTGGCGTGAGTCTCCTGGATGCTGTCTGGATATGTGACTCAACTAGAGCAGAAAATATCAAAAATCATTTGAGTCAGTAAGTGAAGAATTATCAATCAGTTGTTTAGCTTCTACTTTTCTTTTATTTTATGTGAAAAGAAGCTGTTTTTTCTTATGGGTTAGGAAGTTAATGATCATGTGATAATGGCACACAAAAATATCCAAAGACAAAGATATGGCCTTGGAGGTTAACTACAGAAAGTGTTTATTATCAAAATTTTGTTTCTTTGTTTGCTTCAATGTGCTTCAGGTTTAAATATTCTGTATTTTAGGTATGCAGAAGTTAAATCAAATTTTTATTTTTCTCCTAGACTGTTGAAGTTCATTTCAAGTAGTAAGCAAATGTTCTTTTGATACATCCAGTAATGAGATTTGCTACTTTGCTCATGGAGGGAATTGCCTTTATAGTGTGCTCTTATAAGTTATCAGCGTTTGAAATATTGGCTGAATTTAAATTTATACTCGAGAAAAAAAAGGATCCTTTTTTCAGAACTATAAATTCAAAGAATAGCTTCAAGTACGCTTTTCAAATCGGTTAGCAGAGTACACTTGCAATGGGTTATCCACATTTGTAATGTACTTTCTCAAAATACAAATGAAGAATTGTGTACAGCATTCAAAATAGTTTATGAAATCACCAAGTGGAACCAAGTGCGTTATGAATTTAATGTGAAGTCAATTGGTGACTGAATGATGAAGCAGGAGAGTTCTCATAATGTTAACTTGTTTGTGAATAGAGCATGGAGATTTAAGATATTTCATTGTGATTGGAATGCAATGCAGTGTTGCCAGGTGCGGACGATTGAGATTCGCCATCACTGATTTAATTTCCTGCTAAAAACCGCAAGATGTCATTTACATTCTTCTGCTAAAATCCCGCGAAATTCAAGACCTTTAACCGATAAAAATCGAATCTAAAAATATATATAACATAAAGAAACATGATATTTTAACAATATTTTGGTTATCAGGTAGGGAGATAATATTAATTTGATTACAATATATTATTTTATTTAAAATCTGTGCAAAATGTAGCGTATAAAAACTGTATAAACATATTGTTACATAAATTATATAAATGAAAAAATGAAAGGTTGATTAAAAATTTTTAATTTAACATAAGATAAAGTTTGAATATCTTCAAAAAATTAATCGATTAACTTTTGAATAATGTTCATACAAAATCTAACAAAACAGTTAAATCGTCCATATTGTCTGAGCCGGACTTGTATTTTCATTCGCATTTACTTGTAAAACCTTTTCTGGGAACGTATAATAATCGTAACATTTTCCAACTCTTCAAAGTGAATTGTTAAAATGGCATTCAAAGTTTGTTTTTAATTTGTTTCGCAATTTTGTTTTGACTATATTCATTAAACTAAACACACGTTCAATTTCAGCATTCAAATGCGGTAAAATCAAAATTGATACAGCAAATTCAGATAATTCCTTAAAAGGACGCGAATTTGAAGCATCAACATATTTTGTTACTTTGCCCCAAAAACCGATTGTACTTTGAGTCTCATTCCAATTGACTAAATGAATGTAGTTAAACTGGTGTTAAATTTGAGTAATCAATCGTATGAAACATTGAACAGCTTGAAAAGCTCGGACAAGCTTTTTTTATTACTACGCAGTGTATTGTTAACTGACAATGCTGAAATATTTTCTAATATTTCAATATTGTCTGGTAATTGTTGTTTTAATTGTTTGAACAATGACAATAGAAATGAAATGCAACGGTCACAAAGTACACACTCAGCTTAAAGTGTAATTTTACCTTGTTTTCTTAGTCTAATTTTGGCTCTGCGGCATAATTTAAATATGTCTTTTTCATTATATAATCATCTATGTTGCAGTGTAATGGATCAATACCCCTGTTTGGAATTATGATTTTTTGCGCTATAGAAAGAGTTAACATTTTTAAATCTGTCAGAAGCTTTGTTGGATCAACGTGATTAGACTCAAAAATTTGTTTCACTGCTCGTTAAATTGAAAGCCACTGAGTACCTGACAACTGAGGAATTTTTAAGTGCTCATCGCCATTATTAATTAATTTATATAATTTGCGATATGCTAGTTGCCATGCTGACAATTTACTGAATCAATTGTAGATTTCGTAGATCAAAAATTCTAGACATTGTGGCAAAGATTCTGCAGTAGCATGTGATACAGCGAGTTGTAATGAATGACAAGTCATCAGATTAAAATAAGCTCCGGTACGTCTTCTTTTAATTTTGCATACACCCCATTGTTGCAAGCTACCATGACACTAGTATTGTCTGTTCCTATGCCTTTCAAATTTTTAATATTCACATTGAAGCGATTGAGCGCCGATTTAATGGCTGATACAATTGAATTTGCGTCTCCCGCTTCCAATTCGACCAAAGCTAATAATGTTGATATGACTCCTTTTGTTTAAAACTATAATAAATAATTGAAATGCCTAATAATTTTGTAAAAGAAATGTCGTTTGACTCTTCCAACAGTAAGCTGAATGGCCTATCTCCAATATCGTCCAAAAGCTGATCTTCAAAGTGTTTTCGAAGTACAGTTTTTATCACAGCACTAAATTTTGTTAGATGCATCTGAACCCCACATGCTACTTTACTGTCTGCAAAGATGTCGTGATACAAGTCACACAAATTGTCAGTAGATACAATCGAGCAATGAGTGACAATATAGAGAGCCGTTTTAGCTACTGCGTTTGCAGTCTCATTCGTCGATTTTACAAACTGCAGTGTCTTCTGTCTTGCAGCCGAAAAGGTTCACTAGCATCAATATGCTTTTTCGTCTTAGCATGATCCTCTAAATCACAATGCTTCGCCATCAAATCACATTTGCAGAACCTGGCAAAAAATTATAACTTAGCTATCTTAGCATAAATTAAAAGAAATATGGGTTGCAAATAATTTGCAAATTATTTTTTTATATAAATATTTTTCAAAGAATTATTGGAAATATAATAATCTGAATATCAATATTATTAGCATGAATAATAAAAAAAATAAGAGTATGTTATTGTTCTCATGTGACTAGCATGCTCAATATCTAATTTGTTTTTAGAAGAATCATATTTCTCTTCGTCAAAATTATCTTCGCCACCAAGGACCCGACAAAACAAAAACAGATTTGTGTTACATTTTTATGACGTGAATACTATTGGCGTATTGGAGTACTGGCATTTTAAAATAATAATAATAATAATAATAATAATAATAATAATAATAAAGGACAGACAATTCAGTCCACATAAGTGCGTCCTTTACTATTATTTTAAAATGTTTATGCTCGAATACACCATATGAGCATAATCTTCAATGGCGTGTTCCGATATTAAGAATATTTTCTATTGAAAAAGGACACACAATTGAGTGTACGTAAGTTCGTCCTTCGTCAATACAAAATATTCTGAATATCGGAACATGCCACAATATATTATTACATATACATTTATGAAAGAACTATAAAAATGAATAAATTGTTAGTTTTCAATTTTTATTTAAAAATTTGTCTCTTATAAAAGATTCAATAAATAAATAAATCCGCTTATATTCCGCAACGGTACTAAAAACTCTGTATTTAGTTATTATGAGTATAAAAAAAAACGATGTATTTAGCGGGAACCCGCTGATCTGGCAATGCTGATGCAATGATGTATGAGTAATTGCTTTGATATAACTTTGAATTTCAGTAGGTACATTTTGAGGATTTCATGACTTCTACATGAAGTGTAATACATGCAAAAGGGACATTTTCCACTTTTTAAGAAATTACAGAAACAAAGAAAAACTTTTAACATTTTCTGTCCTCACGACATGTACTTCCCTTTCCGAATGGAAAAGCTTCATCCCCTCATCTGACAATTTAAATTTGTATTTATTCAGGTAGTATAATGTACCATATATTCAGGTAATATAATGTAGTATACAGTGGTGCTGTTAAAGTTTGTAGATTCATAAATTTCATTCACAAAATCCTTAATGTAGCTCAAGATTTATGTAGCCTTTGATAGTATAATATAAGCACAATTTGTTGATGCATAGGCCTAAGTGCAAACTTGTATCAAACAATTTCCAATTTGCAGGCAGGTTAACGGGACTTGGTCGGAAGAATTTGACTACAGTAAAACCCCTTTTTTACACTTTTCAGGGGACTGAAGGAAAAAAGTGTAAAATGCAGGAAAGTTAAAAAAACAATAGTCTAAGCGAGTACTTACATGTTTTACTCAAAGGACTTGTTTACATAATTATTATTCAATAACATATCACACTTTTAATACATTTACAAATTATACTTTAAATACACAAAGTTACTACAGTAAAACCCCTCTTTTACACTTTTCATGGGACCATAGGAAAAATGGTGTAAATTGCGGGAAATGTAAATAAGGGGAAATGATTTTTTCTCTTCAAAACTATAAATAAATTGTATTTAAATACTAAAAGACCAATAAGAATTATAATATTCAGTATTATACACAAATAAGATTATAAAGACAAAAAGAAATCAGATATTTTGGTTTGTTTTCTTCGTTTAGCTAGGACTGATTGAATTTGAGACTCTAGTTCATACACTTTATCAAAAGTAGTATCACCACCATCTGCAGCAGAGAGGTATTTTTTTATTGTTTCTAGGGCTGCAAATGCTTGTGCACTCGTGGAAGGAGGTTGATCATAATCGTAACTATCATCTTCACTTCCATCAGCATCTTCACCAACAGCATTGTTTTGAAGATAATCTTGAACAATATCTTCTAATGATGATTGTTCATCAGCAGTACGAACATCATTGTCCACAGATACAAACTCTTCAAATGAAGTTTGAGACTTAATACTTGTCCAGCCCTCACACTCAAAATCAGAAGCATCTTCCACGACCTCTTCTGTATCTGCCAGGAAGCCAGCTTTCTTAAAACAGTTAGCAATAGTAGACTGCTTTACTTCCCTCCATGATTTTGCAATAAAATGCAAGGCATCTAATATCGAAATCTTAATTTCTGCTGCATCCTTACCACATTCAATGTACCTTAAATATTTCTGGACTAAATTTCTACGATAGTGCACTTTGAAATTATTAATGATGCCCAAATCCAAAGGCTGCAGTACACTTATGCATTTGGCTGGGAAAAACTCCATTCTTATGTTTTTTAAATTCAACGTTTTGGGATGTGCTGGGCATTGATCTATAAATAGAAGGATTTTTCTATTTTGTGCTCCCATTTTAGCATCAAGAGCATGAACTTGCTGAGTAAATAACTCTGAAGTCATCCATGCTTTTTTGTTTGAGGCATACGATGTTGGCAATGTTCTTATGTTTTTAAAGCAACGTGGCTTTTTTGCTTTGCCAATAACAAACGGACGCAGGGTTTCCGTTCCATTTGCGTTTGTCCCCAACATTACCGTGACATTACTTACTTACATTACTTTACTATGTTTGCCCCCATGGCATGGTTCATTTTTCATCGCAAACGTTTTATTCGGCAGAAGATTAAAAAATAACCCGGTTTCATCGATATTGAAAATATCTCTTGCATCATATTCACTAATTAATTCATGAAGGGTGGAGTCTTTCCAGGAAGAAACAATACTTTATCAACACTATTCGATTCTCCACAAATTGCCCTATATACAACATTGTACCGTTTCTTAAAACGATCAATCCAACCATTGGATGCAACAAAATCGTCTATTCCTAACATAAGCTTTTTCCCTCAAAATTGTACCATTAATTGGTATATTGGATGCCCTTGTTGTCTCGAACCAGTTTTTTAAAATCTCTTCCAGTTTCTCATATTTTGAGTATTTCACGTACTTTCTCTTTTTAGATTGTTGTCCGCACTCCTTTGCACTCTGTTCGATTATTTTTCGACACTTCACGATTGTATTTAGAGTTGAAATAGAAATTTCCAACTGCTTCGCCAACACAACACGTGGTCCTGAAAAAGCGTCCACTTTCTTCAAAATCTCCATTTTCTGTTCAATAGAAAAACTTCTATCTTTCTTCTGCATTGTACTCCACTTCTACAGCTCGAAGTTTTCGCACAATTCCACCCCGCGATTTACTTAAAATTACTATCACTTTCGCACTATCACAAGCCACAATGAACGCAGTACTGGTACTGAATGGCCTGTCTCCCTCAGACCGACGCCACCCAGAACGACGCGACGTGAAAAAATCGCGCTCCTTGCGAGACCGGAAATAGGAAAAACGGCTTGTGTTGTGGCAAGCAAACTGTTGTATATTGCGGGAAAACTGAAATTATACTAACGTAAATGGGGGGTATTTATAACATGATGAATATACGAAAACTGATGGGACCGACAAGAAATGTTGTAAATGCCGGGAAAACGTAAATTGCGGGAACGTAAAAGCGGGGTTTTACTGTATTTAAAAAAATTTAAAATTGTCATTTGTTTATTTTTTTTCTGTAATTGTATTTCTTCAACCTGCCCCTCAACACTATACAATGCTTGGAATGCATCTTCACCACCTGATCCACTCTCAATGTATTTCCTCAATACAGAGATAGCATTCATTGCTTCTTCAGTTGTTGGAACAGCAGGTTCTGGATCCGGGTCTTCTTCGCTAACTTCTGGTTCCAGGTGGTTCGAAACTATCTCCTCCACAGAAGGTAAAATTGATGTTATAATTTCAGAATCTACATTAATGTAATCTTCAAATGAAGGTTCTTCCATTGCCGACCAGTCAACAGGTTCCATCAACTGTTCCTGTTCATATACCTCCCCTTCCGCAAACTTCACTTCAGCCTTATGGAAGCAGTTCGAAATTGTCTCGGGAGTCACGCTTAACCATGCTTTGGCCACAAAATGCATGGCATCAAGAACTCTAATGGTCATAAGCTTAGAGTCCAAACCATTATCTTTCATGAACAAAGCTTTTTCAACCAGCATTTTCCTGTACTTCCATTTGAAAGAATGGATAATGCCCAGGTCCAGTGGTTGTAGAGCACTTGTATAATTTGGGGGGGAAAACACCAATTTTACGTTTCTGAGCTGCAGATCTACAGGATGTGCAGGGCATCTGTCGAGCAGTAATAGAATCTTCCTATTTTGTGCTCCCATTTTGGCATCCAGAGCATGCATGGTGGAGGAGAAGATACTGCTGGTCATCCATGCACTACTGTTCCCTTTGGTTGGTAATTTTTGATGTTTTTAAAACACCTTGGCTTTTTAAATTTACCTATTACCAATGGTGGTAATTTTTCTGACCCATCAGCATTTACCATTAACAAAACGGTTACCCTCTGTTTGTTGAGCTTCCCACCATGGCACTTTTCACCTTTGAAACACAATGTCTTACTTGGCAGGATATTATAAAAAAGTCCTGTTTCATCAACATTGAAAATAGTTTTTTCTTTCGTAGTCGTGGATAATTGAGGCCAGTTCATGTTTCCACTCGGTCATTGTTTCCCCAACAACACTTCGACTTTCCCCGCACACATGATTATACACAATATTATGGCGGGTCTTGAATCCATCCATTTGATGCTGTGAATTCAGGAATTCCTAGCTTAGCAGCAAACTGGAGGGCTTTCGCTCGCAAAAGGTTGCCATCAAGCGGAATACCCGATGCTCTCGTTGCAGTAAACCACTCCGCCACGAGTTTGTCCAACTCATCGTAAGATGATGACCTTACGTATTTTCTTTTTGTTGACATAGCACCACACTGTTTAGCATTAAATTCAATGGTGGTTCTGTTTTTAATAATAGTTTTCAACGTGGAAACCGAGAGTTGAAGCTCCTTCGCTAACTGAACACGTGTTCCCACATGCGCATCTACACGACGCAAAATCTCTATCTTCTCTTTCAAAGAAATGCATTTCCTGTCTTTCTTCTCCATATTTTATCGCTTCCACTACCTTCAAAAAACACGTATCTTCAACAACTGTGTACACGTGAACTATGTACACGCACACAAAAAAAACACGTATCTTCAACAACTACCTTTCACACAAACACACCAAACACCACAAGCTGACTACGAGACGAGAGACCACGAGAGACTATCACTGACTTCCGTCTATAAAGCATGCGGTATAACAGGAAATGGCTAAAACAGGTTACATGCGACGACTTCCGCCGAAATTGATTCAAACATCAGTTTTGACAACAAAAAAAAAAAAGGGAAAAGAAAAAATCAGCGTAAAAGGCGGGAAGCACTTTAATATTGAGTTGTAAATTGCGGGAAAAGAATGCATTGTAAATATAGCCTTTTTAACGGGACCAACGAAAAACGACGTAAAAGGCAGGAAAGCGTAAAATGCGGGAACGTAAAAACGGGGTTTTACTGTATATAAAATAATCTTCTGATATCATTATTCTTTCTATATAAAATAAGTTTATTTTCTGTTGCCCACCTTCCACGGCGAGGATGTTGGGTTGGATTTTGGGGGGCAAAAGTATGTACAATATTTACAACTAATACTAATACCGTACTTACCCGAATATAAGACGACTAGAATAAAAGACGGCCCCTGTTTTTTTAACTTGAAATTGGAAAAAAAAGTACACCCGAATATAAGACGACCCTTATTATTATAACTAAAAATTAGTTTCCAACTAGGTAAGAAAATTGAAAAAAATCTATATTTACATGTTCATTAACATTATGCATATCAATACACTGTACATGACCAGTTTACCACACTTCACCTCACCCAGACCCAGGGACCAGTTCACTTTGTCTCTCAATCATCATCTTCACTTGTCTCCTCATCAGTCAACTCATGTCCATCATCCTCGCTCCATAACACATCATCTTCTGTGCCATCCAGACTGTTGCTTACACAGCACTTCTTGAAATCTTTTATTATTGATTCTGTGGAAATACTATTCCATGCCGTTAGTATCCACTGACCAAGCTGTCCAACGGAAGGTTTTTTTATGTTGCCAGAAGGAGTTAATGGGCAGTTCCCTGATAACAGCCACTCTTCATATTGGCGTCTGAGTTGGTGCTTGAATGTTTTGTTCACAGCCACATCAAGGACTTGTAGCTGTGAGGTCATGCCTCCTGGTATCACTGCTAAGTCTGTGTTCAGATCAGCAACTTTCTGTTTCACTTTGTAAGGTGGCCCCTAAAGGCATCAAGAGTTAACAATCCCCTCTGCTGCAATAGAGCTCCCGGTCGCTTGGCCCAAACTTCTTGAAGCCAAGACATCATTAAGCTTTCATTCATCCACCCAGATTCATTGCACTTGCCAGCATTTGTTTAGGCAAGTTCTTCCTTTTCAGGATAACAAACGGCGGTAGCTTCCTGCCATCTGCCAACACTTCCAGCATAACCGTAACACGCGTTTTTTCGTTTCCAGATGTTTTTATTACAACGGATTTACACCCTTTTCTAGCCACTGTATTGTTGGAAGGCATGTCAAAATACACGGGCGTCTCATCGGCATTCCCTATTTGACTCAACAAATGATTGTATTGATGGCGCAATTGTGTAATGTACTTGTGGTACTCCAAAAGTTTTTCTTCTGAAGGCAGAGTTTTGCGACAGGGAAGTTCTTCTACGTAGACTGAATCCTTTCCTTCTCATGAAACGTATGCACCAACCGACACTCGCATTGAATTCTTGTCTGGGAATGTTCCTCCTTCTTGCTATGTCTAAAGCTTTAATACGAATACTGTTTACAGACACTCCGAAACCCTTATTTCGATTTTCTATTACGAATGCAACAACCTCATCGTCAATTTCCGGATGGTGCCCCGCTTTTGGTCCACGGAAACATTTCCTTGTGGAATTAAAAGATTTCAGGCGTTCCTTCATACCTCTCCAACGTTGTACATATGCTCACTTATTCCATAATGTTGTGCAGCTTCACTATTGTTCGTTTGTTCAGCGAGATGTATTACACGCAATTTAAAGTTTGCATCGTACCTATAATGTCCACATTTCTGTTTAGTTCCACACTTCCTCTTTTCTCCATGTGGTCGACCATTGTCACACTAATATCAGCAACTAGCACAGAGAACTACACAATACAACCACGATTGTGGTAATAACAAGGTGTAGTGGTGCTTCACCAAATTCAAATTATTTATGCAGGCGTGGACATTTTAAAATTATTTAAAAGAACGATAATTGTTTTTAAAATAACTCATTTAATTTAGTCAAGAACTTAACTATTAGTATATTGGTGTTATTTATGAAATGTTCGCAGTTTAAATATTTCAGTTATATACAAAAAATGTGAACAAATACAATGACCTGATCTAACGTATAGTATTTGGCCATATTATTATAATTATTTTCAATTTCATTTCTTTTGAATTTGTTTTCTATTATTTTGGGGAATGTGTTCCATTTGTTTGTCACTTCTGTTAATGTTGTTTTTTTGAAAATATTTGTCTCTGAATAAGTACTGAGCATATAATGTGTTTGTGGTTTTAGAGTTAGAGAATATGAGGCCAGGTACTGTAAACACTTAATTCCACTTTTATTTGTATTTTTATTATTTCTGTTCATAGTTTCATATTCTTTTAATGCGAAAAGATCTGAAGAATGAAAACTGTGGAATTTTAATGGATAGGAATTACTCTATAAAAAATATTAATAGAAAAACAAACCCATTATATAGTAACGTTAAATTTAATTCTATATTTATTAATTTAGAAAATAGTTGAAATATAAAAAAAGGGAAAAAAAATTTAAAGGAATTAAATTAAAAACGCTTTTAGTCATGTTATTGATGATATTTATGAATTCACAAATTTTTATAAATATTTGAACCATCTAGAGAAAATGTAACAAATGTAAAAAATTAATCCCTGGGGAATTATGTATGATCAACTACACATAGAAATTCACCTCCTTTTAACTCACCTATTTAAAGCATTAGGACCAAAAATGAAAGTGAACCTTAGAGGAATGAATCAAATACAAATAATTTTATATGCATAAAAAATGTTTATTTTACAAATGTAAGTTACATTTACAAAATACAAGTCATATTTAAATATTTCATTGGGTGCAGATAATGTATACACGAAATATCAAATACAAAAGATTCCTTTTACCGCAATAATTTTGTTCTTTTCTGGAATCTTTTTTTTCTAAAAATTCATTAGCCCTTTCTACCTCCATTATTTTATTATGGAGGCAATGCACGCAATGTCTAAATATTTTGCTTTCATAGATCTCGTCTTCTTCCCTAAAATAAAATGTCATTTATCTTGTTTAGATTGTACATTAAGTCAGGTTTGTTATTAAGGCTGTCATATTGGTCATTGTCTCAAAAAGAAAAAACACAATAAGTGTTAATAATAATAGTAAATTTAAAAAATAATTTACCCTTACTTGCTGACTGATGAAATATCGGAATTACTGCGTGAAGATATGAGCTCTTTGTATGCATAAAGAGGTATCCTCTCACTGCAATATAATAAAATTATCTATTATCATAACTTCTCTATTACATAAGCTCTTTAATATTTCAGTTACCGTATATACTCGAATATACCCCGCCATCGAATATTACCCGCACCCTATTTCACGGAAAGGAATCTCAAAAAAATCTTTTTTTTTCGTTTTTTCACTTTTATTGCAAAAAAAATATTAATATTACACTGTTTAAAATCACAACCATTCCGCACCTGTAACAAAAGAAAAAACTAAGTTTGTGTTTTTCATGAAAAACAACAGCAAATTTTTGATATAAAAATAACTTACTTCATTCATCGTCACTCTCGTCGTCGCTGGTAGAGCTGTTGGTGACGGAATCGTCTCCATCTTGCCATAGCACATCGTCCTCGGTCCCATCCATGGAATTCGTTATGCCGCACTTCTTGAAGCTCTTCTCCACCAGAGAAAGCTCGATCGCGTCCCAAGCGCTTTTGATCCACAGGCAGAATCGCGAAACTTCCGGCCGCTTGATTTTTCAAGTAGGGGTGTATTCGTGGTTTGCCTGCGCCATCCACCTAGTGTAAAGTTGCTTAACCGCAACCTTGGATGGGCGATTAATACACAAATGTAACTTCATTTTCTGTGCACGTCTTCTAGAATTCAGTGAGAAAGACAATTCTTCAAATTATCGTTTCCATGTTGTCGCGGCAGGAAGTAATAAGAGCCAAAATTTATTGCTTATTTATCCTTGAAAATAGATTTTATTACATGGGAGTTTTTTGTTGTTTTTTTCTCCCTTTCAAAACAAAATTTTATTGCTTATTTATCCTCGAAAATAGATTTTATTACATGGGAGTTTTTTTTTGTTTTTTTCTCCCTTTCAAAATTCAAAATTTTATTGCTTATTTATCCTTGAAAAAGATTTTACTACATGGGAGTTTTTTTTCTCACTTTCAAAATTCAAAATTTAAGTAGTATATGACTTAGTGTAGGGATCACAGAATTTTGAAAATGTGCACACAATTCACTTTTCCCCATAGCACGCTATACGCAGTTTTTAACTGTTTTTTTGACGTAAAATAAATAAATAAATAAACACATCCAGAGGCTGCAAAACGGAGGTTAGACCTCCCGGGATAATTGCCATGCCAGTTTTCCCTGCAGTTAACAAATTCCGCACCTTCTCAGTAGTGTGGCCACGGAAGCTGTCCAATCCCAACAGGCTGGGCAAATTTCGAAGTGCTCCAGGACGACGTTGCCTTGCTTTTGTTTGTGCCTGTACTGTAATGCTGGGAACTACAATTTTTGGGATCGTTTTCCTCTTAAAAATTATATAAGGAGGCAACTTCCGCCCGTCTGCAGTAACACAGAGCATCACCGTGCACCTTCGCTTTTCACAGCCTCCACTTCTCACCATCACGCTCGACTCTCCCTTCTTATTAACTGTAGTTTAAAGGCATCTCGAAATAAACAGGTGTTTGATCTGCATTGCCGATTTGCGATAACGAGTATGAATTTGACTTTCGCAAATTTATCACATGCCTGTGAAAATTAATTATTTTTTCTTCAAAATCTCTCGGTAATTTTCGAGCAATGTTGGCTTTCCTGCGGAAGGTCAACCCATTGCGCTTGAATGCACGTGCGAGCAACACGCGGCTGGCCTTGACTCCCGAGATACCAAGTTCCCGTGCAATTGCCAGCGCTTTCACTTAGCACATTTCACTAGAAACGGCACAACCCAACTGCCCTTTTTCTTAAATATATTCACACAACTTGATCTCGATTTCGAGAAACTTCGGTTTCTGACCTCAAAACGCCCGCCGATTTACGTTAGTTTGCCCAAGTCGCGATTGGTTCTTACGGCTCTCACGAATGCAGCTCTCGTCCACATCGTACTTTCTTCCTGCTGCACGGCTGCCGAATTCCTCAGCTTCTTCAATCACACGTAGCTTTTCTTTCGCTGTGAAAGATCTCCTATGTGAACTTTTTGAAGCCATTACTACCGCTGGATCACTCGTAAACTGTACTCGCTCGTGTACTGCATCTCAATGAACGCTTGATACTAACCCACGCCGCTCTGTGACCACGTGCAACACGCTTCAAGTTCGTGATGCCAACCTTGACGCGAATATTACCTGCACCCCAATTTTCGGCTAGCAATTTTTGAAAAAAATATGCGGGCTATATTCGAGTATATACGGTATATGTTTATTCCTGCTACTTCTCAAGTCCTTTCCACGCTGTAGTTTTTGACCCATTTAATTTCATCATATACTATGTTCCTAACAGACTTCCTTCGTTCATGACGTTGACCGGAGATGAGTCAAAGGTCTTTAGGCCTGCGGCATCTGTGGGGGCAAGTCCCCCAGAGTGCTTGGTAAAGATCAAACACTTCACTCCTCTCCACCATGGTTGCTCTGTTAGGTTCGCTTGCTACGCCCGTCAGCAAGTGTTTCGCCAGCAGGCTCGTGTGATGCTCATAGAGCTCCTGCGTCCTTGCCTTCCTCCGACCCCCGTTACGGGGCCTTGCCTGGGGGGCTTGACCGCTTCCATGCCGTGTTCCTCCAGAAGGAGCTTGTATATCTGATCTAATTCCTCCTGAGTGAGAGATGGCTACGCTCACTGCCGAGGCTTCGGGCGCTAGGCAAGGAGCCTCTCTAAGTCTCCCTTCCCATTCCTGCTGGGGAGGGGCATCCATGGCGGGATCTGTGTGAGGCGATCCACTATGAAAGTTTTGAGGAGTCGGTACTCCGTTTGACGGACACTCTGTAAAGGGGAGTGACAGCCTCGGCTGCTCTGTAGAGGGGAGCTAGATGGACTAGGTTCGCCTTGTAAAGGGAGGCGTTTAAAATTTAGTGGGCCCTGTAAAGGGGGGCCCGGGTTTATACTCCGTCTTCTGGAGTTGGACGTCCCCTGTAAAGGAGGGGATGCTCCACGGCCCCAAGATTTGTATGTTATTTTAAAATTGAGGAAACATAAATAACTTGAAACCAGAGCTAGATCTTTTGAGTTTCAATGTACAACAAAATCTTGTTGTACGATACAAGAGATAATACCTGATGTTATTATTCTTTCTATATAAAATAACTATTTTCTGTTGCCCACCTCTCACGGCGAGAACGTTGGGTTGGATTTTGGGGGGCAAAAGTATGTACAACTAATACTAATATTTACAATTGTGAACAGCTATTTACAAATGCTGAGTAATCTAAAACCTTTTTTTTTTTAAATGGGAAGTTATATCCATCAGCTTCTTATGAGGTCTCATTGCTAATAACTCCCTTTCAGCAAAATTAATTGCAGTCAATGTTGACTCTGAAGCACCTTTGTTTAACATGGTTTCTCACTGACTCCATCATCACAACGGCTTCACTATGTGATGGTAGTGGTGGACTCTCGTGATAGTCTTCCACATCACCACTATCACTCTGGTTGTCGCAAAGGTCTGAAATGCATGAAATGCAGGCAGTTGCCACTTCTTTATCTGCAGTTACGTACTCTTCAAATGTAACTCCTGCTTCTAAATCTCCCCACTCTTCCATGGCAATTTCTTCCTCTGGAGCAATTCCTACATTCAGGTTGAATCCAGCCTTCTTAAAGCAATTCGAAATGACATCTTGATGCACAACATTCCAAGACAAGGAAATCCAATGAATGGCTTGGAGGACGTTCACTTTGATGTAGGTATTACATGCATCAAGATTGGTGAGGAGTCTTCTAACCATAATCTTCCTGTACTTGGTTTTAAAATTGTTAATAACACCCAAGTCAAGTGGTTGCAACTCACTCGTACAATTGGGGGGGGGATATCGCGTTAATATTTTTAGGAAGGAAGTATCAGGAGGAGCTGGACACTTAACAATAAAGAAAATTTTTCTCCCAGCACTTCCCATTCCTGCATCAAATTCCTTCAGAAAATTAACAAAAATTTGAGGTCATTCAGGCATTTTTATTTACTCACAGGGGAGGTGCTGGATACCTTTGAAACAGTGAGGTTTCGCAAACTTCCCTATCACTAGTGGCTTCAGTTTCTCTGTACCAAGAGCATTGGAGCAAAAGAAATCTGATAATCGTTCTTTACTTTGGTACCTCCATGGCATTTTTCTCCTCTAATAGCAAATGTTTTGCTGGGCAACGTCGAAAACAAAAGCCCCGTTCGTCTGCATTAAAAATATCTTTTTGTTCATACTCTTGAATGAGGGATGGTAAATTGTCCTTCCACTCGTCCACTTTTTCCGCACTCACACTGTTGCTTTCCCCACCAATGTTTCTATACACAATATCATGCCTCTTCTTAAACCTATCAATCCACCCATTCGACGCCGAAAAATCTTCAATGTTCAAGCGCAGAGCAATTTCATGCGCCTTCTCCCGCAAAATGTTCTCATCAACAGGGGCACCTACAGCTCTGCACTGTTGGAACCACTCCAACAGAATCCTCTCAAATTTGTTGAAGGGAGACAAACGAATTTTTTTCGCCGAACCCATGTCACAGACTTAATTCCCGGCGGCATTAAGGATTTCTGCTCTCTTTTGCATGATCTTGTTTCTCTATCGTCGAATTTAATGATACTTGAAATTCTTTTGTAACTTTCCAACGACATTGTCGCACGAAAAATACTCCTACCTTTTTCGGCATCCCATAAACTTTCTATTGACTCATTGTGGGATTTGAAAACCCCAGCTAAAATCAATACACCCAAATATGAATACAAGTCTTCTGAATCCAGATCTTTCCATGTTTTGCGATATACTCGACGACCTTCTACGTTCGAATATTTCAATAATGTTTTCAATTGCCGGAGAGAAAAACAACATGAATGCAGAAAGTTCGTCTTTCACTCTTGACCCCGGGTATCACTCGATACGCGACTTCAAGTTTAGAATATTTTGTGCACTATGCCTTCCGCGACGTGCAGGTGGTTCTGAAGACCATTGCATTTTCTTATCTTTAGATAACATAATTTCGACAGGTCTGTTATGAACATCTGGTTCTTCCTCTTCGGAATCATCTGAGGGTAAAGAGACAATATACTATTTCACAACACTCTCATCACTTGGTTCCCAACCATCTGAGGAATCATGAAGACCACATAGTCCATCATCTGAAGAATTCAATGTTTCTTAAATTTCTTCTCTTTTCAAACCAGTCAAGTACCTTGGTCGTTTAGAACACATTGCCTCGAATTCTCTGCTTGTCACTGCACACTACAAAATACGACTAACGACAATGAAAGGGCAAATTATGTTTTCTTTTCCAAGACATCTCTCATTTCGTAACTCAAGATAATCTAAAAAGCGATAATAAGTTTCTCCCCTCCGTATATAAATAAATATTTATAAAACTATAATACTAAACTAAACCCAAACCGAATTGTTTAGGATAAATTTAAAAACGACATTGAATCGAAAAGGACCCAAATGATGCAGCAGGGGGAAGTGTCGACGATGAATTCGACCCGTAGCCACATGGAACGCAACCGGTCCCGGCACCATTTTTACTAGCATCGATACCTACATGATGGTCTTGTCACAGGTTTGTTACTTTCCCGTGCTCGCCGCTAGGTGGCGCTGGCGCGGCGGGCGGGTTCCCAGTGGGGGGGCTTCGAAAATGGACCTTGGGCACAGTTCCTGGGGACAGGATTTCTCCCATTTCAATCTTGCATATTTTCGAACATTGATGTTACAGGCAGAGTAGTTTATCACACCAGTTATCCTGACACCAATGAATCTTTAGGGTTGTTTACGCCCTTGATTGTTTTTTCCGCCCGAGGTTTTCTCCTCTCTTGCACTATTTACATTACATAAATGTATATGCTCTGTAAGCACACTGCTCTATTATTTACTATTCCTAACATAATGTACCTGGGATGAATCGCTTCAGTTTCCTTCGTCGACCACAACCGTTCGAGAAGACATGACATGATATGACGCATCCTGTTTTCTGTGCGTCCTGATTAGCGTTTTCGGCGACGCATCATTCGGTCCTTTCCGATATTTCAGAATAGAGTACATCGTGTTTACATTTTCAAATATTTTTTCTATAATCCATTATATTCTTCCAAATTGTTCTTTCTTTTCAAAAGGATTTAGTAGGAGCACATATGCTTTAGTATTATGATTTATATCAAAATATATATAATGTGGTCTCGATTCCATAAACTTGGAAACACCCTTGTCATCGATAGTGTGTAATCATCTTCATTCTCTTCACTTGAAGTGTCTTCTGCTATGTAGATGATCATGGGTTCCACATTCAAACTGTCCCATTTCACTTCTCAATTCCAATCTTCAACAATTTTTTCAGTATGTTTAACATAGTTTTCAGTGGCCAACTAAAATATAATATTATAATTCATTTACTTCTCAGCTGTAACTTGATAAAGGGCATTATGCCAAACCTGTTTCACATGGGCACAATCAAACTGGCTTCCAACATGAGTTTTATAATACCTCTTACAATTGGTCCATACCATTTCAATCGGATTGTAGTGGCAGTGATAATGTGGCAGTCGCAACACCTTATGTCCAGCAACATTAATAATCTTGTCCACACGGTACCCATAAATATTTTACTGGCATGCATCGGCTCTAAATGGCACATTGTGATTTTCTAGGAAACTTTTCAACTGTGTTTTATTCCACTTTCTTGTAGGTAATCTCTCCAACTATAAGCAAAGAAAATACAAAATTATTTCCTTTATGGAAAATAAGACATGTTTTGCATCTTGAAATTACATAAATGAGAATATTGCTATTATATTGTTTCTTCAGAATAATGTAATTGATATTAAACTGTTACTGTGATAAGACGCATTATCTAGCACAATAACTGATGGTTCTTCAAGTTTTGGAAGCAGATTATTCTCCAGCCATTCTTCAAACATCTCCCCAGTCATCGTTCCGTGGTAGTCTTCTGTACTATTTTCCGATGGAAACACCAGTTCAGCACCATCCACAAATCCCTTCTTACCTCCGGCATGTAGAACTATATATCGTTGCCCTTCACTAACATTCTTTCGCACAAAGCTGAGAATACGTGCATCTTGCCAAGTTTTGGAAGCACAACTTAACAAAAACCTTGTACAAACACACAAAGGATATTTGAATAGATATTTATCATAACCTTACTTTGTTCTTTGAGAACAATGAAGTAAAACAGTGTGACTAGGATTAAATAACAATCATGATTCAAATATTACACTGTAAAAAGCTTAATGAAGTACACACACATTGTATGTCTGCCATTCCCTTTTGAAAAAAAAAACAAGTCTCATCTATGAAAACAAAACTCCATCTGTTATTCTTAAATTCCTTATACTGCCTTAAATATTCAGTCCTGTGTGCACTAATATCAGCTATTTCTACCAAGGCCCTACGATTATTGGTCTCCCATGAAAATCCCATCTCCAACAATAATTTTCTTAAACTTGACTTGCTATCATAAAATCCCACATCCTCATTTTTTCTTATTTCCACTACCAAAGAATCTAATGTCACATGTTCACCTGAAAAGAAATGATCATCAATTCAAATGTGAACTTAAATAGAAGTAAATTGCTCAAGTCATTAAAACTTGCACTTTTCACACATCCCATAAATAATTTTTCGAATTATTCCCTTGCCAAAATCGTCCACTTTGTCGATTACAGGCGCTTTTCTATTTCTCTTCTTGTTGGGAGTTCTCAATTCATTGATATTCTTCTTATAGTACCTAAATAAACAGAATTCCTTCAGTTACGCTTTCATTAATTACACAATACCAATCATTATAGAATAATAATAATTATAATAGAAATTAAGTAATTATAATAATATTGTTACGTTTTTAGGTGGTGAATTAAAAGTCTCGTATTATTTTCACTAAAAAACGTTTATTTTTGTTTCTTAACACAATCACTGAAAACACTTGATTATTTATTTACACTACACTTCTCTTCAGTTATTTACACTACACTACTCTTGCTTTATTTACACTACACTCCTCTTGCACACTCGCACTGTCCTAAGCACTGGCCACAGTTCACTGCACTGATCACAGTTCGATGCACTGGTCACAGTTCACGTCACCGACCACAGTACGATGCACTGACAACGGTTCACTTCACTGAGCACACTCACTGCACAGCTATCCACCGCGATGCACACACTTCACAGTTCAGCTTCCACTGCGGACTCAAGACTGACTCGCGGCCGCCGGCCGTCGCGTATTTATACTTGTCAGGACAATCCAGAACCATCCGGACACCGCGACTCTTCGGAGGAATCCGCCGGCAGGTGATGCAACTCGTGCCACCGGCGGCTCGTGGTCGCCGGCAGATGACGTAACCCGCCACCTCGAAGTGGCGCCGGGGGATGACGCAATATTCGTTACAATATAAAAGCTTACTTCATAACTGTATTCTTGCTCAAATTTAGCAATTCCATCGTTAGATTCACAACCGATCCACATTCCAATCTTCCTTCCCTTTGCATTTCTTCAATTTTTTTAGCTACAAAAATGATGTCTTCTTGTCGCTGACGTGAACAAGACGCACGCCTTCTTCGCGCCCTTGGGCTCCTCATTTCTTCACAATCGTGAATTATATTAAAAAAAATAATATAACGCACAAAGCACAGAACCACGAAACGCTCGCAATCACAGCTCGCCACACAACAGCACAAAGGCCGGAACCACGTGCATCGGTACGCATCTTGCATCCAGGTCTCGCCTCGCCACACTTCCGGCGTTGCTCTGAAGCGGGCTATTTACTCCCGGTTTGCGGCCCAGCGCACGGGAAAGATCCCAAATGTGCCTCTCGTGAAGGTTGCATTTTGAAATTGTTTCAGACCATTACATCAGCTCTCTCGTACACATTTCTTCCACTTTCAAACTCCAGTGGAATCAGCTCGTAGACTTCCGAAGATTCTTGGGAAGGCACCATCGGCATGGGACCACCGCCGGTTTTTGTTTGTTCGGATCTGAACTGCGCGATTTCCTTCTTAGATTTTATTTTCATAGTCTTCCATTGTATTTTTATTTGAGATAACTCCCTCCTTCGGGAATTCAAATTATTAAACCTGATCAAATGTAAAGCATACCAATTTATGAAAGAGAACAGAATACATTGAAGCAAATGGATACGCATTGCTGTACATACTTCTCAGTAATTTTTTTCCAAGTTTCTGCCTTGGCTTTATTAATTTTCGTATTATTGTCCTTGGCATTTACCGTCTCTGTTTCTTCCCGAATGAGGGTCAACAACAATTCCTAGAGCAATATCAGTCAAGTTATTAACACGTGCTTAAAATCGTTCTCGTTATTGAAGAAAAAATAAGTTTCCAAAAAATACAAAAACGTTTCATTAGTATTAAATAATGTACATACCTTCTCATCACTTTCCCAATTCTCACTTCTGTTTCTCTTATCCATTGTCGTTTCGCTTTAACTTCGCACACAAAACCACCACAAAACTCGAACAACGCAAACACGTGTTAAACTGCGACGTCCAGAGAGTATACTGCGACGACGCCACCAAATCGCACTACTCCACGCTTACTCCGAGCTTAAACTAGGTGTCGACTGGAAGTAGCGGTTGCCATGGTAACTACGCCACACTTACTCCTAGCTTACTCTATGCCACAGTTACTCCACGTTTATTAGTCAGAATTTTGCCAACTCCGGACTTACTCCAGAAGTAAATTTTACTCCGCGTTTATTAGTAAGGCGGTGTTTGTGCGGCAGCTACGGGTGCAGTGGGCCGCGCTCCGGCCGCCCCTGGAGGCGTCGCGTTGGCCCCCGAGGAGCGCGGTGCACCGAGGCGCCCCGCAATCTCGTTCCAGGCCGGCCCGCCGTTAGCTGCCGTCTGAGGCGCCGGGTTTCTAATGAAATTCTTCCCGGCGAGGATCCCTCAGTTCCTAATGTGCCCACGCGTCTGAAGGACGCTTGGGCAGCGTGCAGTGGCTACATCCTGTGAAGGATGCAGCATGACTGAGTTTGCAATTGCAGCAAGTTGGTCTTAGCTGCATTTTGCCAAGTCTCGAGCAGTGCTTCGTCTCCTTCCGGGTGATCCTCGCCCGTACAGAGCCGATAGCGCACATCGTACTCGCAGTTGCGAGAGATGTGGCCCCAGCGGCAGCACTTGTTGCAAAAACGTGGTCGTGCCCATTTCTCGCGTTCGACCACGATCGCGAACGAGTTGTCGCAGGTGATAGATTTTCCGCGACTCGGCGTTGTCACTGAGGGTGACTGCGAAAGTTTCCGTGGGAACTTGCACGCGCCGAGTTTCGGTGCCTGTTGTACCTTCAGCCACACCAAAATCCCGGCTACTGGCGACCGGAGGTTCTTTTAGCAGAGAGATCTGCTTTACGACGGAAGGCGTGAATCCCTGCTCTTTAAGCTGGGCTTCGACGTCTCCCGCGGTGTAGCCTTGCGGGAGCCCTCTGATGAAAACTCTTAAGTGCTTGGCAGAGTTTTCAGGCGGTGGCGGGTGCGCGAACAAAAACAGGTTCGCGCTGCGACAGTAGTGCTCCGCCTCTGTGTACGCCACACGGTCATAAGTGTGCACTTCGTACACAGTTCGCTTATTACGGTTGGTGACCTTCGCGATGGTCGCCTTGTACCCTGTTAAGGGCCCAAGTTTCCTACCGTGTTCAAGTACCTTGTCAGATCCGATTTTGAGTCGGATTCTGTAAGGTCGTTTCGGCGGCCGTGAAGCGGCCGGCCGGAGGGCTTCCGCGGGCGGATCCTGCGCGGAGGATCGAGCCCGGTATTCTCCGCTGCGGGCCGACTGCGCCGGCTGCCGGAGACGAGTTGCCAACCGTCTGACTGGTCGTCGCCTACAGGGAGGGGCTGACGCAGCTCTGAATCCGTGGGCGCACTTACGGGGCCGACGGATTGGGCGTCGTGTTGTTCTTGTGGCGCGGCATCGGGGGCCTTGGTAGGCCCGCCCGCCGTCTGACCCTTACGCCGGCGCCTTTTGGGCGGGCTGCTTTGGCCGGGAGAGCGTTGCTGCTCCTCGGCCGTCTCGATGCGCGCTGGCCCGGATTCAGGGGCAACGCGCTGCCAATAGCGCGTGGGCGGTGGAGTGACGGCGGATGGCGAGCCGCCCGCCGCATTCCCCGGGCCCGTGCACCCTCGTGTCTTCAAACAGGAAGTCGTGTCCGGTTTCCCAAGCGTGTTGGGCTACAGCGGAGCGTTGTACGTGCGTATCTTTGAAGTGGCGAATGTGCTCGCGTAGCCGTTCCTCCTCTCGCCGAAGTACTCGCGTCCACAGGTACAAGGCACAGCGTATATTTCTCCTGTTTGGAGTGGCGGGAGCTGATCCTTGACCCGCACCAGGGTTTGACCGAGCTTATGGTGGGCCTTAAGATGGTTTTCACCCTGAACCGTCTCAGTAACTTTCCAATTCGGTCTGTGATGCCCCGAATGGGAGTGCCACTGTTGCTTTGTCTTCGCTTTCGGTGGTGCTGGTTTCTCTGTGGGCAGTCGGGTTGTGTGCGAGTCGTAAGGCTTTCTGGATCGTAGGTCCCTTGTACCCATGAGCTGCGAAGGTCTTCTTGAGAATTTCCCGCTCAGCAGGAAGGCTGGCTTCATTACAGATTCTGCCTGCTCGGGTGGCGAGAGTTCTCACAACGCAGGGTAGTGGTTCGATTCTGCATGAAGGTATCGGTTGGTGTGCGTCGATTTCCTGTACACCGCGTGTCCTAGGCGGCCGTCGTCACATCTCATAACCAAAACGTCGAGGAAGGGTAATCGGCCATCCTTTACCACCTCCATGGTAAAGTTGATTTTAGGATGGGCGCTGTTGAGATCTAAAAATTCTTGGAGGGTGTCCTATCCCTGGAGCCTTATAACGAATGTATCGTCTACATATCTGACTTACATGGCGGGTTTCAGCCTGGCGTTTTCCAGCGTTTCCTTCTCGATGGCCTCCACGAAGAGGTTGGCCGCTGTGGGTGATAAGGGAGAGCCCATGACCGCTCCTTCTACATGGGCATACACGCTGCCCCGCAACTGGAAGGTGTATGCAAGGCGAACGTGGACGATGTCGACCCATTCTGTTGGTAGTCCGCGGGCTTCTAATTTGTTCCGGATGACAGTGACTGCCTCGTCAACCAGGACCATGGCAAAGAGTGAAGTTACGCCGAAACTGACTGGAATGTCAGTATTCTTTAGCAACCTACCTTGCAGCAGGTCGATGAAATGGCTGGAGTTCTTGACAGCCAAATAAGCCCCTTGCCATAATAAAATGGCAAGTCTTGTTTGGCCCATATACTTTTCTATTTCCACCTTGTTAGAAACGTAGATTTCATCAAAGGACAACACTAATTTTCTCAATTACTCTTTATTGAGATCCTTTCTCTTCCATGACTCTCATCACATCTCTCAGTATTCCAGGGGAAACATTGAACTGTGAACACCATGTTCGTATTGTTATCGCAGAGGGTAAAGCAAATCCTTTAACCTCTCTGAGAAATCTGTAACCTCTGGGCGTTACGGACCGCAATGCTATTGCCGACGTAACATTTTCGGAATTCCAATGCACCCGTGACTTTTCAGACTGTAGTTTCCTTATTTCTCCAGGAGTAAAAACTTTCCGGAGTGTATCATCTGATTTATTTTTCTCCAGATCAGCAATAATTTTAACCTTTTCTTGAATTGTTTTTTGCAATAATTCATTTGCCTTTTCCAACTTCATAACTTTATTACGGGGGCAATTCATACTATCTTTACGCGTTTCGCTTTTACAGGTCTCATCTTCTTCCCTAAAATAAAATGTCATTTGTCATGTCTTAAATTGTTCAAAAAAATAATAAGTGTTAATAAAAATAGTAAATAAAACTGAGTAATTTACACTTACATGCTCACTGATGAAACCTCAGAATTGCTCCGTAATGAAGACACAAGCTCCTTGTATGCATAGAGAGGTGTCCTCTCACTGCAAGATAACAAAATTATATATTTTTTATCATATCTTCTCTATTACTAAAGGTATTTAAAATTAAATTATGAATAATAATCACAAGTAGTTCAAATGTATAATAAATAATACTATTCACTTACCCGGAGTTTTCTCTTGATTTTCTTGCCAACATTAAGCATTTTGTTGGTACGGACCCAGGAACTAAACTAGATATTTTTTTCCCAGGCATCTGCGGTGAATTGTGGGCTTGAAAGCCTATGTGCTCGGAGTGCTGTTGGCACACTCTACGTACAAAGTTTACATTACACTTTTCGAGTTCATTAATTACATGCATACTATATTATACATTTTGTTAATTGTACATGCACACAATACATTTCAGTACATTAAAATACAAATTTTTTTTAAAAAAATGTGAATATTTAGTTAAATTCATTTCGTTATTACTTGCAAATTGCTATATGGATTTCTTTTGTGTTTTTAAGTAACAATACAATCAAATTATTGTATGGCTAAGATTTAGTAAAATAATTTAAACCAATAACAAATTTCTGCAGTTTTTGTAACAACCAATGTATGATATGTACAATTTTTGGACACTTTTTTTACATGTTAGAACAATTTATCTATGTTAATAATCTTCATTTCTTAAAACTGACCATTTACAATTAAATATTTTACATTTTCATTTCTTTCATCAACAATAACAATTTCTCTCACACAAAAGTATAAAAATATATAGTCCCTGCCCAGATTATATTCACATATGTACATTCAATAAAACTATTATAACCACAGAATATTCAATGAAGCTATTGAACTAAACTGAATCCACTGGATTTTAATTATTAAAAAAGTCTTGGAATTGACCATGATCTGCTTTAAATGTTTCTTCATTCCTCCCACAAGCTTCCATCCACACCTTTTGTTATTGGGGCTCTTTTGGGAAGCGTAAATATGTACATTTCCCACCACCTATTGTCCCAGTACTATTAGGACAACTTTTAACACAGCAGTTTGGCATATTTAACTGCACATGAAAATTTTAATTTTCTTTGTATAACACAACAAATTTTTGGTAATAAACAAGTGATCAAATTTATTTATTTATCGTATGGTAATACAGATGGTAATATATATATACATATATATATATATATATATATATATATATATATATATATATATAAACAACTTCTCTGCAGAAATGTAAGATATTGTACCAAAAACAAAACAAACAATACTATTCATAAAATACAAGTTTATAAGCAAACATTTAAATTTTTAATATATTCAATTGCAGCACTAGTTGCCGTCAGGAAATCGTCAAATGGTCCGTCATACGCTCTGTCAGGGCATTCCGTTATGATGTGGCGTAGTTTGTCTAGTTGCGCCACGGTCACAGTTTGGCGTCAAGACCAACAATAATTTTCTTAAACTTGACTCGCTACCATAAAATCCTACATCCTCATTTTTTCTTATTTCCACTACCAAAGAATCTAATGTCACATGTTCACCTGAAAAGAAATGATCATCAATTCAAATGTGAACTTCAATAGAAATAAACTGCTCAAGTAATTAAATATACATTAAAACTTGCCGTTTTCACACATCCCGTAAATAATATTTCGGATTATCCCCTTGCCAAAGTCGTCCACTTTGTTGATTACAGGTGCTTTTCTATTTCTCTTCTTGGGAGTTCTTAATTCATTGATATTCTTCTTATAGTACCTAAATAAACGGAATTCCTTCAGTTACACTTTCATTAATTACACAATACCAATCATTAAAGAATAATAATTATAATAGAAATTAAGTAATTATAATAATATAAAAGCTTACTTCATAACTGTATTCTTGCTCAAATTTAGCAATTCCATCGTTAGATTCACAACCGATCCACATTCCAATCTTCCTTCCCTTTGCATTTCTTCAATTTTTTTAGCTACAAAAATGATATTTCTGTCGGAAAAGGGGACCTTCTTCACGCCCTTGGGTTGCTCTTTCTCAATTACTCTAAAGTTTCTTTCCAATTCTCGACACGTCTTTCACTGATGCAGATAAGACGTACTGGTAACACCATCACCGTATTGTTGTCTCGGAGGGTGATGGGAAATCCCTCAATCTCTAAAAAAATGTGTAGCCTCTGGGCGTTACAGACCGTAGCGCTATTCCAGATGTATCTGGGAAATTCCAATTCACCGGTGACTTTTCAGACTAGTTTCCTTATTTGTCCAGCAGTAAAAACTTTGCGGAGTGCATCATCTGCAATTTTATTTTTCTTCAGATAATTTTGTCCTTTTCTTGAATCGTTTTTGCTAATAATTCGTTAGCCTTTTCTAACTCCATTACTTTACTACGGAGGCGATTCATGCTATTGTGACGTCGTGGAACACAACAATAATGCACAGACACGAGCTTGAGATATTTGCAGATTTATTAACAGCATTTACAAATTAATAGTTAGATCAGTTATTTCCAGCTCTGATGGTCCCTAACCCCTGATCGCAGGAGCGACCCTCAAGTGATGACTCGTGGCCCTCGCTACTCCTAGCGGGCGGGCGCTCACAGCGTAGCCCCCATCACCCGTGGAATAGTATATTCTTCAATGAGCGAATGATGGCCATCATTCACGAGTTGATGTTTACGACACGAGCGACGTAGGAGCGAGTGTCGTAATTTCGCGAGTCGAAGTACTTTCTCTACGACCTCGAAATTTTTGTTTTTATTTAATTTTATTTTATGTCGTTTTTTAACTACTATGGTCATCAGCGACATCATTACAGATTTACATTTGTTTTATTGTCAGTTACTTTCTGTGATGCTTTTTGAATAGTTTAATTTATTGAATGATCAATTTGTTCTATCCCATCTGGTGAAATATTTTTTGTGGGGCACTGATTAGCTAAATGACCTGCTTGACTACATATGAAACAACACACATTATCTGTTGAAAAATATATTCTATATGTTGTATCTTCAAAGAATATAGGTATTGATTTAGGCAATTTATCAATATCATTTAGTTCTATAAACACCTGCCTTCGAAAGCTCATAATGTGGGAATATCCAGGGTCACTGATTCCAGCTTTTATAAATGATATTTTAGAACAAGTTCTTATATTTAATTTGGAAAGTTCAGCTTCTATAATACTGTGAGGCACTACAGGGCATACATTGGAGATGATCACTCTTCGTTGCTTACTGATTAAAGGTCTCAGTCCTAGTTCAAAATTGTTTATTTTTATTGTACTATGGTTATCTGTGAGTTTCTTAGCTATGATTTTACTACTCAAAAATACACAGATTCTGTTGTTTGCTATTCTTGAAACAAATCTTATATCATTTGGTGAAATAATTGATGCCAATTTTCCCACATAATCTTTGATTGTCAAACCATCTTGTTTTTCAATGACTATGGCCTGATCTTTTGTTGGGAACATATCTATGGATGTTGCACTAGCATAGGTTTTTAACATTTTACCTTCTGGTTGTTGAACGGACATTGTGTTGGGAGTCTTCCCTCCTTGAGGGAGGATAGATTCGGCTGGCAACGAACTCCTCTTGGGTAATATAAATATTCACCAACGTAGTAGTACGTCACCAGTCATTACAAAACAAAATCTCTCAATTCTCTTTACAATGAAAATTTACTCGTGAAACTAGCACTGGTTTTGTCACTAAACAGAAACCGAGCACGGCGACCTCACAGATGGAGAACGCAGCGCTCATTTACGCCTTGAGCTTATCAGCGAACGGTCGACACAACCTTTCACTACGGAGGCTCTGAGCGAACTGTATCCTGGAAATTTTTGTTTTATTTGAAACTTATGAATACATTAACGAAATACATAAACCATGGCCGTCTGAGACTGCTCTAACATCGTATATCGCAGAAGGCCATGCATAAACAATTAAACGAATATAACATTTTTAATGAAGCTTTAATGGAGTGTAAAGGCTCATTCACAATGCAATCACAAACATAAGCATAACACATAGACATAGACATTAACATAAGCGAAGAGTTAGCGTATTCACAATGTCGAACATAAACATAGGCAAAATAAGAGTTTCTATTGGCTATGAAACATTCTAGTTTACTATTGGTTGGATATGAGAATCGATTTCGAGATATCAAAACAAATACGACAAACACAACCACGCAGCACACGAATAGTTCGCTTATCGAACTGTGATTGGCTCATTTCTTATGTCTGACATAAGCATAAGCACAGAAGCTTGAAGCTTGCAAACTCTTAAGTTAACGTCTTACGTTTTATGCTTATGCGAACGCATTTTGAATGAGTCCACTTGTAGACGTAGTCCTAACTTTTATGTTAACGCCATGCTTATGCTTATGTTTGCATTGTGAATGGGCCTTAAGAATTGTCATCACACAATTGTAACATAATAGTACAAATACATTCATAACATACTATGTTTGAATTTATTATGTAACAAAATTGATGGTGAAATTACTGCAGTTAGAAATATTTATCACTGATTGTGTTGACTCTTCAGCAAAATTAAAATCAGTTGGTAAGGAATTTTGCATGCTTTCATTATGCTCTACAGATTTCAATATTTTGTTTGCAGTATTCATTTTATTTGCTATAGAATCATCTATATCGCCTTCAGCTACAGCCTTTTTTTTCAGCCGCCGTGTCGTTTGAGAGACGTGATATATCCACCTGCATGAACTAATAAGGTGGCAGAAGATCTACGGAAACTATGACCAGTATATAAATTTGCATTCGGTAACTAAGTATGTAGCTATTTGTTTCCCCATAAGTCCAAATTTATTAATACCAATTTTCTGCATCGTGCACTTCCCGTGTTGATAGTTCAAAAAAAGTGAAGGCACATTAGTCGGGCGAAGGTCAGTATATTTCTTACATATTTTATAAAAGTTACCAGTGACAGTAAATTTTCTCACAGTTTTTGTTTTCGAATTGGGTATTGTTACCAAATAGGCTGTTTGAAGATCTTAAATGTCTTCCATTTTCATGGAGTGCATCTCATTACTTCGACAAGCACCCATTATTCCATTAGGGCTACCTGAACAAATGCAAAGGAATCATTAGTTAATACACTACAAAATTTAATCATGTCTGCAAAATATTTAAATTGATTACCTTTCTGCAAGGTAAACATTTTCGTAATCGATTACCTTTGTTGCAAGGTAAAAAGTTTCGCCTTGCCAGCGGGTTCACATAAGGCTGAACTCCATACCTACTGTTTGGCCCTTTCCGCCGCTACAAATACTTGTATTCTTATTTTCGGCGAATATTCCACTGTCATGTATAGACGAGAATTATAAACACCATCTTCCTCGTCTCGGGCCCGGTTCAGCGTGGCTATCCAATCAGGTGGAACTTGTGTAAATCGATTAAAATCATAGACTACGCCACTGCAGTGCCGACTTTTATGGGTATAATGACACCTGTACCTAAAGGCCGCTCCTAAGTAAGAAATTGAGCTAGGCAATTTCGTCAGGCACTGCGCTGAACTTACATCGTCCTCTGCGGGAGCAAAATTATTATTCGGCCGTACGATTAAAGTCATGGCCTGACTCCCCCGCTTCAAAGTTGGGAGCTCAGTTAACTTGAAGCTACGTGTCGTAGCTTGCAACTCGTGACTCACTACGTTAATCAAGTTTAAATTCAGAGCCACGTTGGCGGCATCCATCGGTGGATAATCTTCCGCCGTAAACCCTGCGTCATTTAAGCGGGGTATGTAAAATGCGGAATAGGAGGAAAAGATTAGTTAAACCCATATGTAAAATGCGGACCGACCCAGAAAAGGGTATATGTAAATTGCGGACCGACTACCTGCCCTTCCAGGTAAAAGTGGAAGTTGCCCAGTGGCCTAGCGCGGGGCCGGCCGGTCGGCCGGCCCCATGCGGCACTTTTAGGGGGCCGCAAAATTCCACAATAAATAATAATAATAATAATAATAATAATAATAATAATAATAATAATAATAATAATAATAATAATAATAATAATAATAATAATAATAATAATAATATCTTGTAAAAATTTGAACCATTTCATTTCATAATTTGTGGCACCTACAATTCGGACCGATTGAAATGGGGACGGAATCTTTGATAACTTAATCTGTGTCTTCTTTAAATTAATGTATCTTAATGACTAGAGACAATATTTCCAAGCAAATGCATGTTTTTATTTCAGCTTCGTAGAGATTTCAAAGTTTATAAATATATGTTTCATGAAGAACTCGTCTAAAAATGCATAATTTTTCCGTGCTTGTTTGCATGTTTTGGTTTTTGGAAATACATGCATAATGCATGTTTGGTCATTTTTTTACATTAATACTGCATATTTAAACTCCTATCTAGCATATTAAGTACTTTCTTATTATCTATGTCCATAATTTATGAATATTAAAACTGACGCATATTTTGTATAAATAGTATATTGATCTTAGATCCTGAGAGCACGCAGCTGTCTTATTGTTATTGTCTTATTGTGATGACCTAAAACATCGCCAAAAACGTTCAATTAAAAGCTTACAGGGACCCGGAAGGACCTATTCCTACAATGTTAAATTCAAGGAACATTTTGCTTCAAACTAGTATATAGCCTGCACTAGAGGAGTGGTTTTTTTACTGTAGTTTCTTGGCTATATTTTAAATGTTTATCATAGGATGTTGTAGATACGAAATTTTAAAACTATAATATTTACACCCACATTTTTTATTATTATGACGAACGTAATTTGTTTAAATAATAGATATAATAAAAAGACTACGATAAAAGTTGTAGTTTGACTTAGGAAAGATTGCCTAAGAGTTTGAAGTCAGTAGCTCTAATAGTTCAGGAAATAATGTTTCTTATATATATAAAAAAAAAAAAACTTAGGGAATCAGGCTTCAAAGTTTGCTATGTATTGCCAGTACATTCCAGGTCCATATGATGGATTTTCAGAATTATTCGACATTTACTATTTTTTTAAAGATTGCCTAAGAGTTTGAAGTCAGTAGCTCTAATAGTTCAGCAATGTACTATTTTGTTTCTTTTTCACTGATGTCATGGTGTGTCTGTCTTGCTTCTCCGTTTCCCTACCCTGGTTTCCTCCCCTAGTTTCCTTATTTCTCCCAATGTAAAGTAAAAAAACGGAGATAATTCCACATCAGCAACCGAGCATAGCAAGGCCGGCTCTCAGCATATCATTTAATGTAAAAAAACAACAACTTAGAAACAACTTACACATAAAATGATTACATCATTGAAAAGGGGAAATGTTGGAAAAGTGAAAAAATCTACATTTTTATTTATCATTTTCGGTCCCTTCAAATTTTATAAAAAGCTCTAAAAGCAAAGAAAAATGACGTAAAAAATGTTATTAAAACCATTTCGCATGAACTACTCAAGCTGTTGGATAAGTTACTGATGTGATCCAGGCTTCTTCTATTCATTCAAGTGAACTCAGCTTTAAAGTTTGTGGTTTGGATTGTTCTTTTCCTGGAAATATCTGTCTTACTATCCCGAAATCGGCTCATCCGAGAGTTGCACTGATAGGCGTCGCAGGAACCTTAAATTACATACAACTGCTGAGATTACAATTTTGAGCAAAGAAATCGATTAGACTACTCAGAATTCTGTGAAGAACCTTTGTTGCATCTCGTAAATATTATTATATGCAAATACCTTGAAAATGATATTAAAATCGATGAACCCAGCGAAAATGCATTATAAATTACGGAAAAGGTAAAAATTACATTAGTGAATATCGCCGAAAATACAAAATGACGTATGAAATGGGACACATTCTTTTGTCACAACATAAAATTAATTTCTATACTAAACGGTATTTTTCTAAAGTAAAAGAAAAATTATATTTCATTAATATCCGTCCCCTAATCTTAAGTATTTTGAACATGTTATATCAATATAAGTGCATACGTGTAAGAATTTTTGTAATAAATGTTATTATTATATTGTAAAACATTTATACATGGCTTTTTGTTTGTAACCTGCACAATACACAATAATGATGATTGTTCTTTTTGAAAAATTCCTTAAAATTACAGTATATTTCAGTTTTTTAAATTGAAATACCTAAAAAGGGGCAGCCAATTTTCATCGTCCCGGACGGCTGACATCACGCTACGGCACTTTATTTTCGAAGAACATTTTTTTTGTCATTATTTATAAAACACAACTTCCTTCCCAATTTTCCAGACTTAGGACTGGCATACTTCTTTGAAATATGGTTTGGTTAAAGTTGGTTTTCAATCAATTCAATCATTCGCTGATTGAATGAATTTCGTCATTTTGTTGTACTATTCTTTGTTGTACCTATCATTTTGTTGTGCTAGTCTTTTTATAACTGGCCGTATTAAGCCCTTGTCAATTAAATAGGAGATGCTTATAGTTTCTATGGCTTGCATAGATGTGCAGCGTATTTTACAAAGCACATTCTGCTTATCTTGCCATTTTTGTATTCTTCCTTTTTCTCAGCTAATGTTCTATAAAGCTGAAGGCGAAATTTGGACACTCTTTTATTGGTTTCTTTGGTTTTCATTTTGATGTAGGAGCGAGTCAGGAAGATTTTCAATACTTCAATGAAGTCGAAAAGGTTAGGATGAGGAGTAGAAATGAGAATTGAACTGGCATGGAAGGATTCACAAGCATTTGTAGTTTGCTCTTGAGGTCTTCTTTAGTTGCCCATATTTCTGGAGGAAAATCACTATTCTCATCAATGTAATTTTCAAACAAATAGTCTGAAAATTTCTCAACTTTGGGGTGTTGAGGTTGTATCGAAACAAAATCGTAAGCGAAGCAGTCTCCAACGTCGCTCGGCTCGAGATATGAAAGTCCAAAAATTAACCTCAACCACTGCCCAACTTCGCTGTTTTCGTCTTTATACTCTCTACCTAAGCCCAGCTTTTGAATTTTTCGGTACCATGATTGCCCCAGATGAAATCTACAGGCGATCAATACGATGTTTGGCCATACGAAACGCACAGCATTTTGCGCTGATTTTTCAAAATCAGCCACGACGACTTGAGGCATCAATGCACAATTGAGTTCAAGGCTCTTGGTCTTTAAAAAATTGAACATTGCAGTGTACGTTTCTTCTCGCTTATCTGGTAAAAAACAAAATGCTACTGGCACATACACTCCATTTTGAATTACATGCACCGTATAGAGCTGCACAAAACTTTGTACAACACTGAAAAGTTCCATCAATATAAATTTTCGCAGAGTTGCACAAGTATTTTAGCATTGTTTCACACGAAAAAATTACAATTCCGGACTCTCTGTCATTAACAAGCAAAAATTGTTCAGATTTTAGAGTAACTAGTTCTGTATTATCTAAGATATCCATTGCCTCCTCTCTCTTTTAGGAACAGCTGGTTTCTTCTTTCTTCTGCTGTTGTATAAATTCCGGCGTATACGCGCAATATCGTTGTCATTTAATGAATCGAGAGCGTTCACATTTTCTTCGATTGCTAAATGAATAATCTTAGAAGGTTTCTGGAATAAATCATCTTGTGCTTTCCTCTTGGCACTGTTGCTCACAATCTTCTTGTTTGTCGTCTCACTGTTGATATCGTGAGAGTGGATAGTATCCTTCCGTGAAACTACATATCCACCAATGAAAGTGTACACTTTTGCGTTGCACAACTTCACTGTACATGCCCAAAAGCACTC
Organism: Teleogryllus oceanicus; assembly: GCA_964035755.1. Lineage (NCBI taxonomy): Eukaryota > Metazoa > Arthropoda > Insecta > Orthoptera > Gryllidae > Teleogryllus > Teleogryllus oceanicus. The sequence goes on along the minus strand of CAXIVR010000010.1, from coordinate 101,656,499 downwards.
TCCACTTTTCTTCAACACTTTTTCATCCGGTACGTATATCCATGTTCGTCTATCACCATTTCTTTCCCTTTCTGCGTAACACCAGGTTTCACTTCCATCTTCGAAAAAACTTTAACTGTGTTGCTACTTCAAAGCTCAGAAAGTGAATGAGACCATTGCGATCTTCGGACCTCTCGAAAAATCTCCGTCTGCCAAGTGAAGGGGAAGGCACAAGGAAATGCTGGTCAGATGCGCGTCGGCGGCGCCCTTAAGGCGCCTACCTGTATTTCCGTACCCTCCGACCTTTTCCTTAACTGAGAAGGTTTGGTCCGCATTTTACATACAGAATTAGAAAGTAAGTTTCACGAGATAAGATGAAGGGATTATTTCGTCCGCATTTTACATACGCCCCATTTAAGAGTGCTACCTGCTCTTGACCAAATTTCGTAGCAACTCTGTACCCACACGTGTTGGCGTTAGGCGCTCCTGCGCCAGCAGCTTCAGGTCTTAGCTGCTCCGGCAAGTTACAAGCCGGTACTCCTTGCTGTGCTGTATATAACAAGCCCTGCCTAATACGCATCAAATACACCGCTAAGCAGGGATACAGTCTATATAGAAAATGCGTATCTGCGCCAACTCTTCCGAACCAACCCGGTAGCCGGAAATCAGGTTGATCTTGTTCTCTATCGTTCCACTCCGGTCTGTCAAGTAATTTGAAATCTATATCTCTTCCGCTCGGCATGGTAGTGTTGCCAATCCCGGCGAGGTACGTCTGTACGGTTGTGGGTATCATAAAATCCCCTCTCTTTATCTTGTTCACGAATTCCAACTCTTCATAGGGAATGTTGTACCCCTTCTGCTGGTGGACATCCAGCATGCGCGACCAAGTTAAAACTGCACAGTAGTATTCGAATACTGGTCATGGCACGCGCTTGGCAAAGCGTGGCGCTTGCGTCTTTAGCACCTCGTGTGTTTGGGTCACAACTTCGCTTCGTCCCTCGGCTCCTCCATAATACACCATCTGTTTAGGGACAGGCCGCAACTCTTCTGTTGGTTCTGAGAATACGGCTTCTTTCCGTAAGGGATCATTCTTTTCTTCGGACGGGGCCTTACTCAAATGCTTGGGCTTCGGGAATTCTTTGCTTTCTGGAGCAGCTGCTTTGGGCACATCAAGCGAAGTCTCTGTCCTCATTCCTTCGTCGCTGCTTCGCCCGGCACCTCGTCCTCTTGCTCCTCCCCCTCTTCCATAAAAACCTCGGTGAGAATTCATGTCGGCGTCCGCCTCCAAAATACGCCGAAATGATTTGTTTGATTCTCTCTCTAAATGGGTAAATCCATTGATGTATGTGGAGATTTCAATATTGATTTTCTGAGCTAATTCCACGAAAAAGAGCAGTTTCTCAATTTAATTCATTCTTTTAATTTAGATATTACAGTGAACGCACCTATACGGAATACCCCTTTTTTTTTTAATTTGTTGCGTCCACTCCTTGACGCAACGCGTCCCCAAGCCCCTTAAGGGGCGTTGAGCGCATTTCTTGGAGTAATCCTCCGTTAATTATTAAGTCAAGTCTCGTCACGTCGCAGTCAGTCAGTGCCTTTTTTCCTTCGGCCAGGGGCTCGACGACGTTAGATCCCGGGGTTCCTGGCCGGTCACCCAACCACGAACCCGCGAGTCTCGAATGCGCTTAACCTTCGTGACTTCACGGAGCGTAGTAAACGCATTCGGCTAGCGCCGCCGGCTTTTTTTTTTTTAAACCAAGATAAATGTATATTATTTGGGATAATTCATACTTTATTAACATTATATCCGTGACAATAGACAACTGCAGAGTATAAAAATACAAAATATGATTAATATGTCAGTCAGTGGTCCCGTTTTGAAAGATCTGTATAGACCTACAAGTCTCCACCCTCGTCCCTACGTTCAGACAATGGAACGTCCCTGGGTTCCCTCATCTCAACATCTCCAGATGGCTCTCCCACCTGTTGATCTGATCCCATTGCTCCGGCTATACTCGAGGTGCTTCCCCCATCAGATCTAGTGCTGCTAGCTCGGAGGCGATGACCGGTCATAAGTTGAGTGAAACCGCCCCTGATAGGCACAAGACCAGTCTGTCTTGATGTCCTGCGGAAGGCTGTCATCACTCCTGGCACATGTCGTCGGCCCCGCCCTGCCCCCCGGGTACGTGGTCGACCCGATCGGCCGCGGGTTACTGTTGCTGGTGCACCTCCGCCTGGAGGATCATGGCCGTCATCACTGTCCGGACCACCTCCGTCTTGACCACCATCTTGTTGACCATCCCCCTCTCCATCATCGTCGTCCTCATTCGATCCCCTTCTAGTACTGTCCCCGTTATAGAAAGTACTCCGCCCTGGATCATGTCCCGGTATTCGGTAACAATTTCTTTGACACTACGGACTGTCTCATTCTCAGTTAGACCAGTCTCTCCAGTTATTACCGCGGTTTGTTTATCTAAGTATTTAGTAATAACAGCGATAATAGCTGCATGATGTTTGCAAGTCTTCAACCAGCCTGCGTAACTCTTAAGTGAGTCATTTCCTCCTGATCTTACGAGGAGCTCCTTGCATGCATACGCTAGGTTAGCATAATTTCTGGCAGCAACCTGTCCCAGGTCCCTAGTGAATCCATAATATGGATTGCCCCTGACTAGCGACATCGAGGCGTGGAACGACTTAAATTCGTCTGGGAAAGCCGAATCAAAACTCTCCCAGGGGAAGTCTTCAAAGTCTAGCAGCGCGCGGCCTATAGTCATCAATTGCGTGAGACCCCCATAAGCCGATTGAGAAATGATCAATTTCAAGGGAAGAGCATTTTCAGGTATCAACCTCTGCCAGTGTCGAAAAAATCCTCTTGCATTTTCAGCCGTAATGTAGTTGCCATATGCTTTATAGTATAACCTTACGCGCTGTTCAGTCAGGTTATGTGTTATGCCAGTCGCTTCTGACAAGCTTGTGACGAGGCGTTCAAGCTTCCTGTCGGTCACATTACCTCGAGTAGACATCGACACGTAAAATTCTACATGCGCATCCAAGAGATGCTCTTAAATCACAAACAGCAATAGATCAAATTATAATTAACCAAACCACAACTAGATATGAAATAATAACGAATAATCTAGCTTACAGTGACCATGATACACAAATTCTTACAATTACTAATAACATGAATACTGACACAATAAATAAAACACGCATGTGCGGAGCATTTACTACAGTTAACATAAAGTTATTTACGGACTACTTGCTGAAAGAATCATGGGAGGCAGTTTATAACGCTATTGACACAAATGAAAAATATAATTTATTTTTCTCAAAGCTTTCATTTCTCTTTAACTCATGCTTTCCTATTAAAAATAGAAAATTAAACATTTCACGAAAAAGTAATACTTGGATCACAAAAGGAATTAGAACATCGTGTAAAAATAAACGTACTCTCTACTTTATTTCTAAACGTCATGACGTATCTCAAGATTTCCTTATCTACTTTAAAAATACAAAACATTGTTACGAAAAGTCATGAGGCAGGCTAAAATAATGAAAAACGATCAGGATATTTTGAACTCAAATAATAAAACAAAAGCAATGTGGAATATAATAAAAAATACTACCAATTCAACTAGAAAACCCGTAGAGAATGTTGTTTTAAAATATAACGATATAAATGTGAACGATCCGGCAACAGTGGCTAATCTCTTTAACCAATACTTTTCGAGAATTGCTGCCGATCTCACTAAGGGTCTTCAGGCACAAAATTCAAAAACAGACAGTTCACCCAAAATTTTAGACACAATGTTCGTTTCCGAAACTTCTTCCTATGAAATTCTCAAAATAATCGGTAAACTAAAAAATAAATATTTCCGGTTAGATAAAAATTATCCGGTTTATATGAATTCCCGGATTCCTTGTTAAAGACTTGTGCGTATGCCATTATACACCCGTTAACTCACATATTTAATGCATCTTTATGCACTGGAACGTTTCCAGATATTTTCAAAACAGCTAAAATTAAGCCGCTTTTCAAAAAAGGCAACAAAAATGAAATTCAAAATTATCGGCCCATTTCTCTTCTATCAGTTTTTTCAAAAATATTAGAGACTTTTTTACGTACGAATGGAAACCTTTCTCACTAAACACGACGCGCTTTCAGATTGCCAACATGGATTTAGAAAATCAAAATCAACGGAAACAGCTATATTTTCTTTTCTTAAAGATGTCGCCTCATCATTGGATCAAAACGAGGCACCTATTGGATTATTTTTAGATCTCTCAAAAGCTTTTGACGTCATTGATCATGACATTTTACTTTCCAAATTACCTTCATATGGAATTCGTGGTATTGCTCTAGATTGGTTATGTTCGTACCTTAAACAACGATCTCAGAGAGTTGAAATACCTTACTGGAATGATGGAACATTACGTACGCACCTTTCCGACTCTTTGCCCGTTGCATGTAGAGTTCCTCAAGGATCGATTTTAGGCCCTATTCTGTTCCTACTTTACGTAAACGATATGCCCTCGACGATTCGAAACGGAAGAACGGTTCTCTTTGCGGATGATACGAACATCCTTTGCAATAAAGAAACCGTAAATGGTACAATAACAGATGTTTCAAATTGGTTCCGAAATAACAAATTAATAGTAAACGAAAAGAAAACGGTTTTAATGCAGTTTTCCATTTCAAATAAACAATTCTGTGCTCCATTGAAAATGAACAGTGTACCATTGACTGATGTTAAGGCAACAAAATTTTTAGGTCTCTCAATTCAGTCAAACCTTAAATGGAACGTCCATTTAAATTAATTGAACACAAAATTAAGTTCATTATGCTACGCGTTCAGAATTCTTGCAAATTCAGTCAGCCTTCATATTGCTCGTTGTGTATACTTCGCGAATGTTCATTCCCGCCTGAGATATGGCATAATATTCTGGGGAAATACATCTTATCCCTTTAAGACCTGAATATTTTTTCTTTTCAAAGTCAGTTTTTAATGTTTCTTTGTGGTCGTATGTCAATATTAGAGACCAGAAAAATGAAAAAAAAATTGTGGTTTGGGTTAGGGGGGAGGGCACCCTCACGTTCGTGAGGGTTGGGCATTAATTGAGAAAATTAACTCTTTTATAAAAGTCACAATTTTATTAATTTAAATAGTACATGTTACCTCATTTAAAATGGAAATCCTTGAAACATGTTTTATTTTTAGCTGTACATAAATAAATATTACATTTTTTGCATCTCATTTTTGTTCGACTCTTGCAGTGTTCGTATCGGCACATTCGAGGGGCAGGAATGTCATCAAATACAGGAAAATGGTTAAAACCATCAAATCTTTTGTCATCACATGGTGTTTTTGCAGGTGGATTATAAAATTTTGATCTCTTGAGTATTGGGATATTGCTATCACTCTCTTCACTGTCACTCAGCACGCGCCGGTCTTGGGGCGGAGCTGCTAGCAGACCTTCGGCAACCTCTAATCTAAATTTTAAGAGATCTTTTCTTTGCTTTTTTTGTACGACTTGAGCATGTTTCATGTACTCAGTCCATGCATTTACTGCAGCCAAGTCAATGAAATGAACAATTACTTTCCATGTCCACTTTCTTGTTTTGAACCAAGTCCTATAGTATTCCATTTGTTGGTCACAAATATCAACTCCTCCCATACATTGATTGTATCTTTTTACTATGGAAGGACATGATACTTGAACATATGATTTTTCATTTTTGGACCAACGTTTTACTTCTTCAATCGGCAGGACACCACAGCAGTTTGAAGCCATCACTACTTTCTTTGTGTCTTTCCACTCGACGACAGAAATCTTCTCATCTACTCGTACATGCTCAATAGCTTCCCCTCTCTGCATTTTCGATGCTTCTGTGAATGGAAAATTTTTAATGCGATTTGGCAGAATTGTACCACTTCCATACAGTTTCACCATACAAGACTTGTGCATTCAAAATGTAGTTGCAAGATGGCCTGGGTCAAGCCACGATGCCACAATATACAGAAACTGTTATTAAAGCTCGGGTGGAGAGGGGAGATTTTTTTAATGGGGTGCTGCTTGGCGATGCAGGATATCCTACGGGAGCAACACTTTTGACACCTCTTCGCAATCCTCGCTTACCAGAGGAAAATTTGTATAACGAATCACATATTAGGACACGCAACACGGTTGAAAGATTATACGGTGTTTGGAAAGCTAGATTCCCTATTTTAGCACTAGGAATAAGGCAGGACATTTCACTAGTGCAGCCCATAATTGTGGCGTGTGCTGTAATACATAACATCGCCATCCAGAGGAAGGAAGCAGATCCTCCACCTGTTCCAGGAATGGATCAAGAAGAATTGCAATTGGCAGTTCAGGAAGGGCAGATAACTCCTGCCATAAATTTAGAAGTGCCACAAAGGGAAGCAGTTAGAGAAACGTTTGTGAGGTTCTTCAGGGACAGAATACATAGAAATTAAATGTTACTCAACATTCATTTGTTTATTAATTAAAAAATGAAAGTCACAGTTCTTAAAAATGGTAAAAATATTTTATTTTTAATGTTTGGATGCCCTCTCCCTTTCCTCCACATCCATTTCCACAAGCTTTCTTTTTGCTTTAATTAAAAGAAGTTCTTCTTCCTTAATTCGTATATTGAATAAATGTAGTTCTCTCTCTCGCTCCTGCTTGGCTTCGAACTCCTTCAGAAGCAATTCTTTTTGCAGTTGGGCCACTTCAGTCCTTGCAGAAGCCCAGGAGTGTAACTTCTGCCCACTTGCAGAAGGAGCAACTGCAGACTCACCCATTTGTGGTCGTCGTCTTGAATTTGGGGTCACAATTAAATTGCTATTGCGTTTCCGCTTCAGCATTGCAGGCGTGTACATTGACCAGTCCTGAATTTCACATTGTTGCACCACACTATCATTAGACTGCACAGGTAGAACTTCTTCCACCTGTATTACTGGAAGTTCTATTTCTTTTTCTTCTCCTCCTGTTGCTGCTGCATCTTCTTCTTCGTCTATACACATTTCATTTGCATCGTCACAGTCATAAGTGGACGGCATACCTCCAGCACTTACACCCATAATGCCAACAACCTTTTCCAAAATAGTCTTGAGGAACTCTGGTTGCTGGCCCTCCTCCGGTTTTAAGAGTTTCCTCTCTCTCTCTCTCTCTCTCTCTCTCTCTCTCTCTCTCTCTCTCTCTCTCTCTCTCTCTCTCTCTGCCCAACATTTTCTTTGCTTCTTTTTTTAAGTTCTCGTACTTTTCCTTTAACTGTTTCACAGTGCGGCAAGAAGCAGTGGCCGCATTGAAGCTGTTTGTTATTTTCTCCCATGCTTGATCCTGCAAAATTAAAAAAATTACAGTAAAAACATATTGAAAAAGTTGTAAAGCTAATACGATATCAAAAGTTTAAAATTGAATAGAGTCTTTGGATATGAAAGATAGTTCACTATTTCATTATTACCTTTTCTTTAGTCGTGGTTCCATTAGTTTTTTTGTTTTCCACTATTTCGGTGAACTGATCCACCAAATTAACTAAAGTGGCACTTTCTTCTTTAGTGAAATTGGCGCCACGCTTCCTTTTCGCGGACGTTTCGGTGAAATTCTGCATTTTTCAAGACGCACAAAACGTACACCAAAAAAATCAACGTGTTCACCGAACCTATTCACGCGCAAAAACAAAACCGAATACAACACAAATCTCCGAACATACAGTGAAAAGCAAACGTCAAAGACATTGGAATAGTAAACGTCGTACAAAAAGTTGAATATCGAAAGCATTATGCTGCACTCTGAATCCTTTTGAGTACTAGAAAGTATTGCCAACCATCACCGAGTAAACGTTAAAGTGATGGTTAGCTAACTTCCAGTTACCTCACACTCGTAATACGCGAAGTCCGTTTTAACCAGAAGTTAGATTAACCGGGAGTTAGATAACGGGCGGTTGTAACTGAAGGTGGTAGTACAGGGCCTAACGAGATCTTTGTGAGTGCAGTCAGTTGCGCCGCACGTAATTTGGATCACATCTCCAGTGAGGGGCGCCGCTTCCCCACCGAGATCCTGCTCGTTGTGTATATTCCCCCCTGAGATATGGCATAATACTTGGGGCGTTCGGAAATGATTTGGACAAACGCTCTAAATTTCATACCATTTATTGTACTGCCCAGGTTTACACAGGTAAATTACAAGTAATCTCCTCCTAATTCGATGCACCTTTCCCATTTCTCGGGAAGTTTCCTTATGGCTGTATAAAACCATTCTTTCGGAGTAGAGCGACACCAGTCGCGGACAGCGTCTTGGAGTTCTTCGGTGGATTCTCCACACATTCATGTCCACTTTCGAAATTCTGCACCCAGTGAAAGACAGTGCTTCGTGCCGGAGCTTTTTCGCCACAAACATCGGCGAGTCGGCGATAAATTTCAGTCACTCTGACACCCTCTTTCCACAAGAACCAAGTTGTCCACTTCTGACCACGAGCGTCGCCTTCCATGTCCGCGTGCTTACTGGAGTCCGTTAGCAAAATGAGTTAGCGTTTCTCAGTGAGTGAAGATGACAGATCCATCTAGTGGTAAAATATAGCACTAAGAAGGGCTTTTCGCCACAGCATAAGCGCGCTTTTCAAATAGTATTTGCGTCAGAGCAACACGGTCAGTCCAAATCATTTCCGAACGCCCTAAGTATTCTGGGGAAATACATCTTATAGCTCCCAGACTTATATAACAAAAACGAATTGTACGAATAATAACCAAATCCCACCCACGTGATTCATGTAAGCCTCTCTTCATTAATCTAGGAATTTTACCATTACCTTGTCTGTTTATTTACGAATCACTGGTTTTTGTCGAAAATGACTTGCTTAAGGGCGGCAATATATTTTCAGGAAATACCCATGTCTATTACTATAACACTCGACGTGGAAATCATATTCATCAGGTGACAGTATCAACAGCTCATTACAAAAAATTCACACACAATACATGTACATTTTTTCACCACTATTTGCCGTGCAGATGACATTAAACCATTAAATTCGATAGAAAAGTTTAAATCCAAAATGAAATCGTTTCTGCTGCATAACTGTTTCTATAGAATTAGATATTATACTGAGCATTACAAGGAAAGTAACATTAATTTTAACTCTGATATTCAATGTATTATTTACCATTGGACTGTATAATTCTAACCCATATGTAAAAAGTATTGTATCGCCGCTTCTGGGTCAATGACCCCCATCTCGATCACATTTTTCGTCCAGTTTCCGTGATCCAAGGAGCAAATGCTGAGATGGCCCCTTGTTTTGCTTCTGGACATAAATGTAACTTCATTTTCTGTGCACGTCTTCCAGAATTCAGTGGTAAATACAGTTATTCAAATTCTCGTTTCCATGCTCTCGCGGCAGGAAGTACTATTCCAAAGGACAACATGGATAAGAGCCCAAAAGTTATTGCTTATTTATCCTTGAAAACAGATTTTATTACATGGGAGTTTTTTATTCAAGTATATGACTTAGAGTAGGGATCACAGAATTTTGAGAAGGTGCACACAATTCACTTCTCTCCATAGCCCATTATACGCAACTGTTTTTTGACGTAAAATAAATAAATATGAAAAATCTGATAAGTGCCGGAAAAGATCCATTCATCCTCTGGGGCGTCCAAAAGTATTGACGTCTCCTTGAACCCCAGTCTGCCCCTTCAGAAAGGTTACTGTTCTGACTAACAAGGATAAAAATGGGACCGCAAGTTTGCTAAAGTCACGATTTGTAACCATTTATTCTTGCATGTTTTTAGATCACTGGCAATGCCTGCATATGTTCTTAGTTTGACTACACTTCAGCGAAGGTTTGCTCATCGTAGTTAGTCGGTACCTCAAATATTGTGTGCGCTGTCTGACAGTGAAAGACACAGCCAAACTGTATGTAGTCGGCTTTGGCAGTGAATTCATTGCTTTCAAAGGTATCGTGAACGAATATCTTAAATCTCAGTTCTTGGATTCGGATTCTTTGTTTCGTATTTCTGTATGTATGTGTGTTTTTTATTGTTATTATTATTATTATTATTATTATTATTATTATACAAAACAGGACTGAAAGGTTCATGGAATGATGTAATAAATCTAAAAGTGTCAGATTATATCAGTGCAATTCCTGAAGTGATGTATTTTTTCTTTGAAATGTAGTAGTAAATGTTATCTCAAACTACTCCGTTAAATTTCTTTAATTTGGTAAGTTCTTGTATCTGATGTCATGTATTGATAATGTAGTTTTCTCGGCTAATTTATATTTCATTGAGCGAGAGTGGGAGTAAAATTCTAAGACCATGTACCATTTGCACCATTTATTTGTAATCTCATCTCTATATTGTGATCTAAAAGAAGGCTTGTATCATCAAATTCCATTATGTGTAAAGTGCCTGTAACTTATTCCATGTATTTGTATAGTAGTTTAGTTTGCTAATTTACATTTCATGAAGTGAGATTTGGAGTGCATTCTGTAAGTAACATACAAGAAGTACGTTGATGTACTATTTGTGTTTCATGTTATGTAATCTGATTTCTGTACAATCTAGAAGTGGTATTTCAGTATTATCTAAGAGGAGGCTTGTATATGCAAGAGCCTGTAACTCATTTTATGCATTTGTAAGATGGTTAGAATGACTGCTTCAGATTTGAGTGGAGATAAGTACATGTTGGAGTAAATCTTACAAGGATATAAATGTAATGTACAAATGTTTTATACCTAAGTGTACGTTCGTGTACTTGCATTTGATGTGCATTCCTTGTCATGTAATTTGATCTGTATTTAGAAAGCAATATCTCTTGCAAAGAGACGTTCAAACGCTCTAAGAATATTTTACTTTCCGTCTGTATTTTTATTTGTACTATTGCAATAAAAAGGTGTGAAATGGATGGCTGAAATATTTTTTTCTTCCTTTTCTTTTCTTTTCAATGTGGAAGACAAGTGTTAGAAAGAGTGCTGTAAGAGACGTCCTCGATAATGCCCGGTCTCTTGGCATTGGCAACGGAGGGTTTGTGGAAATGGAGGATTGTCTCGCAGTTTATAATTTTATTTTTGTTGTAGACCTTTCGACGGGCTGAAATACTATTGATGGTTGACCCAATAAAGGGTTTAAAGCCGGATTATTTGCCCGGGTATTTATGTATTGTATTCGGAAAGGAAAAGGAATTAACTGCCCAAATCCACACTCCTCGACCTGTTGCATCGCTCGAACCCCGCTCCTGCCCGTGTTATCTTATGTTCACTTCCATCTCCGTTCCTACGTTATGGAATTTACGTAATTCAGAATTGCAATGGCAACGCATCCAGAAAGAGAAATGCGACTTCAGATTGCACCCGTTCTAGAAATATGCAATATAGTATTTAAATATTTAAACTCTCCTGACTAATGGTGGGTGCTTTCGGTCGTGACTATTGTCTACTAAAATGTGTAAACACAAAGTTCTTGCTGTGAAGGATCTAATTATTTAGCACAAAATGAAATATGCATTTTTTCATTTTCTAATTGATATTACTGAATACGTAAGTTATTTTCGCGAAGTATTTTTTTCTTTTCTCCAACTAACTCTACCAAACAACATTAAATTGAATTTGCCTTATTTTACGTGGCGAGACTCAGGCCATGAGGCCTGCTCTTCCGTCTGACCACGCAAATTTCGTTACACTCCTTTCACCAATCATGGCAGAAAGAAGGTATTACTTGGGCGACGAAACAGGCGATTTGAATTTAGCTCAGAGGCATCCTTTAGGCTTGAGGATCTTTTCCATGCAGTAAATCTACTAACATGGGACAGCCGGCTTTACTTCCCCTCCGAAGGAAGGCGTTCGAAGGATTTTTTCGCCCTTAAAAATCCACGGCTTCGATCGGGTTTGAACCCGCAAACTTGAGTATAGCAGTCCGATACGCTAACCGCTACACCATCGCCACCGCCATTGTAACTGTAATGCCACAAACTGCGGAAAATTTAATTTCCTAATTTTTTCGCAGCTTTGAGTTGGGTGTGTGATGCGGCGGGGCCCTCTTGCCCTAGGAGCAGCCAGGGAGGGGGCGGCATCGGTTCTGCTTTCTTCAACACGGAATAGACGGAAGGTTACGAGTCGCTGTGAAAAGTAGTTCATTTTGACAAATTCATTTTAATCCCTACTGCCGAAATCATTGCTAATAACTAGGGAACGGACTTTATTGTAATAAAAAAGGAAAACATGTACCTATATATGTACTTATTTTTTCAAAAATATGTAAGAAAAAATAGGAAGTATGTGAAATAAATATTCGTTATAACGTTTACAATTCCATTCTTCAAGAGTTTTCCGAGCAGAGTACGATGCCGATCAGAACTTTACATGGATTCAGAGAGGCTGAATGAAAGTTTTACATCTACAGAAGCAATTTTTCGCTAGTTTGTTCCGAAACATAATACTTTTGTCTTATATATAATGTTGTTTACAAGGAGTCGGAGCTGAAGCGAATAGTACCATGTAGCCTGTGATAAAGGGGGGGTAAAGAGAGCATACTCCCACCCGAACACCAGAAAAGGGATAAGACAGTGATCTGATTTTTTTATCGAGTTATGCATGGGGTCTATGAAACAGGAGTAAGCACGTGGTTGAAGTTCCTTTTGCTTCACATACTACATCCGCTCATCGTTGATCGTCGACTACGCTGTTTCCAAGAAGCACTGGGGCGGGGGGAGATAAGTTTGGCAATTAATAGCGATTGTCCGGCGTTAATACAAGCGCATTGCGTATTTTTTTAAAGTATTTCAGTAACTAAGTTAGTTTTCAAGTAACATATTTCGAACATCACAAGTGAAATGTTCATTTTCGACCTATAAATATATTAAAATGTAACGAAATATGTAGCTCTAGACAAAATATGTAATTATACCAAAATATGTACAAATATTTTAAATTGAAATAAAATATAATAATATAAAATAAAATAAAAATTGTTCCAATTCTTTCAGAATGTCGTGTTAAGTCTAAAAAAATATTAGTGAATGCAGGTATCTTGTCCCTGAAAAAATATGTATTTACATGGAAATCCGTTCCCTACTAATAACGTAAACGAGTCAAAAGGTCTCTGGCGTCATTTGTTTCATGTTCTCGCTCCCAGCGTTTCGTTTTTTCTTTGCAGTGGTCAGTTGTTTCATATGACCATAACTTCTGGGGGAGCCTCATAACTCCTGTTCATTGGAACAGCGAAGGTAAGTAACGACATGTAAACTCTCTTAAAAACTTCCCTCCAACTATCTGAAGTTAACAGATTTCCCATTATTCTAGTCAGGGCCGGCTTTACCTAACAGCAAAACAAGCAGTTGCTTGTGGACCCCCAATCCATGATTGCCCCGCGCTTCGGAAAAATATCCAACATTTTTTTGTTTGTGAAAATTGTTACTAAAATAGTCTATTCCACTACAAAATTTGTATTTAAAATTTCGAGGTTATTCTTTAAAATATTTGATACGTTAAAATAGTCTAATTTTAACTCTATCTTATTTCTTCATTTTCAACTGAACACTGTACGCAAACATCCAAATGTTCCATGCTCAAATTGACAGTGAAGGGGGGGTAGCCCAGGGTAAAAGTTACTGCAAAGTATATGAAAAGGGGAAAAAGCCATCAATAATTAGCACATAATGAAAAATATATTATTCTACTTGGTAAAACTAAAAGTTTTGTACGGGGAGCAACAGTTTTGTGCTTGGAAGGGGGCTTCGCAATACTTAAATCAGCCACTGATTCTAATTAAAAAAATCACGTCCTGCAATCTTCAGCCAACATTTACCGCCGCTACCTCGCCATGCGTAACTAAACACAATTCAAATATTACAGCTCAGTATTTTGACTGGTTCAATACAATTTCAAGTATTGAATTCCAAATTATTTGTGATCGTCCCACAACTAAATAGTGATCGATCCGGTGATTACTGCTTATTGAAGTAACGACAAAAATGATACAAATAACATTAAATGGAAATGTATAAAACGACAGGGAAACGCCAACAATATTAAAATCGCTTGTATTACAGAAAGTCCTGCCAGGGGGTATATTTAATATTCTGGGTTGTCTCTAACCGCAGGGTGACCTAATATATCCTCAAATGGGGTCTCGTATCAATAATCCTCAAAGACGAATAGCTCTGAATACCAGCCACTGAGGACATTGAAACAAGTGAACCAACCCAACACCCATCAAATGTCATGCCTTAAGAGTAGAGTAAAAGTATCTTGCATACTTCTAAAAACAAATTTCTCCTGAAAATGCTCTATCTGCACTCGATTCAGGTCACTGTCCAAAGTTTTAACCTCGTCCACTCCAATAGACCTAGCCACAAACATGAATCGGAAACTAATAAATATTGGACTGCAAAGACTTCGTTACTCTTCTCCGTATATTAATTTATTATTTATTTCTGTGACATACCAAAAATTACGCACATTTAAGAAAATAAAGGTCAAAAAGTAGATATGGCAAAAGACGTGGGTTTCTACAGTGCAGATATGCAGATGACACCGTATTTTTATTTATTTATTTATTTTACGTCAAAAAAACTGCGTATGACGTGCTATGGGGAAAAGTGAATTGTGTGCACATTTTCAAAATTCTGTGATCCCTACACTAAGTCATATACTACTTAAATTTTGAATTTTTGAAAGGGGAAAAAAAAAACAAAAACTCCCATGTAATAAAATCTATATTCAAGGATAAACAAGCAATAAATTTTGAAGGGAGAAAAAAAAAAAACTCCCATGTAATAAAATCTATTTTCAAGGATAAATAGCAATAAATTTTGAAAGGGAGAAAAAAAAACAAAAAAACTCCCATGTAATAAATCTATATTCAAAGATAAATAAGCAATAAATTTTGAAAGGGAGTAAAAAAACAAAAACTCCCATGTAATAAAATCTAATAAAGAAATAAAGACAAAAAAAAAACAAAATAAAATAATTTTTTCAAAGATAAATAAGCAATACATTTTGGCTCTTATTACTTCCTGCCGCGACAACATGGAAACGATAATTTGAATAATTGTATTTCCCACTGAATTCTAGAAGACGTGCACAGAAAAAGAAGTTACATTTATGTCCAGAAGCAAAACAAGGGGTCATCTCAGCATTTGCTCAATGGATCAGGGAAACTGGACGAAAAACCTGATCGAGATGGGGGTCATTGACCCGCAAGCTCTAGTACAGTAGTTGTTACAGGTTGTTTATACTCATTTATACAGTCCAAATGGTAAATAATGCATTATGTATCATTGTTAAAATTAAATGTTACTTTTCTTGTGATGCTCAGTATGCTCTAATTGTATAGAAACAGTTATGCAGCAGAAACGATTTCACTTGGGATTTAAACTTCTATTGAATTTAATCGTTTAATGTCATCTGGCAAAGTGTTGTAAAATAATGTACATGTATTGTATGTGAATTTTTTTGTAATGAGCTGTTGATACTGTCTCCTGATGAATATGGTTTCTACGTCGAGTGTTATAGTAATAGACTTCGGCAATTTCTGAAAAAATATTCCCGCCCTTGAGCAAGTAATTTTTTACAAAAACCACTGATTCGTAAATAAGAAGACACGGTAATGGTAGAATTCCTAGATTAATGAAGAGAGGCTTACATGAATCACGTGGGCGGGATTTGGTTATTATTCGTACAATTCGTTTTTGTAATCTAAAAGTCTGGGAGCTATAAGATGTATTTCCCCAGAATATTATGCCATATCTCAGGCGGGAATGAACATTCGCGAAGTATTCACAACGAGCAGTATGAAGGCTGACTGAATTTGCAAGAATTCTGAACGCGTAGCATAATGAACTTAATTTTGTGTTCAATTCATTTAAATTATTTAATTCAGAAACGCGAGTTCGTCCTGAGAGGTGGGTTTCTATAGCGCAGAAGGTACACCATAGCAACGCGAGAAAAAAAAACAAGAAAAAAATCGGCGAGCTTAGAAGGGTGGACCAGATTGGGAAATAGGGCATTCCGACTCGTGTCGTGGTAGTGAGCGGATCGCTTGTGCGGTTTTGCTTGAAGTTAATTATCAAATCGGAACTTGTGATATTTCGTGACAGTGAACATTGAACTTGAACAAGATTTGACTCAGAAGTTTTACCAGTGAATTGTGAATTGCTATGTTATTCTGACCTGGGAAAGTATACAGTTTGAAATGGGTACCACCTGAGGCGCAAGAGAGTATAGGCAGTGTTTGTGAAGCGGTTGGAGGAAGTTTCGACTAGGTCACTGATCATCGTGGATTTCGATAAGAAGGAAGATCGGATTATTCGACGTGGCGACATCGAGCGATGTGCGCACGAAGAGGCAAGAAAAAATAAAAGGTTCTATAACTGTTATTGCTATAACGAGAAAAATGGCCATGACCTAACAAATTTTGGCATTCATAATAAATTATAATTCATAGTTAGAAAGAAAGATGATTCTTATTTGCCACTACATGCAATCCTTGGAGAAAGGTCCGGGAGATCTGTGGAAGACTCCCTTCGCCGTCTATCTCAGGGCTTATTGTTAATGGCAGTCTCCTAACCTCTCCACAAGAAATTGCTTCTAACCATGAACACATCTCCAGCTCCGTACATTATCCTTCTGACTTTCAAAAAAACGAAAAGAAAAATGGAAAACTAAATTAGACTTCTCGAGTCGCGTGGAGGAAGATTACAATGCCTTTTCTCCATGGACGAACTCTCCTGTGCCCTCGCTTGTGCGAAAGATTCTGCTCCAGGACCAGACCAGATACATAACCAAATTTTGAAACACCTACCGGAAAATGCTCGTTCCTTTCTCCTCGGCATTTTCGACAAGATTTGGGCTGAACACGCAATACCAAGAATTTGGCGTGAGGCCATTGTTCTCCCAATGCCTAAAGAAGGAAAGGAGAGAAAACCCTCCTCATGTTACCGCCCAATCTCGCTCACAAGCTGTGTGTGCAAGCTTTTAGAGCGAATGGTAAATACACGTCTGGTCAACCATGGACCACCTAGTCACCCTTGCTACGCAGATTTCCACTTCTTTCGTGCTACGTCACCACCTGGTAGCAATTCAATATAGAGAAAGCGTATGACACCACTTGGAGGTACGGTATTCTTGCACCTTGCATACGTGGGGCCTTAGGGGACGGCTCCCTTTGTTTCTAGTAGGTTTTATTTCGTCAAGATCTCTCCGCGTCCGTCTTGGCGACGTGTTATCCTCCAGTCACCTGTTAGAAAACGGCAGGGATCGATTTTGAGCGTCAACTCTGCCATTGCTATCAATAGTATTGCATCAGTTGCTAGAAGCCCCTGGTGTCACACCAGCCAGCACCAGGGGGTTCTAGCTTAATAGAGCCAGGCCCGGCGCACGTTCTCGGCAAGGATGAGTTTGGAGCCTAAACGGAATTAGCGCTGCAGCCGCATTGTTAGAAAGAGAAAGCTAATATTTAATAGAGAAAGAAAATCGAGAATACGAAATTGACCGCGAATATACGAATGTAGCCGAAGATGAAGTAGCGACGGTTTTGGAACAAGGCTTTGAATTGAACACGTGTTTGGTTTGAGCGGGCTCCTGACATTCATTTCATACGTCTACGTTATTTTTTGCTTGCATATTAAGCTATTAAGAGGTAAGACTTCGGTGTTTTTATTAAATCATTATCATTAAACCCTTTTACATATGAAAATTCGTCATTTATTCTGCAATTAGAGCATACCTCAAAATAGCACAATATTTTTTCAGCTGCCTGGCTGTTGTATATGCCACATAAATTTCGAATCGTCAGAAAGACGCTTGGAAGGAAT
This sequence comes from Teleogryllus oceanicus, assembly GCA_964035755.1. Lineage (NCBI taxonomy): Eukaryota > Metazoa > Arthropoda > Insecta > Orthoptera > Gryllidae > Teleogryllus > Teleogryllus oceanicus. The sequence goes on along the minus strand of CAXIVR010000010.1, from coordinate 101,638,697 downwards.
ATCCTTCCATAGATTTCCATCGTGCAATCGAAGGCCTTTGATTGTGGAAAAATGGCTGGAATTTTCAGGGATCCCAGATGTTGAAAGTATCCGAGGCAGGGTACAGTAAGTTGTTTATATATAGAAGTGGTAGCACAAGCACTGGATATAAGGTGCATTCTTGTGATAACTGCTCTTTAAAACACTCGGCATAAAATGGATGTTATTGTTCATCCTTTTGTAGGATGCAAAACAATGAGATCTTGTTACGTGCAGTAATAACTCAATATTAATTTTCTTCAATTGCTGCTGCTATTAAGCTATATTTTATTAATATTTTGTATAAATTGAATGAAATGCTAAGCACAATTCCTGCTGCACCATTTACTGTCTGGAAGTAAATTACAACTTGGCATTCTCTCTAAGAGTTGCTAGGAATTGGAATGTTTTACCATAATGAAAAGAAGAGTAGTTTTCAGTACTTTTAAGCAAATTTTGAAAACATTTTTAATGTCACTGTTGAAAATTATTTGTGATTTAGTTCAACAATAATTGAAACTTAGACATTTAAATTATCAAATACCTTAATAAGATAATTTTGTGTAAAATAAATTGGAAACGTTATGAGAAAAGGAAAAACAGATTAATTCATGAAACAAAACGGGTACTTGCATTCCAAACTCTGTCATTTTAAATATTAATCTATTGAACTTTGTGTAAGAACCCAGCTTCTTACATTCTAAAAATAATGGTACAAATGAGAAGATATTCATTTTCCATATTTGTACAGTGAATTAAACTTTTAATTCTTCTAAAGAATTGGTTATTTTATATTGTTTTTCTACTGAAATGTTTTGTGAAATACACTTATTAAATATGAATGACTTAATATGTAACGTTAAATGCTAAAGCTAAGTAGTGAAATAAGGATCTGCATTTTTGCTTGCTTGAATCGTCATTGAGTCAAGTTTGTTTTGGTAAAGTTTCAGTAATTAATATTTCAGTTGTGATGATGTAATTAAATGATTATTATTAATTATTAACTTGGAAATCAATATTGTCATGTTTGTTAGTTATTTTATTGCAATTTCACAAAAATGTTTTTGCAGTGCTTGAAAGTGCACTACGCTTAGACAGGACTTGAATGTCAATAACAGAAATTTTTGATATCTCAAAGCAGTGTTTCATTTTCTAAGAAATATTTATTTCCTTAAATTTTTTAATTGTATTTATGTAATTTACCATTATTTTTTTTATTTAATTTTAATAAACCTGTGTCACTCTATTTTATTGAGTTGTTTGTCATCTTGAGTCACTTCCATGGCAGGGTTTCCCACGTTTTCTACAGAATCATAATAGTAGTTTATGCAATTAGTTTATAATGTTAGCTTTATTGCATGAGTACATGTTTTAAAGTGATTTTTTTTTTTAACAACTTATACGAGCGACGTTAGGAGCGAGTTTTCAAATTTGTACGAATGCAATAAAGCAACATTATAAACGAGTTGCATACGCTATTTTTTTGTATAACAGCATTATAAATTTATGAAAGAATCGAAATTAATTTATGAACTAATTGCAAAAGCAGTTTTACTGTTGGCAACATTGACATTGGTATTATGACGTCACGCATTTTGGACAGCTGATGAGCGATTCTGAAGAGCATGCGAAGAAAGATGGATTCCTTGCCGCAGTAAATTGTTGAACAAGCCACGAAGGCAGAACAATGCTTAATACCGGCAAAGTCAAGTGCATTGTACGAAAAAGAGTACAACAAATTTAAAAATTGGATGGAAACAAAGAACGTGAAGATTATATGCGAATCAGTTGTTCTGGCATACATATCGGAGTTAGTAAGTGTCTCTTACTTTATTGACATACCTAGTCGAGTTTTAGTGATGGTCTAATTTTCTAATTTTTATTACATTGAAGTCAGCAGTATGTAAGGCATCAAGTTTGTGGTGTAGTCACTGAAATTGAAGGCCATGATCAAAATTAAAGATGGTATTGATATTTCTGCTTTTAATAAAGTTCAATTGTACATGAAACAAGCGAATGTCGGTTACGAAGCAGAAAAATCTATGGTCTTTTCCCAAGCTGATGTGAACAAATTTTTAGTAGAAGCAGCTGATGAGAAGTATCTCTTGATGAAGGTATTTAAGTTATATTTATTTGAAATATTTGTGAACTATTGGAACACATCTTTGCTCTCTTTTTCAGGTTGTTGCGATTTTCGGCATATTTGGAGCTTGTAGACGAGGGAATTGTATAACATATGCACCGATGATGTCTCTGAAGAAGGTTCTGTTTTAGTTGTCAAAATTAGAGAAACTAAAACTAACAAACACAGAATATTTACCGTTATTTCTGATGAAGGATTCTCTTATATAGATTTGTATAAAAAATACATTCCCCTCAGACCTTCTAAAGTCAAACATAATAAACTTTTCTTATTTTATAACAAAGGTAGATGCACTTGTAACCCCATTGGGATTAACACTTTCGGAAAAATTCCTAAACTCATTGCCGAATACCTTCAACTTCCAAATCATGAAAAATATTCCGGACATTCATTCAGGAGAACATCGGCTACTATGTTAGCCGACAGTGGTGCAGATATTACCACCCTTAAGCGTCATGGAGGATGGCGATCATCAAATGTTGCAGAATCTTACATTGAGGAATCAATTCAGAATAAAATAAAGATAGCTAGAAGAATAGTGTCAAATGACGAAAATAACGTAGCAGGTACTTCATCAACTAAAACTTTTAATGTACCTGGTTCCTTTCCTTAACACAATAAATAATGTAATTATGTAAACTGATTTATTATATTCAAGAATAAAAATCTTTGGTTATTCTGGTTGTATGGTTACTCTGTGAACTCTTCATGCAATTCCACAGCGTTCGTCAATTTTAAAGGTGAGTTGTGACGCAACTATGACGTGTGTGATGACGCAATCATTCGTGCCGTAAAACCTAATACGTCATCATTTGTGCTGTAAAAGGCCCTTTTATGAACGATTTCTTGCAACAGAAAACCTCGTTTATAATGCTGGTATACAAAAAAATAAATTATTAATTACACCAGAACTAAAACAAAAAATACCTCCCATCTAATTGGTGGAGATATCGTCCAACGTCATCGCCCCCGCCACCACGGCATGACCCCCCACTACCGCTCAGTTTAGTACTGGAGCCACTTGTTCGAGCGCAGCACTATCGCTAGTCGTGTGAATTAACACGTAGTTTGTAAGCCCTGGCCAGCACAGCACAGTGGAGAGGGTGCTGCTTCATTGGTCGTGTTTCCGTCTATGCGTGCACGTGTTTGGAGCAGGAGTACCTCAAGCTTGTTTTCGTCGGTGAACAATGAAAATTTTATCCTGCATCTAGGCAGATGTTGCAGACTGCAGATCCAGGCAGTCCGCTGAGCCGAGCTGCTTCCTCGATTGTGTACTACATTTGTGAGGATGCTGATGTTCAAACAGCGATTTCAAATGTTGCTAACCTGGCTTTGCTGGTACTTTTTATTCATCATTCAACTATTGATGGTCGAAAGGTGGGAAAGAGATTCTGGAGCTCAAGAAAAAATCCGCAGATGGCACTTCTCTCCCATATTTCACATATAGTTTTTACGATTTTTTTGACAAAATAAATCAAATCTTGGGAATTACAGTGTAGCGAGGAATTCTTCATGAGGATTTTGGAGCTGTGTGTTTTGTACGCTCCTGGATCTAATTTGTTTTCCAGCAAGCTGGTGTGAAGAGCGGTGAGTTACATGTGAAAATACTTAGTGTGCAATAGATCTTAATTTACATTTGTTGTGAATGATGCTTACTTTTTATGTGAAATGGAAGTGAATTTTTTTGGGAATTGAACTTTAAAATCGTCATTAAAGAACAATAGGAATAAACGATGTATTTAATTAAAGAAAACTAAGATAAAGTAATTGAAGTGAGGTGACTACTTTCTCTCGAAGTGGCAATGTGGTTTCTGCTCATTTTCTTTGCGAAGTTTTGTAAGAATGTTGATTTATTTACCCCATGTGAAAAAATGAATATCTTACTTGTGTGTGATGTAACTTGACCTTTCACAATATTTTGGATATGCTTTCTAAAAGTATGTAAAATTTGGTGATGGAAAATTAGGATGAAAGGATTATTTGTAGTTGACAATGTAACAAAAATATAATTATTGTACTTCATTTTGAAATCAGAATTCAAAAATATTGCTCATTGTAAAGCAATGTCCTATTGTGTTAATGCCCTTTATATGATGTATTGATTTTCCTTTTGTTGAACTAAGATGCATTGCATTGCTTTTAGGGCTGCAGAAATGGAAATGTATGGAGTCGCCCTACTCTGCTATTCATCTCATCATGAGGATGCTACCTGGTTAAGAAGAGCAGAAAATAGAAAACATCACATGGCTTCAGAGGTAGTGAGTGAAGAGTTTTGGAATTAAAATATTGATTGTTCCGTATTTTTTCATCTACTTCATATTAAGAGAAGCAGTGTTATTATATGGAATGAACAATGTTTGAATGTGTACTTTTGATTGTTTGTTTGTAATGACTAGTAAAAGCATGCTATGTTCCAAAATAATCTTAAACTTTCAAACAAAGTTAATGATTTGAGAAGGAAAGAACTGAAAGTGTTTGGAAGGGAGGATTGTACATTTTCAGTTTCAGTGTACTTCAGATGTAGTTCAAGTATTCTGCCTTTCAGGTTTTGAAGAGATGAATTTTAATTTTGCACCATATTGTTATAAATATTAAGGAAAGTTGAAAATACAGTAATATTCAATAACATTTCTTTTGATTAACATGGTAATATGAAGTTTACCATGATATTTGCTCATGGAGGGAATTGCATTTGTTGTGTGCTTTAATTCCCCTATTCAAGTTGACACCTTTAAAAAAATGGATAAAGAACATCATTAGTATTCTTGCATTATTTAATCGCAAGTTTTACGTATTTTACCCTTTCCCTGGCTTTGCTATCATGAGGAGACTTGCCACTCTCTTTGTTCAGTTTAGGGTCGTTGGCTGCAAAGGTCTCCTTTGATTTTCTGTGAGTCTTCTACTTTTATCATTAGATCTTAAATGCCAGCTAATGTTCGATCGCATAGGAGAAATGAATGACCATTTAGGAGGATGGCCAGGGATTTATTGAGGACTGTCAGTTATTTTTCTTTTCAGATTTGTTAATATAAATTTCTCTCTGCCAACATTTCAAGGCCTTGTGAAGGTAAAATGGTGGAATTTTAAATTCACCACGTTAAAATATATAATGCCTGGAATAACATTACATTAAATTATGTAAAAAGAAGATAAAATGATGCAGTCTTAACAATATTATAACATAGTAAAACTTATTACAGAAATGCACCAGTGCTGCTGAACATTTACCTGAAGTACATTTGAAATATAAATTGCGTAATATTACACCAGTAGCTTTGATTCACTATAAAAGAGGAGAATCCACATTAAAAAAAAAAGAAACTATCAAACTAAAACAGTTCCATTATGAAACTGCAAATCCCAGACCATCTAAACATGTACCCATTTGGAATACAAGTACCTGCTCATTGGAGAAAGTGTTAAGTCTGTGGGATGGCGCAGCCTGGTGGGAGGAGGTAGGAGACATGAATAATCGTTGAACGTGGAGATTTGTGTAGGTACCTGGTACTTTTAATTCTGACTATTTGTTCTCATTAATAAATTGTTATAAACGTTTGATATTTGTGTGCTTTCTTCCATAGTATTCATCGTTTCATTTAGTTTTATGAAAATGTTTTCAGAAGTCAGGTAAGGGAAATATCTCCCTTCAGAATCTAAGATGTTTATATTTTCAAAATCTAACTTGTGTTTTTTTTCCTATCTGTGTTGTGCAAGTGAATTTTGCCTATTTTTTTGGTTCTCTGATATAGGTTATTTTGGTTTTCTTATTCCAAGTTGTCATTTTGCCTTTATATTTTAGTTCCATCTTTACATGAAATCTGGTAACTATATTTTCTTGTTCATTATCCAATTTCTTTGACGTTCCTAACTATTGATTTTCTATTGATGTTCTTTTATGTGATATTTAGGCAAGTGCCTTTGGGTGCATTTTACACCCTGAACTAGTTAGGAAAATGTGGGATGTAGGGCAAATAAAAACATGGTAATTGATTTAAATCTTTAGTAACATTATAAGAAGGCTTTTTAATGAATTGTAATTTTTTCATATTTCTTAATCACATTTTGGGGATAATTATTATTTTGCAATATCTTTCCACTATTTTTGATTTTGTTGGTGAAACCCAATTTAACCACATCATAGTTATAATTGTAAATAAATAATTTATAATTTTTTTAAAATTTTATTTATTTATGCCCATCTGCTTTGTACAAAATAGTAACAAAAATTATCAAAGTATACAATCAAAATATATCACTGCTTACAAAGCATAATGCTTCTTAAGCTCGACAATAATGATGCTATAGATCCTACAAAGAAATCTACATTGGAACAGTATTCATTTACCAGGTTTGCTTATTCCGTTTTTCGGATCCTGATATACATAGTTTTTTGAGGTCTTCACAGACTTCAGTAATCTATATCAGGCCTAGTTTTGGGTAGACAAATTGAAATTGTTCTAAAATGTCTGCACAATCAATTTGACAATGCATGATCTAATAAAAATATGTAAGATCCATAATTTGCCATCAGCTGAAAAGACAGTCAATCTTAAAATTTTATTTGAATTCATTTATTAATTTATTCTTAAATAATTTTTAAAGGGCCACATCTTAGAAAAATCTGAAATGTATTTATGACAATAGGCATATAGTACTGTATCTATAGACAAAAAATTATAATTGTGTTTTGATAATTACATACTTTTTCGATGGAAACATTTAAAATGTTTGGTGCATTTACACAAATGGTGAGTCATCACCCCTTTTTTTTAACAACTTATACTTTTTTTAGCAACTGCAATCATTTGGTTTGAATTGTATTGTAGGAATCTTTGCTTCTAGAATAGATTCTTCTTGTAGTAGCATTGAATATCGCACAACATGCACGAAAATGGAATTTTGCAACTGCCATTATTAGACCAGTTAAATTATGGAGAAAGTCCTTGTGAATGCATGAATTTAATAGTAGCATCACTTTCTTCACTGTTTAGCTTCTGAATAAATCCCACATACCACAAAGAATCATTCATGAATCAACATAACAGTTGATTTATTAAATCAGGGATCACTGGATAAACCAAACAGTACAATGAAACGATGATTCCAGTCAATTAAATTAATATATATTTTACATTGTGAAGTCCTCATCGGTTTCGGAAAGGTCAATTTATCAAACAATCTAATTGATAATTATAATACTGAACAGCGAGACAGAAACATGTTACCTGTATAATTGTGAGGTTAGGTATACATGTTGATATGAAAAAGAATTAACCAGAAACTTCTAATGTTAACCTTATGGTATGTTTGTCCAAGTTAAAGGACGTTAAGAAATTGGGTTGATCCAGCATGGAAGACACTCTTTCAATTACTCTTACAGTACGCTTAAAGTATCAAAACATGTTAAACGTTGTGGACTGGTCAAGCCAATGTATATGTTGGTGGTACCAACTTTGATGAAATGCTGAAGACCCTATTGCATCAAGGAATATGGTGGAGAAGGATCTCTGATATAAACAGTAACAAAAATAGTAGGTAATATGAACTGAGAAGAAAGCAAAAAAACCTGAATTGTCTATGCATGTGAAAATAATTTTCAGAGGGGAGGGGGAAATGTGATAAAACCAAAAATGTAATTGAAAACCTAGGAGTTGAAAAGATAAAAGGTTAAATTGAACAATGAAGTGGGGGGGGGAAATCAGCGATATTGTATTGATTATTTTGTCATAAATGTTCTTCAGATTGGAAGAATCTTTTTGGATTTTTGTTTTTTAATGAAAAACATCTCTGAAATTAATCTTTTGTACAAGTTAGTTTTATGATCAAATATGATAGGATTCTCCCAGTCTATTGTGTGCCCAGAACATTAAATATGTTTAGAGATAGCATTATCATCACCCTTTTTCTCACCATTTCTGCGGTGTTCTTTAATTCTAATATTTAAATGGCGTTTTGTTTGTCCTACATAAACCTTGTCACAGACTTGTGTTTTGCAATTTATTTAGTACACAACATTGATCTTGTTTTCATTACTAAGTTTATCTTTACTAGTTTTGATGATATGTTCACCTTCATTGTGACTACCAAAAAGAACTTTAAACTCCCAATTTTTTAAAGTAGATTTGATCTTGTAGAGGCTTTTAACAAAGGGGATGACAATAGTTTTGTTTCTTATCCTCTAAATTGTCTGAGTAATGAGTGAAATAAAATAACAACTATTCTTCAAATCTCGACACTCAGCAGGATTATACATATCAAATATTACACTAAAGTAAGAATCAGAACTTGATTCTTTGCTTCAATTTGAGATGGTGACAGAGGCTCAAATGGATGAATGGAATGTGCCTCGGAGATTATTTTTGAGTTTTCAAAACTGTTTATTCAAATCATTTTGAACTTGAACCATTTCCTCTTTTGTTACAAAACAAGTTGTGATTTTCTTGATATTTATTCAAGGTTCAATGTGTGGTAAATCAAGGTCCTGAATTGGTAGCTCGCAGACATTTCATTGAAAGATATTTCTTATGAAGAGGGTTATATAATCATAATGAAACAATTTATAGCTATTGTAATTATGTATTTTCTAATTTTGTTTTTTGCAAAAACCTCTTAATTTGTAAATCTTTACTTATTTTGTCTTTTTCATGTAGTTCCTTCATGTGTGCTAGTTTCAAATTCTGGATTTCTTGCAGGTGTTTATTCTTTAATAATAATTGCTCTGCCGGCTGATTTTCAGTAGCCATTTGCAACTCCGGTAATTTTCTTTCATTTTCCATTTTTGTTAAATGAAATATTTGTTGTTGCTGGGTCGGCTCATTTACCTTCTTAACTCTCTCAACAATTTTGGCATCTAATTGGTGTCTTTTCCGCCGTCCTAAACCAAAACAAAACATTGATTTTTTTTTCACAAAAATCCTGTTGAATTATTGAATAGTAAACGTGCAACAAGTTTGTATGTACTAGTTCCTTGTGACATCAATTTGAGTAATTCTAGTTCTTGTAGTACTATTTATATGTGAACTTCAAAGCACATTTCTGTAAGTTCTTCTTCTTCTTCTTGCGAGTTGTCTACAGCTCCTGCGGCCGTCTCTCGCATCCCAATCGCCAAGCCTCTCTGTCATTCCAATCGTCTTCTTCAAGGCCTCTTTTCTGCATGTCCTTCATAACTTGCTTTTGCCATTCTTCCCTGGGTCTACCTATTTTTCTTCTGTCTAAGGGGAGCCACTCAGAGATTTTTCTGGGCCATCTCTCATAACCGAGCCTTTTCACGTGACCAAACCATTTTAATCTTCGTGTTTCCATTTCCTCTAAAATCGATTTCTGTATTTGCATTCTTTTCAAAATTTCATCATTTCTTACATGGTCCATTTTAGACACTTTACAACTTCTTCTCATGGAATCCATTTGCAGGCTTTTTAATTTGTCTTTTTCTCGTTTTCTTATTTCCCACGTTTCTGATCCATACAGCACTACATTTTGTACGATGGTTTCAAACGGTCTTTTCTTAGTTGATTTGGATATTTCATTTCCCCAAAGTAGAGAGTTTAACTTTCGAGTGACTTGTCTCCCTTGCGTGATCTTTGAGATAGTGTCTTTTCTGGAGTCTCCTTCTTTACTGATGATTCCTCCTAAATATTTTTCCTCCTAAATATATTTCTGTAAGTTGTGAACCCCAAAACAAGTGCTCATTCTTCTTAAATAACTGAAATACGTGTACTCTCATTGTATAATTCTGTCATTTGATTGCTGCAACCCCATGCATAATAATACTCCTTATGATACAGGTTATTTACCAATCACAGAGAAGTTTACATGTCAATTATTGGCAATTAATCATTGAGAATAGTTCTAGTAAATGTTTCGTTTGATTTTGTACATTAAAATTGCATTTAATATTGTATTATGCTTGTCAGTTATTAGTTGTTCTTTTTTTCAATATTATTTAAAATAAATTGGATTGTATTTTCACTTTCATCCTATTTGACTACCACACTGATAAACCAAAGCCATCTACGCATGGCAGGGTAGCAGTGGCGTAACGACCCCCCGCGGGGCCCCAGCTTACTAGCAAAAAAAACAAAAAACCACGATGTTTTCATTTGTTTATTTCGAACGCTTTTTAATTGAAGTTTCAGGAGTATCTATTTATACTTTAAGGATTACATACTTAGAATCTCACCCTCCGGACTATCGTTTTAACGAACGCATCGATAATTTCGTGCGAGAGCGCCTGCCTTGGCGAAGGCCTTTCCGCACTCGTCGCATGCATTTTGACGCTCCGCTGCGAACTGCCGCTGGTGAGGAGCGAGGTCGCTGGACGCGATGGAAGATGCTCCGCAGACGCCGCGTGGCAACGGCTGTGTTCCCGAGTGCTGGCGCTTGTGATCCTCGAGTTCCCTGGAGGAGGCGAAGGTGGCGTCGCAGTCGCGGCATTATTCGAAGATAATTTTTGATCATCTTCAGTTTCGAGAATGATCGCTCTGCCGTTGCAACTGTCACGGGAATTGCCAAAAAAAGTAAAAGTACGGAACACACATCCGGGAAACTAGCCGAGAGACTGAAATACTCGATCAGAACCAAGTTTGCCAACTCCCTGATGGAACGGATTTTCGATAATTGGTCTTTCAGACAGCTTCGCAAGGATAACAGTTGATTTAACAGTTGGTCGGTTACGTCGTCATGGTATATTTCATTGAACTTTTCGCACCGCTTCGCAAGTTCTTCTTCAGAAAACTCCAGTAAATTCTGTGGCTGAATTATGGCGAACGAATCGACAATTTGGCTCAAGCCAACAAATCACTATACTCAGCTATGCTCTCCATAACTCACTATACTCGCTCACCATTGGTGACCTTTCAGTGAAAGGGCGAAAAACTTGAAAGGCCGGCCCGTCACGGCCGGTTTTCATTTATTTGCTTGTGACTTTTTTGCTTGCCACACTTACATGTCAACTTTTTGATTGTCAGCAATGATACACCTGGTGATTGCTGTTGTGGGTTGTGATGCCTGACCAAGTTGAGAAAGCAGGAAAGAAGTGAAGGATGGATGTTTGGATGGTGAAAGTTTGTGAGGAAGGATGGATGTTGAATGGGACATTTCCACACCACAGTTACAAGTTGTGACTTGTATGCTGTAGTCCCAATGGCGCGTTATTCCTTTATTTAGAGTGGCGAATTCCCCGAGAGGCCTATTTCCACTTTTCCAACAGAATTACATTTTGTAGTTGATTGGTGCGAACATGGCATACCATATCTTTTGACCGTCAGGGATGTCTTTGACCGTCAGGGATTGATTTCCCGTCAGTGGGCCGAGAGCTTGTAATTTGGGATAGTTGTACATGTTTCTGAAGTAGGATAGTTTTTCCTCCGGGTTTATGGAATAATTTGTATTTGACTCTCGCGGATATTTTAATTTTGAAGTTGAATTTCCTGTTGTTATTTTGGTCGTGTATGGAGGGTCCTGTGCGAAATAATGCAGGAAAACTCGTGACAGGTCGAAGATGAAAGGGATCGTAACCGGCAGAGGTATTGTGGGCAGTGAAGCCGATGTTAATGGTGTGTTGAAAGCTGGATTGACACTCTCACCGGATTGGGCAAAAGCAGTGCCTTGGGGTTGTGGCAGTACGGAGAGCCGAGAGAGAAGAGCGGTTTCTTATTCATGAGTATGTTATTAGGAATATTGCACGGTATTGTCCAATGTTTAGTATGACATGGAACTATTTCTTCTGTGTGTCGTATCGTTTTGTGTAGTATAAACATTTTTATCTATGATTGTATAAGGTGGAAGGAAGAATTGGTTTCTATTTGCAGGAGGTATTACGAAAAGATAGTAGTCTCGTGTTAACCATTTTAAGTGAAGGTTTTGGCTTGTTTCAAAATCAATTGTTTTATGGGTAGTACTTGGGGCGTTCGGAAATGATTTGGACAAACGCTCTAAATTTCATACCATTTATTGTACTGCCCAGGTTTACACAGGTAAATTACAAGTAATCTCCTCCTAATTCGATGCACCTTTCCCATTTCTCGGGAAGTTTCCTTATGGCTGTATAAAACCATTCTTTCGGAGTATAGCGACACCAGTCGCGGACAGCGTCTTGGAGTTCTTCGGTGGATGACATTCGCCGGCCACGCAATGCGTCCTTCATTTTGTCGAACAGTGCATAGTCCGAAGGGGCCAAATCAGGTGAATGTGTGGGATGGGGAAGCTTCGTAAATCCCATTGTTGCCAATGCGTCTGTTGTCTTGCGGCTCGTATGCGGCCTCGCATTGTCGTGTTGAAGAAGCACTTTGAGAGCCCACTTTCCCTGCCGCCTCTGCTGAATACTGCGTCGCAGTTTTCGTAGAGTTTCGCAGTAGGTATCACTATTCACTGTTTCGTTAGTAGGAAGCCAATCCAGTAGCACAATTCCTCTTCATCCCAGAAAACTGTAGCCATTTGTTTTTGGGAGTAAGACTCGGACGAGGCTTTTGGATGGAGGACTTGCAGTGTGTTTCCATTCCATTGATTGCCGTTTTTCTCCGGGTCTCAAACAGGAACCAAGATTCATCCCCAGTCACCAGTCTTTTGAAGAAATTTTCTCTGTTCGTGTTGTAAGTGCGCATCAGTTCTCGGCACAAGTCCACTCGTTGCTTTTTCTGCATTTCTGTGAGTTGGTGAGGCACCCACCGAGCACAAATTTTACGCATTTTCAAATCTTCATGGATGATTTCATGAAGAGTTGCTCGTCCAAGACCCGTTTCATTTTGCAACTTTGTAAATGTTATCCGTCGATCTGCCATAATCAACTTCGAAACTGTTTCGATTGCAGCTGATGTACGCGATGTCGCTGGCCGGCCGCTGCTCACGCCTTTCTCCACACATTCATGTCCACTTTCGAAATTCTGCACCCAGTGAAAGACAGTGCTTCGTGCCGGAGCTTTTTCGCCACAAACATCGGCGAGTCGGCGATAAATTTCAGTCACTCTGACACCCTCTTTCCACAAGAACCAAGTTGTCCACTTCTGACCACGAGCGTCGCCTTCCATGTCCGCGTGCTTACTGGAGTCCGTTAGCAAAATGAGTCAGCGTTTCTCAGTGAGTGAAGATGACAGATCCATCTAGTGGTAAAATATAGCACTAAGAAGGGCTTTTCGCCACAGCATAGCGCGCTTTTCAAATAGTATTTGCGTCAGAGCAACACGGTCAGTCCAAATCATTTCCGAACGCCCTAAGTATAACCGACGTTCAGTAGTTTTTCACGTGTTGTAGCAATGTTGGTGATGTCGAAGTCATGGAATAAAGAAGCTTTGGCTTTTTATGTGATATGAAAGAGATTTTATTAAGAAAAAATAAGTTTTCAACTCTTTATTTGTTTATAAATACAACTCCAAGAACAGAGCTCATTTCAGGGATACCATATGTTTGGGCTGAACTAAATACAAAATATAATATAATACTTTTATTAATACGAAAAAACAATAATCTTTAAAGAATACAATAAATTATCAAAAGTACAATAAATAATAAAGAAAAGCTCACAAATCTAAAGAAATTTCAAAATGAAATAATCTGCAACTACATTCTTTTATTGAATCTTTGGTAATGTACAGTAATATAATTCAACTAATTGCTTTGTTGATAAAATTTGAGTTTCACGTAGAACACAAAATATTGCAAAATAGTGATAGAAAAGATGTTTATAACAGGTATGGTTCTTCATCCGAAGATAATTGTAGTTCTTCTGAAGATTCATTATCTTCAGCATGAGTTCCATCTGGATACAGATATGTAGTTTCAGCTGGAAGTAACATAGCTAAGGTTTCCTTGAGAAAAGGCCTCTTGATTTTTGGAGGTATTGGCCTCATACCAGTAATGAGAGGATCATAACTTAATAGTAGTCTGTTAAGCACGTCTAGGTTGCAAGATACTCTGGAAAATTTTCTTGCGTAATTTTGACGGTAAAGGCGAACATTTTTATTACGAATTTCAGCAGCCTCTTCCGAAAGTAGACCCATTGGCAAAAGGGCATTCTCCACCACAATAACACCATATATTAGTAGCTTGTGAACTGTTGGCGTCATCGGATGCCATCGATATAACTGAATATGTAACTTAGCCGTCTCCATTGTATATTCTGAAAATTTTACTATGTTAATGTTATGTCCAGAAGATATGGTTTCCAATATCACTTTGAAGCGATATATTAGTGTGAAATCAATGCTGGTAATTTCTGATGCTAGTTCTGGGTCCATGAAAAACCTTCTACTAGTATTACCGTCATTGGTATTGCCCAATCCCGGCTTAGGTACATCTACAATTAAACCCATTTTATTTTTCAAGTTCTCTTGGATTTGTAGCTTTCTCTGCTTCACTAGTGCTTTTTCATGGTCTGATCTCATCTGCCATTTTTTAACAGGGAGTTTATATGAAAGATGTAATATACTTTCAAATAGGCGAATTCTAGCATGTAAGATCGATGATCCAAATTTCAATGTTTCTGGTTTAACTGGTATTTTGACTGATAAATTGTTGAAATATTTACTTGTTGAACCACAAATATAACGTCTCATTGTGGAAGTTGTTTGAGTAGCAGCATTACATACTTTAGCATCGATCATGGTGAGCATCAGAGTGTGTTTGACTGAGAACAATTTGTCTGCCAATGTCACTTTCGTGTCTTGCAGCAAATTTATTGAGTTTTGCACATGGTGAATTTCTTCATTGGTTATGTCCGTGGATTCTTTCAAAATTTATTCTGATAGGACGGCAATAACGTGGCGAAGAGGTTTTGGATTTTGCCAGATCAACTTCTTATTTGTGCTACAAATTAGTCGAAGTGGAACAAAAGAACTCTGAAATATATGTGCATCAGAATCAGCATCATTCAGGAATTTCTGCTTATAGTGAGCCTGTTGTGAACATTCTTCTTCTCTTAAAGTTTGTACAACCTCTTCTAAATGCATCAACAATCGAGTAACAGTATGATCAAGCAAATTTTGTAAATCGATTGCAGCACAACTTTGTCACATGATACGATTCCTTATCTGGATAACAATCAATTTTTGCCTTCTGAAGTATACTATAACAAGGATATAGTTTCCTATAACTGCTTCTAATTATTTCGTATTGCCTCCTTGTCAGATCAGCTTCAACAAACAGAGCTGGTGCGCTGAGTGTCGTTAGTTGTGTTTTCCTATCCTCTAAACTAACAGAATATGCTTTCTTGTATTTTCCAGCTCGGGGGGGGGGGGAAGAAGTGCAGGACATAGTTTTGCCCAAAATCCTGTGGAGTGCACTCACTCAACCTCTTTACAGAAAACTACGTGTAGAGGGAGGCGGCACTCGACACAGGTTATCGGCATCCTCTGCCATAGGTAGAGGCTTTGAGGATCTTTGGCAAGGTGCTGGTGATACCTTGCGCGGTCTTCAGTTTGACAATCCTGACGCGGTAATCGCGTCCAGGAAGGATGTCTAAAACCTTCCCCAGGGGCCAAACGAGAGGTGGAAGACCCTCTGCTCGTATTATCACCGGCTGTCCAATTTTCAGATCAGGACTGCACGTGCGCCACTTCGCTCTGACCTGCAGCTGGTTGAGATACTCGGAGCGCCACCGTTTCTAGAAGGTTTTTGGTGCCTGTATGGCCTGAAACACATGGAGCGATTTAGTAAAATTCGGAGGAGCAGGCGGCTAAGCCAACGTGTTGAGCTGCCTGCCAAGAAGGAAGTGAGCGGGGGTTAAGGCTTCGATTGACTGGGGGTCATCGGAAATGGAGTACAGTGGTTTTGAATTTAAAATGGTTTCTATCTCTGTCAACAGACTTGAGAACTTTTCGACTGTTAAAATTTTAATCTTATTCGATTTATACAACAAAGCTTTTACATCTTTTATCATCCTTTCCGAGACACCTCCGTGATGCGGAGAATAAGGTGGAAATAAATTTCCATTCTATTTTGTTCTCGGTTAAAAAATCAATCCACTCCCTGGGGACACTTTTTACTTCTTTCCCCATCCACTGTGCGCACCTTTAAACGTTTCAGCGTTGTCGCTATATAGGACACGCGGTTTTCCACGTCTAGCTATGAAGCGCCTGAGCGCTAGTGAAAATACGTCCGAGGTTGCCGACACGACGTGTTCGAGGGAAATGGCACGAGTGGCCATACAGATAAGAATTAGAATATAAGTTTTTTCTGTGTGGTGGCTATTAGAAGAGGTCTTGCACAAAAATGGGCCAGCATAATCAAGACTTGTATGCAAGAAGGGCAAGGACGCTGAACCCGACATAATGGAAGCGGAGCCATGATCAGTTCAGCTGATGTAGGTCTGGCTCGGAAACAAACAAGGCAACTACGAATAACACTCTTCACAGCCCGCGGTCCCTTGAGAGACCAAAATCTAGAACGCAGCAGAGAAAGCAACGCTGTCGGGCCCAGATGAAGATTTTTGTCGTGAACAGATGTAATAATTAGTTTGGAAACAAAATTTTTTTTTCTCCCTTTCAAAATTCAAAATTTAAGTAGTATATGACTTAGAGTAGAGATCACAGAATTCTGAAAATGTGCACACAATTCACTTTTCCCCATAGCACGTCATACACAGTTTTTAACTGTTTTTTTGACGTAAAATAAATAAATAAATAAAAAAATGACCAAAAGGAAGAATGGTTGGATGTTTTTGATCGAATTCTAAATTAGATTGTCGGAGTCGGCCTCCTACTCTTAACAATCCATGTTCATCTATAAATGGATTAAGACATATTAAAGAGCTCTTTGTAGAAAGTTGTTTATTGGTAGTCAATTGATTAATTTCGGCAGAGAAACATTCGTATTGCAAACACTCTAAAACTATGATTGAAATGCAGAGTGGATGTGTTCTGTTAATCTAAGTAGTTGGTGTGCAGTTGAGTGGTGAGCAATGAAACCGAATTGATGTTTGGGAATTAAGTTAATGTTTTTGAGATGCTGGTTTAATCTGGCAAGGATTAGTTTTTCGAATATTTTGGCAATAACGGGTAGTAAATTGATGGGCCGGTAACTGTCTACTTTGGGATGATTTTTGTTGGGTTTCGGAATGGGGTGGATGATTGAATGTTTCCAATTTTGGGGGAAGTATCCTGTTCTTAAAATTGAATTGAAAATATTGTTTAGGAAGGCTAAGGCTGACGGTGGGAGATTTTTTAAGATTATTGAACTGATTTTATCGTGTTCGGGGGCTTTCTTATTTGGGAGTTTCTGAATTTTTTATTCTGTGGGGTATATTAAAAGGGGAAGGGCTATTTGGGTTTTTTTTGAAGGAGAATTATTGGGCGTAAACGTATTTTGGAAATGGTCTGCTAATGCTTCTGCTTTGGCGCTAGGAGAGTGTATTTTGCCTGTGTTTGTTGATAGAGGTGGAATTGAATTACTTTTTTTCAGATTTTTTTTTTTTTTTTGTAAATTGCCATAGAGAGTTGTTTCTTACGTTTAGAGATTGTAATAAGGTTGAGTATTGCTGCTGTCTGTAAGTGTACAAGGACTTGTTTGCAAGTGTTATTTAAATGATTGTATTCTTTTTTGATTGATGGTATTCTTAATGTGTCAATTAGTTGAATTATTTTAGTAGGTAGGGGTTTGCTTAGTTTAGTGTAAGGGTCTGGAATTTTGTTTTTTTGTACTTTGTTCATTTCATTAATTATTGTATCATTGAGTTTTGATATTGCGTCGTCAATATCTGTTGGAGATTTTAAGGTTTTAAATGAGGGAATTAAAAGGTTGATATTTCTGTTAAATGTTTTCCAATTTTTTTTTGGCCAGAGTCTTCTGGTTTTATGTTTTCCAATTTATATTACGTGTGTTTAGGTATGTCGAAGAGGGGGGAGTTAGTGGGGGAACGGGGAGACGGGTAGAGATAATGACTGGG
Organism: Teleogryllus oceanicus; assembly: GCA_964035755.1. NCBI lineage: Eukaryota > Metazoa > Arthropoda > Insecta > Orthoptera > Gryllidae > Teleogryllus > Teleogryllus oceanicus. The sequence continues at coordinate 101,620,662 of CAXIVR010000010.1, read as the reverse complement.
ATGTGATCAGAATCCAATTCATGGTACGTACGCGACTTTAATTGGGAACTGAAATTTGTGAGTGCTATGTCGAGGATGTCTGGATTTTTCTGGGAATCGAAGGGGGTTGTATGTGGGATCTGGGGGAGCAATAATAAAGAAGGGTATTTGATGTTGTAAGTTACGTAAGAAGTTGCCTGCCGGGTTGGTAATTCGGCATCCCCCTGAGTGGTGCTTAGCATTGAGATCTCCTATGATGATTGTTGGGGTGGGTAATTGCAACAATGTAGATAAATTTATTGTTTATTTTAATTTTGGGAGGTTTGTATGCTGTTATTATATTGAGATCACTGTTATTATTTAATGGAATTTTAATTGCTATAGTTTCGAGGCCGGGGGTGGGTGGTGGGATGAACTGATAGTGTGGAACGTTTTGTTTAACTACGATTAGGACTCGTCCCCCTTGATCATTTTCTCTGTCAGATCTGTAAATTTTGAAACCTGGGATTGAAAAGTTCATTGAACTATTGAGGTGAGTTTCTGTAATGCAAGCTATATCAACTGATTTTTGTTGGATGAAATGGATTAGTTCAGTTTTTTTGTTTGAAATACTATTTGAGTTCCAATTGAGAATGATAAAGCTTTTAAGGGAATGGTTGCCGTAATTGTTGCTTAAATACGAGGTTATTGAGTTCTGTATGCTTTGTATTATGGTTGGAATTATTGAAGATATAATACTTGATAGTAGTTAGTGATTGAGTGGATTATATTCTGTAGAGTTGGTGTGAATGTGTTATTGTTGTTCGTAGGATGATTGTTGTTGGTTGAATTAAATGTTTGGTTTGTGGTAGTGTTAGAATGGGGTGATTGTGATTGGTTGTTGTAGTTTTCTTGAGTGAAGTTTGAGATTTCTGTTACTAGTGGGAGTGATGGGAAGTTTGTATTATTTAATGGGGGTGATGGCGTTGGTAACGGATTTTCTCCGATTCTCTTAGACAAAATATTTTGTCTTTTTTCAATTAGCTTACTATATAAGGCATTCTTGAGATCGAAGGTCTCCCCTATGTGCTCCATTACAGAGTTTACATTTTAGATTATTATTGTTTTTGGTAGGGCATTGCGCAGTGAAGTGTTCTCCGGCACAAAACGCGCACATTATGTAATTGCAATGGTTACGGGTACGACCAAAATCCAAGCATCTCATGCATTGAATTGGACCTTTTGATTTTTTTTCTTTTCTCTGGTTTGACTATTGAGTTGCACACGTTATTGATTTGGAGGACTGATTCTATTTTGTCTTTACCATTAAAATCTATTGCGACAACTGGAATTGGTACATTGTTTTTCATTAATCTAGTCACTTTAATGACTGACTGAAACTGGGATTTTATGTCTGCTAATATTTCTTGTTCGGTAATTGTTGGGTAATTGGTAATTGTTATTTTTTATCACTATTGAAAATTTATTACAAGAGGGGTCACTATAGGTATGAAATTGTTTGTTTGTTTCAATGAAATCCGGAATAGTTGAATTCTGTTGTAAAGTTATTGGATATTTTATTTTTAATTTCACAAATAAGTTCGGCGTGACTACTTGTGGCGGTAACAAAGATTGGTGGAATATTCTTTGGTTCGGGTGGTTCTTCCGGCAATTGTTCGTTGAGAAAGCTAAATCTGTTGGAAACTATTACGTTATACTGTTTCTGTAGGTCTGCATTACTATTATGATGAGTGTTACCTTGCGTTGCCGCGCGTTTGCTGTCACCTTCATCGTAGTTCTCTATCGATCTTTTACCGGATAGAGTCCCGGCGGCCGCTTGGTTGAAGGTTGGTGGGACGCCTGATGATGGAGCCGGGGGGCTAATGTCCATCGGTGACGTTGTGGGGGGCGTGTAATTCCCGCCCGTTTGGAAGTTGCTGGAGTGGCGATGATGACGCTTCACCGTTCAATGTGGTTAGGGCGGCACTGATTAACTCCCGTGTGATGGCATTGTTTTCGTTGCTCATGAATGAGAGTAACGAACGATTGATGGACGCACTGCACTCACTAGTTTAAAGTAACTTCGGTGCGCAGATTATGTAGCACTTTGAACAGTTTAGATACAATTTATACTTCACTGGACGGACAAAACACTAAACAAATACTGAAGTCAGACCGAGACTGGTCGACCTGACTCGGCACGAACGATAGTAGCTGCTGATAACGGAACGACTGCTCTGGCCCGCAGCTGAAGCGAGAATGTAGGTTAGATTACTCGGTATTGAAGAGTAAAATTTAAATATATTTTGGCATTCGGTTATTGTAGATTATGAATAACATTAGTAAAATAGCCTTTTCTTGGTTTTAGTGTATAAGAGGCGATATTTTTCCATATTTCTCTGATTTTTGTGATATTTGAATTGCAATTAGCGTGGAATAGTTTTATTAAATATTTTTTAGCGTAGTGATACTTTGAATTTTTGTTCTTATTAGGTTACTTTTAGTCGCAAGAATGGAGTTTATTTTTGATGATGAAGTCATTAAGGATTTGTTGTGGGGAGACGTACGAAGACCACGAATAATTCGCGAAAGAAGCGATTATTTCGAAAATCTGGACGAAAGAGATTTCGTCTCTCTAAACGAATGGACCTTCATGTCCTTTCGTTGATTGAGGAATAGTTGGAATTTCCATACGATAAGTATGTTATACAGTACAACCCTTGTGTAGAATCCATGTAGATTCAAATGCATTATTTTTGTTTTCCCAAGCAATAGGCTTGAGAATAATGTGAGTATAACAAAAGTTCATACATTTTATTTAATTATTAATGGTCGACACCATTTTCCTTTCGGAAATGATAGTATTGCTCCAATGGCACAGCTACTCTGTGCATTAAGGTTTTATGCCACAAATTTTGATTAGTTAACAGCTGGTGACTACTGTGGTTTTAGCAAATCCACTGCTTATCGCGTTGTGAAGAGAGTGACTTGTGCTATAGCAGAACTATACCCATTATTTGTACAATTTCCTGAGAGTGATGAGGAATTTGCCGACACTAAATTGGATTTTTATTCAATTGCCTCATTTCCTAATGTGCTGGGGGCAATTGATTGCACCCATGTGAGAATTACCTCACCTGGTGGTGACAATGCAGAAACATTTAGAAATAGGAAGAACTATTTTTCTGAAATGTCCAAGCAATATGCAACGCCAATATGGAATTCACCGACTTAGTTGCTAGGTGGCCTGGAAGCTGCCGTGATATTATAATATTTGGCCATTCCTATAGGAATGCAAAGTTCCTAACAGGTGTGTAGGGGACGGTGTGCTTCTTGGCTCGCAGAGACTCAATGAACAATTTAGATATAGAAATAGACTAGTTCATAACTATTTTGGGAGTCTTGGAACAAGACGGCTAAAAAGGACTAATATTTATTTTCAATTTCTAGACTTTTCATTAGTAAACTTATTGCATAAGGAACGTCAGGAAAAGTTTAAGAAATAAACAATTTTGCAACAAGATATATTTTTACATATTTATTTTCAACATTATCATCCTCACAGCATGCATCTCCTCCTACCTCTTATTTTCTTCTTGCATTGCAAACATTTTGTAGTCCTGTAGTTCCATTTCTTTATCATGCCATTCTTGCTTTCTTTTATTTTCGTCGTTGTAAAACTGCTCCATGGCCAGCAGTATTTTCACCCTAGCATCCTCGGCAGTCTGTTGTGTCCGGGGACACCTCCAGAAGCACCAACGGTGCTCCAGGAGGTGTCGGCGGCTGCGGAGGCGACTGTGGCTGCGGAGCCCACGCAACTAAGCACGTTTAAACGCTAAAAACAGCTGCACCTTCATAAAAGTGGCTACTTCCGCGAATCCTCAAAAATACGTCACACCAATCACTTTCCATTTACCAGAAAACAATTATCTGATTACGCCACTAATGCTAATATTACTCACAAAGGCATTCCAAAGAATCTCTTCGTTCACATCAATCGGTTCTTCTTTGACCTAGCAGTAACACAAAAATAATCAATTAGCAGTGCAAATAAGCATACTGCAGTTAGAATATTTATTACCACTTCCTAATTTCTGTATTGTAACAAATTACCTAAACACACAAGTGTCCTCAGTAAAGCTGGCGAACTCCTGCTCCAGTTCAGTAGTAGCGATGGTTCTGAATTGGTCTGTAAATTACAAAAGGAAAGTCGATCATATTTATTTGCTAGTTAGATACTAAATTAAACTTATGAAATTCATTTAGAAAGTTCACATTTTTTGCATTCCGTTAACATGAAATCAAGAGAACTAGATGACTTATCAAACTGAATTTCCAAAATGAAAATATTTTAGCATCCACAAACAACATTTGCAAAGCAAAAATTATCAAATTAAACAGTTACTTGCACTATTTTATTAAGAAAATCTAGGCATATACTGCAACAAAATTTGTCACTTTTGAGTATGGCTAACGTGGTGTCTCTTCATAGTATTTGTGAAGTAATTTGTGCAAGTATGACCTGTGGATTCTATGTGAAAATTTCACCGGAAAACAAATTACAGGACTCGCTGAATAAGCCTCCCTTTATAGATGATCCCCAAACAAATAAAAGGGTGAGGATTTTCAATACAGCAATTCGTCCATCTGTATTTTAAACATGTTCCAAATGCTGCATCCAAACAATGATTAAATGTAGGCATTTATTGACTTAAAAGAATACACAGCTGCATTTACTTTAGAATTAAGAAACTGTTTCTAGTTACTTTACATCCTATCTACCATGTTACCGATTTAACATGTAAGCCTAATTCACAATTATTGTCCAAATTGTACAAGTGCTTGTTATATATTATAACTCAACAGTCAGTTTTACAGTGAACTGTAACACCGCCTTTGCAACATGAAATTCATTCATTACTGTTCTCACCTCAATGAGTTCCCCTTCATCTTCCAACTCATTAACTTCATTGAGCCCTGAAAAATAGACACGATAATAAAAATTTAGCATTAATGAAGTAGCATGTGTAATGCACAGGCAACATTATGAAAATCAGCCTGATGCTATCATACTTTAAACAACATTTTTAAACAATTAAACACGTGTACTACTTCAAATTTTGACCAGGACACTCGGTTTCAAGCTCAATAATTTATGCCTTGTAAGGTTGTGATATCTGTGTTCTTCAACTGAGAACATCTTTCTTTACTGTGTATTAAATGTAGTGAAATGTAAATTACTTTGTAAGTTTTGCCCATACCCTCTACTGCTGGGCCCATAAACTCTTTAACACTTTCTTGTATCCTGTCTACAGGAATTGATACCGGTGGCCCACCTCCTGCAAAGTTAACGTAAGATTATGCACATATCACATTCGTGGTGAGATAATGTTAATAAAAAAGAGATCTGTTGTTATTTATATTTACTTTCCTGTCTACAAGCCCTTACGCTAGACAATTTATTTTATATTCAACATAAACTGAATATACACATTGGTTTCCAAAAAGTAAGTTACTTACCTGTAACTTATCTCTGGCGTCTGATTTCACCTTCCACATCCTTCGTCCTCTTCTTTATATTTTTCCAGAAGACCTGTAAACTTTTCAGGCTTCTCGAGCAGCCACGTGCCTCGGCGTTAAATTCGGTGTGTACTTGTTCCCACATTTTAGTTTTCGAAAATCTCGACGATTTGCCGGATCGACCACAGAAAACTTCTTTATATTTACTAATTATGGACACCAGCAATTCCCTTTCCCATGAAGAGAAATTGGCCGCCCTCTTCGCGTTCTTTCCAACTTCTGTTGAATTCATCTCAAAAACTACGCACAACCGTACACCACGCAACAACGGAAAGAAGTGAAATCAAAACCACGCGGTTCCTACAGCTGATCGCCAGAATACCCACAATTCATTGCAAAATTGTTGCCAAACGCGCATTTTCAAGACTGCTCGGAAATCATGGGATCCGACTCAACTTCAGTCTCAAAACGTTGGTGAAACGCACAGGGATCAAGTCGGCCTTGACTCCGCGCGATCGGGATCACGAAACTCGGATCAACTACGAAAATGATCCTGGTTGGTGAAACTGGCCCCTAGTGACTGTACTAAAACCCAGTGTGAATTCATCCTTCATCCTTCATTATCATACTTTTAGTAATTATATTCAGAACTTATTGTTATTATAACTATGACAATAGACAATTACAAGGTACAAAATACAAAAAGAGGTTAATATGTTGGTCATTGGTTCCTGTCCAGAAGACTTGCACAAATTTAAAGATCTTCATCCTGTTCCTCATGTTCAGGCAATGGTATATCATTGGAATCCTCCATCTCGACATCACCAGACGGTCCCGCTGTTGGTTGTTCTGGTCTTACAGCTCCAGCTGTAGTTGGGGTGCTCTCGTCAGACCTAGTGCTGCTAACGCGGCGACGGTGGCTAGTCGTGAATCGGGTGAAACCACTTCTGGTAGGAATAAGACCGGTCTGCCTGGATGTCCTACGGAGTGTTGTCGTCAGTCCTGGCACATGCGGCCTCGCCCCGTACCCCTGGCCTGTGGTCGACCCACCCGACTACGAGTTGATGTTGCTGGTGCACCTCCTCCTGGAGGATCATGGCCGTCATCACTATCTGGACCACCTCCTGGTTGGCCATCACCCTCTTCATCATCATCACCCTCATCTGATCCAGTCACTGTAGGTGCAATGTCAGAGAGTACCCCACCTTGGATCATGTCCCGATACGCATTGACAATTTCCTTTACACTCCGGACTGTCTCATTCTCCGTTAGTCCGGTCTCACCAGCTATCACCGCGGTTTGTTCATCTAGGTACTTAGTGATAACCGCGATGATGGCTGCATGGTGCTTGCAGGTCTTCAGCCATCCTGCATAACTCTTGAGGGAATCATTCCCACCCGATCTTACCAGGAGCTCTTTGCATGCGTAAGCCAGATTAGCATAATTCCTAGCCGCAACTTGACCTAAGTCCCTAGTAAATCCGTAGTATGGGTTACCTCTGACTACTGACATCGAAGCATGGAATGACTTGAACTCGCCTGGAAAAGCCGAGTCAAAACTTTCCCAGGGGAAGTCTTCAAAATCCAGCAGTGCACGGCCTATGGTCATCAACTGAGTCAGGCCCCCATACGCGGATTGGGAAATAATCAGTTTCAGAGGAAGAGCATTCTCGGGTATCAGTCCCTGCCAGTGTCGGAAGAATGATCTCGCATTTTCAGCCGTTATATAATTACCGTATGCCTTATAGTACAATCTGACACGTTGCTCAGTCAAATTATGCGTTACGCCAGTTGCTTCCGACAAACTTGCGACTAGACGCTCTAGTTTCCTGTCAGTCACATTGCCTCGAGTCGACATTGATACGTAGAATTCCACATGCGCGTCTAGTAGGTGCTTTGCATAAGTCGTTCTAATTGCCCCTGATAAAGCTCCGAGAAGAGCTACTGCCTGTTCAAAGTTGAAAGAGTCAGGCAGCTGCAATGGCAGTGTATAGGTTTGATCCTTAAGAACAACAGTATTCGTGCCCAGAAACGGAACTTGCTCCAGACTGACAGGTTCCCTCACAACCTCCACCGTGGCGGCCTCTGGGTTCGTGTCAATCAAGCTGGCAGGCAATTGCACCGATAACAGTTCCCCAACGAGAGCCACCTTTATGTCATCCTCTGAACGTCTCCCTAGTTTGAGACATCGGCCATACGACAACACGTATGTCATCAAAGCTAATTGCTGATCAGATACCCTTGTGATTGTTCGATCCCTAACAATTGCTAATTCCCTTCCCAGTATGCATGTGGATAAGAAGCCCCTTGTTATCGGATTGTCTGCTCCTATTTTGCTTGTGAATTCTTTTTTGTGCATGAACCCGCCTGCATAAGTGGATACATTAGTGTACTCCAATGCAGGAAAACCTGTATCTGGAATTACAGACTGGATCGTTGCCTGCCCTGGTGCAGGATTGATGCCACCAGGTTGTTGGTGGGCCATGGCTGCTGGAGGTGAGTGAGTCAGTTGGAGATCAGCACGACAGAAAAACAAAGAGCTTATACAAAAAGGAACTTTTAATCCAAGTTATATAGTTCCTATATATATTAAAAACTGTTGGTTTTTTTTTCTTTCGCATTACGGTCTTTCAAACGTGTTAAAATGACATTTTCTCGTATACCAGCTTTCGTTGCTGTGGGGCGCTCTAGTAGAATAATTTAGCACCATAATTGTTTAGCAAAGAAAGTTGCAAATATATGTTGCCTGAGGGTTCCAGCAATGACGCTGCACACACGGCGTGAGTGGTATGCCAGGAATTTGAATGCAGTGTCAGTTCTATCGGTCGATTTGGTAACGCACAGGACGACAGATTACAAAAAATATTTTTCAGTATTCAAAGAATGTTATCCCAACTTATTATGGAAGTTTCGAGCGTTCTCATATTCATTATGTGATTCAGAACTGAACATTTGTAAAATTTAAAGAAAATTCCTACTTTAATGCCCACAATTGTAGTAGGACTAGTTGCCAAACTAGTAGCGGCTGCAGGATCAGCAGCCCCTAATAATTGGATCATGGATTTTGTCTTGTTAGTGTTAATCTGGAAATTCGGGGTTTTGTGCCATTTTTGTATTTCCTGAATGGCTTGTTGCGAAGTTGGTGTGAGCATTTCATCTCGCAGCTCAGAGGCCGGTGGCTTTTTCTCTGAGCATATTACCACGTCTTCGGCCTATGCGTCTGCAGTTGAGGCCGCTGCACAATAGCCCGCGACCCGGAACAGGAGGTACGTGCAGGGGTAACGGAACGTCGTGTACCGAACTCTTCCAAGTAGTTGCAGTGATGTTCGTACGTGTCGCGGTAGCCGCATACGGAAAGCGCATTGCTCTTTGCCATTGAGGTAGACCGTTCCTTGCATATGCTTCGTAGGAAATTAATAATTATTCATATATTGCTTTCGGGAAGGACAAGGGTAACTTGTAAATTGAGACACTTTTAAAAACGAAAAAAATAATTTATTTTTTTCTCCTCCAAAAAAAATTTTAAAACAAAATAATGAAACAATTTACTGAAAATTAAAATTTGAAAATATAATATAAAATAAATATCACAGAACCAAAATTTTAAAACCAAAAATCAAAGCACTGAAAACTTCAAATAAAACAAAATTTAACAAATAAAAAACTTTGAACCTAATTGGTAACATTTTGAAAGTTGTGATTGCATTATGACATTAAAGAAGAAATGTCTGTCAGTTTTTCTGAATATTTTGCAGGCCCCATATATCTGCATAAATTTATCAAAGAAAACAAAAGTTGCAAGAAACAATCAGGAAAATAAATATTATGTAGACCAATAGTGTCAAGCTTTTCAACATGTTTCAACTCTAAATATAACATTCTCTTAATGACACTACTGTCATTAACTGGTTCTTGCATTGTTTGGTATAAGAATCAAATTTCTGAATTGCAAAATCAATGATAAAATTAAAAATTGCTTCATATAATTCATCTTTATATATGCTCCAAGAAAGATCTTGACGGGAAATAGCCTTGGCATAAGCCTTCAACTCCTCAGACAAGTGTGGCTTGTCTCCATTCTTCTGTAATTGCTGAAGTATCGAAAGAAAAAAGTTGAACATATCCGATGCCAAAGTAGAATTGAAAGTGGTACACTTGCGACACGTGTTGTTCAAGGAAGGTTCTGAATGGGTACAAAGGTAAATACTTTGGAAACAAGAAGAGGGGAAATTGTAATTCGAACGTTTTCGAAGGAAAGAAATCAGTAAATTATGGGCAGAACCATATAACCCTTTTGTGGTTTCATTACAGAGTTTATTCACCCAATCAGTGCAAGCTTCAAACTCCTCGCTCACTGAACAAAGTGCTAAATAAGTTGAATGTCCCTCTCTCAATAAAGTTTCCAATGAATGAACAGGCTCACTACTGGCAGATTTGGAGTTCAGCAAATCTGTGAGTAGGGCAATACTGTTGTGTAAACCATTACCTTTCTTAATTGGTATATTCATTGCAAAAGAATTTAGCATTAAAATTTTGAAAATATCCACAAAGAGTCTTGAAGTGAATCTCCCATTTACGTGACGCCCCAACGTGCGCTTCACAATAAACGCCAACGGGGAGGGGAATAGCGCTATGAACGAGTAGCGGCTAAAACGAGAACTTTAAGAAACAGTTGCCGAAACCAAAACACTTCTAGCTATGCCACTGTGCTACTCTTGGAATTGCCATCTGTCTGATGTTTGCGTGAGCTGCTATAAATAAAAAAACACTTTAACAAAAGAATATTCATGAGAAAAATATAACTATAACTACAAAGAATGCCGAAACTACTACAAACTTATGGAAAATACAACTACGAGAAATTAAAATTTTGTCAATAAACCAACAGCTCCATTGTAGTTTAACGTAACTTTTTTTTTTAATATTGTGGAAAATTTTAATTCTAAGTGTTAATGTGAATAGAAAAACAATTATACTATAATTACTAAAAATAAATAAAACGACTAACGAAAGTCTCCTAACAGGGAAAGTACTTGAGGCCACCTGCATGAGTCCTTTCTCCTTGACTCACCTTTGGTTTCTCAGTCGTAGGCATTGACTCGAGTCTCATTTGCATTGCGGTGATGGATTGTTAATCCTTTGCCAGAGGAATGAGAGGCCGGATCATCCAAACGGCGTTTCTTCTTTCTTGGCTGATCGTCATCCGGGTCAGAATCTCGACCGTGACCTCCTCCAGCTCCAGATCCTGGCGGAGGCCGTGGCCCCGGCTGAAAGAAATCGTGAAGAGTTTGGTTCATCTGGTCCATCCTCAGTTGCCTCTTCATCACCAACAGCAGCTGCTGAGAACTCTTCTAATTGGGCTGTTATCCAAGTTGACAATGCATTTACATCCAATGCCTTTTTGACCTCCTGCTGTCGTTGGGACATATCCGGGATTGCATCAATCATAGCACTCTTCTCAAGCAATTTTTTGTCAACAAATGCATTTAAGTATGCTTGCTGAGAGATTAAGCAAGGATTACTGGAACTTCCAATCCCTCGATAGCTGTTAAGAATATTTGACCCAACAGACTTAATCAGCAGTTGACAACGAAGATAAACCAAATTGGAAATGCTCCTGGCGATTCCAGTGGCGTGCATTCCTAAATAAACATTCCGCTCAAGTTGCCTAATATAGCTCATGAAGAGAAGCTCCGACCGGAGAACCCTGTTTTTTAAGCATAAGTAGTAGAGATCTTCACCCAAAACTGGAACGGCTTGAAGAACCATACTCAAGGCCGCTTGCCCTGATAGTGCAATTTGGGTTAATAGAGGTTTAAACAAAACAGTAGTATCACTGAATTTTTCAACTTCCTCCCCAATCTCCTCGTCAACAACACTGAGGAGTAAACCGGTTCTGGATAGAATATTCTGGATTAATCGATAGGATTTCTCAACACACCCGGTTTCGGAAAGACCAGGGCGTTCGTGGGTGTTTGTGTCGAATGTGAACTCTTCCTTAAATGTTTGTAATCTTCGGGCAAGTGCCTGCTCGCTTCACTGACCCGCGCTTCTGAGACTTATCAAGAGATGGAACATGCATTGAGCATAAATCTGAGGTGTTTGGGTAAAACCACCGAGATCGGTTGCAACTGCAAAGAGTCCCGTGAACAAAGTCAGTCATGTGGGTTCCTGCAAAGTTCTCTGAGGACTCGGAGCTTTAACTCTTCAGCCTGAGGGGTATTCCCTAGTCCTCCCGGGGTCATCAACCGTCTCTTGTCTTCCGCCGAGACCAGGTCCTCCGGAATCATATTGATAAGGGTAATCGGCCCGGGGGAGTGATCCTTGTTGGAGGCTAATCTCATGATGCTTTTTACTGTGTCTGATCCCTCTTTATACCTTTCACTGTCTAGAGTATTAGGATCCAGTGGAAGATTTACATTAACTTGAGAACAGTTAGGTTCACAGGTAGCTGTTGGCTGACCCCAAGATATGAACCAAACATGTTAATAGTGACTGTGGTAATGTCTTCAACTCCATCCCACTTCATCCCGCTTGATACACCAGTAATCATGCCAACCGCTAACATCACCTCAGCAGGGAATCCAGAGGTTAACTGTTCAGTGACTGACCAGCGACGTAAGAAATCAGGATTAACCACTTCTTTCAGAAAGAACGGTCCCACGACGACTTCGAGGAGGGGGTTGCCGGGTTGCAATTCTCTTTACAGTGCCCAGAGGAAGACTTCCGTGTGATGTCACCTGATTGTTCAGAGCATTGGCTCTTTGGGCCTGAAGGGCGGAAATGCGTCGCTTGAGTACATTCATCGCGGGGCGGACTCTTCATCCCGCAACATCGCCGAATGATAAAATCACCAATTCAAATCCAGCGAAACAACACACACTTTTAAAAATTATTACAACGTTCCATTAAGTTTAAACACTTGCTGCAAGCTGCGCTCGTGGCACATAGCGAAGTCGCTAGCCTTTCACCACTGAGGTCCGGGTTCGATTCCCGTCGAATCTCATGTGAAATTTGTTCCAACAGCACGAGTTTGGCTGCTTGCCAAGGGCTAGTCCAACCCCTGTGAAGTGTCCTAAACCCTGCCCCTATCCTTATTCCTTCGTAATTCTGGCCGCTGGGTAGTGACGCAGGAGCGCGCGGTAGGAGGCGCGTACGCGGAGATGCTACCTGGCGGTCCTCCTGACAACTGACTGCATCGTGACGTGAGAGGACTTAAAGATAATGGAGGATTACTCCCGCGCTAGTTAATGGAGGATTACTCCCCAGCGCAAAGCGCTCAACGCCCCTTAAGGGGTTTGGAGACGCGTTGCGTCAAGTTGTAAGACGCAACAAATTTAAAAAGAAAAGGCTTTTACAAAGTCAAGAAGAATGGCGTATAGTTTACCCTTATCTTCATCGTGGCGTTCTCTAAGCTATTCATTAGCAGACTTATTACGGTGGTGGGTGATCGGTTTCTGAGGAAGCCACATTGTTCGTCTGGTAAGTTGGCGTCTAGTTTTTCTGATATTCTCAATGTGGTCATTTTGGATAGTTGTTTGAATGTGGCACACTCATAACGCGATACCACATTGGCATCATCGCTGTTTCCCTTCCCTTTCAACAGCACCTTGGTGTTTGGTTCTCTTCATTTTAAGATTGCACACATGTGCGTTTTTTCTGTACAATAATAATAATAATAATAATAATAATAATAAATGGATCAGGACCATTATCAGCAGCAAGATCGCTAGCAACAGCATCGTGTAATGTTTCCATTCTCACATTCACCGAATCAAAATTGTCGATTTCCATACTCGTGTGTGGTGCGATTTCTAATATCTTCGCATAAATTGCATTGGTTGAGAGGGGAAACTTCAGTTCCCCTTCTGAATTCTCTGAGTCTAAAATTTTCTTAGTTGTGCATTTCATCTTCTCCCAGCACCTGCAATTAAATATTGCACATCAAGTACACAAGCACATCAAGAAAATTGAAAATAAACATATAAGTACTGATGTAAACGCAAACACACCTTTTTAGCTGCATCGTATCTCGCCTAGTAACGCCTTCATGGCTATTATACGTGGTAGTAATGTGCTCCCATGCTTCGGTTTTCTTTAGTTTTGTGAAGCCATCTGATGCTTTACTTTCCACAATCTCCTTATTCTTTCGTACCAGTTGGCACAAAAGAACTCTCAAATTCATTCATTTAAATAAAGGAAGGTACCATCGGTTTTGCCATATTCCGCAAAGAATTGCCTGGTCGTTATAAAAGTAAAAAATACAGAATTCGAATCGAAATCTAAAGAAAATTTCGACGGATACAAGCCTGGGCGTTATAATGGAGGAACATGGAAATAGAAAGAAAAATATTTTAAGCCGGAAACACGTGCACCGGTACGCATCTCGCATTCAAGTCTCGGTTTTAAAATAAACATATGTATCACACAAAAAGTAAATGTGATGTAATGCTTATAGAAAAAAACAGTTTTTACAGAAGACCACATAGCACTGCACTTCCTAATTTCAATTATTTCTCGCGGCGCACTATATTTTTGTCGGACGATACATCACAAAAGGAAGCGTCGACACCATTTACAAGTTAGCCAACTGCAAACAAACGAATGCGAGAAAGGGAGTTTAATGGGCGTGAGGGCACAACGACCACAGAACCTTCAGTTATGTTGCCAGCACTAGCTGTCACTTTGGCTCATCCTTAGGAAAGTCGTTCTATACCGCTAGCAACCCCCCAACGTGGCATTAACGGGTCCCCAGGTAGTAGGCTGCCTGGGGATTGCCTGGCAGCGGTGCGTAAATACATATAAATTACTCATGGCACTGGGTGCGACTCCTACAGTCCTCCCCATATGCTTGGCTAAGCATTTGAAACGTGTCTGTGAAAGATTTGCCAAGTTTGTAGCAGAATTTTACACACACATTGTTCCGCAAGCTCATTCAGTGTTACTTTGCTACTAATTCGACGAGCAGGGTGTACACATGCTTGCTTCAGCGGCTGTGGTTCGCTTGCTAATTGTCTGAGCGATGTGAGGCAAATGACAGTTTGTTGTCTAAACCTGCCGCTAGGTGCGCTCAGTTACCGCTCTCCGATTGATGCGCTTTTTCACAAGTTCTGTTTCTTTTTGAACACGCCTCGTACGTGTATCAAAAGACTTTCACAAAATATTCAGGTTTTCACAAATTAATTGAGTTTAGTTAGGTTTTTTTAATCAAGACTATCAAACGCTTCTTTATCTCTCGGAAAATAGGACAGAAAATAAGGTTTATTTGTTTAAAATGACAGACTATAGTTTGAAGCGCCTGATATTCATCAATATTTCCATCAGGTTTAACTTTTGGATTAGCCTTTATTTGAAATTCATATCTATTCAAGGGTTGATCCCATATAGCATCCTCCATTACAAGATCAACATACTTCTTAAGATCTTGAGTACTTAACCATTCCGCAGTTGCAGAGATTTCAGGTTCAGTAGGGCTATGAGTCGCCATATATTCGACAAGATTCCTTCCTTCGGTATCAAAATAGGTGTCTCCAAAATTTTTAAACATTTCCAAACCAAGCTGTTCTCGCGGTAATCCTTTAGTTATTATAGGACGGTTCTGATTCCTTTTCATATTAGCCAACATGGATTCTACCCGAGTATGCGGCCTTCCATCGCTAATTCGAGTCTTCAAAGTCGGTAACAAAGTATCGAATTGATTCAATTTCGGAACATCCTTGTTAATGCTAATTGTCAAATCCTCAACATTATAAACTCTGTCAGCAAACATAGCAACAAATTCAGTTTGATACTCCATATAATCATGGGCATCATCAAAAATCATATCAACGAAACGGAAATAGTTCATCTACCGTGAGTGACTCAGATGGTTTGTAATTTCTTCTCAAATTTTCGTTCAACAAAGTAAAAATATATGAAATTGCGGCAGCCTTATCATTTTCTTCACGTTCTGCTCGCGTATTTCCATTATCAAATCTGAGAAATCTTCCAATTTGCCAAAATCTATGTATTGACATGCTTGCCGGTATAATGGATACGCATCACTTTTCCACAGTTCCTTCGTGTGCTCAAAATTTGAGAAACACACACCTGCTGTAATCAAAATGTCCAAATAAGAATCGAATTCCATTTGGGTCAGAGGTGTCCATGTTCTCTGTCCATTGCTCACCCCGGTATTATAAATTGCAACTATCTGATTTGCTTTCCTATTAGTTTCTCTAAATGTCACACCATATTAACCATATTACTATGCACACAAGTTTGGCAAACAACGGAAGACTGGTTTTCGCAAGGTAAAACTTGGCACTTGCAGCATCCAAGTTGGTTACGGTATTTATTTTCTTCTGCAGATTGTACGTCCGCTCTTTCTTTTCGGTGGGACTTTCTCTTGATTTTCTGGTATGAACGGCAGCAAAAGCGTTTTGATGTCAATTGGTTAGTCTTTATTAATGTTATGTGTGCGTGGATATTTTTTTTAAACCAACTAAACATGTGACAACGTAAATTATACTTGCATTACCGGTCGCGTGGTTGATTCTGTCTACCAACGTACGCGACGATGAAAATTATATAATGCTTCTATGCTCTTGGAAAGTCTACTGGAGAATCTTAATAATAGTTTAAAGCTACGCAAAGTTTCAGTTGAGCAACAAAGAGCGATTAGATTATTGGAACAGGAAATGACGAATGGTTGTCTCGGTGAACCGACGCGATCGCTCGAGGGTCAAATACGATCAAGTAGCGAATTGTGATCGTTGTATTCGTATTGTTAACATTTACAGAAGAAATAGTATTTGGCAGAATAGTCGCAGATAAATTAACCGGTAGTCTTGAAGAGAAAAGTATAGTACAGGCTCCATAAAGTAAGTCGTTCCAATGAATGCTTGGATGATTGTAGTCGCCAGCAAGAAGGAAGCTGGAACACAACTTAAGCCGAACCAATCTTTTGTATCCATACACTCTCGAACGGTTTAGAATTTCCAGAGATGGCTCATCATGTTCAACTGGGTAATGTGCATTATTCACATTGAACAGCTTTGTCTGCAAACTTTGGTAAAATATCTTCTAACTTTGGAAGTGGGTATCGCTGTCTTATAATGACCTCGTTTACCCCTCTCATGTCCATACGTACACAATTGAACATCGCTATCTTTCATTATTACAAATACTAGGTGAAATCCAAGTGGTTGGACCTTCTGAATCATTCATATTGTGAATATGTAATTGCTCTTCGTCTCATACTTTGAATGGAAGTCGCTTTAGTGGCGGAGCTGCTGGTGTATGCTACTAATAGGCATCTTAAAAAAGAAAGTCCTCCGCCTTTTGTATCCCATTACACAGTTTCGTCATTTAAGTACTCTTCACTATTTTTAACTTGGAAATCAATGGCAACTTTTTACACTTGTAATTTTTGGGCTGTCATAGCCTAACAATGGTTGCCCTATACCACCTATAACCACAAAATCAGCTTCGCTTTCTTTTTTTTCATACACAAACTTGACAATCAAATCCATACAACTTCAAATTCTGTTTTTTGACCTTATGAATACAACTTTTTATCTGAAAATTTCCTGGAATTGGAAAAGATTTTCTGTTGTTTAGTTTTCCAATCCAAAATATTATATGAAGCACCTGAATCAATTAACATTCTTGATCACATTCCTGTAACATTTTCATACACACATTTGCCACTCAGTCTCTACAGTTTCTTGTTGCGACACATCAAATGCATATTCATCTTTTTTTCGCTGACACATCATCCACTGGTTTTGAACCATCTAGAATGTTTAACACGTTGACTGCCAAGTCGATATTCGTGAAACTACCCTAGTTTGCCGAGGCGATAACTTCATCAATTTTGATCAGAAAAATCCCTGGTAAAAATTACAAATATTAATTCTTTCAGATCTTTCTAATGGTGATATTATCATGCGTGGTGCCATATGGCGCCACAGTTGCTTTGTCAGTTCGTAATTTTTCTATGGGCGCCATATGGCACCACATCTCTGGTGAAGTGTCGGAAGGTTCCACACTCTCGTTGAACGATTTTAAAGGTTTGAATGAGAATAGCAGATTAAAGAATATTGTAAATAATGGTATTTATCAATTACAATCAAATATTATTAATTTCTATGAAATGGTTCAAAACAATTAATACATAAGTAAGGCTTGTCTGGGCAAGTCTTGCATCTGGTTGATACCCGTGGTGCCTTGTTGCCTGCCTGAACTCTACCCAATGCTTTCTTAAGATTGGTGTAGCAACGACAGCAACGTCGTCTTGCGGTTCTGAAAAGAATAAATTCATTGTACACCTATAAACAAATTTTATTTTTTTGTATTGCATTTATCATTTTACCTTTTTTGGGTTTTTCCTTGCATGTAGTCTGATTCCTCCAGGTAATGGTTTGTTTTTTTGACGGTCCTGTCGACAGTATTATCTGTTATTCCCAGCAAATTCTGCACGATCTTTCTTCGAAACTCCTCTAGTTTCATTCTTCTACCAGTAGAGCAAGTGTTGCTGTACAAAATCCAAGCATTTACACACAAGTTCCGAAAGCAAGTCATCAGCTACTTTATGATACCACCTCACAGTCTTCCTCAGTGAAGAATGGTATGCAGCCAAAGTATCTGCAATATCTATGCCTCCTTTAATTTTGTTATAGTAAATGACCATCTGTGGCTTTTGATTTCTTGGTCATCTCTTCTCATTTTCCAGTTCCTTCAAGATACCATTCCATTTGTTGACATCATACACACTTCCCTTTTATCTAACTATTTCATAACAACAACCCCACTGTCATTTTCTTGAGATACAATTTCTCCTTTCTTCAATTTTGTGGCTACCACCTCACGAGGAAAACCTTTTCTATTTTTACGATATGTGCCTACGAAGTGCGTTATTCTTTGCAATAATGCCTCCGCCAATTCCATAGAAGAATAAAAGTTGTCCGTGCACACTGTGCGTTCACAATCAAGATATGGCTCCATCATATTTAAAACTACTTTTGTAGCCATGCTCCCTGATCCATCGGGCATAAAACCTTTCCCAGAATAAATTATGAAATCATACACATAACCCTTCTCGTCACACAGTTTAAAAAATTTTTACCCATACTTGTGTGCCTTTCCTGGAAGATATTGCCGAAAGTTTAGACGACCACGCCATGGAACCATAGACTCATCTATAACCAGAAATTCTCCTGAGAATGTCTTAGAATAAAATTTTTCTTAATAGCTTCCACAAGAGGTCGAACTTTGTCAGTTCTTTCTCTTGCTACTTCGTTGTCACTAAAATGCCAAAATCTCGAAAGAATTTGAAATCTGTTTCTTGGCATCGTTTTTTGTGCAACGCCATTTGAGTAGAGGGTAATTTGCTCCCGTAACTATCAATGGAAGGCATTTTACAAGACCCATCCACATTTTCAATCCAAGAAACTTTTCATCTCATCCTTCGTGGTGTCCTGCCATTCGTTTAGACGGCTGGTGCGTTTGGATCGAGATTTTTGGATCACCTGTGCTGCATTTCTATTTGTTTCTCAACCATCATTTCAATTATGTCTTCGGATAAAAAAAATTTATAAAAATCATGGGGATCCATCGTCTCAGGTTCACCCTCCAAATTTGTGTTTTGGGTAAGAGAAAGTGAATTGCTGTTGTCGACCAGAATAGTCGCTCCACACACTCACCTTCTCGTACTAAAGAAGCACCGTCGCGCCGCCATCAGACTCAGCATCGCTATCAGGAGGTCCGTCTTCACTTACATCACTATCGCTGCTACTACTTTCGTGAGGCACAAAATCAGAATCGCTACTTATCCCACTTATGCTAAAATCATCACTGTCTGAATCTTCTAATAGCGCCCTCATATCCTGCTCTGAAACTCTCTTCGCAGCCATGCTTCCCTCACTAGATATCGACAAGAAATGTCAGCAACAGGCACTAGGATGAAACATCGAAATGAATACGGGGCACCTACACGTGCGGCACACATTGTTTTGCTTCTCCGAAGCGATAAGGCAGGTTCCGAAACCTGAGACCCTCACAGTCGCGCGTCTGCCGCGAACAAACTCGTGGTAGAAAGAACTGATAATAGAGACCACCACCAGGCAGACAACCGCAGGATAAGTAGCACAGACGAAAAGTGAACTTCTCTCAATAGAGCGAAGCACTAATAACACATGTATCAGTTTTCCAAGTCTCAAAAATGATCAGAGAATTCAAACTGACGCGAGCGCCATATGGCGCCACGTGGCAGTCAACGTGTTAAGGTGATATGTACTGTTCTGAGTCATCGTCAACTTTTTTCACTTATGTATTGTTCTCTAGCATGTACCGTGGCTCGGAGCAAAATAACATTACCAGAAGTTCTTAAATTCACAAGCACACCACTGAAGAATACAAAAAATACAGCCTACCTGTTGTGTGATGTCGAAAGCAAACCACATGAAACTTAGCTTGATTATTTAAAAATTGCCTTTAATTACTCACTAAACACACATTATTTAATTGACATTCAAGAACATTAAGTAGATATAGTTTCTGCAGTTGCCCTTTTTATAAACCTTCAGTATGTTCATGTTCACGTTTTACAGATAATTAGGAAAACGATGGTAGTATGAAAATAGTAGTAGGAATAGGATGGTAGTATGATATTGACATACCTGTCAAAATTGAAAATCCCCCCCCCCCTCCCCCATTAAGAATGCATGGAAGCATAGAACTTCAATAAATCCTGCTATCTATGGTATAGAGCAAACGACAATCTTATATATAATATTTACAGTTTGAACTCGCTACCAGTTTCAAACATAATAACAGGCAATGGAGAATGTAAATTTTTAAATAGAACACATTGCAATCTGCTTGTTAAATGAACATCATAGGCATGGTACTCACTGTCAAAATCATTTGTAATATAAGTTTCACACACAAAGCATATATTTTCTTCTTCATTTTGAATAATGTGCCTAATTTTGCCAAAAAAAAAGGTAGATTTTCTTCTTCTTCCAGCTTCAAAATAACACAGGAATTAAAATAGTTAGCAATCCCATTGATTTTCGTCCAACTGAATAACAAGTAGGGTCCATTTTCATGGACCCTACTTGTTATTCCATTAGTCCATTTTCATGGACTCTGACTTTCGTCAGAGGGCAAAGAATCACAAAATGAAGCATATTCATCACACTGAGATACTCTCAAAACACTCCCCTCTACTGTAGTCCTGGGGAGGAAAAAAACCTCGATTTGGAGATTCTGCAAGAAAAAAATATTCCAATTTCAATGAATTTCCTAATACATATTTTTAAAATGCTTTCTTCCTTTCTTACCACTTCAAAACCATACTTAATAATAATAGTAATAATAATTTATTACTAATTTAATTAACATTCACATTACTAAAACCAATTGAGGAAAAAAGCTGTAAGACTTATAAATGCATATTTTCTACATCCTTGCAATGTATTTGTATTGGCTCCATATTGTGCATAAAAAACAAGCTCAGGTAGCTTGCAACGAGAGCTGTTATCCAAGCCACGTTTATCATGAAGAGCAATAACAGACTTCCCAATTGCAGTCTTTTCCAAAACTTCTTGTATATACTAAAACAGAAAACAAAGTAATATTTTTGTATTCAGACTATTGTGCTCTAAAATTGATTTCATACATTTTTTTTTCTGTTGGTTGTGTGATGAACCCAACCTGCCGCCACGGCAACACACGCATGCGCGTAATGCGCGTAGCTCGCGGTCTGGGCACCTCACAAAGGGGGGGGGAGATACCGTCACACCGAAGTGCGTCGGTAATCAGCTGACAGGTGTGCGCGTTAAATTTATCAATGAAGGGCGCCAACGGGCACTTACCTATCAGCTGGCACCGGCTTTTTCGAGAACCTCAGGGGCAGGCACTCTTGAATGAGGGCATGCACGGGGTTTGCTATTACTACCACTACTTTACAATAATCACAAAGTTTTGTAACTTTAAGTGTCAATCACCTGAATGGCGAGAACACATTTATTGCATTTGTTTCAATAATACAATTTGGGTAAAGGATTCCCCTTAAACTAAATTATATGTTATTTACATTAAATGACACCTTTCCTATTTTTTTTACTGTCTTTGGAATAATTACAAAATGAAAGTCTTTCGTTCACCTCTTTGATGATTGAAGGATTCCCACATCCAGTCGTCTCGAAGCAGTCGCTGTCGCGAGCCGCACCCGGCAGGGCGCAGACACCAAAGCAGCAGTGCGTGCGGTGCTAGTGCTCCTAGCTCCGATCGATGATTATTGAGGAAGTCAGTCTGACGCCACCCACCCCTCACCGGGCCAGCCTCAATGACTCGGCTGCACAATCATTCCTTCCGGAGACGCTGGCCGTTGAAATCGGAATCCATTCCTGATTGTCTTTTTATACTGGGCGGCCTGCACTATGTTGGTCGACTACCAAGTCACTGCTCCCACTACCTCTCATCAACACTGCCGTCTCAATTCTGTCTCGTTCTCTCGCCTTCTATCCGTCTTCTCCCAAGAATCCGCTGCTCTCGGAGCTTCCTGCGTCGCATCACCCTTTCCAGTTTCGCCCATCGCTCCTTCACGTGATTGAATTTTGAATATTATTGGCGAAATCTTAGTTTCCAAAATATTCGACGCGAGTCGGAAGCCGATAGGGTATTTTCAAATTAACCTCATTTCTGGGCGCCTGATTGGTGGACTTTGTTGTGCGTGTGTGTACACCGGAGATGAACAAAGCAGTCCTTTCTGCCGTCTTCGGGGACGCTTATATGGGTCCTACGGGAACTCTTCAACAGTAGCCGGATCTCTATAATTTGCTTTTTCCCGGTGCCTAGCCGTGCACGTGGACTGGCCGCCGGTTGCCTGAAGGGCTGTCCCCGAGGACAATTGCACCCTAATCGTAAATCTTTTGAATCTTCTGACACGCGTTCGCGCGTCTTGCGCTGAGCCGTGTCAAATCAGGGACCTTCTAATCGGCGTGACAGAGGGGTTTTGGGTCCGGCGACTAGTAATGACCTCATTGCATTGCCCCCCGTAAATTGAGATTGAAAACGTATGGAACATGTATTTTCAATCTAAACGAATGATGAAGACAACTAGGATCGCTAAATGGATAAACGAAGATGTAATCAAACTAGGTACTTAAAGAAAGGGAACAAATCAGAAATATTCAATTAGTATGAAAACTTATAAATAAACTTGGAGAACAAGTATGAAAATTAAAATATTCAGAGATGCTAATGAATCAAAGACATAGATTATTACTAATTAGTTTCACTAACCCGAAGTATTTAGTTACCTTAAACACAATAAACGTAATGTTTGAAGAAATACAAGTGAAAATCATTGTCAACATTTGAGGAACAAAATTGCGAAAACTAACACTCTACTAGAATGAGGTAACATATTATGCCATAAACGACAAAAGTGAACATTACTGCTAATTAAAGGAAAAAATTATCTAATCCACTAAATAATATTTAGGAGGAACCAATCAAAACAAACTAAAGAAGACTAATGAAACAGGACAATGACATATATTCTACTGATCGTTAAACACTACTGCAAAGTAATTAGAGTGAAAAGTTGTATGCAAGCGAAATCAAATAGAAGTGGGAACCGTATAATTAGGTGGCACATCGATTTTTTAAAATAAAGGAAAAAGTAGTAACACAACGCAAGTTTAATAAATGGTATTTTCGACTCATCTTAAGAGTTTAAAAATGTTGTATACAGAAAATTACATATCGATGGCTAATACAATATTTCAATCACAGGTGTTAACTAAGTTTCAAGGAATAGTAATGTGACAAATTACTGGTATAATAATTAAAACGATTCTTTATTTATTTATTTGTTTAAACGAATATCTTAAATATTGAACAATTAAGGTCTCCGATGTCGATTGTTAGCTAAATTGATAGATAAAACAGGCTAGAGTTTTCTTCACCCTCAACAATAATTCAATTAGTAAATTCTCAATTCTTGATCTTTCATTCCATTGATAACGACTCAAGTAGACAAATAAATGATTTATAATCACTCTCTCTCTCTTTTATAACAAGTTATTCAACGCCGTACTTCTATAGCAATCTGCAATCCGAACCAGTCAAGTAGTAGCGGTACCATGAAATTAATTAATGTTAAATGACGCCCAGAGGTAACGGGGAATCAACACATATGTAAATTAAATTAGTGTTAACCTAATCAGAGCGACAAAATGAGCCTATTTTCTTTCTAGCCATTTAATCGGTCTATTCTCTGAAAGGAACGAGGTTATAAAATTGTGAGGTCCCACCTCGGAACCATCTGAGCACGTAATTTGCATGAATTGGGCCTAAGTTAATAACCGGGTAAGGACCTACAAAAGGGAAAAAATTTACTTATGAGACCTTCAGGTTGATTAGATACTCTGAGAGCTTTGATCAAAACTTTGTCACCAACTTGAAACAGATGAGTTTTACTTTTCTGGTATTGTTTTCTTGCCTTACCGGCTTTGGTTAAATTTGAAAGAATAATCTGGCACCTATCTTCAGGTAATATGTATTTGGGTGGATTAATTTGGCCAACGTAGGAACAAAAGGTTTGGCTTTTTTATTAAATTGGGCCTCGAAAGGTGTGAATCTGGACGACTCATGGGCAGTGTGTTAAGCCCATATTAAATTTTGGTAATAGATCAGGCCAACAGGTGTGTTTATGTGACACATAAACACGAAACAAACGTGAAAGTTCTTTCATGATTCTTTCGCTTGGGTTCGATCTAGGTGACCTAATAGAACAGAAAATGGTCTGTACACCTAGATCATTCAGGATTGTTGCCACAGATCCTCGTAAACTGCGTGCCGTTACAAAGGACACGCTGGTAAGGTCCACATTCTTTGAAGAAACCTTCACTAAGTGTTTAAGATAATTTTTGCAGTAGGTTTAACAACAGAAAAACACTTTCATATTTGAAGAATATATACATTATGGTTCAGACTTTCGTACTTTCTTCTGAACGGGCCGGTTTAACGACCTTTGAGAAGGTGCGGCGGGTTCGGGGCTGAGAGGCCGGGGGTGCGTTTGACCTTGAGCGCCATTGTAGTGTGCCTGGTGAAACCCGGGCGGGAGTGTGGAAGTGTTCGTGGCCTTGTGGTTGCCGCGATGAATAATCTCGAGATTGTTTTTTACCATTCCGTGGGCGTGAAGAATTTTGATAAAGCGAATTGCAAGTTAGTTTGGTCGATTCGCCCAATAATATCTGAAATTGATTAAGATCCCTGACATAACTAGTTTTAAGGGGATTTTGAATGGCGTATGGATAATGGCGTGTTAAAAGCCACATAATCTCATCGTCAGGAGGAGTCGGTTCACATTGCTTAAGCTGAGCAATGTGGGATACAGCATAGTCACGCATAGATAAATTCCCATTTTGATCCCATTTTCCTTTCGCCAAATCCATTTTAAAATTATATTGAGTATTTCTGTCCCAAAAACGATCAATGAATTTACTTCGAAATTCCTGATAATTAGATGGAAGTGGAACGATTGTTTGATACCACTCCTGAGCGTGATCAATTAACATCTGAGAGATCAGTTTCGGTTTCGAAGACTCAGGAATATGTTGTGCCAAAGCAAAATAATTTTCAACATTACGTAAAAACGTCATGGGCTGTTCGCGACGATTGCCGGAGAAATTTAAATTAGGGGGAATTGACAGGGCATTGGACTAATTGGAAAAGCTTACAGTCTTTTCTGCCACTTTGTTTTGTAACTCTTCTATTTTAGATTCACCTCCTTCCGTTCCAATAGGGATTGGTGCTGCAGAATTACTGTTGCTTTTTCTATTTTATTAGTCACGATCTCGTGAAACCTTCAATCTTATTATCTACTCCCTGTAATTTAATCTTAACTTCTTTTTGAGGTTTGAAATTTCAGTTACAGTATCTTTAACTTTATCACGAGCCCATTGTTTTATGGTTTTTTGACTATCTGTAACAAATTCAATATCTTTGTTAACGCTTTCCTTAATGAGAGCGATTTGTTGTATAGTGTCTGATTGAACTGATTCGCATTTCTTTATCTGTCCCGATAGTTGCTTTAAGTACAGATACCTGGAGCGAATTGGCGTTAACAGCAGAAGCGAGAGAAGCGATTTCAGAATTCTGTTCTTTGACTTTTGTGTTGACGGAGTCAAGTTGTTGACAAATTTCACTTTGAAATTGGGTGAAAACAGTTTGTTGTTCATTTAATCTAGTCTCAAGAGATAGAAATTTAGAATCAAAATCTTTACGCTGTTCATCGAATTTACAGTTTAACGAATCAAATTTTATTTAATTTAGAATAGATTTCATCACATTTAGTATTTTGCTCCTGTCTCATTTCATCAATTTTAGCATTCATTTCTACAGATTTAGTATTTTGTTCATGTCTCATTTCATCAATTTTAGACATTAAGCTGGTAATTAAAAGGGTCGTCTGGTCGGTCGGTACCGTTAGCGTGGACTGAGCGAGAGGCGAAGCGGTGGGAGGTTGGGGGGCTGGCTCTACCTGGGTCGGAGCCACCGCGGTCACAGCCGACACGGCTGCGACGGTCGGGTCGGCCGTCGCCTGTTCGGGGGTTGTTTCGCATTGAAGGGCGAGGTTAGTGCCCTCTTCAAAAACAGTAATTGTATCGTCAGACATTTTCGGTTGTGCAATTCTCGAAGCGAGGTATGAAAGATAAATACGCCTACAGCGCGTTACACAAAAGTACAATAATAGCAAAAATAATAATACCAAAATTACACAAAAACACTGAAAAGTTTTAGCATAACACTGTGAGATGAACATGAACACTATGAAAACAATATGAACAGAACATTAAACAATGATGAAAAAAAAACAGTATTAAAATAAAATGATGTAATAACCAGGTGCATCCCTCATACGAGTAAAGTTAAGCAAGTGTTGAAGCACTAATTTATAAAAATTAATAAAATTATTGAAAATAAAATTTAATGCAACAGACACAAGCTTAACATTCGATTAACAAAAACACGTTAGGCCAAATATGTGATGACCCAACCTGCCGCCACGGCAACACCGCATGCGCGTAATGCGCGTAGCTCGCGGTCTGGGCACCTCCAAAGGGGAGATACCGTCACACCGAAGTGCGTCGGTAATCAGCTGACAGGTGCGCGTTAAATTTATCAATGAAGGGCGCCAAACGGGCACTTACCATCAGCTGGCACCGGCATTTCGAGAACCTCAGGGCAGGCACTCTTGAATGAGGGCATGCACGGGGTTAAATATTACTACCACTACTTTACAATAATCACAAAGTTTTGTAACTTTAAGTGTCAATCACCTGAATGGCGAGAACACATTTATTGCATTTGTTTCAATAATACAATTTGGGTAAAGGATTCCCCTTAAACTAAATTATATGTTATTTACATTAAATGACACCTTTCCCATTTTTTACTGTCTTTGGAATAATTACAAATGAAAGTCTTCGTTCACCTCTTTCGATGATTGCACAATCCGTAGTCGTCCTCGAAGCAGTCGCTGTCGCGAGCCGCACCACGGCAGGGCGCAGCCGACCGGAAAGCAGGCGTGCGGTGCTAGGGGCTCCTGGCTCCGATCGATGATTATTGGAGGAAGTCGTCTGACGCCACCCACTCTCGCAGGCCAGCCTCAATGACTCGGCTGCACAATCATTCTTCCGGAGACGCCGGCCCGTTGAAATCGGAATAAATTCCTGATTGTCTTTTTATACTGGGCGGCCTGCACTATGTTGGTCGACTACCAAGTCACTGCTCCCACTACCTCTCATCAACACTGCCGTCTCAATTCTGTCTCGTTCTCTCGCCTTCTATCCGTCTTCTCCCAAAAATCCGCTGCTCTCGAGCTTCCTGCGTCGCATCCCCACCCTTTTTCCAAGTTTCGCCCATCGCTCCTTCACGTGATTGGAATTTTGAATATTATTGGCCGAAATCTTAGTTTCCAAAATATTCGACGCGAGTCGGAAGCCGATAGGGTATTTTCAAATTAACCTCATTTTCTGGGCGCCTGATTGGTGGACTTTGTTGTGCGTGTGTGTACACCGGAGATGAACAAAGCAGTCCTTTCTGCCGTCTTCGTGACGCTTATATGGGTCCTACGGGAACTCTTCAACAGTAGCCGGGATCTCTATAATTTGCTTGTTCCGGTGCCTAGCCGTGCACGTGGACTGGCCGCCGGTTGCCTGAAGGGCTGTCCCCGAGGGACAATTGCACCCTAATCGTAAATCTTTTGAATCTTCTGACACGCGTTCGCGCGTCTTGCGCTGAGCCGTGTCAAATCAGGGACCTTCCTAATCGGCGTGACAGAGGGGGAAGTTTTGGGTCCGGCGACTAGCAATGACCTCATTGCAGTTGATTGTTATCTTTGGGTTCAGTTTCTCTATTTAATCTTATTTTGTTCAGACGAATCTCAGGACTCGCTGATTTTTTTTCCTCAAATTCCCTCTGGTAGGCCTACTAGACATTTGTGTCTAAAATTCATTTTCTGGAGATTCAATTTCTGGCTTTCAAGAAATTGGCAGGATATATTCTCCTTCAGAAGGAAGACTGAAGGATGTATTAATTTCCTACATCAAATAAAATGAGAAATTAGTTTGAAAAATCACCAAGAATCAGTGATAAAATGCTACATACCTAAAAAATTAAATAGAGGAATGAATTAATTGCAGCCACATTAACTGCCCAGAATGAAAAAACCCTTCACTGACCTCATTTAATGATTCCAATCCTTCCCTTAATATTAATGCATCCCTGACAGTGGGGACAATGGTGGAAATAGATAGAATCAGGATATTTTTTAAGAAGTAGAAATGCATCATAATCCATATTATTCTCTGCAAACCGGAAGAAGTTTAAAATTATATGATCAGGAATGGAAAAGAATGTAAAGTTTTTGTACAAAAAAAGAACGTAAAAATTCTTATGCATTAACTTATTTTGTTTACACATTGGAACAATAATGCAATTAACATAAAGTAATGCATTTATTTACTTTGTAATTTCCAATGTAAACCATATTTTTAAGATTTTACTTATTAAAATGATAATTTTTCATACATTAATTTTCAAATGAAACAACTATACAAATTACAACTTTGCATCATTACTTCACAAATCTACTCCTTGTTTCAAACATTAATAGAAGTTAAAAGAATAATTTCTTCATTTTGATCTGTGCACTCATTACAGTCTGGTGATTTGAAACTTCTGGGAAATCAATTGAACGAAGTGTTCGTTAAATTTTGCATTTTTGGTCAAATCAATTTTTGGAGTCAAAACCCTTTCACCGACCAACCCATCCCAGCTTCCTAAATAAAATAACCGATTGAACCATTAAAACGAACTACTTAATCAATCTTTTAAACCAACTCTAATTATGAAATTGGAGGTGTGGGGAAAAATGAAATGTAAATTATATGAAAAATAGTCGCTATCAATTATTTGACAATTGAGATAGTTTGGAATCATGCAAGTGAGTAAAATATCACTATATGCTTACCAAAAAAAGGAAGGAAGCCTGACAATAAATCCGACCCGGATGTCCATAATGTACTTTTACATTGTGGGCAAGAAAGGAAAGGTTAAAAAAACGTGGCTTTATTATTTCAATAACAACTTAACGTGATCTTTCTTCAATAAACAAGTTTCGGAAACGGAACATTTAAACAAAGTATATTCTCCGTGTTGCACATTACACAGTAATAGCATTTATACTTACTAGCAAACTTTTTGATTAGGAAGCCTCATTTTCTTCAGTGCTTCTTTACACTTCGTATCTATTCTCACGAATTCTTTTTTTTTTTGCCGCTACACAAAGACAGACCTCACACCTCCAGCACACCTCACACTTCGTCTATGCCAATTCGCACTCTCTGCCACAGTGGCGGCTCCTAAACTTCAGACCAGGTAGGGCACAGAAACTCGTTAAAAAAAAAAGCAAAGCATTGGAAAACATACCTCTAATTTTTATACAGCAACTCAATCCTCCTCTCCTTGGCTATGGCAAACACTTCAATAACTTGACAATTAAAATCAACAATGCGACCCAGAATGTATCTATTTTTATCTACAAGTTCATTACGCACAGAGATTCTATATGCGTCATCGAATTCTTGCCTGATACTAACTCTCCCAAGAACAGCTAAATTAATTTCATTGTTGACATGACTTTTTGAAATAGCGTGTTTTTTGCATATATCCGGGAGATGCTTCAAATCTTTAATACCCTTCTTGTTCCACGTTTCGTCACCCCCAAATAGAATGCATGGGAAGCAAACAATGCATTACTCACTGGACATCCACAAATCCAATCCCATTTATCATACACTGGCTTATTAACTGTTCTGTTGTACGATCTATTTTTATCGTTAAAAGCTTGTTTGATGACCAGATCAGGCCTCGGTGGCCCTAATTCTTACGCCAAAATCCTGTCTTCATAACCTAAATGTTTACTTCCTAAATACTTAACTTCATTTTAAATTTTTAGCGGTTTAAATTGAAAATCACTCGAAATCCCCCGTTGGTTTCTCCCGTCAGCTGAACGAGAAGAGAAAACAATTCAATTGTAAACACGCAGACGCTCAAGAAAAACTTATTCACATTTCACAGCTGCTGATATTATCAAGGTTACAAGCGCCCTGAGCTGATTAGCATTTCATTTCTCAGACACTACGAGCGTTGTTTGTGCATCTAATAAGTGGCGCTTGCAGTGGCAGTCACAAAAAGCTTGTGACCCTGAAAAGCCTTAAGGGAGCATTACCCCCTCCCTTTTTTCCGCGCACTATGAGAGAAAGCTTTGCTGAACGGGAGGGAGCTGGTCACAAGAAGCTTGCGGACTTTGCCCTGTTGCCACAACTACCTCGAAGTCAGCGCTGAGAAATAGTATCGATATCGCCCATGAAAACCTTAACGTTAATTCTCTAGAAGTATTTACTCGATAACATGACAAGCATTTTAGTCCACTATTAATACGTTTCTTTACAAGAGGGAGGGCACGTGACCATGTGACCTTATGGTAGAGCCGCCACTGCTCTGCCACACCCCACAAAGAAAGGGGATGGGAATCCCCGCGATTGCTTGAATGGGAATATGGGAATCCCCGCGATTCCTTGAATAGGAATCCCGCCAAGAAGTTTGGCCAACGTCACTGTACTAAAGGTCTTATATCCCATGCCCTCAGCGTTCACAAATGCGCTCTAGCGGAAACCATTTAGAAAGGTAATGAGAATTAAACGGTGGTTGTAAGATCCACGCATTTTCCAACGGTTGTCGGTTGGTTAGCTTTGTCAATACACCTTGGGCACGTCATCCTTGATGATTATTGTCACAATGTCCAAATCGATCGTCACAACTGGAAGACACGTAACCATAGGTTAACGGTTGAGAGAGCGGTGGTGACTTCTTTCAGTGTAGTTTTTCTTCCTTCTTCTTTGTTGTGGTAAGCTGCATTGACGCATCATGAAAAGTGCTGATCATTGTAATAGCTTTTTTGTCCATCCATATTTGACCCGGACCGCTGCCACCAGATCCGGGGGAATCTGAAACAATACCTGTAGGGGGATACATGCTTTTTGAAGATATCGTGTGAATGGCGGATGACGGAGCTAATCATTTGCTTCTGCAAGGTATCGCAGTAATCTGGGTGAACCAGTTCGCGAATGTGCTTGTCGTTTTCCGGGTCCCAGGCACCGCGCGCGCCTAAGATGATCGGGACCACGGAGGCGGAAGCAAGAGAGCGGGGCGTGGATGCGGAGTTTGCCCTTTCTTTTGGTAGCCAGAGCCCCTTTGCCCCTTCAAAGGGGATGGCGACATCGACGATGCGCACACGATCTCACTGACAGTGTTGCGCAACGCATTCACCGCGCTTCAGTTTTGTTTCCTTCACTGCTTTTGGTACATTCTTTCTGTCGAGGCGTAGTGTTCCAACGCAATCTGTTCCCTAAATCTTCAATTGTCGCGCCAACAAGGGGGAATTGTAATAGTGGTCCATCCACAAAGTATGCCCCTTATTTAGAAGTGGTGGTTCGATTATTTTTTAAAAATGGATGTTGTTTTGTTAGTGTTACAGTCTACAAGTGGCGAAATCAAAACAGTATCTTTCCCAGTGTACACGAGAAATGACCAAAGATATCCTGTGGTGGATTCGCATAACTCAAATGTTTTTATACCAAACTTGGCTGACTTCAGAGGCAAATACTGTTTGAATGAAAGTCGACCTTTCCATAATGTCAGAGATTCATCAATAGTAATGTTTTGATCAGGTATATATAATTCTTGAAACTTTTCGTTTAAATGTTCAAGGACAAATTTTGAATAACTTTTTGGGTCCCTGATAATTTTCTTGCTTATTTGCTCTTCATTATTTACAAAATGCGGAAATCGACAAATCGATTCGAATCTATCAACTGGCATTACTGTTCCAAATAGAGGTGATGATATTGTTTGATTTGTCGAAGTAGGATCTTATGGTGGATTTCTCAATTATTCCCATAAGCATAAACAAAGCAAAAACTGAATACATTTCATTGACACTCACCGGTTCCCATTCTCTAACTCGTGCGCGAAAGGTGAACAGCATGTCCCTTGATTTTTGATGCTGATCTGCATAGCGATTAGTTTCTTCTACTATCTGATTGATGAGCTGTTCGCCAAAACACATTTTAAACACTTTAGCACTATCACTTTCCCCGTTTGCAATGTTTTGTGGTCCACATTCACTATTAAAAATTTCCCTTTGGCCCACAAAGTTGGTCATCTTTTCCCATGTAAAGGCTGAACTTGAATCACAAACAAGTTCTTCGCCCTCTATTTCAACTAACTTCTTCTTCACGCGATTCACTTGGTTCAGAAAAAGAATCAATATCACTTAACTCGTTTTCTGTATCATCTGCAGATAAACACGCTCGGCTGGTGGACGCCATGTTGCACAGTACCACACGATGGTAAACAAAGATTTCAAATCGAAAACGACCTCCTCCATAATCGATAAAAACGGTTGATTGACACGACAATCAAAAGAATACAATGTCATGAAGTACCCTGCCTGCATTCAAGGACGTAGTACCTAAAGTGTGGGGGAGAGAGCAGCGCAAAGCAGGCCCTGCAATACACGTGTGGGACACAAGGGCTTGGCCTTCCGCGCGTAGGGGTTAAGTGACAATGAGCATTCTCATGGGAAAAGATTCTGCTCGCAGCAGGTACTCATCTTATTATTAATTATAGACTTACAGAAAGTATCATGCAAAGTCTGTCTAGAAATTAATTAAAATTACTGTAAGTTAATTATGTTTAAAAAAACCACGTTCACTTACAGTAATAATTTAACGAGTTTACATTATCTTGATAAATTATATGTTACATGAATTAGATACTATTTTGGAAAGTTCTTAACTTACAATAACTTGAATTCATTAGGTGTTAATAATAATTGTAGGTGCTTACAGTATCCTGACACATAATTATCGTACATTATTTACTACATAACTAAATAGTACATTGCCTTATTGAACTGAATGACTGGTACAAAGAGGGGTCACTCTTTTAGCGGTACATGTTTTTTAATTACAGAAAAGTTAAAGCAATTGGTATCTTATATGGACACACACTAAGAAGATGACGGTTAAGCATTGTTTTGAAGTATTTATTATTAGCTGATTTTATGGTGACTGAGAAATTATTAAAATGCTGAGCAGCAATGCAGAAAGGATCTTTAAAGAGGACTTGTTAGTGAATATCCTGTGATAGTCCATATTTCCTCTACTATCACAGTTGTCTCTTTATTACTCACAAGATATTGATTCTGATCATTTCTCAATAGTAGTATTACTTTGTAAGAGTAGAGTGTTACATCAGTCAGTAATTCACATTTAATAAAGAAATTGTTACAGGACTGTCTTGGATTCAGTATGAAAATGCTGCTGATAAATTTCTTTTGAAGGACCTTAACCTATCCATATGTTTTCTTGTGTTGTACCTCCCCATATTGAAATTGTGAGAAGATTATGCTATAATACGTTGACAGATGCGAGTCTATTTCCAGGTATCTGGAAAAGTATCTCGAGAATTGGAGTTTCTTTTATTACAAAGTGTATCAAGTTAATTTCTGATCTATGAGTATTCCTAAAAACTTATGGCAGTCAGTTTGATTCGCTGATTCATTGTCTACTTCCACTTTAATGTTTTGGTGTTGGTAACCGCGATGACACTCGAAATTGATTAATACAGTTTTATCAACATTTAATTTCAATTCATTTATGAACAAATAACTTTTAATTGATTTTAATGATTCAGACATTAGTGTCTGTATGACAGATTCCCCCCCCCCCCGCTCATTAAGGTCGTATCTTCTGCATAAGAAATTACATAGAAATCAATGACCTTAGAATATCATTAACATGCATTAGAAATGGCAAAGGTCCAAGCACAGATCCTTGTGGAACACCTGTGGTAATTGAATCAAAATTTGATTTGACTTTGAATAAGAAATTTTCAGATTGCCAGAAAATCTCTGTACATTGCTTATGGCTTGTGAGATATGATCTAATAGGTCATTAACTCCACCTTTTATTCCAAAATATTCTGGTTTTGTCAACAGTTTTTCATTAGATACACTATCAAATGCATATGAAAGATCAATGTTTTCCTAATTTTTTCTACTATTTTCCTATTTCATTCCAAATTTCCAATGATTTCGTATATGAATTCCACAGCAGCAGTGGTGGTGGAGAAGCCCTTCCTGAAGCCATGTTGTGATTTATTAAGGATATCATTAGATTCAAGGAAACAATTAAGTCTTGCTAATAAAACTTACAAGTCTTACTAATATGCATTAACATACATAGACTCAATCCATTGAGTATCTTCTGCCACAAGCTCGGAAACACGAAGGCGATTGGCAAGGAAAACGAAAAGCTAACTGTCAAGTAAGGTTGTGTAATTACTTAGAATGTATTTAAGGAATTGTGAATGGTTTAAAGAAAATCTGTCAATAACTGAATAACTTCAAAATTTGTATCAAATTATGAAATTATTATAACAACTTTCCCTCTTAATTTGGAAATGAAAGGTTAGAGAAGAGGGTGGAGTTTAACATGCGAAAGTTCTTCGCAGCGATATGTTATTATCTTTTAATTTGGTATATGAAAGAATTTTGTAGGACTATTGTTTGTCTGGTATTTTTGGATTGGAATGTGTGAAAACGTACCAATTTCTAAATTTTTAGAATGCTCGATATTGAATTTTTTCATTAAAAAATATAAATAGTAATGCTCACTCGGAATTAATACTGCTCAGCTAAATATGTGGCGAAAAAAGGCGAAAAAATCCGTCGTACGCCTTCCTTCGGAGGGGAAGTAAAGCCGGCTGTCTCATGTTAGTAGATTTACTGAGCAATAAACTTTGTAGGAGTCTCGTGTATCTTCATTATCTCTAGCTGTGCGAAGGCGGCATCACTTACACCATCCGCGTTGTGGCTTTTTGTTGTTATTTTTATCGCGTTATCACGTATCTCAAAATAAAAACTAGTTGTTTCGTCAACTCCAATTGCTAAATAATTTGTCTCTTGTAATTCATATCTGACAAGGTTCAAGCAAGCCGTGTAGATTGAATGCAGCGATTGATTTTGAGTAGTTTTAGAGACACCTAAGGACACCCGACTATCTGTTTCCTCTTATCTGCTGCTTTAAGACTCTACCCGGTTCAGCCATGAGACTAACCAACCCGCGAAAAAATCCCAGATTGCTTATATTTTCCCTTACATGTCCTCTTAAAGCCAGTTCGAACTTTCCACAAAACTTTGTCAACTAGCTTTCCAAGAACATACCAATTCTTTGAAATATTATCGTTGAATTGTTTTACTCGTAAGCGGAATCTAACTGGAAACTAACCACTTTCCCCGACGTTGTAAATTGAATGGAACTATGCAAGGGAGCGGGAGGTGCGTCGGCCTCACGCCCACGCAAAAGGGGTGGTTGGGCGGGCAGGCCTAGCACCTTAAGCACCGGCCGTCGGGCGGAGGAGGCGGGTTAATGGCCTGGGTGCGGTGTGGTCTGAGGGTGGTGTCAAAGAATTTTAGCAGAGCGGAGGGGTTATAGTTCAGGTTTACATTCAGTAGGTTACTATTGAGATGTGAAGGTTTTTTAATGTCAATCTGGTATGAAGTTGATTTTCTATTTCCAGTAAATGATTGGCAAAGTGAGATTCACAGGTGTTTCCAAGCGTGTGTATGTTCTACATATTGATAATTTTATGTGCTCCATGCGATGGCCTTGGTAAACGCTAGTTGCTGTTTTAATTTATTAATTGTCTTTGGTTTTATAAAATGGCGAGTCTCCACACATTGCTTTTTATCGAGTGCTGCTACAATTTAATTTTTTATCGTATCTTTTACCTTCTTTCTTTTCCTTATTCGCAAAATATTCTTTGAATTCATTCCTTATCTCTCTTGCATTTGTGGAATAATTTCTTCGTTGAGTTGGCTGGAGGTCAAGGAAGGGATTAGTAGGTTACTATTGAGATGTGAAGGTTTTTTAATGTCAATCTGGTATGAAGTTGATTTTCTATTTCCAGTAAATGATTGGCAAAGTGAGATTCGCAGGTGTTTCCAAGCGTGTGTATGTTCTACATATTGATAATTTTATGTGCTCCATGCGATGGCCTTGGTAAACGCTAGTTGCTGTTTTAATTTATTAATTGTCTTTGGTTTTATAAAATGGCGAGTCTCCACACATTGCTTTTTATCGAGTGCTGCTACAATTTAATTTTTTATCGTATCTTTTACCTTCTTTCTTTTCCTTATTCGCAAAATATTCTTTGAATTCATTCCTTATCTCTCTTGCATTTGTGGAATAATTTCTTCGTTGAGTTGGCTGGAGGTCAAGGAAGGGATTAGTAGGTTACTATTTAGTTGTGAAGGTTTTTTAATGTCAATCTGGTATGAAGTTGATTTTCTATTTCCAGTAAATGATTGGCAAAGTGAGATTCACAGGTGTTTCCAAGCGTGTGTTTGTTCTACATATTGATCATTTTATGTGCTCCATGCGATGGCCTTGGTAAACGCTAGTTGTTTTAATTTATTAATTATCTTTGGTTTTATAAAATGGCGAGTCTCCACACATTGCTTTTTATCCAGTGCTGCTACAATTTAATTTTTATCGTATCTTTTACCTTCTTCTTTCTTTTCCTTATTCGCAAAATATTCTTTGAATTCATTTCTTATCTCCCTTGCATTTGTGGAATAATTTCTTCGTTGAGTTGCCTGGAGGTCAAGGAAGGGATTATCTGGAATATTCCTCCAACTCGTTGGTTCAAATGTGCATGTGCCATTAACATCTCTGTCACACGTTCGAGGCAGGGTATACACTCCGCCAGGCGTAGTAAGCAAGAAATTGTGTAGGACACAAATAGTGCCTACTGTCGTGATGGGTGAGAGTGTGTGTATCGGGAGAAAGATGAACTCTGTGTTGGTTATATACAAAATGGTTTATTGTAAGTTCCTTTGCAAGTACGTTGCCCCAACAGAGGCTACGCAGCCCAGCACTCAGTCGGTCGTTGCCATGAGGAGGGTGGGGGAAGGGTGGCAGGTAGCGGCGGCAAATCCAGCGGCCTCAAGGCGACGGCGCAGGCGGCGGCGAAGGCAGATAGGCTGGTGGTGGGTCGCTCGGTTCGGCACGGCGTCGATTCCCGACTCGGTCAACCCGAAGACAATCGTAGAGCGGGACGCCGGCGATCACTACCGCACTCACAAAGAGCGGGAAACGAGCCTTCTTTTTTTTTCTTTCATTTCCCCTTGCCAGTAACCCTGGCGAGGCGGAAGTTTATTTATTCTTACGGTGTACATGAGCTCCAGCTTTTGGAGCGGAGATGAGGGCTTTATCTTAAATAAACTAACTTATATCTAAACTTAAAAACTAACACAAAAGCCTCTTCGGGCTATTTAAGTTTCTTTTTACAGGGATTTATGGTGATAAATAAAGTTCTTAAAAACCCACTTCTTAGGCCGGGCCCGGTCTTATATACCGCCGGGCCAGTCCATCCCCGGCGTCAGCGGGGGTGGCGTTGCCTTTGTTGGTGGGCACCTACAGGGGTGCGGGGGGGGTGGCGAACGGTCGGCCTGGACATCTGGTCGCCAGACCAGCGCGGCCCGAGCGGAGGACGGGCGGTGAGGGGCGCAAGACGGCGTCGCCTCACCACATCACCCCGCCCGTAAACAGCCGCAGGGGGGGGGGTCATTTTGGAAACGCGACTGAGTACTGTGCTGCCGTTCTATGCAAATACTATACTAACACATATTACATATTCACAACAAAAGACACAAAACACAATTCCTAGGAAAAAAACAACATAATAACACTTGACACAAACATTGTCGATTTGAACAGAACTTAAGAAGTACGTAGCAGAAGATACAAAATACTGTAAAGAGACATAAATTTGCCAGAATATAATAAATAATCTTCATTAAAGAACATTAAAAATGGCATGAGACATAAGACTGGTAATATCGGCAGTTCAAAAATGTCTTTGAGTCTTTGGCATCCCCTTGAATTTTTATTTCAAAATTGGTTCACGTTCTTCTGGATCCTTTGCACTTAGCACCTTTCCACTTAGTACGAAGTAGGGTCAAAAAGTACCGGGAATTGGTTATTAAAAATTTATTAAATA
The DNA here is from genome assembly GCA_964035755.1 of Teleogryllus oceanicus. NCBI lineage: Eukaryota > Metazoa > Arthropoda > Insecta > Orthoptera > Gryllidae > Teleogryllus > Teleogryllus oceanicus. Next base: position 101,582,491 of record CAXIVR010000010.1, on the reverse strand, counting down.
TATATATAACATTCTTACATTATTTCCCTTCAAAATACTCTCCTCCTGTATCTACACATTTATTACACCGTTCATATAATTGTTGGAAACACTCTTGAAAGCCGTTTTTTTGAAAGTTCCTTCAGCCGCTCCGTCGCATTTTCAATCACCTCTGACGAATCAGCAAAACGATGTCCCTTCAATGCCATTTTTAACCTTGGAAACAGGTAAAAATCTGGTGGTGCGAGATCGGGAGAATATGGAGGATGTTCCAGAGTGGTAACATTATTCTTGGCAAGGTATTGTTTCACCATTAGGGATCGATGTGCTGGGGCATTGTCGTGCAACAAACACCAGTCATTCTCTGCCCATTTTCCAGGTCGTTTTCGTCGAATTGCATCTCGTAGCCGTTTTAACATCTGTGTACAATTCTTTATTTACTGTTCTCCCTTCAGGAATAAATTCATAATGAATCACTCCACGGTAATCAAAAAACACCTCCAACATCACCTTACCCCGGCTTCTGTCCAAGCGAAATTTTTGTTTTCTTGGTGAAGTTTTTGACTTCCATTCAGCGGACTGCCGTTTTGTCTGAGGGTCGTAAAGAAAGCACCATGTCTCATCACCGGTAACAATTTTGCGCAGGAAGCTGTCATCTGCATCAGCCATTTCAATCAAGTCCCTGGACATGGTCACTCTCATTTCCTTTTGCTCAGGGGATAACATTTTTGGAACAATGTGCAAGCAAACACGATGCATGTTCAAGTCATTATGAAGAATGCTGTGAACACTCCCATGTGAAATACCAACTTCAGAGACAATACTTGGGGCGTTCGGAAATGATTTGGACAAACGCTCTAAATTTCATACCATTTATTGTACTACCCAGGTTTACACAGGTAAATTACAAGTAATCTCCTCCTAATTCGATGCACCTTTCCCATTTCTCGGGAAGTTTCCTTATGGCTGTATAAAACCATTCTTTCGGAGTAGAGCGACACCAGTCGCGGACAGCGTCTTGGAGTTCTTCGGTGGATGACATTCGCCGGCCACGCAATGCGTCCTTCATTTTGTCGAACAGTGCATAGTCCGAAGGGGCCAAATCAGGTGAATGTGTGGGATGGGGAAGCTTCGTAAATCCCATTGTTGCCAATGCGTCTGTTGTCTTGCGGCTCGTATGCGGCCTCGCATTGTCGTGTTGAAGAAGCACTTTGAGAGCCCACTTTCCCTGCCGCCTCTGCTGAATACTGCGTCGCAGTTTTCGTAGAGTTTCGCAGTAGGTATCACTATTCACTGTTTCGTTAGTAGGAAGCCAATCCAGTAGCACAATTCCCTCTTCATCCCAGAAAACTGTAGCCATTTGTTTTTTGGGAGTAAGACTCGGACGAGGCTTTTTGGATGGAGGACTTGCAGTGTGTTTCCATTCCATTGATTGCCGTTTTTTCTCCGGGGTCTCAAACAGGAACCAAGATTCATCCCCAGTCACCAGTCTTTTGAAGAAATTTTCTCTGTTCGTGTTGTAAATGCGCATCAGTTCTCGGCACAAGTCCACTCGTTGCTTTTTCTGCATTTCTGTGAGTTGGTGAGGCACCCACCGAGCACAAATTTTACGCATTTTCAAATCTTCATGGATGATTTCATGAAGAGTTGCTCGTCCAAGACCCGTTTCATTTTGCAACTTTGTAAATGTTATCCGTCGATCTGCCATAATCAACTTCGAAACTGTTTCGATTGCAGCTGATGTACGCGATGTCGCTGGCCGGCCGCTGCTCACGCCTTTCTCCACACATTCATGTCCACTTTCGAAATTCTGCACCCAGTGAAAGACAGTGCTTCGTGCCGGAGCTTTTTCGCCACAAACATCGGCGAGTCGGCGATAAATTTCAGTCACTCTGACACCCTCTTTCCACAAGAGCCAAGTTGTCCACTTCTGACCACGAGCGTCGCCTTCCATGTCCGCGTGCTTACTGGAGTCCGTTAGCAAAATGAGTCAGCGTTTCTCAGTGAGTGAAGACGACAGATCCATCTAGTGGTAAAATATAGCACTAAGAAGGGCTTTTCGCCACAGCATAAGCGCGCTTTTCAAATAGTATTTGCGTCAGAGCAACACGGTCAGTTCAAATCATTTCCAAACGCCCTAAGTAGTATTGATGGTTGTTCGCCTGTCCGCACGCACAATTTGTCGAACGCGCTCAACATTGTCGTCTGTAGTGGAAGTGGAAGGCCGCCCAGTCCGAACGTCATCTTCAATTGTTGTGCGACCGTCGCGAAAACGCTTATGCCACTCGTAAACTGCTGTTTTCTTCATCGCAGAATTTCCGTATGCTTTTTTTAGCATCTCAAGAGTCTCCGAGGGTGATTTCTCCAGCAACACACAGTATTTAATATTGCCACGCTGCTCTAATGACGACATTGCACAATCCGACGAAAGAAAGAAACTACGATCTACAATATTAAACACCGAACGCACGGAACCAACTACAACTGCCTGCTAACCTCAAAAGCACATTCACTACCAGTTATGCCAACCTCACAAACAAAAATTTTCCTTTCAGCTAACAAATACTCGACTGTAAGCGACCATTCCGGGAACTTTTTGACCCTACCTCGTATTAACGATTATTTGAGGTAATTACTCACAAATACGATACTGTACAAGAAATGCCCGTTAAGTAAATATTGGCATAAGAAATATTCAAAAATATCTTTAATTTTAAAAAAATAACAAAAGAATACAGAACAGTGGCGTTTATGTCGTGTTACTAAGTTTATTTAACATTATCCGTACAAAAAACTTTAAAGAAAAAAATCTGGAGGCCTTTTCGAGGAAATTGCGTATTATTCGAAATTATTAAAATTGCGAAATTCGAGTAGAGAGAGTGTGTATGTGTGTATGTATGTGTATGTGTGTGTATATATATATTATATATATGTGTATATATATATATATATATATATATATATATATATATATATATATATACGGCAAACAATTGCCACCCATCTGTCGGGAATCAATGCTGTACAGACCTAATTTAGTCGGCACTTAACATCATTAAGTTCTCTTTTACACCCATAGAACTCAGTCTTGGTTTCTACGACAAGAAAATACCAAAAAAAAATGTTTTTGTCCAGTACAGGAGTGTGTTAATTACTCAAGTAAACAATAAGTTATTACTAGCTAAAGTAGATATTAATGATTTACAAAACCTAGTAAACGAATGCCACTCTAGTTTTCGTGACGAATTAGGCATTACTCGTAATGCCAATGATTTGACTGGTTTGGGGATGCACATACACATTTTAAGTCAGTTGGGTCAGCAAATGACGATATAGCTTTTCTGTTGACAGGATTGTTGTCTGATATCACTTCAAAAACTTCAAAACCTATATCCTCCAAACCAATTACCATTTCTAAAATGTAAGAGTGAAGTTGTTGACCAGTCATTTTGTGCACAGGTTTACTATGTGCAACATCTTTATACGAAGATCGCAAGCTGCAAACCATAAATACGCATGCACTTGTGGATTTCTCTCCATTGTCACTGGCACCCACTATGCTCCCTCCTTTGTAATCCATAGTAGATTTTACATGGATTTAGTCCATCAGTAAAATAACTGATTTGTCATTGGCCCCTAACAAGGAAAATTTGCCCCGTATAAACCGAAGTATCCTTGAGGAACCTTGTTCAAACAGTGGACTGGTCGAAATATTGGAGTTGAGAGACTTTACTGTTGATTCACTGGGCAAAATAATAAAATTAGATCTTATAAAATTATACGTGTGCGGTGAAATAGATTTTAACAAACTGGAGAGAATTAAAAATTGCGCAGAATATCTTGCACACCTGCGGTGGACATTCACAAGACTCGCTTGCTCTTTTAAAAATGACAATGGTGGTTCTTCTTTTACGAGTATAAATCATATCGATGGGCTTCTAATTAATGCTGTCCATTCTGAGTTAAATTCTAGGAGTAATCCCTTCAGTTCTTCTAAACTCTTGAAAACACGAGATGAATTGTACTCTGCATACGTCTCCAGACTAGCGGTTATTGTCCTTTCAAGGTTTTCCATCTCTATTGTTCTTTCTTGTCTGCTGGACTTTCACGAACTGGTGCTGAAGGAAAAACCTATCAGGCAAAAAACCTTCAGACAGACTGCAAATTGAAATTACTTCAGTGGTAGGCCCTCAAATTCTTCACCAGCAAATATAACGGTACACAGATCCCTGCAAATTAGAAATTTTCGGCAGCATCAACAAAGTTCCAGCCATTATGCCTTCACATGCAGGCACATGCTTCAAAACATGCATTAATAATAATCACATCAATCATATTAGTTATTATTTTAAACTTAATATTATCTAAATAATTAACACTAACAAAGCAGTAAAGAAACTTAATGCTAATCAACTTAAAAATTAAATACATATGTAAATAAAAAGGATTTAAAATGAATTAAATTTAATCAAATTTGAATCATAAAGTGAAGCCAACTCAATTATCTAGAAAACCTGCTTTCCTCATCTTAGCTTTCATTAACAGCACACCGCAGCGTGCTGTCTCTTCCTCTATCTCCAAAATGGCCATCCTCTTCGCATGTTCCCTCATTTTTGCTTGGTAATCTTCTTCCTGGATCTCCATAATGGCCATCCTCTTTGCATGTTCTTTCAATTTGGCTTGGGATTCTTCTTGAGCCATCTTCAACATGCTGTCTTCAAAGGTATCTCGTTTCCTACAGAAAAACAAATTGTGCACTTCAAGCCTCAATGATCTTACTTTCATGCAACCTTTATAACACAGCTATTTTTAGTTCTACATAAAGACTACTAATTGATGGATACTTTTCCACATATAAAAACAATAACTCATTGTCATGAGACAGATGACTCTTATCTTACATTTACACTTTACATTGTTCTGAAAAATTTATAGGATTGGACAATTTTCTTCCTTATCAGATCAACTTCATTGTACTCCATTGGGTATAATTTCATTTCATTGTTTTGGTTGGTTATAATGTGCCTTACAATTCATTATAATTCTAAATTAATTATAACATGTCACTTATGAGTTCCTTCTGAAATGAATCATTAATCATGGTGGCCACACATTTCCTGGAACAAATTTTTCTGACTTTTCCTAATTTTCCTTGTGTTCCTAATAAGATTTGGAATTTCAAACTGTTGGAAGAAAATATTGAAGGTGGTGTGATACTAATCGGACAGCTCTCTGATTAGGTGCGACAATATCCTCTCACAAAATTAAAACTGAGTAAAAAATGTAAGTTGTCATGCTGCACAAATGCTTTCAAGGAATAATATCTAGTTTTATGAGCCTCTCAAACTTTTCCCTGAATTGTAATGTTTCTTCTACAAATTCCCTGATTTTTCCAGTAAGTGGCCACGCAGTTAATACAATTTTATTACTTAGTCTAATTGGAATGCTTTGAAAATATGTTTTGCATTAATTTTGCCAATATTTATATGTAACTATATATCAAAACTAGATTGTTCACATTTGAATACTGTAAAATCGAACAGTGCCCAGGAAATGGGGAAACTAACGCAGAGAAAAGACTAATATAGAGAAGTCCTAACTCAAGCAATTCCTGCAGAACAATTATACCATAAGTAAATATATATGAAAATTGAAGCGCTTGCACTAACTGAATGAAAATGTAAGTTGTAATAGATTCACATTCTTAACTTCTTGGTCAATGTATAATTTTATCTTCATAGAGTACATCACTTACTACTAAAGTATCCATTACAAATAGTTTGAAGTTCACACCTTAACTGAATTAATTTTGCACATGCTTAGGGACAGTTCTAGTATTTTACCTCTTCTTTGCCTTATTCCTTTGTGGTGTTTCCCTGATGGGTATTTCTTCTACTTCAATAACCTCCAGCAATTCCTCTCTTCTTTGTTCACTAGGACCTTCCTATAAAATTAACCGAACATCTTAAATATTTGTGAGAAGAAAACAATCCTACAAATTGTGCAAAGCTTACCTGAAATGGTAGCACATAGTCATCAAACGGTTCTTTCAAAGGATCATATGCATTCCCAATGAATCCCGCTACAAGCTCTACAGCCTTATTTTTACAGGCAGGGTTACTAGGCCCGCCACCAGTCTTCTGCGATAACTTTTTATAGTTATATTGTGCAGACTTTGCTTCATCTTTAAGTCTCCTAAAAAGACCTACACAGAAATGTTGCATTAAGGTGTGGTCATTGTATGATTACTGTAGTTAGCAATTTAAAGATACACAAAGCTATATTACAAATTTCTTTCATTTATAGAATTACCAAGTCACATTTGAACGAAAATTATATACAACGTGAAAGTTGGAAATACGCCAACAAATTACCTTTGAATTGCTGTGCTTCGTATGGCGGTTTCCCTGCGTTGGAGGCATTAAACTACTCCGTAATTTTCGCCCAGGCATCCGCCTTCTGTTTAACGATAGCGGCAGAGTATCCTGTATCTACTAGGACAGGATATTTAATAATGCACTCGGCAAACACCAATCGTTCCTCCGAGGTGTAACGAACTGCAGTCATCTACACAAATTACATACTTTAATTATATAATGAAAGAATTGGCATATATACGCATTGAATTAACATAACGATACATGAATCTTAAAAAGTATTCCTATTGGTCTTACCTTGCTACTTCGGAGATAAAGACAAAGCACAACTGAGCTCTTCGGCTGCACACAAGCAAATGGGATGAGCCACGCTGTGTTGATGTAAACATTCGCACGTGGTTCCGAGAAACAAAACACTAGCGCCATGCGTCGTCGAGAACGCGGCGTTGCCAAATAAATTTCGTTCGGAAGGAGGCCTGAGCCGAGGCGTGGTCGCGCCACGGCGAGACCGCGTCTTGGCAACCCAAATCGCGCCGTCGCCTGAGCCATGGCTTCCAGGCCCGGGTTTTCAGACAGCATCTCAGACATCGTTTTAGCAATCGACCCATAGTGGCATATGAACGCACTGTATCTAGGTCCACTGCGTCTGTCGTGTCAATGCCCGCAAAGTCCCGACGGAGGCGGGATGAGAGCCAAGCATTTTTCACCTTCTCCCCTTTGCATAACGTGGTAATAGCTACAAAGGATGCCACTATGATCTCAACTGCATAATCATTGTTGGGTGCATGCAGATAGTCTTGGTCCGTGAGGTCACGGGTATCATAAGTGTTCCCTCATGGTTCGGAGCATCATGTGTTGGGTTATGAGTCAGATGGTAGAGTAATTCTCTAGGCTGACATGTGAATGGTGGGGCCCCGGCGTTCGAACCACATTTTTGATGCCAGACTGACCCTAGCATGGCGCACTAGTCCTAGCTGTGTTACATCAACCTCCAGGTAACCTTGGCGATGCCGCACAGCTGGGTCCAGCAAGTGACGCAGCTTCCTGCAGCAGTGTCTTCTTGTTTGCCAGGTATCCGTCTCGGATATGATGGAGGGCGCGACCTCGGGCTACTTCAAAGTCTAACGTGCGTGCGGGTCCCCAAGACACAGTTACTTCTGCTAGTCTACGAGCGGCTGTTATGTCTTCTGAAGCACCATGCAATCCATCGAGCAGCAGCCATCCGTCCCACCCATGACAGCTTGATTCTGTTTTGAGGACGATCACGCGTGTGCAGCACCATGTCTCCGCATGCTTGGGCCCGTACAGGGGTATGATCCGATGTTCCTCCATGGTACACATCCTTCAGGGCAGCTACTACCATTGGTGCTCGAGCAAGGCGGAGTAGCTTCAGTCGTTCCCGCAATGTCGACACATCTCTTCTTTCTGGTTGTGCTGCCATGAGGCTGAACAGCGACGAACAAATTGGCGTAGAGATTTAGAATCCTCTTTCTCTCTTATTTGCTCTCCTTTTCTTTACATGATATTCTGGAAAATGTCCGGTGAGGTCATGAGCCATCTCTGGCGCTGGTCGAACTTCTGTGGAGGACTTCTTTGGAGTGTCCTGTAATTGATTACATGCTCTACCTCGTTTTTTTGTTTTATCTTTGCCCATTCTTATGAGAGCTTCACCTATTCTAAGTTTGAAATGGAGCAAATCCAGTGTTTTCCTGTCAGCATGAGAATTCATCTCTCTTGGATTCTAACCAACTATTCACACAAGCTAAATCGATAGCATGAAACAAAATCGTTAGTGTCCACTTTTTAGATTTCAAAAAAAATTCTGTACAAACTTATTAGCATATCTTTGTCACCCCTTCCCATAGTGTGGTTGTATGAAACGTACAACTTCTGGATGAGTAACAGAAATGTAGGAACTTTTTTGATTTCTCCCACGGTCATCCTTCATCCTGCTCTCAACAACCGATAAAATTTGATGCCAGTACTACATCTAAATTAATGTAATGCTGAATCCCAGTACATTCTCACTCTGAGATACTTCAAACATCCCATCATGATATGAAGTCCCAGGAAAGATTTCATTTCGTTAAGATCAGTACTTCTAAAAGATGTTCCCTTTTGCAACGCTAGAGATTTGTTTTTTTGTACTAGATTTTGAATGCAGCTTTCAGAAATATACCTTAAAATATATTCAACAGGAGAAAGTTCACATTCAAACGACTCTAATAACTAAATCCTGAGGCTTAGACAAACATTTTGTTGTATATGATTTTTTTCTCCATTTTATTTTTTTCTTTCAGTAAACACCCAGTCAGAAGGAATATCAGAAACATGAGTTTGAATCTCATCCTGTAAAACATGCTCATCCTCTTCATCATCACAATCATTGTTCTATTTCTTGCTCTTTTGTCATTTCATCAGCACCTGAAAATGATAATGTGAGGTTTAACCTAAGCCAGGGGGCCGTTGCGCTGGGTGACGCGCAACGGAGCCCCCTGATTGGCCGGGGTAGCCCTGATCCGCCGGAGGCCTCTACACACGGGACCAGGCGTCCGCTTTATTTAACTGAGAAGTGATCCATTGTACATCGAAATTACAATTCACAAAAATCACGTGCGCAAGCGCAACAAGTCCAGGATCACTGGAGTGACATACAAGTTTACATAAATTATACATAACAGGTAAGTTGTCTACGTACAGATGAACAAAACACTTAGAAAAATATAGCAAGGCGCCAAGGGCAGCCTCGAATTCAAAGTCAAATATATTGTCACCAAACATGGGTTCCCATACACAATATTCTTGAGTAGAAGGCACAAAGAAAGCACATTTTTGCAGGGAGGCATCAGAAAAGACCGTGATCGGTTGGCGATGTGAGGGAAGCACAGATTTGTCTTGAGGGCGCAGGCGGCGGATGAATGGTATGGCTAGCGTGGGATCCATCTTGACAAGGCGCGCCAACGGATAGGACGCGTTGCTGGCGATGGTCAGCCATCCGATCATCCCGGCGACGGTGGCCGCGAAGCGTGGTATCGCGAGCCAGCGTGCCGGGAGGGATCGAACGGCCGCTACGTAGTCCGCGTCCGCCGTCACAGGTCCCGCTTGTAGATCCAAAATTACCCCTAGGTATTTCAGTCTAGTAGTGGGGCTGGTGATGCTCTTCTTTTCATTTATGTTGAAACCGACATCTTTCAGGGTTTGGATGTCGCAAAGTAAAGTCTCTGCCGAGTCCGATAACAACAATATATCGTCATAATACACAAAACTCGTTGCTTGGCAAAGTTGTAGTGCACTGCGCATAGCTGTTTGCATAAAGTAAGGCGAGAGTGCCCAACCCATGGGAAGGCATTGAAATTGATACTGTTTTTGCCGTATTGACACACCGAGAAAAGGACGGAATTGGGGCGACACTGGCACGTGGTAGAATCCGTCTTTTAGGTCGAGTTTTACTGCCAACGAGTTTTCTTGCGTTGCTTGTAGTACTTGCCACGGTGATGGGAGACGTACTGGTGGGGGCTCGTAGTGACGAGTCCATTCCGACATGTTGTAGATTACGCGGTGCGAACCGTCGGATTTCGGCACTAACGCGAGTGGAAAGGAGTTTCGTAGTGAGCCGGGCGGCACTTTCTCCAGTATGCTGGCGGCACACGTTTTCCACTGTCTTGGTTAAGCGCGTGCTAGTATTGCGCAACGCTAACGGTGCCGCTGTGGGCGGAATATGTCTTACACCGTTGTAAAAGAGCGGGTGTTGCACATGGGGAGTGCGTCTGGTGGCGAACGTGAGTGGTGGGATGTTGCGTAATGGCTGCATCCGGCGTTGGGCGTGATGCCATACGGAGACCCCGTCGTCCTGCTGTGTCTGATCACGTTCCTCGCGGTCGCGAGCGGCCCGCTCCTGTGCGTCCAATGCACTTTGTGCATTGAGTATTGGACGCCAGAAATCCCAGTTCACTGGGATTTGCTCCGGCTGTGCTGGCGTGCCCTGAAGCGCGTCGAATGTCGCTAGCAGGTCCTCGAAGTCGAATGCGTCGGGCACCTCGTTGTCGCCATGGTGTAGAGCGCCGGGGTCTGGTAGAGGCCGCGCTGCCGGGAGGTGTCGAGTACACGCCTGGTGGACGACTGCACGTTCAATTCGATGCAGGCGTCGTCTGTGCCGCGCGCGCCGGCGCACGCGCGCGGCCGCGCGCAAAGGGCCGGCCTCTGGAGCGTGCGCGCGACGTTGAGGACGGAGCTTGTTGCGGGTATTTGATTTTGATACCGAAGTCGGTACACTCATCCGCGTTCGCGGCCGCCACTCTCCACCCGTGTTTAAGGGCTATCACTAGTAGGCGAACTCGTTCCCTTACTGATCGCTATCTTCCATTTGTGGTCAGGCGGAAGAGCAGGCTAAATGGCCTGAGCCTCGCCACCAATAAAGACATTTATTTATTTATTTATTTAACCTATATTTCACTAAAATGACATCAACTGTGACATCACAATGATTTATAACTTCATACCTGGCCTGATAGGTTGTGACAGGATCTTCACACTCATTCTCATAGCTGCTGGATTAATCCAAATCCGAAACCTCTCCTGATAACAGCAAATTTAAGATATGTTTTGCATCTTTCTCAACATTATAGAGCTCTAAAATAAAAAATCAATTAAAATATTGTATTTATTTTGTATATCATAAAACTAAAACTAACTCTTTACGTAATGCTAAAACCTATCGGCCATTTCCATGTACAAACAACCATTGAGGCCGGATGTACATCTCAGTGAACATGCATTTATAAAACGATATAAATAATGTTTCATTTAAAAGTTTCTCTATTATTATGCATAAAGTTATATTTTAGTTCTTTAAAATATAAAATATAAGGAAATAAACATGATTTGTAACATTAAAATATTAAAAACTGTTAGAAACATAGACTTACCTTTATCATGTTTATCCACCACAGGCATCTTGCTCCCTTCTTTTATTTATAGCTCTTCACTTTACCACTAGAGCTGTGTCAGCGTCAAAAGCGTCTTGTTTTATTAGACTTCCATGAATGTTGACAATCTTGTTTCAATAGTGTAAAACGCTTTTATTATTAAAACCTTCCTCAATAAAAGTTGTGTACATTGAGATGTACAAAGGGACTGAAAGGGTTAATCCATCTCAAACTCTTCAAATAAAATTACCTTATGAAAATCAGGATCTAAACCAGACGAAAAAAATTTACCGACGCCAGGATAAAAAACATACTTAATATTATGTCTACCAATAATTAACTCTACAGCACTACTTTTACCCGGGAGAGTCGTTTCCTGAGATATCTCCGGAAAAGTATCTTATTGCAGTTTACACTTGACACCAATCTCTTTCCCGCAGCCATGTTGAATAAACAGCTGATGAGCAGCGGCGAGGAATTTGAGGTTATAAAAAAGTCTACGGTGCCAACTCTTGCTGCTGCCTGCGCGGCTTCATTCATTTTGAAGAAGCGCAGGAAAAGAAAGAGAGAGAAGAACTAAGCGTTTATACAATTTTAATGGCGGAATTGCGAGAAGAGGACGAAGATATGTACAAAAACTTCGTCCGTGTTACCCCCGAAGGGTTTGATTTTTTATTGGGAAATATATTCCACGCCATTAAAAATTTTGCATCACTTGCATAGATATTGAAGTTACATTTATGTCCAGAAGCAAAACGAGGGGCCATCTCGGCATTTACTCAAAGGATCAGGGAAACTCCACGAAAAACCTGATCAAGATGGTTAATACATTTCTAAACATTTTTCACTAATCAACTCTTGTCTCTTTAGTTTTCACAGTATCTATACCATTCTAGTTCATTCACTAGAAGACAAATTGATTAATTTTAAAAAAGAATTATCAAAATATATCAACGTTTAAGAGTTATGCCTTATGAAGTAAAAACCTGCATTTTGGCCAATTTATTGATGTTAATATTTTTCATAATTTGATCTCTAAAAGTATAAAAATCCAATGTACAAGGAAAATAAAAGCACAAAATTCAATATTTTTTGTTCAGGTGGACAGCTACGTTACTAGTGCATATATCATATATAAGTACATGTTAGGTACGTGATCTTCCATAAATCCCTGGTTATTACCATTTTGTCCCAACAACTTAATTTGTAATATGTATGGTGTTTAAATAAAAATTAGTTTTAGTTCAAAATTTTTTATTCACATAAGCTTTCTAAATGCTCTTTCTGGGCATTTACTATAAGCTCCGTAATGTTTATTTTTAATTGGCATTGCGCCCTCTCTGGAAGATTGCGAAGAGAACTCGCTACATAATCTCCAAACACTTGATGACTATCTAGGTGCTTGTCTAGAACTGCCATACATTTCTTGAACGCCTCGTCTTCCGCAGTTTCCTTCTTCCTTGTTCTGCGAGAGTTAGATGACACCCCAGATGTTGAAGGTCCCATATCAATGGATGGTGCCAATTGACTCTCTTCTAACAGACTCAATATCAACCTCTTTCAATTGAGGTATTGCTCTGGAAAAGAAAAATACATTTAACTGACACTGTATTTTCTATGCACCTACTACTGAAGATAGAAGAGGAATTTTCATCACAATGGAATTTTCCGAATTGTATTGGGGCACTGGATGGGAAACATGTACATATTCAAGCCCCTCCCAAGACCGGAAGTATTTATTACAATTTCAAAGGAACCTTTAGTGTAGTTCTTTTGGCATTAGTACGCTGTTCATCAAATTTACAGTTTAAAGAATCAAATTTTGCATTTTGTATTATCTAATTTAGAATAAATTTCATCAGATTTAGTATTTTGCTCATGTCTTATTTCATCAATTTGAGCTATCATTTCAACAGATATAGTATTTTGCTCATGTCTCATTTCATCAATTTTAGTATTTTGCTCATGTCCCATTCAATCAAGTTTAGACATTAAGCTGGTAATTAAAAGGGTCGTCTGGTCGGTAGGTACCGTTAGCGTGGACTGAGCGAGAGGCGAAACGGTTGAGGGTTGGGTGACTGGCTCTACCTGGGTCGTAGCCACCGCGGTCAAAGCCGACACAGCTGCGACGGTCGTGTCGGCCGTCGCCTGTTCGGGGGTTGTTTCGCATTGAAGGGCGAGGTTAGTGCCCTCTTCATCTATAGTATTTCTATCGTCAGACATTTTCGGTTGTGCAATACTCGAAGCGAGGTATGAATGATAATTACGCCTACAGCGCGTTACACAAAAGTACAATGATAGCAAAAACAATAATACCGAAATTACACAAAACACTGAAAAGTTTTAGCATAGCACTGTGAGATAAACATGAACACTATGAAAACAATAAGAACAGAACATTAAACAATGATGAAAAACACAGTATTAATATAAAATGATGTAAGAACCAGGTGCATTCCTCATACGATTAAAGTTAAGCAAGTGTAGAAGCACTAATTAATTAAAATTAACAAAATTATGTAAAATAAGATTTAATGCAACAGACACAAGCTAACATTCGATTAACAAAAACACGTTGGGCGCCAAATATGTGATGAACCCGACCTGCCGCATACGGCAACCCACGCATGTGCGCAATGCGCGTAGCTCACTGTCTAGATACCTCACAAAAGGGGGGAAAACAGCGTCACACCGAAGTGTGTCGGTAATCAGCTGACAGGTGTGCGCGTTAAATTTATCAATGAAGGGCGCCAAACGGGCACTTACCTGTCACCTGGCACCGGCATACAGAACCTCAGGGGTGAGCACTCTTGAATGAGGGCATGCACTGGGTTTGCTACTACTACTACTTTACAATAATTACAAAGTTTTGTTACATTAAGTGTCAATCGCCTGAATGGCAAGAACACATTTATTGCTTTTTTTATAATAGTTTGGTAGGGAAGTCTCTTAAACTAAATTCTATGTTATTTCCTTACATTAAATGACTCTTTTCCTTTTTAATGTCTTTGGAATTAGTACAAAAATGAAAGCCGTTGGTTCACCTCTTTCGATGATTGCACATCCGTGGTCGTCCTCGAAACAGTCGCTGTCGCGAGCCGCGTCACGGCAAGGCGCAGCCAACCGGAAGCAGCAATGCGTGCGGTGCTAGCGCTCCTTCCCGTTCCAATCCCTCACAGGTCCGCCGTCCGTAATCAGGAAATGGATGACAAATGGGCTCCCATCGGTGGTTATTGGAGGAGGCCGTCTGACGCCACCCACTCCTTACCAGGCCAGCCTCAATGACTCGGCTGCACAATCAATCCTTACGGATCAACGCCGGCCCGTTGAAATGGAATAAATTCCTGTTTGTGCTTTTACACGGGGCGGCCTGCACTCCGTTGGTCGACCAACACTAGTCACTGGCTCCCACTACCTCTCCTCAACACAGCAGTCTCTTTTCTATCACGTTCTCCTGCCTTCTATCCGTCTTCTCTCAAAAATCCTCCTCTCGAGCTTCCTGCGTCGCATCCCCACTCTCTTTTCTAGTTTCGCCCATCGCTCCTTCACGTGATCGGAATTTTAAATGTTATTGGTCGAAATCTCAGTTTCCAGAATATTCGACGCGAGTCGGAAGCCGATAGGGCATTTTCGAATAACCTCATTTTCTGGGCGCCTGATTGGTGGTCTTTGTTGTGCGTGTGTTTTGGCCAGTACACCAGAGATGAACAAAGCAGTCCTTTCTGCTGTCTCCGTGATGCTTATATGAGTCCTACGGGATAACTTAAACAGTAGCCGGGATCTCTATAATTTACTTGTTCCGGTGCCTAGCCGTACACATGGACGGGCAGCCGCCCGCTCTTTGCCTGAAGGGCTGTCCCCAGAAGACAATCCCACCCTAGTCGTAAATCTTTTGAATAGAGCTACTGGCACGCGTTCGCGCGTCTTGCGCTGAGCCGTGTCAAATCAGGGACCGTCCTAATTGGCGTGACAGAGGGGGAAGTTTTGGGTCCGGCGACCAGCAATAATCAAGTTTAAAGTTTAATTAAATAATGGTGTTTTGGCCTAACATTTTGGTTTGATCCAAAGCTAATTAAAATGCAACAAATAAAGTAAATGAGTAAAAATAAAATAAGATCAACATAAATTTTTATTTAAATACAAATTATATTAATAATTAATTAGGACAACTTCTCTTTAGTGTAGTTTTTTTACAGTCTTGATATAGATTTCTATGTTCCTGAACACAACGCAACAAAAACTGTTTTTGCTCTCCAGCCGTGATAAGTCCATTAAAATCTTGCATTAATTTAACAGCTCTTTCAGCAGTGTCATTTACGACCTTCAAACGACTTATTTGTCTTCTAGCTTCCAAAAAAGTAGGATTGTCACCACAAGAAGATAAATCTTCCCGAAGAAAACTGTCGTCGATCTGCAGTCGAGATAGAAATTGTTTGCTTCGTTGAGTCCCAAAATCATCCAGCGTCATATCTGAAAGAAGAAAAAACAGTCCAAGTATGCAGACACTAAGCCACGAAACTTTGAAAAAAGAAACAAAAAATATTAAGCTTACTAAACAAATATTGCGTAATTTCTTCCTTCGATGGGACATAGTGTTTAGTGGAATCTGAACTTTCGTCTCTGTTTAAATTATTAATCATTTTTGTGTTCGTTTTGGAATCAACTTCATCAAAGAGTGATAACATGACGGTTTCTTCACACAAATACCATAAATGATGAACAAACTTGCTTATAGATGCCTTGGAACTTACCGCGTCTACTTTTTCATATTCTTTTAGAGCTTTCAAAAAACACAAGTCTTGGTTATGTGCTTTAATTACCACTGTGCATTCGAGCCAAGGTTTAGTATACAAGGTGACGATAAATAAGCAAACATCTTGTAGAGAATTTTTGTCCTTTGCAGTAATTTTAAGTTGCAATTGAAGCAAACATATTTTTATAGAATAGATCGCCCTAGCCATCCATCTCCCAAGTACTTGACGTAACGTACCCCTCTTGTTTTCACAGACTGATGAAATATTTTTAGCACACCATCAACTTCCATGCCCCCACTTGTTCCACTAAAATTAGCCACACAGTTAGGCTCTTTTCCTTTATTGAGTTTACAACTCTGGCAATACTTGGTCATTATTTCAACATCTAACACTTTATCAGAATCAATACTGGTAGCAGTCACTACTCCATTCAATGAAGTATGCCCTCTTTTCTGCCAACTTCCATCTAGTGCAACTCCAATATCTGCGCAGCCATCATTTTCTTCTACTGCTTCGTTGGAAGCCAGTTCAATTCTCTACTCGCTGACCTCTGACACAGCGTTCTCTAACATTGTAGTGAGACTTTGAAATTTATTCGGTGGCTGATGGAAGTCCATCGCAGCACTAAATGTTTTCCCTGCAGCCATGCCTTTGCCAAATGGAACGTAAGGCATAAACTAATCTGGTATTTATTTCATATGGGCCATTTGCTTCGGGTTTTGAAGAGCTCATGAATGAAATCACAGCTAAGCACTTGGTACATATAATATCTAAAGATATTGCTAGGCCTTACCGCTAACCGCTAGTCCCTTGGGCTGCCGTGTCGTCATAATTTACCACTCGTGTGCGTTGTCTAATTGGGCTTGTCCTGGTGGTGTGTAGCCTCTGAGCAAGGCGAAACGCACCTGGGGATGAGGTGTAGGAGCGGGTGCCGGCGCGGCGGTACTGTTCCTTTTCCCAGAGATTTTGTCCAGCAGGCTGCGGCTGTTCTGGCAGAGATGCAGTGGCCACCAGTTCAATTGTCAGGCTCCAATCAGCAGGCAGTATTCCTGCGTGAGTACGGCCCCCACTGCACATAGCCAGCGATCATCGTCTATGAACCAGCATCACTATTGACACTATCCAGGCGGCACTAACGTTATCATTATAATTCTGCATCTCGAACTCTTAAAATAATATAATTTTATGAAAGTCCCTGTCTAACCCTGATAAGAAAAACTCACCTACACCTGGATAAAATACACATCATTACATACATCAGCCCTCCCGAAGGTTATCACGTTCAGCAGCCCCCTACCGGCCCAGTTTCGTGACTCTACGTGCTCGTAGTACAGCGGGCTGGCTACGATGGCTACCAGATCTATCAGTAGCTTCTCAAACCTTCCAAGGAGTAAGATCGTCGCGGCTGATGCCAGCACACTCAGATTGCACCTTGAGCCAAGCAGTGGTACTCTGGCCGAGTTGATCATGTCGTCACTAGCTTCACTCCCCTTCTTCCTGAAGTATTTAGCTCTAAGACGGCCTATAGTGGCCGGGGCGCGCAGGTTTCCGACTACAATGTGGTACACGTGGGCAGAGCGTAGCAGTAGTCTCACCACCGACAGAGGCTGGCTGAGCGAATGGCCGATGACATTGTTTCCGCTCACCCCCATCTTCATCACTGCTGTGACAAGGTCTCCCCACAGCGAATACTCGAGGATTTCGGGTTCCGTTGTTCTAGCACTGGCCACTTGCGCCACGATGTTAATCCCGTCTAAGACATATACTAGAAAGAATGCTATAAAAGCCAGCAGGATGACTGGGTTCATGATTGAGTTTGAACCCATTATAGGCAGTGCTTGGGCCAAGGCCACAGCCATGGTGACGGCCATGACAAAGTAGAACACCTCGGCGCGGCATAGCCCAGTCCATATCCCTACCACCGCCATGACGATAGGCTTACTCCTTCGCTCACTAGGGGCACTTTCTTTGACTCGCCTCTGGCCTTTATCAACCGGTCTATTTCCTCTATGGTCAGGTTGTTGGTGACGCCGGTTTTTCTAAAAAGCCACTTTAGCATGTCTGTGGCTATGAACACTCCCATGACTGTGCCTCGGCCGTTGGCCAGCAGCAGTGGGTAGGATATTATCCAGGGCAGAGCCCTCATAACTCCCCATATCACTATCTGGTGGGTCATTATCAAGGCCAGGTAGGTCAGGTTTACGGGGATCACCTCTTTAAACTCCGTGCACGCATGTAGAGCTAAGTGCTTAAACAGCTCCCATGACATGCATGGCAATATGTAGCATTCCCAAATCGGGACATAGATGTTAAATATCAAACTTGGCTGACCTCTTAATTAACAACAAATTATATTTATACGGTCGCCAGCTGTTGAAAACAGCACATTAATTACATAAATTCTCGCTACGTAATAAATAGCGATTTGACCATGCATTTGCCTAAGGAAATAATTATACGAAGCTAACACAAAAGCTTCTAAGCTATCAAACTTCAAAAGATTGTCGTCACATTCGAACTTTTCAAATGGACGCCCCAGGTTTTAAATAAAAAGGTATCACAACTTTATAGGATCTCAAATCTGGAGATATGACAATCAAATAACTTTAGACATAATACATTTATTCACAAAATAACTTTACATAAATTAGTTTTTCCTGATACGCAGGTTCTAAAGCAGCTGCGGGAAAAACAAAGCAGAATTACAATTTACAAATCAAAATTGAATGACGGTCGAGGCCGTCTCACATGAACATTGAACAAAGGCGCGTCAAAATGCGCCGACATACAGAATTACACAATTTCAGTCGACCTCTCAACAAAACCCAGTTTAGGGCGAGGAAGCTGAAAATTCAAACATAAAACCTTATAACAAAAAAGGTGAACACTTAACTTAGTAGCGCGTCAACAACATTGCGCTAACACATACAGAATTACTGTCTTATAATCTACCTTTGAATGCCCAATCTAGGACGAGGTAGATAGAAAAATACATAAACAAATTTGCTAAAGAAGCCGTCTTTTGGTCTTCTTTTCGTACGTAACCTTCGTGATAACCAGAATTACTTATGAGCCATTGAACAAACTTTCGTAAGAGTGCATAATACCATAATTCTTGGAAATGGACTTCTTACCATAACTTACGTAACATTACAACATAAGAATGCAGCAGGTTTACACTTAAGCGAGAATGAGCGGTCCAAAGTGCCCGCCCGCTCCTCGCTGAACAAAGCTGTGACCTGACACGAGCGCCGATCAACATGCATCGAAAACAAGGTCTGCAAGTGACCCATCGCTCGGTGCCGGTGACAGCTGTAGCCCAGCCGACTTCTCTGCCGGCTACGGGACCGTGACGCTGCAACCAAGGGCCGCGGTTCGAGCTACCGCACGGGCCTAGCAGACGCCTTTCGTAATCTCCCGAGTGCCGAATGCGGCCAAGTGCCGTCTTACTCGCGGCGGGAGCAACTTTCCATAAACTGCCAAATGCGGCCAAGTGCCGTCTTACTCATGGCAGGAACTGCAACAATTAACAACATTCATAACCAACCCCACCAACGGGGTCAGCGACATACATACAACATAACATTCGAAGTAAACGAGCTGCAAACAACATAAACATTAGTAGTTCATCAACATTTCATTAACATCGTAACCCTTTCAATGTAAGAGTTCCATTTCCAAGTCCAAAAACATACATTTCCAACAAATTATATACATTTATGCACTCAATTTCATTAAGATATTGTTTGGTTCTAAGGGAACCAACAATAAAATACCAACCATGGCTCTGGTACAAATAACTAATCAGAAACAATATTAATTAAATTTTTCATAATTTGATTTGACGGAATAACATACTGACATACAATAATAGTGCAAATAACCTATATTAAAAACCTATTTACAAATTGATATTAACGGCTCTGAAGGAGCCGGGCTCTGTGAAATGCTAATGCCACATCACGGAATGCGACACGAAAAACGAGAATAACAAAGCGAGCCCTGTGCGCGAGACGCGCACGTCTTTTATACCAGCCCCCGAAGGGGTGACAGTTGCAGGAGGGGTGTTACAATGGTGGGTAGTATCGATCGGCTATCTGGGACCTCTTTGCCAAGGAGCACGTAAAAGTAGCGCCTGCAAGGTATGTGACCAGTCCAACACCTGAGCGATGACAGCGAACTCTGTTAGAGACGGTAGGCACTACAACTGTTCCCTGGAGGAGACCAAAGAATATTTTAAACTGATGAAAAAACACTAAATCTGATGCTACAGAGGCAAATGAGGTGTCCAAATAGTCCTAAATTTAATGTAGATTCCGGATTTTGATATAAGAATCCGGTAGAACAAGTGGTTTTCTTGTAATAAATAAAAACCTGTTTTTAAATGAGAAAAAATTGTTGCATTAAACATGAATTTTTTCTCAGGTCTCACTTAGGCAAAAACTTAGCTCTTATTAACAAAATCTCAGGTTTTTAAACCCTTCTCATGGCCATGAGATCACAGTTTAACTGTAAACTATTACCTTTTAAGAGAAATTAAAGTATAAAAAGTTATTCATATGGTACCATATTAAACCTATTTATATGAATAAACCTTATAAACTATTGATGTATATTCTTCTCGGATGGTCTTCTGAGATGACTGATGGCTTCTCTTGAGGGTTCACATGACAGAATACAGTAAACTGCAGAAACTTAAATTTTCCAAATTTAACAATAGACTTCACGCTTGTGGAAAGTCCCTATCTCCTTTTTGTACTCGCCTATGACAGGAGTGTGATCTCTCCACCCTACCTCATTTGGGTCGGTGCAGATGCCTGTGCCGGCAGTGACGACCGACATTAGTCTTTGTCCCTGCACCTTCTCTCTCGGTCTGCGGTAGTCAAGGCAGTTTCTAGTTTGGCCCCCGGCGTCGTGGTGCCTTGGACGTAAAGTAGATTTTGGCTTCCCTCCCCTCCTTGGCGGTCCATGTACTCCAAGGCTTCTGTATGTCATTCCCTTCCATGGCCATGTATGAGTTGATTACGACCGGTTTCCCAAGCTGCTTGAAGTGCAGGATGGTGTCGCTCTTCCATGATGAAAATTTGTAGTTAAAGTCATACTTGAAGCTGGGTATGGCATCAACTATCTTCGCAAATCCGAATCCATGGCTCTTCAAGTTGACATAAAAGGCGAGAATGCTCTCTCCCGTTCCATCAGCTTCTTTCCAGAGGCGCACTCTTCACCTCCTGCTCCGTGATAATTCCCTGCTCATAGTGAGACATGTAGCATATTATGGCGTGAGGCGGTTTGTACTTGCTACAGTCCTTCTCGTATGTCATGTTGATGGCCGTGTCCTTGTATTTCTGGAAGGCCGGTTCTCCGACCCCCCCAGTGCATGGGTATCCTGCTGTTCCTGGGCACGATGGGTTTTGCCCCTCTGTACTCCCTGGGCGCCCTCCGGCTGGTGGCGCTCCCTCTTGAGCTACAGGCTCGTAGGCTTGCAGCGACCCTAGTAGGGTAGCTGCGACAAGTAGAAAAGCCAACATAGCGTTGGTTTCTCTCCGTCTAGCGATCGAAGCTAACGTCAGTTATTCTTACCTGGTAACGCAGTAAGTTGACCTCGCTCGCTCGCACTTTTAAAACTTAAAAAACTTTCACATATCTTCACACTCTCTCACCACACTGTTTACATTGCACAAATTTGCTAACTATGTTAGATAGTATAGTTAAATTTATAATAA
Organism: Teleogryllus oceanicus; assembly: GCA_964035755.1. Classification (NCBI taxonomy): domain Eukaryota; kingdom Metazoa; phylum Arthropoda; class Insecta; order Orthoptera; family Gryllidae; genus Teleogryllus; species Teleogryllus oceanicus. The sequence continues at coordinate 101,560,733 of CAXIVR010000010.1, read as the reverse complement.
CATTACTGCACCCTTTGTCAGTTTCAGTAAATTCACTGTAACTGTCTTCAAATGGTGACAGCTTGTTCGATGAAGTACTTGTTGCTGAACAAGGTATACGAACTTCATTGCCACATGACATTAACCTCTGGCAGAGGTTTTTATATTTGTTTCCTCTAAAGTTACGTTTCTTGAAAACACCTTTAGGTTTCGTCATCTTCAATAAACACAACAAAACACAGGTAAACAAACACCCACAAACGTAACGATACAACACCTACTCACAAGCACACTCAAACAAAACTCACAACTATTTCACGTGTTTGCATGCCACAGAAACAAGCGAACTACGACCATGTTGTCCTGCCAGTGTAGCCTGTGTAGAAGTTGGAAACAAAAATCCCTATCGTGCAACAGCTAACAAAAAGTGAGATACAAGGTCTAAAAAATATATCTGACAGAAAAGTGGGCGTGGCCCCTAAACGCACGTGGTAAGAAATTGCGTTTTAAATACCCGAAAAATTGATTTTTAGCGAAATCGTTTTAGGGACTTTAAAAATTACCTTAACCTATAGAAATTTGAAAGAAAAAAAAATATTTTTTCGCCCTTAACCACGGTGTGGTCCCCTTAATACAATATATCAATATATGATTAATAAATGTTCCCGGAAGAATATTTTTAATCATAGTTCTGTACAATACATTAAACCTAATTATCTTCAATACAATTCATTGAACCTAATCATTTATAACACAACACATTAAACCTAATTATTTACAATAAAATACTTGACACCTGTTTATTGGCAATGCAGTAAACCTGTTTATTATAGTGCTTTACACGAATCCTATTTATTTGCAATTCAACCCTAATTATTTTTTGAAAAACATGGTTTCTCTGTGAATTTTTTGATAATAACTTACCGTTTTCCTTCTTAAAAAAATGTTTAAGAAAAATATTTACAGCTTTTCAGCATAAAAGTTTAACATTTGCTGAATGACCGATATCACAAGTGCCATAAAACAAACAACACTAATTTTCTCTGAAACATTAACCCTTTATAGGGCAGAACAACGGGGCATAAAATTCGGAGAAATTATTGCAAAATATTTTCATTTGGGTCCAAATAAACTCAAAATGACGATTGGTTCGTCAAAATATTCGATAGTTTTGGAAAAATTTGGCGGTAAGTATGCTTACCAGATAACATTAATCAGTTTAGTCGACACAGTGTGTTCTCTGGTAAGCATGCTTACCACTTTTGTTTTATAAAATACAAAAAATGAAAATAAGTCTGGCAAATGTTTATTCTATGAGTATTACAAAACAAAGATACTTTTCTGACAAAAAAGTAAAAGAATACATTTTAAGAATCAGACAATACTAATTTTTTGGTTTGTGAAACTGCACAAAACGTTCTATGCAGAGAGCGACTTCGCATTTGGTGCATATAGTAGTTGACCTCTTTTGCTTTTTTGAAGTACTACAGAAGGCGCGTCTTCGAAACGTTGCCCCTTTTGCGGGAAGGTGGTCGCCAACATTTGACAGGCGTGTTGTATTTTCAATAGTTGCTCGGCCGTCTGGATGATTTTTTTTTCCTCTTCTGGTTTGTGGAACTGGACCTTTCTTCACTCTACCCGAAAGCGATCCAATGAGTTCTGAAGCCAACAGCGATCTAAATTTCAGATGAGGAAGCGGTTTAGTGTTCAGACTGGAATTTTTCAGTGTATCATTGTAGACAATATAACTGTTTGCTATACACGCGTCGATGCAATAGTAAAATATTTTGATCCACCAACGTCTTGATTTCCATGAAATGTTGTAGGTTGAAAGATGCTGATCAAAACGATCAACTCCTCCCATATAATCATTGTAATACCTCACTGATTGAGGACACGGAACAAAATCTTTTTTTCCCTCTGTTTGTCCGCTGCACCTGAGACATTGATTGTAGATTGTGCATTGTACTAATAACAGAAATGCACGTCTTGCCTCTGTCTTTCCATTTCGAAATACCAATATCTCCGGAAATCACAGCATCATATTCTCCCATTTTTAGAGATTGGTCTGGGACAATTTGTCCCTTGGAAAAAATTTCCTGGTTTGTCTTATTGTTCCACAAGCAAATAGTTTTTTGGTCAAAAGTGTTTTCATCCCGCTAATGTTGGAAAAGAAATTGTCCAAAAAAGACAATATCCTAAACCTACGAATGCGCTGCTGAGTTTTTCTTTAACACGTTCTAATGATTTTGATGTATCGGTGCCTCCATATTTCCCTTCATACACAGACTGTATAACCTGTAACTGCACAAGCGATTATCCAGATCTTGAAATCTCTTTTGATGGGTTTCATAGGCGTATATTGCTTCAAAGAACTTCTTCCTTTGAAGCCCACCATTGACTCATCAGTTGACAAGAAACGCGAAGGTTTATAGAGTTGCTTGAAAATTTGATTCATGTGATCCAGCAAAGGTCGCAATTTATACAGACGGTCAAAATTTGATTCACTACGCTTTGGTATTTTCAAATTGTCATTAAGATGCAAAAATCGCAACATTTTTAGAAATCTTTTCAGAGGCATAACTAGCTACACGAGTATTGTGAAAATTTGTGTCATTGCTCCAGTATAATCTCATACTTGGCAAATTGTTGAAGCCCATTATGATCAATATACCAAGAAATGCTTTCAATTCCTGAATTGACAGATTCAACCTTTCATGTTGCTGATTTGCATACAAATTGGTTTGGATCACTATCAGTTGCAAAAATGTTGCCGGCAAAAATAACAAAAAAAAAATTTGATTGCACTATTTTTATGAACTTCAGCCATGCCAGAATTGCCGCATGTTTCAGAAAACCTGGTAGCAGAAAATAGGGAAGTTGGATGTCCATTCTTTGACCATACACAATTTTCATTAGATCCTTTCTAATCATCACTGCTTGTACATCTTGTAGAAGTAAAGAAAGCTCTATACATCACCCTCATGGGGCGTTTACACGGAGAGACTAAGTCTCCTAACTTTCATGAAGTTAGGAGATAAACTCTCTTAGATGGCTTTACACGATTCGAAATATCTCCCGAAACGCGAGTCTCCTAACTCCCGGGAGAGTCGTTTCCTGAGATATCTCCGGAAAAGTATCTCATTGCAGTTTACACTTGACACCAATCTCTTTCCCGCAGCCATGTTGAATAAACAGCTGATGAGCAGCGGCGAGGAGTTTGAGGTTAAAATAAAGTCTACGGTGCCAACTCTTGCGGCTGCCTGCGCGGCTTTATTCATTTTGAAGAAGAAGAGAAGAACTAAGCGTTTATACAATTTTAATGGCGGAATTGCGAGAAGAGGACGAAGATATGTACAAAAACTTCGTCCGTGTTACCCCCGAAGGGTTTGATTTTTTATTGGGATATATATCCCACGCCATTAAAAATTTTGCATCACTTGCATAGATATTGAAGTTACATTTATGTCCAGAAGCAAAACAAGGGGCCATCTCGGCATTTACTCAAAGGATCAGGGAAACTCCACGAAAAACCTGATCGAGATGGTTAATACATTTCTAAACATTTTTCACTAATCAACTCTTGTCTCTTTAGTTTTCACAGTATCTATACCATTTTAGTTCATTCACTAGAGTAGACAAATTGTGATTAATTTTAAAAAAGAAATATCAAAATATATCAACGTTTAAGAGTTATGCCTTATGAAGTAAAAACCTGCATTTTGGCCAATTTATTGATGTTAATATTTTTCATAATTTGATCTCTAAAAGTATAAAAATCCAATGTACAAGGAAAATAAAAGCACAAAATTCAATATTTTTTGTTCAGGTGGACAGCTACGTTACTAGTCCATATAACATATATAAGTACATGTTAGGTACCTGATCTTCCATAAATCCTAGCCCTGGTTATTACCATTTTGTCCCAACAACTTAATTTGTAATATGTATGGTGTTTAAACAAAAAAAATTAGTTTTAGTTCAAAATTTTTTATTCAGATGAGCTTTGTAAATGCTCTTTCTGGGCATTTACTATAAGCTCAGTAATGTTTATTTTTAATTGGCATTGCGCCCTCTCTGGAAGATTGCGAAGAGAACTCGCTACATATTCGCCAAACACTTGATGGCTATCTAGGTGCTTGTCTAGAACTGCCATACATTTCTTGAACGCCTCGTCTTACGCAGTTTCCTTCTTCCTTGTTCTGCGAGAGTCAGATGACACCCCAGATGTTAAAGGTCCCATATGGTGCCAATTGACTCTCTTCTAACACAGACTCAATATCAACCTCTATTTCAATTGAGGTATTGCTCTGGAAAAGAAAAATACATTTAACTGACACTGTATTTTCTATGCACCTACTACTGAAGATAGAAGAGGAATTTTCATCACAATGGAATTTTCCTAATTGTATTGGGGCACTGGATGGGAAACATGTACATATTCAAGACCGGAAGTATATATTACAATTACAGAGGAACCTTTAGTGTAGTTCTTTTGGCATTAGTAATGCCAATTGTAAGTTTCTATACACAAACATTGGCGCACCAGGGCACCATGCTGATGGTGGTGTTTTTGCCACTAGCAACCTCAATACTGCAATTTCTAATAAAAGTCTAAATATACCCAATGCCAGGCCACTGGCAGGGCGACAAATGGAAATTCCATTTGTCATGGTGGCTGACGATGCATTTGCTTTGCAAGAACATTTGATGAAACCATTCAAACAAAAAAGTTTAAATGGGATGGAAAGAATATTTAATTATAGGTTATCAAGAGCCAGGAGAATTGTAGAGAATGCATTTGGTATGGCTGCTGCCCGATTTCGAACCATCGAACTACCTCCGGAGAAAGTCAAATTCATAGTAAGCACAATGTGTCCTACACAATTTCTTGCTGACTACTTCCGGCAGAGTGTACGCCCCGCCTGGAACATGTGACCAAGATGTCGATGGCACATTTTCCTTTTTTAAAATTCCTCTTTGGATTTTAATGTTTAAATTCTCATTCGTCAGCTTAACTTGTTGTTTTTTTCTCTCCATGTATTCCTCATGGAGGATATTTTATCTTTCTGCAAATATTGAAAAAAAAAAATGTAAATTAATTCACAAAAAGTATATAAAAATACAGGAATTTTTTTAGACACCACCAGTAAAGTCATGTGCTTTTCGGGCATTCAGACAATGCTCAAATTTTTACACAAAACAGCATGAATGCAATCAAGAAAACAAAATGTCAGTTCTTAATGCAAAATAGTTTACAATTAAATGACAAATTTAATAAAGTCATCGAGGCTGACTACAAGGTAGTGTATGACATATATGATACAAGTTCTTTATTTTGCTTCGAGAATTGTGCAACTCAGCCAACTGTCATATCACAACCTTTCCTGCTTGCAAAATAAAATTATTATAAAATTATCTTTCCTTACTTGATTCATAGGGAGAAAATTCTGAAGCTATTGCTCGCTTCTTTGAAGTTTTACGTGTCTTCTCACCTTCTTCTGAAATCAACAATAACCCTATTGGTGAACTTAAATAGTACGAAAGAAATGCATAAATCTAGGATGTGTAATTTCATTACAATTTGCGCACGAGTTTTCATTCTCGTTTATCAATATGTTTGCTTCAGTAAATATTTTTTTAAAATATAAATTAAAACAAATTTATCTCCACATAAGGTATATTATACATTATGTATATATTATTAAAACAAAATTGCATATAATTCTGTCTCGAAACCACTAGTTTATTGTAAACATCACAATGGTTTCTACGGAAAAATTATTTTTCAGGGAAGCTTACATCAAACATTAATGATAAATGAGAGGGGGCCTTTTTTTCATTTTTTTCCCCTTCTGACGAGTATTACACACATTCTAGAGGAACAAGAATTTAATTTTACTGTAGCAGAAACATCACCCAAAAAAATAAATATTATCTGGTTTTAAAACATTACAAGAGTTATAAAGAACCCAGGAAAATTGCTTTGAGTAAATTAGGTACATACATAGTCATTTCAAAATGTGAAGCCGCTTACCCAAATGTTCATCTCTAATACTATTCTCTTCCCTTTCAACTACCTCTTCATCTGTAAGATGTTGAAAAAGTTACATTTGATATATAAATGTCAAATCATACATCACATTCTTGTATTTTAATGTTTTAAATATGGCTATTGTGATTTATTTGTGCAATGTTAGTCATTCCTTTGCTTACCAGAATCAACATTGAGAGTTGCCCAACTGGTACTCGCTACTGGTACTGATACTGGTCCTGAAAATTTGAATCAATTTACACTAACAATCTATTCTACAAATTATATATATATTAGAAAATTAACACAATTAGAACTCACGTGGGTTTTCCCAAGTCTCTGATACACCCAGACTTGAAATTGAGGGGCTTTCACGCCCAACAATATCGAGGACAATGTGGTCCAGTTCTGTTAATTTCCTTTCAACACCACCAGCAGAACCAGTCTTCCTTGCATTATCAATTTTAGCCTGAAATATTAATAGTTCATATTATGACTTATTAATAGTTCATATGAAAACTTTGATGAGGATGCTCATATTTTTAAAAGTAATATTAAAAACTTACCATGGTTGCTCTTTCGGTATTGGGCCAAAACGTGTCCCTCACGTAGGTTCGGTCCCATCTCTAATACTATTCTCTTCCCTTTCAACTGCGTGTGAGAGGTGTGACGACTGGTGTGTGGTCTTGCATTGTCATGCAAAAGAAGAACATCTGCCATTGATTTTGTTGGGCGAACTCGCAGAAGACGTGCTTTAAGTTTTTTGAGGGTTGTGACGTATTCAACAGAATTTATTGTGCATCCCTGCTCCAAAAAATCCACCATAATCACACCCTCTGTATCCCAGAAAACTTGCCATAACTTTCCCTGCCGATCGCACAGTTTTCGATTTTTTCTTCTTCGGCGAGCTTGTGTGACGCCACTCCATTGACTGCCTCTTTGATTGGGGTTCAAAAAAATGCACCCATGTTTCGTCCCCGGTCACATTTTTTTTCAGAAATTCATCTCTCTCCAAACGGAAGCGCTGCAAGGGTTGGGAGGCTATTGTTTTCCTTGCCTCTTTATTCTGATCGGTTAGGATTCTTGGAACCCACCGTGCACAAACTTTTGAGTACCCCAATTGTTGAATAATCGTGATCACACTGCCTTTACTAAGAGAAATAATGCGACACACTTCATCTGCAGTCTCCCGACGGTCATCACGAATGATGTCATCAACTTGCTGAATGTTGTGTGGAGTCACTGCACTCACCGGCCTGCCGCTCCGCTTTTCGTCAGTCAACGGTGTTCGCCCTTCAGCTTCCTTACAACGACGAACCCATCGTCTAACAGTGCTGACATCCACTGTCACAACACCATACACCTTCTTCAGTCTTTCATGAATGCGTATGGGCGTTTCACCTTCTGCATTCAAGAATTCAATCACACAACGCTGTCTCAAACGAACATCGATGTCGGCCATCTTACAAACTTCTGCTGTGCTGCCACCTGTTAACGCAGAAAGTTACTACTGCAGTGGATAGCGGAAGAAGGTTTGAGGAATGGCGCCAAATTCAAATTTTTCACTTAACTTAAAAATTTTTTTAAGTAGAAAAAAAATGGGAGGCATTACTTTTTGACTGACCTACGTATAATTTTCATAATCTTCAATATTTGAAGAAAATGGACATGAACTGTTTTCAGGTTTGTCAGCCGAAAGTGATTCTTCCATTGTTCACCATCACTTCGAATGTTCTGAACATTGTCGACCAAAATATCCTCAGTGACACACTTTTCAAATTTCACTGGGAATTTGTGAATAGTTATAAGATGTCTGCGATAAGATGACCAGTCATTTAATGTTCGAAAACGAAGGTCCTCTTTACATTTAAAATGGCTATTAAAATTACAATGACAAGCTTTCAAATGCATTTTCATGCTTGAAACACACCTAACTTTCTTTTCACAAAACACAAGAAATCAATTTTGCAGACATCTTATTAAACTAACAAATACAAAACAAAAGTACACAAAAAATAAATACTAAATCAACAACGAAAATCTTCGCTCCAGTTCAACAACCGGGGTAGTTGCATCTCATTAACTTTTTATACCGTACACAATGTGCTGAAAGGGGAGCCAGATGTCTTTACTTTGTTCCTGGTATTCAGTATGTAGAGAATGAACAGCTTTCATGCACTGATCTACAGCATGCAAAGGTGAAGCTGCACGATACTGAATGCCATCTATATACATGTAACTGTATGTTGGGATCATCACAGACGACAACAGCAAAAGGAGACACTTGTACTTTATGCAGTTTGGCCCGGTCACAAATCCGCTGTCTCTGTACATAAACGTTTAATTTCACCCAACCCATTTTCCATTATTATGGACGCTCTTTTTCTATAGGTATTGGAACTTATGCCGGATTTGGCGGCCTCCATCACCAACATAAAAAATGGGCAATTTGACACACTCAGTTTGTGGCAATTTCTATTTCAGTTACAAGAAATAAATGAAACAGACTGTCAAATGCACATGTGTTAACCGTTGTAATATTTTCTTTGTTTAATTGTATTGGTTTTAATTGAAGAATATTTCAATTTTTTAGTACAGGAGTTAAATAAGTCGAAAGTCAGTTGCCTTTCTTCGACTCAGGTTCAGATTGCTTACGCTGTATTGCTGCAGAAATGAAGAAACAAAGTTCTTTTCCAACAGAAGTTTATTACAGATGAAATTTACAGACAGGTCTGGTTCTTACTATACACAACGTGTGAACTGACACATAGGCCCTTGCGGCCAGTATTTATTAGTTTCCTGAAAAGTGATTGTCATTCTGACACACTTTCACAAATATTTACATTTACACTTCGAAGGTCGGAAGTGGGATGGGGGGTTGACACATTACCAATTTCTGCCGCCGCCCTGGAAGTTTCCGGGTGACGGGCAGACTTTACTTAGGATTTCTTTAGATGGAAAGTTACATGCTTCAAATGAAAGTTTCCTGGCGCCGAGCTATCGGCGATACATTGAATTTTACATTTCTAGAATTCGAATGCTGTCGTCACAGGAGGTGAAGATTTTTATATTATCATCTGATATTACATGTGTGGTCAATATACATGACTCGGGTACTTTCTGTAATTTTCTTTGTAGTTCAAAATCGTTTTTAGTAAAATTCCCTTTGATGAATTTTGCTCTTTTGGGATTTAATAAACCTCTCCAGTTTTCTTCAAATTGAGAATTTATGATATTGCTATCTTTCTCTACCATCTTACTGCATTCACTACATATCCGTTTCTCTCCATATCCAGCGGCACAGAACATTCTGGCACCAAGTGCACTGGAATTTCGCAGATCACACATCGGTGCGGTCCTGTCGGTGCATCTCCATTTTTGCATATAAAACATGCAATATTTATTTTCATACCCTGCAACACAAACTTTGAATGAAATACACTAGCACACTTTTGCTGCATTGCCCTATTTACATTATATGGGGAAATTGGCATCCACAACAACTGGAAACTACTTTTAATCACAATGCAACAGCTATTCTGGTTAACAGTACTGTACATTTGAATTTCTTTTGTTGTGTAATAAAACGAATACTGTCGTCAATGAAGCCAAAATGACAGAAAATAAGTATTAATTACGATTTTAAAATAAAAACGAAACATTTTATAACACCCGCCGCCGTGGGTGCTGTCAGGGTGACCTCAACTTACCTTCTCCTGGCGCTGCAGATTGATAAAGCTTGCCCGGCTACACCCATAAAAGACCCTGAAAGACTAAACGGGAACATGCGTGGCGTGGGCATTGGCATGCGTCTTGCAAAAAAAGATTGCTCTCTCATGAATTTAAATTTAATAGCCGTTAATACTCCTTCTGGTGAGGGCAGATACAAACAAAAACGAAAAGAAACTTAACCTAACTTACATCAAGTTTACACCGGGCGGTCATTCGCCCCTCACTCGCCTCATCTACAGTCCAGTGCGGGCGCGGGCCATTGTCCCGGCGCTGGCGAGGTGGCGCCCGGCGGCTCAGGCGGCGGCGCGGGGTGGCGCTGGAGATAGCGGCGGTTCGGTCTGGTCACCGATCGGCGCGGGGGCTGGCGTCTGAATGGGCGCCAGACGATGGCGGCGGCGGCCCGGTCTGGTCACGGCCGTTGCCTGTCCTTCGGTCGTCGCCCGTCCGTGGCTGAGGGGCGGATCAGTTGAATGCTCGCGATATGCGACGCGTGGCCCAAAAACTTGGCCTAGTTTAGCGGCATACAGCGGCGCGACGAAGGCGACTCGGTTTCTGCCACCTATAGGAGCGTCGACTTACAACGGCTCTAGTCGGTGAGGCATATGCGCTTACCCGAGGCAGTTCTTTCGACGTGCTCGCCTACGCCGCTCAGGACAGAAGACGTCTGTCCGCTACCGCTGCTCTAAACAGAAGGGCCTTCACTTCCCGTCTTCGGAGCTCTCCCGCTCCATGAGGTCACATGACCGCGTCCACGCGACGTCCGCACTCATTGGCCTGTAACATCACGCGACACGGAGCGGCCAATCGTGGTGGCGCCGACTTGGCAGTTTGGAGTTTCGAATTAGCGCCGTTACCGGAATTCGTCTCACGTCACGAATTCGCCAACGCTCTGCGCGGGGGGTGGAAATCCCACCGACGTCTCGGGCGCGCCCCTTCACCAGACTCCGAGACAAAGGAGGGCTTTTGTTGCTTGCGGCGAGCCTCCGCTACGCGCTTCAACAGGCGTTTGAAAATATAATTTCATATTAATTTTAATTCGTCGCTGCCATACATGGGCGACTGTCCTATTACAATATCTATTTGAATGAAATGTGGAAATAGACAGTTTGAGCTTCTCTAGAAGTATTACATTTGAGAAAATGTTAATCCTTTCTATTGCCAACTGATTTTGAGGCTTCAAAACGGAACGCAATGTCTAAGTGCCCCCTTCGCACTTGGGGTTGAAACTCAATTGTGGGATTGTTGCGGTTTTCCCAGCGGTGCAATTTGCTCTCGTCTTTCGTTGTACCGCAGGTGGGGGCGAAGGCAAGAAATAGTCTACCCGTGTCTTTGAAAGCGTCGTTGTCAGAGACATTTTATTTATTTATTTTACGTCGAAAAGTTAAAAACTGCGTATGACGTGCTATTCTACGTACATCCAATGCTGGAATCATGGAGGGATAATAACTATTTACTTTATTCACAATAAATAAACAGATGTCTGGTATCAAATCTATATTTCGTCTTAAGATCTTTTTTTCTATATTTCGTCTTAAGATCGCGTAGCGATCATCGTCAGAGCTGGAAATACATTAATAGATATAATTATACATTAAACCAAATTGTCTACAAATTAATATATATAAAAGGAAGTGTGCAGATGCGTAAGCAAACTGGATCGGTCGTCTCTTGCAGCTGCTGGGCGGAAAACGAAGTTCTGCGGATTTTTGAAATAGCGGCTCGCTTAAGAAGGCTGGGCGGCGGTCGGGCAAGTGTGGGGGCGGGGCAGGGGAGGGCGCGGCCGAGGGGTCGAGAGGCGCGGCTGCTGGGCCTGGTGGGAGGAGGGCGCGGGCGGACGGAAGTGGGTGGAGTTAGGGGTGTACACATTGTGCTAATTTTAGCAGAGGTGACGAAAGTTCAGGGATTTGCTGGTTAAGACTAGTATTGTTCTGTTTTTTTTTAGGTTGTGAATGTGAAGGGATTCTAATTTTATTCTGTACCAGTACCTATTTTCAATTTCTAGGATATGGAAATTAATGAGTTTGTCAAATGTGTGATTGTTTCGATTTAAGTGATCAGCGAAGTGTGAAACTGTGGTGGTATTGTTTTTCCATGCTTGTTCGTGTTCTTTGATCCGTTGTGTGAATTTACGCCCGGTTTGTCCTACGTATATGGCATTGCAGTTGTTGCAAGTGAGGGCATAGACTCCGCATAAATAGGTAGGAGGAATTGGATCTTTAGTGTTGGATAAAGTTTTTTGTAATGTGTGAGTGTTGAAGAAAGTAGCTTTGAGTCCGAATTTATTGAGTGTGGTTGCTATTTTTAGAGAAAGGGGTCCTACATAAGGGATGGTGATGTACGTGGCAGTAGTGGTTTTGGTGATAGGTGTGAGAGTGGTGTGTTTGCGGATGTTGAGTGTGTTCGTTTTTTGATTATTAATTTGTCAATGATATTACAGTCGTATCCATTCATCCTGGCTGTATGTTTTATGGTGTTTATTTCTTTTTCCGTGTTTTCTGGAGACATGGGGATTGATATTAATCGATGTACCATATCATGGAAGGCTGCGTGTTTGTGCGTGGGAGGGTGTTGTGAAGTGTTGTGTATGATTGTGTCCGTGTGGGTCGGTTTTCTGAATATATTAAATTCGTGATGGTCCTGAACAAGCGTGATAGTGAGATCAAGGAAGTTTAAGGATTTGTGTTCATTTTCTATTTCAGTGGTGAATCTTATGTTGGGATGCAAGGAGTTGATGTATTGTGTAAAATTGTGAAGTTGTCTTGTGGTGCCTGTCCATAGTGCCAATACGTCGTCTACGTATCTGTACCAATAAAGGATGTTTTTTAGAAGTGGATGTCCAGAAGCAAATAACGTGTTTTCCCAGTTGTCCATAAATATTTCCGCTAATAAAGGTGAGAGGGGTGAACCCATGGGTAATCCAGAATCTTGGGTGTAAAATTTGTCATTGAATTTGAAATAGTTGGCATCTATACAACAGGAACTTAAGTTAAACAGTTCAGTTTTGATGGGGACGGCACATTGTGATCTGTCAATTAGGTCTTTAAGTATAGTCTTGCAGTCAGATGTTGGCACACTTGGAAATAGGTTTTCCACATCAAAGGAAACGAGTTTGGCGTTCGTAGGGACAGGGAAATATTTAATCTTGTTGATGAGATCAAGACTGTTGAGTATTCTGTGCTGAGGTGTATAATTGACATGTTGTTTGAAATCTTAGTTCAGTCAATCTTTACTTTATTTTTTAATGAACTAAAACAGTACGATGATATGTTTTAATTATGGCAATTTCTTTTGTCAATTCCGCGGCATTCACTAATTTCACAGTATGGTTAATAAGCGGGAAAGTACTTGTGAATCAAAGTTACAAAAAAATTGTTGAATATTGAATTAATAAGCAAAATATTTAATATAAATTAGATTTTTTTAATATAAGAAACAACTGGAAAATCTCTCATTCAGCAGTAACATTGATTTTATTTGTGTGTGTTTCCTGTCTGCTGTAGTTTCCTTCTCACCTATCCCTGCTCCATTTTCTCGCGACAGTGGTCAATTTCGGGTCCGTAACTGGACAAAAAAGAGGAAACGAAATGGGTGCGCGCGGTATTTTCTAGAACAACAAAGAGCCAATCGCGGCGGTTCGACCTCCAGTGCGAAGGGCATTTAGGGCTTTCTTTATCTGCAAATGTTTATAGCCAGACGTCAGAAACCGAAAGAAATGAACTTTCAAATAACTAAAACGATCCTTTAGATTATAAAAACAAATCTAAATAGGTTGTAATGTTCATCATAATAGAAAGAAGTAAATTGAATAACTAAAATCTTACCTTCAAAGTATTATCATTTGCATGCTTGTGGAGGTAACTCAACGTCTCATCAGAGTCATCAATTTCTACTGCTTCGCCTTGCTGTAAATTCACTGAAAGTAGTTTGCTGTGTCCTTGGATGTATTTAACATGGTTTTCAACAAAAACATCCCCGCGAGACGGCAAACGTCCCTTGAATACATCATTTTTTATATTGTTAAATTCTGATTCAACGGGGGGGGGGCAACTTGCTGGGATACGCCCGAATCCAAAATAATCTCTTCGAGCACAAGTCCACAATGGAAGAATGTAACAATGCTTCACTATTTTATCGGCTAAACCCGAATGATAATGAGCATTCACATCCTCTACAGTGTCATCAATTGCCCCCTTGACTGACACGTCAATTTCAGTAATCCATTCACGCCAAGTTGTTTGGGATTCACATGACTCGAATACATCATCTTCTTTGCCAGTTTGCTCGGTCAATAGAATTTATTTATGAATTTATGTATTTACATGAACGGTTTTAATTTAACCCGGGAAGGTCATGCTATCCTCCTAACATTCCATTTCTCAAGTTGCACGAATGTTTCCTTTAAATTGACTTCATATTGAAATGAATATTGCCATAATTATATAGACTTATTATTTGCGAAACAGAACATTGCATATCATATCAGATATGAAGTCTAAAATAGAGAAAGAAGATAAATTTGTCGGCAATTCAAAGAATCCTGCACGATCCCGCCCGGATTAATTATAATTGTTTTAGATATGAATATTTATAGTTTACAAATAATTTTAAAACATTTTGAATTGAAATGTTAAAATAATTTGGTCAAGTTAAATATTTAATGTTTGTATATTAATATGGACTTACTTTCTTGACTTTTAGTTGAATCTGAATCTGAGATTTTTATTTTTGGTTAACTCGCATTTTCAGTGAGATGTGTATCTCTGGAAGTGTCTCAGAAGTATAATTTTTAAAGCTTCTTTTGCTTCAGAGCAATCACCTTGATATTCACTTCGGCATATTAGTAAAATAAAATTAAGATGATTTTTTGCTTCAACAGTTTGTGCAATTATTAATTTAGCAATTGCAGCCAAGTATCAATTTCTCACACTCCTGTGCGTGCCCTTCAAAAAGTCGGCATAGACTAGCCCGTTGCCCGCTTCGGTGCCGCTCAGAAGGCCGCCCGGTCGGCTTGCGCCCGCCACCAGATCCACGTCTCGTCTTAACCCGTTTTTGCCCGAGTTTTTTATTTTGAATATTTTGACCAAATATATGTTTTAAAATGTTGATGTAGCTTCAGTAATGATGGAAAAAAATATATTGTTCGAATACCTCACACCATTTCGGTAAAATGCCTTGTTCCCAAATGGGAACACCAGGAGCGAATGGGGTCGTATACAATTTTCTCGTTTGTGTTCACCAGGACACTAAAGATTTTCGAAATTGCCGCAAATGTCATTTGTTTTAGGTAAATGTTTCAGGAATATTTTCTCGTTTGTGTTCACCAGGACACTGATTTTTATCAGAAACAAAAAATAAAATCAAACCTGAAATACATTTTTTTAGAAATAATTACACAATGAAGAACACAAGTGAAGCAAATGTTTTTGATGTGAAATGTTTTATTTGGTATGATATTCTTTGAAACAATGCCCATGTAAGTTTACTTTGCATTTTTCGCACGATTTTCTGGAATTTTTTTTGCAAATGGCACATCTGTTTTGTTTTGCTGCATCCACCAACCAGTGATCCTTCAAGTCAAATCTCACTGTTGATATGGTTCTTTTTAGTAGAGGTTTTGAAGTTTTAGGCCGACCGCCCGATGACGGAGGTACAGCATATTTCTGCAAGTAAGTTTGAGTTATGTGTCTTCTAAACGCCAAGCTGTCCAAAACTGGATTGTTTTTCCTTTTCTGTAAAGTTGCCAAGCATTCTGCACAGACGTATCTATACAGAATACAAATATTGGCCACCACCATTTTTTGATCGAATGGATACTCTGTAATTAGAAATATTCTCGTCCATTCGATCGACTCCGCCCATATATTTGTTATAGCAAGAAATTACATGAGGCTGAGGTACAATAATTTTTTTCTTTTCCTTTTGAGACCACCTACTTGCTTCAGTAATCGGAAATATAGTGTCACAGTTGCTTACCACATGGACTGGACGATTGTCATTCCACACTACTACAGCACATCCTGAATTTATTTCTGAACTGTAGTCAATTGCACCCCGTTTTTGTTTCTCAATACTTTTGTTTTGTGCCAAGAGGCATTTTCCTATTCTGTTAGACATTATTGTACCAGTATAACCAATGCCCATTTCTTTCAGTTTGGCAGCCAGCGGAAGAGACGAAAAAAATCTGTCTGCGTATATTTTGTATGGAGCTTTTGGTAGCTTGTCAATCAATTTGAGGACGACATGCTCACCCAAACTGACGTTCCGCGGCCTGTCCTTGTCTTTTCCTCCGTATGGGTAGAATTGCAGCAGATAACCTAAGGGCTCACAGATGCACCACATCTTGTAGCCAAACCTTATTGGCTTTCCTTCAAGAACTGCTTTGCTCCATGCTTGCCATAGTACGGAACCATACTTTCATCAATTGATAATGTTTCTATCAAGTGCGCGTGGTTCAGAAACCTTTCATTCAAAAAGTAATCAGAGGTGTTAATTTAGAGAATTTATCTCCTTTATCAAGATTAGAATTATCAGCGCAATGAGAATACTTTTTTAGAATTTCAAATCTATTTCTCCTCATAGCGTTACTAACATAGGTATTGTACGTCTCACTGTCTGTCTCCCATAACATTCTCCATCTTGGAACAGTCAAATAACCTGAAAGAATCAGAATTCCAATATAACATTTGAGCTCCTCACAACTGGTTTCAAAGAGTGGTCACCTTTCTGTGATGCATAAAGGAAAACATGTCACAAAGAAATTTCATAACAGTGTCATCAAAAAATAATTCAAAACATTGCACTGGATCTGACGGTATATCATTGAACTGTAATTCTGGAAAGGGTTCAAAAGTAGGATTTATATCTTCCTTCTTCCACTTTTGATTCATAATTTTCTTAGATTCTGCATTTCTATTGTCTGAATTTGAGGAAAAACACTGTCTGCAATCGGTATTTCAATATCATTATCTTCTAGATCATCACTTCCAATGTACCTTGTACCACTCATTGTCTGGATTCGCGCTTCTGCATTAGCTTGCAACTGTCTACCTGAAAGATTATTAGCAGTTGTACCTTCTTCATCACCACTGTCCCCTTCAGTATCTGCTCCGTCATCTGGTGGAAATAAATACACATCTGCCTCTGAAAACTCTTCTTCGTCCAGTAAAGAAAGGACTTCTTCCGCCGTTAGCCTCCTATAAAAATTCGAATATTGTACCATAGTAAAAAATTCTCGCAGTACGGGACGGTACTACACAAAGAGCTCTATGATCCTGGTGTTCCCAAAGGGAACAACGAAAATAAAATGCTAATAACTTTGTAATAAAACGTAAATAATTTTTCATACTTCTCAAATAGTATTATTCATATTTACCAAACATATTAAAAACATTATTGTTAAAATATAAAGTTATGCAAATCTTTTATACTTACGATCTCGAAATCATGTGTGCAGAAAAAAATACTGCGAACTATATGCACCAATACTTCTCGCTCAAATGAACATTCAGTTGCAACTAACAATCCAACGGATACCGATAAGTTTCAGCTACTGTTAGATAAAGGTCAGATAGGCCAACAATCACCCGGAAGCAAAATATTATAGAGAAAGCATTCGATTACAGTCTGTTCCCATTTGGGAACACCGGGAAAAAACGGGTTAATGTAGCCCGCCTATCTTGCGACACGAGTACGCGTATTGCCCAGTCTCTCTGCGTGTGTTACCTGGCGTGTCGTTTAACTAATGCTTTATAAAATTCGCACAGTTCTGCAGTCGCGGCCACTATTCTGCCCCGTCCTAAATTTTCAGAGTTCTTACAACCGTCTTATACAGTGTTCTACTCAACGCTAGAAGGACCGGGATTTCGTTCTATTTTCTACGCCGCAGCGCATTTCCCCCAGTAACGGCGGGGTTCCGTGGTGCAAAACTGATTTGCCCAGCGTGTAGCACAATTCTTCCACGCATGGGTAACGAGATTCCCTCGCCCAATGGAATCCACTTCTGCCAACCCACTGCCGAGGCAGCGGACTTGGAAAAATTAGGAAGCGGGCCAGCAGCGCTGGACGGGACTTGGCGGCTAGAGGAGCCCCCAGGGAAAACCACGCGGAGGTGCCCCACAGGCCTAACACTTGGAGTGCACACGAACCATCTGATCCGATGCATCGACTCCGCCTTTGGTTTTATTCAACGACTTAGAATGTACAACATAGACTGGCTGAGGCGGCGCCATCTTTGCAGCAAATTGAATGACGAGCCGCCATGTTTTAAACAGTCAAACCCGGTCGGAGCCCGGGTGGTTGCGCGTAGAAAGCCTATTGCAATGAGTTTCACGACTAGTAACAAATCATTTAAAAATTGTCGTAAGTTAACGAATTGAGAAATTAAAAAAAAAAAATTTCTTCCTTAACCGGGCGTTGTAATAAATAAAAACAAAACCTCTTGCACGACTGCTGATATTAACGTACAATACTTACAGCAAACGATGTCATGTTCGTGAGAATGAAGGAAGAGGGTTTGAAAGAAATGTTCATAATTGTTTTCAGTAAACACTTTAATATTCTACTGTCCTTTGAATTGTATTAGTTTTGTAAACATTTGTCTTAAATGTTTTCCCCTTATGTCGAAGGATTTTGTCTTGCACAAGTGGTTCATTCTGCAACTGAAGTAATGTTTGAGAATCAGTTTCACTAATGAAACATAGTGAGATTCTTCTCCAAATTCTGTTGCAGTTATTACGTGGTCACTCTGTACAAATAAAGAATGCCCTACAAGTTGCAAAATTTGAGTTTGAAATTTCAATACGACATTCTTTGGACATTTGAGTAGCAAATGTTCCTCGCTTCTAAAAAAAACTTCTCCCCAACCTGTAGAAGCCTTACATCAGAAGGGTTTATTAAACTTTCACATCTCTTATTTTAATTAAACCCCTTTTCTCAGCAGTTTTTGGTGCAAATAATGAGAGAATGCATTCAGTGCAAGATACTTTTTTCGTAACTTGTCTGACCTGCAGTATACACAACAATATTACCAGTAAATAAATTAAGTGGTTCATATTGTTGAACATAGTCATGATCAAAATTAACAATGTCACTATTACCACTAATACCAGGCAAAAAAAAACGTCTGTCTGGCACCAACATAGTTTCATCTCCTGGAGCACAGTTGGCATTTTGGGAACCTTCAACTTGTACAATCAAACATTTTCTATATGGCGCTTTAAAATGAAAAGCATTCGGGTTGTTTCGGTTTCCTCCTCTGCTGCGAATGCTTGAGAAGAATAACTCCAAATGATCCTGACTAGTTCTACGGGTCAGCAAATGATTTAAATCACCACATCGGATCGGAGTATGTGGTATCAACTGTGTGAGAGGTATTTCGTAATGTTTCCTTGAATGTTCTGCTGATGTGGTAATTCAATGGGATATCGTTCTCTCACTAAGTTTAGCACCTGAAGATGTAACAAAACGAGTTACGAAACGTTGTGAAATTACTGAATAAATGATTGTCATAAAAAACGTTGGATACTTTTATTTGTATTCATAATTTCAAGAAATCTCTTTCTTGACATCGAATTCGAAAATATATTTATACCATAATCTTGTGACCAGCAAATTTTTAGAGGTAGGTGTCTGTGACCGAAAGCTCTTCGGGCATAAATCAATGCAAGAAATATCAATAATTCATCTTTTGATAACATCCAATGTGGATGAGTAATTTGAGCTTTCTTTATTGTACATTTCAAAATAGTTTTCAAAAATGTATCGTTTATCAGCAATCTCAAGGCGCTGAGGGGAGAATCTTGAGCTATATTTCTCTGTGCGTGTTTAGTAGGTCCCGGTGCAACACGGAGAATATTATGCGACACGTTTGCCCTGAACATAAGGATCAAGTAAACTCACCCATTGAGTTCCGTCTGCTGCTTTTCCTATATCCTGAAGAATACTGGAAATTTCTTCTTCAACTTCTTCATTAGAATCTATATCACAGTCAGAATCCGAAGAAATACCCGTGATTTCGTTATTCTTGTCATTTTCTTCATCAGAAATGTCTCCATCGCTTTCACTGCCACCTTCACTGTCTACTTCAGGAATATTTTGAAGTTCTCGAAGTATTTCTTTTGGCCTCTGTAATAACTACTGTTGATTCGAAAAGAACAGGATGTACCCGGCGATATCTGACGGATCGCTATCATCACGCATCGAATTTCAAGAAGGCAAAGGAAGGTCTTATCAGTTTGAAAACAAGAGCTATAATACTTCCTCCTGGAAAAAATAATTTGAGACAAAAACTGTGATAGCAAGACAACAAAGTATACTGTCAATATGACACATTACGGTCCTTGTAGGTATATCCAATATTTTTTCCATTTCTATGAAACTCACAGAAGTGGGCTTTACAACACGTAAAGTTCGTGCACTATAGAAAGCACTTACAAAGAATCAGTTTTCTAACTTTTAAAACTCTAGCACAACGTTGTAGTATGTCCCACAAATGTGTCATTTTGACAGACCCGGTCCTTCTAGTGTTAAATCACGTAGCCTCATTACTATATCACTTCTTCCACTTCCTAACGCCTCAATATCTACTACGGCTTCTCTCCAACAACTACCCCGCTATCTTACTCGACCTCTCACCTCGGCGTCTCACACAAGAAAGCCTTTTTTTTTTCGCTGCTCCGCTGTTTAAATAGTGACGTCGCGGTGCAACCCTGCAGCGCTGCCCATAATGCGGAAGTACACCGCCGCCGCGCTTCAGGCCGCAACTAATAGGTAATGCCTTTTGCGATCTGTAATCGGCTTTCTGGTATTCCTTCGAACTTCACATCTCCGCCGATGTTGCGTGGGCGTTGTGGGGTTTGTGGCGAGGCCTCAAACGTCACAATATATATTATTTGAAATTTTGTTTCCATTTGAATTCTTGTTTTTATGGATTTCGTTTCATTACAATTTTCAGTAATCCATTCCCCTAGGTATTTAAATTCTTTAACGAGGAATACTTAGTTATACTTCATGCAATACTATTAATAAATCTCGTGTTTTATCCAGGTAATCTGGACAGTACTCAGAGCCTTCTTGCAGACGAAATTTGGAAATTGGTCTTATGGTTGATGTAAGCTGGTACTCCCCTGAAAAATAAACACATTTTGTTGAACCAGATGTTTGTTACCTTATAGTCTCCTTTCAGGTTGGTATGGGGTTTCGCTGCGAATGCCCGATCCGCGTGTTGAATAAATTAAGTGGTGGTATGACGCATAATACCGTCATAGATGTTTTTCTTCAATTGATTATGGTTCTCTCATTTGGTTGAAACGATCAAACACATCATGATTATATTTTTGTACAGCGGCAGGACAAAGCAAGGTGATTTTCGTCCCATGCTTTTTCTTTTTTTCAATTTGAAATAAAATTGGTTTGTCGTCTTGCTACTTCACTGCTGCAATTCCGTCTTTTACTTTGAACTCTGAATTCCCTTAGCTCCAACTTGGATTCATCTCTTAGCATTTGAGGAGGCAACTCTTTCCTGTTTACTCTCACTGTTCGTACTGAACAAAATTTTCTTTATTATTTTTCATTTATTTTGCGAATTTGCATTAGTCTGTAAGGAGTGAAAAATTATCAAATGCTGCAAGACATGTGTAATTTCTGTCAGAAGAGTTTATCACAATTTCACACATCATGCTATTAGGATCGACTGATTCTGTCTCCCAGTAAAGGCCTTTCGCACTTAACTTTTGAATAGATTTGCACCGAGTTTTACATAACGTTGTACCACGGCGCAGGATTCCTTATTCTTTCTTAAGGTAGTGTTTAGACTGTATTTATGATGAAAAGAGCTTATAGAAAGCAAGCAAAGCTTTCTGAATTGATCGCATAATCCAAAACACTTTTACATGGAGTTCTTCCTCAGTATCAATGATTTGAGTACTCCCTAAGGCAGGCTTGCACAAGCGCCCCACCGCCGCGCCCCACGAAAGCGGTGGCAGCCCTTCCGCGCCCCACCGGCTTCTCGTGACTTTCACTTTTGGGGCAAGTGACCGCTGCCCGAGCCCTAGGGGGGAGGAACGCCCTGTAGCTCTTAAGACGGAAATGCGTTAAGTTGAATTTGACAACTAAAGACTTGAAATAACAGATGTAGTTTCTGGAGAGGGGAGGTTTAATTTTCTATACTGTTATTTCAGATTAAATTGTTGAACAACTCCCACACATTTCATGGACAATCTTTAGCGTTGCAACTGATTTTGAAAATATTTGTTATTTAAATAACAAGAACAGAATCTTTAACGATCTATCATTGTTGTTAATAATTATACTTTATAAATTTAACCCAGGAATATCTTGTTGTAATACACTTGACCATACATTTCAAAATGTTTCAATGCTAATAATTTTATTTATATAAGGAAGAAAATAGAAACATTGTTTGAGACAATGATAAAGAGAACAAAGAATTTTGAGAAACACAAGCATATCGTTTTATTGAATAAAAGTCACATTAAGTTTCACTTTTTTTTAGAGAAATGATCGAATCAATATTTGGCGAGAGTGTTTGTGTCACTGCCACTCGCAGTGTCGACTGCAGATGTGACAGTGTCATTCGGCCTCTGAATTTGGTTTTTTGTAAGTTCATGCAAGAGAAAAACTGCTCACAAATATAAGTTGAGCCGAACATTGATAGTACCGTGCAGCTGCGGCACGAATTTTTGGATACATGTCCTTACTGATTCCAGCATAAAATTCTTCCTTACTTTTCTATCGAACACGTCTCTCATAGTTGAATCGCATTGAAGATCAATACATTCCATTTGAAGTTCATCCGACACTTCTTCAATAGGTACAGAGAAGGGCGCTGTAAAAAGTCGGAAATCACTTCTAAGAGCAGTGAAATCTGCAAATCGTTGCACGAATTCTTCCTTAATTTTTCAATTTCCTCTGAGTACATCTGCATTCGATGATATGCTTCTTTCTTTAGAGAATTTACAGCAGGAAAATGTTTACAATCTTTTTGTTTTAATTGAAAACTCCATAACTGTAATTTTCTGAGGAACGCTTCGATACGATCAAACAGGTTTGTAATTAGTTCATTCCTTCCTTGCAGTTGGATATTCAAATTATTTAAGTGAGAAAAAATATCACTCATGAAAGCTAAATCGCACCCAGTTTGTATCGTTCAACTCAGGCACATGGTTATTTTTCTTTCAAGAACATTGATATTTCATTTCGTAGTTCAAATACTACTTTTAGGACTTTCCCCCGACTCAGCCATCGGACCTCAGAGTGATACGGCAAGTCCTTGAATGAAGCGTCACAAGCTTCCAGAAGTTCGGAAAATTGCCGGTGGTTTAGACTGCGACTTCTTATAAAATTCACACATTTCACAACAACATTCATTACATTCCTAAATTTAATGTTTTGGCACAGAGTGATTCCAAATGCAAAATACAATGGATGAACGGTACAGGACTACAACCCATCGCAGTTAACTTTTCAGTGACGCGACCAGCAAATCCTGACGTTTCCTGTCATCGCCGGAGCACCATCCGTCGTCACACTTGTTAATTTATCCAGAGGAAGGTTAAATTCTTCCATACAAGACACAACGGCAGAAAAATGTCTTCACCTTTCGCTGTACCTCGGAGGGGAATTAATGATAATAATTCTTCTGTGATGGCAAGGTTATCACTAACACCCCTAATAAAAATTGCTAGTTGCGCAATGTCCTGAATGTCAGTACTTTCGTCCAGTGCCAAAGAAAATACAATAAAATCATTTATCCGATCCTTCAATTGATGTTTCAAATCTGTAGCCATGTCATCAATTCTTCTTGCGATTGTGGTACGTGACAAGCAAACAGTGTTGAGTGTGCTTACCACATCAGGACACAAAATGTTAGTAACGTCAATGAGGCACTGTTTAATAAATTCTCCTTCCCGAAATGGTTTTGAAGCCTTTGCTACGTTCACTGCTACGGCGTAACTGGCTCTTAGAGCTGCATCACTGTCTTCGTTTGCTTTATTTCGCTGAAAAAGATATGAAATGACTGTCAGCTAGCTAAAATTATTATTCACACAACGATTCTCATGCACACTATTGGCAACGTAAAGAACAATGACACAGGAAAAAAATTAAAAAATAAATATATTTTACGTGTTATTTAAAATTTAATTTTAAAAATAATTTATAAATAAATAATTTTTTTGATATTAATTTAATTTAAAATGTATACAGGCATCAGAAATTGCAAGAAGAATAAAGCTTACTTACTTTTAGTGCTTCACGAAGTTCTTCTATCAAATTCTCTCGGTCATTGCCTGACGTGTTGTGGTATTCCTCATGGGTATTGTAGTGTCGTCGTACAGCTGTTACTTTTTTCTCCGACACTATCTTCTGACATACGAGACACGTTGCTGCTCCATTTCTCTCCGTGAATAAAAATTCGTGCTCCCAGTTAGCATTGAACCGACGATTCGCAACTACTCGATTTCGTTCGGGACCTGCCATGATTTGCACACCCTCAGTTCAACCTTGCGACTGACTATTTATGAATGAAAAATCTTAAGAGTAGAAAAGTGAAGGGACAGCTCGGGTAGTGACGGGAAGTCGGGGATTATGCCAACTTTCCTGGTTCTCGTGGGGCGTGGGGCGCGGGCTTGCCAGCGTCCCACGAAGGGGCTGAAATGGGGCGCTTGTGCACCTCTGCCCTAAGGTATCACGATCGAAGAATACCTTAAATCTTGTTTCCAGGCTCTATGCATGAAATGAACTCGATTTCACTTGGATTATAGTATTTTTCTTATTGTGTGGTAATGCATAAAGTACATTGCTCATCAGAAATTATATAAATTTTTAAAGTAAATAATTAGCTCATAATTGAGTCATACTACAACAATGCAATTCCTGAAGTGAGATGTTATTTTGCTTAGAAAATGTATTGAAGAAATGAATCCAACTGTGTATTATATCTAATTACGATTCTCAAGATACAATTGTTACGGATTTTTGCTCGGCCCGGTGTTCAACAATTGACTGCAATCGCCATCATTTGCGCATGCGCAGATTTACAAAAGTGATTTGAAACTCGAACTGCGCGTGCGCAGGTCGAGTGCACTGTCGATTGCTGTTTCGCTTCGCCGTGCAAAACTCCCCTTGTCTGCTGAGAACTGTGTGGTAATGTTTCAGCTCATTGAACGTTATACCTAAGTGTGCAAGGTTTGTAAAAAACGTATCGGGATTTTTTTTGTGGCACGACAACGCGCTGGCTCGGTGGTGAGTGGTCTCTTGTTCGCCAAGTGCCAGTCGCCGGCGAGCGTTGGTTCAGGCTCGATCCTGTGAATGCTGGACTCCCGTCGAGTGACTTGATGTAAGCGTTAAGTGCAGCGAACGATTGAACAGGATTGTGTGGATTTTGTGTTTTGGGGAAATCCGCTTCGGGGACGTTGATTCGCAAAGTGTTCGAGGATGAATGGTGCCACAGACTGCAGCTTCTAAGTGGCGCGAGCTCTCCAAAGATGGCCGAACTCCTCGTTGGACGGCCGTCAACGGCAACGTGTGCGCGTGTCTGCAGGATCCAATTGGCGCTGATAAGATGGCGGTGCACCTCGTCACCGAGAATTCGGCATTTCCAACGATCTGTGCCCAACTCGTCCCGAAGGTCTTCTCGGTCGACTAAAAGCAGAGCAGTGTGTGCGCTTGCGAAAACCTTTCGATCTAGTCTTTTGGGACAACGGAATGTGGGACGATACATAGATGTTCTAATACGTCCCGGAAACAAAATGGCAGAATTACAGATCTGCGCAACACGTCATCCAGAAAAGCTCTAATGAACAAATGAGCGTGAAAACCTTACTCGTTGGGTACTTCGACTCCGTGTGGTGGACCACTACAAATTGGTCCCTGAGGGGCGGACGGTGAATGTTCTTGTTGTGATACATAGAATAGCTAAAACGACTGAAGAACTTTTGAATTACTTCTTGGCTCTCCGGCCTCTCAGCCCACTACGCAGCGTCTCCCGGACAGCCAGGCAGTCATGGACTCGAGGCGCGGAAGCTTACGCGTACAATCTTTTGAATTGAAAATTGCTCCAGACTGCGCCCAGCCACATCTGCTTCAAAATAAAGACTATCTGGCCAAAAGGGATCATTCCGCAACCCCCTTACAGACTGTCTTCAACACCAGCAGACCATGCCCTGTTCCCAAAAGTGAAATCCTTCCGCAAAGGACACCGCCATGTGACCCATGCCGTCAAAGAAGCTTGGCTACCTATCCGCCTACCATTGAGCCCCACGAGATGTGGAAAAGCCGCGGGCAAAAATTGTGTCGACGCTCAAGGGGTTGAAGCAGTGTCTGACATATTTTTCCGAAACTTATCCCGATACTTTTTATACAAACCTTGTATTTAAAAAACTTAAATGTGTAAAAACCTTAAAATGTGTAAAAAAAATGTAAAAACCTTAATCATTGCTGATAACTGAGAGTTCCTGTAACATAATTTTTTCAAGTTATTTGTTATGCGGCATTTATAATTGCCACGAAGATTGTCGAAATATTTTTGAGAATATACGAACGTCTGTTTCTGTTTTTAAATGTTTTTTCTGTACGGTCTATAAACTACGAAGTCATTAACGTCTTAAATAGTTTACATTTTTTGCAACTTTTCCGTTTTGGATATCACAGGTTTACATGTTAGTTGTAAGTTGTATACAACGCTAAATGACAATTCAGATTGTTACAATTTGCTGTTTAGAATTTGTTAACTAATTTCAAGTATTGACAAACAATAATTTTCTTTGTATTTCTTGTGAACATTACTTTTTAAATTTCAAATTTATAACAAAAAATAAGATATTTTGTATTTCCTACATTAGGTCAATAAAAATGTTTGAATAGCTATTCTTACGAATAGTTTTTTTCTTTTAATCCTTTTTTTTTCCAATTTTAATTTGATTACATTCAGTTCATATCCAGTCATTTACTCTTTTCTCTGTTCTGGTTATAATAAAACACCGTTTGAAGCCTTTGCTGATTGTCCGGTAATGATTTTTTTCCTCCAGAAATCAATGAATTTATGAAATGCATCGACCACTGCTGGAATATATGTATGATCCGTGTGAATAAGCTGATTAGTCATGAAAACGTAATTTTACAGGAGATCAAAAAACATCTTTCAACTGAAATAAATCGGGTATCAATGATATTCAAACAAAACTATTTGTGTGTACTGATCGTTTGAATATCATTAATCCCTGATTTATGTTATCAGCTGAAAGTTGTTTTTTGCTCTTTTGTAAAGTTAAATTTCCATGACTTACCAGCTTATTCACAAAGGTCAAAGATATAAGCACTGTGCTTAACCCTGTAGCTCCACACAATGTTTTAGTTACTGCACACTGGAACACAGATTTTTGTTACAAAAAATCAGAAAGTTATGAATGATTCAAAAGTGTGTTGTTTTTTCAAAGAATGCTAGAAAACAAGAAAATACACAAAATGGGAATTAGAAAATAA
Source organism: Teleogryllus oceanicus (assembly GCA_964035755.1). Taxonomy (NCBI): domain Eukaryota; kingdom Metazoa; phylum Arthropoda; class Insecta; order Orthoptera; family Gryllidae; genus Teleogryllus; species Teleogryllus oceanicus. The sequence goes on along the minus strand of CAXIVR010000010.1, from coordinate 101,533,489 downwards.
AACGTAATTTTTTAACGTATAACTTTCAGATTCAGATAAATTTCATTCAGTTCAGAATGTTTACAAACACCAATTGACGTCACGTCACACAATGTAGATGAAATGAAACTAATTTCAATTCTCATTGTCACATCGGATAAGCATTACTAGAATACTATTTATATTTAATTAATCGATCAGAATAATGAGACTACTCGCTGAGTTCCAGTAGACTGGTTGCACCATTGTAGAATTAGCTTCTTTTATTGGCACCAACTGAAAGCGTAACAAGCATGAGGGCAAACTAACTTTAATTCAAATTTACGTAAAACCCACAGGGGACTGTCAGAATTTCCACTCGGTGTGAATTTGAAATGCTGGGGTCCAGTGCAATTCTAGGATTAATGAGAAATAAAAGATCACTTTATAACATTTAACGAAAATATCTAAGTCTTTTAATTCTTTTGAAAATATACGAGAGTCAAACAGAAATGCCTTTTATTATTTTCTATTTAATTAAAATTAGTTACGAGATAAATTGGATTTGCCACGAATTCTCAAACCTACCATCCACCGTAGTAGTAACTTTCTACGTCAACATGTGGCAGCACGGGAGTCGTTTGCAAAATGGCTGACATCGTCAGGGGCGCCCAAAGAAACCCACGGACCTGGGGCTGTTGATCTTCACAACCCCCTCCCCCGCTTTTTTTATAACAAAATTCCTTTTCCTCCAATTCATAAACAAAACCCTTTATTTCTCCATGCGTGAGAAATAATGTATAGCTTTTAATTTGGTTTAGATGTATTTTTAACTTTTGAAAGACAAAAGATTCACGGTCCGGGGCAAGTTCCCTATTTAGTGGCCCTGCTCATCGATGTTCGTAAGAGACAGCATTGTGAGATCGAATTCTTGGGTCAGAACGTGAAATCCCCATTCGTATTCAGGAAGGACTGAAAAATGTGTACGTGATGCAACCGTGGATGCCAGCACGGTTATACAGGTGAATTCGATCGGGACGAGACTGGATGGATGGCAAATCTCTAGACCTTTCTTCCACTTTCCAAAGCGGCATTCACTGTTGGGGGGAAAATCGTTATGGAAAACAAATTATTTACTGTGAAAAGTATTCAAAGTTCGCCCTACAAACGTATCCTTTCGGCCTCGCAGAAGTGCTTTGTACACCTAAGTGTTTCTGGTTGGCTATTGAAGCAGGGTGCACTCAGCAGTACTACACTAGTGAGCACTACACAAAACAACCAAATTCGAATGCCAGCAGAGACATCTCTTGAAACAGGGAATGAGGTAGTTCTTACTTCCAGTGGACTTCGAATAAAACAAGTAATTTCCCATTGCGCATCTGCGTGCGCCTACACAGCTTCAATTTTAATATGACCCCAGGGCAGACTTACCGCCGAGGAGGCAATGCAATAAGTTCTTATTTGCAATGGTCTATTGCCAGAAAAGGAAGTAATTTCCTACAGGACATTTGCTTGCTCCCCCCAAAACGTCCATTTTTGTATGACCCCAGAAGAGGCATTTCATCAAGCAGGCAGTAAGGTAAGTTCTTAATTGCAGAGGGTCAGTAAAGCGAGTAATTTCCTATTGCACATAAGGGAATGAGGTAAGTTCTTAAACTTTCTAGACAACTGCTTATTCAGTAAAGGGAAAGAATTGTAAAGTTGCATGGAAAAAGGCTTAGTTTTGACAAAACTTCTTACTGCCGTTTCCAGCTCACGCGACATTTTCTTCAGTGCAGTAAATTACTTCCCCCAACTCATACATTTAGAATCCATGTTCGATGAGTCATTAATATCGAAAAATCAGAGTTTTGTGCGGGAGAGACGGAATAAACTTCTTTTTAAATATATATCATTTCCAGAAATTGGGAAGTAAATTAATAGCACCCATGAAAAATGACAAAATTTGATATTCTACAACTGCATGAAGAAGGTAAAATTGTTTGCTTCCGTCCCATTTCATACAGCCCTGAGGATGGAAATAGATTTTCTGAAACGTTGGGAATCTACCATGCTGAAAATTCTTTTTATTTCTGCTGACCAAGTCCCGGTAACCTGCCTTCAAAGTATAAAGAAATGGTACACGGAATGACTTTCGTTATTATACAGAATTAGTAAAAACTATATATTTTTTTTAATATTCACAAATGACAAGTCATGGGATACCTCATAATTAGGGAACGGATTTTATTGTAATAAAAAATAAAAATATGTACATAATATGTATTTATTTTTTCAAAAATATGTAGGAAAACATTTTTAAAATGTAAAATAAAAATTGAAGTTAAGAGTTAAAAATTGTTAGATACAACACGCATTTTCAAGTTTTCAAAGAGAAAATGTCGTCGATCAGATCTCAAAATCGATTAGTAGCGGCTGAAGGAACGTTTCACATCTACAGAAGAAATTGAAGCATATTTAACGCTGATATGTCCGTTGGGTTCAGTTCTATTTCCAGTGTTGAGGTGTCTTTTCCTCCGCTAAGAATGTTGACAATGATTTTCGTGTCTTTCCAGCCTGGATTTTTCTCCAATGAATCTTGTAACTTCGTTTTCATTTTTTCTGTGCTTTCACCTGTTATGTCTTTTAATTTTGCTAATGCGCAGTTAATAACTTCAATACAAGCAGCTAGTGGTATGTTCTGAGATTCAAGCTTTGCAATAGCATTTAGGAAAAAAATTGCATTTGCGGAAATGAAAGCCAAAGTATCTCAGACTATAGTCATAAATCAAAGATTTTGCTTTTTGTAGTGCCGCAGATGACTCGGAGTCCAGCTTCATAAGAATATCTTTTATTTGCTGAAGTTTTCACAATAATATCTAGATGCTTCTAACCATGTGCCCCATCTTGTAATTACCGGCTGTGGAGGCAAATTCAGTTCGGGATAACTGTCTTTAAACATTTTAACTCTGCATGGTGCTTTCAAAAATACTTTTTTAATAGTCCATATCAAAGAATCGACATCAGGAAATTGACGTTTTCAAAGAGATGTCGAATAGTTTCTGCCAGTCGATGAAGAGCATGTACTACGCACGTAAGATAAATCATCTTTGGGTAGAACACTATTAATGCACTCCCCGCTTTCACCCTGTAAGGAGCAGCATCGGCTAAAAACAACACGTTTTCATGCATGATACCACTTGGCCACTGCAGACTCGAGTCATTGAAATCTGGCAATTGTAGCGTGGTTGCATCTTCCTTCAACGTCAGTAGTTTCATCAATTGAAACCCAGTTCTTACTAGTTTTTATTTCCTCTCATATTTTAGACAGTTTCCAAATAAATAGTTTTCATGTAATTTTTTTCTGGGTGTGCTTTCATCCGGAATTTGTTTGTCAGTGTATTTTTCTAATAAGCTCTTGAACTCAGGGTCGCTGACTTTGTAAATGGGAATATCGGCTCTAACCAATGCACGACACAAATCTGTAAAGAAGACTGACTGACTTGATTGAACATCAGGTGAAGATGTCAGGAATGTTTGCTGAAGCTTCAATTTTCTTTCTTTGTTTTCTCTGTGTTTTGCTGCTGTGTGCTGCGTGACTTGAAACTGTTGGGAGGTTGAAACCATTTTCTCACAACATGCGCAGTACAATATACTCGAGTCACTTCTGAAGGTTTCATTAGTATACTCGCGGATGTATCTAGCCACTAACTCTTTGGATGTCGCTTCGATTTTTGGCATTGTCTTGCCCCAGTCCACACCACTCAGTAAGATTGTTATATGGTATGAAACGTAAAATATTTGAAAGTACAGTCTGTAGTTTTACAAAGAGCCGGTGCATACGTGACCAGTTGTAGTGGAGAGCAAATACTGATAGGTTCCGATTTTTGCATTTCTCAGGCAGAGAGATATCTAGGTGGGGCGCAGGAAGCGCGATAAGACTGACATTCTAAACAATGTTTGTCCGATAAATATTGTATTGCCTGTGGGTTGAATGTAGCTCGAGAAAGCATGTAATTGCTTACACTTCTGCTTCTTGACCATCCGCTATCCTACACGGTTTCTGAGAAGCAAGGGCAGAGGGTCAGGAGGACATAGACGTGCAGTGTTACATTGTTAAGTTTATCAGAAAAACAGATTCCCGGAATATTGGGAAATTCTTATTGGATTTTTTTTACAAGTAATAGTCGAATTAACGAAATATGTTAAAAATAGGGGCAAAAGGTAAAATATGTGAAAATATGTAAAATAAAAATGGTTTCAATTCATTCAGAATGTCTAGAAAACTCTAGAAAAAAATTGAAAGCACGTACCTTGTTCCTATCAAAACGTATTTACATGAAAATCCGTTCCCTACTCATAAACCTTGCCCAGCGAAGTGCAGCAACTCGACGTGGCATGGACTCGAGCAGTTGGAACTCTCCTGCAGAAATACGGGTAAGCCATATAGCCGTCCCTAATTGCGAAAGTGTTGTCGATGCAGGATTTTATGCACAGACTGACCTCTCGATTATATCCAACTATCAGAACCCGGCAGACGTCCTTCCCTCTCTTCCTTTTTCCCTATTTTTCCTTCTCTCTTACCCCTTTTGCCTCTTCCCCTCTCTTTTTACTTTCTCGTATACATACGGGAGTAATATACGTACTATAGAGAAAGTTATTCAATTCTGCGGAAAATCGATTTCAACAGAAATACGTTTTGGTTTTCCTGATAGCGAAAAAGTTGTTTTTCTCTCTGACTGCTACAAACATTTGCTTGAATCTGCATCTCCCTCTTCTGATACATATGTTATTAACCATACACACACATGGCATGACGCAAGGAATACAAATAAAAGATGACAATACAAGGAACTGATGAGAAGAAGGCTGTGCAATAAGAGAGGGCTTATGCTTGTTTGTTTACCAATTATCAGTTTTTTACATACCCCTAAACCTTGCAGGTTTTTCGACAACACTTCCACTGTTGGTTTTCATTCGCAATGACTTACAATTAGAGCTAGCATTATTTTTTACACTAGTTGCATTTGCCTCGTGTTGAATTGTGCCATCAGCATTTGCGGGATTATGTACCACTGTGTCGCAGAGTTCTCCAATAAGAATCCTATCACTCCAGAACAAGTTAAATTACATTCACCATACCCTGACAATAGAGATTTGAACATCTTTCTCGAAACGAAATTTTTTGTTGCCCAAGATCAGGACACGTATGTTGTGAAGGACTGTGCAGAAAATCTTGTATTGCCCAATTGAAAAACTAGGCCCACATAATTATTACAAATCTCTGAATTTTGTTTTGCGAAGGGACACATGTCTCGAGTCGATGTTACGTTAATACATACTCGTTAATATTTTAATTTTAAAACACTCGATCTTCAAACTTAAAAAATTGTTTTACTTCTGTAACCTCACAGTCAACATGCGCTGGAAATCAGTTGCGATTGCAGCTGCATCGAGTGACGGGGTCCCAATTCCCAGAATTAGAAGACTAACACTGCGGAATAAAACGTAAGTAACTCTTGTAACTTCCTGAAACTAAGTTTAATGAGCCTTATTTTGAAATGTATTAGGCGTAGTCTGTGGTATGTACTATGATCATCTTCAGTGCGCGTGATTCTGCTTTGATTTTCAGTCAACACTCGAGTTTTTCTATTAGTTTGGGATTGAGACAGAAAATTCCACAAAACAAAAACGGGCTAGGATTTCAAATACAGTGATCACTAGAGTCCGGATTTTTACGTAATTACGTATTGTCTTTCTACTTGGCGTCCTGAAAATTATAATCTTGGCGACTCGTCGCCGTAATAACGCAATATCCATTTTTTCGTTACTTATTTTGGTACTTGCACAAACTATTTTTACATTCTATCAATCTCCTTGATATAAATTTTTAAATGAAAAGAATTGTTCTAAAATAATCAACGTTTTTCTACATTCGTGTGTGCAGTCTTGCTCGAGGTGCGCCACTCGAAGCGGTCACAGCCACGCGCTCCAGTTGTCTCAGTGGCGGGAAGTGCGCGTCAGCGACTGGGATCATTTTTATCAATATTTCTTCTTGATTGTCAAAATATGTTTACAAATAAAAGTATCCAAAGTTTTTTATGACAATCATTTATTCAATAATTTCACAACGTTTCGTAACTCGTTTTGTTACATCTTCAGGTGCTAAACTAATGGGACACAGAAACTTAATGAGGGAACGCTATCCCATTGAATTACCACATCAGCAGAACATTTAAGAAACCATTACGAAAAACCTCACTCTCGCACAGTTGATACTACATAACTCCACCACCACATAACATAATTTATGTAGTTATTTTATTATTTTAAGAATATTAAAGAAGACTAAAACCTTGTCCTAAATAAAAACTTATATTGAAAATTTTGGATTTTTTTTTTTTTTTTTTTTTTTTTTTACAAAAATGACGTTAAGCGATACTATAAATGCGAAATTTTCACAAGGATTATTGAGTTTCCGAAAAATTTCATTTGAAGTAATTTAAAGAACTTCCACTCACAAATTCAATAATGTTTTCAAATCCATTGAAATGTGCATATCAAGGCGTGAGGGATATAGAAACTAAATTATGTGTAATTTTTGAAAAGACAAAAGAATATCCCAAAATGAACTTTACGTCATATTAAACAGTGCCATTAACACTATCTCACGGTGTGACCAGACGGTGAAAACGAGGCCAAAACCGCAAAAGGGTGCCAATTCATTTACTAAGTTGTATATGGGGGTTTTGGACGTCGCTGGTTTCAAATCTGATATCAAAATTACACAAAACAATATGGCGACCGATAATGTAATTAATTAAGACATACATAAGAAACAACACATACAAAACATAAGAAATTAATCATAAAACCTCAAACCGCAGATATTTGCAACAAACCTTTCTTATATTTATAACTTATTGAATTAATCTATTCATTTATATGAGTTATAGATCGTTACACATTTCATATTAGTTACAAATCTCTTCAACAGAACTCTTTGTATATTTCACAATGGCAATGTTACTTGGTGAGATGCACATGAATATAAGAAATTATTTATAAATCCAGAAACCGCAGATTGTTGCAATAGAAGTTTTATTTATAATTTATAGAATTACTGTATTCGCTTGTATAAGTTATAAATCGTTATAAGCATTCATTATTTATATAAAATCTCTTGAACAGAACTCTTCGTATATTATGACACTTCCGCGGCGAGATGCACACGCACATAAGAAATTAATCATAAAACCTAAAACTGCAGAAATTGGCAATAAGTGTTTGCTTTATTTATAACTTATTTAATTACTCGATTCTGTGAATATAGTTATAAACCTGTATGCGCACTCTTTATCTTCGAACAAATTCGTGAACTAAATTCGCGATTAATTTTACTAATCCGGCTACCGCGGGGTACCTTCAAGGAAAATTGAAAAATTCTACACGATCACAGAATGAAAGTCTCGTTTGTTAATTCAAGAATTTTCGGAAGAATTAGTTAATTATCTATACAAACATATTTCGACGAACTGATAACATTCCATGCGAAATTCTTTTACCAGTGTCACGACGCATTCATTCTTTACTAACTATTCAGTAAACCTTATTTGGCAGCATCCGCGCGATAAATGCATTTTTAGAATGATGATCAACTAATCTTATAACTAAATGCAATTTAAATGAGTTATTATAAACTTTTGTTTTACTGAATTCTTTGCACGGATCACTTAATTTATCTAATGCAGCGTGTCGGAGAGATGCATGTGCTCAGAAAAACAATACTTTATAAAACTTGAATATGCCTCTGTACTCGGCCAATTCTTATTAACTTCAAAGGTAATGTAATATTCTAATGACTAATATTCATAATCTCAAGCGATTTATAAATGAGTATAAACAACCTGTAACAACTATTGTACTACAGCTTCCGGGTCAATGACCCCCATCTCGATCAGGTTTTTCGTCCAGTTTCCCTGATCCATTGAGCAAATGCTGAGATGGCCCCTTGTTTTGCTTCTAGACATAAATGTAACTTCATTTTCTGTGCACGTCTTCTAGAATTCAGTGGGAAATACAATTATTCAAATTATCGTTTCCATGTTGTCGCGGCAGGAAGTAATAAGAGCCAAAATTTATTGCTTATTTTCTTTGAAAATAGATTTTATTACATGGGAGTTTTTTTGTTTGTTTTTTTCTCCCTTTCAAAATTCAAAATGTATTGCTTATTTATCCTTGAAAATAGATTTTATTACATGGGAGTTTTTGTTTTTTTTCTCCCTTTCAAAATTCAAAATTTAAGTAGTATATGACTTAGGGATCACGAATTTTGAAAATGTGCACACAATTCACTTTTCCCCATAGCACGTCATACGCAGTTTTTAACTGTTTTTTTTTTTTTAAGTAAAATAAATAAATAAATTCACAATATTTGCCGGTAGAGAAATTGTGAATGGAATGACTGATAGTTTTAAGTCCCCGCTCAGTAATGTAGAGTGCCGCTACGAGATATACACTGTGATAGAAAATATTTCGTAAAGCGCGAATCTGCAGCGAGTCGCAGCCAAATTTTCTTTTAACTGAATGATTAATATACAAGCTAAATTGTAATTAAAATTTGCAAGTGTTATATTGCGTTGTATATTACTTTTAGGCTACTTAGGTTTTATATCACATTGCATCGAATATAAATAATCGTAATCCATATTAAATTAACATAATTTTGTTTTCCTTGCCACCAACAGGGACATCCATAATTGGAGAGCGCAGATCGCTGTCGCCTCTGAGGCTAGAAGTGACTCGTACTCCCACTGCGCGGAGCAGCTACAGGGATTATCCTTCATACTTCCACGGCAGATGTCCTCTTTCAAGTGGGATGCTCGGAAACCCCAAAAATAAATTTTAATTTTTGAGGTTTGGGCCACGTTTTCACCATATGATCACACTGTGTATCGGTTGGAAAAGTTTGAAGAAAATAATTGGAGGTTTTTTTTTTTTTTTAATGGCGTTTGAGCGTTTCTGGAAATGCGTAATTTTGAGCTCATTTTAACAAAAAAACTGTAGGGTTTTTGATCAACTTTACTTCCCATTATATAAAGCACATGTACTCATAAATACAATAACGTGAAGAAATCGCCTCTAATGTATATATTACCAACGCGAGTCACCTCACAAAAATACAATTTTGTAATTTTTGAAGAAAAAAAAAACACAATTATACACCATAACTTTACGTCATATTAAAAAGTACAATAAGCACTATCAATTGGAAAATTTCGAAGATTATATTTGGAGCCTTTTTTGAGAAAATTGCGTTTGAGCGTTTCTGAAAATGCGGGACTTTGAGGTCATTTTCACAGAAAACTGTTGTGTTTTTGATAAACTTTATTGGATATTATTTAAAGCACATGTACTCATTAATAAATTACTGTGAAGAAATTGCCTCTAAAGTATTACCGACATGAGAGACAAGTCAAAAAATTACTTTGTAATTTTTGAAATAAAGGAATAAAGCAAAAAATGACGGGTTTCTTCAATTTTGAAAAAATACGCATGGTTTAGGCGCTTTCTTCACATACACCGGACGGACGTTTTGCTTTCAATTGTTTTTTCGGCATCAGTGACCCACAGAACAGGGATTCTGGCTACACCACTTTTTAGAGGATTTTTTTCTTAATTTAGGAACTGCATTTGTCTACTTTTTCGTTAGCAGGGCCCGGCAATTAATTTTTTTCAATCGAAATTAGGCCGTTTTTTCGCGCAGAATTACATAACTTTCTCTATACTACGAATATTACTGCGTATATACGTACGTATACGAGAAAGTAAAAATGAATTGAGGCGGGTGTATGGACTCAACGCTCCCTTTCCGGGATCCGCCGTTGTTCAGTCATCTGTTTTGCCTTCTGCGAATTACGAGGAAGGCGGTACCTGAAAATGGCTTCTGTTGTTTTGAAATCACCATTTAATTTTTCTGGTTTCAAAGAAGAAATTCACTTTGTTTCGAGGGTGCTATAATTTTACATTCTTTTTCTGCGAATCTAAAAGCAAAAGTCAGTGTTTCTCCGGCTGCCTTTTGCTTCAGTGCACAACCGCGCACAACTTATTGTAAATATATACCTTTATTTTAGAGGAAAATGAACTTCCCTTCGTGAAAGAGTACCTAAATAGAACAAAAATGTTTAAAAATTATTAAACTAGGTACATGTAAACCTCCGAAGAAGAATGATAACGACGTACTAAAATAAAATCCACACTTTACCGTATTTTAACCATTACTTTGCGGCCGAGGTATACTCTTTAAACATATATGAATTAAACACACTTGTCTGTCGTTCACTTCAATTCAGTTTCATGTATTTGGCCACAAGATTTTGACAGACAGCTTATTGCAAACATCCTATTATTAATTTATATACATATTTACAGATTTTGTTAGGAAATTACAGAGTGACGTTTCGGAGAACTCATTTTTCCCTATCTTTAGGCTAGACTGGAACAATTATGACTTAATTACTGTACAATAGAATATGAGAATACTACAAAGAAATCAGAACATTACTCCGAAAAACAAACCAATTTAAAAAAGGAACCAAAGTAATATAAATATTTGCAGCAGGGCATGCAAACGTGTCTGGCATGGCCGTTGCAATATGATTAGAACCCAAAGTAAAAACTATCAGCTGACGGTTGGAAGGAGTTCCAAGAAAAAGGGGCGGTTTCAAATACGTTACAAGAAATACAAATTACAAATACCAAATGGGTTAACAAATGAAAAAAAGAAATATAAATAATGAATTTCTCAATTAATTTATAAACACGGCAAATTATAACTTTCGCAACCAACCATACATAAATATTATTTCCTTGAACAATTCCTAGTCATAAAGAGATGTGAAAGTATTAGATGTAACTTGTGTATTGAGTCAATCTGATGTTTTTATACGAAGAGTTTCCAGCACCAATCTTGAAAAATGATTTCGGTCTGAATCCAATATTTTACCATTGTAGAATCCATGGAATGTCCACTATGCAGCCTGTGTGTAATTGAAGTTTGCATATCCGAGATTTCTTAAATATTACGCATATGCTCAGATACACGTTTTTTCAGCAGAAATCGCTGGTAAACAGAGTAATTTTAAAATGAAGAAAACGGATTATCTACAAAAGGAAGTCTGAAATTGTAGTATAAAAAATGGGTTGAAACTAAAGGCGTTCATTTGGCGAATATTCTCTCTCGTTCTCGTAAGCGAGAAAAGCTGAACGATTATGGGGCCCACGAGAATCTCGTGCAACGAGAACGCATTCTCGGGAGCGAGACGACTCGATAATCTCGTAGCCAGGGCCATCAGACGAAGGGACCAGCCAACTGTCCTTCGCAGACTTTCGCTGGCTTTGGACCTCACGTCCGGGCGCAGAGCTTGGCGACACGTGATACAGCGTTGAAAATTTATCAACTTTCTTGGTATAGATCTTGTCCTTTTTAATAGCGATAAAGAATGGAGAAACGTGTCTTCTTATCCATAAATGAATCTTCCCACGCATCCCAAACTCCCTTTTTGCATGACGACTGTTTCTCAAAATACGATTCTTTGCTTAAATTTGACCGTATCACATTCGCGAAAATAATAGCCTAGTTTCCTTATTCTGCACCACAATTATAACTAAAACTATTAAAAATTGATATTAAACGCTAATATATTATTCTTACGCGAGGAAACAGAAGCGTAATGCTTAATTCAAAAGTAATGATTGAAACATGTTTATTTTACACCCATGTAATATTTAAAATATTTCATTAAGGAAAAATATTTATCGATAATTGCTTTTTACAATGTAAGCTCCCCGCCTAGCAGGGAACCCTTGCTCACATGCGATGTTAATGGCTAGTAATAATAATAATAATAATAATAATAATAATAATAATAATAATAATAATAATAATAATAATAAAATTTGCTTTTATTACAATTTTCTCAATGCAGTTAATAATGTCAAAATATATTAAACCCTTAATATAAACTAGGAAAATAACATTTTCATTTAGCCCTATTCATTAATGTATAATTAAGATTTAATTGTGAAATTAAGTAAAAGGAAATCATGTTTCAACAATAACAAAACTGGGCCTGAAAGCCTGAGCGTTCGTGATTATCTCAAGGTGTCAACGCTTCCTCAGTTCGCGGAAGGTGGGGTCGGGGAGGGAAGAAACGGTCCTGCGCCTACGGCACGGCGCATACGTTGACAGCCTCTCCACGTGCGAAATTCGAAGATAGGCTTAGGTCATCTCTCAGGTCGGATGGGAGATAGCTCGATGAAGGACACTAAGAAAAGGTTCTCTTCAATGGAATCAATAATTATTATTTCATAGTTCAACTTTTCCGAAGTTTGAGTTATGTGAGGTTTTCATTTACATACAAAGTATGCAAAACGTAAACACCGTAACACAAAACATTTACAATAATAAGAATACACTTTAATATAGTTCTTGCTGTGAGCCATCTCCTTTTATTTTTTATTAATTAATTTATTTGTTTATTTATTTCCAACTTTTCTCGTGTATGACGATATGTAATACTTCAATGTTAAGAAAGTATAAGGAAACGTTTCATTATTACGCTAGAGAGCAATTATTGTATTTAATTTAAATCAATTGATTAGGAAGAAATCCTTGCTCTATACTAAGTTTTAATCACGAGTCTCTTCCGATTCTCGGCCGGCGTGGGACTGCTTACGAGAATCTCGTGGTCTCGTTGCCTCCCGCAGAGAAAGAGAATCTCCTTGGCCTTGGCTGGGCGCTTCCCCCTCCACGACCGGCCAGCGAGAATGATTCACAGTTCGCAGGAGAACGAGAGAGAATGAATGCAGTTTTGTCCGTCTCTAGCGAAAAAGTAAAAAAGAAATAGAACTGACAATAAAAATAAACGCTAAACCTAATAACAAAATACACGCATGCAAAACCTGTGCTCGCTCGTGGCACATAGCGAAGTCGCTTGCCTTTCACCAATGAGGTCCGGGTTCGATTTCCGTCGAATCTCATGTGAACTTGGTTCCAACAAAACGAGTTTGGCCACTTCACAAGGGCTAGTCCAACCCCTGTGAAGTGTCCTAAGCCCTGCCCCTATCCTTATTCCTTCCCAATTCTGGCCGCTGGGTAGTGACAAAGGGGCGCGTACGCGGAGATGCTACCTGGCGGTCCTCATGGTGGAAATATTTCCACCATGGTGGTCCTCTTTGACAACTGACGAGACATACAGCGTCCTCTCGAATAGAGGTATAGATAATGGAGGATTACTCCGCTCTCAACGCTCGACCAGAGGCGAAGAGGCGTTGCGTCGATAAATTGAATTAAGAGCGCAACGAATAAAAAAAAAAAAGAAAGAAATATGCGTGACAGACACGCAAACACAGGCAGACAGTCGACTAAATTCCAAAGAATGCGAATACGCGCATTTTAGTTCAAATAGAATTGCATTCTGTGTAATTCGCGTCTGGGCATTTGTTTTTGAATTTTGTGCCTGAAGACCCTTAGTGAGATCGGCAGCAATTCTCGAAAAGTATTGGTTAAAGAGATTAGCCACTGTTGCCGGATCGTTCACATTTATATCGTTATATTTTAAAACAACATTCTCTACGGGTTTTCTAGTTGATTTGGTAGTATTTTTTATTATATTCCACATTGCTTTTGTTTTATTATTTGAGTTCAAAATATCCTGATCGTTTTCATGATTTTAGCATGTCTTATGACTTTTCGTAACAATGTTTTGTATTTTTTAAAGTAGATAAGGAAATCTTGAGATACGTCATGACGTTTAGAAATAAAGTAGAGAGTACGTTTATTTTACACGATGTTCTAATTCCTTTTGTGATCCAAGTATTACTTTTTCGTGAAATGTTTAATTTTCTCTTTTTAATAGGAAAGCATGCGTTAAAGAGAAATGAAAGCTTTGAGAAAAATAAATTATATTTTTCATTTGTGTCAATAGCGTTATAAACTGCCTCCCATGATTCTTTCAGCAAGTAGTCCGTAAATAGCTTTATGTTAACTGTAGTAAATGCTCTGCACATGCGTGTTTTATTTATTGTGCATTCACTAGTATCCACAAGTGTTGTAAAATCTTTGTGAAACAGAACTTGCGAGTACTTGTGATTATTAGTACTAGTCACTTGTAACCTTTGTGAAACGAGCCCGTGGTATCACAATAGAAAATTACTACAGGCTAAACACCCGACGGCGTTCGGTGACTAGCGCTGTTGTGATGCTTTTGAGAACTACGACGAGCGGATTCGACAGGCTTCCGTCGTGGTTCCGCGCGTTCAACCTTTTGGTTGGTCAACGTTCTGCCTTCTCAAAGCGCGCGGCGGAAGTCTTTCCCAACAATACCTGATTCAAACATTTTAATATTCAAAGAAACAAAAACTACAAAGTTAATTTTCATAAAGTGAAAATATTTTTCAATAGCACAAAATTCAGTAGTTTTGGATTTTCAAATCAAATGCTTGTAAGAAATGACCGAGATTAGCAAGTTGTTAAAATCATTGGTAAATAAAGAGCTATTTACTAAAAAAATAAACGTTGTAAAATTCTTTGAATCTTGAGCAATTAGCAAACTTATGAGAGATAAGCGTATCTTCTGCCCCCAGGGAAAAATAATTAATTTATTATCTGCTGACATTAAATAATGGCTTAAAGTATCACATTTGCATTGTAATGAGAAAGTAACAAGCATGTTAAATACATTTTCTCCTTGCAAACAAAGAATTCACAAGGCACAAAAATCCGTATAATTGTTTGTGCAGTGTAAAATCAGCCAATCATGTCTCAAACATTTCAATTTAAATGGATATTCATTATTCACCAAATAACAATACCCAAAAATTATATACTTTTTATCCCCTTTATCTCCACTGAGCCTTCGCAACTCTTTTTAGGTAGGTGGTCTTGTAGTATATTGCAGATTCATTGAAATTCTTCAAATGAAATCGTCAGTTTTATCATCCAATGTAATATTATGTTCCTATCAGGGGAATAAAAATCTTTGTTCCTGTAAGAAACTCCAATAAAATTCTTTTCTTTTAACATATTACTTTGGGCTTTTTACATATTGTATTATCATATCTTTTGTAATTGAGTAAATTTGGCAATTAATGCAAATTAGGAATTGCTAAAATTCTATTAAAACAATTCAAATCCATTTATTTTATTGACTGTGGGGGATTTTAAGCTACTTTCTTTATAGTCAGACTTCAATATATCAAAATATTTTTCTGTCCTCTGAAATTTACATTAAAACTTTTTTCTCTTCATTGATTGTTTTCTACTTCATCCCAAGAAAATCTCTCCATTAACATATCAAGAGTGTCTCACTCTCAAATGTCTAAAGATGGATGTAGTAAATTATGTATAGAGAGAAATCTTTCTGGCAGAGGTAGTGTGTTCAACCTTTTCAATGCAAGAATGAATTATTCTAAATGTTCCTAATTAAAGAAAAACAGCTTAAAATTAGTATGTTCAACATTGATTGATTAATTAATTTTAATATGTTCATAATTTGCATGAAACGGCTATTCAAAATCAAGGCGCTAATTCTTTTCAGTGATTACTCAGTAATGGCCAGTGTGACTAATGATGATTTTCAATACGGTGATAAATCATGTTGCATTTTATTTTATGATTTTAATTACATTCAATAATTGATTTACAAACATTTGTAGTAACAGACTTTATTTAAACAAAAGGAAAACATAAAATATATTATTTTTCTAAACATAATAGATTCTACGTATTGCTCATGAAACTTCAAAATGTTGTAACCAATAAGAAGTAAATTTTACAGGAGAGCCAAAAAGCTGGATAAGCTGTTGGAGTTTCAAGTTAGATTTTGGATTTTATGTTGGTAGTTTTATACTTTGTCGTAACAATGAATAGAAATTGATTTTTTTTAATTGTTTAAAGTTATGTGGCATACAAGATTTTCCCTAAACCTAAAACCTACTTACCTTTGCATTAAACAGAGTAAAGGATATTAGTAAGAGGGCCTCTCATCCATTTAGAAAACATATAAAAATAAAATACACAAATTACTGCTTATGAACTTACAATAGGGGTTTCATACTCACACCATTAATTCAATTGCTATTTTAAGGTTGAACACACTAAAGATTAACTTTCAATAATAGCAGAAGTAAACTGCAGGAATAAATTATTACAATAATGTATAAGAATCATTATATAAATTTAGTTGTATAAACTACATTAACATGCAGTAATTAATAAATTAGATCTAATAACCTTTAGAATGTAAGAAAATAAGATAGTAAAATCTTTCAATGAACATAACTTTATTCACATTTTTAAATGTACTAATTAATAATAACAATGGTTTTGACATTATTGAGTACAAGTGATATAACGAGACAGAGTAAATAATAGTTCCTCTTCCAATGGTAAAGTAAATTAATTACAGAATTTTAATTACTATTGCTGGCACATTGCAGCAACTTATTCAGTTCATATAGGAATTCAGCAGCAAGGGAGCACTTATGGAATGTCTTCAAGGACTTGTTGTCATCTGCTTTTATGTATTCAGGTACCTTATTGAAAACTTGTGCAGCAATGCAGTATGAATCTTTGATAAGAGAGAACTTGCTAGAGTGTGCGATGTGATAAACCTAATGTTTTCAAGGATGACAGACATATAAATCTTTGTTGCTAACCAAGTATTGATTGTTTCTAAATAAAAGTTATAATTTGTAAACAGAATGCTACAAGTGAGTTTTTCAAATTTAATGTAGTAGTCTTTCCAAGACAATATTTATTTAAATTTAAATGTGCTACTGAGACATTTCTTTCTTATGATCAATTATCTATCTAATATTTATTCTGTATCTTCCCACATTCATCCTTCAATATCATACTGTCTATGAGAATGGAATATGCCATAACAATTTGATTAGAGTGCACTAGTTTTGAGGTATCTGGAAATGTGTCCCTAACACAAATATATTGGAGGTTATTTGATCACAGAAGGTATATGCATGTTTAAAGTAATTTAGGTTTTATTAATGAATATTCCTACACATATACCTAAGGCAGTCTGTTTAACTCACAACCCTCATTATCAACTTATTCTTTTTTGTTTGGTTGATGGAAATAAGTATAAAGTTCATGAATATATTTTTGTCAATATTTTTTTAAAATTTATTCAATGACAACTAGCTTTGAAGAGTAATTAAAGAAAATGTTAAATTAATTTCTAGACGAGGGCCTATTACTTTTTGAAGTTGTCTCATTTGCAATAAAAATTACAGAAACATCAATGAAACTTTTGAATTTTGTTTAACATATCAGAAATAGCTATGGACCTGGTACACCTACAGTATCTGAAAATTAGATTTAACTTTAAATAATTAATTTTCAAAATGTCAGCAGATATCTGTACAATACTTACAACCCGACTTATGACCTTATAAGTATATTAACTCAACCCCTTATTCCATTGAGTCTAGTTTTGTTAACGGATTATTGGATTTAAGAATAAAAGAGAAATTCAAAATTCAAAATTTATTGCTTGTTTATCCTTGAAAATAGATTTTATTACATGGGAGTTTTTGTTTTTTTCTCCCTTCAAAAATTCAAAATTTAAGTAGTATATGACTTAGTGTAGGTATCACAGAATTTTGAAAATGTGCACACAATTCACTTTTCCCCATAGCACATCATACGCAGTTTTTAACTCTTTTTAAATTTTTTTTACGTAAAATAAATAAATAAATAAATAAATAAGGAGATAAATTAATTAGATAAAAAGTAGGGCAGGCCAACACAAGAATGACAATGTATTTCATCTAATCCTGATGAATAACTATTTTCAAGGCACTTTCATTCATTAACTTTAGGAACATTAGTGTGATGAAGAAACATAGAATTTATACATAGTTAATGAAAATAGTATCACTCGATACTCCCTTTTCTGATAAAAACACTATGTTTGATCAAGAAAACAGCAGGGGAGGAGGGCAGTGAAAAGGTTGGAAAAGTTGGATATGCATTATTAGATTTGCACAGGCATGAACAGCCTAAAAGAAGAGGGTGGGGCATCAACTACATTTCTGGGCCCCCTTTTTCATTAAACTCTCTTCTTTTTTAACATGTCATAACTTACTAATAAATAAGATATACCATGAGATTAAAATAGAAACTATTAATACAATTAACAAATGAAATTAATTTTATATTGAACCATATTCAGGGTTGCTAGATGCTTTCCTGAGCTTCTTCCCCCAATTCTGGTTAAACAAGGGCGCAAAAGAGGAACTAAATATATTTACGGAAATAAAAACGTTATATTACGTTAGTTTACAGAACTCGTTTTCAATTTTGGGCAACATCTTCAGGTCAGAGCCAAGGCTGCTCCCCCCGCCCGTGCAGACACCGAAGAAGATTTTGAAAGATATTTTGGAACAGTCAAATGTCCATATTCCTTTTCCTATTTTGATTTTATTTGATGCATTAAATTATTAAATGTAACACTACACTGATTTCACACATTAAGCACACGACTTCAATTCCAAACGTTCCCAGCACTTCATAAAATAATAAGTAAAATAACTAATATTACTTATAAGAACGCTATTTCTATAGCAATACTATAACTATTAAATTCATTTTTTTAAATATATTTATTTCCTTTCAATTTTACACATTTTTCAGGATGATGAATAAATTTATACATAACATTTTTGGAGATGCCAGAAATTAATTCATAATTAAAGATAATTATGATTTTATTTTAATAGTAATTACGAATAAAAATTTGATTTTAATAACTATTGAATAATTTTTATAATTAATTTCATTAATGTAAATAAATTCATGAGCACATTAACAAACTACTAATTAAACACTAGTGCAATCTAACCGCAGGAGTTATATCAACAGCAAACGCAGCGCCGCTCTGACAAGAAATAAGGAATGAGAA
The DNA here is from genome assembly GCA_964035755.1 of Teleogryllus oceanicus. NCBI lineage: Eukaryota > Metazoa > Arthropoda > Insecta > Orthoptera > Gryllidae > Teleogryllus > Teleogryllus oceanicus. The sequence goes on along the minus strand of CAXIVR010000010.1, from coordinate 101,514,569 downwards.
CCAACCTCTTCATACGTGCGGAACGGACAGAGAACCGGAATCGTTGGCTCGTAATAGCTCTCAAAAGTGCCACAGTAGCGCTAGTCACCGAACGGCGTCGATTATTTTGAAACTCGAACGGCGTCGGTTGGTTATTTTGGAACGTGATCCTCTAGCCGGCCATATGGCACATATGGCATATGCATTTTTTCTGGCCTTTGGAGTAGTAACGGACATAAATGCTTTCATATATGGAGTCACGTTGCTTTGGCTTAGTGTGCAGTTCGTGTGTGTCCGATCAAGAAGACTAGAAACTTACTTAACCCTCTTGTAGCGGGCAATGTTTTGTGTTGGGTGTGCTGTTTGGTGCTCTATGCACCGCCATTTCATTGGAGTACGCGTGTTTTAACTCGCGTAAATGCAAAATACCACAAAAGACTCCACTGAGGCGGTGGGAAGAAGAGATCACGAGAATTTGGAAGCTGTATATCTGATTTCTTTGTTCCTGGACCTAGTAAGTTCAATTAGACTTGGGTGGGTACATAGGTTATGGTTTTTGGTTGAGAGGTTATAAAGTAATTTGTAATTTTAGCGCATGACTCATACACGTTTCATTTCTTAATCGCCGGGTTATCAATAAGCACACTGCGTAATCACTGTGAAATTTTGCTACAAGAACTGATGTTTCTGTTTATATTAATCTTTTCGTCTCGGTCAAAGTTTAATGTGAATAACCCACATCTGTGTATTGTGGTTCTTCACAATTTTCATTTCTTTGTAAAATTCTGTAGAACTTAGTCCTGTGAGATTTTTATTATCAGAAGATCAAAGATCTAGCTTTAGCAATCAACATAATTTTAGTTAAGATTGCACTTCATTATGGAAACAGGATTTATGAATATTGATTTTTTTTTAAAATATGAAGATGCTAACATGCTTCTATTACTTGTGTAATAGAAGTACAACTCATTTCTTTGTATGTTATTTCATTGTACTTTTTGTTATCAGGGGTGCTGCATTGGAATACTGCGTATGCATATGTTGTTCATCAGTTGCATATGCCATTCATCACTTGAATGCAGCCTTATGGCTACCAAATGGAGCAGAGAACAGTGAACATCATTTAGTGTGAGTCAGTGAGTGAAGAACAGTACAATTAACAATTTGTTGTTCAATGCTTTATTCATCTACTTTGTTCATTGAGAGGGATACTGTTTTCATATGTAGTTCAGGAAGTTAATGATTTAATGTGTGCAATTGATTGTGAGCTCATAGTGGTTAGTAAAAGCATGTTATGTGTCGAACAAAACTTACAGGTAATGGTTTATGCAGTAAAGAACAGAAAGTATTCCTAAATAAGGGTGTTTTTTTTTATTGTCAGTATGCTTTGTTTGAAATTCTGTACTTCAGTTTTTGAAACGTTGAATTTGAATATTCTCTCTCTCTCTCTAAGTTATTGTTTTTTTAATCACAAATCAAAATGGAAAATATCTTTAAGTTGATACAATAATATGATAATTGCTCATGGAAGAATTGCATATTGTGTGTACTTAAATTGGAGTTGTTTTATAAATTGATTCAGTATTACATTAATAGCACATTTCAGATTGTTTTAGAAATGTTTGGAGAAGGTTTCTTTGAAGTGGCACAATACTTCAATTATTGTAATATTTATATTAAGGTTCAGGTAGAGACGAAGACTTCTGAAATTAAAGTGATTGGATACTATTTTTCCATGAATGGATTAATGTTAATTCTTTAATAATTACTTATTCTGAAGCAATGAGAAAGGGACTCCACAATTTCCACGCCCTTTTTTGAATAGAATAAGAATAAATATGCCATTAAACCGATAAATAAAGTGTTCCTAAAATAAAAATGTTAAGTTACATATCAACCACAAATAGGGTCATCCTCAGGTACAAATCAACATGTAAAAAAGTGTAAGCGAGGTCACAATCTTCACAGAGAAAAGAAACTAGTATCATAATATTTTATATTATGGAGTAATTGTTGTAACTGACACATTTAAAAGTTACTGTATTGAAATTTGACTTTTGATACGTGAGAATTTGTGTTGTGAAAACGCAACACTAGGCCCAAGGGGATGATATAATGATTAAGTGATTGGATTTTCAGTACTTGTTTTATTGTACTCTAGAATATCTTTTGTTTAGCTTAGCACTTTCTAAAAATTTTTGCTGTATTTTTTCACACGCTGTATTTTTACCTACATCAGTACTACACTATCTCATTATCACCTATTCTGAAAATTTCTTCCTCCGCTTGCAAAACAAGTTCTGCGGATTCAGGTTGTCAAAGGTTCCGTCATTCTCTTCGTCTCCACTGTCGTCATCCGTATCTTCATGTACATCTGACTGTGCCATGTGCGCATTAGCACTTTGAGAAGCAGTGAGTACATCTGAATCATTTTCTTCCAATATTTGTAAATATTCTAGTATCTCTTTTGTCGAAAGGATGCTAAAAAAGAAAAGAAAAAAAAAACAGTGTATAACTGATATCCCGTACTGAATTTATACCGTATGTGCTTAGTGTTGCGAAAATGAAACTTTCGAGTTTGAATATACTTTGTGAACTCCATTTGAAAGTTGGCATATTGTTGTTATCAAAAATTAATAACACTACTAATAATGAAATTATATCTGAAGACACAACGCATTTCAGCAATTATTCCCCATTTTACTTACCATTTTCGGGACATTGTTGCAAAGAATGCCGCACAGAATGAAAACGCCGAATTCAAACCTACACCGATGCAAGGACTACCCAGTGATGATCCCATTTCTATAATCATCCGTTTGAATACAGCTTTATCTGTACTTGGAACCAGATAAAAACTTTATTCCAAGAACACAGTCGTAGAATAACATCAACAATCCAAGCAGCATGTAATGTTGCGAAAACAAAACATTCGGCATAAATGGGTAATAAACTGGTTTTGGAATATCTGAATTTTATTAATGTGAGACTTGGCTACATTGTACCAGATGGAACACACATACAAAGTGTAGAAAAAATGAATGTAGTGTGTATTTGGCAGTATGTACATGTAAAGGAGATAATACTAATTGAAATTTACGTATTTTATTAAATGTAAATTAAAATGTTAAAGTTTATATTCCATTTAACCTTGGTATCAAAGAAGAGGCCTAGGTGTTTGATAGGGATGTTAGAGGAAATCCATGGTATAGTTTGATTATATTATAATAATTCAGATAGAATGAATATAATTATATTATAATAATTCAGATAGAATGAAAATTATAATAATTTAATAATTAATATAATTATATTATAATAATTCAGATAGAATGATAGGTTTGCAAAGTTCTAGATCTATCAGTATCAAATGGCAAGGAGGGCTAAATCTGTGCAAGTGAAAATGGGAATGTTTTTACAGTAGTAGTTTTGTTGTTCACCAGTCATCAATGTTTGTTCTTGTGTTTATGATTTTGTTAATTAATGTTTGTAATGATGGATGATGGTTAAGCCATCTTTGGAGATCGGAGCAGATGAGATGGAGAATGAATTTGGTGATCTGTCACTCCGTTGTTTTGTGTTTCCAATCTTTCACAACAAAGGAGTTGTGTAATTCTGTCCAGGGTTCTGGATTTGTTGTTCTCTCTTCATTCGAAGAAGTGGAAGTGTGGTTGGTGTGGTCTGCGAGGGCAAAAGTTGATATTTTCTGTGGAGGTGTGCTGGAGACCTATTTGTTGTAAATTGATTTGAGGTGTCTCGTGGTGTGGATGATAGATGTAAAGTATTGTTTGTCCTCCCCCAAAGATGTTTCTTTGTGTTGAGGTGTTTTGGACGATACATTATAATGACTGAAGAAAGTTGTATCATCAGCAAAGAGGGCTAAATCTGTGTAGGTGAAAATGGGAATGTCCTAATGATCGGAGTCCAGTGAATGAACTGGTAAGTTACGAACACTTAATTTTACAAGAGCAAAAACATTCAACTGATGCTGTAAATCAACGGAATAATAATAATATTCAAAAGGACACGACTACAGTGTTTTTGAAGCCCCCTCAGAGAATACATTTTCAAAATAAGAATTAAGCCTTTTTTGCCTTTTAATTGGTTATTTGTTGATCAGAAGATGCAATTGAGTTATCCCTTTATTTTCATACAACAGAACATGAAGTATGATGCACATTTCCTTCAACTTTGATTTTGCAACATTACATTAAAAAAAAGAATAGTTAATGCGTAACTAGTTTCATAAATAAGAAATCAGGAAATAGAAACTTTTAATTACTGTTTTAGATCAATTTTTGACTGATGGTACATCAAATAAATATACAAGAAATAGTGTTACATAGAAATACACTTGCTTAGAGCATTGTTATTGAAGGATAAATGTCCTAATCTGTATCTGTACATGGAACATTTGCTGTAGACAGATTTTTGTAGAAGTCATAGAGAATTGGATCTATTAATTGCAATTAGTAGACTCCCTCATCTTTTCAACCTAGATTACCACTAGTCAATCTTGTTACTTGAAACAACTCATTTTGATCTAAAGAATATATGATACAGATACAGTACTTTAAATTCTGTACCGTCAGAGAGTGTATTTTTATAGGGAACATAACCTTGATTATGAGAATATTCAATTCAATATTGTACATCTCGTCATAAAAACGTGTTTTTTTCTCATTTACCTTCTTCATAGAAAAAAGGCCAATTTTCCTTAAAGCTTAAAAACAAACAGGAAACCTTCGTTGAAGGGGTTCTTGATTTTAATATTTGGGGTTTTTTTTTTTCTTTGTTTCTATATACTAAACAATCAACAATCCCAAATACGTATGTGTGTGTCCACTGACTAGAAATGTCTGTTTCTTTGATTGAGTCAAAAGCATGCAACTTCATGCATACTTACAGGTAAATTGTGTGTATGTTTGTAGAGGCGTGCAGCTGTCTCGTTACCACTCTCCCAATACCTTGTGATAGCTCCTTGGCATAAACGGAGATATAGCTAATGTATGTGTTGTCTTGTGGAGTGCTGTTTACAAGCTTTGGTGAAAATGAATTTTTTTTTTTTTCCCCCAGGATATCTAAAGGTTTTTTGGTGAAAACTAGGGTTGCTATAGAGATAGTTCTGTATTAAAATAGCTGGAAATAAAAGTAAGCTTTCATTTTCTGTGATAGTGGATGGTGACAATGAAAATTGAGGTACACCTCTGATCTAATGGGTTTGCGATACCAGTCTGTAATCAGTCAATTTACTTTTCTACTTACTAGTGTGTCAAGAAAAGGAATTTTATTCGTCTGCTCTTCTAATGTAAATTTCAGTTTGGGGTAATACGAATGGAACAATTTCAGTGTCAATTTTGTCTTCTGCTTTAGCTAACAGCAAATCATCCACATTCATCCAAATGAATGGGATATGAAAGTTTATTTTGCTTGTAAATGTCATCCAACATCTTGTACATTGTGATATCTGCTGCAATTGGTGCAAATGGTGAAGCCATAGCTCCCATGATCATTCATGCTGTATACCTGATTGTTGAACGCACAATGACCTTCCTTGCAACTTAAAGCTGACAGTATTTTTCCTTCCACTGAAAACGCCAAATCGTTTTCTCAATTTCAGATTGGGCTGGAGAGAGAAAAATAAAAACAATTAGAACGGATTTTCGAAATCTAAATGACTTTGATGGTATAGAAAGTCAGAAAATACGAAATAACTCTTCAATTTTAATTATACATATCATAATTTCATTAATGCATAGTCTGAAAGAATACATGTCCCCTTTGGGGCGCTGCACACATTCAAAGGAAGTTACATTCTGGGATGCCCAGTGCCTTATCCTCTGGGCGAAAGTAACTGGGGAATAACTCTGGACAGCCAAATCGTCGATGATAATGAAGAGTTTAAAGGTCAGGGGATCTCTTTGTAATAATTCATTATGTATTTCTCAAGGATTCGTAGCTTTTTCACATTTCCTGTTATTTGTATTAACATGTTATTAGACAGTATCATTATGATTTACCACACTCGTAACGTTTTATATTACATATTTTACCGTTTTACATGATTGTGTATAGCTGTGAAGATGTTCTGGAGGATCCTGTTATTGGGCGTTGCCTTTTCTTCCGCAGTGGCATCAAGAACAACACTGCGCCCCGCGAGCGCGTCGTGAGCGCTGGCCCTCTGAACAGGGGTCTCGCCGGCTGGCTTCCTCGCCACGCTTTCCGCGGGTTCTTCTGGCTCATTTGTAAAAAGGAGCAAGTCTAAGTACCACAAATTTCGTACATCCGCGTCAACACAGGTCCTACTCTCCTTCACTTTTTAAAGCTCTTTACGAACTTAGGTTGTCCAATTGCATCAGGGGATGAAACGCCATTGAGTTCAATGGTTGTTGGTAAGAAATCAATATCAAGGTTTCGTACCTTCGTGACAATACAGTATCACCGCATTGTCCGGCACTTCGCAAGCTCATTGTGTTGATGGAGGAAAACCCCCATAAGAGTGACTGATAACGTAGTCCTACGAGCATGAGGAGGTCAGCCGGATTTTGCATCAGGGCTTGGACTAAGAGAGGTCCTCATGTCGCAGTGTCTAGGATTCCGCTCGTTTCCTGTAGGCGGACCTTGTCATTTGGCCGATGTGATGATGTCTCGGAGTGACCTGCAGCAGGTTCGAATGGATTCCTGTGTTACTTCTTGTATCGTAGCGGGAAGCTTGAACACATGCTCATTGATAGAAAAACCCTCCGGGGGGTCATCTGCTTCGGGGAAAACTTTGTGTAACTCTCGGATTTCAAGTTCTTGTTCATGTAAACAGACCTTTTTGCCACCAGTCTTCTGCGACAACTTTTTGTACTTGTCTTGTGCTGTTTTTGCTTCATCTTGTAAGTCTTCTAAAAAGGCCTACACAGAAATGTTGCATTAAGATGTGGTCATTATATGATTACTGTAGTTAGTGTGTCTTTTCTGGATGTGACATATGCACTTTGTTTTTGTATTGTCACATCCTTCTTCGATTTTATTTTCATCGTCTTCCATTGTATTTTTATTTGATTGAACTCCCTCCTTCGGGAATTCAAATTATTAAACCTGATCAAATGTAAAGCATACCAATTTATGAAAGAGAACAGAATACATTGAGGCAAATGGATACGCCTTGCTGTACATACTTCTCAGTAATTTTTTTTCCAAGTTTCTGCCTTGGCTTTATTTTCGTATTATTGCCCTTGGCATTTAACCCTTTCTAGGACGGGTAACTTTTTATCTCGAATTTTTTTAATTTTAACTTTTTTTGTTTAATTTTTACCTTCGAAATATGAGAAAAATATTTATTTGTGTTTTGAATAAATACAATAGGAGGTAGATAAGAAAATGACGTGGTCGTCATAACGACCACAATCCATTTAGGACTAATCATTACACTATATGGATTGTGGTTGCGTACACAACCACCTCGTTTAATTCTTGAATGAAACTCATATTTAGTCTAAAAAAATTGTTTATGCACACTATGGTATTCAGTTACATAGAATATACTAAAATATCATAAAAATTGGTGAATTTCATCACAGTCCATGAAATTTAGGGAAGCAAGTGATACAGAGAGCCACTCCGCATTCTTTACACATAATCCTGTTGCGTTTGGGACTTTTTCTAGAGCTTCAGTGGGCACATCTCCTTGGCGTACACTCTGCAGGCATGTGCAAACCTACATTAGTCATCATTATGTTTCTCTGCAGAATTCATTGAGCTCTTCTTGCAAAATTTTGCTTTCGAAATTACTGTTTTGGGTGGTAAGTTTTGGATCTTACCTTCCCAAACGTAATTACCGATTAATTGATTTGCTAATTGACATCTGTAATTTAAATGAGTGTCTGCTTTTTCATTAAATGTCTCCGAGAGTTTTGTGGTCTGATAATACAAAATAAATGAATTAACAATTGATGCATCAAAGAAAAAAGAAAAAAGTTTAATCCACCATTTTCTTGATTTCCAAGAGACAGAATATGCAGAGAGAAGTTGATCAAATTTATCAACTCCTCCCATAAAATCGTTGTAGTCCGCTATGGCTTTGGGACACTACTTTTTCTCGTTCTCCCTCTTTGTTTCTTCTCAAAACTTCACAAATATCATTCGGTCTATGCATATTACTGGCAACCACAACCGATTTGGTTCCTCTGTCTTTCCATTTGACAATTGAAATATCATCACTCATGGCAAAATCATATTCCCCATGTTTCAATTTCTTGTCTGGCACTAATGCATCTTTTGGGAAGAATTTTCTATTCTGATGCATTGTACCGCAGCCGAACAAGTTCAGTGTCTGCAACTTGTTAATTAGCGATACACTTGTAAAAAATCTATCAAAAAATAAACAATATCCTACGCCTTGAAAAGGAGATGCCAGACAGGTGACAACTCTCTCACCCAAAGGTCCCTGAATAGTTCCGTTTGTTTTCCCTTCATAAACTTGAAATTTCAGCATGTATGCACTCTCAGCACAAGCCACTAAGATTTTGAAATCTCGCTTTGTAGGTTTCATGGGCATGTACTGCTTGAGTGTAGATCTTCCTTTGAAAGCAACCATTCTTTCATCGACACTTAAATTTCGACTGGGAGAAAATTTTTCCAAAAATTGCTTATTTAAGTGTGACAAAAGGGGACGAATTTTGAACAGTTTGTCAAATTCAGGTTCACCTTTCTTTGGCATCCGTTGTGAATCATTCAAGTGTAAGAACCTGAGAATCTTCAAAAATCGTTTCAATGATAAGATAATCCTTTCTGAGATGCGAGTTACATTAAAATTTGGATTAGATGACCAATAGAGTCGCATGCTCGGAAGTTTATGAAAGCCCATTATTATTAAAATTCCCATAAAAGCTTTCAATTCAGAAACAGATAAATTTAGTTCATTTCCATTCTGTTGGGCATACAGATTTGACTGACTCACTACATAATCCAGAAATTCATCCGTAAAAAATTGAGAAAAATTTGAAGTGGAGATTTTAAATTAACTTCACACTTAGGACCAAAATGCTCATGAAATGTACTTCGCCCAAACGTTTCGGGATCTCTACTGGTTTTGTGAAATTCATACGAGGGACTGGGACTTGGGGCTGCATCACTGTCGCTTTCGTCGTCGTCACTGCTGTGGATACAAATGTTTATTTGATTTGAAGCACCTGTCCCATTTACCGTCTCCGCACACGCATCGTCATCCATAGAACGAGATGAACGTGGACTGCTAAAGTTCATTATTTTTGATAGTGGCACCGCGTCATCAGCATCCGAATCCCCTCCATACTCCGAATCTAATGTCAAATCATCTCCACCAATACTTCCCAAGAAATTGTCAAATTCCTCTTCATTCATCGATTCCAAATCATTAAAATTCCAAAATTTAGCCGTTCTATAACAAAAAACACTAGTGACAAATATCGGTGTTATAATATACTACGAATATATTACGTAAACACCGAGCAAATGTAATACGTTCTCAACTGCGTCAAATACATTGAAATATTATGTAAGCCATAAATATTCGGAAAACTTAACCTATTTCACGACAATTTTACATTATTAGATAATAAATTTAATGATTTAAAAACTCTCTTAAAATTCGCATTTTCACAGAAAAAAAATATATACGATTATGTACCTATTCATGACTACACCCTAGCACTTATAAATCTTAGTGAAGTAAAAATGGAATATTTTATGATTAAATATATTAAAATTCTAAAAAACATGACTAAAAACAGAAATAAATAAGAAACAAACCTGTATTCACCAAAAATTGCTAACAGTGGACATACGAAAAATCACCGTTCAGAAAACTGCACAAATGAACACTCCGCGACAGTTCCTGTATGCTTTGTGGTTGTGAGGAGAACCACATGCCTCGCGCAAATGCAATATATCTAAGAATCAACGCGATCACACTATCTGAAACTATCTTCTTACAATGAAAGTGACTCTACAATGTAAAATTGTCTATAAGGTTGATAATTGCTTGGCTAAGCTGAGCAAAAAACGACCATAGAGCATGTGGTTCTGGAGAGAACCACAATCCTATAAAGGGTTAACGTCTGTTTCTTCCCGAATGAGGGTCAACAACAATTCCTAAAGCAATATCAGTCAAGTTATTAACACGTGCTTAAAATCGTTCTTTCTTCGTACCCGAAAAGTGTACAGGACCTACGATGTTCCAAGATGTGTTGCCCGAATCAAACTCTAATGTGAAAACGTTAAACGAAAAACTTGACTTTTGACGTTCGAAACGTTTTATCTCGTGAACGGGAAGGGGCCAGGAGATGTCGCGCAAATCGAGACTTTTTAATTCATCGAAAAGGTTTTGGTAGGTAGACGTACGCCCTACATGTGATTTTGGTGTGTGGGGGCTGACGTTTATGAAAGAGAGCCGAAGCCAGCCCCCACAAGAAACATTTTTCGTCTCGATTGTAAACGTTGATTACACCCTTACGTCTCGCGATGGATGCCGGAAGAGGAAGAAAAGAAGAACCAGAATTAGCGACAGGTTGGAACACGTGAGTCGAAGCATGAAGAGCGACGATAGAGGCCAACGATTTTCCAGAGTCTCTCTCGGAAAACTCATCGAATTTAACTACTCAACAAAGACTTGATTTTAATTTTAAATAAAATACCTAACCTAATTCTATCCTCTCAAAACAAAAAAGATTATACAAATAAATGTAAAAAAAATTAAAATTACACTCTTGTAAACTTGATTGTGTGAGCAGCATCTGCAGCAAAGAGAGACGTAGAATAAGTTCATCATTATATTAAAAAAAATAAGAAAAAATGAAAGAAAACTTCCTTTTCTTCAGCTTGCCACTCGATGTCGCTAATACGTCGTAAGCGCATAGTGATAGGTCTTGGGGGTGGTGTCGCCGTCCTCTCCACTCCGGTGGCCACCACATCCTCGTAACGCGGTGGTGGCGAGGACGACACATCGGCGAGGCTTATCTCCGCTGCAGGGGACGAGCGTCGCGCTTGCTGAAGGAGATCGCTGTGTAGCGGAAGCGGTATGTCCACTGTACAGTGATGTGGGCATACAACGCACAGTGCACAGTCGCAAAGGGTGTCCGGTAGATGGAAATCGTCTCTGGGCGTTTTACCCATTGCGTCTAGACACATCTCACTTGCACCGCTATACAGCAAAAAGTTCACCGCAGTCCGCGCATGCGCGCGGAACGCATAATGCAGCGGTGTTTTGTTGTAATTGTCGCGGTGAACGATGGAATCACCGCGATTTAAGCAAAAGAATTAGCCCATCCACGTCATTATACGCCGCTGCATAATGGATGACGCTGCGACCGAAGCCATCGACCAGCAGCAAACGCGCATTTTCATATTGTGAAAACTGACATGACACTTGCACCGCTAAACAGCAAAAAGTTCACCGCAGTCCACGCATGCGCGCGGAACGCATAATGCAGCGGTGTTTTGTTGTAATTGTCGCGGCGAACGATGGAATCAGCGCGATTTAAGCAAAAGAATTAGCCCATCCACGTCATTATACGCCGCTGCATAATGGATGACGCTGCGACCGAAGCCATCGACCAGCAGCAAACGCGCATTTTCATATTGTGAAAACTGACGAACTTGCACCGCTAAACAGCAAAAGTTCACCGCAGTCCACGCATGCGCGCGGAACGCATAATGCAGCGGTGTTTTGTTGTAATTGTCGCGGCGAACGATGGAATCAGCGCGATTTAAGCAAAAGAATTAGCCCATCCACGTCATTATACGCCGCTGCATAATGGATGACCCTGCGACCGAAGCCATCGACCAGCAGCAAACGTGCATTTTCATATTGTGAAAACTGACATGACACTTGCACCGCTAAACAGCAAAAAGTTCACCGCAGTCCGCGCATGCGCGCGGAACGCATAATGCAGCGGTGTTTTGTTGTAATTGTCGCGGCGAACGATGGAATCACCGCGATTTAAGCAAAAGAATTAGCCCATCCACGTCATTATACGCCGCTGCATAATGGATGACCCTGCGACCGAAGCCATCGACCAGCAGCAAACGCGCATTTTCATATTGTGAAAACTGACATGACACTTGCACCGCTATACAGCAAAAAGTTCACAGCAGTCCGCGCATGCGCGCTGAACGCATGATGCAGCGGTGTTTTGTTGTAATTGTCGCGGCGAACGATGGAATCACCGCGATTTAAGCAAAAGAATTAGCCCATCCACGTCCTTATACGCCGCTGCATAATGGATGACCCTGCGACCGAAGCCATCGACCAGCAGCAAACGTGCATTTTCATATTGTGAAAACTGACATGACACTTGCACCGCTAAACAGCAAAAAGTTCACCGCAGTCCACGCATGCGCGCGGAACGCATAATGCAGCGGTGTTTTGTTGTAATTGTCGCGGCGAACGATGGAATCAGCGCGATTTAAGCAAAAGAATTAGCCCATCCACGTCCTTATACGCCGCTGCATATGGATGACCCTGCGACCGAAGCCATCGACCAGCAGCAAACGTGCATTTTCATATTGTGAAAACTGACATGACACTTGCACCGCTAAACAGCAAAAAGTTCACCGCAGTCCACGCATGCGCGCGGAACGCATAATGCAGCGCTGTTTTGTTGTAATTGTCGCGGCGAACGATGGAATCACCGCGATTTAAGCAAAAAATTACCCATCAGTCATTATACGCCGCTGCATAGTGAATACGGCGTCCGAATCCATCAACTAGCAACAAACTTGCATCTTCGTACTGTGCAAACTGCCTATAGTGGAGCGGATTCATGGTTCGTCTGTTTGCTAAGACATGAAAACGAACTGTTATTTCAAGCCCCTCCGAGGTGGTCTTGTATCGCAGCTGGATTTAGCGACGCTACGTGTGGGCTCCACGTGTGATCGACTGTCCCTGACTGCACAAATTTTGTGACTTGTGGGTGTGAGATTTTCTCCATTCACACTTTCTCTTATTCTCTCACTGGCCTCACATCCCATGTTTAATTCAGAAATTGCTGACACCACAGCAATTTCTAATTTTTTTCTTCTTTTTTCTCATTTATAAAAAGGAGCAAGTCTAAGTACCACAAATTTTATACATCCGCGTCAACACATGTCCTACTCTCCTTCACTTTTTAAAGCTCTTTACGAACTTAGGTTGTCCAATTGCATCAGGGGATGAAACGCCATTGAGTTCAATGGTTGTTGGTAAGAAATCAATATCAAGGTTTCGTACCTTCGTGACAATACAGTATCACCGCATTGTCCGGCACTTCGCAAGCTCATTGTGTTGATGGAGGGAAACCCCCATAAGAGTGACTGATAACGTAGTCCTACGAGCATGAGGGGGTCAGCCGTATTTTCCATTAGGGCTTGGACTAAGAGAGGTCCTCATGTCGCAGTGTCTAGGATTCCGCTCGTTTCCTGTAGGCGGACCTTGTCATTTGGCCGATGTGATGATGTCTCGGAGTGACCTGCAGCAGGTTCGAATGGATTCCTGTGTTACTTCTTGTATCGTAGCGGGAAGCTTGAACACATGCTCATTGATAGAAAAACCCTCCGGGGGGTCATCTGCTTCGGGGAAAACTTTGTGTAACTCTCGGATTTCAAGTTCTTGTTCATGTAAACAGACCTTTTTGCCACCAGTCTTCTGCGACAACTTTTTGTACTTGTCTTGTGCTGCTTTTGCTTCATCTTTAAGTCTTCTAAAAAGGCCTACACAGAAATGTTGCATTAAGATGTGGTCATTATATGATTACTGTAGTTAGTGTGTCTTTTCTGGATGTGACCTATGCACTTTGTTTTTGTATTGTCACATCCTTCTTCGATTTTATTTTCATCGTCTTCCATTGTATTTTTATTTGATTGAACTCCCTCCTTCGGGAATTCAAATTATTAAACCTGATCAAATGTAAAGCATACCAATTTATGAAAGAGAACAGAATACATTGAGGCAAATGGATACGCCTTGCCGTACATACTTCTCAGTAATTTTTTTCCAAGTTTCTGCCTTGGCTTTATTAATTCTCGTATTATTGCCCTTGGCATTTAACGTCTGTTTCTTCCCGAATGAGGGTCAACAACAATTCCTTGAGCAATATCAGTCAAGTTATTAACACGTGCTTAAAATCGTTCTTTCTTCGTACTCGAAAAGTGTACAGGACCTACGATGTTCCAAGATGTGTTGCCCGAATCAAACTAATGTGAAAACTTCTGTGGTGGCAGCGGAGATTTTGTGGTATTCCATGATAAAATCTGGGATGAATGATGTATCAAACCACAATAAAGACTAAATAATTTTACTTCACATAAAATTAGGCCATGCACGTATTTCAGGAGCGTTCTCCCATCATCAGTGGCTCTATAATATATAAAATGACATAAACAAATAAAAATATGAAAAACAATATCTACAATGAAGCGCAAATTTACTAAATAAAATTATTTCAACAAGGAACTTACCCAGTTAACACAGATTAAACACTTATAAAACCATTTCGAAATTGTCCTCATATGACGCCATCTTGTGCATCGTACGATGTACGAGTGCAGACTGAGGGAAGAGGAAAACTAAGGATGAGTAAGTTAGTCAATGAATAAATTTATGATGGGGCTGGATCTAAATTGGGATTGCTCATTTACGCATATTAGGTTGGGATTTTTGTCTAATTTTAAGATTTCTAAATTTTCTAAAATATTTAATTTGTTGCCTTTATTTTCGCAATGTAGAATTTTGAAATTATTATCAGGGTCGAAAGTGTGGTTGTTTTGAATAAGGTGGTTGGCAAAAGTGGAGTGCTCTTGTTTAAGTTTCCATGATCTTAAATGTTCATGAAGCCTACATGAAAACTTTCTACCTGTTTGTCCCACATATGCTGAATTACAACTATTACATTTTAATAAATAAACTCCACTTTTTTCTCTTAAGGGTATGGGGGATTTGTTGTTGGGAAATAAATTTTGTAGGGTGTTGAGTTTTTTAAGAAACTTTTATGTTGGCTTTATTAAATATTCTACCTATCTTTTTGGATATGGGACCTAAATATGGTAAACGTACAAAATGTTTGATTTCAGGGGGTAGATTTTGTGGGAAGGCCTTTTTGAATATATGTTTAGTTTCTTTTCCTTTGATAAGTTTTTTGATGATGGAGGGGTTATAACCATTATTTATGCCTATTTGTAAAATGGTGTTAATTTTGTTCCTTAAATTCTAATTCTGACATGGGGACATTGAATAATCTATGTATCCAAGAATGAAAAACTGCAAATTTGTGGTGATGGCAATGGTTTGAATTGAATGGTATGATCATATCTGTCTAGGTGGGTTTTCTGAAAATTTTAAAATTATGTTTATTGTTTTTTATGTAAATGGTTAAGTCTAAAAAGTTTAAGGTATGGTTCTGTTCTAATTCCATTTTAAAGTTTAAATTGGGGTGAAGAGTATTTACAAAAAGAAGAAATTGATTTAATTGCCTGACCGTACCTGTCCAAAGACAAATAATGTCATCGACATATCTAAAATAATACATAATATGTTTAAGTAATGGGTTACTACTATTAAATAAGTCATTTTCAAAATGGTCCATAAAGATTTCAGCAAATAAAGGGGAAATGTTAGAGCCCATAGCCAATCCTTCATTTTGTTTGTAAATTATATTATTAAATTTGAAATAGTTGTGTTCAATACATAAATCTAATAATTTGATTAAATCTATTTTTACATCGTAAGAGGATTTACAATTGGGATGGGACAATTACGATGGGAGAACGCTCCTGAAACACGTGTATGGCCTAATTTTATGTGAAGTAAAATTATTTAGTCTTTATTGTGGTTTGATACCTCATTCATCCCAGATTTTATAATGTGAAAACGTTAAACGAAAGACTTGACTTTTGACGTTCGAAACGTTTTAACTCGTGAACGGGAAGGGGCCAGGAGATGTCACGCAAATCCAGAGTGTTTTTTAATTCATCGAAAAGGTTTTGGTAGGTAGACGTACGACCTACATGTGATTTTGGTGTGTGGGAGCTGACGTTTATGAAAGAGAGCCGAAGCCAGCCCCCACAAGAAACATTTTTCGTCTCGATTGTAAACGTTGATTACACCCTTACGTCTCGCGATGGATGCCGGAAGAGGAAGAAAAGAAGAACCAGAATTAGCGACAGGTTGGAACACGTGAGTCGAAGCATGAAGAGCGACGATAGAGGCCAACGATTTTCCAGAGTCTCTCTCGGAAAACTCATCGAATTTAACTACTCAACAAAGACTTGATTTTAATTTTAAATAAAATACCTAACCTAATTCTATCCTCTCAAAACAAAAAGATTATACAAATAAATGTAAAAAAAATAAAATTACACTCTTGTAAACTTGATTGTGTGAGCAGCATCTGCAGCAAAGAGAGACGTAGAATAAGTTCATCATTATATTAAAAAAAAATAAGAAAAAATGAAAGAAAACTTCCTTTTCTTCAGCTTGCCACTCGATGTCGCTAATACGTCGTAAGCGCATAGTGATAGGTCTTGAGGTGGGGACGTCGGCTCAGGGGGTGGTGTCGCCGTCCTCTCCACTCCGGTGGCCACCACATCCTCGTAACGCGGTGGTGGCGAGGACGACACATCGGCGAGGCTTATCTCCGCTGCAGGGGACGAGCGTCGCGCTTGCTGAAGGAGATCGCTGTGTAGCGGAAGCGGTATGTCCACTGTACAGTGATGTGGGCATACAACGCACAGTGCACAGTCGCAAAGGGTGTCCGGTAGATGGAAATCGTCTCTGGGCGTTTTACCCATTGCGTCTAGACACATCTCACTTGCACCGCTATACAGCAAAAAGTTCACCGCAGTCCGCGCATGCGCGCGGAACGCATAATGCAGCGGTGTTTTGTTGTAATTGTCGCGGCGAACGATGGAATCAGCGCGATTTAAGCAAAAGAATTAGCCCATCCACGTCATTATACGCCACTGCATAATGGATGACGCTGCGACCGAAGCCATCGACCAGCAGCAAACGCGCATTTTCATATTGTGAAAACTGACATGACACTTGCACCGCTATACAGCAAAAAGTTCACCGCAGTCCGCGCATGCGCGCGGAACGCATAATGCAGCGGTGTTTTGTTGTAATTGTCGCGGTGAACGATGGAATCACCGCGATTTAAGCAAAAGAATTAGCCCATCCACGTCATTATACGCCGCTGCATAATTGATTACCCTGCGACCGAAGCTATCGACCAGCAGCAAACGCGCATTTTCATATTGTGAAAACTGACATGACACTTGCACCGCTATACAGCAAAAAGTTCACCGCAGTCCGCGCATGCGCGCGGAACGCATAATGCAGCGGTGTTTTGTTGTAATTGTCGCGGCGAACGATGGAATCACCGCGATTTAAGCAAAAGAATTAGCCCATCCACGTCATTATACGCCGCTGCATAATGGATGACGCTGCGACCGAAGCCATCGACCAGCAGCAAACGCGCATTTTCATATTGTGAAAACTGACATGACACTTGCACCGCTAAACAGCAAAAAGTTCACCGCAGTCCACGCATGCGCGCGGAACGCATAATGCAGCGGTGTTTTGTTGTAATTGTCGCGGCGAACGATGGAATCACCGCGATTTAAGCAAAAAATTAGCCCATCCACGTCATTATATGCCGCTGCATAGTGAATTACAGAGCGTCCGAATCCATCAACTAGCAATAAACTTGCATCTTCGTACTATGCAAACTGCCTATAGTGGAGCGGATTCATGGTTCGTCTGTTTGCTAAAACAGTGAAAAGCGAACTGTTATTTGCATAGCGCGCCTCCGAGGTGGTCTTGTATCGCAGCTGGATTTAGCGACGCTACGTGTGGGCTCCACGTGTGATCGACTGTCCCTGGCTGCACAAATTTTGTGACTTGTGGGTGTGAGATTTACTCCATTCACACTTTCTGTTATTCTCTCACTGGCCTCACATCCCATGTTTAATTCAGAAATTGCTGACACCACAGCAATTTCTAATTTTTTCTTCGAGACAAATATTTCTTTTGGACATTTGCTCCAAATGACATTAAGCAAAGATTCATTTGCATTTTGTGTCTTGCCGGAAGTTCATTTCATGTCAATCTCTGGTAAACAGGTATGATTTTACACATCACGTCTGGAGTCAGAATTGTTTTCATAGGGCTGCTATCATGTTTCGGTGATTCTTTGTCCATGGCTAGTGCTCTATTGTAGAAGCGCCAAGAATTTTCTCCACCTGGACTTGAAGTGTTGTGGTTTTGCATCTGTGGACTTGCAATGGTAAAGGGTAGCATATACTGCAGACAGGTCTTGAACATTAGGTATGTTCTTAATTATTGCACTACGATAATAGTTGCCTAATTTTATTATCGTGTTTAGATACATTGTATCTAATGAACATAGTTTCTTTCCTGAACTACTAGACTCAACGAAATTTTCTTCAATTCTTGAAGATGGAGTTGTACTAGTAGCCAACACTTGGATTTTGGGTTTACCCACTTTCTTCCTCTGCTTAAAAACGCGTAAATTGCTTCTAACCATATTGAAAAGGTAGATGAAACACTAAACGTAATTATATTACACCTTTATCTTCGATTTTCATTTACTTTCCACTGCAAAACAGCAAGAAAAACTCACTAGGCGCAGAACAACGCAATGTAAACCAACTCACAAAAAAGCATGGCTTACATGTGGACACTTTTCAGGCAAATGAAGATCGTACAAGTGTCGCCAACTTCGGAATTCGACACTGAATTCTACCGCGTAATTTAAAAAAAATTAAAAATTCGCATTGATACAGACGTCACAGCTGACAGATGCCGGAACTCACCGAAGAGGCCACGCCTCCTAATCTCGGAAGTAAGTTTGAACACTTTGGAAGCCGCAAAGGTGCATAAATTATATATCAAGTTAAAGAGGAGATTTTAAATACTAATATGCAACCAACAACTGAAAATCGAAAGTCTCCCCCTTCCGGAGCCCCTTGGCCACGTTGCACTCGGAGCGTCTGTGGCTCGGTCGAAATGGACCAAGTCACGTTGTCCCCAACCAAGCGCCGCTCCCCCCCCTTCCGTGACAAGCGCCGACGGGGGGTGCTTTCGTGCGCTGCCATCGCTGGCTAGCGGCACATCTTTTGCTCAGAGCCTAGAAAAACTCGGCCCCTGCTGCGTTCCCGCACGGTGTTCCGCTGAACGTCTCGTGAGAGCAAAGCTCAATCACGAGAGCGCCAGGTACTTGCCGTGCACGGAAGGCTGCGCGAACTTTCCACTTAAGGGGACAAAAGCATGAAAATGCGTTTTGGAAATGCAAAAAAAAAATTGTTTGACATTTTTAAAACAAAAATAGTAAATTTTCGATTTTCAATTAATCTTGAATAACTCTAGGAAAATTTTTAAACTTGTATTAACAATTTTTTGCCAGTAATATAGGAATCATTTTTCTATTTGTTTATAAACTTTAAGGAACATTTGTTTGAACTATTAAAGTTAGAAACTTGTAATTTTGGATAATAACACAGTAAACATAAATTAATAAATCCCTGCAAGTTACATAACATTATTTCTTTTCGTTTTTAAAACAATTTTAAATTTAGGTTAAAAAATTATGAATTTTGGCAATTTTAATTTTTAAACACTTATTTTCAAATCTTAAAGAAAATAACAGAAATTTCTTAATTCACTATTGCAGAGCATTCCTGCAAAATTTCATCAGTGTTCAATCAGTAGTTTTCAAGAAAATGTTCCGAAAATAGATAAAAATATAAATGATGGAAAATCGCCAACAAAGATTTTGATATGAAACATGGAAAAAATTCCTATTATTTTACATACCATTTAAAATTCTCTTGCACCATATTTTTCTGAATGATGTTAAATTGCTGCCTTTTTTGACGAGCAATTTGCTGACGTTGTTCTGCTATTTCAGAGAATTTAATTCTCGTATTGTCCACATGTTTCAAAATACGCCTTATAAAAACCCCTCGTTAACCCTTTGTGTCCTGAGTATTGAATTTGTTATATTTTCATCACAATTTTTATTAAATATTGGTTAATATGTTATCAAATGACAGTCCAATTTTTTTTCAAAATTTTCCATAAATTGTTAATGCAAAATTATAGCCCGGGACTTATAAGTCCCGTCAGGAATTGAGATGGGTCTGGGTAAGGCAATTACAAGAAAATTGATCATTTCTTTACCAGTTGTATTTCATATAACTTTGTATAGATGATTGCTTGGCACTTTTGTAGGTTGATGGAGAGCACGATTAAGGGGAGTATGTAGTGCCTATGTTAGTAATGTTAAATCTTCAAACTTCTGGTGCAGTTTTCTCAAGAACGATTAAAGTTACAGCTTTGATATTTTACAGCAGTTTTGTCTGATGCTTTTTTAATATGGTAGACCATTTTTTTTATATGAACACTTTTCATTTAAAAGTTGTAAATTTTTTTCCTCATTAGATTTTTTTACTAAAACAAAGGCATTTCCAATTTTTTTGTTTTTTACTGGAAATATTATTTTACATAAAAAGTAGTCTAATAACAAGGAGCACATTGAGTTGTGTATGACACATTGTTTTAGAAATGTTATCTCAAATTGTTTTTTAAATAAATGCACAAATGTCCACTGAAAATACGTTTTCGGCAAATGGCCTTTAAAGTAAACAGTGTCACTTACCAACCACTACGATCAGCTAAAAACCTCCTTTTATATTATGTGTCCTTCTCCTCTTCCCTTTTCTTCTTAATGTTTCTTTTTTTCTTTCTTGCCTGTTTGGTAAGATCTTCCACTGCTTTATCAGCTTTTTCCACTCGAATTGTCCACAGCCTGAAGGTATCGCATAGTGTTGTAACCTGGATTAATTTTTAGCTCTTGGAGGACCTTGACTCTTCCTATGTTTCCTTCATTGTAGCACACAACTGCATCCAAAACACCAATTTTTAATGTTTGTAGACCTAGAAAGACTCTTTTTGGAATTCTTATCCACACTAAATTGTTAAGATTCATTGCAATTTTGGGTCTTCCCATGTAAGCATTTTCTCAACAGTTCTGGATTGGAAAGATCCCTAAAAATTGGCTTTATTGCTGCCATAACTTCAGCAGGCAATCCATGTTTGTATGCATCTGGATTATTGTTATATTTGCACCAATTTGTTTTTCCTGGCCCCTTTGGAGGGCAAAGATAGTGGCAAGGTTCCTCATCCGTTGACAATTTATGAAATTAAATTGCCCAAATTGCTTTTCTCATATTCTCTAAACTGTCACAATTGTCTCCTATTGCAGCCCCGTAGTAGTTTTGAAGTTTGTCTATTTCTGCCTTTGTAAGTGTTTTTGCACCCCCAATCCCTTTACCGTCTGCAAGTTTTTGTCCTCTCGTGTTTTTCACAAGGCGAAGCAGTCTGGTTCCTATTCGCTTTTGTACATGACCAATACATTCAATTTTTTGAACAGTCAATTCATCTCCGTATGGCTTGGCATCTAACACTCTCTGAAAACCTCTACTATCCCCATCCCCTAGATATTTTATACACTTTGCAGAACGTGTCTCCTCAGACCTCCTGAACAAACGAACAGCACGTTCTGCCTCCATGCCACCGCTCAATCCTACATAGTTAGCAACACAGTTCATGTGTTCCAGACTTCTTACATCCATGGCAATAGGTGGTCAAACACTCCACATCTATCACCTTCCCAGTGTCTACAAGGTGTGTATAAAAATTAAGCGAACTCGGCTTGGATAACACATTTATTGGTCCAAGTTGTACATTTTCGCCTAGAACTCTTCGAAGTAGTCTCCCTGGGAGTCGATGACCCGCTGGGAGCGAATCTTCCAATCCTCGTACGCCCCCTGGAAGGCGGCAGCCGGGATGATGTTCAAAATCGTCGTAGCGTCTTCAACGGCCTGAACCGTCCCGAATCGAGTCCCTTTCAATTCTTTCTTCATTCTGGGGAACAGGAAGACGTCTGCTGGGGATATATATCCGGGCTGTAGGGAGGCTGTGGCAGAGTTGCTCTCATGTGTTTGGCTAATTCCTCGCTGACAATCAGGCAGGTGTGGGACGGCGCGTTGTCGTGATGGAGGATCCACGAATCAGCAATCTCCGGACGGACTCGGCGGATAACTTCTCTGAAAAACACTCCGTTTACAGTTTGCCCGGGCGGCACGAACTCTTTGTGAATGATGCCTTTCGCGTCAAAAAAGGCAATGAGCATCGACTTGACCTACGATTTGCTCATGCGCGCTTTTTTCGGTCTCGGTGAGGCTTTTGCGTGCCACTCGGAACTTTGACGTTTTGTCTCCGGGTCATATTGAAACACCCAGGTCTCGTCTCCAGTAATGACTCGCCTCAAAAGATTTGGATCGGTTTGAAGGCGACCAAGCATCTCGTTAGCGATGTCGAGACGACGCTTCTTTTGCTCGGCCGTCAAGTGTTTGGGCACAACCACCTTCCGCATGCTCAAATCTTCCGTGACGATTTTGTGAACGGCCATTTTATCCATTTGTACCTCTTGAGCGATTGCCCGGATGCTAAGACGACGGTCGGAGTTCAGCACATCACGCACTTTTTGCACATTGGTGTCCATGTGACTGGTTGATGGGCGCCCGGCGCGCTGGTCATCGTGGACGTCTTCGGAACCTCTTGTGCCACTCGAAAACTTGAGTTTTCGATAAAGCATCCTCACCATCTCGTCTTTTCGGTGATTTCGCATTTTACCGTGAAGCGGTTGTAGGCCGAGCGAAGTTGATAGTTGAATTTTCCGATTGCTTGTTAAATTTCGACAGATGATTGGTCTCGGTCTTTAGGGGAGGTGTTAAGCCCTATGCCCGCTATGTTAAATTTGCAAAGTTTGTGAACCATTTTCTCTGAAACTTTGTTGGAGATACACCAAATTTGGCATACTTATTGAGATACATTTTATACATTTACTGAGTGGTTTCCCATCAAAATTCACTCCTCTGAAATTCAGGGAGACAGTAGCTTTGATCCACACTTTCAGGACAAAATCAGCTAACAAAGGATTTGCTTCTGTCAGTAGTAGTAATTGACAGATTCCGTCGTTCTTAGGCGCCAGTCCATATCCGTTGGCTCCGTGGGAACCCATCGTAGCCGATGCCGAGCGACCATTCCAGTTGTTAAAATGGAAGTCTTTGCACCTGGATGTTCCATTGCGTGTTCGAGTGAGGTAAACGAAGTAGTATCAGTAGCATCCAAGTCCATAGGTATGGTTACAACGCTAAAACTCAATACATGAGTAGCGGTCACAGCCTTGGGCACCCAGGTGTAAACGACATTGAAAACATGTCGTAGTCGAAATTCGTGCATACCTCTTAGAAAAGCAAATGGTCCTGAAAACAGATCTGAGTTACCAAAGTGTAGATCGTGTCCAGGAAGTCCTGAAACTTTAGAAGCCCAGTCAATCAAATGACATAACAAAGGGCAGCGTGCAGTTCTTCCATACTGGTCCATATACGGGTCGGTCCTTTGGGTTAGTTCGGGGCGCTTGTCGTCGTACTGATCGCTTCGAGTTGCGCTTATTCTGTTTCTGAGAGCGAACCATATCTGCGAGTGTAGCGTGAGATTAAAGCGTAAACACCAACAACAATTGGTATACAAACAATAGCCAGAGTCACTCCAGCGAGAACAACCAATGTTTGGTATCCGCTCAATTCGCAGACGCACTTACACACAGGGGCAGGGTAGCTCATAGAAACAATAGCAGTAAGGGTATCTTCCCGACGAATCTTTACTCGTCTTTCTGAAAAAACGCGGGCGCGTACAGCAAGTCCACTTATCCTTTTTTTTTTTTTTTTTTTTTTTCCTCTCCTTTAGGAAAACCTCAAGTTAGTTTAAAGTTTTCACCTTGTATCAGTGCATCCCAGTAGCATATTCTGGATTGTCAATGTCATAATCATTCTTCAGATGTCTCTTTTGCCTCTTCTTCCTAGCTTCTTTAGAAAGTTTTTCAATATCTTTATCAGCCTTTCTAACTCGTAAAATGTCAATTTCCTTGAAAGCAGCAATTGTATTCTTGCCAGGATCAATATTTAAATGTTTCAAAACATTTGCTCTTCTAATATTGCCATCATTAAAAGTTAGCACTGCATCATACACACCAACACTGTGTTCATGCCAACAAACTCATTTTTTGGAATTCTACTGCAAATAACATTATTAAAGGATTCATTGACATTTTGTGTCTTTCCATGCAAACACCTTTTTAATAATTCTGGTTTGGAAAGATCTCTATAAATTGGTTTTATTGCTTCCATTACATCACTAGGAAGGCCATGATGTTTATAGTTTTGTGGGTCTTTATTATATTTACACCAGGAATCTTTCGGACACAAGGAATGCATGGGATTCTCATCCGTTGAAGCTTTATGGAACCAAGTACACCATACGGCTTTCCTCATTGCTTCTAAACTGTCAGTATTATTTCTAATTGCATTACCATAATAGTCCTGCAGTTTGTTTATTTCACCTCCTGTTAATCTATTCTTTCCACCTATTGGTTTCCCATCAGCCAGCTTCTTCCCCTTCATATCTTGCACCACACGTCTTAGTCTAGCACCCATTCTTTTGTGCACATGCCCAACACATTCAAGTTTATTTATTTTAATGTCACCATAGGGTTTTGATTCTACAACAGCATTGTACCCTTTACTGTCTCCATCACCCAAATATTCAGTGCACTGAACACCTCTCTTTTCCGTAGACCTATTAAAAATGTTTACAGCACCTTCCACCTCCATCCCACCTGAAGAACCACTGTAGTTAATGACACAATTACTTTCATGTTTTTCAGTGTCTTTAGATTATTGCAACCATGGCAATATTTTGTCAGAATGTCAACATCAAGCACTTTTCCAGTATCCACACAGGTTGCTGTCACAACACCATTCAAACTTTTGTGACCTCTTCTTTGCCAGCTTCCATCAACAGCAACAGCAATTTCTGTACAGCCATTGTTCTCTTCTACAGCTTCTAATGCTGCTTGCTTCATTGATATTTCAGCACATTTTTCAACACTAGTTGATATTGCTGTCATAGCTGACTTAAATTTTGTAGCAGGGTTAGGTAGATTCATTGCCCCGCACAGCACTTTGCCTCCTTCTCGTCCCTTGCCAATGCACCGTAAACCATACACAAACCTTAAATTAACCTCAAAGCCATTGCCAGTTTTCTTTGATGTATCAAAGCACAGATTGTGTTTGCAATTGTCACAGATAATGACGAGACTGCAGGCCAATCCTTTCTCTTCTTCACAACTTCACCAACAGTTAAACAATTTTCACCATCACAATATTTACATTTTGTAAAGCTGTTTACAGCAATTGACAGCATATGTAAATCAATTAGCTGATATCCACTTTTCAAAACGCCGTCGTTCATTTGCATTTCCTCAGAGAAATCGTTGTTCAAGCATTTTCGAATGGACAGTTTCCTCTCAGCAGAGCTGACTTGCTTTGGTTCCACTTGCACCACTGGAGTTGGCGTTGTATTATTGTCTTTCACATTTTCATTCTTTTTGATATTGTGCTGATTCTTATGCACTTTTCTTACCCGAACTTCTTAATTCGCGGCACTATATAAATACTTTACGTCACTTCACAAATAAATACTTCACTTTGCAATGCAGATCTACTCACAAGTCAAACTCACAAATTCGCGCAATACAGAAAACAAACAAAATACCAGAGAGAAACTACGGAAAGTGAGTTCCATGGTGGAAATAAGTGTAGCCAACACTTGAAAAGATAAATTTCTTTCTATATCTGAGTGCTTTCACAAATTCAACACACACAAACACGTAAATAGATGCAGGACAAATGCTTTTGTGAAAAGGGGGCGTGGCCATCAAGTGTTGACATTCAGAGAAATGTATAAAAAACACATTTCTGGTCGGATTTTAGCAAAATAAAAAGTAGCACCAAACTCCTAAATACACAGGGAATGAAATTACGTAAAAAAGGGAAAATCGAAAATTTGACCTAAAATGGCTGTACCTACTCCCTTAAAAGACTCGTTGGGATTTTGTGTGCGTTCAGGCAAACATTTTTTTAATAATTGTGCATCAGCCAGACCTTTAACTATTGGCTTAAGAACAGACGGAACGTTTTGGGCCTACTTTTGGCCTTTATTTTTGCTCCATTTCAAACTTATTACTTTTGATTGCTTAAAGATAAGAACTTGAAATTTGGATATTTTGAAATTACCCATTTTCTGTTCATTATATATTTTTTCAGTGGATAGCAAAAGATAGTTTTGACATAAGCCTAAAACAAATATACAATAACAATTTAAGTTTGGATAAACAATATCATACTTCAGTACCATTTTTACAGAAACTGTTAGCAGTTGAAACTTGTTTTTTTAATGAGAGTACTGATTTTATTTGAGATAACAGGCTAAACTTTATTTTGTTTCTTGATATAATATTACAGAAAAATATTGTAAAATTTTAGTTTCTTTATACACTTATTTTTTCCATTATTTTAATTTAATATTGTTATTCAAAATTGCAAAATTATCAATTTTTTTAGCCTGTTACCTGGAACTCAATTTGACGAACTACTGTAAAAAATCATGTGAATATCTCGTTTCGTTTAAGAGAAAATTGCACCTAAGTTTTAAAAAATTCACTTACCGTAAAAGGGCAAAAGAAGCAAATATTGTATCCAGGCTTAAAAATCTCTTAGTTTAGTAGTTTCCAGCTCCATATTCATCTTGTTTCAGTTTTTCTTCATCTTATGCTTTCCTTTTCATAGCTCTTTTCATCCTAGCTTCTTTACTCATATTTTCAGCATTATAATCAGCTTTTCTCAACCGCATTGCATCAATTCGACAGAGCAGTCTCCATGTTTCTTCCTGCATTAATACCCGATTGCTCCAGTACTTTTTTCTGCTGACCATGCCCTCATTGAAACATCATACACTCCTATCTTCATGACACTTCCTCTTACAAAAAATGTTTTTGGATTTCTCTCCCAAATACAATGGTGAAAGCTCTTATTGGGATTTTGAGTCTTTCCATTCATGCATTTTGACAGCAATCTGTCATCACTGAGATACCTATAAATAGATTTGATGCATGTCATTACAGAAGCAGGCAATGAGTTTTTGTGATTGTAATTTTCCCCCAATGCCTCGACACAATGAATCTTGTCCTTGGGGGCAGAGCCCATGAACTGGATTGTCATCAGTTGAAATTTTATGAAAAAATGTTGCCCATACTTCCATCCTCATATCTTTGACACTTTTTGAGCCAGCATTTCTTACTGCCAAACCATAATACTGCTGCAATAAATTAATCTGTTAATCGACCCCTTCCAGAAAGTGATTTGCCATCTTCAAGCTTTTTACCTTTGAGTTCATGCCTTAATTTTCTAAGTCTACTCCCCATCCTCTTCTGAACATGGCCACAATATTCCAGTTTTCCTATCTTTTTTGCATCGTATACATTAGCTTCTTGAACCTTCAAAAAACCTTTCGAGTCACCATCACCCAAATAATGTGTATCGAACACCTCTTTCCTCTACTGTACCCCTCATAATTCTCCTCACAATTATGGGGTGTGGATTTTCCTACAGAACAGTTACGACAAAACTTGGAGAGACAGCCAACATCAATAACTTTACCTGTTTCTAAAAAAGTAGCAGTTACTACACCATTCAAGGAAGTATGGCCACGTTTGTGCCAGGTACCACCAAATGCAGCAGCAATGTCAGTACAGTCATCATTCAAACAATTTCCTTGACTGCATTTTTCATAAAAGCTTCTGCTACTGTCTTCAGTCTTTCTAACAGAATATTCGTGTACATTGAAAACTTTGCAGGTGGTGGTGGAAGATTCATCACAGCATAAAAAGTGTCAGCAGCCATTCTCGGTCACAATGCGATACAAAACACTACGAGAACATTGAGGAAAGTAGTCGCACAATGATGAAATTGTAAAGCGTCTGTTTTCTCTCACCCTTTCGTCCACTTTCTGCACCACATCTTCATTAACGACCGAAGGACGCCCACTCCGTTCATCATGCACATTTGTGCTGCCATCTTTAAATGTTCTCGCCCATTTCCTTACCATTCCATCACTCATAATGTTTTGTCCGTAAACTTCACAGATCTCACGATGAATATCGATCGGTTTGACGCCTTTAGCACTAACAAGGGACCTTTCAACAGGTTCAGATCGAAATCTAGTCTGATTTAATTTTCTTTCGAAAGATATTTACTATTTATAACATCAGTAAAAAAATTAGTTGCCATTTCGCACTGGACGTTACTGAAAAAAATTAAGAAATTTCCACACTTTTCACGACGCAAATTGTCGGTCGCCTGGGGTTTGCGCAGCCGTGCCTACTGTAAGAATATCCACTGAGCGAGGAGGCGCTCGTACGGGCACGAGTCCCAATTCAAGGTCGCGAAACACATTGCTCCCGCCCTTGACGCGAGGCAAGGCGCCGGTTCTTTCGGGCAGTAGCTCTTCGACATTCAGAAATTGAAACCTGATGCAATGCCAACGTGTTTCCGCGACACGCAAGTATAGTTAACATTGTTTACCGACCTTCCATTACTTCTGACATATACATCAATGTACGATGGTTCAATAAAATGAGTTTCTTTCCCCTTTCAGTTAATCTGTGACTGAATTCAACACTGGGAGGCATTGGATTAAAACAAAGAAAATTGGGCGTAGGAAAGAGGGTAAATCCTGTAAACTTCCACATAATCATGATTAAACTAAATTTATGCTTAAAAAATACATAACAGAAGTCACTATAATACAATACAAATTTATTCAGTGAAGTTATTACAAAAATGACCAGTGTCAATTGAGTGTGTGAATCATGAGTGTGTCTTGAACTGCGTGTCAAGAACTGACAAGCACAACCCGTCGACGCGCCCTCGAGCATGCGTCGTCGCAGGCTGCGGCCGAGCCCCCAAGATTCCCCCCCTCCTCGCCTTCATCCATGTGCTCGCCGCATCGCTTCCGCCGCCGCCTTCGCAGATATTAATAACGCGCTATCAGCGATGGTATCCCATGTCGCGCGCGCAGACTTCAACGCAACGCACGTGCACTTGCTATCGGTCCCCGTCCTGCCCTCTCCCAACCCATCCCTCCGCACCGCGCGGCAGGACGCTGTATCACATTGCACAACCGAGGAATAACAGCACTATTTGAGTCGTTCGCCATCACACTGCTCTCCGCAGTAAGGGTTGTCCACGCCGTCAGCAAAAGAGTTCGGCCAAAACCGACAAATTTCTTAAATTTTTTCAGTAACTTCCCGTGCAAAATGGCAGCTAATTATTTTACAGCTGTTATAAATAGTGGATATCTTTCAAAAGAAAAAATCAAACCACAATAAAGACTAAATAATTTTACTTCACATAAAATTAGGCCATGCACGTATTTCAGGAGCGTTCTCCCATCATCAGTGGCTCATAATATATAAAATGACATAAACAAATAAACATATGAAAAACAATATCTACAATGAAGCGCAAATTTACTAAATAAAATTATTTCAACAAGGAACTTACCCAGTTAACACAGATTAAACACTTATAAAACCATTTCGAAATTGTCCTCATATGACGCCATCTTGTGCATCGTACGATGTACGAGGGCAGACTGAGGGAAGAGGAAGGAGGAAAACTAAGGATGAGTAAGTTAGTCAATGAATAAATTTATGATGGGGCTGGATCTAAATTGGGATTGCTCATTTACGCATATTAGGTTGGGATTTTTGTCTAATTTTAAGATTTCTAAATTTTCTAAAATATTTAATTTGTTGCCTTTATTTTCGCAATGTAGAATTTTGAAATTATTATCAGGGTCGAAAGTGTGGTTGTTTTGAATAAGGTGGTTGGCAAAAGTGGAGTGCTCTTGTTTAAGTTTCCATGATCTTAAATGTTCATGAAGCCTACATGAAAACTTTCTACCAGTTTGTCCTAATTTTATGTGAAGTAAAATTATTTAGTGTTTATTGTGGTTTGATACCTCATTCATCCCAGATTTTATCATGGAATACCACAAAATCTCCGCTGCCACCACAGAATTTAACAATGATATTGTTACGCCGCGACTGGTTCTCAAGGTAATCCACCTTGCGAGCCAGCCGCTCGTTGGCTGTCTGCAGCGACTGCACTGAAGCCTCTGCCGACGTAACCCTAGCCTGCAACACGTCGAATCTATCATAAGTTCCTTGTGGTTCCTATTGATCGTTTCGATGATATCGACGTTAGTAGGGGGGCCGGGATTCAGCTCCACCCCACCGATCGCCAGTAACACCGCCATCACCGCCGCGCCCAGGGGCCCGTTTCACAAAGGTTACAAGTTACTAGTACCAATAATAACAAGAACTCGTAAGTTCTGTTTCACAAAGAATTTACAGCACTTGTGGATACTAGTGAATGCCCACAAGTGAATTACCCACAATGCAATTCAATTTGAACTGAAATGCGCGTTTTCGCGGAATTTAAAAAAATGAAAAGATAACGTTGCAGAATCACAAATTAAGCTTGAAATTAGGAAGTTGGAAGAAGAAATGGGTATTGCAACAGAATTTGGGCAAAACCTTTTTAATAAAAAAAATTTAAGATAATACACAATATTTTTAATTGAAATGGTTTATTTCAAACAGTCTCCTCCTTGCTAAATGTGTTGCTTCTTCCTGTTCCTCCTCCTCCTCTGGCTGCTCCTCTTCTTCCATGTCATCGCTGTCATTCTCATGAATTATCTCATCGATGTCTCTTGCAAAGTTACATAGTGCAGCACAACATTTGAATATATTTGCTGCATATACGGGGTTAACCCTCAGGTAGTTCAGGCACGGAAACTTTTCTTTCAAAATTCCCAAAGAGTTTTCCACCAACCTCCTTGTTTTCCTGTGAGCACGGTTAAACTGTGCAACAGCTTCTGTATTTGCACCTCGTGTTTGAGGGGGAATAAGCCATGGCTTTAACGCATAGGCTGAATCCCCCAACAGCACTGCACCGGGGAAAGGACGCCACCCCTCGTCCATCCTGCGGCACAGGCTACTGTTTCGCAGCACACGTGCATCATGTGTGCTGCCTGGCCAGTTGGCAGTAACATAAAAAAATTGTAATTGTTGCCATTGCATTTATTGAATGCTTTCCATAGCGATCAACGAACTGTTCTTCATGTGTGTGAGGGGCATCAATATTTATTAGTGTCCCATCAACTACCCCACACACAAGAGGCATGCCTGATATGGCATGAAAATCAATGGCCACATTGGCACAATTTGGTGGCCAGTCCACAACATTCGGGAAAACTGTTAAATTTATTCCGTCTACCACACTTTTTACAGCCCTACACACACTGGCTTTGGACACATTATGCATGTCCCCTACTGCATGGAATTGGCTTCCAGTGCCAAGCCAGTGCAATGCAACACACAGTTTTTCTTTGGGCGACATTGCAGCAGTTCTCCTCGTTTCACTTGCTAAGTTCGCTCCAATGAGGTTAAGGAGCTCCTGCATTTTCGAAGGAGACATGCGAAACCTCTCGTTGAATTCCACGAATGACGGAAAGTCCATGTTCATTCTCTTCCTGTATACTTTCTTGCGTCTGCGCCCACGAACTATCGCATTTATGACGGAAATGTCTTCGTCCGTATCACTTAACATTATTACTATACATCACTAATAACACTTATAAAACTGCTATTTTAATTCTAAACCTGTCACACAAGTATAACAATTATCGTCACTTGTAATCGTCTATCTTACACGTATCTGCACGCTTGTCACAAAACACTGCTCATTTACAATTGTATTTGATTACTAGTAGGTTCTGAGAAACAGAAACACTTGTTTCTTGTAGAATATCACTTGTAACTACTAAAATTTTGTAACCTTGGGCCCCATTCCCCGGGAAAGCAAACGGCAGGTAGCCCCTCACACAGCGGCCGATAGCCGCGCGCCACTGCTCGGTCGGCACCATCCTGCAGCAGGGAGAGCGCTTAGCGACACGACCGCTCGGCTCTGCGTCTGGCGAGACGCTTGCTATTGTTATTGTGAGTGAAACCACCAGCACATTTTTTCAATAATTCAGTTGACACTAAATTTTTAAACACAGGTTTTATTGCTTGCATTATTGCAGGAGGAAGGTTATTCTTATGGTGGTAACTCTTCACTGTACCATGAAGCACAGCTTTTTGATACGAGAGTTAAATAAGTCGAAAGTCAGTTGCCTTTCTTCGACTCAGGTTCAGATTGCTTACGCTGTATTGCTGCAAAAATGAAGAAACAAAGTTCTTTTGCAACGGAAGTTTATTACAGATGAAATTTACAGACAGGTCTGGTTCTTACTATACACAACATGTGAACTGACACATAGGCCCTTGCGGCCAGTATTTATTAGTTTCCTGAAAAGTGATTGTCATTCTGACACACTTTCACATATATCTACATTTACACTTCGAAGGTCGGAAGTGGGATGGGGTGTTGACACATTACCAATTTCTGCCGCCGCACTGGAAGTTTCCGGGTGACGGGCAGACTTTACTTGGGATATATTTAGATGGGAAAGTTACATGCTTCAAATGAAAGTTTCCTGGCGCCGAGCTGTCGGCGATACATTGAATTTTACATTTCTAGAATTCGAATGCTGTCGTCACAGGAGGTGAAGATTCTTTTATATTATCATCTGATATTACATGTGTGGTCAATATACTTGACTCGAGCACCAAGATTCCAAATTTTTTGGGCATAAATAATGCATTGGTTCAATGTCGGATGATATTTTATAATCCCGAATAGCGCAAATGGCATTCCTCATTTCATCGACAGATGAACAGTGAGCCCTAATAGTATTTCCATAATAAGTTGTCAGTGTGTTTATTACAGAATCTGTTAATTTGTTCTTTCTACTAAGTGGTTTATCTTCACTCAATTTTTCACCTTTTATGGTTTCTTTCAATTTTCTGAGTTGTGTACCCATTCTTTTTTGTACATGGCCTACACATTCTTTTCTACTGCCATATGGCTCACTATCTGACATAGCCTGGAAACTTTTTGTCACCATCGCCAATGTAGTTGACATTCTTTTTTTTTTTTAAAAATAATTTTTATGCCTTCTACTTCCATATTTCCTGCACTTCCTGAATGAATTTTATTACATTCTGCTTCATGATTTTCTCACCATTCTTGATTATTGAATCTCTATTTTTCCACTGTTCACATCCCTTACATCCAAGGACATGTGTGTCCATCACTTCACCACTTTTAGCACCAATAACAGTGCACACACCATGCTTTGAACTATGTCCTCTGGTCAACCATGTACCATCACAAGTCTCTGATATGTGTCTGCTTCTTCAGCTGCTCTATGTAGAGATTCTGCAGCTAGAATTCAGGCATGCACCTTCATAAAAGTAGACTTCTTTACAGCTGGTAGGAAATTCATAAGTGCACAAAATACCTTCAATCCTGCTAAACCAGGCCCTAAACACATAGCATAAATTGCACGTCTATTTACAGAATATAGTACATTATTATTTTCACCTAGTTTGTAACAATTGTAACAACAAGACACTAACATTTTCACATTCACTGCACAATACTTGCACATTACAACCTAAACCTACCAATTTATTTACACTTATACTCAGAGATGACACACACACACACACACACACAACGAAGACACTTTTCTAATTCTCTAAATAAAATACATATTCTATAGAATAAAATTAAATTTGTTACATTGTATAAAAATCACAGTTAGGACTTTTAAACTTTTTCTCAACCCCCCCCCCTTCTTTACCTTCAATCATAAGACTAACATTTGTTACACTACAACTCCCATCACCAACAAACCATTACAGTCCCACATGCTTTCTAACTACTTCAAGTACACTATATTTATTTTCAGAGAGAATTAAGAGTACATTCAGTGCAACTAATACATATAAACAGCTAGTCACAAGGGAAAGTAAATATAAATAAAAATATTTCGTAAACATGAAGTGGTACCACAGACCGTCTCCCCCAACAAAAAAAAACACATTCGCACACACAAACATATGGTTTGAGTTTTTAGCAGTTTTTCAGTTCTAATGCAGCACATTATGTTCCCTTCTGAACATCATATATTTACAAAGTATTCGCTGTTTGTCATTATTTGACACTATTTCAATAGTCACTATTTGAATTTCATCTGGATGTTGATAGAGAAGTTGTGTCCTTGTTGATGTTAAAGATCTGAAGTATAAAAATTTGCATACATGTTATTTCATAAACGTTTGTTCAAAATTAAATTCTGATATAAAATTTATTAAAGTTTTTACCAATATTGATGACCATAGAAGACTCTGAGACCTGTAAAGTACAAATAACAAAAGTAATAATGGTAAAACATATATTTCAAAAAGCCAAGATCAGCTTAAAAACAATTAAGATTCAACATTTCATCCTAAATACAACCACTTACTTGCCCATGATGGTGTAATACAGATTTGCAGCTTGCAACTCTGCACCTGACAAGAATAAAAAAAATTGTCAAATCTTTTTTCAAATCAATTAAGTATACTGCATTGAAGATGTAATGATACTGACCATCACTCTCTTAAGTAGAGACACCAGAGGGCCCGGGAATGGCAACAGCGAGGGGAATATTGTCGTCATCATCAGAGTCATCCTGGCTATTTACAATGACAGAAATCTCTGAAGCATCGTGCCTAACTTCTACTCTCCAATCTTCTTCTATAATTTTCTCTGTGTGTGCCACATAATTTTTCCAGCTAAAGCAGAATAAAGGAGTACTTTATATTAACAACTTTCTGCACAAAAAAAAAATCAAGGCAATATTTTGCTTTTCATGTTAAGTCACTTCTCCGCAGAAACCTGGTTTAATGCTTGCTTCCAATTTCTTGTCTCTGCTTGGTGGTCAAAAGTGGTACCACGATGTCTCTGGTAGTATCTTTTGCATTGGCTCCATACCAACTCAATGGGATTGTAGTGGCAATGGTACGGGGGTAGCCTCAGAACTGATGACCAGCTTCTTCAATAATTTCATCCACAACATATCTGCACCCACATCCACTGATATGATTTTTCAACTAATGACAACATTGGTAATCACATCATCATGCAAAAAATAAAACTGCCTTATTGTATGTTTAATTCAACAAAACTTATTCTTATTTCAAGAGTACCTTTTCTGAACACAAACTTCAGAAGCTTTCAAAAGAAGACTCTTAAACGTGTGTTCAGGTATAAATGGTATTTTGTGCTGATAACGAAACTCCTGCAGTTCACTCCTCCTCCACTTGGATGATGGCCTTTTCACTTTCTAGAAAATTAGAAATGACAAAAGGATGTTTATTTCGATTTTATTCAAAAATTGCATTTCTTTTTATACTCTCTTTAAATAAATATAAAACATTCTATCGGCAATCTTGTTCTCTAAGAAAAATTATTTTTACTGATTTAACTAAAATCACTGAACACAATTTAATATAATTTTGTATTTCACCTTATTTTGTGAAGTAAAAAATTGTTGAAATAACCTCTTTTACCACTGACTAGTTGCAAAACCTGTTTTATAATCAGTTATTATTATAAAGGATTAAATGTATTCTTTGAAAGAATAATTTTTACAATTCTAAAAGAACACTTCTTGAAATGTCACTCACCAACACAGAATGAACTGGTGCATTGTCCATTACAATAACTGATGGTTCTGACAAACGAGGTAATAATTCCTCTTTCATCCTCTTTTGGAATATTTCTGCTGTCATAGTTCCATGGTACTCATCTACTTCTTTTGTCTTCGAGGGAAACAATAGTTCTGCATCCTGAATGAAACCATTTGCACCTCCTGCATGTAATACTATATACCTTTTACCTTCATCTAAATTTTTGCTACAGCAGCTCTTCTTAGTTTGATCTTGCCATGACCGAGAGGCGTAACCTAAAGGATAGATTATTAAAAGCAATGACTAAAGATGATGTAGCAAAATAAAATCATATTAAACCACAATGATGGTGCTTCAAACTGGACACATAATATTCATGACACTCATAAGTCATTACACTAACTGAAATAACTACAATTTCACAAATGATAATTGCAACCAGGGTGCATATCGTTGGCACCCGAAAGCCCCAGCGCAGACGGACGCCAGTTTCCGAGGTCCATGCCAACCGAGTGAGATCCCAGGCGCACCCGCTCTCCACTCGGGGGGCCCTGTTGGTCGGGAAGTTGGAGTGGCCCTGGACGTTGCGATCCTCCCACGTCCCGATGATGTCTAAAGCCGCCGGCTCCTCCAACCCGGCTAGCAAATGCTTAAATGTCAAAATTTCGTCATTAATTATGAATTTTGATTAGTCACCAAACTATTGCTGTTTACAGCTTGTTGTACCATCACATAGCATTTTCAACCGTTTCCTATGGCCATATAATTACAACATTAGACTTTTAACTACCAGATCTTGATTTATAACCACTTAAAAAATAAATTACATGTGGTACTTTGGCTTAAATTTAAAAACGAAACCTTACATCTAGGGTTTGCAATGTTTTGGTCTTATTATGATCCATAACTTGGTTCATCTTCTGTTTCTTCATTAATACTAAGATCTCTCTTCTTGCTTCTTTTGTCGACATTTCAACTTGTTGCGCTTTCTGTATTCGCAGCTGATCCATACGCTTGAGTTCATTCACTGCATTCAGTCCAATTTCTATTCCCAACCCTTTTAAAACATTAACTCTTGCATAGTTGCCATCATTAAAACAAGTCACAGCATCTGACACTCAATGTTGTTGTTTTCCCCAACGAATACATTTTTGGGTATGCGAGTCCACATTAAATTACACTAGTTAACATATTTAAACTTTTTTTCTGCATCTGGCTTGTAAATGGGTGGATTTACATAATTTTGGGGTGCTGATTACACTGGTAAAATCAGTTTTTCTCTGACGTCACATGACCTAGATACACAGCAGAATAAAAAATGGTAATAGCGAAAATTAACACAATTTAGCCAAACAAAAGTACATATTCAGAACGTTTGTAATCAATACTATTTTGTATGTATTTATGGCCATGATGCCAATAAAAGGTCCATGTTGGTTCAGAAGATAATTTTACCTTTAATCGTCTTTGGTTTTCTAAAAATGCGACGACGGATCTCTTGTGTTACGTCTCCCTAACAAGACCCCAGCAGTAGTCACCCATCATCGCAGGGTTCCAATGGCCTTGGTAACGGTGTTCCATGGTAAGGATGTCTTGGTGAAAGCGTTCGCCATGCTTATCACTTACGGCTCCCAAATGTTCCGGAAAGAAATCAAGATTAGAATGTAAAAAGTGACTTTTAAGCGACATTCTACACCCCATGTTCTTAGAGTTGTCCAACAGATCATTCACAATGGTAACATGGTTTTTGTCTTTCGTGTTACCCAAAAAGCCGTTCATAATTGCTTTAAAAGAAGACCAAGCAGCTAATTGGATATCTGTGAGTTTGGTATCAAAGGTTGGATCTTTAAGTAATTTTCGTATTTGTGGTCCAACAAATATACCCTCTTTCAGCTTTGCCTCACTTAATTAGGGAAACTTTTCTTTTAAATGATTGAAGGCCTCACTTCGTTTATCCAAAGCTTTTACAAAGTGTTTGATAAGGCCCAACTTGATATGAAGGGTAGGCAAAATGGTTTTATCGTGCTCAACCAATGGGGTGTTGACATTTACGTTTCCAGGAACATATGATTTCCTTATAGGCCATTCCTTGACTGTATAATGGTTCTTGGTGTCACGGCCGTCGCCACTCCTGTGGATTGTTGTACACCTAGCTGCATCATTAGACCATTGACATCTCTACATACACACAATGAATTCTGCATATCGAAATATTGAGCGAAGGAACCACCTCGTGATCTGAAAACGGAAATTTTTGTCTGTGGAGCTAGAAGGTTCCGTTGTTGCAATCTCGACCCCTTGCTGTTTTGAAAGTTTTAGATCGCGAACCAAATCGTTCAATTCCTTTTAATTCAAGAGCTGAGGCGAAGTGTCATAACATTGAGGGCAGTACTCATCTATATGTTCACTACTTTCTGATTCACTTGCCATGGAGTCTGGTTCCGTGGTTTTCAAGTTAGACAGGAACAGGCAACTCATCATGGGGCACAGGCAAATGCACTGAAGATACCTTTGGATACTTTATTTTATGTCTAGTTTTGCTTGAATGTCCCGCAATATTTGTAAGACAAATAATCTGAATAATGGTCTTTAGGCTCACACCACACCATCGGAACAGCGAAAGGCATGGCTCGGCGTTTTCCTTTCAACCACCCTGTTAAGGTTGTAGTACAGGTTATGCAGGCAATATGAGGTGCAAAATTTTTATCTTGATCACCGTCAGGACAATCAAAATAAAATTTAAATGCCTTCTTAACCAAACCGGTGTTTGGTTTTCTTTGGGCTTTTGGAGGGAATTTCCCACACACATAACAAAAGTTGTCGGGGTGGTGTAGACAGCAACGAGATTTACTAGATGCCATTTTTCGTAGTGTTTTAAACACAAAACGTTTGCACTATCTTTCACAGGAAACACTCACTGAGGATATTTTTCACACCACTGGATTGCCACACCAAGCATTTACTGACGATTTGTAGATCTTCTAGCTCTCCTCTGCAAATGAAAGACAAACATCAAAACTGAATAACAGAAAAAGCTAATACCGAATAAGAAAAATAAAAAACCGTTAAAAACTCAAAAATGGTACATGCTAGAACATTTTGAAAGATATATTCGGATTCTACACACCAAAATACATACTAGTTGATGTATCATATCAGGAGGAGGGAGGGGCAATCTGGATTTAGGATCAATATAGATCAGCTATTATCTAGGCCACCCGGGTCGAGCTCGTCCCGGACAGCCTAGACAATACGAACACCGGCCACGGAAACCCACGCAGTCAATGTTGATCGGCGAAAATGTGCACCAGAGAATGACGCTACGACATGAAGTGATAAAAGTACATCACCAAAACCTGCTTGTGTAATAATAAACCTTGAAATAGTAAAGTAAACAAAGTTGTAAATAGAGAAATGGAATTACGATGAACTTTAGGAAATAACTGTAAAAATGAGAGAATTGATTACATGGTAG
Source organism: Teleogryllus oceanicus (assembly GCA_964035755.1). Classification (NCBI taxonomy): domain Eukaryota; kingdom Metazoa; phylum Arthropoda; class Insecta; order Orthoptera; family Gryllidae; genus Teleogryllus; species Teleogryllus oceanicus. The sequence goes on along the minus strand of CAXIVR010000010.1, from coordinate 101,475,443 downwards.
CACTACACAAGCCATTCATGAAAGTTTTTGTGAAGTAAACGTATTTGAAACAATGAAGCAAGAAGTGAATGGAAACTGAAATTACGTTGAACTACAGTAAATGACTGAATATTCACTTTATTGAAATTACTTCCAATCTGCCCAGTCTTGATCTCTCTTAAACCAATTTCTAATTCCCATGTGGTGGATAGCTTCCTCTCCTTTCCCGGCACTGGCGCATTGATCACGGTTTTCGCTCTTAGGGCGCCATGGACCCAAACACAAAATTCCTTTTTCCCCCTGCAGGTTATATAAAGACATTTCCAAACTAATCAAGGTTTTTGCATTTATTGTGCAAAATGTTTTTGATAGACGACAGCATAATGAACACACATTTCCATGAATTCATTAATGCCTTCCGCCAAAAAAAAGCACAGATCCCTGACCTCGCAACAAGCTTGGTTACAATTGCAGTACAACAAACTATATCGTTGTCCATACAAAGCTGCTTTTCTATGGAGTAATCCCTCATTGTAAGGTAATTCAATATAAAAGTATCATTAAATTCGATTTATTAATTCTCCCGTTAAGTATGAGAACTTGATGGCAGAATTGGTTCTAACTTTGCTATTAAAGTTCGATCAGGAAGTCGATTCTCTTTGAACCCAACTATGGCGGAAAGAGAAGGGTGAGCTATTGTGCATCGTATCAGGCTTCAGGCACCAGTTGGCGTCACAGTATTAGCGAGAAATTTAAATGTAACAAGGTGATAATTTTTGCCTCTGGCTGGAAGTCCTTGAAACTGATATAGGAAACATTGCAAACTTTACACCATATTATTTTGGGTTGGCCACTGTTGGAAATGGTCACTTTATGACAATTCCAAAATGTTTCTCTACACTTCTCGCTCTCTCTGCAACATGGCGGCCAGTGTCTGCTGTGACTGTTCAAACTAAGTGCTACGCAGAACGAGCAAAAGTCGTTGCGTCGGAGTAGCTCACATCTCTCTTTCCACCATCTCTTACCCATCTCAAATGTGTTGTGACATTTCGTCTGTTATATTTTTGCGTCCGGTCATTCAGTGTAATTTATAAAACAAGACTCCAATGAAAATAATTGTGAAATTAAGACTGTATGTCAATGCAATTCATGAAGTGAGCTGTTAGCTTGAACATGTATTTATATATAGTTTGTAAGATCTAAAAAAGATTAAAGTTACTCAAGACTATTGAAGTTATGAAGCATGAAGTGCCAGTAATTAGTCTCATGGATTCAAAAGATAATTTGAGTTGCGAATTTCAATTTGGTGAATAAACTAGAATGAATCCTGCACATGTTTAAAAATGTTTAATTTTTTGATATCAAGAGATGTATGTACTATTTACAGTATTTTGTTATTTTTGTGCTCTGTATTAATATAGCAATTGTTTTCGATAGTATTTGGGAGACATCTACAGTGATGTCCAGAAATAAACCTATTTGTATATTTTTAAGAGTATAGTTTCTATTTCTGTACTGGGTCTATTTGTTAATTGACATCTGCATAAGATTTTGTATTTTTTCATTGCCGCAATAAAAATGTGTGACAGGTAAAAAGTGGATTATAATTTACCGTTTGCCCTTTTCCTTTTTTTAAACTGTTGGTGCTCAAACAGCATATACTTTCTCGCCTTAGTAACGGTTACGTAATTCTATTTTTACAACGTTTGATTTTTGTTAGTTTGTAAAACTCAATACATCGTAGGATATTTAGGTGCGAAAATCAAATATTTTCAAGCAAGTATCGTATTCCAACAATGAGACGGAATTCACAGAAGTAAATAAAACACTTATCTTGTCGCCGTTCAATAATGAACTTCTCAAATATCCATCGCTGCGTTGTTGCCAAAAGCAGCGTACGGTGGTATTATAAAATTAAAGTTAAATTACATTCTAATGATAAATATATGCCCTGCAACACGGACAAAAAATCTCGATTATCAAATAGGTTTCAAATCATTTCCGAAAGATTAATGTGTAAACCTGTAACAAAACCTCGAACGTAAGAAACGAGCAAAGAAATATGAAATAATATTCAAATTCTAACTTACGTAGCATCCAACTGCTTCCAAGTACATCTCTAATTACGTTCACGAAGCGCAAAAATTGTAAGCGGACTGCTATTTTTGACGCCAAATTGCACAAAAATACTTATATTTTCAAAAAGTTGCACCTGATTTTATTTGACCTGTTTTTGATGAACTCTTATCATTAGGGAAAATATTTATAAATAATTGTAAGACGCCGAAAAACTTTTACATTTTCGAAAAACGATGGATTTTAGCGAATGCGAGGTTTGTACCTTTCTCTTAAGCTTCCTTTGCCATATCAGAGGTCAAACTTCAATCAAGCAATTTGGCGCCGTTTTTACGAGAAAAAAAATTAGAGAAAATAAAATTTGCCTAAGTTTGACAAAATTACTAAAAAATGCTAACTTTCTCGAACACTTGAACATGACATAATGTGAAAATGTTTTTGATGAACACCTTTCACTGTGAAAAAAAAATTTCTTCATAATTGTAGTTGTAGGAAGACGCCGATTTTTTTTTAACTTTTGCAATTTTTAAAAAAATCACAATTTTCAATGAACAAGAGACCTGCACCTTCTTGTAAGTGTCGTGTTCGTTTTCAGAGGACAAAATTTAATCAAAAAATTTATTGCCTTTTTTTAGAAAAAAATTAAACAATTATAAATTGCCTACAGTTCACAAAAAAAACGCAAAAATTAGTGAAATTTCCGAAAATGCGTACATAACCTTATTTCAAAAGATTTATTTTTAATATTTTAGTTTTCGGAAGACGCCTAATAAGACTTTCTGATGAAAATTGCCAGTCCCCCCCCCCCAACATTACATAACATTCTTCCTACTTCGTACTCAGTAGCGAGAAACTAAACAAGAAGAAACAAGAAACGGTGACAGAAGAGCTCGATATAAGGTACAGTGCCATTTGCGTTGCAAACCTTGCTAAAATAGAAAATAGTGCCCATATTTGCTGCATTTTTGATTTTATATCTGCAAAATCTTTGAACAAAATATTGTTAATATTTACAGGATAACCGATGCATCGCATTTTGAAATATTCTTTTCACTGATCTAATATTCCCCATAATATTTTGCAAAGAAAATTTCTATTTTATTTAAAAAATTGCTGTTTTCAGAAAAAAGTGAACATAAAATAAATACGAATGAAGTTCATTTTGTAGATTGCCTTACTATAGAAACATACTAGTCACGTACATGTTGAGATAAGAGAATTTTAAATTTTTGGAACCATTTCGTTTTATTTGGTACATATTTTAGCATGGAGCGTCTCACAAGACATCTTTCACAAATTTATCACAATGGTTATGGGCTCAACAGGCTGTTTCAAGTATTTTCCCCACGCCCACAATCCAATTTACTCAACGTAGAAAACAACATAGAACAGCATTGCTGGCAGCTGAAAAATACACCACCACTTGAAGTTCGTAGTTCCTCTTTGACGCGTACAACGATCAAATGTTTCACTTCACTCTGTGCTAAATGTGTGGCAGTGAATTGAGAGTAGTGGTCATCACCCTTTATTTTTTAACTTAGGGCATTTTGTGATACGGTCGCATTAATTTATTAGAAACAAAATAGTTTCATGGTTTTCGTAACACCTAATTATATATAGATATTTATTATTCTGCAGGTAGGTATATACAACCTGGTGGCAGAACACTAAAATTTAAAGTTAATATTTGTAATACGTAAATTGTAAAGTTACATTGTTAAGTAATTTAAAGACAATAAAATAATAATAGGCTAACAATAATAGCATTAACCACATTTTGTGGTTGACCTGCACAGTTATTTTAAACTATTGTTACGTTTCTAGGTGGTGAATTAAAAGTCTCGTATTATTTTAACAAAAACGTTTATTTTGTTTCTTAACACAATCATTGAAAACACTTAATTATTTATTTACACTACACTTCTCTTGATTTATTTACACTACTCTTCTCTCACACACTCGCACAGTCCTAAGCACTGGCCACAGTTCACTGCACTGATCACAGTTCGATGCACTGGTCACAGTTCACGTCACCGACCACAGTACGATGCACTGACCACGGTTCACGTCCTGAGCACAATCACTGCACTGCTATTCACCGCGATGCACACACTTCACGGTTCAGCTTCCACTGCGGACTCAAGTCTGACTCGCGGTCGCCGGCCACCGCGAATTTATACTCGTAGAGACAATCCAGAACCTTCCGGCCACCGCGCACGTTCTGGAATAATCCGCCGGCAGGTGATGCAACCCGCGCTAACATGCAGCTCGTGGTGGCTCCGGCAGATGACGCAATATTCGTTACACTATTAAATACAAGACTACACGATTTTTTTATTACACTTCACAACATTTGAAATTCACTTCTCTTTCTACTTCTATAGTGCACAACACGTCACCACACTTCAATACAATACTACTTTGAATATAATTATAATATATTTAGTACAGGATCGCATCTAATAGTAGTAACAAAATAATAGCAATAAAAATATCAATAGTAATCAAATTACTGATATAATAATCCAACTTATTCAATTAATAAAGTTCACAATTATATTACAATGACTGAAACAATAACAGTATTTTAGGACCTGCAAGTGTAGGTTTTATATTTTGTCTTGCTCTTTGAAATGCATTACAAAAACACATCGCACTGTAGAAGCAAGACACTTGAAGAGCCGTGGGCGGCGTGAGGGCCATCTAGTGTCCCGGGCAATCGCCAGGAAGCAGCAGAATCGCCCGCTTCGTCTCCACGCGCAGCGGTCAGACGTCCGAGGGCTCCTGCACAAGAGCGCTTGGGCTCATCCACATGAGATAGTCTGAATCTGCGACGCGCGTCAACACAACGCTCGTGTGACGCAGACCCATGGAGGTGCCAGAAAGGGGAGATGATAGCAAAAAGTGTTTTTCAGCGTTTTTCGGAATTTTTGGGAATAAAAAAAACGCATTTTAGTATTACATAATGACTTGTTTAACCTTCAAATATTTATTTATGTAACCTCAAAGTCACTTTCATCATGCGACGTTTCGTCAAGAAGTGAATTTGTACTTGAAGCCATTAACATTGGTGTAACTTCTAGGTCCAATGCCTTTGTGATAATTTTTCTCTTTTCCATTTGTGAAATCAGTGGGTTAGATGCAATTAAAAGCCTGTAAAACACTTTTTTTCTTCCAGATTGCATTTTATTCGTTTTTTTTTCATTGTTTCACAACACACATATCTCTCCTTGTTAATAAAGAACTATCTGTACCAATCATGAAGGGGGGGGAAATTGTAGGTATACATTGAGATACTACCCTCTGTCGCCACCTCAGAAAAACCCAAGATGGAATTCGGCACGACTTGCACTTTGAGTCATCTCAGTCCTGCTGCTAGATTCGCTCGATCTGCAGCACTGCTTGATGCGGTCGCGATCGTGCGACATTTTGTGACAGTACTGAAAATGTCTCAAAAAGTCGTGCCGAATTTCATTTTGGAGATACTATTCTCAGCTGCCACGTTAGTAAAACAGTATAGAAAGGCTAACAAAACTAAATGTGCATCGTCATAAACAAAGTACCTTAACGCAAACATGGGCAAACTTTAATGTTTTGAAAACTAGACGAATTCCAGAACAAGATTCAGTTAATATAGCCCGGAAGGTAAAATAAGTCAATATGAAAAAAACATATTTAAAAATTTGATTTCGTTGTGTCACGTTAACACGTTTCTACGTACACTTACTAAATTATTTCAGAAATGATTTTTGGAAATACAGATTTAAAGTACATATCTCCAGGTATCGTATCTATAGCACGTACAAATTTGCTAGTCGAGAGAGAGAGCAAAAATATTTGCATCGCAAAACACCCCTTTCTTCTCAGTGCGGCGCGCATCACTTGTTCCAGTTCGAACTTGCCCCGAAGGGACTGGCGTGTTTCGGCCTTCCTTTCCTGATCGGGGAACGATGAAGGAGACAGTTTGCTACTCCATTTCATGTCAAATGGAGCTTCTGAAGTATATTTTGATTATGGACTTTTCCTTCCTCTGACCCCACTGTGAGCGGAGGGGGAGGCAGCCGCCGCCCCTCCCGATGGGGGTGGGGCGACCATCCTGTTTCCCATGTTAAATTGACCCTCTTTGTCCTTTTTTCTCAGTAAATATTCAAAATTGTCTTGAAATTTGTTACTAGAATAAAAAACACACTACTCATGCTGTAGTAAACTTCTAACATTTGTGGTATTACGAGTAGTGTTTAAAAAATCAAAAATGCGATACAGAAATTTGATTTTATCTTAGTGTAACTTTGATATTTATTCTCTTACATTTTTCATTCATACTGCACTTGCATCGCTGGGAGTAGCAAACGTAGTTGAAAGAATAATTATCAATTCTCCGCAACAAGCAATACACGTGTGATTTAAAAACTAGTTGCAGGAGCGTAAATCCTTCGAAACAAAATGTTTTTCCAAACACACACACACTGCTCAAAAACAAAATACTCGCATAAAACACGGCAAAAAATTAAATATTTTAAGAAATTAAGATTAATTTTCATCCGAAATAGTGGAGTAATACGATTTGGAGATAACCCCAGCTCGCAGAAACACCGAAGTAGTTCTAATAAGAGGTAAGTACTTTTAAATTTATTGAAAATTAACGATGCAAATTAGGATAGTAAAAAAGTATGATTGTGAGTAGATGATCGTGCTAATATGCAACCAATTAGTTTCAGCTTTTGATGTTTTCCTTAGTTCAAATCTGAATATTGGAATTTAGATTATGCGATTCCGGATTTATATTCTGGTTTTCTGCTAATTTTTCTGCTTCATTACTTTGCTCACTCGGGTAATTCAGACTGCAGTATCCAGATGCGTACTTCTGATTCATCTCATTTCAGCCATTTATCTGGTTTCCACTGTGTGATAGGTTAATTAGTAGGGGGCACATTTTAATGAAATGTCTTTTTTTCTTTTCACTTTAGAACAATGCCGTTTAGTATAGAAATTCGTTTTGTTATGACCCATTTTTACAGGTCATTATTTTGTATTTTCCTAGATTTCGACTAATACGTCATTTTTTTACGTTTTCCCGTAATTTTTAATGCATTTTTCGCTGATTCGATCGATTATCCAAATCTAATAGATTTTAATGGTTCTTGCTTCAAAGACTATTTACGAGATGCAACAAATGTTCTCCACAGAAATTCTGAGTAACCTATTCGATCTCTTGCTTCAGTAATAGTAATGTCAGCCGTTGTATGTAATCTAAGGCTATGATGCCCAAAGAGTTTACTATGGTGATGAGTATACTATGAGTATGGTGATGCCTGTGAGCTGCATTGTCGCTTCAGCCGCTTTCGCGATAAGTAAAGATAGATATTTCCTGATAAAGAACAGTCAAAAACCAAAAAGTTTGCAAGCTAACTTGGACTTGAACGAATAAAAGAAGCCTCGATTACTTCAGTGACGTATCCAACCGCTTCAGTTGTTTATCCGAACTGGTTTTGATAAAAAATTAACGTCATTTTTCGTTGCTTTTAGGGCATTTTTAAAACAGTTTAAGAGCCTTTTATTGTTCATTTTGGCAATGTTTTAGGCCATCAGAATCCGTCCCCTAATACTTCTTTGATTCCGGTGAATAAGCGTAAACAATTTTACAGCAGAACAAAAGACATTTTAACAGAATTAAATGGGGGATTATTGATATTGAAACGAAACTATTTGTGTGTAGGTTTTATTTGAATATCATTAATCCCTGATTTACAGCATTAGTTTGAAGTTCTTTTTGTTCCTCTGTAAAATTAAGATTTTTTGACTTATCAGCTTATTTACCGGGGTCGAAGAACTAGTAATCGAAAGAAATTTTAGTTCAGGAAAGATTATTTTATGAAATTTATTGTAAAACGAACTGATTAATAGAGAATAAGAATATAAGCAATTGTATCTTGTTAAATTTTTAGTTGAATAGCTCATGAAACAAGAAATAACGCAATAATACATGAAACATGACGCAACTCAAAAGCAGTCGCACAAATATCTGGAGCGGAGTGACTTGCCTTCGACCTTGTTTCTCCTGCTCCAGAGATCTCAACTCTTTTTTTTTTATTATTAATTTGTTGCGTCTACTTCGACGCAACGCGTCTCCAAGCCCCTTGCGGGGCGTTGAGCGCTTTGCGCTTCTGGGAGTAATCCTCCCATTACTAAAAGCGCTGGAGTAATCCTCCGTTAATATTGTCTGTCGCGTCTCGTTGCAGTCGGTTGTCAAGAGGACCGCCAGGTAGCATCTCCGCGTACGCGCCTCCTACCGCGCGCTCCTGCGTCACTACCCAGCGGCCAGAATTAGGAAGGAATAAGGAGAGGGGTAGGGTTTAGGACACTTCACAGGGGTTGGACTAGCCCTTGTGAAGCAGCCGAACTCGTTTTGTTGGAACAAATTTCACATGAGATTCGACGGGAATCGAACCCGGATCTCAGTGGTGAAAGGCTTGCGACTTTGCAATGAGCCCCGAGCTCAGCTTAAGATCAGTGTATATTCTGTCATTGGATACAGATCCATTACATAATTTATATTTCCCACATCTGATTAGGAAATTCTAATTAAATTAAATTAAATTTGAAGATGAAATTCATTCATTAAAAGATAGTCATTTTCACAAATTTTAATAAAGCCAACATAAAAGTTTCTTATAAAACTCTCAACACCCTACAAAATTTATTTCCCAACAACAAATCCCCCATACCCTTAAGAGAAAAAAGTGGAGTATATTTATTAAAATGTAATAGTTGTAATTCAGCATATGTGGGACAAACAGGTAGAAAGTTTTCATGTAGGCTTCATGAACATTTAAGATCATGGAAACTTAAACAAGAGCACTCCACTTTTGCCAACCACCTTATCCAAAACAACCATACTTTCGACCCTGATAATAATTTCAAAATTCTACATTTCGAAAATAAAGGCAACAAATTAAATATTTTAGAAAATCTAGAAATCTTAAAATTAGACAAAAATCCCAACCTAATATGACTAAATGAGCAATCCCAATTTAGATCCAGCTCCATCATAAATTTATTCATTGACTAACTTTCTCATCTTTAGTTTTCCTCCTTCCTCTTCCCTCAGTCTGCCCTCGTACATCGTACGATGCACATGATGGCGTCATATTGGACAATTTCATAATGGTTTTATAAGTGTTTAATCTGTGTTAACTGGGTAAGTTCCTTGTTGAAATAATTTTATTTAGTAAATTTGCGCTTCATTGTAGATATTGTTTTCATATGTTTATTTGTTTATGTCTTTTTATAGAGCCACTGATGATGGGAGAACACTCCTGAAACACGTGTATGGCCTAATTTTATGTGAAGTAAAATTATTCAGTCTTTATTGTGGTTTGATACCTCATTTATCCCAGATTTTATCATGGAATACCACAAAATCTCCGCTGCCACCACAGAATAATAATAATAATAATAATAATAATAATAATAATAATAATAATAATTACCAAATAAAGTATTTGAAGATCACATTTTTTACATTTCAATTTTGTTAATATTTCAAAAATCATTTTTCCCGACAACTGGTTCCGAGGCGCGTTTGCCAATGCGGGTGGGGTGACTGTGGGCCCGGGTCGTTCTTGCAGTCGGACGCTGGATGATTTTGAAAATGGATCCGCGTTTGGCATTGGACGTCGACGAATTTTTGGAGGCGTATGAAGAGCACCCTAGTCTTTGGAACAAGGACAGCCCATATTTCAAGAATCGAGATGCAAGGTAGGATGTACATTTTTCGGGCGATAAAATCGTTTCAAAAGTACGATTTCCATATCAACTCATACAATACTTACACAAACATGCGTTATCAAATGGCCAAATATGCCCTTCCACGATTGAACATGAATGGATACAGGAATATCACATTTTAGTGTTTTACTCATTTTCTGGTTTTATTATCTTTTGCGACGACAAACAATTAGTATTTTTTTCCCTTAGGTCACATTCATGTTCTTATCTGAAAAATTGTTTTTGAATGCCCGAAATAAACTCTATACGTTACATGTATACGCCATAAGGACCAACTTGGCTAGGAATAGCTCCATGGAACTCGCAATAGCACCAGATTTTACGACTACAACAGCCATAGCAATATTATACTTGGGTTTTCGTAACCTGACAACTGGGCCTTATCTTGAAGATAGAATATGGAACGGCTTTTCGCGTCTTTATCTATCGTGCCGCTAGACGCACTTGATCTGCAGCAGTGGGCAGCAGCTACGGTCGCGATCATGCGACATCTTGCGGCAGGACCGAGGAAAACACAAAAAGTCGTGCCATATTCCATCTTGAAGGTAAGACCCTCAACTGTCACATTAAGAAAACCCAAGAATAACTCCTTTGCGGAGAAAGTCTACACTGCCTCCTCGTACTTCAATTATATCTGACGTCATAGGAATAGTAACCAAACGCGGTTGGGGGGGGGTGACTTTGCACCAGTGTTGCCAGATTTCGCAATTTCAACATTTTCTTCCGCGTATTTAAGTTAAAATCCTCGCCAATGGGCACAAAATCTCGCAATTTTTCTTCGACGATTAAGAATCAACCATTTATGCCTCAATAATATTTTTTAGGATTATTTTGCCTTTCATCTTATTTCGAATGAAAGAAACGAAAATAATATACAGCATTGGCTAATGAAATCAAGGTAGTTCAACTTAAACTGTCAGGCTTTATGCTCTTTCGGTTTCGCTGTGTTCCTGCGGAAAAGTTCGCATTTGCACAATTGCTCATTCGGCATCTGGCAACACTGCATCGCAGAGAGAAAGGTCCTTTGCATACGCTATGCAAACGCCCCTATGTTACGGGCACGGTGGCAAAAACAAAAGACCGAAAACCTGGCCAAAGAGTGGAAATAATTTCTGCATACATTTATTTTGTTTATGATTTAAAAGAGGAGAAAATGCTGTATTCAGTGCCATCAATTTCTGACACTTGCATTTATTCGACTACATTTTGCTATCGATTCCTCATAATTCACATCTAACAAGTCTCGAACACATCTCGAAGCCGGTTATCACTCGTAATTTCGTTCATGGAGCAATCACGTGATGAGGATCATAAACGCATGTTCAAGGAGTAAACAATGACATTGGGAAAATTCACATTGACAGCAACATCAGGTACAATAATTATCGTATTAATAATTTTACCTATATATTTTTTCTTAGACAATGAACAATTGAAAAAAGCTTTATTTTTCATATAATATAGGAACACGGCGTTTCGCATAATATTTATACGTATCGCCAAGTGTAAACGAAAACAAAATGATGTCAAATCATGTTAAGATTAATTAAGAAATGTTTGGACAATTGTATTAAGTTTTTTGTTCACATCTAATGATGACGTTTCATATTTAAATATATTTAAACACGTGTTGCGATGTATAAAAATATTAAATTTTTTGAAAACTTGTAGACTGAATATCTAAAAAGAAAAATGATACACAGAGTGCTAAATTATTAATATTATTGGTGACAATTATACTGTTTAGATGATTGCCATACATGGATAATTCTTAATTGCGCGATTAAGGTTTTTCGTACAAAAAGATACGATAATGAAACTGGTTATGTGCCTTTAATGTTCTTTTTCACTTGAGCATATTGTCACTCATAGCCTCGGAAGTGAATACGATTTAAGATAAATTTTAAAAAATGAGACCGATTGTACAATAATTATTTTAATTTGATTTCAATAAATTCAATCAATGATTTGCGTTCTTGGTTCGTTCGCACTAATAGTTCAGTCTTTGTGTGTTCGGCATCTAGTGCCAACCTTCCAAATAACTGTAATATTAGTGGAACATTTTTAATGGCATGTTCTTTTGTTCTGTTTTTTCTCTTCGAGAATATCTTTAACTCTTTCTGGTTCAGAAATGCATTATACCCAGGGAGTACATAACCACCTCTTTGGGAAACACTGATGTGCAATCAAAAATTATTTTGCGCTCATTGCAATGCCTATCAACTGATCTCAAGGAATTACCACTTGTTAATGTTGGTTTGGTTACCATTTGGACTGTGTAATTATAAACAACCTCTCACAACTAGCTTAGCTTCTGGGTCAATGGCCTCCATCTCGATCAGGATTATCGTCCAGTTTCCCTGATCCATTGAGCAAATGCTGATATGGCCCCTTGTTTTGCTTCTGGACATAAATGTAACTTCATTTACTGTGCACGTCTTTTAGCCTTCAGTGGGAAATGTAGTTACTCAAATGATCGTTCATTTTCTCGAGGCAGAAAGTCGATACCTTCACGAAAAGGGTTAAGAGCCAAAATCTTTAGGTGATTTGCCCTTGCAAATAGTTTTTATTACTCGGAAAGAATATTTTCTAATCAGTTCTTGCCAAAAACACGGCAACGTCCGTCCGACGGCCCGTCGGCCGAGCTCAATTTCCTACGATCGCGGCATAGTAATGAAATAGTTGCACTGTAATTGGATATATGTTCTTTAAATCTTTGTAGTGTTGTTAACTTCTTTTAATTTCTCCTTTACGTACGTATATACAGGATGTCTGTGAAGGAAACGTGGAAAATTTGAAAGTAAGCTCTTTTTCAGAATATTTTCAGAATATTTTGTCTAATAAATGTTTTGGATATTCCGACCGGCTAAGCTGCAATAAGCACTTCAATGTCGGTTTGAAAAATGCTTTCTAGGCACAAATTTGCGTTGCAGAAGCATACAAACACTCCAGAGGCATGTAAATTATTTGTTATTTACAAAAGATATAATATATTTGTTGAGAAATAAAAATTAACCCAGAAATGAAATAGAACAGTCGAGTTGTGTAAAATGGGTGCTTTTATATTTCTGGGTTAATTTTTCTCTTAATAAATGTATTCATTTCCTTTGAAAATAACAAATAATTTACATGTTTCTGCGGTGTTTCTATGCTTCTACAATGCAATTTTGTGCCTAGAAATCATTATTTCAAACCAACTTTTGTACTTTGTTAGACAAAATTTGTTTAAAATTGTCGTCCGGCAAAGGTCGGCGCCGGGTCCCGCCATCCAGGGGAGAAGAGTACCTTCACCTTATGATGAATACACTCCACTTGCCCTTGAAACATTAATCAATCAACGAGGTCGTTATTAAACTGTTGATGTATCATGATTGCCGTGACAGAGGCGGCGCGGGCGGAGAGCGGTCCACGGGCACCGCAAGCGCTGCTCCCCAGGGCAAGAGGCGGCCGGGGGGCGACAGGAGAGCTGTGTGGCGAGCCGCCATTACCACATCACCCCGCGCAAGGCAAGCAAAACATTCCGGCAGCGGCCTCCAAAAGACGCTGCCGAATGCAAGTCGGCCCAATATAAACGGGCCCGGCAGAGCCAGAGGGTAGTGACGGAGGATGGCGGAGACTGACGGAGAATGGCAGACAGTAGCAGAGAGTGGTGGGGAGTGACGAGCACTGACGGAGAGTGGCAAGCAGAGTGACGAGCAGTGACGTGCGGAAGAACGGGCTCGCTTCTCCGACTGCCGATTCCGACTCCGGACGACTCTCTCCCTCGGGATGATGACGACACGCTCCCAGGGTGCTGCCGCTGCTGTTGCCGCCCCCGCCGCAACGCCTGGTCACATGGGGCAAGAGTCCGTCATCAGTCATCTCGACTCCCAAGCATCTCCCCTCAATCCACCGTTTTCCCCTGTCTCTCCTTTAATTGTTTATAAATGGTGCATTGTTACTGGAAAACGCCTTCTGAGTAAGTCGCCCTCCCCCTTCCTCTCAACTTTCCGTAAGTCACCTAATCAATCGCAGTACTCAAGTGACGAGTCACCTTAGGAATACGCTGAAGCCAGTCAGCTCCGAGGGTGGCTCATCATAGCTGCAAAACGCCGCTAAAATCCATCACAGCGAATTTGTGATGTTCGGCCTGCACGTAGGCCTGCAGCTGCAAGACATGCCCAAGAAGGATGCCCTGCAGTTGCAACAAGAAATTTCAAATGCCATTTGTAAAAGACGCCTGGAAATAGAAGACAGGAAGGCCCAAACCTCGGCTGCCCCCACACAAAATACTTTTGTTATCGACTGTGAAGACTTCCGTCAATCCGAGACTTCAATGAACAATAAACCTTTAATACAACAATTCTTTGATAATTGGGTAGAATAGCGTACCTTTGTAGAGTGTTTATGGTAATGTAAATAAAAATGCTTGGAACAAAACATTATTCATTCACACAAATTATTTCGCGCCCTCAGGTTTAGGGGAGCAGAAGTGCAGCTATTTTTGTTGGAAGAAAGGTAAATTATTCTTTCCTTAGGCAGTCGTTATTTCTCGTTTCATTCAACCTCGTAAGAAATCACGTTTAGGTAAAAGGAATCGCCAATCTGTTTTAGCTTATTTGACAAACATTCAGTAAAACAAAAAATATATTAATTTAACTATAATTAGGTAAAAGAGGTACAATAAACAGTATTATAACAAAACATTTTGTTTCTATTACAAGTTACGTGATGTTCGTAATCAACGACGCCAAGAAAGTGACTGGATCTCTCACTTCGCGTGGAATTCCTAAGGCAGGTCCAGTTCGGAACGAAACTCAATGCCAGGTTACATTGCTGCATCAGTGAGGACGCATTACGGCAGTATTTGCACCTGCCCTTAGGACCATGTTGTGACCAGTGATTTACGCTGGGGGGCCGAATAACTGACATGGGTCTGGTGGGAAGTTACCAGTGCCTACATATAAACACCATTAAAACATCAGTAATGTCCTTCTGTAATGGGAAAACCCAATTAGGTCAAAAGCCAGCAGGTGCTGCCCTCTCGTGGCGGCCCCTGGCTGCTCTCGAAAGCGAGAGCAGCTAATGAGAGCAGGGCGAGGGCGAGTCTCCGGCGCCTGAAAACAGCAACATTCGGCTAAGGGAAGGAAATCCTGACAGAAAACCAACCTGCTGTCTCAGCGAGGAGAGGGGTCTCCAAAGGCTAAGGGAAGGAAATCCTGACAGAAAACCAAACTGCTGTCTCAGGGGGGAGAGGGTCTCCAAAGGCTAAGGGAAGGAAATCCTGACAGAAAACCATCCTGCTGTCTCAGGGAGGGGAGGGTCTCCAAAGGCTAAGGGAAGGAAATCCTGACAGAAAACCATCCTGCTGTCTCAGGGAGGAGAGGGGTCTCCAAAGGCTAAGGGAAGGAAATCCTGACAGAAAACCAAACTGCTGTCTCAGGGAGGAGAGGGGTCTCCAAAGGCTAAGGGAAGGAAATCCTGACAGAAAACCAAACTGCTGTCTCAGGGAGGAGAGGGGTCTCCAAAGGCTAAGGGAAGGAAATCCTGACAGAAAACCAACCTGCTGTCTCAGGGAGGAGAGGGGTCTCCAAAGGCTAAGGGAAGGAAATCCTGACAGAAAACCACCTGCGGGAAGGAAATCCTGACAGAAAACCAACCTGCTGTCTCAGGGAGGAGAGGGGCTCCAAAGGCTAAGGGAAGGAAATTCTGACAGAAAACCATCCTGCTGTCTCAGGGAGGAGAGGGGTCTCCAAAGGCTAAGGGAAGGAAATCCTGACAGAAAACCAACTGGACGGAGCGGGTTGTTTTTCCACAGGTCACTAGTTCGATATCCGAAGCTCGAAGGACCATGGACGTGGCGGGTTACGTTTGCTTGTAGTGGACTGTATTATTGGTTGTTGAACGTAGGTAGGCAATCCACTCAGTCCCTTTCGACGCTCGTTAGGAATTTTGTAATAATGTGGATTATCATGGAAACACACTTCTCACCTTGCAGAACGATGTTTAATTACCTTTGAGTTATCACAATTGTTCTTTACAATAAAATTACACTAAGTTATTGTTCTCAGTGTGAGAATACAGGAATCTTCCATCTTGAATCACAATACATTAATTAGTTCAATACATACACAATGCTGAACTACAACAAATTGAAATAATGTGGCTTTTCACTTGGCCACAACATAAGCACAGAATATTACTTTCTGCATAAGAATGTACGTGATCTTTTAACACGGAGCCCGAAACATGCTTCTAGCAAGGGTACTACTCAGCGACTGATTTCTGTTCGGTTTGCGAGTTTATCGGGCACGCGAAGAGGGGTGTTTCGGTGTGCGATTTTATCGTGCACGCGAAGAGGGGATTTGAACTGATTTGAACTGGCCAATTAGCGACTGCTTTCCCAGCGGTTGCAGTATGGCGAGGTGGGTGGAATTTGAACAGTCCAATAGGGAACTGCTAGAATTTGAAAATGTTCTAGAGCGGTTTACAAGATTCGGGTCGCGAAAGCGAATGTCACGCGGCGCAGTGGTGCCGCTTGGCAACTTACTTCCCATGCCGCGCTTCCGGTGTTGCCGCTTAGGGCGTAGGAAGCGTTTTATATTTATACGTCCCTTTCTGCTTTTGCGTGTGGGCCCGAACATACACCCCCTTGGAAAACCGCGGGTTTTCCACCAAGAAATGAGAGGGCACACTGCATAGGCTAAGATATGTCTTGTTAGACTATGTGCAACATAAGTTCCTTGGGGATAAGGCTAGGAGTGGCTGAATTGTGCAAGGCGTTTTTTTATTTATTTTTTTAACGAAATCTTAATACTAAGCATCCTAATAACTGATTGTAAAGGGGAGAAGAATGCAGGTGGCAATGATAATGGGTGACAGGCACGCAAAACAGACTGACTGGCCAAGCCTGAACACCAACCTGCTGTCTCAGGGAGGAGAGGGATCTCCAAAGGCTAGGGGAGAAAACCCTGAACAAAATCACGCAGGCCCAGAGGCGGAAAGGGGACATCCCCACTGGGCAAAGTGACGTAGGGTCAATCACCCACTCATTCTTATAAGCGGATTCAGAGGAACTGAAATTGTCCTCCCGACGCTGAAAGACACAGAAGGAAAGACCTACGGTGTCATAACGTGTGTCTGGTGCTGGAACTGTTTTTTTCTTTGGAGGTGGAGTTGAGACAGAAGGCCCTTTTCCTGGTTTCCTCTTTGCGCTGTCATCAAGTTATTAGCAATTTCACCTCTTAAATATTTTGAGTTTCATGTGCTCACATTCCCTCGTCCATATATTCGCCAAAATTTCAAATTTTCTCCAAGTTTTCAAGAGAAAATAAATGTCTCTTATCCCTTTATCTGGAGGACTTTTAATTCTAGAGGTGGCGACACTACAGTGTCTCCGGTACCTGGCGCGACCTACCGGGATTCTACAAAAACAGATCAACTCTTCAACTGTTCTTGTTCTTCCAAACAATTCAGCACCCTCTCCACTGTGGAGAGGATGCTGAACAGTTTCCCGCAAAAGATGTTTTTGTCTTTCCCTCTGAAAGCAAGCGCGCCGTTTTTGAAGAAAATATATTAGAAGTCGACGCGGGACGTTTAAAAATGCATGCTCTTTGCTGTTAAATAGGAATTGTTATCATGATAGGTTTCAAAGTACGGCGCCAAATTTGAATCAATTTTGGCCGCCGATGTGCTAACACTATAGCTGAACCGCTCGCAAAAACACCATCATGTACCTTTGGTAAAGTCTCGGAGGCTGCCCCCACCCTGCGGCATCTGAGATTTCTCATCTCGGCGATAAGGCAGCGCGTAGGCGAGAAGGAGAGGCGACTGCAAGACGCAGCGATCGCGCTGACCGTCACTCGTCATCACTGCCCTCTTCGTCAAAAGAGGATCTCGCACTCCCAGGAGTATCTAAAGAAATGAATTTATCGTTTGTTGGTCCATCACATTATCTGAATTATTATGTCGCATCTATTCCCTACACATGCTCGCAGGATTTCTTCCATTGTTCAGCACTGTATTGTGCAAACGCTTCTCTGCAAAACGTTTCCTTTTCTTTTAAGGATGCACCAATAGTTTCTACTGCCTCGCGCCCTTTAAAAATCCCCAAACGAGTGCTATTGGATTTAGATCTGGATGGTACGGTAGAAGTCGGAGAGGAATGTGGCCATGTTCAATGATTATTTGACCAACGACCTATCGTTTTTCAGTGGATATACTTTGAATTATTTGTAATAATTGGGTTTTTGTGAATAACATCAGCTGCTGTGTAAAGCACACTGTCACTGCTCACTAGCCACGGTCAAACAGGGACTGGAGAACGAAACTCTTCTTCAAGACACGGCTTATTTTCTGTTGATTGTTTGGGGCTGCTCTGCATATTATAAAAGGAGAAAAGTGACATGAGAAGTTCATGGGAATGAGTCTGTAGTCATTATACTTGGTTTTGAATTCTTGTGTTGTTTGCAAAGAGGTAATCTCCTAGCTGGATCCACATACAAATGGGGTAAAATATTACCTTTCAAATCATTGTCAAGTAGTTACAATCAAACATGTTAGAGATAAAAAGATTTCAAGCCATTTTTCCCAACCTAGAATGCCAAATTATGGAGTGCCACAAGGATCAATCCTAGGCCCTATAGTATTTCTCTTGTATATATAATAGCGTTATTTAAAAGGGTAGTGGCCGAGGACAGTTTCGCGGTTACTCGACTCGCCTCGCGCAAGTAAAACACCGTTAAGATCACGGTGCAATATATATCTCACACCGTGGTTGCCACCCAACACTTTCCCGCCAAACTGTCGTCATAACCGATATTCCAGAGGGCGCTGATTCCGATGTAGAATCGATTCCAATGGATTCGAATCACTCGACACGTTAGGCCTCATTCACAATGCAACGTAATGCCTCATTCACAATGCAAACTTAAACGTAACGTAAGCCGTAAACGTATGCAGTAAACTTTTCACGTAAAAACGAGCATTCACAATGGCAAACGTAAGCTGGAACGTAGGTTTTGCCTGAACCAATCAGAATTCAATATATTGATCGATGCGTCTATTGCTTTTTCGACTCTCCTATCGATTTCACCTTTTGCATTTGCGAGCAGCTGTTGCGCCCCTACCTATTGAGGTTATATGCGAGCAGTGAGCTTTAAATTGTGTACCGCAAATATATTTAACGCCACGTTCAGATTTTGTCATGGAGAGAGATTTAGGCATGCAGCTTGTGTTGTTGCAAGCTTCTGCAGCATTAATTTTAGGGGCGCTTTATTTAAAAAAAAAGGAGGCGCTTTATTTGCCATTTTGAATCAACACTTCGCAACTCGTACCAAAACTCCACAAACTTCTTTGCTCTACCTTTTAACTATACACACCAATACACACGCATAAACAAGAATAGATCTGGAGTCGACCTTCCTTCTCGCGGATTTTGTTGTGCATTTGTTTTTTTTTCATGCTGCTCTCTGATTGGTCTTCGGTAGAATTTCGACGTAAACTTAAACGTAGAAGCTTGGAGCTTGCGAGCTCTTTAAGTTTACGTCTCACGTCTACGTTTACGTCAAGGCATTGTGAATGATCTCGCTTTATAACCCATTTCTAGGTTTTGCGGCTACGTTACGGTTACGTTTAAGTTTGCATTGTGAATGAGGCCTAACGTAAGCCGTAAACGTATGCAGTTAACTTTTCACGTAAAAATAAGCATTCACAATGGCAAACGTAAGCTGGAACGTAGGTTTGCCTGAACCAATCAGAATTCAACATATTGATCGATGCGTTTCTAGCTTTCTTTTCGACTCTCGCCTTTTGTATTTGCGAGCAGCTGTTGCGCCCCTACCTATTGAGGTTATATGCGAGCAGTGAGCTTTAAATTGTGTACCGCAAATATATTTAACGCCACGTTCAGATTTTGTCATGGAGAGAGATTTGGGCGTGCAGCTTGTGCTGTTGCAAGCATCTGCAGCATTAATTTTAGGGTCGCTTTATTTAAAAAGAAGAAGGAGGCGCTTTATTTGCCATTTCGAATCAACACTTCGCAACTCGTACCAAAACTCCACAAACTTCTCTGCTCTACCTTTCAACCATTTCAACTATACACACCAACGCACACCAATACACACGCATAAACAAGAATCGATCTGGAGTCGACCTTCCTTCTCCCGGATTTTGTTGTGCATTTGCTTTTTCATGCTGCTCTCTGATTGGTCTTCGGTAGAATTTCGACGTAAACTTAAACGTAGAAGCTTGGAACTTGCGAGCTCTTTAAGTTTACGTCTCGCGTCTACGTTTACGTCAAGGCATTGTGAATAATCTCGCTTTATAACCCATTTCTAGGTTTTGCGGCTACGTTACGGTTACGTTTAAGTTTGCATTGTGAATGAGGCCTTACCAGTCCTATGTCACTAGATAGGCCGGTAGAAGTCGTTATTTGAATTTCAGCCCGACAACATATGCAACTTTTCACCAAGACGGTGAATCTTAAACTACTCATTTTGAGAGTTTGGCACGACTGAGGTGGTTGATTCAAAGGTGTTCGTCTGAGTGGTTTGATGAGCTTGCATCTACCCTGACGAGCGTTTGCTGTGTGCAAAGAGTATATCTGTGTGCTGCTGTTGCTAGCGACAGGTGATTTCGAGTCTGGGAAGATATCTGCGGTTTTGTAATGTCGAAATCTACGAGAAGATGCTGGGTGCCCAATTGCACCAATTCACCAATTTCAAAATTAGCCGTTAAAACGCGGCTATTTGGATTTCCGAGAAACGTTAAAAAGTGAGTAACTTTTTCGTATCTTACGTTTCTATGCATGTGGTTTCTTGATGAACACTGATTTTTATTATTATTATTTTGTTGAATTGTGTCAGTAAAATAAATATATTTATGATTTAGATGCAGAGAATGGTTAAAAGCAATTGGGGACCCAGCTCTTGCCAAATGTTCTTGGAAAAGATTGACCACGACTAGATTTGTTTGTAAAGAACATTTTGTGCAACAGCATTTATCTGCGAGTTATAGGACGTATGAGTATGCTGTTCCAATAAAATTTTCGGAACCGCGTAATCCCCTATGCGAGGAAGCCTTGCGGGATTTCGATGCAAGCGTTCCAGTTGAAAGAAGTAAGTTCATTTTCTTCAATATGCATTTAGGCGCTTCAGTATTGTGTCGTAAAATGATTCTCTAATGTATATTTTCGGTTTCAGATGTCCAGATTCGAAATCCAGAAATTTCAATGGATGTTTCTCTCGGTGAGACTTCTTTTCAATAGAAATAAGTATAATTTATATGTTCAGCCAACAATTTGTGGGCAATATGCATTGCCATAAAATAGTAAAATAATGTGAATAAAGTGTTTCTCACCAGCAGATTTTGCTTTTCAGAACCTTGTGTAGAAGTAAAAATTATACCCCAATAATGTCGATTAACATGGAAAGAAGATTTTCTTTTTAAATTTGTTCTCTTTGAGAACTCAGGGAGATCATTTTAAAGAATTATTGTTATGTGCAGTGAATGACTTTCCTCATTCTGCACAAAAGTCTGAACATACCTCTACGCTAAGTTTGTAATGGTACAAGTATTGAGTTTTTTAAATTTGTTGCGTCTACTTCGACGCAACGCGTCTCCAAGCCCCTTGGGGGGCGTTGAGCGCTTTGCGCTTCTCGGAGTAATCCTCCCCTTTACTGCGCTTGTTTTATGGAGTAATTCTCCGTTAATGGTCTGACAATGGTCTGTCGCGTCTCGTCATAGTCGGTTGTCAAGAGGACCGCCAGGTAGCATCTCCGCGTACGCGCCTCCTACCGCGCGCTCCTGCGTCACTACCCAGCGGTCAGAATTAGGAAGGAATAAGGATAGGGGTAGGGTTTAGGACACTTCACAGGGGTTGGACTAGCCCTTGTGAAGCAGCCGAACTCGTTTTGTTGGAACAAATTTCACATGAGATTCGACGGGAATCGAACTCGGATCTCAGTGGTGAAAGGCTTGCGACTTTGCAATGAGCCCCGAGCTCAGCTTAAGATCAGTGTATATTCTGTCATTGGATACAGATCCATTACATAATTTATATTTCCCACATCTGATTAGGAAATTCTAATTAAATTAAATTAAATTTGAAGATGAAATTCATTCATTAAAAGATAGTCATTTTCACAAATTTGGAGTGTCTTTTTTGCTATGTTAAGACACTTCATTGAGAAATTAGGAATACAAAAACATTGTGTCCCTGTTTCAGATACTATTTTTATGCATTTTTAAGATTTCTTTAGTGCTTAGTATCTGGTCTGTGATATATTTTTAGTATTAGTATTAATTAATTTGTATTATTGGTATTGATATAAATTGTTCTGGCAATAATTGTTTCTCATCACAAACTGTCTTGATTCAATTTTTATTCTATAATGTGTGTATCATTGTATTTTGTTCATCCTCATGCCAATTACATTCTGAATATGAATGCTGATCTCTATTAGATTGTGAATTGTCATGAGTAATGAATGCAGTGTTTAATTCCACAGCTCAGTTGTTTGAATATCTGTCACAGGCTCAGTTCCTGGTGCAATCAAATTATTGAATATTGACAATTAATTTCCAGAATTAAATTTTGGATCATAAGCATTGTTGGACCAGTTACATTCCACTCTTGGTTACGAAACCACAAAAAATGTAATAGAAGGTCCAAAAAGATCTCATTTAATAGATTACAGCCAAAGAAACAATACTTGGAACTCTGATGGGGTATTGTAAAAAATATAGTTTTCCAAGTCATATTTTTAGTTACGTTCTCATAAATGTTAAATTGTAAGCGCACCCTTATTTTCGTCATCTGTATGTCATAAACATCTGAGCTGTAGTTTTAAATGCAGTATTCTGTTATAATGAACATTTTGGATCAGAGCTGGACAATGGGAAATTTTACTCATTGGTTAAAAAATGGGATGTTATAATGCATGTGACATACATTTATTTAAAAACAGTCAAAAACTGTATGTGACGATGGGGGAGAAAATCATGACAGACATGGGAGACATTACAATGCATCTCAATAAAATTGAAACTGGAAAGATAAATTGTTAAACCTTGTAAGGAAATGTAGATAACAAAAATAGAACGTTTGTTATTTTTATTATATCTAAAGCAGTAAGTGCAGTTACGTTTGAGGTTTGGAGAATATGTTAAAAGTTCAATTTTTAGCACTAGTGTAACTACATAATTAGGTGATTTATATTTTTGAATTGAAATGAAAGGCAGTAATACTGATTAAAGACTCACAGTGAAAGCAATTTTATTTTGCTTATAGGATTGGGGCACTTCACCTATTGGCCTCTTGTGACCAACTTTCCTACTCACAAAATAAAATGGCACTTTTACCCATTGTATCGTAACGATTTGTTTTACCTGAGCAAAGGTGCGAAAATGTTTTCATTTGTTTCTTTTAAGCACTGTTCATATAAAGTGCTCTGTAATAAAATAGTATTCCATACTATTCACATTAATTTGGTATGTCTCTACGTAAAGTTACAAAGATGAAACAGGCCAAAACGGGCTGTCTGTTAATAAGTTTTTTCTTAATAAAATGCTGTTTCTTACATTACAAGATACTATTGTAATGTAAAAATCATTTTGTTTTAATAAATGGATTTGTGACAGTCTATAAAAAGTAATTATTGGAAATTTTATTAAGAAAAAACAAGTAAAAATACATTTACACTTGTGTACTAGTCTGTGTTTATTGCCTCATGTATAACAAAATTGTTAATTCTATTGAAATTATAAAATTGTAATATTGTCAATATGTTCAATAAATACTAGATTTTACTAATTTTTTTTTAAAACCTTTTTTTTTTTTTTGTAATTTAGTTGAAAATATAGGGAGTGATTTAGAAATTATATGGAGTGAATATGAAGAAAATTTTAAACTTTCCGCGTAACTTTGTTTTCAAATTTTCCGGTTACTTCTACGCTATTGGCTGTTCATTTGCCTGATAGAAATCAATACGGTTGCACATGGCGGCACCGGAAGTTGGGAAATAAGGCTTCTCCGTTTAACATTGAGTGTCATCTCTGAGATATACTCTTTGCACGTTACAATCTGGTTACAAATCGTCGTTTGCGTGCACGGGGAGATTGTTGCATGTGCCTCCCTTGGTAACAATACACTGAAATAGCCGCGATGCTGTAGGGAGAGGGCTGTACGGAGAGGCCAAATCTGGCCCTGGTGAAGGAACAAACACGAATATCTTCGTACTCGCAACAAGGTTTCGTTGTCTTCGTGTGTTTTGTAATGTGCGTGTCACACCAAGAGGACAAGAAACACATAGGTTAACCTCCCGTGCCTGGAGGTGTGTTGGGTTTCTGTACTGTGCTCTGCTTTTACTTCCTTCGAACTCCTGAAAATGCAGAAAACGCACGGACTGCAATGAGGCGGCGAGAAGGATAGTTCATGGGAATTTGAAGGTAGTGCGACTCTGTTCCTGAGCCTAAGTAAGTTCCAACTTCGGGGATATGTTGCATGTGTTGTTTGTGAAGTGTTTAAAGATTATTAAATAATGAGTAATATTCGTTTTTCTTGATATTAAGTTTTTTCCCTAAGTCAAAGAATGTTTCATGTGAATAATCTGCGACTTTATGCCTTGGTTACTTGTTACACATTTTTATAGAAATTGGTCTTGTGAGGTTTTATTATCAGAAGCTCAATTTGCCTATAGTCAACAATATAATTTAAGTTGGCATTTCCTTATGGAAAAAGGATTTGTGAATGTTGAATTTTAAAACTAATATATCAACAAGATTATATTTCATAGAAATATGACGCATTTCATTGCACATTGTTTCTTTATTGATTGTTTTGTTAGCAGGTCTTCTGTAATGGACACTATATGCGCAATTTACCACTTGGATGCTGCTGTCTTACGTCATCTGGAGCAGAAATGATGAAACTCTTTTGGCTTGAATCAGTGAGTGAAGAACAGTAGAATTAACAATTTGTTGTACAGTGTCATCTATTCATCTGCATTGTTTGATAAGAAGGATACTGTGTTTGCATGTAGTTAGGAAGTTAATGATTTAATGTGTGCAATTGTTTGGGAACTCTTGGTAGTTAGTAAAAGCATTTTATGTGTCAAACAAAGCATTTAACTTTCAGACCAAGGTAATGGTTTAGGCTGAAAAGTTCAGAATGTGTTCTTAAATAGGGGTATAATTTATTTTTGTATGTCACTATAGTTTGCTTGAAATTTCTGTACTTCAAGTTTTAAAAAGTTGGATTTTAATTTTCTCATTCCACGAATGTTTTTGGTGATCCCAGGTTTACCATTTACTTCTACTGTCATGACCTCGTTAATACTACTGCATATATTGTTCATTTCTTTTTTTGTGTCATCAACAATAGTCAATGTTTCATCATATACACGGAACGTTTAAACAGTACTTTTAGAAAATTTCGTTTTGGTAGAAATGCAGTATGTGATCTGTCTTGATCACGCATACAGAATTGTGACGCTTTGCGATATGTGTCAGAGTTGAGGACAAGGCCCTCACGATAACATAAAAGATCTGGAGCCAGTTTACTGCATTTTATGCGAAACTCTAAAAATCATTTGGGGTGTGTATGTTCTTTGTTCTCCACATATACACAAATAGATTTACTTTAAATCAGTGAATTTATTTTAAAGGGAATGCTCACTTTTAAAAGAATTTATTTTAAAATGTTTCTCAGAATAATATTAAAGATTACTGTGGTGAACGATGACATTCCTGCGCATCGATTGGAAGAGAATTGTCGAGGCACAGCAATCGAGGAAGCCTAGGTTAAGGTGCACTAAACCTGGAATCAGCCAAGTTTTTTAATATAAAATCAAATTGGAAATATTGTTTAGGTTAATGCAATAATGTGAATTTTGGTATAATAATTGCTCATTGCTGGAATTGCAAATTGTGTATGCTCAAATTGGAATCGTTTTGTAAATGGATTCATAATTTAATCAGCACATTTCAGATGTTTTTTTATAGTTTGGATAATTAGTCTTCAAAGTAACATGATACTTCAAGTACTTACATTAGGGTTCAGGTGGAACTTTATTTAAAGTTGGAGGCGTTCGAGATTGAAGATGCCATTTGGTTATGAATTGAACAAGTTAACATTCATGCTTTGATAATTAATATATGATGAAGCATAGAGAGAGGCGGACTTCATAATTTCTACACCTTTTTGGTGTTGCAACATGCTTGTGCTCTCCTCTTCTGTGTGTTTAGATAATTTTTCCTTCTTCCAATTTTTCATTCAATTTTAATCTTTAATAAGTGGTGAGAAGAAAGAAGTATGTCTTGGGAACATTCTATGTGAAAGATTCTGAAGTAATTTTATATTATTTTGAATGGCTCTTTATTTCAGTTTCCATCTTCTTTGTGAAACCAAAAAACTTTTATATGAATGCAGCACTTCACTACGAACTTTTCAGAGTAAAACTCTGATATTTTCCTTGATGTGCTTTAAGATAAATACTGGCTAGGTGCAATGACTGAGTCAAGTCAGTGCTCATTTCCTGCACATTCTCTCCTACGATCGTGGCAGTCTGTTCATCCAAGTACTTGGTAATGACTGCAATAATTGCACTATGGTGCTTGCATGACTTGAGCCATCCAGCTTAGCTCTTCAATGTATCATTACCACCTGATCTAATTAAGAGCTCCTTCCAGGCATATGCGAGATAGGGATAATTCCTGTCTGCAACTGAGTCCAGATCTCTAGTATACCCATAATATGGGTTACCACTAACTATGTCCATAGCTGCATTGAAAGCCGCAAACTCTCCGGGAAAAGCTGCGTCAAAACTCGGCCAAGGGAAGTCCCTGAAGTCTAGAAGTGCACACCCAATAGTCATCAATTGTGTTATCCCACCGTAAGCTGATTGCGAGATTATTAGCTTTAGTGGCAATGCATTTGCTGGTATGAGTCGTTGCCAGTGTCTAAAATAACTCCTTGCTTTTTTCGCTGTGATGTGATTACCATAAGCCTTATCGTAGAGCCTCACCCTTTGTTCTGTCAGGTTGTGTGTCGTGCCTGTAGCCTCAACCAGGTTGGCCACCAGACGTGATCTGTGATGTTACCTCTAGTTGACATGGACACATAAAATTCTACATGCGAATCTAGAAGGTGTTTAGCATTGTTAGCTCGTATTTTAGTAGCCATGGCATCTAGAAGAGCAATAGCTTGACCGAATGTTGGAGGAGTCACAAAGTTCAAGGGCAGAGTGTAATCTACCTCACTCTTCCGGATCACGTTGGAGTCTAATATAGGTATCTGCTCCATTGCTGTTAGGTTTTGTACAGTGTTAATGAGGTCATTTACTGGGCTTGGGGATATCAGATTTCTAGGAAGTACCACTGATAGTAATTCTCCTACCAAAGCGAGCTTTAAGTCATCTTCAGATTTTTTCCCTATTCTGATACACTTCCCATATGACAATATATATACCATTAATGCCAACTGTTGTTCATCAATGATTATACGCTCTCCGTCTCTCAATATAGCTAATTCACGTCCCAGCAGGCAAGTAGAAGGAACATTTCGTGTTAAGGGATTATCTACCCCAATCTTGCTTGTGAAGACTTTTGAGTGCATGAAGCCTCCTCCATAATTGGACGTGGCATTATACTCTAAGACCGGATACCTAACTGATGGGATTACGGATGCAACTGCACCAGGTACGAGACCGGGTGCCGTCCCTACCCCTGGCCCTATTTGTCCGGGCTGGTTTTGTTGATTGTCGGCCATGTCGACTAGGATACCACAACCCTCTTTCTACTCCTACAAAACTCTGCTAAAAATTATTTTTAAACCAAGTATATATTTTCCTCATTCACTTTCCCCATAGCACGTCATACAGTTTTTAACTGTTTTTTTGACGTAAAATAAATAAATAAATAAAAATTCCTTAGAACCTATCACTTAACTCATTCAGGTCGCTGCCCATAGAATCTGATGCTGTCAGATCGCCTTGGATTACGATGCCTGCACAATCTATAGGCGCACGGTTGGTACTGTGTATCTGCTTTTATTATGCAATTTTTCAGTTTCCTGAGTATTCATTGAGGTTTCTACATCAATAAGGTACCTAAAAACGGCTCTAGACTTTGTTGCCATTTAAACGGCATATATTAAAT
The DNA here is from genome assembly GCA_964035755.1 of Teleogryllus oceanicus. Classification (NCBI taxonomy): domain Eukaryota; kingdom Metazoa; phylum Arthropoda; class Insecta; order Orthoptera; family Gryllidae; genus Teleogryllus; species Teleogryllus oceanicus. Next base: position 101,447,465 of record CAXIVR010000010.1, on the reverse strand, counting down.
AGCTTTGGAATACACGTATGTGCATGCCCCCTGCAATGTTGCCTAAGAAGCGCTCTTAAAAATTACCACACCAAAGCCAATTATTGTGAATAGAAAGTACTGTTTTCTTTGCTATTGCAATAGACACTAAACAAATATTGTGTGTAATTTTTCTAATATTAACAGAATTAGAAAAAATTTAATTAAAATAGACAATGTTAAACTTTTCTTTGCACTCAATTTCTTATGTTATAAGAATATTTTAAAATATTTATTCAATCATAAAAGTTGGAACTTCATATAGAAGTACAATATTGTTTCTTTAAAATTAAAATAGAATCTTGCTTCTATGTTTATTGATTTAGAAGATAAGATCCTTCAAATATACCTCAAAGGCTATGACCTGAATGTGTTAATTGAAATTGAAGAAACACTCAATTAGCATCAGATTTTCCTCATAAAATTGATGGGGAAAAAATTTGGATTGTGAAGTAGAAATGATTTCACAAGTATTTTATAAAGAAGTTATCAAGGTCATGATTCAGTGAAAAGTAACTTTTACTTGAAAAACAGTTGTGGTCCTCCTATCACTTTACTTATTTGCTTGACATAGTGCAGTTACATTTACTTGGTGTAGGGAACAATGAAAAATGGGTTGAAGTTTAGAACACAATACAACCTAAGAAAGTCGTTTAAACCAGCATTTGGTGCCACTCCACCGAGGGGGGGAATCCATGGGGGAGGGGACGAGGGGTGGTTTGGCGATTATAAGGGGAGGCAATTTCACTCTAGTATCTGAAAGGAGCTCTATTACTAAATAGTACTGCGATCAGGGTGTTCTTGTGTGGTAAACCTTGTAGTGTTCTTTCTTCAAAATGTGTTTGCAACTACGCAGTTTGAGTTCTAGAGGTTTTCTTATAAAGTGCTTACTGAAGTGCTTTCTTATGAAAGTGAATTGATAATTATGCGGTGGATAGTCATGAGGATGTTTATAGTGATTGTGAGGGCGTAGCCTGAGCCTCGTCGTGACTTGGATCTGTGCGAGCGAAGCAAGAAAACTTGCCTTCGGAAGTAATTTGGCATTAAAATGTGGTGGGGACAAAGTATATTAAGGGAGAGCCATGAAAATTGCCTATTGGTAAGTTTTATTCATTTCTATCAGAGCGTGCAGCATAATTTGTAGGAGGGCTTAAGGAGACTCCCCTCCTTTGCCCCCTCTCGCCAAGCTTCTCTAAGGGTGTACCGCATTCCCTACTCGAACTGAAAAATGAATAACAATGTTAATATTGTTTAATGTAAGATAATTCATTTATCTGCAATGGAATAATTAATTGTGTTAATAACATTTGCTGTAGTTATCAGGCAGGTTTGAAAATGTTTTGACAAATATGTTTGGTGACATTTTTCAGGTTACACTTTATTTATAGTGTGTGGATTAATACCAAAAAACTGAGAAAATGCACTGCCAACATTATTAATGAATTCAATTATATATTATAATTATATATATATATATAACTTGTTACTATATATATACATATATATATATATATATATATGTATATATATAACTTGTTACTATATATATACATATATATATATATATATATATATATATATATATATATGTATATATATAGTAACACGCCCACCTACTACCTTCCAGCAGGTGGCGATAGAGCGTGAAAGAATGAATGCTCGTGAAGCGAACTTTGAATTCTCAGGAAGCAGGATCTTTCGGGTATGAGAAAGATCTGAACCCTTGACACAATGAATGAGGTAAAATTCTGGTAAAAATGTGCATATATTCAGTGAGAAAAAAAATTACACAGTGGCACAAATATACAATAAAGTATGCACTTTGCGTAGATGGTCACTGCAAAGAAAACAGAAAAAAAAAAAAAAAGAACACAACCACAAAAATGTATAGGCGTCACCTCGACTGCCTGAATACTTCAATAGTTACTATTCACAATTCTTTTGCTTCTACGTCTTTCTTGAATTATTAGCGTGTACCTCATTCAACTCTTGCTATTTTTAAGGGTTTTCCGTGCACGGCCCTTTAAATGATTCTCTACAATTATTCTACCATAGACTGTTCACAGGTGTCAGCCTTAAGCTGCACATTTACTACAGTGCTATGAACTCAAACAAAAGAACAAACGTGACACACACGTTACTTAAATTGGACCCTTTGCAAATTATAACTAATTATCCCCTGACATACAATGAAAGCATGACTTTCAAATAAGATCACTTTTACACTACATGAAAAATCATAATTCACTCTAGGAAAATTGTACAAGGTATGGCATTCGAACGAATTTACTAGTGCGTACAGCGAATGAAATCTGAACTGCCGCTCATACGTTCGGAATATTTCTCCCAGTTTCTTATTTTGAACTTTCACCTATTTTTAGGACGCTTCGCCTGGTATTTTAAAGCTACACGATTTCCCAACAGATTGCCGCATAGAAGTTGCCAGCTCTTTACCTCGACATCTCCTTCCCGCTCGCCATCAGTTAACCTTGGGGTTTTCGGTCGCTCGCCGTCCTCGCCGCGCCACTTGACTGGTTCGATGTTCCACGGTTATACCACTTCCTTCTCCCGATCTCCGAATCCCGCCACTCGTCCAAATTCCAGACCCTTCTCTCGATCTCAAGCTCGTATCCACGTATTTGGTCCAAGTCCTTCTCGCCTACGCTCGAGTCTTCACTGGAGTCGTCCTTCTTCTTTTGCGTGCCGCGTACCCGTTGTTCGCGCTTCCAGCTTTGAATAACTAACGTTATTGAATTGGATACTTCTAGCACTCTGCCGACATACCACACTTTGAGCGTGCGTGGTCGTGGAGTACAAAGTTAAATGCTGGATTTCGCTTAGAGTCCTTCTGCGCGAATTTATTTCAAGCATGAAACTATTTCAGATTCAAGCAATCACATCGCTTGCTTTCTCGCGTAATGTTAGTGCTAACACTGTACATGCACTTCACTTCTGAATTCTATCACACTTATTAACGCGTTTCTCAAATCAGTTTTAACTAAGCAAGTTAAAATATACTCCTGCTCTAACCAGTGACTATCGCCGAAGAATTAGGTTGAGTCGCGTCAAATCGAAAGAGAGTCTCCCGAAGCGCGTCGCGGTATTTATGGACTCCGCTGGGGAAATTTCTGGAGGGGTGAATTTTCTCCTCCTTCGCGCCCTCTCAAGAAAAATATTATCCGTAACTTCGGACATCGGAGTGCGAAAATCTGCGGGTAGATGTCGCTTTCTCGGACCATCGCTCCGCCGCGTACCCTATTTCTCTGTGTTCTGGGCTTTTCTCGTGGCTTATGGTGGCGTTACGGGTTTGTATAATCCCGTGACGTCAACACACACACACACACACACACACACACACACATATATATATATATATATATATATATATATATATATCTGACGATTTACTGCATGAATGACTCTGAGTTGTTTATTTGTATTCCAGCCTCTGTTTAAAACATTGTGAATGAATTGCAACATCACCTAGTTAGCATTATTTTTAATTAGAACGTTTTCTTCCTTTTTTTTCCAACAGTTCTTTCTGTCATGTGTTATCTGCTTGTCTTCTCTTCACCAAGCAGCATCAGTAAAACTGATTTTATGAACTAATGTCAAATTATAGATTTTTGGCTGTCCAGGAGACTCCCTGACCTAGGCACAGATGCCAGTATTTCAGTATCATACTGACCTCCTTCAGGATGAGATGCATTGCATACTTTTATAATTTATTGTAAATTAAGGGAACTTGATTGTTCATATTCACAAATACGCTTCATTACAAAGAAATCACAAAATTTGTCATATTTGACTCACTGTATCCTGTAGAGAATGTTAAAGTTGGTATTTTCTCAGAATTTGTTGGATGCCATGCTTCCTCCACGTCATGTCCTCACTAATAGGAGACTTAGCCAGGAGTACCAAGTCTGCAACAAGAAAGCTTGTGTGTGGAAATGCTGATTCAATGGTCTATGGTGTTTATTAACACATTGTAAATATTAATATTTTGAATAAGACCACACATATCAGACATTAAAAATGGCTATCTGTCACATTTGTTTATTACAAAACATGTACGCCAAAAAAATTTACATCCATACCAAGTTGTTAGTAACTGATACATTAAAACATTTACTCTAATTCACTCTAAAAAAGGGGGAGTAATATTAAAATACTGTTGTATTATATTTGCACAATCTCAGTTAATATTCTAAATTAAGCCTGTGATTTTGTTTTCCTATTGCAAATGAATGTGGGCTTCTAAGTTAATTTGGACTATGAACTACTCCTTGTAATAGTCTGTCATTAATTACTAGTTACATTATTTGTATATTACTCTAAAAGTTATGTAATCCATTATTGTTAGCAGAAACGGTCAAGTGAAAAACTTAAAGCAGACAAGATAAAAAGTATTTATTGAAAGACCGACGTGTGTGTTACATGATGCAAAAGTGAAAAGACACGAGACAATGCCAACAGCTCAAAAGTATGAAATTCTCAAAAATATATTATTTGTGTATTGGTTTTTGAGTTTTGGTCAAATGAAACCAAACGCTTTACATTGCAGACGTTTTGGCCTTCTTCAGGACTGTAGGGTAATAAATAATGTAAGTCGTTATTTTATGGATTCCTTATCTCTATGAGGTTGTCTCTCACACACTGCATAGTTAAATCAGACTTTTTAGAATATATATTCTTTCTTTTCTTTTTTTCTCTTCCTAATTCTGGAGAGCCTCCCTGTGATTTGTTGGTCAGTGGGTACAATCCTGCAGCTTCTTTCCTAACATTTGTACTTGTCTCAAGGTTGTTTAGTGCATCTCCTAAAGCCGATTTACTACTTTAATATTTGATCAGATGGATGCAGATGTCCCAAAAAACTAGCCAGAAAACTAGGCAGAAACAACATTCGGACATTCTCTACCTGTTGCGACGGGACGCATTACACTCATAGTTTGTCATCCTACCAACCTGGAGCAAGTAATGCCGTTCTGCACCATGATACTACCAACTTAGGGAAACGTACACACAGTGTAAAATGTGAGCGGACACTTACGAATCTTTCTGTTCTGGGTCTGATGAAACTTTGCAGAGGGATTTAACCCGATTAATTCTTTAAAATGAACTCCCTGAGTTCTCAAAGAGAACAAATTTAAAAAGAAAATCTTCTTTACATGTTAATCGACATTATTGGGGTATAATTTTCACTCTACACAAGGTTCTGAAAAGCAAAATCTGCTGATGAGAAACACTTTATTCACATTATTTTACTATTTTATGGCAATGCATATTGCCCACAAATTGTTGTCTGAACAAATAAATTATACTTATTTCTATTGAAAAAAAGTCTCACCGAGAGTAACATCCACTGAAATGTCTGGATTTCGAATCTGGACATCTGAAACCGAAAATATACATTAGAGAATCACTTTACGACACAATACTGAAACGCCTAAATGCATATTGAAGAAAATGAACTTACTTCTTTCAACTGAAACGCTTGCATCGAAATCCCGCAAGGCTTCCTCGCAAAGGGGATTTCGGGGTTCCGAAAACTTTATTGGAACGGTATACTCATACGTCCTATAACTCGCAGAGATCTTGACAACAAATAAGTTCTTCCAATATTTCCACAAAAATAGTTTCACAGAGCCAAACAAGTACCTTGGTACTGATAAAAACAAGAAACACTGCGCAGAAATGGGACGCAAAAATTCATTGGACACTTCTAGTTCTAATAAACATTTGCTAGAAAAAAGACTAGCTAGAGAATATTTTGTGAGATTTTCCTGGGCGCAAATTACGGCTCTTGAGTCTCTGCGGCATGTAATTCACAAGATTTTGCACAATTTGTGGAGAAATATTAGTAAATTCTTCTCGTAACGCTGTCATCAATTCTGTTTTGTTTGCAATTTTTCTATTTCTAACTTTTTTCTCCAGAAAACTCGATAAATGTTCTATCAGATTTAGGTGCGGAGGAGAGGGAAGTTTTTGGTGAATTGTATACGAACCAAACTTAAGAATTGAAAGCAGTGCGCTAAGGATCTTTGTCCTGTTGAAAAATGAAGGCTTGTCCAGAATTCATTAGAGCAACACTGGCTCATAAATTATTTCTTAAAATGTCAATGGAGTTATTTTAGTTATATCAACTATGAAGTGCCATAAATACAACAATTTGTGGGCAATATGCATTGCCATAAAATAGTAAAATAACGTGGATAAAGTGTTTCTCATCAGCAGATTTTGCTTTTCAGAACCTTGTGTAGAAGTAAAAATTCCCGACTCCACTAGCACTCGTACACCCCCATACTAAGACAGAACCACGTCCGTGTCGGAATTTAATTCTGCAGCTCGAACTCTTGTGTTCCTTTTCCTCCACACTAGACGCCGATCATTCGTTCCAAAAACGGAGAATTGACTCTCATCCGAAAAAAATGACCCTCCGCCAAAATTCAGCACCGAAATTTACGTTTCCATTCGCTTCTTCCCGTTGTTTGAACGTAGCCAACGTTTCTTCAGTCTCTCTTGGCCGTGATATGTATTTCAGCGCCTCATACAGTGCTTGGAGAAATGTGCAGGAGGTCGGGGCACTTACCCTGAACCACCTACAGCATTCGCCGTTCCTGTTGAAACGTCAACACTCCGGGGCTCCTATTGCGCGGTTTGGTTTCCAAGGTTGTTTTTTCTCTCTCTCCAAAACGAGCTATGATCACGTGAACCATAGATTTTGGACCTCCGGGCCGTGTAGAAAACTTCCGTATGGATTTGCACTGAAAGTGCAACCGGATTGTTAGCTGTCGTTCACAGAGAGTGAATTTCCTCTTTCTGTGCCTATTTTGTCTGTGTTGTCGCTACAAAGCTGCAATTGTTACTGGGATCAAGAGAACAGTGGAGTGGCGGTTGGAACGGTGGGAAGAACGGTTGAAAACTGCACAGTACATTTTCGAAAATGAAACGTATTTTTACTAAAGTTTGTTCAACTTCAGCGACGACTCGAGGATAGGCTGAGGAAGGTTCACGTTGCCGTGAATAATGCACAAGATGAAGTTTACTGCGTTTAATGCTGGCGTAAACGCCTCGTATAGAAACAATGCATGGTATGAGCTACTGGGAGCTCGCTCTTACAGTATTTATGCATACAGAAAGTTTGTAGATCTACGTCATGAGCCGCGGAGCAGAGGGGGAGGAGGAGTAAGGTGGGGGGGGGGGGCAAGGGGCAGGGAGATGGGGAAAGGTTCTGGGGCCTCCGCTGGCTCATGCAGCAAACAGATAACTGTCTGTTTGGATCTCGTGCGGCGGACTTTCCCCTGGCGGACGTGATCCCGAAGGGTGTGTACATAATCCTAGCATGTTCTTTCACTACCCAAGACTTTTTACGCCTGCCGCCACTAACATTCTCGTTAACACTTGCTCTACACACGTTCCTATTTTGAGTTTTTTTTGTAAATGAGAGATCAAATTTTATAAATCAGGTTACAATTGTTTTTCTTAATTTTCTGACTCCTAAAACTCAAATCAAAGTTATTGAGTGAAGAGAACAGGTGTCCATTCACTTTTTACACTAACTGTATATTTGTATTAATGTAAAAGGTACCTAACCTTGTATTAAAACGTTATTTCCTCTAACCTAAAGCAAAGATGAAGGAAAAATTATATAGGATGCGTACAAAACACTTTATTTAGAAGAATCAGAAGTTTCAAAATGCCAAGGACAGGTAGAACAAGGTCTGGATCATCAGGCGGATCTTGTCCTCCCTGCTGGCGTAGGATGTTGTGGACTACTGCAGTAGTCACAATTACAGGGAAAATATTTTTTAACTTCAATCTTATGCCTAGAGCGAGAAGAGGAAATCGCCTCTTCCAAATACCAAACAGGCGCTCCACTACATTTCAGGAGCGAATCAGGGATTCATTATATAAATTTTCAACTGGGCTACGAGGGTTTTTGAGAGGGGCCATCATGTAAGGGGTTGATGGATATCCTCCATCAACCAACAGAACACCATCGTATGTTCCCCACTCACACATTGCCCTCCGAGAACAATTATTGAAAATTGTGCTGTCGTGAGCAGACCGAGGCCATCGGACTACAATGTCTGTGAACTCGATATTCGAGTTACATATGGCCTGCACATTCAAGGAAAAATAATTCTTCCTATTTCGAAAGAGCTCAACATATTTTCCATCAACCAACAGAACACCATCGTATGTTCCCCACTCACACATTGCCCTCCGAGAACAATTATTGAAAATTGTGCTGTCGTGAGCAGACCGAGGCCATCGGACTACAATGTCTGTGAACTCGATATTCGAGTTACATATGGCCTGCACATTCAAGGAAAAATAATTCTTCCTATTTCGAAGAGCTCACATATTTTCCATCAACCAACAGAACACCATCGTATGTTCCCCACTCACACATTGCCCTCCGAGAACAATTATTGAAAATTGTGCTGTCGTGAGCAGACCGAGGCCATCGGACTACAATGTCTGTGAACTCGATATTCGAGTTACATATGGCCTGCACATTCAAGGAAAAATAATCCTTCCTATTTCGAAAGAGCTCAACATTTTCTCCCCTCATAAAAATCCAAGCCGTGGGTTTCAGTGAAAACAACACAATAATATAAATGATTGGAATATATTTTAGCAAAGGCCTTCATTTACCAGGAGAAGAAATCCTAACGTGAATGCAGTCCATTGCACCAATAGCTTTGGGAAATCTTGCTATTTCATACAAAGTTAGCTGTTCCCGATTTATTTCTTCCATTCCGTATGGGAAAGTAGTGAATTCCTCTCGTAAGGAGGCAATCGCAACACTAACTCTCTGGATGACCCTGTGAATTGTCGATTTGCTTGCTCCCATGTAGTCGTCCATGGTTAGTTATTTTATTTTACGTAAAAAAAAACAGTTAAAACTGCATATGACGTGCTGTGGGGAAAAGTGAATTGTGTGTACATTTTCAAAATTCTGTGATCCCTACACTAAGTCACATACTACTTGAATTTTGAAGACAAAAAGAAAGAAAAAAAGCTCCCAAGTAATAAAATGTATTTTCAAGGATAAATAATAAATATATTTTGGGCTTTTATCCATGTTGTCCTTCAGAATAATACTTCCTGCCGCGACATGGAAACGAAAACTTGATTATTGTATTTCCTACTGAATTCTAGAAGTTACGTTTATGTCCAGAAGCAACACAAGGGGCTATCTCAGCATTTGCTGAAAGGATCACGGAAATTGGAAGAAAAACCTGATAGAGATGGGGGTCATTGCCCGAGAAGCTGCGGTACAAGACTTGTTACAGGTTGTTTACATTTATACAGTCCAATGGTAAATAATGGATTAAATATCATTGTTAAAATTGTTACTTTCCTTGGGATGCTCAGTAGTCTCTAAGTGTACAGAAACAGTTGTGCAGCAGAAACGATTTCACTTGGGATTTAAACTAATGTATCGAATTTAATCGTTTAATGTCATCTGGCAAAGTGTTGTAAAATTGACATTGTGACCAATAGGCTTTCCGAGGAATCGGGTGGTATTGGCCCCCGATAGTGTTCGGAGTGGTGTTCTATTGATTAGAAACTGTCGCCCTGTTGACGCGACGCCGCCTATTAGTTGCAACGTGTCGCTTTTTTGGGCGTTGACACATAGTCCGGTGCCGCTGCCTCCCTCTACCAGCAAGTTGATCATATGCTGGAGTGTACCAGGCTCCCGTGCCGCCAGCCAGATGTCGCCAACGCGCGTCGAAGAGCAGTGTCTATGGCTAAATTGAAAAGTGCTGCGCTCAGCCCTGTTTTACGCCCTTGTTGTGGGCTCCGCCAGTCCATCCGCAGTGATGTACTGAGTGCTGGAGCCATCATACGTATTGTATATTATAGTACCAAAAGTGCTTCCTGCACCCGCGCATCTCGCTGCTTCAATTATAGCCCTATGCGAGATCGACCCGAAGGCGTTCCCTTCCCTTGAGTCCTTGATGAATTTGGATACGAGGAAGTTGTGTTCCCGTCCTCCGTCTGTGGGCGCAGCACCTCGTTCTCCTCCGTCCAGTTGCAAAGCCTTCTGGCGATCAGAGAAGAGCACAGTTTCGCCATTGTGTTCGAGAGTGCGGTCGGTCTCCCGTCGTTTGGGTTGCTTGGGTCGCCTTTTTGTGTATGAGCACCGTCTTCGAGTGCTTCCAAGGCGCCGGGGTTCTTTTGTGCTTCGGGCACGCGTTGAAGATGGCCGTCAGCAGCCTGCCATTCGGGTCGACGGATTTCAGGTGCGAGTACTTGACCCGGTCATCTCCCGGGGCCGTGTTCGAGCATTCTGCAAGCGTGGCGGCTGCCTCGGCGGTCTCAAATTGCCGCAACTCCAGTGGCTCCCTTTCAGCTTCTTCGCACAGCCCCTCAGGGGGTGGGGACTGCGCGAAATGTTGCCTCGGAGTTGTCGCCGGAATTGTGCACCTCGGTCCCTCTGGATTTGTAATGATCCGCGTGGCCTTTCGCGGGTTGCGCCGATAGGTGCGTGAGGCGGCCATCTTGTTGGTGTTGTGGCGGGGAGGGGCGGTGCTCCGTGGCTGGTGGAATTATGCTTAGTTCTTGAATTTGTATCGTTACTCTACCTATAACCTCGTCGATGCGGGCCCACCTGTTTTCAGTCACGCTCGGGCCTGCCGCATTCATTACTTCGCCTCTAGCTGCGGGGAGAGACGCCCCACCATTTCGCGATCCTCTGTCTGAGGAAATGTGGGTTGGGTGGCCTCTGCCTCCGTCCGCTGTTGGTGCTCTTCATTCGTCTTCCTCGGGGGCGACAGTCTGCGGTCGCACTACTCCATCCCGAGCGTGTTTTCTGCTGTGCTGGGTAGCGAATTCCGCACCACAGCCACCGTGCGTGCAGCGCACTAGTGGGCCGATGGGGCTCCCCTGCGGTGCACGAATGCTGCGTAGCGGCATACACGTCTGGGAGCGCGTTTCGCAGTTAACAAGCTCACTCCTGCGTCCCGCACATATCTTTGTGACCGCCTCGATTTGTCTGTGGTGGTCGCCCCTGTTGTGAATGGGGGTTTGGGGACAAGTATGGAGGTGTGGCCCGGTGCTCTGTACTCCTCCACTTCACTCCCTAACTGGGGCATGGCGTGGGGGCTCTGCCGTGGGGTTCGGCGCCTCGTTGTGTAGAGTGGGTGGCTGAGGGAGCACTCGGCGGAGGTTCTTTGGGCTCGTCTTCTCTTCGTTTGACTGTTCCGCCGACTGCCCGTTGAGGGCGCGGCAGTGCTATGGCCACTCCTCGGGTGGTGGCTATTGGCAGGAGTGTTCTCTTGTGAGCGTCGCGGGATGAGTCTGCATTTGTTAGTATGGCAGAGGCTTTTCACAGTTTTGTTGCACCCTAGGCAGGTCATAGATACAATCGTGTTTGGTGCCCCTTTATGAACTTGGTGTAAGTGGTTTGCTAATTGCACCTTGAGGTACTCCGGGGCGGTTTCACGCATCTCCGCCTCGCAGCATGGGCACTCGACGCTCGAGGGGTCTCAACCTCTGCTGTGTTGAAGGGTGCCACGTTGATTGCATCTCTCTCGACGCGTTCATATGCGGCCGTGAGGTCTGTTTCCTCGGGCGGAGCGGAGGCGAAGTACGCTCGGGCGTGATTTCGCATCGTGGGCCTTCCGCATTCGTGAGGACGCGGAAGGTCTTCCTCGCATTTCGTTTATCCCTTTGCGCGGCATCCGCGTGGTGTTGCAGCCTGTTGTCTTGGCGGTGGCGGGCGGTAGTCGGACGCAGGTGGAATTTTGCAAGTCTCGTGCACTTCCTTGACAATTTTGTTGATTATAGTATCAATCGTATTCCACTTGTCGGGCGTGGTCCGGCGTGGCGTTGAGGAGTTGTCCGCGCAGCGCCTCCATTTGCGGAGAGAAGCGGCCCTCCATTTGGCGGTCGGGGGGCTGCGGAAACGGCCTCACTGGTTGTGCGTCGTCGGTTGTTGTGTTTTCCGTCTCTGCGTTGCCTGTTGTCGGCGCGTATCGCTGCCCTCGTCTGCCGTTCTGACCGGGCGGTCTGGGATGGGCTCCGTGGGGGCGACGCTGGCGCGGGCGGCGGCACGCGTCTGGCGCTCTGTGCGAGCAGTGCGCGGCGGGGCGAGAGAGTGGGGCTGCAACACTCTGTTATACTTGCGGCTGTGCTGGCGGAGCTGTTGTTGCGTTGCGAACTCCACAACACAGCCGTCCAATGGAGCCGCCCCGGGGTGTGCATGTCTGGGAGTGAGTCTCCCAGTTGACGAGCTCACTCCTGCCTAACTGCCTCTACCTCTCTGTGATGGTCCCGGACGTGTCGTTTCAAATGTCCAAGTCTGGATGACCAGGAGGTCGCGGGGTAAGGGAAGACGAAATGTGGTTGGGCCCTACTACCCTCGGTTGCGATCGTGGCCACAGGGGGAGGGGGACTGGTGGCCCGTGTGGTTTAGGCGCGTTCGCCTGCCCAGCGCTCGTCACGTTTGTCTCCCGGTCTGGGGACGCAAAGGTGACTGAGCGTGATATCTCGGACGTCAAGCGGCGGCTTCCAGCTTGGCTGGCGTTCTCCTGATGCGGGGAGTGGACGCGTGTGTTGGCAGTCGCTGCCGGTGAGAGGGGCCGGAGTGGTTGGGGGGGGGCGCCTTCGCTGTTACCAACTTCTGACTCCGATTCACTCGAAGAGTCCGTGTAATGTCCCACACCGAGTATGCCGGAACGACTGGGCTGGGGGACCGTGTTACCTCTATCGAAGAAGCAGCCACTGCAAAGTCAATCAGGTGCATAAGGACACCAACGGTCCACTTTTTTGTGCGTGCTGAAATTCTGTACATACTGATGACTACATCCAAGAAAACCACACCACCCATACTCCGGTCTCTGAACTCTATAGGTGTTTTCTTTCTTGGACCATCGTCGGCATTGATCAATTGGATATGCACCTTCTACACTTGAAATCATGGTCACGGGCCGATTGTCGAAGCATTTCAGGATTGAAATTTGCCCATCATTTCTCACTGCCTGATCAATACTACCCCTTCCTTCTTTCGTCATTGTTCCGACTGGTTTCAGATGACAGGTAGAAGGAATTCTGCATTTTTGTAAAGTACCTGTTACTTGCGCATCTGCTTTTATATGGAGTTTGTCTAAAAGAGCAACAGATGTAAAAAAACGATCCGTATAAAGAGTAACGCCATGAGGCATTGTTTCCATGAGTCGCATAACGGCCTTTCCTCCAATGTCAAGATCACTGCAATCCTCAGAATTTATTTGATCTCCTTTGCCTTCATAAAAGAAAAAGTCATGTGGCAGACCGTCAGGTGCTGCAGCCACAAAATTTTTTAGCCCACAAGGATTTGGCTTTTATAAATTGTCGAGCCCTCATGTGTCCCCAAAACGGAATAATTTGCTCATCAACAGATATTTTTTTTTGATTTCACATTTAATCTGCATCCATTTTGCACCGCGTGAATGAAAGGCTGAACTTTCCAAAATACATTACTATTCTTTTCTTCCTGAGTCACCGAGCTGTCGTCAATAACGTTTAAATTTTTTCTGATAATAAAATATCTATATCTTGACATATTGTTTGCAACGGCAGGCACTCTTGTTTTCTGAGCTCAATACATCCGTATCCTCGGGTATTTAAGGTATGTCATGATTATTGTTAAGCCTTATACAAATATTTTGATTTCTTGTACAGTGCATCTGAGAGCATTTCCTGTTTCTACCAAGTACCTTCTATTAGTATATTCACACATCCACTCAAAAATTTCATTTGGAATGTATTCGTTAACATTATCTTTAGGATGTAAATTAATGGCTTCACCTACTATTTCTTCGTGTACTGGAGCAGCAGGCAACGGTTCAAAGACTAGGCTGCGTTTCCAGAACGATCTTCTATCCGGTTGCAAGATCGATTGTTGCATTTCAACATTTGAAATATTATCATCTTCATCAGAACTTTCACTTTCAGTTCTCAGATCCAAGTTATTCGGAGAAAATGAGATATCACGATCATCTGACAGTTCCAATTCCGAGACATCTCTATCAATTTCAGCCTGCACGAAATTGTAAAACTCGGATCCTTCTGGTAGAAAACATAAGTACAATAAAATCCCCATAAGTACATTTATTCAGAAATATTAACCCTTATGTTCAATAATAAAAGCAAAATAACATAAATATTTAGTAAAATGAAAGAAAAATGCATAAAAAGATATACAGCTTTGGGGAACATAATGAAACCCAATGTCCCCCACAGGGGACATCAATATTTTTCGGCTATGTAAACAAACCTCATAACCTAATTTCGTATATTCTCAACACCAAATGAACATTTATGCTCTAATTTACAGTATATCTTGTAGTTAAAATCATATTGATAAGAACGTGGGGGAAAATCGATGCTTACTAATCTCTGTACCAACAAAACGTGTTATCCTGGACGCCGCCATTTCAATAATCTCTTTTCACGAACACGGAAGCAAAGAATTAGAAATGGAGCTTCTGATGGCTGCTGCCATCTCTTAGGAATGTAATGAAACAAAGAGCAGGCTCGCCAACTTGAGTTTCTAGCTACAATTATTTTTTGTACTGAACCCTACACTATGTCTCCTGCGGGGGACGCGGGGTCCGAAGAGGATATATAAACACGAAAATTAAGTTCGCACCCAGCATTATACAAACTCACGCATATATGGGCAGATTTTCTTTCAGAACTTCCAATCACAAACATTATTGAACATTATTATTAGCAGATATGTACCTGTTGCTTGTGGTGTCGGATTTCTTGCATTCGAATACTGCCGAATGCTTTTTCACTAGCTACAGAAGAGATATTTCCTTAAGGAAAAAATTTGCAGCTCTTTTCTTCGCGTCCATTTCGTTTAAAATAAAAAAAATTACTGCTACAGATTTCCAAAGGAACGAAAATTGCACCAAGTAGACGGAAGTGTGGTACACAATAAACAGCAAAGAGATCATACATCAGCAGAGAGACTCCAGTTCGAATTCATCGTTCTTCAGTTTGCGCTATTCCGCTAGTTCAGGGTAGATAACTTTCTTTCCCGAAAGTCTAGCGTTCGTTTACCTGAATTGTTGAATAAGTTTGATGAACAACTCAAGTGTGGCTAAACTGAGTTCACATTCTAATCGGAGGTTCGCCGATCTCTAGTTTAAACGACTGCTTGTACAACTGGCCCTACGTCTGGGAGCTATAGGATGCATTTGCCTAGAATGTAATGCCATAGTAAAGTTCAGGCAGGCCTGAGCAACCGCGAAACGTATTCAAGCGTTGGATCGTAGGCTTGCTTTTAATATGAGGTTTTTACGCCGTCTCAAGTTGCAAATACCCTTTAATTCTTTATTGCTGGCGAAAGGAACGATTTTAAATTGCTTTTCGTGCTTGTTCATTACAGCTGTAACTAAATATTTCTGTAATGGTCACAAAATGCATAAGTTCACCGACAATTGTAACTACATAGGAACTTCCAATGGAATTCCAGTTGCACTCCTCCTTAATGCTGACTTGTCCTGGTTTTCCTGGATACAACAGAAGCTAACAGCTTCGCAACTGTAACTTTAGCGTTGTTAATGCTTCCATATCGAGGCTTAGGACGATCTTCAATAAGTCCAAGCTTCATTTTGAATTCTTTTTTAATCATTGCCTTCCGACAGATTACTATTTTCATCTCTTCATTACGTACTTGCCCTTTTTCAGCCTCAACTTGTAAGACATGCAAAACATATTCAAGGGGGGCATCTCCATGCGTGCAATGTAGAAATACCAAATCTCGCAAAACAAACTTACAACGCAATTCCAGTTGGACACCTCCTTAATGCTGACTTGTTCTTGCTATCTTAGAAATAGGTACAGGGTGTGTTAATTAAGTTTCAAGACTGGTCTCAGGAAAAGAAATTTATTAAACATTTATATACGGAGGTGGTCCCAGAAGTACCCGACCCAACAGAAAAAACAAAAATTTTGGAATAAAATATGTTTATTTTTCAACATAATCTCATTTTAGCTTTATACACTTTTCCCAGCGATGTTCAATAAGTTCGATACCCTTTTTATAATAAGAACTGTCTTGCTCCTCAAAATAGCCATTAACTACCGACATCACTTCTTCATTGTTGGAAAATCTTCGACCACTGAGCCATTTTTTCAAGTTTGGGAACAGAAAATAATCAGAGGGGGCTAAATCTGGCGAATAGGGTGCATGAGGGAGCAATTCAAATTTTAATTAATTAATTTTGGCCATTGCAATAACGGATTTGTGAGCTGGAGCGCTATTCTGTACAGTCGAACCGACTACGATCGGTATCGGTAGGCCTGATTACCGACAAGTGTCGGTAGAAGCTATTCTGTACGTCTCCGTAACGATAGCCTGACGCTTCTAGCCGTCGGTAGAAACGATGAGAATCGCTATCGCGACCGACGGCTTGGGTAGCCTCTTAACGACGTGTTTCTGTGAGTCGACGAGTTGTGAATTGTACGTGATCCCGCTGTTTGTCTTCCTCTACAGTAGATTCTACTATAGTATTCTACATTAAAGTATTCTACTATTGTAGAACGTAGTAGAATAAGCTTTCACCGTTGTATTCACAGTTGTGAAAAAGTTTTGAAGTAAGAACAATATAATTTAATCTGCTTGATAGTAATACTTTGAGGTTAAATGTACGGAATTTTGATTTCTATGTTTATTATGGCTCCCTGCTTTTTTGTGAGTCTTGAATATACAAAAAATACATAGCTAGGGTTTTATTATTTTGTTCTATTACTGAGGGAACTTTAATATTGAGATTATAATCATTGAATAGTTTTAAAATATTAGTGATGTGTTGTCCATATGTTATAAGTAATTAATCAACCACATATCTCTGTGTAATAATAGATCATTTTTGCTCATTATCTTTTTTTAAGCTGTCTGATTACCATTTCCAAATGTGCATCATCAATAGGGTTCCATCTATTTGTAGATAAATGTAACTCTTATTATTCCATATTTTTTTTTTAAATTTATTTATAAAAACTTTTTTCATTAAGGTGTTACTAACCCTTGTTAAATAAGGTTGTACGGAATAGATGGAAACTAATGATATATAAAAAAACGCTTGTATATGTACATGTTGTATGTAAATGTCTACAAGAATCATTCATAGTTGACAAGACAATTACAACAGTTTCGCAGTTCACATGATGAAGGCCTGAAAATGTATCTCATTTTACAAAGAGTCTAAAATAAACTTTAAATTATGATTTAACTTCAATCCATGTCCTTTTTTAATTCAAGATTCTCAAAAAAGCAGGGGATCATAATTAACACAGAAATTAAAATCATTTGAGTCATAATTGTAAGAAGATTAACAAAGTTGTGCTAATTCTTACGTAGGATGGCAGAAGGGTATTTAGCATTAGATCTTTTGCATCTAATGCACCAAGAGACCCGGTTACTTCGACGTGCTGAGCGCCGTGAATGGAGAGAGACACATGATCCTTTCGATTTACACCCAGAAGAATTCCTCAATCTGTTCCGCTTGAATATGGATGCTGCAGACTACCTTATAGAGGAACTGGAAAGTGGTCTGAGTAGACAAAGGAGTAATGGATTACCAGCAGAGACTCAAGTCCTAACAGCTCTGCGATTTTATGCAACTGGCTGCTATCAGCAGTCTATAGGCGAGCACTGGGATTTGTGCGTCAGCCAGCCAGCAGTAAGTCGGTGCATAAGGAATGTGACTGATCTCATCAATGAGAGGTTATTGAGGCAGTGGGTAAAATTTCCTTCGACACCCCATCAAATTCGCGATGCCATCACCAAATTTGAAACAGCGGCACCTTTTCAAAATACGATTGGTGCCATAGACTGCACGTACATACACATTATTGCTCCTAAAAAGCATGAGCAGGCATATGTGAACCACTGGGGTAATCATAGCCTGAATGTGCAGTGCATTTGTGACCCTGATTTAACAATTTTAAATGACAACGCAAGGTATCGCGGTGCACGCCATGACAATTACGTGTGGAAAAATAGTGCTGCCATGAGAATAATGGAAAATAATTTTGAAAGTGGACTCCGGAACGCATGGATCATTGGCGACGAAGGTTACGCATTACAACCTTGGCTGATGACTCCATTAAACAATGAAAACTCTGGGACACCACGCTACAAGTACACCGAAGAACTGAGTTCTGCTCGTTCTATTATTGAACGACTATTTGGAATGCTGAAGGCTGAGTTTAGATGCCTGTCCAGCCAAAGAAAGCTCATGTATGAACCAACCATGTCAGGAAAAATTTTTAATGCCTGTGCTGTCTTGCACAACATGAGAATAGCACATTCTTTAAATGACATTCCGGTAGACCAACATGAAGTGCAAGAACACATAAGAGTTAGCATTCCCCAAATGGAAGGCAACTTGGGTCACCAGCAGAGAGCGCTAGCCCAACGTATTCAAGCCGGGTTCATTGCCAACACTTATGGATAATGACTTGTGAAAAAAACAACAAAAACTCAAATTATTTAAAACTTCATTTATTAATCGATTTTTGAATTTCTATCAATAATTCAATAATTTTTTTTTTCATTTTCATTTTTTTCTTGCAACGAGGTTGTCATGCTCATGAGAGCAGCAGCTTTAGTTTGCTCTACGGCAATCATCTGTTTCTTAGTTCTTTTTCTCTCTCGCAGCTGCTGCTCTCTCTTTGGCTGCTTGAGCTTGGTTTGCGAGTGCTTGGCTTAACATCTGAAAAAAATAATGCATTTGAAAGTGAAGTCTTCCATAAATGTTACAAAATAACCATTTACATAAATAAAGATAATGCTGTTGCTAATTCACTATTACTAAAACAAATTGTATCATAATACTTTATATGTGATTAATTAAATGATTAATTAAAAATTCTATGTCTTATTTTCAATTTTGCCATTTTTGACTTGCATTTGTAAATATAAGATAAGTGCATTTAATAATAATTCGAGTAATGGAGTATTTCGTTAAAAAATAATTAACTATATCCTACAACTTACTTGTGTTGCTGCAACATTTCTTTCTTGAAGTGCAGCGAATTGCTCTCGAGCAGTCATCAGCTGCACCCCAATTCTCTCTCTTTGGGAATTTGCTAAAAAATTGTTATGGAAAATTATAATTTTCAAGTGAAAATAAAATTAATTGCTAATAAACACAACACAACATTAATTGCTAATAAATACATACATCTTGTTCGAGGCGTCACATTCCTCCTGCAATGTGCTGGGGTACTGAGAACCTGCCTTGAAGAACCTACAAAGTGTAGATACATATGAACATTAATTTTAAAACAAAACCTTAACTCTTACTAGCAGCTGACAATTGTTGTAGAACCTGAAAGATTGACACTTGGAATAAAAATTTCATGATATTTAATGGCAAAAAGTTACTCACCAGCAACTACCAAGTCCTCTTCTGGAAGGTTCTCTTCACATATTATTTCCGTTTGGCTTTTATCTGCAATAAAAATTAGAAGTGTGGGCTACCAGTTTTCAATTTGTAAATACAAATACAATACTTAAGAGAATAGCAAAAGAGGGAACCACTCACCAGTAGATGCCACGTCACCATTGTTCTCATCTGTTTCTGCAATAAAAACATAATACTTTGTAATACAAATACAGTGATACTTAACAGCAAAAAGGTAGCTACTCACCAATAGCTGCACACTCATTAATAACTATATCAGTGGTTATGTTGTGATCTGCAATAAAAATTAAAAAGTGTCAGTTCATAATGTGACTTATGACACCTTGGAAAAAGTACAATAAGTACTTTTAAAATTACTCTTAAATATTTACAGTACTCTTAAAATTTTAAATACAAGAAGCTAAATTAAAGTTATGTAATCTTATAGATATCCAATTTTCCTTACCTATATCTAAAACAAGCATATCCTGATAAAGAGGTGGGTCATCAAGCCCTACGCTGCCTTGTTGTCTTGTCTCGTTGCCTTGTACTTGCTGTAAAAATTTGATTATAAGATTCACATTCATTTTAATGAATTGGGGAAGAATATTTAAGTATTTATTTACCTCTTCTTCAGGAATAGAATCGGGACATTCAGTCCCCTCCATATACTCCCTGCCGGTTACACTTATTATACGTAACTCCAGGGGAGTCATGGCAGGCGAAGAAGCAGGCCTATTTCCTGTTGCCAGTCTCTCCTTTCTTATCGTGCTCATTTTCTGAGACACTTTAAATTTTAAGTCTCGCCAGACCTACAAAAGTTCATGTTCAAAATAACAGT
Organism: Teleogryllus oceanicus; assembly: GCA_964035755.1. NCBI lineage: Eukaryota > Metazoa > Arthropoda > Insecta > Orthoptera > Gryllidae > Teleogryllus > Teleogryllus oceanicus. The sequence goes on along the minus strand of CAXIVR010000010.1, from coordinate 101,427,185 downwards.
ATTTTCAGAAATTTATAAAAGTGAAAACGGACTAGACTTACTGTTTGCCACTGTTTTGGTGTCTTCTGAGCACTTTGAGGGACAGCATTTATGAGGTTGGCCAAGGAATTCCACATATTCATTAATGTGGCCTTCCCGTTCTTCCCCAAAAACCGTCCATTTGCGAAATGGGAATGGCTTTCCATATACTCCACTAAACATTGGAGCTGCTGCTCTGTCACCTTCGAAGCTCTTGGCACTTTCATTCTGCAAGAACAATGTTTACACATACAAATATTCTTCAGAGTTAACATAATACTGCAATTCTAACAATTTCTTTATTATCATTATTATTCATATTTATTTCTTGTACCATCTATATGTGCTTTTTTCTATAACCAATTTGAATGCTGATTGTCTATGCAGAGCATTGACCTTAACGCTTGAAAACAATTACTCAGTTGAATGCAAATCCATTATCACAAGAGAGAAAACATTACGAAAATTTCCACACAATACATTTCTCCTCATAGTATGTCACAGTTTTTAACTGTTTTTGATTATAAATATATAAATACGTTTATCCTCGTGCTTATTCATTTGTCTTATCTATTATTTCTTGCCAATTATTACGAGTACTATTGACTACTTCCACAAACACAAAGAATCATTGATTTTCTTTAATAATATATTCTTTAAATGCTATGTATAGTAATGCTTTGTCTTGCACTATAAAGAGTTTTTAAAGGTTTTTATTAAACCTATTAAGTCTTACCTTGGAGCCATTGGTGATAATAGATCTTAAAATCAGCAACACTTGAAGATTTTTCACAACGTGCACAGGTGGAGCTAGCGGAACACAAGTAACCACGAGATCTGCGCGCTTTCCAAGATTCGGAGGTTTCCACTAAAATTCTCCACGCTGATTGGTTGAAACCCCACTAGCCTCGCGCAGGGTCCTTCCTCAAATCCGTTTAATTTACGCAAGCGATCGTCGTCGCTTGCACCGATAGATGTCGCTAAGAAGGAATTACAGAATTGCACTCAACGGTAGAGCCCGTCGGTGCAAGCGACAGTTGTCGGTAGCATTCCGATTCCGACCGCTGTCGGTTTCATGTACAGAATAGCGCTCCTGGTGCATTGTCCTGATGAAACAACACTTTCTTCTTAGCCAAGTGTGGCCGTTTTTGCTTAATTTTTTTCTCAAACGTTGCAATAAGTTCGCATAATACTCGCCGTTGATAGTTTTTCCTTTTTCAAGATAGTCAATGAAAAGTATCCCACGCGCATCCCAAAAAACCGACGTCATGACCTTGCCTGCAAATGGAACGGTCTTCGCCATCTTTGGTGCGCGTTCTCCCTTTTCAGTCCATTGTTTTGATTGTTGATTTCTCTCTCGGTTGAAGTGGTGGACCCATGTTTCATCCATGGTTATGATACCGCAAAAATTCTGCTTTGTTGCGGTGAAACTTCGCTAAACACTCAATTGAAACATCTTCGACACTTTTTGCTTGAGTGTGAGCAAACGCGGCACCCATCTTGCACACAGCTTTCTCATGTCTAAATTTTCAGATAATATGCGATGTACCGCACTTTTCGAAATGCCTACTATGTCTGCTAGCTCGCGCACTTTCAGTCGACGGTCACCCAGTACCGCTTTGTGAATTTTCTTTACCATTTCTGGAGTAGTCACCTTATTTGGTCGACCACTGCGATGCTCGTCTTGGCAGCTCGTACGGCCTCGTTTAAACTCTGCTATCCAATATTTTACTGTAGTAAACGAAGGCGCAGACTCACCCAGAGTAGAATCTAGTTCAGTTTTTATACTGGTTGGGCTGAGGCCTTTCAAATTAGAGTATTGGATCACATAACGATGACCAATTTTCTCCATTTTTACAAATTCACTCACAACGTGCACTATTGATTGTTGCCAAACAAATACTAAACAACGTAGCATCTTCAAACTAGAAACATATGCTTCATAGATTGTCTACTTTCTAATACAGTGATATTTTTCGAAAAACTACCGCGATCTCTAGGTTAGGCAGGGTACTTCTGGGACCACCCTCGTACAACTCGTCTGCCTTGCACTTATGTGCAACGCCTCAGGACAGGGTGATAGTAAGATGGCGTCACTCGCAGTTTCTTGGCTAGGTGTTCAGTGCTATCCTAGCGTCCAGCGTAGGCCTTGCCAATCTGTATTCTATATTTCGGTGGGTGCTACCTTGGATCGGGCGTTCTCTTCGCACGTGCTCCGCATCCTCCGATGGCACTGGCCAGCGATGGGCGACGATCTAGCCGTGGTCGGTCAGGCATTGGCCCTGCCTTGGGCATCGTGGGGCTTAGAGGCGCTCTGGCCTGGGTGTCGTCCTCTTTGAGCTCCAACGCCTAGGCGCCGTTGAGGTGTTCTCTCACTGACACCAACTGCTTCCGGCGTACCATCTTGTGCAATACCTTCCACGACAGACCCTACTGTTTTTATTATAAAGGCTAAATTTTGTGGGAGACTGTCCTAAGTTCACAAGAATATACATTGTTTGTCCTGCTGTTGCACCTTTTCCAATAGAGCGAAGGGCATAAAGCAGTTTGATTAAATTCTGTGGTGGTTTCAGAGATCTTGTGGTAATTCATTATAGATACCGGGATAATCAACCACAACAATAAAAACAAACAATATTATTTCATTCCCAAAGTAACTTTCGGGAACAATATTTTCCCATACTCAGCGGGTCTCTAACAAGAAGGAAAAAATTGAGAGATTAACGTAAAGAAATATGATATAAATAATAAAATTGACAAAAGAAGTAAAATAAATAAAACAATGTTCAAATTAAAATAACTTACTGCCCAAACAACGTGAATACCACCTAAACGTTTCCAATAAAACAGGATATAAACCAGATATGAACAACTATGGTGGCCGCCATCTTGTAGAATGGTGGGAAGTGCAAACACAGCCAAGAGGGGTGAAGGGGAGAGGGGCTGGAATGCCCCATTGCTCCAGTGATGTTCTGAATCCTTAAACATACATCTACTACTATTCAATACTTTACAAGTAGAAGCATGTTATTGAAAAGCGTAGTTGTAGATTCGATACCAAAGCTCCGTTCTCTACTATTGCGTGTGCTTTTGTTACTGGGATTGTTTGCCTGTTCATTCGCACCGCGGTAAACAAGGAATGCAGGGATATATCCGGAGTCTCCAAACAACTTCCCTCTAAATTCTTCTACCTCGTATCTCCGCTTCAGTCTGGATTCATTGAAAATCTTGGCATCATGGACCTTCCATGTCTTCCCAAATTCTTCTACTCGTATCTCCGCTTCAGTCTGGATTCATTGAAAATCTTGGCATCATGGACACTTCCATGTCATCGGGCCACAATGTCCAGGAATTTCAAATTACCATCACAAACGCCCTGAAAATAGTAATAAAATGTAGTAATTGCAAAATATACAACTCTACATTCCGGAGTCTCCAAACAACTTCCCTCTAAATTCTTCTATCTCGTATCTCCGCTTCAGTCTGGATTCATTGAAAATCTTGGCATCATGGACACTTCCATGTCATCGGGCCACAATGTCCAGGAATTTCAAATTACCATCACAAACACCCTGAAAATAGTAATAAAATGTAGTAATTGCAAAATATACAACTCTACATTCTGAAATCTGATCATTTTTTAAAATAAACAATTACTACATCCAATGAGTATGAAGTACCTGAACATTCAAAGATGGAAAGCCTTTCCTATTGAAGTGTTGCCCCGCATCCGTTCTCATGTTGGGAATACGGATGTGTGACAGTCAATGCAGCCAATCACATTTCTGAATCCGTTTATAGAAGAGAATAAATGGGCGGCTTGGGATTCCTCTTAGATTGTGCGGGGCATGTAAATATAGTTTGCCCTAGCTCTGGCAATGCTAAGAGCAACCCTCCTGCAAATATTGGTAACTGACTGTTGGCTAATGCCATGCAAGTCCGCACAGTCGTCTTGCATCTGAAAGGATATGCATTAAAATTTAGGTTATGTAACCATGCAGCAGTATACAATTGCACTCCACGAATACGTTACCATATTTCGCCCCCAGCACCTGAGTGCTGTAAGTATTTGAATATCCGGGGAAAGTTTACCACCTCGGGCACTTTGAGAAGACACACTCTCTCGGAATATATCACTGATCTCCGTCGCTCCTTCCTTGGAAAATCGGCACTTCCTCCGCCGCATGTCCCTCAAAAGGATTCCGTCTGAGGCGATGGACTTTCCTCGTCCTCGGACGGCCTTCACCAACCATGTCGGTATTGTCAACTCCCTCCACAGCTTTAATTTCGTTAATGAAATCAATGCTACCACCTTGTATATTCAAAGCCAGTTCACAGCAGAAGACGGTCGCCGAACGGAAACTCAGTAGGAACGGTACTTGAACGTCACGCCTAAAACTCTAGCGATTCTTAAAATGCAATCTTCGTACGTTTTTGTCTTGCTGTTAAACCGCTTACAAGGTGTGAATAAAAAGTACCCGAACTCGGCTTGGATAACACATTTATTGGTCCAAGTTGTACATTTTCGCCTAGAACTCTTCGAAGTAGTCTCCCTGGGAGCGAATCTTCCAATCCTCGTACGCCCCCTGGAAGGCGGCAGCCGGGATGATGTTCAAAATCGTCGTAGCGTCTTCAACGGCCTGAACCGTCCCGAATCGAGTCCCTTTCAATTCTTTCTTCATTCTGGGGAACAGGAAGACGTCTGCTGGGGATATATATCCGGGCTGTAGGGAGGCTGTGCCAGAGTCGCTCTCATGTGTTTGGCTAATTCCTCGCTGACAATCAGGCAGGTGTGGGACGGCGCGTTGTCGTGATGGAGGATCCACGAATCAGCAATCTCCGGACGGACTCGGCGGATAACTTCTCTGAAAAACACTCCGTTTACAGTTTGCCCGGGCGGCACGAACTCTTTGTGAATGATGCCTTTCGCGTCAAAAAAGGCAATGAGCATCGACTTGACCTACGATTTGCTCATGCGCGCTTTTTTCGGTCTCGGTGAGGCTTCTGTGTGCCACTCGGAACTTTGACGTTTTGTCTCCGGGACATATTGAAACACCCAGGTCTCGTCTCCAGTAATGACTCGCTTCAAAAGATTTGGATCGGTTTGAAGGCGATTTGCGGCGAAGGCCTTTGGTGTGTTGGAGTTTGTATTTCTATAGTAATTCCTAAGGAAGCACTCTCTTTTAAAAATTATAATTTCATTCTCCCTCACATGGGCATACCTGTCTCCCTTTCCCTAAGTAAAACTCATGTTCTTCACTATTCGCTCTAGGGAGGTCTGAGAGCCTTCAAAATTTAACGTTTCATCTCCCACAATCTCTGTGTACAGGTTTCTTATAGAAACAACTTATATAAAATATAATCCTTGGTACTTGTTAAATAATACATAAAACACAAAATGATCATTGTTTATATTAATAAAACTGTATACTAACAAATTAATTAAAAAGTCTAATTGATTACCTGAATTCAAACTACAATAAATTTTATTGGCAATTGCATCCTTAGTGAAATTGTCAATATCTGTGACTGGACGGGATCTTTTACGGGTCTTTTTGGGTGTGGTCAGAGCTTCTTGTTTTTTATATTTGTTGATAATACTATTAACTGACTTTACACCACCTTGTAACCACACAACATCTTGAAAAAAGAAAATTAGATTTATTACGATTAATACATGAGTAATGATAAAGATAATTAACAACTATACTCATCCCAATTTTAATTAATTTTGTCACAAACAAGAGTGGGTAACATGGACCTTTTCTTCCACTGCTTCCTTCTACAGTCCACAAAATAAATTGATAATTCCCTTTTGAAGAGAACTTTGAATACGTGTTATCTTCAAAGGTTCAAAATTAAGTATAGACCCAGATGTTGTTGGGCTATCCATTGTTTTCCAGTTATAATTAAAATGAATTCAGAAAAAAAAATAAATATAATTAATCTAAAACAAGAAATATTAAAGGGACACTTAACAACAACAAATAATGAACTACTATAACTATTTCAATTAACTTTATTATTATTACTAAAGAAAACAATTGGAAAATAATAAATAAAACTAAAAACCGCCTAGTACTACTAAATAAATAAATTGAACAATAAAACGCAAAGAACGAAGAGCACCAAAACGCAAAATGCAAATATTTAGCAACACTCGTAAACTAACACAACTTCACTTGTATGGCTTTGAATGTTGGCGGAATCTACAGAAGTAGTCATTGTTTCATTGCAAACTTAAATTTTAAAAAATGTCCCTACCGCTTGAAGGTAATATATACTGGGTATTTGTGTGACGGTTGGCAACAACTTTTGCCAACATAAAACGAAACGAAACTACCCTAAATCGAGTATAAATGTATGTTCTCATCCGACAGTGACATTTTTCAAAAGTTGTCCCGTTAGTTCGGCTTTTTAGCTGGCCAGCAGTCTAACTATGTTAATTCTAATTTTATTTTTTTCTTGTACCAGAAAACTGATGATGGCTAAGCCGTCGAAAGCTGCTAGTTTTTAAATAAATACTATTGTTGGCAATGGCAACTCCTTCAGTCATTTCAATAACTCCTTGTAACCAGAGAATCGATTTTGAATGCCCGCCTCGCTAATAAAGATCTGGTAGATGTGTAGGCCACATTCACTTCATGCTCAGAAATCCACAATGCATCTTGTCGTGTCCCGGGCCGTCCTCGGACAGCTGAGACGCGAGAAATTGCCGAGAGATGTGGGTGTTGTGGAGTTTGCCTTGGACAAAAACTCGAGTTTACTATCGAAGTAGCTCTCTAATGATGGAAAGTTACTAGTTCCCCAAGTGCACCAGTCCTCCCCCCCAGCTGGTAAGCGAGTAAGCCCCGAGCCCTGGCTGAGCCCGCTGGGCGCGGACGTGCGGGCGCAGGGTGGACCCACCCACGACCTTGCTATAGCTCGGCCCTTGTCCGCGCGCCCCTATCTGTCACCCTCATGAGCAAGTGACGAATGGCCGGCGCCAGCAAGGCGGCCGCCTCCACTGTCTTGCAACATTGGAGTATTTTACAATCTCACATTTGTTCCAAACAATTTCCATTCATATTTGAAAGCAGGTAATTAAACCAACAGCAACTTCGTAATTACCAGCCTCAGACATACGAGTCATTTACTACACAACAGCAAAGCATTTCTCTAGTTACAAAACTAACATTAACCACAAATAATTGCAAACTCGCTCCATTTATGCCATCCACTACTTCATCTTCCTGGTCTGAATCCGCCTGAAAATTAGAATGAAAAGGTTATATATTGTATACACTGTACACCTAAGAGGAAATAATGTAAAGTACTACTTACGTCACAGTCATACCCATTTGTTCCACTTTCAAACTCCAGTGGAATCAGCTCATACACTTCGGAAGATTCTTGGGAAGGCACCATCGGTTTTTGCTTGTTCGCATCTATACTGGGCGATTTCCTTCTTCGATTTCTCTTTCATTGTCTTCCATTGAATTTTAATTTGACTTAACTCCTTCCTTCGGGAATTCAAATTATTAAACCTGATCAAATGTAATAATAATAATAATAATAATAATAATAATAATGTCTTTATTAATGGCGAGGCTCAGGCCATAGGGCCTGCTCTTCCGCCTAACCACTGAGTCTACATTGATACAGATTAGTAACATATAGGAGGGGAGGGAAATCTGTACATTTACGTCTGGGAGTGCAAAACTAGGGACCATCCCGGCATACGCCTTAAGCGATTGAGTAAACCCAGAAAACCTCAATCAGGATGGCGGCTTAGGGCCGAACAGCATTATGGTATAGAAATGGAAGAGAAGAGCAAAAAAAAACTAAAGCGTACCAATTTATGAAAGAGAACAGAATACATTGAAGCAAATGGATACGCATTGCTGTACATACTTCTCAGTAATTTTTTTCCAAGTTTCTGCCTTGGCATTATTTATTCTTGTATTATTGCCCTTGGCATTTAATGTATCTTTTTCTTCCCGAATGAGGGTCAACAACAATTCCTAGAGCAATATCAGTCAAGTTCATTACAGGAAATGCCAGACTCCTTACCGGAAGACACTAAAACCAAGAGTTGCCTCAAAGGATGGGAAAGATAGTGTGAAAGTGTTCTGCAGAGTAAAACCTCTCATGAACGACAATGAAACATGCTTGCGGGTTCTATCACCGACAACTGTGCAGATGATTTCTCCTGAAGTTTTAAATAACAGAGGCTGCATGTACAAAGAAATTCAGTTTACTTTTAACGAGGTTTTTTGTGATAGAGACTCGCAAAAGAAGGTTTTTGATAGTGCTGCATTGCCTCTAGTTGAAAATTTGGTTCAAGGAAAGAATAGTTTGCTTTTTACATATGGAGTTACTGGAAGTGGCAAAACATACACTGTGACTGGTGAGCCAGAAGATGGAGGCATTATGCCCAGGTGCATAGATGTCATTTTCAATTCTATTGTTGGTTTTCAGTCCAAGAAATATGTATTTAAGCCTGATAAAATGAATGGCTTTGACGTACAAAGTGAACCTGAAGCCAAACTCGAACGAGCCAACTCGTTGAAGTCCCTCAACACTCCCAAAACACCATTTAAGACACCAAAGAAGTGAGTATTCTATTTGTATCATGGAGAAAAGACCTACGTAATAATTAAAATCATACATATGAGTTTAAATTGGATTTTTTAACTTGCATTAGGTTGGTGATGATTTAAATCATTGAATCATTAGCCCATTGGAATTAACAAAGTTTTTTTTTTCTCAGAGTTTTATAGTCTGCCATTATTTTAATTAAATAATGCATTGTTTAATTAAGGCCACAGTGGTGATTTGTAACACTAATCTCAACTTTGGATTATTTTAACGTCTGACGAAACAAAAATGGCAAATTTGCAATATTTGTTTAACTACTTTTCTAAGTAGTGTGCCAGTTAAACTGCATTATATAACAAAAGCAAACTGAATACTAAATTTTGAAGAATTGAGAAATATTGAACCCTTGCATAACCACATTAACATTTTATGTAGTCTATTAGACTAAGGTATAAAATGAAAAATTATTAAAATATTGTATTTGCTTGTGTCCCTATTTTCAAGAAGGATTTCATTCTTTAGTGCTTAATTTTGTACGTGATTTTTATGAAAAAATGGGAATTGTGACCTGGACAAAAGCAATGATCTTTCCTTCACATTCTGCCGGGAGTCTGATATATTTCTAGGATGCATGGAAAGACTTCGCCTTTTCATAATTCTTCTGAACCAAGACTTTTACCCAATGAAATTTTCAGCATTTTTTCTTCTTGAAGTACTTTTAGCTTCAGTAATAATCAATTTTGTAGAATTATAAATTCCTGTTTTTCAGAGCACAAACATTAGCATGTGTTGTATAAGACGCGTCCTGTTTTTCGAGTTACCACAGGTCAAAAAAATGTGTTCTATACGCTCGCAAATATGGTAATTCTTTTTTACAATGATTGTGTGCATTTTATTCCCTAGCATGTTCAGGCTATTATTGAATAATTTAATAAAATGTACAAAGTACTTTATTAATATAATAATAAAATAAGTTTTTTTGTTTTGCCCCCACTTTAACTTAAAACGAAGTTCCATTTACAAAGTACTTTCCATAAAAATTTGTTAATTTAATCCATTGAAGACATACTTTTGATTTGGGAATTATTTGTAGGCTATTATTAAAAATAGTTCATGGAAAAATAAATTATAATTATTTTTGATAGTATGCATAGTGCACAAACTCTGTCAGAATCCACACCTCTTAACACGTGCTTAAAATCGTTCTCGTTATTAAAGAAAAATAAGTTTCCAAAAACGTTTCATTAGTATTAAATAATGTACGTACCTTCTCATCGCTTTCCCAATTCTCACTTCTGTTTCTCTTATCCATTCTCAACGTTTCGTTCCAACGTCAAACTCGCACACAAAACCGCCACAAAACTCGACACACGCAAACACGTGTTATAACTGCGACGACGCCACCAAATCGCACCCAGGGGTCGACTGGGAGTAGCGGTTGCCATGGCAATTGCGCCACAATTACTCCACTCTATGCCACAGTTACTCCACGTTTATTAGTCAGGATTTTGCCAACTCCGGACTTACTCAAGAAGTAAATTTTACTCCGCGTTTATTAGTAAGGCGGTCAGTCTCCCTGTCATGCCATCGTTGAAAGTAATGACAGCATCATATGTACCAATTTCAACAATTCTTTTTCCAAAAAATCTTGTCTTTGGGCACGCTTTCCAAATTTTTGAATGAAATGATTCATTGGCGTTTTGTGTGTGACCACCAACACATCTTTCCAAAAGCTTTGGGTGGCATAAGTCTTGAAAAACAGGTTTAATAATTTCCATAATTGCCATAGGAATGCTGTTTTTATGCTTGTAACCAGGTAACATGTTACTTTCTTTTGCCTTTTGGTATGGACACCATGAATCAATGCCTTTTGGATATGTATCATGCATTGGCTTTTCATCAGTTGAAGCTTGAAACCAAATGGCCCAGACAGCCTTTTTCATATTATCAACTGATGAGTTATTTTCTCTTATAGCGTTGCCATAATAAATTGATAATGTACTAATAACACCATCAGTAAGCCTGTTTTTTCCTGATATTGTTTTGCCATCAGTTTCTTTCCTTTACAATCTTGTTTTTATTTCCTCAATCGCGTTCCCATTCTTTTCTGAACGTGACCCACACATTCTAATTTTCTTATGCAAATATTTGGGCCATATGGTTTCATATCAGCTATGGCCTTGAAAGATTTTACATCACCATCACCAATATATTTAGTATATTTCACATGATGTTTTTTTATGACTGATTGTCATATGACTTTTGATATGACTTTTTGACATATGACTTTTTATTAACTGATCGCATGAAAATATTTTTCATACCTTCAACTTCCATGTTACCTGAGTACCTTCATAATTAATGCTGCGTTATCAGCATGATTTTCTAGCCACTCTGCATATTCAACAGTGCTTTTCTTCTTGTGCCAGAACTGACGATTTACAGTTCAATGACAGAACTTCCGTATCCAAAATTTTCCCAGTGTTGATGCCAATTACAGTAGCAACACCATACTGTGATGTGTGACCTCTTGTGAGCCATGACCCATCACAGGATACTGTTAGCTCATCACTGCCTACAAGGTATCTTTCTTCCATTGCAGCTTTTGCCATAGAATCATCAGCTATGTCTCTAGTAGACTTGTGAATTTTATCCACTATAAGTTCTCTCTCTCACTGGAGGAGGTGAGTTCATGAGAGCACAAAAAATTTTTGTCCCAGCTAATCCTTGTCCTAGGCACCTCATTGCATATATTATTTGTCTATTGATAGAATACACTCTACTTTTTTCACCTAACATTACACTGTTTTGGAAACATCCAATTTCTTTACAGTTTTCACAACGTACACTTACACACATCTGAGGCATTTCCTGATTTCATTAAAAAGAATGTCTACATTAAATATATTCCCCAATTTATCTGCACTTTGAGGTGTAGACCTGTATTCATTGGTCTGTAGTTTCCTCGCAGAAGCACTTATTCCTTCAGGAAAGTCACTTATATTCATTTTATACTGTTTTCCACGGAAAACTCTCTTCTTAGGGCGAATACAAGCTTTTCTTTTACCTATCGCACAAGAAACAACCAAAATCAACTAGTACAGCGACCACACACAAGGAAGTAAACAAACAAAACCGATGAAAAAACATGTCCGCAATATCCTGGTATGAGAAATTGCTGCTGTGAACAAGCGAAGGCTCTATTCCGCACAATTAGTATGAGAAACTACTGCTACAAACCTTCATAACGATTTTGCGCCAAATTTGAAATGCCAGAGTGCGACCACCCAGTACTTATTCCGATAACACGGCAGGGGGTGTGACAGAGACTTTTAAAGGGCTGTCAAGCGCGCGAGGTATTATACCCTTTATAGGGCAAAACTCCCACTTAGTTTTAATGTTTTTTAATGTATCTATTTTATCAATGTAAGTGGTAAAGACACCCGGAAAATTGTTTATTTAATCTGGATTACAATATTTCAAGTTTTATTGAATTTTCTTTTTGGCAATTTTTAGCCACCAAACGTCTAGGAATAACATTTTCTCCTTGTGTTTGATGGCTAAAAAATTAACCACCATATTTCAAGAGTTTTAAAATTTACTTTAAAAACCAAAATAGTAAATACGAATTCCATTGTTTAGAAATTGTATATATTTTCATTAATTGTTAGTTTTACAACAATTGAAATATGTTTTTCAACAATGGAACATTAATAAAAGTGATAAGAAACATAATGAAAACAAGATACATGACACAATGAAAACAACAGATACACGAATGGACCGTAATAAAAATAAAAGATACACGATAATGAAAATGCAAGTTACATGTTTCAATGTAAATTATCTATTTTTGATGAAATGGTGCGAAGCACGTTTTGCAAAGAGCTACTTGGCACACAGAGCAAGACAGAGTCGATCTTTTGGGTTTGGCCTTCGTGCTGCACAATGCACATCGGTTGCATTTTCCAGGTACCGGCATATGAAGGCCAATGTCTTTCATCTGCACAGGATTTGGTGTCTTCTTTGACTTCCTTTTGGAAACGAGTACTCTTGGCGAGGATGATGGACCTGGCTTTCCTTTTGAACAAAAGTTGCCAATTAGTTCATCTGCAAGTGAGGATCTAAATTGCAGATGAGTCATACCCTTATGCTTGGCCAAATTACATGTCACCTTATATATTATGTATGAATTGACCAATGTACCTAGTCTGGCCATAAATACTGTTACAACTCAAATAATCTGTAAATCGAGTTGAGGTAGAAGGAGAGAAAACCAGTTTTGAGGGTTAAACGACCATATATTTTCACACATATTTACAAAATATTATTCAAAATGGCCACCTCCTGCTTTGACACATGATTTTAATTGATCTGGCCATGCATCAATTGATTCACGCACTACATGAAGAGGAAATTTGGCCACGGCGTTCTTCAAAGACTTTTTCAAACTTTCCAAATTGGCATGTCTCTTCTTGCAGACCATTTCTTCTAACACTGACCACAATTTGTAGTCCAGTGGGTTGAGGTCTGGACTTCCAGAGGGCCAATCTTTTGCTGCAATGAAGTCGGGCACATTGGACTCCAGCCAATTCTGAGTGGTTTTAGCCTTGTGGCCTGGAGCTGAGTCCTGCTGGAAGCTCCAACTCTGGCCGCTGAACATTGACGTATTTAGGGGCTTCACAAACGGCTCCAGCACTGTCTCTTGGTACACTTTTGCAGACGTCTTGACACCTTTTTCACAAAAATGGATGTCTGTGACCCCCTCATAGGACACCCCCCACCAAACCATCACACAAGCTGGATGATGAGTCCTCTGGATCTTCGGAGCCACTTGGCGAGCTGTCTTCGCATCAGGGGCGTACACGCGATCATTTTGCCTATTAAATTGTTCCTCGATCGTGAAAATTTTTTCGTCGGTAAACAAAATCTTGCGGTGACCATTTTGTGCGTATCGCTTAAGAAGTGCTCTGCTTTTAACGACCCTCTGCTTCTTCAATTGGGCGGTGAGGAACTGTCCTGTGCTGCGGCGAAGAGCCTTCAGTCCCAGGTCACTCCTTAGCACTCTGGACATGGTTCTCGTGGCAACATTCATTTCTCTGGCCATCACCTTCTGTTTTCGAACTGGGTTTCGCCGAATTCTTTGCCTCACTGCGTTGATGAGCTTGGGAGTCCTGGCAGACCTTGGGCGACCCGGCCGAGGACGGTCGGACACGCTCTTGGTATCGTTGTACCGTTTTATTGTGCGATACACAAACATCCTGCTGATTTTCAGCTTTTTCAATGTGTTGAATATCTCAGATGGCTCTTTCCCCACCCTGTGCAATGCTATTACTGCAACACGGTTTTCGTAATCACCCCACTCCATGGCAACTGCTTCCAGGAGACAAGAATGGCACTTTGTAGGTTAACCAGCACTGTTTACAGGGTAGGTTCCCCTACTTGCCGCCAGTCTGTCATGAGCAAGATGGCTGACTACGGCGCGAAATTTGTAACAGTATTTATGGCCAGACTAGGTACATTCGAGTAGTAGAAGAGTTTCATCCAACCTCTTCTAGATTTCCACGCAACATTGTACGTGGATTGCATTTGGTCGAATTTGTCCACTCCTCCCATATATCTATTGTAGTCAGCAACAGATTCAGGACATGGCACTATTTCTTTTATTCCTTCTTTATTTCTCCTTGTTACAAACGTCATCTTTGTTGGGTTATGCATTGAGCTCCCAATGACAACCGATTTTTTCCCTCTGTCTCTCCACTTACAGACTGAAATGTCTCCGGACATAGCAAAATCAGATTCGCCCAGTTTTAAGAATTTGTCAGCAGCCAATGTTTCTTTGGGAAAGAACTTGCTGCTTGGAAGAATGGTACCACATCCATAGAGACCACGGCTCAGAAGAGTAGATAGATTGATGGTAGTGAAGAATCTGTCAAAAAACAGGCAATACCCTAAATTCTCAAACATGGCAGCAAGTGATGTATCCGTCTTTTCACCTAAAGGTCCCTCTCCCTGAGTAGACTTGCCTTCATACACTTGAAATTTCATCATATATCCCGAGACAGCACAAGTAATAACAAATATTTTGAAGCCTCGCTTTATGGGCTTTAGTGGCATATATTGCTTCAGACTACTGCGACCTTTGAATGCAACCATACTTTCATCTACAGATAAGAATCTTGACGGACTAAATGCATTTTTGAAATTGTTGTTCAAAATGTTCACCAGTGGTCTGATTTTGTAGAGCTTGTCATAGGCAGGATCATTTCTCTGAGGCATCACTTCATTGTCATTTAGATGAGCAAATCTGAGAATTTTTAAAAATCTTTTGAGGGACATAATTTCTGAAATTGTGGACACTCGAAAATTTGGATTCATGGACCAAAACAATTTGATGCTTGGCACACTGTGAAAACCAATTATGATAAGAATTCCCAAGAACGCTTTCAATTCCATAACAGTGAGATCCAATGTTGTTCCTTTTTGTTCGGCATATTTGTTCGATTCACACACAATGAGATCCAACACACACTGGGTAAAGAAAAAATCTCTAGAGGTGATTTATTGGTACTTTAGGACCGTATGGTTGTGAAAAAACAAAATTTTTGAAGCTTATAGGATCGTTCCCTCTTTTATAAAATCGAAATTTTGGAGGATTTACTTGGGTAGAGAATTCATCTGATTCACTGTCTAAGTCACTTTCTGATGACTGGTGCCTATCACGAATTGTCCCTATTATGTGACTAATATCTTCGTCCTCTTCAATATCAAATTCACCTGGGGATGAGTGTGAAAAAGATGCCTTTGCACTTTCAGGTACATCCTCTGCATCCGAATCTCCCCCTGCTTCTGAGTCAGTAGCAGAGAGACAATCTAACAAGCCTCCAATTTCCCTTTCATCTAATTCTCTGCGGGCCATATTGCTGAAAAATAGGCAATAAATTACACAGTTGCCCTTTGAAAGGAATTGCAGAGTGGCAATAATGTTCACAGTATTTTAATTACAGAATATCACATTCGAAATAAACATTTCATTACGATGAGAAAAAAGTGTAGTAAAATAGACGCATAACATCTTAGCGCAAACAGGTTTTGCTCATAAACAGGCATAATATAAGTAATTCGCCTATGCTAAACACGTATAAAGTGCGCACGATGCAAAAATGTTCTATTTGAATGATCTAATTCACAAAATTTCTTGACCATGAAATTTGCCAAAGTGAGGTTATACCCGACACTATCAGTACCTCCAAGAAAATAACCAATTTATGTTGATATTGCTTGTAGTAAAGATGCCATAAACTACATACATACAAAAGTGAACATTAAGAAACAGAAATAATTCACTATTTGATACGAAAAATGTAATATATTTCAACTTACCAATAAAAAAAGAGACGAATACAGCGTAACCAGGTGTAACTCCTGCACAACGAATGGTGGCTAGAAATTTAGCCACAATAAGCTCACACGAAATATTCAGTGCTGCACTCTTCCGATTCACATAGGAGATGCACAAGTGGCTAATAAATTGGGCACTAAACGTTTCAAGATACGGATAGCAGCAAGAAGGTTCAAAAATACTAACAAACGCACGAGAAATTGGACCTTACGTACGGTGGCTAGTTAATTAGCCACCAACCTATAAAGGGTTAAATACGCATATCTTCTAAACTATGAAAGATATCAAAACAAATCTTTTACGAAATTAAAGCTAAAACGCTGAACTTTTATATAAAATTCTTTTAAAAAAATCGAATTTTTGAGACCTGTTAGCTGTATTTACCCCCTTAATAACAGTAATAATTTATAACGATATGACAATAACGAATAACAATTTATAACCATACGAAAACTAAACACTGCGAAGACTGCAACAAAACGCAATCCAAATATCAATCCGTTCACCTTCGCAGAATATCGAACTATGTATAACCAATGTTTTGGTACGGCTTTTAAAGAAACACATGAAACACGTCAGGGAAAATAAAGCTTTTACTTCGACGAATGAAAATCGCCAGTTTTGCCAACAAACTTTCATTCACCGTATTCGATGCGTAAGACTGGTGAAGTAAAGGGTCGTACAACTCGCCCCGTTGAACCCTGGGTTAAGCAATACACAGTTACAAACCACAGTTTTATCCTCCGTTCGTACAACCGGCCCTAAGAATGCTGTAAGCGGATCAGTTGACTTTCGAAATATTGCATGATATATTTTATTTCTACCAGTTTGACTTTTCCCCAAATAAACTTCGAAATCTACCAGGTAACCATAGTGAGTGTTGAGTCACTATATTTTGTAGCGGAACCTTTTAGGTTTGCTTCTCAAGAACTACTTGCAGTTATGTCGGCCAAAATATTTGTCCATAGCCTCGTCATAATGCAAAGTTATCAGGAGTAAAATGATCAGCAAATTTCTTTTTTAGATTATCATCAGTGGTAGCAGCTTATCCGTTCCATCTTCTCTATCAATAGCTGCATTGTCTGATAAGTGGGAAAACTTTGATATTTGCACAACCCTGTCAATCGCAAACAATCGTTTTCCTTAGTTCTCTCTGCGAATTCATTTCTTCCCAAGGGAATCGAGATGAACATACATTTTAAATGTCAGTTCCCAGTGACTTGAACCCAGCTGTATAGTTGTGATAAACTGTCGTAGTTATCAAAAGCATTTTATAAAATCTGGCATGATGGATTACTTTTTAAATTGAGAAATATTGGTTTCCCAAATTACTTACAAAATATAATAAAATCCTTTTTAGTTAATCGAAGATTCAAAGTTCAATTAAATAACAATCTCTCAACTTATCACAATATACAAGCTGGACTTCCCCAAGGATCTCCTTTATCACTTATGCTTTTTAATGTTTTTATTTCTGATATGCCTTACTTCTTTCATTCAGATATTGCCGTATTTGCGGTCGGCACTGCAATATTTACCACTCATAGTGATCTTCTTTTAGGTAGAGACAATCTCCAAGATGACCTAAATCTCCTCGTGTCATGGTTCAATGATTGGCAAATAAAAATAATTGTGGGAATTCTGATGTGGTGTTGTTGACGTTCTTATGAGAAGAAATAAAAGAGGTCATCTTCGTCAACATATTAGCTTTATTAAGACAGCCGGCTTTCGACGGCTTTGCCGTCATCGTCAGTCTCGCTGCTTTCGGCAAAAGATGGTAGACTGTGCCGGGTGGCATAATAATAAAGCTAATACGAGTATGTTGACGAAGATGACCTCTTTTATTTCTTCTCCAATAAAAATAAATCACCAAAAATCTGAAGCCAAAATTTTCTCCTTAAAACGGATTCTTCCCACATATCCCTTAATAATTAATAACCATGTAGTTAAATTGCTTTCAAATGACACTCCAGTTAAATATCTTGGACTTCAGATACCAAATTAACCTGAAAAAAAAACACATAACGTCAATAGCTAATACCACACATATAAAAATATTAAAATTGTATCCATTCATAAATAGAAAATCAAAATTACCAATAGAATCAGCGTTAATAATAGTTTAATACATTATACGACCTTCACTGGCCTGCGCCTGCCCAATTTGGGGAGGTGCCGCTAAAAGTAACCTTCAAAAACTGGAAGTACTGCAAAATAAATTTTTAAGAAATGTTTTAAAAGCTCCACGGTATATCAGAAATGATCAAATTTTAGAAGAACTATCAATTGTACCTTTGAAAACTGGGATTTTAAAACTATCTTCTAATTTCTACTCTTTTCCTTCATCTTGCCCAGCCAGTCCTTTGTACACTCTAGGTAAATCAGTCAATCAGTTTCCACGAATAAAAACAAGATATTCTCAAGACCTACTACATCCTCCTCAATTAGCTATAAAGCAGGTTCCAACATTTCTAAATTAAATAATTTTGTTTTTTATCCAAATATAGTATTGTATTTTTCTGAAGGATCATTCCTGGGTATCCTTAGTTGTTATTGTCTTATATTGTAAATATTACTGTCTTTCAAGCATTGTACATATGTGATGCAATGTACTTAAAACAAAATTGTATATGGGTCATTCCAACTAAAATCGGCCGACATTTTATCGACCCTCTCCAAATTACCTGAAAACACTCATACTTCTTCATTTTCGTCTAAAAATAAGTAGAAATGTGCTCATTTGGTTTAATTCATTGTATTTTCGTTTATATTTACATAAAACATTTGGCTGTTTTTGCCCTATTTCACAGAGCACTAAGAAACAAAATTGTATTTAACTTGTAAAATTAATACAAACCATAGATATTTCAATAATTTCGAATGTATATGTGCATAAACATTTGTTATAACTCATTGCTAGTGATTTTTGGATTGACCATGCTGAAATATGGGGTCAAAGGTCAAAAATCTCGGTTTTTCTTTAAACATTTATTCTCAAAATACAGGTCAAAAATCCCAGATTTTTTGTATTTTCTTAAATTATCCTGATTTGAAGTTGATATTCCATATTTTCTATTTCGCGTTTTAAGAGAACTTGATATGTAAAGGTACTAAGGACATAATTATTTACCTAATGTTATACTATTTGAAATTATATATTCATAAAGTTTCTAATCGTGTAATTAATTACTTTTTCATACTTATTATAGGTGGCGCCACTTGTTTTATTCAAATCCATATGGATCTTTCTTAGGTCAAAAGATACAAAATGATACTATTTCTGTGAAATCCATGTTTTTTAATTTATGTATTAATTTAAAGGATTAAAATACACGGAAAACCTAATATTTTAACATTCGAAAAACTGAAAATGTGTTTTTTATACTTTGCTTTTGAGATCATTTCAGAATTCGTTAGTTTTTCGTCGTTTTGTAGCTTCAATCTTTGGTTGCGAAAAGCCTTTGGTACTGGATCTAAAGAAGAAAAAATGAAATATTACAGAAATAGATAAATTTAAAAAAAACTTATATAATATATCATTTTTTTAATATTATATACCTTGTAGACATTGGTTCAGCTTCAGACTGAAGTTTTGCCCAGTTGTACATTTCGGTAACGTTGAATAAAATTGCGTCAGCGTGATGTGAATGAATCTTCATTTCGACAAAGCCATTTGGTTGTGGTATAAAAGAATGGAATCCTCGGATGCCCTTGATCGGTAACGCACTTTTAAATCTGTTGCTCAGCTTGCTTCTGTGTGCGGCAATTGCATCTTTCGGTGCAAATCCAATGTTCATTCCTGAAATGTTTTGCTGAGCCCACTCGAACAATTGAAAAGGAGTTTGAAGTTGTTCTCCAGGTGGTAACTGCAAACTCGCTCGTGCTGCAAGTCGTTTGATGGTTCCTCCCAGTCCATCACTTGGGCCTTTCCCATGTGATGTAGCAAAGTAATGCCATTCTGCTGGTACGCCAAAATCATCCTCGTGTAAACTTAAATTCAAAATATTGTACTTATTTTTGTATTGTGCTGCGGCTCCATCAGAAAAGTATATGACTTTTTTCAAATCAGGAATTTTATGTTTCAAAAAATTGATCAACAACTTTTGAAAATAATTGACGGCTGCAGTATTGTGTTCCAAATCGTCTGAGATGATGACGTAACTCAAAAGTTCAGATTCTTTGCCTCCGATATAGCAGCAAAATGGATGGATTGTCGCTTGTGTATTATTCCAATGAACTCCTTGAATGCTGTTTTGGAGCACGAAGGAATAATTTTCCGAAAAGTCGGCAACTATAATAATTTCTCCAATGTCAGCTTTTGTTTTTACTTGTCGAAAGTAATCAGCTTGTTGTTTTGAAATATGATGATGGGGCGAAAGTTGTTCCAATTTCTCCATCAGGACGTCTACAAATTGGTTAACTGGTTTTATTATAGTATCCAGTGAACAGCGATCAACATTTATCCATTGATTGAAGGTGATATTCTCAATATCATCCGACTCAAGCTTGTCAAGTATCATATCCTTGAAATCCGTGATATCCGAACAATCACTGCAGAGTCTTTCGTGGCAGGAATCGGTTGGTGGTGTACATTTGATGGCACTTAATACATCTGAAAATTTCTCCAGTGTGTTTGTTTTGAATTCCACGGGCAACAAGGCGGCTCCAGTCAACATTAAATTGAAATTTTCGTAATGCAGCACACATACTGTGTGTGTACCTGGAACCAGCAAGTACACATTGTTTTGGTCGAAGTTCTGCAAACTTGGAAAACGAAATTTTATCGTTTGGAAATTGTTCCCTGAAGACTTCAAAAATTTCTTTTAAATTTCCTAAAACGAGTCTCTTCTGCCTGTGCTCTCGCTTTCCATCGACAAGCACACTCTTATAATCTTTGCGTCCGGGCATTTCTCGCGAAATTTCAGGATCGAGATAAAAGTTAATTACTCGAATTACGGTTTCTTCAGGTGTCTCATACCTTGGCTTTGGTTTTGGCGAACAGAGTATACCTTGTTCTGCAACTAAAACTTTGGTTTTCTTAACAAGATGTTTTGAAACGTTGAATTCTTTGGTGATTTTAAATATGCTCCAGGAAGATGGCAAAACGGACAAAACTGTAATTTTATCTTTATTAGAAACACATGACTGCAACTTGTGTTTCAATTGAGCGATCATCTCTTCTCCAACCGTTGCATAGTCCATTATATCCGGTGCATCTGTAAACGTAATATTATATAGTTATAATTTTTTAAATTTTAAACACTACAATTGAATGATTTAATTTTAAAAAATAATATATTTTTCATTAAAAAATATAATTTACCTTCAAGCTGATCAGATTTTCCAGAGATTAAAATTTTGTCGAATGATGCTTCATAGAACTTCATAATTTCATCCAATTTTTTAATCCTGTATGATTTTGTTGCCAAAGAATTTTTTGCGATTTTTCAATGTTCATCACAGCTAAACTGTCATTAATTTGGTCCAATAACATCTGAGGGGGTGTACCAAAAGCAGGAGATTCTTGTGAACTTTCTTCAGAGCTGGACAAATTGGACATCTGAGAAGCGACTGCCTGATCACAGTTTTTATATATACGTTCGGCAATTAGAACACAGCTTCCTTCCTTCAATAAGTACAGGATATGTCGGAGAAAAAGATTCATCGAATTCTTCAGTGATGGTCCATAAGCCTGACTTTATCGACTTTTTGTGATTCTTTAACGGATCACAACATTTCGTTGTTTGTTTTCATAAAATATGAGTAAAGCCATTTCATGATTCAAACATATCCCCTCAATTGTTTGAGTAGATTGACTCCGACGTTGAATCAAACTCAGCTGTTTTTCTGAAAAAGCCTGGGCTGGTTTTAACTTTCCGTCTTCTGAACATTTAAAAGACGAATCCTTCAACGAACAACTCGACAAATCCATGACCAATGTGATCTAAAAATATTTCATTGCATTTAACAAAAATTAGGGTATTATCTATTATTTTTAAACGAATGTCAAAAGTCAACTTACTTTCCAACCACTTTTTAGAACTGAACGCAGGATTCACAGCACTCGTCACAAGTTTTTAATCTGAATCACTGCAAATCACTGTTTTCAATCAGCATCATAGCAAAGAAATTACGATTTCGCGCTGCTTTCGCTTTTTCAGGGATGGAGTCGTGAACCCAAAACGAATGCACGTTGCAATACAATAGATCATGCGGCGACCGTTTTGGGCATGTTTGCATAAAACAAGTGGCAAGTGGCAACCTATAATAAGTATGAACAGTGGCGGCTCGTAAACATCTGATCAGGTAGGGCACAGAAATACGCTAGAAAATCAATGCAACATGCAAAACACATGAATGAGAAAACAATTCAATTTAAAACAACAAATGCACAGCACATACCAGCACACACGCTCAAAAAAACTACAGATTAATCGGGGATTCCCAGCTGAGATGATTCACGCATTTCACTTCTCTGACACTAGGAGTGCTGTTTGTACATCTGATAAGTGGCGCTTGCAGTGGCAGTCACAAAAATCTTGTGCCCCAGAATGGCCATAAGGAAGCATTACCCCCTCCCTTTTTTCCTCGCACTATGGGGAAAACTTTGGCTGAACGGGAGGGAGCTGGTCACAAGACGCTCGTGGACTTCGCCCTGTTGCCACAACTACCTCGTTAGTCGTCGCTGTGAAATATCGATGTACACAGTGCAATCTACTACGTGTAGATGGCACTGATATCGACTGTGAATACCTTATCGTAAATTGTCTAGAAGTTTTACAAGTGGGAGGGCACGTGACCATGTGACCTTATGGGAGAGCAGCCACTGAGTAATGAACAAGTAATTAATTACACGATTAGAAACTTTATGAATATATAATTTCAAATAGTATAACATTAGGTAAATAATTATGTCCTTAGTACCTTTACATATCAAGTTCTCTTAAAACGCGAAATAGAAAATATGGAATATCAACTTCAAATCAGGATAATTTAAGAAAATACAAAAAAAATCTGGGATTTTTTTATATGTTAAAGTATGACCCCCTAGCTTTAATTTCCCAAAATTTCAGCAAAATCGGAGATGGCGTATTTTGAGAATAAATGTTTAAAGAAAAACCGAGATTTTGACCTTTGACCCATATTTCAGCATGGTCAATCCAAAATCACTAGCAATGAGTTATAACAAATGTTTATGCACATATACATTCGAAATTATTGAAATATCTATGGTTTGTATTAATTTTACAAGTTAAATACAATTTTGTTTCTTAGTGCTCTGTGAAATAGGGCAAAAACAGCTAAATGTTTTATGTGAAATATAAACGAAAATACAATGAATTAAACCAAATGAGCACATTTCTACTTATTTTTAGACGAAAATGAAGAAGTATGAGTGTTTTCAGGTAATTTGGAGAGGGTCGATAAAATGTCGGCCGATTTTAGTTGGAATGACCCATATGAGAAAACATGAACTGTACTGATGTGCATTTCTTTTCTTAGTGAGGAGTTTTATTTGTTCCAGCATAAAAGCAACAGGCTTGTCGAATTCTGAATTTTTGGTTTCGATTTGAAGGAACAGGTCTGAAAATCTAAAAGATCATGAGGACTGTTACTACTACAACCTCTATTACTTGCATTAACACTTTGACTGCCAAGGGATATTTCCTGAACTTTTGATTCTGGCCAAGACCATTTTCCTTTATAATTTCATTCTAAATTAGTTCTCAATGATTAATAAAACTTTATTTTCGTGTATAAAGTAATTTTTGCTACAATAATGCGTGTGATTGCTTATCATGCACAAAATTGGGAGTTTACACTGTGTGACGAAACACGAAGTCCATTCGACGCTGCTTCTTTTCAGAAAACTTTTCTATGACTTTTTCATTGAAGCCATTTATTTCTCTTATTAACGATTTTTCAATTGACAGCATAGCTAATGCAGAAAGTCTTTCCTCTGACATGGTGCTGCGTAGAAATGTCTTGATGCGATTCGATGTTGAAAAACGTTTCAGCTTCGCTAGTAGTCATAGGAATTGTTACAAGAACTTCAAGAAGCTTAGTAGTTTCACTAAGAGTCTCTAATTGCAAATTTTTTTCTAAAATGAATGCCAAAAGGTCAGTGACGCCACACACATTACGGAAATCCTTGCGCATAGACATTACTTCTAATTCTGTTTTTAATTTTGGCGGGTCGAGAAATGGATACACAGCACAGGTGTCCCGAACAGTAGTTTCTGGGAAGGTCTGGTGACGTTCTGAAAATTTATCAGAGTTAAAAAGATTTGATGCTATTAGGTGTTGGTTAAATGAAAATCTCTTGGGTTTGAGTAAGAATCACATCACACATTTGTTGATTTTTGAAAATCAGGGTGAGCTATACAAAAGTAATTTTGTTTTACACCAGCAGCATACATTTGTAACTGTACTTGGGCCAAATATTTTTCTCCAATCAATCCATTTTTAATATAATTCATTTTACATTTTTCACTTGTTGGGCATTTTATTTCAATAAGTGATTCATTGCATCTGCCATCAGGAGATGCTGCAATCATAGGATATTCTTTTGAAATGAAAAGTCCGCAGGGCTTGAAGTATTTTTTAAATTTTTTTCCTACTGACTGACGGACAGTTGGTTCTAACGTTCTGCCTCTTTTCATCGCAAAGACATCGGGTGCTCTAGCTCCCATGATTGCAGCTGCCAATGACCCATTGCCTGTTCTACAGTGACTAGCTTCATGGGCCTTGGATGCTGTAATACGACCGTATCTAAGTTCATGCCATAAACTACTTTTACTCTGGTCCCTAGTTGACTTCTCAATTGAGAATATAATGTTGCTAGTTAGTTCACTTCTCATTAATTCTAACACTTTCTCCACACTTTTCTGGTCACTTACATTTTGATTCATAATAAAATAATGCATTGAAAAATGCCTGACATTGTTAAATTTAAAATCTGTTTGATATTTTACAAGTTCACAGTTTTCGATCTTTTGCTTTTAGATTCTTGAAGAAATTCTTCCAGAAGTGCATTATTGCTCTCATGACTTTCTGCTTTATTTTTGCATAACTGCTGTATTGTTACATATTTTATGGTTGTTCCTACACGAGATAACCTTGGTTTATTCCAGTAGCACTCAATAGAGGTACATGCAGGTTCTTAACTGCGCCGATGAGCTCACAGTAAAAAGGCCACTGCATGCTTGCATCCCCCTGCTGAAGCTGCACAGTCATGGCATTCACAACTTAGTACTTCTTGTGTTTTTTCATTTATAACTAGAGACACCGAATATGCGTTGCTCTTTACTTTGTGCTCAGGACACACTTTGCATTTTAAAGTGCAAAGGTCAGAGTCACGATGCAGCTGCACATAACCAACTGCATCATCTCCATATGATTCTCTTGCAGCCCTGTGATACCAAAGAAAATGAACGTTTAATAATTGTTAAATTTTAAAAGTTCTTTTACAACAAACCTACAACTTTTTTTTATTTTATGTTGATATCAAATTTAACCGATTGTGTTGTAAGCAATAAAATCATTATATCTATAAATCAGTAACTGGACAATTAAGCCTAGAACAATTTTTTTGTACTTACTTGGAAGTTCTCACGTTTTTCATTTCCGTAGCGTTAAAATTTGGGTTTTTTTTTTTTTTTTTTTTTTTTTTTTTGAAGAATTGTCCAACCATTGCCGTGTCTATTGTGGGCAGGTTTCCACTGTCCGCTTTCACAAAATTTCTCTCCATGTTAGAAAAATGAAATCACTACCTAATTCACGACTAGTACACTCTTGGCTGATGTATAAGAAAAACAATAACAAAGCATTAACCACTACACACGCCGATGCAAGAAATTCACTTCGTCGTTTTAGCACGTGCGAGGACCAGCTTTAAACTTGTTTACAGGCATGTGACGTCACAGGAGATGTGGCCAATGAGAGAGCGTTTTCGATCACGTGACCAAGACCTCAAAAACATTAAATTTAATTGAATAATTTATTGAATAATATGTACATTTTTTTAACAAATATATAAAAAAAAAGCTTTAATGTGAAGAAATCTTCTTGGGTGGCATCAAGCCGATTTATATTTATAATATAGTCAAATAGCCTATTACTTCTTTACAGGGAATACATTTTATTTTCTTCATTACGTGACAGAAGATCATTTTCAGAAATTTCAAGGCCAGTAAATGTTTTCTTCATCACTTTCATACAATGGAAAATCTGTCTCCATAAATTCATTAATTTCTATAGAACATAATATCTTAGATTCTAATTTCACAGAAACTGTGGACTGAATTCTAAGTTTTTGTTATATTTCAGACATTTGCCTTAAGCTAATGTGGTACTGTCCACCAGCCAATTTCCTATAGTACTCAAATCTACATTTTAATAAGTCTGTCTGAAACTTGCCAGGTAAAAGATATTTAAAATTGAACTTAGATGACTGGTTTTGAGTTTTCCTTCTCTTAACATGGTCAGCAATAAACTGCATTCCATACACTTAGGAATCCAGACTGAATAAAGGTACAAGCTAATCTTTGTGACCGAATAGAATAGATGTCACCACCATCTCTTCGGACCTCACCGAGTAGTCAGAACGCCATACAAAGCCTCGACCTTATCGATTGCCTTTGTTATGGAATAAAATTCATCTGTTTGGCCTCCCACAAAAGTATCTCTGAGATAATCTATCATTTGCTGATCTCCCAACTTATCCGGGCATCTCAGAGTGGACATATTGGTGCTAATCATTTGGGCTTTAGAACCCAAAGGTGTGGTAGGAGGAGTTCCACTGGCAAACTTCGGAATCTTGCGTCCAATCCGATTCATAAAATTGCCAACAATATTAATATCCTGGTCCAACTCTAATGGTGTATAAACTTCTGGCATAATTTCATCCGGATTAGTTAGTACAGGAGTATTATCATAAAATTCCCACTGAGCACCAGGAATTGGATTATGCTGGTAAAAGAATCTCCTCCAGCGTCGGCTACTGGCACGATCAGCAAGGTACTCCACGGCATGTCGTAGATTCGTGAGAACTAGCCTCTCAGGTCTCGGAGTAACACGACCATCAACGACAAATTCCTGCGGAAGAAAAGGGCCATATTCTACGTCCCCGACAGTTAAATTGCCAATGGCATTCGCGATGCTCACAATAGGTTGTGGCATGCAGTTAAGCCCAGTGAGGCTATTCCGCAATCCAGAAGTTAGATAGGGCCGGGCCGGATAGATCTCAAGAGGAGACTGACTGGGTAGTGCAGCATGCGACTGTGCTAGCACGTGTTTATACTCCACCCAGCCAAGTGCAATACGATATAAGTGTGATTGCTTATCATGCACAAAATTGGGAGTTTACACTGTGCGACGAAACACGAAGTCCATTCGACGCTGCTTCTTTTCAGAAAACTTTTCTATGACTTTTTCATTGAAGCCATTTATTTCTCTTATTAACGATTTTTCAATTGACAGCATAGCTAATGCAGAAAGTCTTTCCTCTGGCATGGCGCTGCGTAGAAATGTTTTGATGCGATTCGATGTTGAAAAACGTTTCAGCTTCGCTAGTAGTCATAGGAATTGTTACAAGAACTTCAAGAAGCTTAGTAGTTTCACTAAAAGTCTCTAATTGCAAATTTTTTTCTAAAATGAATGCCAAAAGGTCAGTGGCGCCACACACATTACGGAAATCCTTGCGCATAGACATTACTTCTAATTCTGTTTTTAATTTTGGCGGGTCGAGAAATGGATACACAGCACAGGTGTCCCGAACAGTCGTTTCAGGGAAGGTCTGGTGACGTTCTGAAAATTTATCAGAGTTAAAAAGATTTGATGCTATTAGGTGTTGGTTAAATGACAATCTCGGGTTTGAGTAAGAATCACATCACACACTTCTTTTCCAGCAATTTTTAGTCATTTGATCATAGTATCGACGTTTCTTTGATTCCTGCTGCGAGTAATTCTTTATTGAGTCAATGTTATTTCTAACATCTTCGATTTCGTCAAAGGACTGAATGGCTTTCTTAGCAGTTACTGCATCTATTGGCCGTTTTTGAAGAGTGTTATAAAGAATGTCAACATGAGGCATAATTTTGTGGAACACTTGCAACCAGAAAAGAAAATCAGGCTGACTTATTTCAAGTTTCAGTCCTCTAGCCTGGGAAATACTACTGGTTTGTCTGATGGTAATTTCTATTTGTTCGAAACAGATGCAATAATTTTTGGTGTTCAAATACTGTTTCTACTAATCGGGATTTGAAGTTCCACCTCGTTGATGTACTAGGCATTCTTCTGCCGACCAACTCATCCAAAATTTGCACTCTTTGAGGAGAATTTGAAAAAAATGCCGAAATTTCGCTCAAATCTGCAAAAAAATTCGAACTTGTTTGTTATAGCTTGCAGCTTGAGCCATAATGAGATTGTTTGTGCGCATAGCAATGTACATAATGCGCGTAGGGATATTGTTCTTTCACAATGGTCTGAACGCCGGAGTGCTGTCCGCTCATTACGTGTGCGCCATCTTAACTCGGGGATACAACTTTTTGCTTATCTGCAACCACATTTGAAAGCATTTCTTTCACACATTCCGCAATTGGTGTAGCGTCTTGACCGTTTGGATTAATGAAAGAAAAAAATCGGACGCCAAGATTTTGGCCAGCCATCTAGAGCCGCGGTTGGAACTTCGAGGCGTCGAAGTAACTGGTCCATCACTAAATTAAATAGAAAAGGAGAGTGGATCGCCTTGCTTGACCTCCGGCGGAGACGTTTCTCAATGGGTCGATTGCCAAAACGATGTCTGAGCCACGGCTCCAATAGACCGAACACCGGCGGGGGTTGCTCTGAAGCCGATGTCTCACCGCATAAGCGAGGTTCGCGCCATTCGGTCTGTGTCTGCACCTTTCATTCCTAATGGACCATTATAGACGATTGCGTGAAATTCATGATCATGTAAACCGACGAAGATTACAGCATCCTCGCATGCTGCGGGATCGCAGTAATCCTTGGGAGGAGTACAACGATCGTCAATTTCGTCGCAGGTTTCGGTTTTCGAAGGAAACCGTAACCCATCTCGCAGGAGAGTTGAAAGAAGTAGAAGTTGAAGAAAGTAAGTCTCGCAGGAGAGTTGAAAGAAGTTGAAGAAAGTAAAGAAACTTAAATGCTAATCAACTTACAAATTAAGAACATGTGTAAATAAAAAGGATTTAAAATGAATTAAATTTAATCAAATTTGAATCATAAAGTGAAGGCAGCTTAATTATCTAGACAACCTGCTTTCCTCATCTCAGCTTTCATTAACAGCAGACTGCAGCGTGCTGTCTCTTCCTCTATCTCCAAAATGGCCATCCTCTTCGCATGTTCCCTCATTTTTGCTTGGTAATCTTCTTCCTGGATCTCCATAATGGCCATCCTCTTTGCATGTTCTTTCAATTTGGCTTGGGATTCTTCTTGAGCCATCTTCAACATGCTGTCTTCAAAGGTATCTCGTTTCCTACAGAAAAACAAATTGTGCACTTCAAGCCTCAATGATCTTACTTTCATGCAACCTTTATAACACAGCTATTTTTAGTCCTACATAAAGACTACTTATGGAAGGGATACTTTTCCACGTATAAAATCAATACCTCACTGTCATGAGACAGATGACTCTTATCTTACATTTACACTTTACATTGTTCTGAAAAATTTATAGGATTGGACAATTTTCTTCCTTATCAGATTAACTTCATTGTAGTCCATTGGGCATAATTTCATTTCATTGTTTTGGTTGGTTATAATGTGCCTTACAATTCATTATAATTCTAAATTAATTATAACATGTCACTTATGAGTTCCTTCTGAAATGAACCATTAATCATGGCAGTCGCACATTTCCTGGAACAAATTTTTCTGACTTTTCCTAATTTTCCTTTTGTGTTCCTAATAAGATTTGGAATTTCAGATTGTTGGAAGAAAATATTAAAGGTGGTGTGATACTAATCGGTCAGCTCTGATTAGGTGCGACAATATCCTCTCACAAAATAAAAACTGAGTACAAAATGTAAATTGTCATGCTGCACAAATGCTTTCAAGGAATAATACCTAGTTTTGTGAACCTCTCAAACTTTTTCCTGAATTGTAATGATTCTTCTACAAATTCCCTGATTTTTTCAGTAATTGGCCACTCAGTTATTACAATTTTATTACTTAACCCAAAGGTGGCCGTAATTAAAAAAGTGGTCGGTTTCTTGTAATATTTTAATATTGTGGTCATATTCTATTACTTTTTCATATCCAATCAATATTTTATTTTATTTTTTAAAATTTTGTGTTTTTTTTTTCTTGGTATGTTATTTCATACCATGGCCAAATGGGGGAATAATGACTGAAAGTACATTTGGACCGAATGAATGTTTGTCCGTTTCTTACAGACCTAATACGTACAAAAATAAGACATTTTTAGAAAAATACACACAATGCAGTGAATATAAAATTAACTCCTAAGGTGATATTTTGCAAAGCATCCTTTGGGATGCAGCCCAACATTGCACTTTATGCACTGGAAAGTTGTGCAAATCTTACACTCAGCACATTTTCTGTTTGCCACATGTATCTACCAAGTGTCCTATGTTGTCATAGCGAATTTCGTCCTTTATCTGCTTATATGTTTTAGGACGCACTCCTCGAGTTTTTTGTATTCCTGGTGTTGAAAGAATGGCAATAACTATCCTTCTGGTAAATTCAAGAAGACGCATATCTTTATCAATTCGTCTGTATAAAAACCATGCGTTCACAACCGCGCCATTGAGGCAGAAGCGGAAGATAGGGTAGTACCATCTCTTGTTTCTGATTCGGATTCTGTATAGACTTCGGAGTCTATCGAACATGTCGACACCACCCATTGACTTATTATACTCCTTTATCAAACCAGGCATTGGAATAGTAATCCTCTCTTTCTTCGCTCGGCTCCATCTTCTGCAAACTGTTAGATTTCGTGTCCTGTGCGCCTCCAAATTTGTTGCAATAGTCACTTGACTATTGTCATGCCATCGGACAAGTGTTATGCCAGATTCTTGGTCCAGAAGAGTGTGGTGGGAACCTCTTTCCTTCTTCAAATCATTCAGTGGTGCTTTTTCCACTCTGTCTGATCGGATGGTACCAATAACGTACAACTGTTTCTCTTTCAAAATTTCAAGTAAGGGAATGCTATTAAAAAAATTGTCTATGTAAATAATGCTATTTTCAGGGAGAAATCCGCAGCACAATCTCTCTACAACACTAGTTCCAAGGGTATGGCCAGGTTCTCTTATTTCCTTAGCCCCTACATAAGGTTCGAACCTAATAAGGTAACCTTCTGGAGTGTTCAAGCACCAGAACTTGAAGCCATACCTAATTGGCTTCCCACGTATAAACTGTTTCATATAGTGGTTACCATAGTATGGCTCCATGGCTTCGTCTACAGAAAATTTCTTTCCAAGGGTTTTATCAGTGTCTGGAATTTTTCATTCAAATGGTTTATAACAGGGCGTACTTTATAAACTCTGTCAGTGCTGTCGAGTTCAGAATTATTGTTAAAGTGCAAATATCTGTGGATTTCTCGGAATGGACCTCTCTTCATAGCATTCACCACAAGAGAATTGAAAGAATCTGATCGCTGCTCCCAATACATGTCTCTGTGTGGAACGGGATGATATCCAGAAAGAATTAATATTGCCAAATACTTATAAATTTCTTCATGGCTTACCTGGATTTGCACCCCCTTCTGCATAGCATATATAGCCGTTTCTCGGGCAATTTTATCGACTAATTCATCATCGAAAATTTCTCTAAAAATATCTATTGGTGAAGAACCTTTTTCCTTCAATTCTTGAATAATGGAGGGTTCGGATTCAACAAAATGGTCGTTGCTGCTTGTGGATACATTCAGAGAAACTTCTTCCCATAATCTTGTCGTTTTTCTAGCTTTATTACTTCCAATTCGACGTTCTGGAACATTATGACAAGGAATAGTATTCTGAACTTCAGGTGTTATGACAGCAGACTCATTATTTTCAACAACATCGTTGTCTTCAACGAGTATCTGTCGAGAAGAACCACCATCGGAATCCGTTAAAATCCTTCGAATCTCCACAGGCTGACGAAGTACGCCCCTCCCTAAGTTACAAATATCAGCCAAACAATCCTCCAAATCGCTGCCCGCATCATCTTCATCGCTCACAGCTGCATCGATGGCAGGTTGCAAAACGAACTCAAGCTCGTTTGACTGATCAATGCTTTCAGCCAACGCGTCACCTTCTTCGAAATCATTTAATATTTTAATTATGGCTTCAGCGTCCGTAGCAATGTTCTCTCTGCAAAAGCGTCAGAAGTTTCCTTTATTAGCCATGGTATGAAAATTCATACCTCGAAAGTTAATCTTATATTCAAAGCTACTGAAGCTAATAACAGGTTTTATAATATTATTACTGTTTGAATTAGTTATTAAAGTAAATATTTCAACAATTACTACTTAACTTAAATACAACAATGAGCATTCATGCGGAAAATATCTTACCGGTGCGTCATCTTGCTGTACGTAAAAATCACCACCTCATTGTTGAACCTCCAGAATACAAACAACAAAATGAAACGACGTTATATTTGAACGATACATTCTACCAACCCTCTGTTAACGAAAAAGACTTACCAAAAGTAAGCACATTCAGAAACTCTGTTTTTAAAACAATATTTTTACCGGGTAGCAGTCGGTATGAAATTCCATACCATGGCCACCTTTGGGTTAATCTAATTGGAATGCTTTGAAAATATGTTTTGCATTAATTTTGCCAATATTTATACGTAACTATATATCAAAACTAAATTGTTCACATTTTAATACTGTAAAATCGAACAGTACCCAGGAAATGGGGAAACTAACGCAGAGAAAAGACTAATAGAGAGGAGTCCTAACTCGAGCAATTCCTGCAGAACAATTATACCATATTGAAGCGCTTGCACTAACTGAATGAAAATATAAATTGTAATAGATTCACTTTCTTAACTTCTTGGTCAATGTATAATTTCTTCTTCATAGAGTACATCACTTGCAACTAAAGTATCCATTACAAATAGTTTGAAGTTCACGCCTTAACTGGGTTAATTTTGCACATGCATTGGGACAGTTCTAGTATTTTACCTCTTCTTTGCCTTATTCCTTTGTGGTGTTTCCATGATAGGTATTTCTTCTACTTCAATTACCTCCAGCAGTTCCTCTTCTTTCTTCACTAGGACCTTCCTATAAAATTAACCGAACATCTTAAATATTTGTGAGAAGAAAACAATCCTACACATTGTGCAAAGCTTACCTGAAATGGTAGCACATAGTCATCAAACGGTTCTTTCAAAGGATCATATGCATTCCCAATGAATCCCGCTACAAGCTCTACAGCCCTATTTTTAAAGGCAGGGTTACTAGGCCCGCCACCAGTCTTCTGAGACAACTTTTTGTATTTGTCTTGTGCAGACTTTGCTTCGTCTTTAAGTCTCGTAAAAAGGCCTGCCCAGAAAGGTTGCATTAAGATGTGGTCATTATATGATTACTGTAGTTAGCAATTTAGATACACAATGCTGTATTACGAATTTCTTTCATTTATAGAATTACCAAGTCACATTTGAACGAAAATTGTATACAACGCGAAAGTTTGAAATATGCCAACAAATTACCTTTCAATGGCTGTGCTTCGTATGGCGGTTTTCCTGCGTTGGAGGCATCAAACTCCGTAATTTTCGCCCTCGCATCCGCCTTCTGTTTTACGATAGCAACAGAGCATCCTGTATCTAATAGCACAGGATATTTAATAATACACTCAGCAAACACCAATCGTTCCTCCGAGGTGTAACGCAGTGCAGTCATCTACACAAATTACATATTTTAATTATATTATGAAAGAATTGGCATATATACGCATTGAATTAGCTTAACGATACATGGATCTTAAAAAAAATTTCCATTGGTCTTACCTTGCTACTTCGGCGATAGGCACAACTGAGCTCTTTAGTTCCACAAAAGCAAATGGAATGAGCCACGCTGTGTCGATGCACGCATTCGCACGTGCTTTCGAGAAACAAAACACTGGAGCCTTGGGTCGTCGAGAACGCGGCGTTGCCAAATAAATTCCGTTCGGAAGGAGGCCTGAGCCTTAGCTTCCAGGCCCGGGTTTTCAGACAGCGTCTCAGACAGCGTTTTGGCAATCGACCCAAGGTCTCCGTCAGGGTGGGAGATGGTGGTGTGGACGTCACGGTAAGAATGCTTGACGAGCCGCGCAAACGCCGGCGGCACACCTAGGGCCTATGCGTCAGCTTCATGGGGGACGGCGTCGAAGGCTTTCGCCACGTCCATTGCCTTGACTGCTTCGTGAAGAACTTGTACATTCTCGAAGCAGCCAGGCTCAGACACGAAGCCTTTCTGTCGGTGATGTAGTGAGATTGGGGTTCGCAACCTCATCTCCAAGAGTCCCCAGAAGGTCCGCGCTATCCTTGATACTGTGATGGGCCCGTGAGGGGTCCTTACCGTCTTTTGGGATTAATGTGGTTCTATTGTGAGACCACTCACTGGGGGCCGGGCCATTGAAGATGACCAGGTTAAAGAAATTAGCCAAATCGGCCATTAGGGTTGCGCCCTGTAGGTGAGCCGGCTTAATCTTATCTAGAAGGAGCGAATCCTTCTGACGTCCTTGGAGCAATGAGCGAAAAAGAACTGTTCGCCCCTTTCACTCTATCTGGTGGTTCTGTATGAAAAGTTCTAAGGGCTAAGTCCCCCAGAGGGTTTGGTACAGATCAAACACCTGTGTCCTCTCTGCCATGAGCGCTGTCTCAGCGGCGCCGTCTACGCCGGTCCGCAGGCCTTCCGCCGGGAGGCTCTCGCCCTCCCCTCCACTCCGCATTCCTCAGTAAGGATGTTATCAAGCTCTTCAAGGGTGATGCTTGGTGGGGCAGCGGGCTGCGCTCACCGCCGTGCGGCGTTAAAATAATGGACTGTGCTTTTATCCAGGCCTGAGACACCACTTTGTGGAAGTCCAGCAGACAAGAAAAGAGGGAAAAGGGATGGAAAACCTTGAAAGGACTATAGAGTTGGAGACATTAGTGGAGTATAATTCATCTCGCGTTTTCAATAGTGTACATGAAGTGAAAGCATAGCCCCTAGAATTTAACACAGAATGACCAGTGTTAATTAGAAGCTCCTTGATATGTTTTATACTTGTAATAGAACCACAGCCACAAATAATATGCTCTGTTAAAGTGGATGAAAAATTGTGTGTTTTTGTCCATTACAGAAGTGTGTTAATTACTGGAGTAAACAATAAGTTATTACTTGCTAAAGTAGATATTAATGATTTACAAAACCTAGTAAACGAATGCCACTCAAGTTTTCGTGACGAATTCGGCATTACTCGTAATGCCAATGATTTGACTGGTTTTGGGATGCACATACACATTTCAAGTCAGATGGGTCAGCAAATGACGATATAGCTTTTCTGTTGACAGGATTGTTGTCTGATATCACTTCAAAAACTTCAAAACCTATATCCTCCAAACCAATTACCATTTCTAAAATGTAAGAGTGAAGTTGTTGACCAGTCATTTTGTGCACAGGTTTGCTATGTGCAACATCTTTATACGAAGATCGCAAGCTGCAAACCATAAATACGCATGCACTTGTGGATTTCTCTCCATTGTCACTGGCACCCACTATGCTCCCTCCTTTGTAATCCATAGTAGATTTTACATGGATTTAGTCCATCAGTAAAATAACTGATTGGTCATTGGCCCCTAACAAGGAAAATTTGCCCCGTATAAACCGAAGTATCCTTGAGGAACCTTGTTCAAACAGTGGACTGGTCGAAATATTGGAGTTGAGAGACTTTACTGTTGATTCACTGGGCAAAATAATGAAATTAGATCTTATAAAATTATACGTGTGCGGTGAAATAGATTTTAACAAACTGGAGAGAATTAAAAATTGCGCAGAATATCTTGCACACCTGCGGCGGACATTCACAAGACTCGCTTGCTCTTTTAAAAATGACAATGGTGGTTCTTCTTTTACTAGCAAGAAGTATTGCCAACATAAATATTTATTGCCGCAGTGCTTACATAGGCAACTTTTCTTGCGAAATAATATTGCTCGCTATTTTAATGCAAGTGTAAGGCCAGCATTACAATGCCGCTTTTGGCTTGCTGTTAAACACATTTTCTTGGAGAAAAAATCTTGTTGATAATTGTTCCAAGATTGTGCTTTGTGAGCACAGTACACAGTTTGTATGGTTTGAGCCCATCCTGATGACTCTTGCCTGGGCAGTATTGCCAAAAGAATATTTTGCCACGAAATGGAACGATTGTTTGGTCAATAGAAACCTCATTCGAGAAAATATGCCTCGTGATACTTCGTGTTTAGAGTTTCCAACAGATGTCTCAATTTAAATAATGAGCTATTTGTCATTACAATGTAACATAGCTAAAATTGATTCAAAGAGTTCTCGCTAGCAGCTTTTACTACTTTTAGAAAAATTCCATTTTGCATTCAGTCTTTCACTGTTGACTTTATATTATATTTAATCTCATCCATAGAATTCCTAATTTTTTTTATTTCATCGGTTATTACGTCAGTGGTTATTACGGTTTGTGGTTAGGCGGAAGAGCAGGCCCTATGGCCTGAGCCTCGCCATTAATAAAGACATTATTATTATTATTATTATTATTATTATTATTATTATTATGTCAACACTTGAAAGCATTTTTCAATTTTCTGCGTGCCTATTAGTTTCATTCTGATCAATTGAAACACTTCATCAGTGATCAGATTTAAATGCCAATACTGTTGGGACTGGCCTAGTTTCTCGTGACATATCAAAAATACCAAAACTTTCTTCAAACACACATTTATTTAGATTTCGGGACACGCTGTTTCATGCGGACTGTTTCTGGTGGACGGGCTAATGTCCATCGGTTGATATTTTCACATTGCGGCTCGTCATTTTAAGTATTGTCAGGCAATCCAAGAGGTTGACTGAGGTCTGATTTCGAAAAGAGGCCTGGATGGTCGTATTCCTCGTCAAATTGACTATAGTTGCTTTGCTTTTGTGAGTGTCTAACAGGTGTTTGACCTTCAAAACAGGATGACTCGGATTTGCAGCTTTCACTTTCTATGTACCATCGATCTATAGCACTATTCCGCGTTCTTTTTTTAAAAAAAAATTGCTAAATCTTCCTGATCTACAATTTCGCTATATTTGTGATTTCTAGGCATGTTGTCCGCTTCAAAAATTTGTTTATGGTCGATAATCACGATAAAACAATAGGAATGATAAGTGGCGTACAAGTAATGAGTTCCAGACCATGGAGTTCTAGAAAATGGCTGATCCAGACAAAATGGGAGCGAATGTTTAATACAGTCAAACGTAATACTGTTTGCCAGCTTATAGGAAGTCACAAAAACAAATATTTGACATACCGCAGCCCATTTGCTTCATTATTGGATCGCTTAAAACAGGAATCTGTTGAAAAACAGTCAAGAGTGGTGCATAAGAGTTACACAGAAAACGAGTTAATTTCAAATCTAGCAGTAATAGGTTTAGGCAATTGTCCAAATTTTAATCAGGGAGGCTTATGTATCGCTCGCAACCTCGTAAGGGTTAATTGTCATTAGTGAGTTGGTTACATGTTTCATTGATGTTTGTTGAACAAATTTTTATTTCATCCTCGTCCTTTGCTGCAAAAAGGTCTTCAGCATTTAACATTTGAAAAGACTTAAACGGTCGGCATATGTTTTACCATGGCACAGAATTCCTTATTCTTTCCGAAGGTGATGTGCAAGTTACCATGAAGAGATACCGGCATCCTAGAATTAAAAGTCGGCATTCCAAAGACTTACTGTGACCTCCATAAAATAGCAGAAAAGAAAGCAGTTAATAAAAACGTCTTGGAAATAAATTAGAGTGGCTCGAGGACCCTTCCTGGGCAATCCTCTGTAAGTAGTTAATGTTCAATTGTAAATTAAAAATGTTTAAAAAATGCCGTACGTTGTCAACTTTGTGAAAACATTATGCATAATTCGAAACCTTGAAAGGCCTAACAGGCCGAACAAGGATTAATAAATTTTAAAAAAATGAAAGATGGTAAGGAAGACTTTTTAAATTGATTTCATAATCAAAGCTCTACTTTTGCAGGGAGTCCTCCCTCTGTGAATTGAATATTCCCAAAGGTATCACGATCGAACAAATATCTTAACTCGTTTCCAGCCCTTGACTTGGGCTCTGAGTGAAATGATGAGCAATTTCACCTAAAGTATAGGTTTCTTTCCCTGTTCATTTTTATGGTGAATTCTATGTCATCTGTGATAAAATTAATTTTGAAATTAAATAATTATTTTACCTTAAACTCAGAATATGGCGATGCAATTCCTGAAGTGAGGTGTTATTTTGTCTAGAAAATGTGTTAAAAGAAATAAACGGGTAACTTCCGTGAAATGCAATATCATTAACTTGAGTGTTTATCTAACATTGTGTATTGTGCAACATTGTATATGTAGTGTATTAAATTATTTTTTGCTCGTGTGTATTACATCTGACGTGTATTGTATCTAATTAAGTTTCTCAGGATAAAATTCTCCAAGTGTTAAAGAGGATTTTTTCCCCTTCATTTTTCATGTAATGGAAATGATTTGGCCACTTCGAGCTAAATGCCTGAACACGTGGTTTCTTCATTACTGATACCTACAAGTGAATGTAACAAGTAGTTTGTAAGGCAACGTTTACGACGATTGCCAGTAATATTGCCAAAACATGTTTGAAAAGTCACCAATTCTGCATTTTGTCTGTATTTTATTTTCAGAATTTTCGAATTTCTGACACAAAAACTCGGATAATTTTGTATTTCCTTCATTGGGACAATAAAAATGCTGAAATAGATATTCTGGAGATTTTTTGATTTTTACTTTTGATCTGTTTTCCATTTTCCTTCCTTTCCCAAATATAACTACAGATTACCAAAATTGTTCAGTTTCTCTTCGAAATACAAGAAAAAATCTTATCTCGAATTTTTTTATAGTTACAAATTTCGTTTCATATCCAGTGGCGTTTATCGCGATATAATCTTTTCTCTATTGTGGATATAACACTCGTATCTGAAGCATTTTGCTGGCAGTCCAATATTTTTATTTTTCTATTTTTCAGAAGTGAGTAATTTTAAAAAAGCTATCAACCGCTAATAGAATATACTTTACCCTGTGCTGCATGACAAATGAAAGTTTTATTTCAAGATATGTTTAACGACAAAAAAGGAAGATCAGTGAGTGATATAATTATTTTGAAAAATTATTATTGGCATCAGAAAAACACGATCCAATGTTCTATTGTAGTGTTTTCTTGTCCTCGTAGCTTTAAAAAGAATTTCGCCTTCGTCACTGCAACCCGGTGATAACTTGTCAGGTTTACAATTTACATTCAATTGATACCGAAAACTTTCCAAAATGTAGG
The DNA here is from genome assembly GCA_964035755.1 of Teleogryllus oceanicus. NCBI lineage: Eukaryota > Metazoa > Arthropoda > Insecta > Orthoptera > Gryllidae > Teleogryllus > Teleogryllus oceanicus. The sequence goes on along the minus strand of CAXIVR010000010.1, from coordinate 101,387,690 downwards.
GCGTACAACGGTAGCTGCGGATAAGGTTGTGTCGATGGAAACTACAGGCCTTTCTGTGAAGTTGCAAAAAGCGAGATGGGGCGTTTTAATAAAGGGAGAGAATAAATAAAAGATTTAATAAAGGGTTTAATAAGAGATTTAATAAAGGGCGAGATGGGGAATTTTAATAAATAAATTTCCATCGTGGGAAACAAAAGATTGCAGTGAAAAGTTGTCAAGTGTGTCCTGCAACTGTGTACCTGGCTTCGGCAGCAACGCAATGAACGCCAAATTATTTCTAGTTGAGTACTGAAGCAGGATGCACCGTAGCAGCATTTGCGTGCATTCACAAAACGAACAATTGCATCTGACCCCAACAGACACATCACATCAAACAGGAAATGAGGTAAGTGGGCTGCAGCCAATAAAACAAGTTATTTCCCATTGCACATGATGCGTGCGCCGACGAAACGTCCATTTTTATGACCCCAGAAGAGAGATCTCGCCCGTTAGGGAATGAAAGAATTTGCAGTGAACCACTGCCATTAAAACAAGTAATTCAGTCTTGCACATCTGCGTGCACCCACAAAACGTCTAATGGTTTACGATCCCAGAAGAGCTTTCACAAAACGTTCCATTTTTTATGAACCCAGAGTCTTACCAAGAAGCAGGTAAGTTTTTCTGCGCACCCAGTGAAACAAGTATTTTCCCTTTGCACTAATATGTGGGTCGTTTCCATGCAAAAACGGGGATTTTAAGACAAGACTCCTTGAAACTTGAAAATATTTTGGGATATGGTTGTCCATGATGCCTACATCGTCGAGGAACAGTGTTAACATTTTCTGATTGTTCGGCAACAAAACTCTTAAAATGAAAGACTTCATGTGAACACCCCTATATTACTTTCTCGGTGTATACTAGTTCATTGCTGTGTGTTTCTGGACTTGAAACTAAACACGTAATGGTATCGTTAATACCCTTGCGGGACACAATTTCTTACGCTCTCGGACCTTTGAATACTTTATCGCCTGCTCTACTACCAAGACAACATACATTTTTATGAATTCAATTTATTAAAATTACGATGCAAGCAAATACAATAAATAAATATTGCAATGCCCAGATAAGTAAAATAATAGTTTCAAACCTTATTTTTTTAAATGATGTGAAAAATTGCAATTTTTGAATATTCCCATGAATTTATAATTGCCACTAGTCACTCGTATTTCACTGTTACGTGTTACTTTTCTTTTTAGACGTTATTACTATGAGTAGTACAGGTACTCAGGAGGCATATGTATGAGGCCAACATTCCCGAAATATTATTTTGTGATATGAAATGTTATAAATAACTTTTGACAATGGAGGCAAGTAACCTAAAAATACCGTTTCATCAGCGCAATTCATACTGCTATCAACAGTTATACAGCTCACAAAAAAACACCATAAACATTTCCATCTATTTGTCGACATTGTACTGGAAACCCCTGTCCGTAGCTTTGCTAGCATTTGTGAGAATTTCCGCAGAACTTCACAATATTCTTTCATTTTGTACGAAACAATCAGTCCAACAACGATTATGCAATAGTATAGATAGTTTTGTTTATCTGACGTCATATTGACAAATGCCGATTACAATGCGCCTTTACACGTGGACACAAGAACACTTACAAAATATTTAGAATTCTCGTTTGATTCAGCAACGAACCAGAAAACCATAAAGCTTTGTATGCACCACAGGCCGTTATGAAGATACTTTCGCCTCTCAGGCGACTTGCAACCCCTCGGGTTTGGAATTTGCCCTCGGGGTAAAAACATCCACTTAACGCCCTTGTTACATAAATAACTATTATGGATTACTAGTTAATTGCTGTGTTTACGGACCTCAAATAAAACACGAAACGGTATCGTTTATACCCTTGCGGGCCTTTTGAATACTTTATGGCCCGCTGTAATACCAACACAACAAATTTTTATGAATTCGATTTATTAAAGTTCAGATATAATCAAATTCAACAAATAAATGTAATGGACACATGTAAAATAACTCGTTATAAACCTTATTTTGCTCAATTGATATGAAAAATGCAATTCGGGAATGTTATCGTGAATTCATAATTGCAACCATTCAATCATATTTCACTATTACGTATCACCTTTCTTTAGGAACACTTATGCTTGTTGAGTGGCGGTACTAAATACTACGTTTAAGAAATAAAAGGTACATCGACGAACATCCTCGAAATGTAATTTTTTGATGTTACAAAATGTTCTAAATAGCTTTTGACAACGGCAAATAACCTAAAGTACCGTTTCATCAGCGCAATTCACTTATTTTTTCTTAGAACTCTCAAATACAATATCATTTTCATATATTTCCTCGAGATTTTGGAAAAATTTTTTTTTAATTTGGAACTTCACAATTTCTTTTTAGAAAAATCATTCCGACTATGATTACGCAATAGGAATTAGATATACTGTTTTGTTTATGTGACGTCATATTGACAAATGACTATTACGATGCGTCTTTTCAATTTAGACGCAAGAAAAAAATCTTAAAATGTTTCGAATTCTCGATTGATTAAGCAACGAACTAGTAAATCATAAAGTTTTGTATACACCACGGGAGTTACCAAAGGTATTAGAATAATATACTAGATCCACGCATAGCGCTAGTGTAGGGTTTCAAATTGAATCGTTTCCTTGCAGCCATATTGGGGGCAATCGTATGGGCATTGAGCCGGATTGCGGCGGTAATTCATTTTTGTTTGTATGCTCTTTGCGAAAGAGGAAGATTCTATAGGATAAGACGTAAAATGGAGAAGTAGCGCGCAACTTACAGATGTACAAATCCTGCGAAAGCCTGAACGCTGTAATTTCACAAGTACATTGAAACATACCCCTAACTGCTACAATTATTGGGCGATTCGTCGCAACCCGTTTCCAAATTTCTAATGACATGGGCGCCGGGAAAAAGGTTACGATAATATTTTAACTATTATTACTCTGATAAAAAACTGAATATTATCCCGCTAGCTGGGTCGATGGGTCACGTCAGAAATAATCGCTATTATCTATTAATAGCCGATTACCCGATCTGCCATCTATACAGAATGGCGAGGAATCTGAAAACAGAGATTTGATCTAGTTACTTATTAGCTTGAATTGGCCAATGAAAATCATTTTATCTTTCTTTCAAGAGAAACTTAATGTTTATTTCTATCAATGTAGCAATTAAAATGTGAAAAATTTACATTGATAACTTTCTTAGTCATATCCTGGTTCGAACCTTATACGGCGATTCTGGTCTTCGCGTGCTCTTGATTGGTGGTTTCTCGAAGAAACGCCTTTCCCTCCTGTTTGAAGCTCCGAAGTCCAATTACCACGAATCTCCTTCTCTTCTTTAAAAACGAACACCGCCGATTCACCGCTTCGCACCACTCAAATATTTGTTCCAGCTCCACTATATTATGTCCGATGCCCGTTCTCGCCGTATAAATATCGAGTGCTTTTATGATTACACCGCAAAACAAATCTTTTAGTTCTATCTTCCGTTTATAGCAAGAAAATAGGCAAAGTCCCGTATTGTTTGTGAACCGCATACATTTATCAGTTCAAGAATGATTAGAGTTCACTCGCGAAAAACTCCAAGTCTTATTTTGATGCACAGCAAAATATTCGGAACTCGACACGTTCCCCAAATCTTAGAAGTATCACAAGTTCACTTCTGGTTCTGCCACGAAAATATTCAGAGTCCGAATATGTCCCTCAAGTCCGATTCTTGCCCTACAACACGAAAATATTTCAAAGTCCCAACATTCACAAATTAATCTATTCACGAGCGAATTGCTCACCGTCACGACATGCGACCGAATGAATTTTTTTCTCCCTTTTAAAACCCACAATGCCTCGCCTTTCTTTTATTTGACAAAATGCCCAAACTTCCGTTTTAATAATCAGTCGCCTCCACGGTCAGGTGAATGTTTGTTTATTCTGACAACAACCACGACGTCGTTACTAAGGCGCCATATTGCCTATTTTTTGCTCTAACCATTTCGCCCATTTACGACAAATATTCTGTAATAAAAAAATGTCCCCATATTGGTATGTCACAACATCATTTAACTATTTGGTTTAAACCTATTGAAAATGCTGGCTACATTTACTAATTAATTTGGTTAGTTAATGCCTTATTTTACGTGGCGAGACTCGGGCCATTTATTGCTGGCTTATCTTTGGAAATAGATTTTATTACATCGGAAATGTACGTTTTGTGGTGCTATACAGCATTCAAAAGGTCCGAGATCTTTTGATGGTGGTACCTGTCGTCACTATTGACTTCAAATAACCGTTTAACTTTTCAAAGCAGAAATCAACTTTGTAGTTTTTGTTCCGACTAGACATCGGATGTTTAGGCACTAAAAATAGTCTTTTAGGCGCCTAAAAAAAGCACTGAAAATGTCAAGGATAAGGAGAGAGACAATAAAATGAAAAATTGTTCGTAATTTTTGTCTATATTTTAATTTAAATGCGCAAACAAAGTTTGTACATTTTAATGTAAAACTTGATTTACACATTTACAACTCTTCTGCATTTTATTCTTAATAGTTTGCATTATCCAGAAATATTTACATATTACCAGTAACTTTTCAAGGATTTTGCGACGATTCAGAGAGAAAATCATTTTGAATGCGGAGAAGGATCTCTCAATCTCTACTGATGTGACAGGCATACATTTTAGAAGTCCAACACTAGCTACACTGTACCTTCTAGGAATTTACATTTATTTCCATTTAAAATTTCGGTGCCCTCAGTGTATTGTCAATCGACCATGGTCATAGAACATGGCTGGTATTTATGAAATAGGGAAATGGAGGGGAAAAATCAGTTTTTATACTTTCAGGATTTGACTGATTTTTTTTTCGGGTTTATTTATTTTACGTCAAAAAAAGTTAAAAACTGCGTATGACGTGCTATGGGGAAAAGTGAATTGTGTGCACATTTTCAAAATTCTGTGATCCCTACACTAAGTCATATACTACTTAAATTTTGAATTTTGAAAGGGAGAAAAAACTCCCATGTAGTAAAATCTATTTTCAAAAATAAATGAATGTTTCCGGGCGCGTCAACTGCTTTGGTCGTTAGTCCCGTTAGTGTAGTGAATGTTTTTTCTCGGGAGATGGCGGTGATCTTCCCCCGCTGGATGGCGAGATCCGGCGCCAACCTACCGTCGGCTAGTGGGGTTTCCCCCAACCAGGACTCTCCCACCAGCGAGGCACCGCCCCAGCCGGGACAAGCTCTAAGTTCCCGACCGGTCTCCCGGAATGTGTGGTAGTGTAGTGCATGTAAGTGTCAGCGTGTAAGAAGAGAGAATAGGACAACGAAGAGGAAGGACCGATCGCGCGCGGTCCGTGGCCCGTTTGGTAGGGTACTGCTCCGGCATTCGCCCGGTGTTGATCGGAGAAACCACGGAAAAAACCGATCAGAGCAGCCGGCAGCTAAAATTCTCCTCCAGACAGCGACTGAATTCGACCTAGCTGAAAAGCTAGTGTCGAAAATCGTGCCGCCGTCAGGACTCGAACTTAGGATCTCCCGGTCAGAGGCGCTGCAGTGACATCAGTTGATGCACTGAGCTACCGCTCCCAGTTTATACTTTCAGGAATTCTCTCGTATTTTAAAATACCAAGACCTGAATTGATTTCGTAATGAATGGTCTCAATGGACCATGGTCGATTTTCTGATATCTTAGCATGTTATATAAAAATAAAGGCAAAATGTACTAATAAAGGTATTTATGCTAAAAAGAAAAATAAGCATTATAATAACTTCATGTCATCATTAGTCATGATTCGTGCACATATTATCAGCCTTTAAGTAAGTTCGCTAGAATAAAATAGGCATATCCCGAAACATCCGATGCCTAGTTCCAAAATTGATATAATTATTTTCCTTATTTCTGGGGATCAGGGAATAGAACGGAGTTCATCGCTGGGAATGGTCCCCATGCGGGCCATTTTATAGCACCACTTGTATTAACTTAACGAACTCTGGTGTATACAACGGCTGCTTGAATGAAGGCACGGCAGCCTGGTGTCTTTCTCGTTTCACAAAAACATTTGTGTCAGGGGCAGCCTTTGCATCCGCAGCAAAGACATCGGTCTAATAACAGAGTGGCCACTCGTTTTCTGGGGAAAAAACCCCTAATTTTCCAGAGCATTATTTTTTTCTTCCCGATGAGATTTGTAAATTCACTGTACTTAAATACAACGTAAGAACTACCTTGGAACGTATGGTCAGCTCTGATTTCGCTGTAAGTAAAAATTGACAATATTCTTTGACCAGACAACTGGGCAAAAAATAAGGCTGAATAATTATTTTAAGGAATAATATCTAGTTATATAACCCTCCCAAAACTCTTCCAGACTTCGATTGTTCTACAAATTCCCCGATTTTTTCGGCTTTTCAGAAAGTGGCTACCCTGAACAAATTTACCAGGTAATTTTTGGTCCCAACTTACCTTAGTATAAGACAGCGCGTTAAATGGCTCTGCAGCAGCGTCTTTCACCGGGGGTACTAGGGAGCGAGAAGTGGCAGGATTGGGACACGGAGTAACATCAAATAATGAGAAGGTACGCGATTGTGTAGCACCACTAATTTTGATACGTGCCTGTGCCACTTCCCAAAATACCATTTTTTGAAAATTAGATACTCGAGAGAAAAAAAGAGGATCTATTTATTCTGTATTGAATTCGGCACGTAGTGCTCGTGGTCGACAGTCGATGGAACCTTGCTTCAACTCTCGTGCGTGGAACCAGTACTTTCCTTCACTGTTGGGTAGGACATAGCGTATGTATATTTTGCATTTTCAAATGTCTGATCAATATAATATATGGTCTTTACTCCTAACGCTGTGTCACTCAAGAATATACAATTTATTCCATTTTAAAACTTACCAGATTTTTGAAATTTTAAAATTTCCCCGATTTTTAAATAAAAGTTTGAAAAGTCCCGTTTCTTAAAATGTTTATAAAAGTCGTAAATAAGTGGAAAGAAAAATTCACAATACGAGATCTTTCTTTAAATATCAACTATTTCCTGAGGTGGTTGAAAGATCGAAAAACATGAATAAAGAACAAAATGGGGCCACGATTTTCCATTTCTGTAAGCTTTGCACAGCAAATGACACCATCTTTCTACCATAGAAATACAACTTTAAGAAAGGAATAGGAAAAAAGGAAACAAATTAGAATTCATTACGACATCCATTTTACACATTTTTTTTATTGCGGCAATGCAAAAAAATACAAAGAGTACATAATTTTACTGTCCTGAATTATTGAAAAAATTCAACAGCGAACAACACACAAATACAGAACCAGAAACGATCTTGAAAATATTGTAAGACTTTCTGGCAGTAGTCTTAGACGTCGCCGCAAATGCAACAAAAGCGACTGTTGCAATATGAATACAAAGCACTGAAATCACTGAAGATAAATGTTTTTCTTGATAAACAAAAACAAAAAAATACACTTTAGACATGAACAGTTTTACAAAATTTGAACAGTTTTATCAAATTGAAATTTGCAAATAAAATAACCGTCGAGACCAGTCGGAGGTACTTTGTTTACAGATAATTTGCAATATTTACCTTTTTTTTTAAAGAAAAAAGTTCCATAAAATCATTTTATGAACAAAATAGCAGCTCATTTCAGGAATTGCAATGATTTAGTCTGTGTTTAATTGGAAATAATTACTTCATTTCACAATTGATTTTATTGGAGACTTATTTTATAAATTATAATCACCATAAAATATAACGAGACAAATGTAACTATAGGGAACTGTCAGTTCAACATTAATTGAGTTGGTTCAAGAGGCAGGAAATTGAGATTAAAGATGTTTCTTCGATCATGATACTTTTTTAGAGTTACTGCATTTATTGATCCCAAGGAAAAGTCAGTTTGTGCATTAAATGTAGAAAACGTTTCAGTATGTTGCAAAGTTAAGTGATTTTATGCTTACAAAATAGAAAAAAATGGATTCTGTCTTTAGGGCAATTTGTTCCAAAGGAGATCATCTTATTCAACGTGTAAATGCCAAGAATGGTGAGGAAATCATTCACCCTTTGAGAATTAAAAAAATAGTTTAACGCACCCACAGCGGCGCCTGTCTCACCACCGTCATTCTCATCAACAACAACCGGTGAACCAACAACCCTTCAAGAAATCGGAAGCAGCTGCACCCAGACTATACGGGCTACCAAAAATTCACAAACCCCAAGTTCCATTGCGGTCCATTGTCAGCGCTATTGGTTCTCCCACGTACTCTTGCCAAGTATTTATGCAACTTGCACCAACGTCACAGAGGCAAGACCGACTCCTACATTAATGACTCAGTACATTTCGTCGAAAAACTGAAGACTCTGGTACTACAACCGGATGATCTGCTGGTCAGCTTCGACGTCGTGTCATTATTCACTATGGTTCCCGTTACCGAGACAATAGCTTTGCTGCGAGGGTTATTGCCGGAGGACATCACAGAACTCTTCCATCACGTTCTTACCACTACATATTTTGTCTGGAATGCTGAATTTTATGAACAGAAGGATGGAGTAGCTATGGGTAACCCGCTGAGTCCGGTTGTAGCGAACCTATATATGGAAAGCTTCGAGGCCACAGTACTAAATACTGCACCTCTTAAACTGAATTGTTGGTTACGTTACGTCGACGTCATCTAGAGCCACGGGGAGGATACGCTGAAGGATTTTCTTCAACATCTGAACAGCATTCATCCACGCATAGTTTATAATTGAGAAGGAACACGAAGGAAAAATGTCTTTTCTGGACGTGCTGGTAAACAAAAAGCAAGACCCTCTCCTTTAGCCGCACTGTATTTCGAAAACCCACCCATACGGACCGATATCTTAACAAACTGTCGAAGCACCATCCCAGAGAGCTATGATGAAAACACTCGTCCACCGCGCTACACGCTTATGCGAAGAGAACAACATTCACCAAGAACTTGGTCATTTGGAGAATGCCCTAAAGGCCAATGGATATTCAAGTCAAGAGGTGAAGCGAGCACTACGCCCAAGTAACACCACACGCAGTCCCCCCGAAGAAACCACCTACAAGGTGTCGCTGCCATGTATCAAAAACATCACAGACCGTATTGGCAAGATTCTCAAACAACACAATATTAAAACCATGTTTACCCCCACCACTAGCTCCGCAATCTCTTCAGATGAGTCAAGGACCACAGGGACCCGCTAACGACAGCAGGCGTCTACAGGATACATTGCTCCTGCGGCTCAGTGTACGAGGGGCAAGTAAAAAATAAGGTTCCCAACGCTGTACACTCGCCACGCGAGATACTAGGAGAAATCCGGCAACACCGCCTTCATTGTTGATCCCCCCCACTCCATTCCAACTACCTGGAAGATCACTGCGAAGCTTAGTGCCAGTCTAAAGGTGCGTGTCCACTTGAGAGCTAAGCTCTCGCGAGTTTGTGTCGAGAGCATTTCTCGCCAATGGACATAGTTCTGAGAGTAGACAACAGAGTGCGGTGCGATGCTCGCGGAGAGCGGTCGCCAAACGTACTACTCGCTAGTGGACAAGCCTGCGAGAGGACTCGCACGTCCTTGCTCTCAGGTTTCGAAACGTGTTGGAAGCGTCTGCGAGAAAACTGAGAGCTCCAGTATGTCCGAGAAACAGTGGACTCGTGAAGAGACCATGCGTCTGGTTAATTTGTATGAGTGTGCTGGTGCTCTGTGGGACACCAGCAGTCCAGATTATAAAAACAGAGATAAAAAGGAAGGAGAATTCAGAAAATTGGCGGAGGAATGTACATGTTCAGTAGCAGAGGTTAGAAGAAAAATTCATAACCTACGAAACCAGGTAAGCAAAACATCTATTTATATTCTGATATTATGCATTAATGAAAAAGAATAGGAATTAGGTGTTTCATCGTGGTCTAGAAATTTGGGAATTGATATGGAACTGTGAAACCACGTGTTTTATCTTTGAAATAATTATTCAAGCACTCCGCTTAAAAAAATTAGTATACTGAAACTATTGTATGCTTTCTTCAAATGTTGAAGTTAAACAATGTGTGTCTAGCCACGTGTATTTCTTTTTCAGATGTCCCAAGAAATAAAAAATGTAATAAAAAAAGGAGTGGAATGGGGGCCAATGAAGTCCACACATCCAACTGGCATTTTTTTAATGCCCTTAAATTTCTTCAACCGAGTTTGACTGCAAGTAGAACGGAGTCAAATGTTGTAATGAATGTAAGTTATGAATTGTTTCGTTTGACTCAAATTTTGTAATTTTTTTAATCCTACTGACCATTTACATGTTTGAAACAGTTGCAACAAGCCAACTACAGGAATTCCACAGAGATTTAGGCACAATACTGTTAATGAAAACAATAGATACAGTTGCATACATAAACTTTATTGAAGTGCACACACACACATATAATGAGCAATATACAATTTGCTTATACTTAAATGTGCCTATATTGCCATTTTATTTCTCCTGCTGGAGTCATAAAATAATTTGCAAACTCCTCCCTAACCTCCTTTTGCTGTTGGCTATAATTATGCAGCCTGCCTTGTTCCAAATTCAGGAACGCATTTATTGGTGGCGGGTCATCACGCCAACTCCCTTGAAGTCTCGTGGGATTCATTTTCTGAATCAATGAGACCCGACACTAAATAATTAGAATTGCTGTCCTTCGAGAGAAGGAAGTTGTGCAGAACACATATGGCCAGCACAATTTTCTTCACTGTTTGTGAAAAAACCATCGACAACATTTTGACCGAAAAACTTGGTTATCACAAGGTGTGTGCGCGGTGGGTCCCGCATATGCTTTCAGAAACCCACAAAGACAATCGCGTCAAGTGTGCCGAGGGGTTTCTTCGAGAATGCGCCGAGAATACTGAAGAATTCTTGGACTCCATTATTACGGGAGATGAAACGTGGTGTCACTACGTCACTCCGAAAACAAAAGAAGACTCGAAACAATGGCTCCATCTCGGGTCGCCGAGGCCGAAGAAGTTTAAGCAGACGCTGTCCGCAGGAAAAGTGATGTCTACGGTGTTTTGGGACCGAAAAGGCGTCTTGCTTACCGAGTTTATGCCTAAAGGGACCACAATAAATTCGGACAGGTACTGCGAGACGCTAACGAAACTCAAAAGAGCCATCCAAAATCGCCGGAGAGGAAGACTGAGCAAGGAAGTTAGGTTGCACCACGACAACGCGCGACCGCATGTCTCTCGACAGACCACCGCCTTACTGGACAAATTGGGCTGGAAATTGCTTGATCCCCCCTACAGCCCTGATCTTGCTCCCAGCGACTTCCACTTGTTCCCGAAATTGAAGCAACACTTGGGTGGACAACGCTTCAGTACAAATGAAGAGGTGAAGGAAGCGGTCACCTAGTACATTGGCGGCCTAGCGGCGGAGTTCTTCGAAGCGGGTTTTCAGAAGTGGATAACTCGTCAGAAAAATGCGTTGAAAGATCTGGCGACTATGTAGAAAAATAGTTTGAAATACAAGCTTTCAGATGGTATACATATTTATTGCAATAAAAAATGCCTTAACCCTGAAAAAAATGTGGGAACCTTATTTTTTACTTGCCCTTCGTACATTGGCACTACACAACGTTCTGTCGAAACGCGCCTCACCGAACACAAACGGAATTGCCGCTTAGGATACACAGACAAATCTGCTGTGGCTGAGCATGTCCTCTCGGGAAGGGAACACGACATCCGGTTTGAAGACACCGCAATACTATCTACCACCAACCACTACCACGCCAGGTTACAAGGGAAGCTATTGAGATTTTCAAACATCCCAATAACTTCAACAGGAAAGAAGGTCTCAACATCAATTCTATCCCGTACTCCGCAACACCAAAACAAAACCATATAAGGACAGCGTTTCCCAAACTAGCCACAACGCAATCGACAGCCCGCGAACCATCGCCCAATCACAAGCTAGCGCGCGAAATTTCCACCGACTATAAAAGGCGCCGCCACGCAGAACGCGGCGTGGGACTTGCGTGGGCGTTGAGGTGACCGCACCACCCGCTCAGCTCCGGCCACGCTCTCTTCGCGACTTGGTTTCTGCTGCGGCGTGCAACGAGTACCTAGCACATGTGGTTGAGCCCTGCTCCCACACTGTGCTGAGTGGAAAGTTCGCGCAGCCTTCCTTGCACGGCAAGTACCTGGCGCTCTCGTGATTGAGCTCTGCTCTCACGAGACGTTGAGCGGAACACCGTGCGGGAACGCAGCAGGGGCCGAGTTTTACTAGGTACCGAGCAAAAGATGTGCCGCTAGCCAGCGATGGCAGCGCACGAGTACACCCCCCGTCGGCGCTTGTCGCTAAGGGAGCGGCGCTCCGGCGAACGGCAGCACTCGCTAGGGGATAATGTGACTTGGTCGATATCGACCGAGTCACAGACGCCCCGAGCTGCTAAAGGCAGCCACCATCGTGGTGGGAGCGGAGGGCATCCTGGCCGCAGCGGTCGTGGAGATTGGCATTCCTCACCCGCCCCTGGGGATACGGACACGGCGTCATCTACGCCTTCGCGGTCGCCAACCTAGAAAGCCTTCGCCAACGTCGCCCTTCGCGACGCCGCACCTGGCGCCCGGCAGCGAGCTCCTCGTCGCCTTGAACGCGGAGCGAGCGGGGCAGGGGCACTCCTGCGGGGCAATGGGTGAGGGAGCGCGTCAGCCCGCCGACCGCCCCTTGCAATTTTACATTGTCGGGGAAACGGCGCCGCAGCTGGGGCCATCCGACGCCATCAGCCGCGAAAGCGGCACGGAGCTGCCAAGCGCTCCTGGCGGCGCAAAGCGGGACCAGAGGAGGGGAAAGTTGGCAAAAAGTCCAAAATCAACGTGTGCTTCATTTTACACGAAAAGTATAGTAAAATGTCTTCTCCATCGATTTAGGGTGGGGAAATCACCCCACTCCTTGCTGTGCAAGTTTGAACTTCTTCGCTCGCGCAGTAAGAAGAGATGTGCGTTTTCGATCGCTAATAGTTTTGCTCTCGTACCTACTAGAATCGAATGTGCTATGGACGTGATACCTGGAGGTATGTACTTTCATTCTGTATTAGTAAAAACATATTAAAGAATAATTTAGTAATTTTACGTAGAAACACCACGCGTCACAACGAAGTAAGTTTTAAATTGTTTCTTCATACTGACTTTTAGTTACCTTCCCGGCATTACTCGGCTATCATTAACTGAATCTAATTCTGGAATTCATCTAGTTTTCAAAGCATTAATAAAAGTTTGCCCATGTCTGCCCCATTTTGCGCGAAGTCTCTTTGTTTATAACCCTACGCACGTAGTTTTGTTAGCCTTTCTACCGACAATATTCATTTTTTTAATTTTTCCTTCAGGTTCTGGAGCTGATAGCTCTGAATTAACAAGGAGGGATCTATATAATGCTATTAAACACTCCGAAATTAGAAACCCGGAAGAAAAAATGCAGATTTTGAAGGAATTCTTGGAAAAAAACATTAAGTTTTCCAAACACGGAAAGTCTGGTTTAAATAAAATTGTTTCAACATTTATGACCGATTTTAAGAAAAATGGCAAGATTCTAATCGTACAGAGGAAAGATTTTTGCAAGAAAATGGAATTTGGTAATCTATTAAAAGCTGCTAGTCAATTTACATCTCCAACGTGAAGAAAATGGGTCGCCCAATGAAGCACTGAGGATGTAACGTCAAAGAACTACAGTTTTACGGTCCAAACATTCTCCCAAAGAGCTATCATATGCCGCTCAAATGAGTTTACGTTCTTCCGGTGAAATTGAAGCTGCTAAAGTTAAAGATGTGACAATGACTACTCCGACCCGCGCTTCAAAGTACTCAATCGGTTACAAACAATTGGGTAACCTACAAACTCAGGAACTTCCGGGAACCGAAGCGTTATCTTTATTTATTGAAGCAAACCTTACAAGAGAGCAGTACAATAAAATTAGAGAAAAAGATGTCTCTCGATTTCCTTCCTACAAAAAGATTCAGTTGGCAAAAAAAGATTGTTACCCGCAAAAAGAAGCAATTACTATTACTGAAACGTCTGCTGAAGTACTGCTACAGCCACTTTTAGACCACACAGTTTCGCAGATTTTGCAAGCACAGAGGGATATGTCTTGGCTACTCAGGTTTCAGAAACACCTGGCAAATCGTGTTTGTTAAGTAAATGGGGATTTGACGGATCACATCAATCCCAATATAAGCAAACATTTATTTCCAATCCCGAAGCAACTGATGCAAATATTTTCATTACATCATTAGTACCTCTGCAATTGACTTACGAAAGCTCCAAATCAAATGAAAAAGATATAATATGGCAAAACAAAAGATGTTCATCAACAAGGTTTTGTAGACCTATCAGGTTTTAATTTGCTCAAGAAACCTCTGATCTTTCCAGAAACGAAAGACATGTAGAAAATCAAATCAAGCAACTGCAACCAACAAAGTACACTAACGATGAGACAGTAATAGAAGTTAACCACACTTTGCTATTTACAATGGTAGATGGAAAAGTCTGCAATGCATTGACCGAAACCAGACATACACAGCGATGCTATATTTGTGGGCTGACGTCCAAAGACTTTAATGATCTTGACAAAGTTTTAAGGGCTCCAGTCAAAACTGAGAATCTAGAATTTGGACTTTCGGTACTCCATGCTTGGATTAGGTTCCTCGAATGCATTTTACATGTTGCTTACAAGCTGCCTCTCAAAAAATGGCAAGTAAGGGGAAACGAAAAAGAAATAATAGCAGCAACAAAAAGGAATATACAGGAGAAATTCAAGCAGAAATGGGTTTACTCATCGACAAACCTAAGCAAGGATACGGGAGCACTAATGACGGTAACACTGCCAGACGTGTTTTTTTCCAATCCAGAAAAATCAGCTCAAATAACAGAAGTCAATATTGAAGTCATAAAGAGATTTAAAATAATATTACAAACAATTGCAAGTGGCCACTCCATCAATACGGATAAATTTAAGGAATTTACCTTGGATACTGCCAAACTATTTTGCAGTGAATATCCCTGGTATCCAATGCCTCCGACAGTGCATAAAATCTTAATCCACGGTCCGGCTGTCATTTCGAGTGCTTTACTTCCTATTGGACAACTAAGTGAAGAAGTGCAAGAAGCCAGTAATAAAATGTTTAGAAAATATAGAGAACGTTTTAGCAGAAAAATGTCCAGAGAGAAAACCAACGAAGATTTACTTCATAGGCTTCTAATTGCATCTGATCCATTGATATCAGAAATGGAAAAGAAAAAAAAATCAGAAAGGCATTTGACCCAGAAGTATTAGCAATGCTAATGCCTGCAGATGCAAATTCGCCTTTTGAAGAAGAGTCACCGGACGAGAATTCTGATTCTGACTGTGAGGTTTAAAAATATTGTAAGTGTATATATTTCACATTTAAACAATTAAATAAATTGTTTTATTTATTAAATGTGTTGTTATATCGATTAATCCTGAAAAACGCGTAAAAATACTTTTTGCCAACTTTTCCCCTTTCTGGCCCCACTGTGCGTCATTCAGATATCGCTCACTTCAATGTCGAGCAAAGCCTCCTTTGTAAATACGGTCACAGACATAAGTTAATTCAAAATATGAGAGCAAACGACGATCCCAATTCTCTGAGTGGCTTCTGAAATTAGGAAATGGTGAACTCACGGGGGATAACACTAGCACTAATCAAATTTCAAAAGAAAATAAAGAATGATATGATAGTAAAGTAATATTCACTCAATATTATCACATTCCTAATTGCTCTATCAAACTGGTGTATAAGAATAAAATCACTAACTGAATCATTATTTTCTTTAGGTGCAGAATTGATTGTAGGTTATTTTTCTTAAATGACTCTTAAAATACATCCCACCTAGAAGACCTGAATGGAACAAGTGAATGCCTCTTCAGAATACGGTTCTGTTTTAATGTTAACACCACAAAGACTTTTAAATCAGAAAATAAACTCCACATGACAAACACATGTAATCCCCTCTCAGATCAACATGAACACATTCTTGAAAATTGACAAGTGTTTAAACTGTTAGGCTGAAATACGTATAGAAATGTAACCCATTATGACTCTTCTGTCATATTTAACTTTTACATAATCAGTATAATAGGATAAATTATCCAGTTTTGCAATCTTAAAGAGAATTATACAAGCAAAAAACCAATAATTTTAAACCTAATTTGAATCTTAATATGACATATAAATACAATAACATTCTGTAATACTCTCGTTTTGTTCAGAAGGAACTGTGATTCGTTACGCACACTATTACAGACCACATGTTCTACGTGCCATTGCCCAAGCGGAAACAGTTTGTAAATGTTAGCCTTATTTACAAAACTTCTTGAATCTGTCTTCTTTTAAACGAGTCTATTGAATGTTCTGATTCTATTTAAAATTTTTTTAACACAATGCATTCTATCAACCGAAGCACTGATCACAATCTATACTATAATAACAAAAATGCAGAGTACTTGTTTTCTTAAGATAATCTCATTCTGCGCCGTCTGGAATACAACAAGAACGTTTTCCTCTGGCCTAGAGACGTCTCAACGAACGGGTGGAGAGAACCCCCTCCCTACCTCCGATACACCCCTCCTTCTTGGAATAAACTGGTGTCATGGCGGCGGCGGCGCCAAATTCGTTTGTTGAATATTCGAATGGTCACACTATAAAGACAATCTCTAACAGATAATTAAATATGCTATATGATATGTTTTACAACTTCAAAAATTAATTTAAACTTATTTTTGAAAAATATGAACACAGTTTTCATGATAACCACAAGATAATTCATTCTTCCAGATACCATCTAAACTAGATCCAATTAATACTTTTTTGTGACAATTTTCAAGATGGAGAGACAATTGAGCATGTGACAATAAAGCAACAATTTATTATCCTGGCAAACAGGCGCTGCGTATGCAGTAGTGATGTATGTAATATTTTATACAGTTTAGGTTACGTTACAACTTGTTAAGAACAAACATACAAGCTCCACTTTTAATCACGATCAACATCGATAAATACATCTTCAGATTTTGAAAATACTTTTGCAATTATGGGGCTTTTTGAGTCCATTAGATCTGTGTGAAAAGAGTGTATGCCAGGTATCCTTCGTGCAGTTGAAAATCTAGTTTCATGTGCTTTCTCCTCTGCTGTATATGTAGAAAGTAACGGAGAATTACTCCAATAGCGCTCAATATCCAAGAAAAGGTTAGGAGACGCGTTGCATCGTGATAATCTATTAAACCTGCATTCTGTGAACAGTCCTATTCAGTGCTTCTGTGAGAAAATGTCATCAAACGTGTGTTTAATACAAACATGAAAATAAATTACGGCAATTTCAAGGATTGCATTGATAGGACAATACTGTGCCCAAAAAACGATTATTTTTAGATTAATGAGCATTGCCCGTAGTCCTTGTTACAATAGTAAAATTATGTTTAAATGCTGAATTAATTTCTGTGTGTCTCATCTAACCTTAATTTTCAGGTTAATATGCACAAAACTGGTGGTGGTGCTAGCAGTGAGGCTGTGGATCCTCTACATGAGAGGGTTGTGGGCCTAATCAGAGAACAAGTCACTCCGTTGACAAACCAATCTGATAGTGATGCAAACTACGAATGTGAGTCGCTAGTAAATAATTACGAGTTACCAGTGTGCGAGATTAATGTGCCAAAACATGGAATTAAAGTGACATTAACCCAATCATAATTGAAGTTCAACAAATTAATGAGCAAAACACTCGCATGCAAAGTACGAGTGGTGAAAGCGAACCTAATCTTATGCTTCAGGAGTCAAATGTACTTCCACAATCCAGACCTGATAGCATACACCACGCAGTTCTGGAAGCAAACGCCAGAGAAAAACTAAGTGGTGTGTATGATGAAGTTGAACAAATGGCAACGTCTCAGACCAGTAAAAATAAAAAAAAAAGAATTAAAAATTTTTTAAAAAAGAAATCTTGAAAGTGGAGTTAGAAATAGCACGGGCAAAATTACGTGAGATGAATAATAAATGAAATCCTAAGTTTGTACTTCGACTTAACCTTAAATAAATTTTTAATGCTTTTGTATATCCCATCCAGTGTTTGAATGTTTCCCAAATTCTCTCATCCATTATCCATATCCATAATGTCATTCGCCTCGGAATATGTTGCAACAAGTCCAATATAACCTCATCGTCAGATGTTCTGTAATGAATAATATCACCATAGGTTCAAACACCAGGCAATTTCTCATTGCTAACATATTGTTAATTAATACAGGATTTCACTTACCAGAAGATGACATTTTAAAAAATAACATAAAATACACGATGATGTTTTAAGTATACAGCTAACAGCAAAACGCTGAGTATTACCGCTGTATATTAGTTGTATGAACGCGTTCGTAAGGTTAACGGATGGTTAACTGTTTACAGGTCCGATTTTCAATCTGTAACTTGAAGAGTACTTTAACGAATCTTTAAACTTAGAAGAAAGAGTTGCAAGAACGTTCTTTGTTACGACACCGCTTACAGGACCAATAGCGTTTAACGATACGTTCATGCAACCCACCGTGAATTACATATTTGTGCTGTTGCAAGATGCCCACGGTCAATTCATGACAACATAGTATTCGACTCAAATTATCTTAGAGCTTAGTTTGATGCAAATAAAGCCTAGTGTATTTTATTGCAAAAGGAGATTGAGAATCTTTTTTTCAGCTCATATTAATATTAAATATTAATGCTAATATTAATGTATTAAGCTGTTCTACTTTGTAATTCGCACGTTTAATTCGTATATTATTTTTTGCTATTTCCACAACTTTACGAACTTTTTAGTTCATATTTAGGTACATTATCTATAAATACTAGCCCTGTTTATGAACTTTTTAATTCCAACGTTAGAAATTGAATTGTGCACTGAATGCACTGCGCTTCAACTCAACTGTCAATTTTCAATTGTGGATTGATTATGGAGGCTTCAGCAAGTCTACTGCGCACAGGATAGTGAGCAGTGAGTTCTGCAATTGGACAACTCTGTCCTGAATACATCAAATTTCCAGAAAATAATGTGGACCAACAAGGCACCTGCCGCGAATTTTACAGAACTGCTATATATCCCAGAGAGATTGGAGCCATGGACTGCACGCCCGTGAGAACGCTCTTGCTTTGAAATAGTACTTGATTGAATAACAAAAATGTCTGGTAGGCCACAGAAGAGAAAAAAGTTAGATTTTGATGATACAGATATTTCGAGCTCAAATAGAACAAGATCTGGATATGAACAGAATCTTGACTTAAAGATAAAATGCATGAACATTTTGCTTAAGACATATGAACATATTTGTTTAGATTATCAGAATCAGGTTGGGTGCAACTGGACAAGGATGACAACTAACTGGCAATTTAACACTTAAGTTTCTCAGGCCATAGGTTCAGCTTTTGTGCTGCTTAAGAAAACAAGGGGAAAGCTTGAAATTGAAAAAGCAAACAAAGGGAAAAGTGTAGAAATCACTCTTTACAAAGACCAACAATCCAACTACAATTATACTTACCAAAATTCATTCATAATGGATATTTTTGAAAAATATGTTCTGGCGAAAGGGCTGCAGTGGTATCATTCCAACTATGACAAGGCTACTGACGTTGAAGGGAAAGTTTTGTGGTATGGGACTACGGCTCCAATGGTTGTCATGATAACTGGATCTAGTGATAGATTGAGAGAATTTCGGATTGGGAATGGTGTAATGAGTAGTGCAAAATCAACCGATGGACAAAATCTCTCTCTCTTTATGGAATAAGCCCGGTACATCATGCCTTATGTTCTGGTTCAGCTATGAAACCAAATAGAAGATCCTCAATAGCCCGATCAATTGGCCCTGGAGTACAATTTGTTGGATTCATGGACGCCATAAGAAAAGGCTCTAACAGGGATTCTGCGAAGTGGAAGGAAGCTCTTATTAACAGTTTTGCCCACTTTCCTGGAATTCGTCAGCTGATTGAATCTTTTGCCAATTATTCATTAAATGACCAGAGGAACATAGTAACCGACCGATCCGTCAACTCTCCATCCTAGGGAAGGCGTTTAAGACTGATTCGGTCGTGTTTGTAACTGGAAACACGTGTGATGAACGATTCGGCTTTAGTAGATCTGGCCATGCGGCTTTGCACGGAGATCGGAATCGCCATAGGCGCCAGAACTTCGTCTTCCAACCTTCCCGGATTGGCTAAGTCGGAAACGGCTCGCTCCCAACCTAATAATAAAAAGAAGAATGCAGTTCTACGGACATATTCATAGGATGAATGAAAACAGAATTTCAAAACGGATTCTCATAGTCATCAACTCAGGCAGGGGAAAAACAAAATGGATTAAAGAAGTCGAGGAGGATCTCAGACAAGCACACGTTACAATAAACAGATGCAGAAAACAACAGAAAAGAATTTAGGAACACCATCAAAACACAGATTTGAAACTGAAAGAAGAGGCCAGGATGTAAATGACAGCAGAGCGGAAGAAACACAGGAACACATGGGCCCAGAGAAACACAAACAATCATCATAAAGGAATTCAAGTTCAAACGCCTTTAAATGGAATAATCGTGAATAATAATAATAATAATAATAATAATAATAATAATAATAATAATTTTTCATACAAATTTTCTCAAAGTTTGCAGTTAATAATGACACAATATATTAAACCCTTAATATTAACTACGAAAATAACATTTTAATTTAGCCGTACTTGTTAATGTATAATTAAGATTTAATTGTGAAATCAAGTAAAAGAACATCATTTTTTAACAATTGACAAAACTGGGCCTGAAAGCCTGAACGCTCCTATCATATCTCGGTTTCAAAACTTCCTCGGATCACCGTAGGAGGGGTCGGGGAGGGAAGAAACGGTCCTACGCCTACGGCGCGGCGCATACGTTGACAGCCTCTCCACGTGCAAAATACGAAGATAGGCTTAGGTCATCTCTCAGGTCAGATGAGAGATAGCTCGATGAAGGACACAAAAAAAGGGATCAATAATTATTATTTCATAATTCAATTTTTACGAAGTTTAAATAATGTGAGGTTTTCATTTACATACAAAGTATGCAAAACGTAAACACCGTAACAAAAAACATTTACAATAATAAGAATACACTTTAATACAGTTGCTGCGTTTCAATTTCTTATTTTTATTTATTTATTTATTTATTTATTTTATTACTTTTCTCTTGTGTACGACGATATGTAATTATTACTAACATGCAAGTAAAAGGAAACGTTTCAATATTACGCTAGAGAGCAATTATTTTACGCTAGAGTAGTTACTTTAAATCAATTAATTAGGAAGAAATCGTTGCTCTACTCTAAGCAGTTTTGATCACGAGTCTCTTCCGATCTTCGGCCGGCTTGGACTGCTTACGAGAATACTTCGTCTCCTATGAAATACGAGAATCTCTGTAGCGTCTCGTTGCCTCTCGCAGAGAAAGAGAATTTCTTCACAGTGTAGTCCCTTGACTTGGCTGGGCACTTCCTCCACGACCCTTCTCCCTTCTTCGGCCAGCGAGAATGATACACAGGTCAGACGAGATACGAGAGAGACTCAATGCAATTCTGTCCGTCTCTAGGGGCAAGATAGACCACGGGACAAAACGAGATAAGGGAACAAATGCTTCGGCGGGCAAATGGACGAAATAGGACAGCAAGGACAAAGGAGAATGGGACAAGAGGGACATATTTATCAAAAAGATTTATGAACTCTGATACACCCAAACCTGGAGTCCGCTACAATATTTTTAGTGGACCGGGAGCTTTTAACCGCCGACGCTATGGACGCGCCTAAAGCATTGTTTAAATGGCTGGTTACTAAGAATCTAAGCGCGTGTTTACTGACGTAAATAGCAAAAAATAACATGACTCCAGTGATAGTTTATCTGATAGACCCTGCGTGTCAATACTTCATCAAAATGTCAGCGGTGCAACAAATTGAATCCAACAAACTGCAACAATCTGAATCCAACAAAAAATTCTCTATTAGTATTTGACAACGAAATAGTTTCCTTTATAAACGTAGTTAAATAGTAGTTTTAATAAAACGGGAATTAGGTCTCTCTTCAACAACAACGTTTACAGTTGTGACAGATCAGACTTCCGGTACAGTCTCAAGAGGTGGACGTACTAATTGCAAATGAAAAAAAAGGATTACTCGCTCTCTAACTCATCTTTACCTTGTAACGATACCGAATATTGTGCCTCGGATAATCGCAAACAAAATGTTGCGTAATCACGAGCTGCTTTTGCGTCTTTTCTTAACTGTCGGTGGCTAATCTGTTCCGCACAGCTGCAGCCGCGACACTTCGGCGCCGAGCAAACGAGGGGACAGGTTTGTTTTCGCCAACGCCGACGCGGGTCTATCCCTGGGGATCTAGCTGGGTAGGGGCCGCGCAGTTTGGAAACCCGGGAGACACCACCTACGTTTATTTTACCAAAAGTGTGCGAGTGAGAGCATCACCGGAAAATCTGCCTCATACACCGGCGCGAAACGCAAGAGACTATTGACCAAATTTAAGTAAGACGTGGTGAACCTTTCGCCAATAGAAGCACGTTTTAGTAAAATTTCTTGAAACTTCTCATTTGAAAACTGGGGGGAAGGCGTGTGAGCGCTGGCGTGCGTCGAGCAGGCGCTATCAGAACGGTGGAGATCCAGTAGGCGCATCAGAACGGAGGAGAGATCCCAGCAGGCGCATCAGAACGGTAGGAGAGGTGAGCGCTGACGCGCTCAGCCAGAGCAGTAGAGCCAGAGAAGGGCAGTAACCTTTGCTTTAAATTGAGGACGATTTGTTCATCCGGTCACCATTTGTCGAGTATCTCTTTGATCTCTGCCGATCACGCCCGTTCGCCTATTTCACCTTACGCGACGATTATCATCGCGTTGCTGGACACTGAATCTGAGCATGCCGTCGCTTTCTATCGTCATCACTGCACCACCGCCGTCGCCACTGCCGCCGTCGCCGTGGTCACATTGCGCCACCGCAACCTCAGAGGTGATAAATTTTGCGCCTTGATTTGTCTACAAATAGTTATAAATCGTCACTGAAGACATATCTCTCAATGAATGAGGAACACTATCTTTCAATTATTAATAAATTAAGACATAGTAGCGCTTCAACCAACATCTTCCTTACAAATAAGCGAACAAAACAAAGTTTCTTCTGAATTTAAACTTTGTAGATTGTGTATTCACAACTGTGTACTTATAATTCGCTTTTTAGTTTGTCTTATGTTTATTTTGTTGTTTATGCCCTTATGTAAACTCCAGACCGTGTATCAGGCCGCATTAATTCGTAATATGGCAGCTTGAAAGTGATTTCCTGTCGGAATAGCCAACTATGAAACTATAACCTGATCAAGTCTCTCGCTTTTGTTTTGTTTGTTGTTCCATCTGACAATCCTCGCGGTCCTAGAGTCTTGTCCACTTGTCCAATAATACATGTTTCGTTCGGTAGAATTAAAAAGAGATGTTCATCTATAAAACGAATATTAACTCTCTTTGCATAATTATTAAGTTAATTAAGAATTATCATTACTGCACCATTGCGAGCTTAAGAAGGTTAAAAAGTGTCAAGTGCAATGAAAATACAACCTCAAAAGATCCGGTGGTCATACTTCTATGTTATTAATGCTTTTGAGATGTGTGTCAACAGTTCCTTCACGTTTTGAAGTAGTAGTAATAAGTTTTATTGAACGCAAATTAATACCACACTATTGAAGCATCAACGTGATATACAAGGTAGTTTTAAGGATCTAATGAAATGTTCTTAACAGTCCAGTTATGTCAATATCAATGCAAATACATCCATTTAATTTATTTGTTTAATTATTCATTAGCTTAAAAGTAAGTTCAAAAATAATGAAATCATCATTATGGTGTTTTTAATAATTCATTCATTGTTACCAGAGAGCAGCATTTGAAAACGTGTTATCTTCAAAGGTTCAGTTAATATTAAGAAGACCCGATGTTTTTGGGGCTATCCATTATTTTCCAGTTATAATGAAAATGAATTCAGAAAAATTAAAATAATATAATTAATTTAAACAAGAAATACTAAAGGGACACTTAACAACAATGAACTACTATAACTATTTCAATTAACTTTATAATTATTACTAAAGAAAACAATTGGAAAACAATAAATAAAACTCAAAAACGCCTAGTACTACTAAATAAATAAATTGAACGATAAAACGCAAAGAACGAAGAGCACCAAAACGCAAAATGCAAATCTTTAGCAACACTCGTAAACTAACACAACTTCACTTGGATGGCTTTGAATGTTGGCGAAATCTACAGAAGTAGTCATGGTTTCATTGCAAATTTAAAATTTTTAAAAAAATGCCCTACCGCTTGAAGGTAATATATACAGGGTATTTGTGTGACGGTTGGCAACAACTTATGCCAACATAAAACGAAACGAAACTACCCTAAATCGAGTATAAATGTATGTTCTCATCCGACAGTGACATTTTTCAAAAGTTGTCCCGTTAGTTCGGCTTTTTAGCTGGCCAGCAGCTTACGATGGAAACGGACCAGATTTTCCCATGTTTTAGTTTCACGATAACCCTAAGAAAAATTAAGGTGGGATTTAACATGCGAAGTTCCCCGCAGGGACCTTAGTTAAATTTATTGTTTAAATCAATTAAATTAATTAAATCAATTCTAGATGCATATAATGCATCTAGTACATACATTAAACCGTACATACATACTCGATCTCTCCCTATAAATATCTTAAATCTTATTAAATCCAAACGTAACATAAGATGATTCTGGCAACAAACTCGTCGCCTTGACATTAAAAGAAAAATCAACAAGTTATCACGCATTATCAAATTACGTATAGACCAATATGAATTAGACAAATTTCAAAATTACATTGCACAAATACATCCTAATAGCAGACCACAATGGTCAACAATTAAAAAATAAATTAAACAACGGCACTATATCTGCCTATACTGATTTTCAAAAATCAAATTAAATGCAAATCACGTAGAAAAGTCTTTTACCCCCAACCCTATTATAGATCAAATATTTAATAACGAAGTTGAATCTTTCATCTCTTCTCCACTTTATTCAGTCCCTTAAAAAGAACACGAAAATTGAATATTCACAAAACATCAGGCTATGATTCTATTACAAACAAAATGATAAAAGAACTTAATTTACAAATTTTATCGAAGCTAACAAATATATTCAAATCAATGCTTCGTATTTTATCTTCCACAATCATGGAAATTAGCCTACGTTATCCCCATAAGTAAACCAGGCAAGTATCCTCATCTTCTCCTAAACTACAGACCCATTAGTTTATCTTCATTATCAAAAATTTTTGAAAAACTATTACACTCTCGTCTTTTATACAACATTAACTTAATACAAGCTATTCCAAATTACCAATTTGGTTTTCGTTCTCATTATTCGACTTCTCACCAATTACTACGTGTTTCTGAATTAATAGCTCACAACTTTCATAAAAAGGAACATACAATTGGAATTTTCCTGGATATTGCCCAAGTATTTGACAAAGTTTGGCATTCAGGATTATTGTATAAATTACATTCAATAGGAATTCCCATATATTTATTCAAAATAATAAAAAGCTATTAATATAATCGTAAGTTTTGTGTCAAAATTAACACATCTTATTCAACTTCTCGTCGCATCTTCTCAGGGATTTCTCAAGGATCGACTCTCTCTCCTTTACTTTTTAATATTCCAAACCTTCCTTTTACCACCATAGCGCTGTATGCACATGACACTGCACTTTTTTCGTATCACAAAAATTTACAAAATACCCGAAACACTCTTCAAAATTTTTTAAATGTACATATTAAATGGACTCAACAATGGAGAATAATAATAAATCCATCTAAAAAAAAAAATTTTCACACTTTGCAGACCTACTAATCCCCCATGTCTCAAAATAAATAATGTAAATATACCACGGATAGAAAATCATATTCCAATTAAATATTTAGGACTCTATTTCAATTGTCGATTAACTTGGAAAACACATATTCAAAATATTGCAAATTTTCAAAATTACAAATAGATTGTGGTATATCAATATTCAGGGCAATAATAAGACAATCACTTACATATGCATGCCCAATTTGGTGTAATGCATCTGCGTCAAACATGAAGAAAATACAAACTATTCAA
The DNA here is from genome assembly GCA_964035755.1 of Teleogryllus oceanicus. Classification (NCBI taxonomy): domain Eukaryota; kingdom Metazoa; phylum Arthropoda; class Insecta; order Orthoptera; family Gryllidae; genus Teleogryllus; species Teleogryllus oceanicus. The sequence continues at coordinate 101,361,430 of CAXIVR010000010.1, read as the reverse complement.
AATATTTTTTTACGGAGAATTCTAAAGGCTGAATGGATCATCTCCAAATACACAAAGAATTACCAATAGAACCAATTAAAACATTCACCACTAACCAATCTTCCAAATTCTTCAACTCTTTAAAAGATTATCCTGTTCATCAACATTTCGATCTGGGAAAAAATTATCACATTAAACGAATTCGTTTCCGCTTCCCCAAAGATATTTTTCACCCTCCATAAATAATTGTCTACTTTAATACTCGATAAAACCTCTTAAAACTGTAAATTTATTATAAAAATTAATCAATAGTTATTAAAATCAAATTTTATTCGTAATTACTATTAAAAAAATCATAAGTATCTTTAATTGTGATATTAATTTCTGGCATCTCCAAAAATGTTATGTATAAATTTATTCATCATCCTGAAAAATTTGTAAAATTGAACAGGAAATAAATATAATAAAAAAATCAGTGAAGATTTAATGTGGACGTTCTCGCCTTTCCCCAGCCTCTCGTCATTCATGTGTTCATAATCATCAGTTCATCAACATCATTCATTTATTTCTTCCAGATTCGACCATAAAGCTTTGAATCTTGCATCCAAATGTACGCTTATAGATTAAATCGATGTGCGTCCATAGTAATTCCTTTAATGCACATTTCATTAGAGTAATACAGACTTTTGACAGTGGTTTCTTTCGGTCTGCCCTAACACCTCACTGACCTTTCGCGCAGTCGCAAAACCTCTCATTTTCACTTTCTAGCTACGGTGTAGAGAGAAAGTTATGAAATGCTGCGCGAAAAAAAACTGCGAATTGTAGGCAGAAAACTCAAGACTCTGCTAACGAAAAAGTGGATAAATCCAGTTGATAAATTTAGGGGA